>CM055883.1:32622500-34032500 GCA_029582165.1 Portulaca oleracea
CTGATAGGTGCTACTTCCCCGGGGTTAGTATTATGCACGTGTGTGAAATGGATGGTCATCCGTATGATTGAGATTGTGATTGATTGAGTTTGATATTGAGACTGAGATTGTGATATGATTATCGTGAAGTCTTTTGACTTCAAGGGCCAAATAAGCAAGGTCCGCCCGCTTAATAATTATGAAAGATGGTTTGGTTGGTTGGGAAAGAAAATAGTTTGTGAAAAGATTTGACTTGTTCACTTCTCCATCAAAAATGAATTGAAATGGATTTTAAATTGTTTTAACGGTTAGGGGTAGACATTATTGAGTCCTCCTCATGTTTTTAAATGTTTTGTTTTCAGGTGATGCATTCTATGATGGGAATGGGAACTAGCAGTGAGGACGACGAAGTTAGTAGCTTGAGAATAAAAGTTTAGTTATGTTTAGACTTGAAATTAGTTCATGTTGAGTTTTGTTTTTAGAATTTGAAGTTTCTTCCGTTTGTTTAAATTGAAGTAAATAATGATTAGTTGTTAGTTTTTTCCTTTCTTGGTTTGTATTCCTTCGGGGATACGGTAGTAACGCCCGATTAAAAAGAAAAAAAAAGAGACTTTTGCTGTTAGTGTTAGTCAACGTTTAACTTTGACCGTTAAGTTTAGAATTAAATTTCCAGGGCGTTACATCTACCAAAGTGTTAAAAATTTTCTTAATAAATTCATCAATAATTATTGTAAAATTCAATGTAAATTTGTCAATATTATTTTAAAATTCATCGATTTTTTTACTTAAACTCTTGACCTACATGTATTTTGATTGGTGTAGTTAGAATCTTGATTGTTATTGTATGTTTTTTTACTTAAACTCTTGACCTACATGTATTTTTAATTTTATATATTTTTATTTGAACAATTTTCGTATCTTTAATTTAATTATATAATCATGTTGTGGTCATTTTAATTTATATGTACAATAATAATTTAGGTTTTTTTGTTAAAAATAATATTTATTTTATCATACACCGTGTATCGCACGGGTTAAAGACTAGTGCTAAATAAATATTATCTATTTATATGGAGCATCAAAATGTCTTACTTACATTGTTTCACAATTATTATTATATATCTACTTTAACGACTATCAAAATTTTCATGCCATCTCATTTTGGTCTCGTGTACAACAAAGTTACTAATTGTGTGTTTGGTTTTATGAATTTCTTAGGAAAGTTAGGGAACTTTCCCAAAGTTAACTAACTTTTCAATGTTTGGGAGTAAAAATAGGTTGGAAAAGTTTTTAACTAGTGGTGTGTTTGGTTACTCAACTTTCTCAGGAAAGTTAGTCAACTTCCCCTAGTTGACTTAACTTTCCTATGTTTGGAAGTAAAATAGGGATAAGAAAAGTGTGTTTGGTTACTCAACTTTATTAGGAAAGTTAGTCAACTTCCCCTAGTTGACTTAACTTTCCTATGTTTGGAAGTAAAATAGGGATAGGAAAATTTTTAATTGGGACCCATAATTTTCCCAAGTTTCATGGTAAAAACTTTCTCGGGGGGTATGGGAAAGTTTTTTTCCCATAGGAAAGGGAAAGTTTTTTTTTAGCTTTGTTTCAAAAAATACCCCTAAAAACTATTTTATAAATTAACATATGGAGGGTAGTTTGGACATTTCAAATGATTTTTCCTACAAATTTTCCCATGTTTTCAAATATAAACCAAACACTGTGAATTATTCTTTCCCAGATAAAACTTTCCTAGGAAAACTTTCCCGGGAAAAATTCCCCCAAGAAACATTTTCCCGGGAAATAACCAAACGCACCATAGGACTGAAAATTTTCCCACGGATCATGGTGAAAATTTTCCCAAGGGGGGTGTGGGAAAGGAAAACCTTTTGTAACTCAACTTCCCAAAATGTACCTAAAAATATATTTTATAAATTAATATATAAGGATAGTTTGGACATTTTAAATAAACTTTCCTACAAACTTTACCATGTTAACTAAACACTGTGAAATATTTTTCTAACAAAAACTTTCTTAAGAAAAACTTTCCCATGAAAAAGTTTTCCTAGAAAATATTTGTCTGGGAAAGAACCAAACGCACCATAAATTCGAAAAGAATAGGATAGAAAAAGAAAATTCTACCATAGTTGAATTTATTTTCAACTATTTCTTAATATTAATTGTCCCAAAAACTACTTTCACAAAACCAAGAAATATTGGGAATGGAGCAAAAATTTCTACATTGCCAAAAATATCCTTGAAAATACCTTTGGAAATGTATAAAAAGTGTATTTATTAGGGATAAAATGGGTATTATAGTTATTGGAAATGTAAAAATTAGTTAATTAGACAAATAAAAAGGGACAGAGAAATTAGTTAATTAGACAAATAAAAAGGGACGGAGGTAGTAATAATTTTGACTTTTAATGGTAAAATATGCTTTTCAACTATCATAATTGAAAATAAATTCAACTATAGTAGAATCTTAAAAATAAAATTCCCAAGATGTTGAAAAGGGCGAGCCAAAAAGTGCAAAAGGGTGTGCCTACTCAGATCCACGTCGTCTGGTAATCTACTGCACAAAATATTTGCACCCAATGCCTACCGAAACACAGTCTTTATTTCTTGAAACATGGGTCCCAATTTCCCATAAAAGTGTGAATTATCAATTATGGACACTCTTTTTGTATGAATATACATCTACTCTCTTCATTTCATATTAATTAATATATTTTAAACTTTTTCATATATTATAATTTAATTAAAAAATTATTTATATAATTAAATAGCACTATTTTTAAGATATTTTTTCGGATATTTAGTGAGAAAATATGAGTGAGAATAATTTTTATTAATTAAAAAATAAAAATTAACATAATATTAAAATTAAAATAATTAAATTAGATATTAAAAATTGGAGAGTGACAATTATTTTAGAATAAAAAAAATTAATTTATGTGTTAATTAATATGGAATGGATGATATGGGACAGATTTAGTATATTATCCACAATAGCGGGCCACATCTCAACAAACCTATCCAACCACAATTAAAGTGAGAGATGAACAAATGTTCCCCAACCCTATCCCTATCCATTCCAAAATTTTAATCATTAATTCCAAAAAGCTTACATGAACTTTTCAATTGATTTTTTTTATTCTTTTTGCATAACAAGTTTGGATAATTGAAAAACACTGTCAACTCATTCAAAATAATTGTAGATGCAAATAGAATTGAAAAATCAAGTATAGTCATGTTAATGTAAGATAAAGAGGATCTAAATATAGAGATTGAATTTACCCGTATATAAGAGTTCATTAAGAAGTTAATTACAATGCACCTAATAAAAGTGTTTAGGAGACTAATTTTTTTTTTCTTTTGTAAATTGAAAAGAAAACCACTTGGACATTAGTGGAACAGAAGAATTGAAATAGGGGGATTCATATATATATATATATATATATATATATATATAGGATAATTGGATTCTAATAATCCCTACTTTCACCAATTGGATAAATCATGACCAGATTTCACTTCAGATTCAGAAAAAAATAAAATTGGATTTGAGTGGGCCAGGAGTTGAGCGGTGCCGATTGGTTTCTTGGCGTGCTCGTTGGCGTAATGAGTTGGTTTGACTTTTATTTTTTTTGCCATGTCACACTTAAAACACATGTCTTGCCTAATCTTTTTTCTTGTTGACACCTAGGATTTTTTTTTAAAAAAAACCTCCTACACTTATCTTTCTCTCTCTTGTTTCCCGTTTCCAGTTATCTTCTATCTCTCTCTTCTCTCTCTGTCTCTCTCTCTCCTCCAAGTCTCCTGCTCAACCACCACCATGAACACCACCCACCCCCTCTTCTCTCTTTCCTCCTCCTCCTGCCCAATTTTTCTTTTAATTTGATGGTTATCGTGTGGAGAGCACACTCATTTAGATTAAACAATACATATTCGGCCACCAAATTGCGTTTGACACTAATTTCACACAAGTGCTTTCCTCCTCAACAATCCATCCACGTATCCAACAAATTCAATCCTAACATCTTCAGTGTTTTCAACTGTTGCCATTGTTGCCTCCCCCATGTTCATTGTTTTAGTTGTATCCATATTATACCATCCCAAATTTACGCAAGCATTACTCAAGGGCAAGAATAGATCGAAGCAAGCATGGGAATCGAACAAAAACAAAACCAATTCCAGAGCAAACTTCAGTACAAATCAAATCAAACACAAACGAACTAAATTCCGGGACAAATTACATCAAAAACTGAACAAATCGTTCACAAACACAAACCCCAGAATCGATCGACATGAGCAACATGAGAATCGAACAAAAACAGAACCAATTCCAGAGCAAACTTCAGTACAAATCAAATAAAACACAAACGCATTAAATTCCGGAACAAATTACATCAAAAACTGAACAAATCGTTCACAAACCCAAACCCCAGAATCGATCGACTTGAGCAAAAACAAATTATCAAACATGAACAAACTAAATCTTAACTTCATTCTAAACTCCGATTGACGATTTTTGGGTTGTTACCCCCCAAAAACCGACCTCCCCCGGGAATCGACTCCCGATCTTCTTCTTCTTCTACCTCTTTTATACTTGAAACTAATCTCATCCCTTCAAATCTCGACCGTCGATCATCGAATCTTGACAGCTGTAATGTGTTGGAATCGCATTAGGACAGCGATGATGATGATGATTGCATCGATCATGGCTCATTAAGATGAGATGAGATGAGATGAGAAAAGAAGAAAGAGGCGAAGAGAGAGAAAGAGGATCTGAGAATGAGGAAAAGGGAAAGAAGAAAGAGAACAGAGAAAGAACGATGGGAAAGAATAAAGAAAGAAAGAGAGAAAGAGGATCTGGGAATGAGGAAAAGGGAAAGAAGAAATAGAACAGAGAAAGAAAGATGGGAAAGAATAAAGGAAGAAGAAAGAAGAAAAAGGAAACGGGAAAGAGAAAAGGAAGAAAGAGGAAAGGAAAAGGAAAATTTATATCCTAGGTGTCAAGAAAAAAAAAAGAAAATTAGGCAAGACATGTGTTTTATGTGTGACATGGCAAAAAAAATAAAAGTTAAACTACCAAACTTCACGTAAATGCGCTGTCAAGAAACCACCGAAATAGCACTCAACTCACCTGCCATTCACTCAAATCCAATTTTATTTTTTTGACCATGTAATACAAAGTGAAAGATGCATTATCGTGTCAATTGGTGAAAGTAGGATTATTAGAATCCAATTATCCTATATATATATATATATATATATATATATATATATATATATATATATATATATATATATATAGGATTATTGGATTAATAATCTCTACTTTCGTTAGACGATAATGTCTGTCTTTATCACTTTATTCAGGACAAAAAATTGATTGAGTGGATACGCTAATCATGCGTGGTTTTCGACATGGCGTGTTTGGCGTGTGTTTAACGGATTGACTTTAATTTTTATTGCCACATCATACACAAAACACATGCCAATAGGTTTTTCTTTTTTTTTTTTAGTCCACGTCATGGCCCCTCCTCTGTTTCTACTTTCTCTCTCTTATTTCCTTTTCCTTCTTCTTCCCCGTCTCCCTCCTCTTTCTCTCTCTATCTCTCTGATTCTTTCTCTTTCTCCTTCTTCTTCCTTCGGTGCGATCTGCACCTTTCTTCTTCTTCCTTCTTTCTTTATTCTTTCTTCTTCTTTCTCTGTCCCGATTCTTCTTTCTCCCATCACCTTCTGTCTCCCTTTCTCTGGTTTCTCACATGCACCGACAACCAAAGAACAATTTATTCAACCAGAACAATTCATTCAACCAAAGAACAATTCTTTTTATTCCCCACCCAGAATTGAGGAATCGAACATTCAATCAACCAAAGAACAATTCATTCGGAACATGCAAAGACAAAATAATAACCAGATTCGAACATAAAATCAAATACATTTAGACCTAATACATATCATCAATGCCCAGAACTTTTACGAACCAAATATCGCATCAATATCAATTTGAAATCAGATTCAAACTCAGAAATCAATCGACAAGAACAAAAATCGACTATCAATACCGAACAAAAACCCAGAATCGAAAGGAAGTAAAAATAGAGATTAGAATTCGGAGAATAAAAGCAAGAATCAACCAAACTTAAATCGAAAGATTTCTTAATCAAAAGTTTCAGACATTCAAAGTAAAATCTGGAAATGAAATTTGTAAACAAAACGGAAATAAATCTTATTCTAAATTCTAACCCTAGATTTCCGATTCATGATTTCTGGGTTGTCACCCCCCAAAAACCGATCTTCCGGTCCTCACCTCTTCTTCAATCTTCCTCTTCCTCTTTTATACTTGAGCTCGAGTCTTTCTTTCAAATCTTGACGGTCGTGAATGACTTGGAATCGCACTTAGTCTCTGCAAAAAGAGAAAAGCAAACGTGAGTGAGACCGAGATTTGAGATATAAAATAGGTAATTGAGAAGAAAAAGGTGAGAAGATGAGAAAAATGATTGATGATTGTTCTTTGGTTGTCGGTGCATGTGAGAAACCAGAGAAAGGGAGACAGAAGGAGATGGGAGAAAGAAGAATCGGGACAGAGAAAGAAGAAGAAAGAATAAAGAAAGAAGGAAGAAGAAGAAAGGTGCAGATCGCACCGAAGGAAGAAGAAGGAGAAAGAGAAAGAATCAGAGAGATAGAGAGAGAAAGAGGAGGGAGACGGGGAAGAAGAAGGAAAAGGAAATAAGAGAGAGAAAGTAGAAACAGAGGAGGGGCCATGACGTGGACTAAAAAAAACAAAGAAAAACCTATTGGCATGTGTTTTGTGTATGATGTGGCAATAAAAATTAAAGTCAATCCGGTCAAACACATGCCAAACATGCCATGTTAGAAAACCACCGCATGAACTCGCCGGCGTCCCACTCAAATCCAATTATATTTTTTGGTCCACTGTAATACAAAGTGATAAGATGCTCACTATCATTCAATGAGTGAAAGTAGGGATTATTAGAATCCAATATATATATATATATATATATATATATATATATATATATATATATATATATATATATATATATAGATATTTCAAACAATGAGTAGATCGGCTAGTACATCATGGGGACCTGAAAAAACATAAACACAATGAAAACATAAAAAATACTCAAAAAAGGCTGAGCAACCCCCCTCCCCAAGGGAAAATGTCCTTCCCTTAAGGGTCGATTGTTAACGAGGTCTAACCCTCTTATAACCTCTACCAAGTGACAGGTCTTCTATTGAACTCGTGTTAGTTGCTTAGTTCAAATTGACTTTGATCACGGCTTCTTGTGACTTCGTAGGCCTCTCATACCCATGAAAAAAGTGGCAAAAGTGTAATTTTTTCGTATCTTCAAACATGAATATTCACACTCCTTTTGTCCACATGATGAAACCATCTTCGTTTATGCTCATATAGCTTATCATCGGTAGAGGTCGCCCCTAAATATCTTGACATGCATTGTTTCTAATCTTATCCATCGTAGTGAAGCCATAAATACATGCATCACACCATTCACATTTCTATAACATATTCAGCCTTTGAGAGTGCATCCTCTTATGACCCAACATTCGGAACTATAAAACATTGTCGGTCTAATTATCCAAAGATGTTGGGTTTATGGCCCAAAATCGATTGAAGGAACGAGAAGGACGCCACCAGCGTCACATGAGACGCTAGCAGCGCCCCTCAACGAAGGCTGCAAGATGGAGACGCTACTAGCGTCTAAACGCACGCCACCAGCGCCTTGTTCAAGTGAGGCGGGTAAGGGGGTCCAAGACGCTAGCAGGGGGTCATTGGAAGCTAGTAGGGGGTCTTCCAGAGAGCTTCAAACTACTGACGCTACCAGCGGGGTTTTAAACGCCCCCAGCGCTTTGTCCTAGCAGTTTCTTTGTCTGCGGCGACTCTTCACTTTTATTTCTAGGTTTTTGTAATATTTAACCTAGTTTCCTTTTTCCTTCATTCTACTATAAATATAGGTTGTTATCAACCTATACACCTACGGCATACGAAAAACACACACATAGAGCATTCCTCACTTCCACCCATCCCTAGGTTGTGAGAGTCCCTTTTAGGGAGTTATGTCTTCAATATATTCCCGCTGTGCTACTAATCCCTTGTGATCTGCCATCGATCCCCTTGTGTCATATAGCCTGTGCTATTAACCTTCAGGATCTCTTGTAATCTCTCCCCTTATACTAGTGGATTATTGCTCCGTTGCCGTCCGTGGTTTTTCCCGATTTGGGTTTCTACGTAAATCGTGTGTCTTTATACTCTCTATCTTTTGATTACTGATCTTGTTATATTTCTTCTCAATTTATACATCCTGATAATTATCTCTTCCGCTGCAAATACTAGGCTATATTTTACATCGATCCTAGCAAAAGATCCACCTTACCTTTGTGCTTAAGTAGAATCCTCTTATCATACAACAATCTCGAAGTCGCCTTTCACGTATGCCAACCCACCTTAATTCGATATGTTACGCCTCTTTAATATCTGCATCATTTAGTAAAATAGATCCGAAGCACTAAAACTTCTCATTAAGTTGTAATAAACATTAAAGTAACAAATTTTAATTACAAAATCAGAAATAAAATAAATTTGTTATTAAAATATAATTAAGATTCTTATTAAGTTGTAACAGATACTGTCCATCCATTTTTGTAAAAAGTTCATCGACATAAAATTCATTATAAGTTTATTAGTATTATTACAAGGATATACTTATAGTAGTGGTTGTCAACCATAACAACCACCATAAGTAAAATAAATATTATTTTCATTGTCGTGGTTAATGACCATTATAAATTTTTCTATTATTACGATATGGTAATATTTTTGAAATTTATCAAATATTTACAAACACTTATCACCTAACAATTTGCATGAATTTTAGTGGCCCGTAGATTCAAATATGAGCTGCAACTGGATCAATCCGAATCTGAGATCAAAGTTGCCTTATCTACAATGAAGACGTATTATTGGAATTAAATAAATAAAAGATTATAATAAAAAAATAGTAAAAAATAGGCACATGGCCCACATCCCTAATCGGCCTAGCCTTAGGATAAATACTAAATCAACCCAAATCAGAAAATTACACGCTCAAACAAAAACTGAAAAACATAAACCCAAAAATGGAGAAAAACAACAGCAATGCCACACCATACTGACGCCAATCCACGTCCTCCTCTCAACACCACCATCAATTCATCACCATTGCTGTTGCAGAGAGAAAATTAATCTGAATTCAGAGGGAAATAGAGAGAAGGGGTGAAGTATGAACAGGGTGTTCTCAGTGGAAGATATAACCGACCAATTCTGGCAACCTTCGCCGGCGCCGGTGACGGAGAATCCGGCGATGAACCGGAGCGCGTCGGAGTGGGCCTTGGAGAGGTTCTTACAAGAGACATCTTCTATCTCCGACACCACATCCTCTTCCAAATCCGACGTCGTTGAGGTCAAGGATGATCACCATCAGAGCAACAACACCAATTGCTCTGCTCAATCTAAGCCCACTACGGCGTCGTTTAATCCTGGTGCCTCCAGCGTTCCCATGGATTCTGATGATTATCAGGCTTTTCTCAAGAGTAAACTCAATTTAGCTTGTGCTGCTGTTGCAATGACAAGGGTATAATTGACTATTCCTATGTTGTTTTGTCTACTCTAGTCTCTAGTGAGTGTTGATTTTGCTTCTTGGATGTTGTCTTTTCGTGGGTAAAATTCCTTTTTTTTGGTTGGGTAAATTTTGGTTTGCCATTTTATCAGTTGGGTAATTGCGTAATTTGTGTTTGAGGTTCTGGGTACTGTTTTAATTTGATGGGTTGCTTTTCTTTTGAGCTCTTTTGTGCTGTCTCACTTGATGCAGTGCAATGTTTCTATTTTGCTCATTCGTATAGATTTAGGGCTTTATGATTGTTGTTCTAGTGATGTTTCATATGTTGGGAATGGATAGGGAACGATTCATTTCTCTAGAATTTTGCTCAAACTTCTCTGCTTGTTCGGCTTTGATTAAAATCACTTCTAGTATTGGTTTGAGACTTTGAGTAAACATGGACTATTGTTTGATAAGAACGTGTCTTCTGGGTTGACCCTTGTTATTACTAATTGCTTATCCTTAACTCTAAAGTTGCAATAGTAAGTATGAAGCTTTACCCTGGCCACTGTGGCTGCATCATTTGAAAACTTTGATGCTGGATCGGTCTGTCTTTGGTTTTTAGCAGGATGTTTGTCAGTGGATGGTTGTTTGCCTTTGATTGAATTGTCTCTACCATGGATAAAAGATGAAATGAAGTGGCTATGGTTAGTCTGAGCTGGCATGTTAGTAGGACGCTCTTATCGCCCTTATCCGTCTTAAGTTTATTCTTGGAAGGATTGGGTGTGAACCAGACCTGTTCTTGGCTGGATGTTGATGCTTCTATCTGGCTGCTGAATTCATGCCATATTCCACAGTCCCCATGGACTCTTTCGTCTGAGAGATTGTTGTGTTTTGGTCCTGGATTTGGCCTTCACCTTTCAATGCTCTAAATTAATTGAGGTTCTATGGAAGAACTGAGCTTGTCCTTCACTGGAATAGCAAAAACTCTCCTCCATCTGTCCTTCTAGAACATGAACAAAATTGCCTTTCTGTATTCTCTCAATATTTCATTTATGTAATTGTCCCTGATTGCATTTCATACTGCAGCTTTGTATTTTGTTGTGTCCTGTTGATTCTTCTTGTTCCACAAACCTCGTCTATTCTTATTAACCTCTGAGCTTGTCCATGTTCTGTTTCCTTCAAATTATTTAATGCAAGAGGAGCTTTTGTACATTGTGTTCTTCATTGCGAAGATCCTGCATTCCCCCGCAATTGTGTAATAAGTCTCCTTAGAAGAGGACATGCTTTATACTATCCTCTTTGTGTGAGAATTTCTATCTGATTTGAGTTCACTAGTTCAAATTTGTGTCAATAGGCACCCTTTGTTATAAACCAGAGTTCAACTGATGCTGCAGAAAAACTGAAACCTGTGTCAGCTGATTCACAACCAGGTTCCTGCCCTCCATCTAAAGGTTGTTATCTAAACTCAAATGGATTATGGATATATATTACTACACTTGCTATGTACTTCTGCATTGTGAAAGTTAATCTAAGTATTGTGCATGTTCGGTAGTTTCATGGTGGTTGTTTAACAATTTCCCCTTTCTTTTTTCAATAATTTGGAGCATGACCACCTTCCAATGACTTTGCTCCTAGACGTCCCCGCTGCTTTAGCTAAATGAAGAATTTGTACAGCTATTAGTTTCTAATTGAGTGGACTTTAGCCCTGCAGCATTTTGTACTGTAAAATTCTAAATTTAGGCTTCAATTATCAAATGTTGGGTCATCTTATTTCAGCATTGTGACTGTGGCTAACCATCAAATGAGGTACTTTGGACTTGGCTTCACCACTTCAAATTGTGCTTGTACATCATTAAGACGCTACTTAGCAATCATCCTTGGTTTGGACATAGTCAACTCCAATTATCGCAACTATGGAGGGTTTCAGCGCAGTTAATATTGTAGTGTAATAATGGTATTGCAGATTGGCAGTTGAATGAGGGGTTGTCAAAATATTCACCCAAAATAGGTACTGTTGGGGGAAGTAAAACTGGAGTAAAGATTTCTCTCTTGTCATCTTGGAAAAGATGGGGAGAGGTGGATGATAAATAAGGGTTTAGTTTGGTTTGATTCATTGGCATAATTAGTTAATTACCATGGGAGATTGCTGATTGTAGCTGCAACCATTGTGCTAAGTGCTAACCACTATTTATATGCAGTCGTGGTATTTTCTTTGTTGTTTTTCTGCAGTATAATTTAAGTTGATGTTAAAATTTTATAGTTTTGATTTTCTGTATAATTACAATGTAGTGTTAGTGTCCCAAAATAAACAAGCTGGAGGTTCTGGTGGAACTCCTTCCCAATCTTCTGTGGAAAAGAAACCTGGTAGTGCTCCTCAGGCAAAGCAGGCCACAAGTTGTTCATCAAGAGAGTTGTCAGACGATGATGAGGCCGAGGGTGAAAATGAAGCAACCGGAAACACAGGCGTGACTGATATAAAGCGTGTGAGGAGGTACTAATGCCAGTGTCTCTTGCAATCAATTTCAGCCTTTTCACCTGTCCTCCACAACACCCCCCCTCCCCAAACAACAACACCACCACCACCCAAAAAAAAAAAAAGTTAATCTAAATCCACCTTATGGAATAAGGTAATAGTTAAGTATAATTTATCATATGCCATAGTTTCCTATTCTAGGTGCTAGAAAAGGGGAAAATAAATTGTGAAACTAAAGGTAAGAATTCAGCATCCTGTGATAAGAAGAATTTAACATTCTCATGTTGGATTCAACATTTAATTTTATATGATCTTATTCCTTAAATAAATATATAATAAAATTAGTTTAGTATTATAGTTTTGGTTGTGTTTGATTGTGGAAAATGATTCACCCAGTTCAATAAAAATTTATTTAATTACTATTAAGTCTATTTTGCTTCAAATAAAATAAAAATTAATATTTTGAAAAATAAGATCATATAAAGAAATTAAAATAAAACTAATATAATTTGTGGGTGAGATTAACTTAGATTAAATCTACAGCTAAGATTTGTTTAGTTATGGTGGTTGTCGAATATCGACAATCACCAAGTATATCCTAATATTGTGAAGTGTTGCTGATTACGCCCAGGCATTCTAATCTTTCCTTGAATCCACTCAATCCAGCACAGAATGTTGAAATCTTAATACATACCTCAAGAGTCCTACACTCCTACCTAGGCAGCTTGTGGTTGGGTCAAAAACTGCAGTATACTTGTTGCTCAATAATTGTTTTTTCCAGACATGCCGGTGCTTGTCTTAAGGGGTATCCTCAAGACCTTACCTAAATTTGAGCTTTAGTGTCGTTATTGTAGTACCTTGCGCTTTGGCTGGCTAATGGCTGATTCTTGCAGCCTATCATTTTTATGCTGATTTCTCTCTCCAAGTGAAGTGACGTAAGTATCTATTCACAGTACTGATTTCCTGGTATGAATATTCGTTTCATGCATCAGAATGCTTTCAAATAGAGAGTCTGCAAGGCGGTCAAGGAGGAGAAAGCAAGCTCATCTCACTGAGCTTGAAACACAGGTGTGTTCCCTTCTCTTTTGGTACTGTTTCACTACCTCAGGCTCAGTCATTCCCCTATCTGTTCCAACATTTTGAATGTCCCCTCTATTCTGCATTATATAGGCTTCTCAGCTGAGAGTTGAAAACTCTTCATTATTGAAGCGTCTAACGGACATTAGCCATAAGTTCAATGAGGCTGCTGTGGACAATAGAGTTTTGAAAGCTGATGTTGAAACATTGAGGGCAAAGGTATGTAATAGATCCATAATTCTGAATTCTTGCAACAACAAATGCTGTTCCCCACATCCCATACTATAATCTGAAGTGGAGAAAAGGATTAATTGGGAAAACTTGCTGTGCAGGTGAAAATGGCTGAGGAGACGGTGAAGAGGGTGACAGGAATGAACCCTTTGCTTCAGGCAATGTCAGAGTTATCTTCCCTGGGAATGGCATCCTTTGGCGGGAGTCCTTCTGAGTTGAGTGATGCTGCTGTCCCGGTGCAAGACAACCCGAAGCAGTCACATTTATATCAGCCTATTAATAATCCTAATCTTGCATCACCAGCTCCAGGAGTAGATACTAGTGTTGATGACAGGCCCCAAAACTCAGCAGCTTCATCAAATGTAAGCTGTAACAAAATGGGAAGAACTGCTTCGATGCAAAGAGTGGCGAGCTTGGAGCACCTCCAGAAAAGGATTCGAGGTGGAACTGATCAAGCTACCGCTCATGCTGGTGATGACCACTAAGTTATGCATCACATTCTACTTTAAACTGGCAATTGCTTCACTCCTTCGCTCATTTGTTGAGATCCTATTTGGATTAATCTGGATCATTGTTATATAGATTGTAGAGTGTCGCTTATATTGTATTCTGAAACCCTCAAGTGCATGATCTTGCTTTCTGTTGTTGGGTAGATTTGATGGAATTCATATATATATATATATATATATATATATATATATATATATATATATATATATATATGAGTTCAAAATGACTCGCCACCTCCATGTGTCTCTCTAACCAGCAAATCTTTTGAAGAACCTGGTTTGCATAGCTTGTTTCCTTTAAAAAGGAAACCGTCCTAGTCATAATATTGACCATTCTTGGGCTTGTCTTTGGTAATGTCAAGGAAAGGAGGGTCTCCTTGATTAAGTTCTTGTATAGATGATTGAAATCCAAGGAATTTAGTTTTCAAAACACTAAGTAAAGTACACCTCCTTACTATGCATCAATCATCACGTTCTCTTGGCCATTCCTGTGGTTGCAAGTGAAAGATATAATTGAAGGAAATCCACCCATTTGAAATGCCTTTTGGTTGAGCTTGAGTTGTCCATTGATATACTTGAGGGCTTGGTAATCTAATTGGAAAGTAAAAGGCTTGGGCCTTAAGTAATGTCTCCAATGAGTTAATGCCCAATGATAGCATAAAGCTCCTTAATGGTGTTGTAGTTGCATCTAATACCTATACCTTCTAACTTCTCACTGAAATAGGCAATGAGCATTTTGGACTAAATAAGGACAATCCCAATGCTAACTCCAATAGCATAACTATCCACTTCAAAAAGATCTTTAAAGTTGGGCAAAGCCAAAATTTGAGCTTGACCAAGTTTCTATTTAGTACTTTCAGGGGTTGTTGACCTTTACGGATGACCCAACAATCAAATTGACTATAAATGATTGTGAGGATCATGAGGTTCTAATTTGTAAGATAGAATGTGACCTAGTAGGCGCTGAAGTGGAAGACAAGTGGACATTCAAATTTTTTTTTTTTCAATTGCTCTACCTCTCTCTCGCAAATTATAAAATATAACCGAGTGTACGGTGCTAGGTGTGTATGGCCAGTATGGGAGGGAGTAAACCCACAACTTCATTTGAAAAACACCCAGCTCATTTTCACTTTCCACTTTTTAACCCTAATGCCTGTGCTGCCCTCGTATCCCCTTTACTGCTCCACACAACCCCGTTTCGTCGTACGCAGATCAACCTTTGCCGCTACTACATCCGCTTCCCATTTACTGCTCAGAACTTCATCACGTAGAAAATTTCCAGTTTTGAATATAACATACAATTACATCAATACATATTTATTAAAAATTTTCAATTATGCAATACATACTTTCCCTTATTCAATGCAGTTTTTCCCAATTTTGATGTATGTTTTGGTGATAATTTTTCACAACGTAGTGTATTTTTCCCCAAATCGAATGCATTCTTCATCAACATCAATGCAGTATTCAAACACAATAATTCATATTTTGTTGATAAAATTTCCACTACGCAATGCATACTTTCCCATATTCAATGCAGATTTTCCTAATTTTGATGTATGTTTCGGTGATAATTTTCCCACAACGTAGTGTATTTTTCCCCAAATCGAATGCATTCTTCAGAAACATCAACGCAGTAAAACACAAGAATTCATATTTTGTTGATAAAATTTCTATTATGCAATGCATACTTTCCCTTATTCAGTGGAGATTTCCCAATTTTGATGCATTATTATCTAGATATGAGTATCAAAATAAACGCAGTATGTTTCGTTACTTTCCTTGATAATTTTTCCACTGCATTTTTCCCAAATCGAATGCATTCTTCGGAAACATCAACACAATATCCAAACACAAGAATTCATATTTTTTGATAACTATTCCATTATGTAATGCATTCTTTCACATGTTTGATGCAGTATTCAAGCAATTCAATGTATTTTGATTGCAACATCATTGGTTATTGTTTACCTAATTCAGGAACGTCTTCTTGATGGTTCTCTGTTTCGCCGCCAATGTTGAGTTCATTGAAGGTATCATCATTATTGAAGGTATCAACATCATGGTGAAAGGTTGCATCTTGTCGTCCATCTAACGAAGGTCCTTCAATTATATTCATGCTTGATTCACCCTCCATCTGCGATTGCTCGATCAATAGGTTCTCAACATCAACAATGATATTATCGGTTTGTTCGATTGTTTGTTCTACCATACTTAATCTGCATAAGAGATGGTGTTCATAAATAACCGCCCCGAAAAAACCCGATCCGGAAACCCGCTACCGGGTCATTAATTTCGGGTACCCGCCCCGGAAAAATCAATTTTAATCGGGTCGGGTACCCGCCCCGGAGTATTTTCGGTTAATCGGTTCGGTTACGGATCGACCCCTAGATGTTTTTGGGTACCTGAATTACCCGAAATTAAATTTAACATTTAGGTCCAGATTTAATTTTTGCCTATCTTTTTCCAATCTCCAGTCCACTGTCCAGGCCCAAATTTTAATCTGGAAAAAACTCTAATTTATCTTAATGTTGGCGCTCAGTGCTCCAATTCCAAATCCTCTAAAAACTCAAAACGTATGGAAACTCAATGCCAGTGATCCTGCTGGCCCAGTTTTAGAACATTTTTGAAACATTTTTTGCTACCGGAGTGTTAATTAATAATTACAAATTAAAAATAAAAATTGGAAACTCATATGATTATAATTAATCGGGTTTTTTGGTTAACCGGTATCCGCCCCGAAACTTTCGGGTACCCGGTTTTCGGGTACCCGGTAGTTTCGGTTACGGTTACGGTTCGAGGGTTTGGCCGCCCCGAATTTTCGGGTACCCGGAAAAATTATCCAATCGGTTCGGGTACCCGCCCCGTGAACACCCCTAGCTAGGAGTACAATTAATCAAACAAGAACACGAACGAACAAACGACCGCAAGAAGGAAAAAATTTGACAAATGAAGGATACGATCGAATGATATCCGCGTGATAAGGAATGAGTCCATAATAAAATCTCTGTGAATCTTATATATACCCTACCCCATATATATACCGACTGTACAATGTTATGTACACTCGGTCCTACCATATAATTGCTGCCTCTCTCTCTCTCTCTCTCTCTCTCTCTAATTCATGCATAATAAGTTAAATGTGGTTTGTCTTTGTAGATATTTGTGGATATCTACTAAGGCGAACCATGATTTGCCTTTGTAGACATTTAGAAAAGATGTCCCCTTGCTCACTCTCTCTCCAAACCCCCCAACCCCCACCCTCATACTCTCTCTCTCTTACTTCCCAAGCCAAAACAAACACCACCATCCCTCCACCATCGAACCTCCGCTCACCACCAGTAGACCAATCCTTAATGTGATCGTCTTGATATTGGTAGCCGACGCCGTAGTAGGTGAAGAAGATGACCACTTCAGCCGCTTGTACTGCCATGACTTGGTTAGGGGTTCGGTTTCTCTGCCTTCGTCATTAGAGGTGGTGGTGGATGTTTGGGGCTTTTTGGCGACATGTTTGGGATCTTTGAGGGGAGGTGGGGGTGGGGGTGGAGTGTGGAGGGCGAGTTGGGGTTAAGGGGGAGAGAGTAGTTTTGAGATTCCATGAATCTAGGGTTTATGAATTGTATTTGTTTGTGTAAAACTGAAACAAAAAAGAGTCTTTCTACATAAATTGATTGTGGGGTGACAACGGGACATGGGATTCAGCAAAGCTTTGTAAAACCCCTCTAAAGTTGCAATTGTGAAAGGAGCGGGTGAGAAGATTGAAGAAGAGGTGGAGGAGTTTGTGAATTGTGATAGCCCCGAAGTAGCCCAGGTGGTAGTTGGCGGAGGTTTAGCAGTGGTTGGCTGGAAGTACTGGTGGTAGTTTGGGATAGGGATGGCAATGGGGCGGGGAATCCCCGAACCCGTCGGGGCCCCGCCCCGCTTTGGGGAAAAATCCCCGCCCCCATTGGGGATGGGGATGGGGACGGGGACGATTTTCCAAAATCCGCTCGGGGACGGGGCAGAGATGGGGACAAAATTTTCCCCATCCCCGTCCTCATTTTCCCCGCCGGGGTGAATTCCCCGTCCCCATCCCCGAAAATGTTAAAATTACCAAATAACCTTTACTCAAATTTAATATATATATTAATGGGAAGGACAAAGTAGTAATTTTCCAATTTATTCTCACTTGTTGATGTATTATTGTTTGATTTTGATGTATTATTACTTGAGCAAGTTAAATACATTGTATTTTGAACATGTTAAAAACCGAGTTCGATTAAAAACCGGATTCGATTAAAATTTAGTTAAATTTAGGACAGTTTTAAAAAATCCCTGTTGGGGATGGGGAATCCGCGGGGATGGGGATGGGGCAAGAATCATTCCCCGAAGCGGGGATGAGGATGAGTTTTGGGAGCCGGGATGGGGACGGGGGTATACTCCCCCATCCCCGATCCGCCCCGTTGCCATCACTAGTTTGGGAAGTGAGAGAAAGGGAGTATGACGATGGGGGTGGGGTTTTAAAGAGAGAGAGAGAGAGAGAGAGAGAGAGAGTGTGTGTGTGTGTGTGTGTGTGTGTCTGGGGGGGGGGGGGGAGAGGGTCTTTTCTGGATGTCTACAAAGGTGAACCATGGTTTGTATTTGTAGGTATCCATGGAGATTTGTAAAGGCTAACCACACAGTTAGCTTAGCATACCATTGCCTTGAGGCTTGTTTCAAGCCATACAAGGACTTCTTGAGTTTATAGGCAACATTAGGAACTTCATTAGAAACTCCATTGGGGATTTTCATATAGTTTTCTTCATGTAAATCTCCATGTAAGGAAGCATTGTTCACATCTAATTGCTAAATAGGCCATCCTTTTTTGACAAAAATTGTCGTAAGAGCTTGAGTGGTTGTCATTTTGACTACTGGTGAAAAGGTTTCACTATAGTCAATTCCCTCCTTTTGAGAGAAGCCTTTAATGACCAATCTTGCCTTGAGTCTTTCAACGCTTCCATATGATTTGTGTTTTACTTTATATTCCCATTTACTATCAATAGGTTTTCTTCCATGAGGAAAAGAAGCAATTTCCAAGATGTTGGTCTTTTCTAAGGCTTTTAATTTCTTTTGTCATAGCTTCTTCCCAGCCATAATCTTGAATAACTTCCTCATAGTTTTGCGGCTCAGTAAAATTAAGGTATTGTGACTGGCTTAAGCTGCTTTAAGAGGCACCACAGAAAGAAAACATTCTAAGAGAACAATGTAAGTTAGTAACACAAGAAAGATAAGTTTGATAATTAGCTAAGTATTCAGGGATCTTATGAGATCTAGTGAGTCTTCTTGTAGGTTGACTGTTATGGCTTATAATAGGAACATTAGAATTGATAGTGTCATGAGGAACATCGGAATTGACAGTGTCATGTGTTGTAGTATTAGGTTGATCATCATTCTTAGTAGAACTTTGTATTTGCGTGAGAGGCTGAATTGTAAATGGATCTTTAGAAATAATCTCGGAATTCGGTATTGGAAAAATAGGTGATGTAGCATCTGATAATTGATAAGGAAATATGTCTTCATGAAAAATCACATCTCTAGAAGTAAAGAACATCTGAGAAGATATACAATAAAGTTTGTAGGCCTTTTTTCCTTATGGATATCCCATGAGGACGCATTGTTATACACGAGGATGAGATTTGCCCCTACCTTGTTTCAAAGTGCTCATATAACACAAACAACCAAAAACCTCAAATGGTCATAATTAAGTAAGAGAAACATTTAATAACATTTTATATGGTGCTTTATTTTTCAGAATTGGGTAGCCATTCTATTGATCAAATATGTAGCAGTTAAAACACTTTCACCCCAAAATCTCATAGGCAAGTCTGATTGAAACATGAATGTTCGAACAACTTCAAGTAAATGTCTATGTCTACGTTCTACTACTCCATTTTGTTGAGGCCTATGTGTGCACCTTGTTTCATGTAATATATCATTAGCAGTAAAGAAAGAAATAGCTAAACTATTTTTGCCAATTTCAAGCGCATTGTCAGGCCTAATTCTTTTAACAGTGGCATTGAACTGTGTTTTTACCATAGCTCACTACAACAGAACAGGCTTGCGGCGACTGTTACTATCGGTCGCAATCGTGCTCTATCGGTCGCAGCAGAGGGCGAGCGACCGATATCAGCGACCGATACGTATCGGTCGCTGCATATCCGTCGTTTGACGAATCGAGCGACCGATAGATATCGGTCGCCAAACTTGCGTCCGATACACGATAGGGCGACCAATACGTATCGGTCGCTAATCAGCGACCGATACCATATGGATCGCTGTATATCGGTCGCAAATTTAGCGACCGATACCCTATCGGTCACAATGTATCAATCACAAAATAACGACCAATACTGTATCGGTCACCGTGTAATAGTGACTATTAATCAGCGACTGATACATATCGGTCGCAGATTTTAATTTTATTTTTTTTAAAAAAATTCTGGATTGAAATCGACTAGGTTCTAATCATACTGTATTTGTTGAAATATCGGTCGCTGTTATTATTATTATATTATCCACACACACACACACACACACACACACACACACACACACACACACACACACACACACACACACACACACATATATATATATATATATGTATCAGCTGCGTATTTTTTCACCTGTCAGTTTCATACATAACATAATTAAACATATATAATATTAAACATTCATGCATAACTAAAAGTTCATAACTAAAAGTTCAAGCTAAGTTTCATACATACATACGTTTCATACTTAATATCCGTACATATATATAATAACTAAAAGTTCCTAAGTTCAAGGTTGGGGAGAGAATTGCGGGGATCCTGATAAGTTTAGATATTGAGATGGGGAAGAAGAACTAACGCCTTGTTGTTGATGTTGGAAAACTTGTGTGAATTGACTTTGAATCTGTGAGAGGGCGGATGAGTGGGTAGCAAGTTGATCCCGCATAATAGCATCAGTGGAAGGAGTTGCGCCGGGATGCCTCGAAGAAGAACTACCCTGGGCAGGAGGTGGAGTATCATAGAAGTACGAGGTCGCACTCCCAAGGCCATAGACAACTTGGTCTTTGGGTTTGTACCCCCCTGCCAGTTGGAGGTACAACTCCCTAGCTTCCGGGGAGTTCTCAATTATGCCACGCTCCTCACACTTTTGGCGAAAAGTTTCCTGCAGGCATTCATACATAAGTAGCAAACACAATAAAAAACGGGCATAAAACATGCATGGCCACAGGCCGTAGTTCAAATAAATTCCAAACACGCATAAAACATGCACGACTACACGCCGTAGTTCTAATTCAATCCAAACACAACTTTAAACATTCATGGCTACACGCCGGAGTTCAAATTCAATCCAAAAGAAACTTTAAACATGCACGACCACACGCCGTAGTTCAAATACAATCCAAAACTAACATTAAACATGCACGACCACACGCCATAGTTCAAATAAACTCAGAACACGCATAAAACATGCACAAACACACGCCGTAGTTCTAATTCAATCCAAACACAACTTTAAACATTTACGGCAACACGCCGGAGTTCAAATTCAATCCAAAAGAAACTTTAAACATGCACGGTCACACGTCGTAGTTCAAATACAATCCAAAACACACATAAAACATGCACGACCACACGCCGTAGTTCAAATACAATCCAAAACAAACATTAAACATGCACGGCCACACGCCGTAGTTCAAATAAACTCCAAACACGCATAAAACATGCACGGCCACACGCCGTAGTTCTAGTTCAATCCAAACACAACTTTAAACATTCACGGCCACACGCCGGAGTTCAAATTCAATCCAAAAGAAACTTTAAACATGCACGGCCACACGCCGTAGTTCAAATACAATCCAAAACACACATAAAACATGCACGGCCACACGCCGTAGTTCAAATAAACTTTAAACCCGCATAAAACATGCACGACCACACGCCGTAGTTCTAATTCAATCCAAACACAACTTTAAACATTCACAGCCACACGCCGGAGTTCAAATTCAATCCAAAAGACATATTAAACATGCACGACCACACGCCGGAGTTCAAATTCAATCTAAAACACATATTAAACATGCACGGCCACACGCCGGAGTTCAAATTTAATCCAAAACACATATTAAACATGCACGACCACACGCAGGAGTTTAAACAAATTTCAAACCCACATAAAACATGCACGGCCACACGCCGTAATTCAAATACAATCCAAAACACAACATTAAACATACACGGCCACACACCGGAGTTCAAATTCAATCCAAAACACATATTAAACATGCACGGCTAAGTTGTTTGGACATTAGACGTGTCCAAGTGGACCTCGTGTAGTCCTCAATAATGGTTAAGAAATATCTATGCCTTGAATGTGTTTTGATATGGTAAGGATCCCAAGTATCTACATGCATTAATCCAAAAGCAGAAATAGTACTAGATTGAAAGGGTAAACTTTGTTGTTTGGCTTTGGGGCAAACATTACAAGGAATTTGATCTTTAGAACAATTTTAGAATGTATAGAAGACATAGAAATCAATTTCATTCGATTATTGGATATATGTCCTAATCTTTTATGTCATACTTCATAAACAACAAAAGCAAAAGCCTTGGATTCAGTTGTATTGTCAGATAAATTCCGAAGTTGACATATTATTTTTTCTTCCAAGAGGCATAAACCAGAAGCTTCTTCTCCAAGCACCCGAGGCCTCTTCACAGAAGGGCCTTGCAATATACACTCAGTTTTATTAAAAAGAACTTGACATTGTAATTGATTGAATAATTTGGTAATTGAAATAGGTTAAACTTGAAATAAGGAACAACAAGGACGTTATCAAGAATTAATTCTTGTGAAATGTATAATTTCCATAATGTGTGATTGCTATCTTGGTGTCATTAGGTAGAGTGATATGTATAGGGTTGTGTAAAGATTTTAAAGCATGCATCACAGATTTTTTATTACACATGTGATCACTTACTACTGAGTCTAAAATCCAGGCATTTTTATTGAACACACAAGAGCACTAAGTAGCATTAATTAGAAAGATGAGGCTATAATGAGATGGGAATTGTATTAGACACATTATCATTGTTCTGTTTAGCATTGACAGTAGTTTGATCAGCAAGAGAAGAAATCAGTAGATGCAAGATTTGCTTTGTCTATTCTGGATTCAAAGTTAAGATTTGGAACTTGAGCTGGGATGTCTATTACAGGAAGGACAACCACTGCATCAGAATCTTGCCATGCATTATTTGTTGCACGTCTGGTATTGGGGTTGAATCTTGATTTGTTTTGTTGACTTCTGGGATAATTAGGAGGAAAACCATGAAGCCTGTAACACTTGTCAATTATGTGCCCTTGTCATTTGCAATGATCACAGAAAAGTGTCTTTTTGTTATCTTGTTTTCTTTGATCAGAATATGAATTAGGAGCATTCTGAGTCTTGTTAACATAGAGTTTTGATGTGTCGAACATGAATTGAGTTGTATCCCTGACTTGCCTTTGTTTTTCTTCTTAAGTGAAAACGAGCATATACATGACTTAAAGATGGTAGATGACTCATCATAAGGATATCTTCCCTTATAGCAGTATAACACCCATTAAGACCCATTAAAAATTACAAAAGCTTTTGTTCTTGATTATAAATTTCAAGTTGTTGATTGATAGTCAAAGGTTCACAAGTGCATTTCCCACAAAGACACTTAGAACATACTACAAGCTTGCTCATCCTAAAGCTTCTTTGCTTTTGTATAATAACTTGCAATATCAAGAATTTCTTAACTCAATTTGGATACAGTTTGTTGAATAAAAAATAGTTTTGCATTGTTAGATTGACCAAACCTCTCATTTACTTCTTCCCATATGGCCTTGGCAGAATTATTATAAAGAACATGTTCCCTAATATGTTTATGAAGGAAATTGAGAAGCTAAGATATTACCACGTGGTTACCTCTTTTCCAATATGGCAATAGAGGAGAATCATCAGCAAGTGGAGGAAGAGATCCATTAGCAAAAGTTATCTTTTACTTAACTTAGAGAGCAATCAAAGCTGAACGTTTCCAAGCATCAAATTCATCACCATTGAAGGGTTCAACAACCAAGGATTGTCCCGGTTGATCAGATGAATGTAGAAAGGATCACACCGATCACTGATCATCACTCTTTGTCTTTGACCAGTAGTTGTCGAAGAACTGGTAACTGCCATGACAAAAGCCATGAGACAAGCAAGAAATCTAATACAAAGAAAAGAGACTTAGCTCTGATACCATGAAAAGATTCACCAAAGGTGAAAAGATAAACAATCAAAGAGAGCAAAAAGATATTGGAAAATATGAGAGAATGTAAGAAATGCCTAAATTTTTATTAATTGGAAAGGAGAGGAGTCATTGGTATTTATAGATGGATATCCCGACTTAATTACAAGAGAAAGGTGAGGGAAATAAAACAGAATAAACAGCTGAAAGTTAGTCACAAGAGAAATAAATAACTCTAACAAATGCAAATATTGCTTAAAAAATAATGGGCATCATGCATATTATTGTCACAATAAAATTTCAACACCTAAAACTATTCAAATTAGGATTCCACAAGGAACTAGACATTCTAATATGATTCATCATGATGTTTGATTTCATAGATATGCTTAAATGAATGCACTTATTAAGGGGAAGTGTAAAACCCCGAAAAAATGCTATTATGTTCACCGTTAATTTTCTTGACGTGCGTTTTCTTTCCGTTAAATATATATATTCTGTCACATGGAGCTTTCAGGATCGCGAATGGTTATTTGAAATTTTTAGTGACTGAACAATATCAGTTAGGAAATTTTCGGTTATCGGTTGATTTTATTGGGATAAGTTGTAGGATCCGTTTTAGAAGAAAAAAATGTTGTTTTTAGGAGAAACTTTTTATGAGATATGTTGGGAATTTTTAGTGACCGAAAAATATCAGTTAGGAAATTTTCGGTGATCGGGTAATTTTATTAGGATCAGTTTGTGGGTTATATTTTAGAAAAAGTGTTGTTTTTTTAGGAGAGAGTTTTTATGAGATGTGTTAAAATAAATTTAGGTTTTATTTTAAATTATCCCCCTTAATCTTTTCCCCCTCTTTGGTTTGAAAATCAGATTATTATCAATCTTCCTCCTCACGGTTCACTCTTTCCCTCCCTTTTCCTATATAATTGTGCACGGTAGCTGTTGTTCCCAGCAAACCCTACGCTTCTCTTCAGTCTCTTCACCATCCCATCAAACGTCCCTCCTCCTCTCTCCCTTCCTTCTTCTACTGCTCTTCTTTTGCTCACCAGACCAACTTCATCACACTCTCTTCTCTTCACATTCTCAAATACAAACCCCTCCTTCTCTTCTCTACTTCTTCGTGGTTTACAATAGAACCATCATCACTCTTTTCTTTTTCTTTCTTTTCTTCTTCTTCTTCTTCTTCTTCTTCTTCTTCTTCTTCTTCTGCTGCTGCTCTTCATTTTCACCCTCATCCAATCACAAACACCCCCTTCTCCTTCCTCCGTCCCTTGCGGCGCACCACCACACCACCACCGTCGCTGCACCGACGCAGCCGATACTGCAGCCCAGAGTACCCCCGCTTTTTCCTTCTTCCATTCCGACCCGAGCTGCTGCCGATCTCCCTGCTGCTGGCAACGCCGACCGCCGACCACTGAACCTTCCGCAGCCCACTGTCGACCGCCCTAGCTGTTTCCTCCTCCATTTGTCTAGTATAAACTCTCTCTCTCTCCCTCCCTCTCGTTCATGCCCTAATATTTGTGTGTGTGTAAACTGTGTGCATGTGCTGACACCGTGTACGTATGCATGGCGTGGTTTTTGGTTGGGTTAGGGTTCGAATGACTGTGTGGGTGTGTGCGACTGTGTGCGTGTGTTAGTGTTGCTTTGATGGTTGGTTTTATGTGTGTAATGTTATGTATGCATGGCTTGCTAAATGCCTTTTTGAAGTTAAGGGTCAGTAGGGAGGGGGGGTCTTTATAGGCTGTTGTGTGTGTGTGTTGAAGTTACGTATACATGGGATGGGTTGGTGCATGCATGAGTGTGGGTTTGGGGTCAAGGGTTCGAGGGTTGTGGGGGTGTGTGTACGTTAGAATGGGTTGGTGTATTAGTGTGGGTGTGTGTGATAGTGTGTGTAGTAGTGTTAAAAATTTGTGGGTGTGATTTTAGGGAATTAATAAGTTTGGGTTGTGTTAGAATATTAGTAGAGTTTAATATGTTTAAATTATGTTTAAAATGTTTAATGTTTGGTATTTCATGTTATTACTACTAATAAGTTCGTATATTAAGTAAGTACTATGTTTCGTAATTTTATTATTAAGTTTCGTAATTTTATTATTATGTTTCGTAATCTTATTATTTAGTTCATAAGTTATTAAATTTCATATTATTTTCACCCTTTCACAAGTTATTAAATTTCCGTATTATTATTATTAAGTCTCGTATTATTATTATGGAGTTTTCGTAAGTTATTATTAAATTTCGATTTACTATTTTTGTGCTATTATTAAAGCTTCACATTACTATTCGTGAGTTCTAAGTTTATATTAAAGTTATTAATTTTTTTATTATTATTAAGTTCCAAGTACTATGAAGTTCCATATTGTTATCAAATTTTATACTATTATTAAGTTTTCATTACATTATTAAGTTCCATATTATTTTAACGATTTTATTATAAAGTTCCATCTCACTATTATTATTACTATTATTAGTTCCATGAAGTTTACATTAAAGTTTCATATTCTTGTTGGAAAGATTCAAGTTATTACTTACATATTTTATTATTAAAGTTTCACATTATTATTTAGTATTAAATTACTATGAGTTTACATTAGCATCATATTATTATCATTATTATTATGATTATTATTGTTAGTTTCATGAGTTTATTAAAGTTCATATTCCAATGTTTTATTTTAAATGTTCATATTTTAAGGGTTCATAGTATTATTTTAGAGTTCATGATTATTAATATTATTAAAATTTCATATATTCTTAGTATTAAAGTTCATATTTTATTAATAAAGTTTCATATTTTATTTCATATTTCTTAGTTTTGAAGTTCATATATTTTGGTATGAAAGTTTCATAAATTTGTTTATAAAAGTTCCATATTGTTATTAGTTTATAAGTCTCATGATGCTAGTTTATAAGGTTCATGCATAAATGTTAAGTTCTCCTTAGTAATTTTTAAACTCATGTTATTACACTAGCTTGGATAAATTTTGACCTAGGAACATGTTAGGAACCCTAAAAGTGTGGTGTTGAATAAGTTTGTGTGATTGTATGACCTAGCATGTTTCTTTAAAGGTTATAATGGCATACTTGTAATTTTTGTGAATAGTACCATGCAAGTTACATGTTAGGAGTCACCCTAGTTAGTCTTTGGCATGATTTTATGTATGTTTTCCTATGGTACCTTGGAGTATATTAGGTTTAAACTAGTTAGGTTGGGATACCGTTACTTTAATGCGTTCTTTGAATTTCTAACTTTTTGGTAAAGGTTACAATAAGTTGGGAATGGAAGTGTTTAGTTGTTAGTGGTAGAAATATTAATTTTAGGCCGTTTTTAATCTAGGACCGAGCGAGAATCCGATTAGAAGCTCCTGTGATTTTTCTACGTGAAGATTATCATATTCAGGTAATGTCTATGCCCTAATCCCAATTGGATGCTCTTTAACTGTTTTAATGATTTTACCGTATTTTGGAGCTTGCATCTCGAAGGGGACTTTATATTAAATTGACTGTCTATTTATTGAGAAGGTTATGTTTTTTGATTTATAAATTATGGATAGTCCTTTGGCTTTTATGTTAAAAGTGTTGGTTTTGGAAATGGTTGGTTGATATTGGATTGAACTGGAATTGTAAACTTGACTAAATTAAAGGATATGAGTATAATGCGGGTTCGGGCAGTCTCCCAAGATCAGGCCGTTACCTGTGAGGGAGTCTGTCAAGAGACCAGGTTACGCCTGGTAGTGTTGGATTGAGATTGCGATGACCATCCGGTTTTTGAATAGTGATTGTGGATTGTTGAGAATGGGAATGAGAATGATATGGAAAGTTGTTGGAAAGGAATATGTACGATTGGTGAGTCTTTGACTCCGAGGGGCAATACGGAAGCCCCGCCCGCACTAAAAAATGGAAAATGGTATAGTTGGTTGGTGAAAGTTATTTTGAAATGTTTGAACTGTTACCCCTTCCCTTAAAATGTGTTGAAATGAATTACATAAGTGTTTTGACTGTTAGGTGTAGACATTATTGAGGTTTCCCCCTCATGTTTGTAAATGTTTTGTTTTCAGGTGCTGATCAATAATTTGGAAGGGTTGGGATCTAGATGTGAGGTCACCAGTCTTGAAGTTGGAACTTTGTTTTAGTTAGCTGTTTGAACTAGTTAATGTTGTTCTTGAACCTTAAAGTCGTTTAGTTGTTTTCCTTTTTCATTGTCAAACAGTTGTAGTTTTCCTTCTTGCCTTGTATTCCTTCAGGGATACGACAGTGACGCCCGTTTGAAAAGTGAAGTCTTCCGCAAATTTACCGTTACTGTTACTCTTGACTTTGACCTTTTTATAATAGAATTTCTGGGGCGTTACAGGAAGTCTTCCATTAATTATGTTAAAATATTTTTCTTCGTCGGCTGTCTAATTTATCACAATCCAATAAACAAAGCTTCTCGTTTTAACTCTTTTACTTTTTTGTGAAACCATTAAGTTCTAACCCTCCCCGATTGTTGACTCACTTGAGTTACTTTTATGATCCTTAATATGATTTACTTTCTTGAACCTTTTTAATACTCAATTCTTTTTCAACCATATTTTTAGGGAAAATATCTTGGTCTTTGTATGATAATTTGCTATATTATTTGATAATTTTATCTTTTTGATGTAATACAAAAGGGGGGAGAAAAATATAAAATGCATAACTCAAAGGTGAAATAATTGTAAGCCCTATTGAGTTTTGTATTCCATCAAAAAAGGGGGAGATTGTTGAGTTATTTTTAGTATATATAATTGATATTATTTTGATGTAAGACAAAATGATAAATTAATTATGACAAATTGGTTGTCTAATTGAAAATACCCATCATGTTATTAATTATGTTAATTGTGATTAGAGAGACAAGATATTAATTAGCTTGATTATGATAATTAATTACTTAAATATTTCAAAACTATATCAATAATATCTAATTAAAATTGGAAAAAATATATTTGCATGATATAAGTTACTTTGATCAAAAAGAGGATGTCTTAATAAGAATATTTGTACATGCATAGTCATCCAAGTAGTGTCTAAGTACATATATGATTTGCTTTGATTGCCTTTCATGGTAGATAGCACACACAAAGGGTAAGAATTAGTTGTCCGCATAACTATCAAGGCAACGTACAATGCTTCACTATCATGTTATTACTCCACTTATAATAAGCTCAAATGAAAATTTAGTTTCCATTATATAAATGCTATGACTTGATTTCTCTTGATTATATTTGCATGGTAAAGGCACATGCAAATCAAAGTATATCATACATGATCAAGAGTTGCCTCATGTTGCGATTGCCTATTAATTGTCATTTTGTTAATTATGATGGTTTCTAATATAACTCTTCAAAAGAGCTACGCTCACAGAATTTCTACCACCAAAATTGCCACAGAATGCCCAGTCAGCATATAATTTTATTTTTAATTTGAGATATTAATTACAATATAAATATACTTAACTAAAAAGAACCCCAAATAAAGAAAACACCGCCAGAACATTACCCGCCATATTATTAGCCGCCAAAAACCCCAATAGTATTCCTTCATAGGAAAAAAAAGCCCCCCAATAGTGTTCCTTCAAGGGAAAAACAAGTCAAAAGCTCTTTTGAATTTGAAGCCAGTAGTAATCGTTGACTTTGGATGGCAGACATTGAGGTGATTCTTTTCTCTTCCCATCTGAGTTTTATTCTTCTCTTCTCGTCTCTTTTTTCCACTGCAATAATATTCTATAATAATTAGACTAATCATAATATAATCAATAAAGGTAATTATTTTACTGTCTCAGGTTCTTGAATACAATTATGGTTTTGTGTTCTTCGCTTTCTCCATTGCTTAGTTACTTGTCTGATATATTAATTAAGTATTTAATTAATCTCACTTTTTGATTAAGGGTTAATGCCCATTAATATTTATCTTTATTTTCTGAGTCATTGTTTAAAATCTTATTTGTTATTTTAGTATATCAAATGACTTGTACACTACAACAGAGTTTTAAAAAAAGAACATTCCGAACGGTCTCAAATCAGCTTGAACGGTCGCTCCACAAGGTGGGCGACCGTTCATTTGCGATCGTTCAGGACAGTCGCGTTTCAATGGTCGTTTGGGGAGGCGCGCGACCGTTCATTGAACAGTCGCTAATTAGTGACCGTTCATAAACGGTCACAGAGGCGGGCGACCGTTCAATGAACGGTCGCTAATGACCGTTCATTTGCGACCGTTTAGGACGATCGCGTTTCAATGGTCGTTTGGGGAGGCGCGCGACCATTCATTGAACGGTCGCCCATTTTGCAATTTTCGTTTTTAATTTTCTTTTTCTTGAGGGGTTCCCTAAATTGATATTCGAAGTATATATTTGAAGTATAAGCGCCAAACGGCCACAAAATGAACGGTCGCAAAAATTGATATATATATAAATGAACGGTCGCAAACAGTATTATATATATATATATATATATATATATATATATATATATATATATATATATAAAGTGAACGATCGTAAAATGTATTACATATCCCAACAGTTAGTTTTTATAGTTGTCATCACAAACACTACGAAGGAGGGTCATGGGAAGAAGAAGAGTTGTTAATGAAATTGGAGGAAGAGAATTGACCACTGGAGGGTGTCCCCTGCTGCTGTTGATTTTGCTCTACTTGGGACAATCTTCCTTCAAGTTGGCTGAACATCTGCTGGTATTGGGAGAGTTGACTCCTCAAACACTGTGTTTCAGCCACCATGGAAGCATAAGCAGATGTGGCAGCGGTGGATGAGGAAAAAGATCCCTGGCCCTCGTGGCGAGCATAGCAGGGCGACCTTTCATAAAACATGCCCGTCGAGGATCCCAAGTCGTAAACAGACTGATTTTTGACAGAAAACCCACCAGCAACATTGTAGAACATAGCGTTGGCTTCCAAAGAATTAGGCTCCATGCCCGTTGCAGCTACTTGCTCTAGATAATCATTCTGCAAACGATCAACATTTATGATAATGAGCAACCACAACTACATGATCAAGATGTTTCTCATTTATGATAATGAACTAAAGGTATAACAAAGGGGTCAAGTTGTTTCTTATCAATTCAAGATGCATATAACTAACGGTACCACCAACGGAGCGTCATCAAAGCACATTATTATATAAGTTCGTCATCAATGCACATTATCGATAGATGCCACAACTAAGGGAATATAGGGAGAGTTACAGAGAAATTTCGGCAGAGTTTTCTCTGTAATATGGACTATTTCAACTTCATAATACGAAAGATTAACCTGCAAATGACAATTTAAACTCAACTTGTAGAATAAGGGGCCACACGCCCACTTTACCACAACGAACAACAATTCCACACACCGATTAATCCTATCGAGCCACACGCTCGTTTTTAAACATAAGTTAAACATTCCAACTTCCAACAACAATTCCAACATATAATCAAGTAACATTATACGACCACATGCCGATTAATCCTATCGAGACACACGCTCGTTTCTAAACATAAGTTAAACATTCCAACTTCTAACAACAATTCCAACATATAATCAAGTAACATTATACGGCCACACGCCGATTAATCCAATTGAGCCACACGCTCATTTCTAAACATAAGTTAAACATTCCAACTTCCAACAACATATAATCAAGTAACTAACTTTAGAAAGAAATTACTTACATAAACTTTGGCCACCTTCGGGTCACTCCATTGCTTGTTACCGTGGGCGTCTTTCTTACAATGATAATGCTCTACGATGTCCGCAGGGGTTGGATGGATCCCGTCACTAGCCTAGGAATATAATTTGAAACATTACAGATATAACATTGGAATTTGTATTGATGAAAATCGTCAATGTAAAATATTATTGGAGACTTACCAGTTTACGCAAGTATTTAACGGCGGACATCGAGCCACCGTAGTGCAAATTCTGGGTCGGGGCTTTGTTTCGGTTTGCCGTGCATGCATCGACCCGACGCTGATAGTCCTCTGCCTCTCGTAACGCCCACATCCTCGCCCGGATTTCCATTGACAAATGGGGGATCGGTTTGTTCCTTGGGGCCTTTTTCTCCCGATAGACCAGGCCCTTAAGGAGGTCGCTGAATTTGTTGTGTCACATATTGAAGACTTCCTCAGTCAGGTCCATTTCATACTCAAACCGTTGTTGTACAATAACAAATAAAAAAACACACACAATTATTGTGCCATATATACTAACGAATTCCAAATAAAATAATTTCACTCCGAATTGCATTCTTACATAGAAAAATTGTCAATAAACCATTTTATGGCCACCTTTCATTTTCATAGCGCAAATAGTCTCCCCTTGTTAATGGGACCGTATACTCTCCGGCACGACCTTTGTTACGTCAAGCATGGAGAACCTACAAGAAACAAGCAACTAGTGAGAGTGTTGCAATATTTATGAATTATTATGTATTGACCAGAATTGAAGTTGACATACCAGTCTTCCCCCCTAATGAGGGGGGTCCTCGGGTTAGTTGGGCCGGGAGGTAAACCAGGCTGGATTTTCCACAACGGAGATGGTGGGGCCATGACGTATTGTTAAACTGCACTATAATAACCAATAATTGACTGCACAAAAAATGAATTTAAAATTCTTTTTCATTTGATGCATGCAGTGAGTAATCAAACAACAATCACGAAAACGAATTCATTTAAAACCAAACAAAATAAAAAATGATTTCTAAATTTTAACATTACATAACGTAATAAAAACAAATGACTGTTCAAACCTAGAAACTAATCATATAGGTGCGACCTACTCATCATCATCATAACTAAGCAACTCAACAAATGTTGCATTTTCCAATACATCATTCCCTTCTAATTCATAGTCTTCCACACCCTCAGGTATATCCCGATCTTGTCCATCTTCATCATCACTAAATAGTTCGTCTCCCGAGCCATCTCGATCGTCAAGTAGGTCGAACTCAACAAGTGAAGGGGGTCCACATTGTTGTCTTCCTGAAATGGTCCATCATCGAGTCCATCTATTGTTTGCCTTGACTTAGTTGTCAGTGTTGCTGTCCATGATGATCTATCCTTCTTGGTTGTTGGGTAATGGATGTACACCACTTGTGTAGCCTGAGATGCCAATACAAAAGGCTCATACACCCAATACCTCTTTGCTTGGTTGACATCAACAAGCTTGTAATGATCATGCACGAGTACCCCACCTTGACCCGGGTTGAACCATTCAACCTTGAACAAGTGGACTTTGTATTCCCTCCTACCCCCAGTATAAACTAATTCAATAACCTCTTTCAAAATCCCATAGAAGTCAGTTCCATTCATCCCTTTGACACACACCCCATAATTTGCATTCGTTGGTTTATTATCGGCACGGTAAGCATGGGAGTTAAAGTTGTTAATGTAGAAATGAGCCCAAGATATGACATTCTTCCTAGGGCCATTAGCTAAAGCTGTAACAACTTCGTCTCCTTCACCGGATGACAAAACCTACAAAGTTGTTCAATGTTTACGAGGTTAATCTCATGTAACCTATGTTAACGAATAATTTACAATTCCACAACTCCAATTGAAACTTTCTTCTTAACCAACGAGGGAATTCTTTGCGATGTTTGTTCCATAATTCACCATGCGGCGTACGTGGATGCATGCGGGCCATCTCCTCTTCAAATTGACTAAAAGTTATTGTTAAAAATAAGTTATTGTTAATTGAATTGTCGATCTAGTTAATTTAGCTTGTATACCTTTCATATTCAGTCATTAAATCGGAGTTTGAAAGGACATATTCATGCGCAACCTCATATTGTTGTTGGTCAAGGATCTTTTCTTCCCTGCAACTGGAGAGTATCCAATGTTCGATGAAAACAACTCAGGTATTGCTCCATTGACATCGGATGCATCACCCAACTCGGGGCACGCGTTCCTTGGAAGGTCCCTTGACTTTGTGTGCACTTCTGGTGCAAAGTATGCAGCACAAAAGTTGGAAATCTCCTCCGTTAAGAACGCATTACATATGGAGCTTTCAACGCGTGCCTTGTTGCCAACCTTCTTCTTCAAATGATGCATAAATCTACAGCATTTGACAACCAACACGCGTTGAGGGATGCGTTGCAAACAAAGAGGCTGGTCCTAAACTTTAATAAAATACACTACAAATGCGATACAAATATTCATTACCTTTCAAAAGGGTACATCCACCTATACTGTACTGGTCCACCTTTAGCTGCTTCATATGGAAGGTGTATTGGAAGATGCTCCATCAGATTGAAGAACGCGGGAGGGAAAATCATCTCCAGTTTGCGTATGATTTTCGGTATGTTCATCTCCAACCGGACCATATCATCAACACTCACCTTAGAGGCACACAAGTCTCTAAAACATTGGCTTAATTTCGTCAGGGCTCTCCACACATTGTGTGGAAGCAACTCTCTAACGGCGATTGGTAGCAACCTCTCCATGAAAACATGACATCATGACTCTTCATACCATGTAATCTTGATGTGTTAACATTTACACATTTACCTAGGTTGCTTGCATATCCGTCGAGAAGTTTGAGATCTTTAAGCCACTGACATAATGCCTTGCGCTCCTCTTTACCCATGACATATGCAGCTCCGTCCGTCATTTCTTTATCAACCCCGCGACGCTTACAATGAGCGGCTAGGTCTTTCTTAGAGTTGTCATCATTTTTTGTCTTTCCTTTGATGTCCATGATGGTGTTCAACACCTGCTCAAACACATTTTTCTAAACATGCATGACATCTAAGTCGTGTCGAATTAGAAGGTCTTTCCAATACGGTAGCTCCCAAAAGATGCTCTTTTTATTCCAATTATGATATTGAAGATAGCCGTCAACGTTGCCTTGTTGTTGAGTCGATGCTGGCAACCTTGACACCTGTTCCCAAACTTGGCTCCCATTTAGGGGGGGGGGGGGGGAAGGTGAATGTTCATCTCGGTTTTTAGAAAAAGCACTCTTGTTAGTACGATAAGGATGGTCCATTGGGAGAAACTGTTGATGACAATCAAACCATGACTGTTTCCTCCCATGTTTCAGCCACCGTGATTTTGTTTTGTCCATGCAATATGGATAAGCTAAGTTACCTGCGGTGGTCCACCTAGAAAGCATACCGTACGCTGGAAAATCACTTATTGTCCACAACATGGACGCTTTCATTCTAAACTTTTCCTTCAAAGACACATTATACGTGTCTACACCCTCCTCCCACAACTGTTTCAACTCGTCTTTTAACGGCTGCAGGTATACGTCCAAGTTTCCCTTTGGACTTTTCGGACCAGGGATCAAGAGCGTGAGGAACATGTAAGGCTTCTTCATACAAAGCCACGGAGGCAAATTGTATAGGGTAGCTATAACAGGCCTTGTAGAATTAGTTTGTCCGAAACTACCGAAAGGGGCGAAACCATCTGTGCATATACCCAACCGCACATTGCATGGTTCCGATACGAACTCTTTGTGAGTGGCATCAAAATGTTTCCAAGCTTCACCATCGCACGCATGAACCATGTCACCGTCCCCTCGAACATTTGTTGAGTGCCACCTCATTTGCTCTGTCGATGTCTTAGTCAAGTATAATCTTTGCAATCGCGGATCGATTGGAAAGTATATGAGCTCTTTGTGGGCGATGTTTTTACCCTTAGCCGTTTTCCGCATTTATCGATCAGCACTGCAAAAGTGCACCTATCAAGCATGGAGTTGTCCTTCCAAAACAACATACACCCCTTTGGACACACGTCGATCCTCTCATGCGGAAGTTCTAAAGCTTTGAGTAGCTTCTTCGCCGAGTGGTACGTGTCGGTCATTTCATTACCAGGGGGACAAATGTCTTTCATGAGGGCTAGCAGACTGTCTACGACTTTGTTAGGGAGATTATACTCACACTTTATGTTTACTAGCCGAGAAACTACGGATAATTGTGACATCTCGCAACCCTCATACAAAGGTCGTTTAGACGCTTCTAACATTTCTAGAAATTTTTGCCCTCCATCTGATTGCTCATCCTCTACTGTGTCTAACACATTGGACGATAAATCTCCGATGGCATCTGTGAGCATTTCTTGCATTGGGTCTAACACATCAGTCCTCGACGACCCTTCAATTTGGTTCGACATTTGGGTGGGGACCGTGGCCACGGGAGGCACGTACAACTCATCGTGACTTGTCCACACAAAATAACGTGGAAGGAACCCATTTTTGTATAAGTGCACCTTAACATTTTCCTCACTATGGTGTTTCATGTTTCTACACTTTGAACATGGACACCTAAGTACTTTATTCGATTGGAAGCTAATGGTTTGTTTAGCAACTGCCAAAAATTCTTCTTTTACCCCTCTAACAAACTCTTTGCTAAGATACCCCTCCTCATCGATTCTCTCGTACATCCTTTTCCTAGTATTTTCCATATTGTTCCAATCTGCAAGGTTAACCGAATTAGATTTCGACATTGATATTTGTGTCAACACTTTCGTATGACACCTACAACTAAGATATGTCACCAGTCAAGAGGATCATGTTATTTTCCAAGGAGAGTGTGTTTGTCACTTCTAATCTATGGGTGAAAACGACTTTCATGACTCATACCGACTAATAATTTATTTATCTGGTTCCCAAAAAGTAGCGCAATCTCAGCAGGGAAATTGCACGAGGTCTATAGTGCTCTGCGAGTTAGAAGCGTCTCAGATTCAGTAAAATGCAGTGTTTCTATTGTGCAGCCTGGTGGGCATCAAGACAAGGTGGGAATGAAAGAGAAGCTTATAGTAAAGGGTCTAATAGAAATCGTGTTTGACATGATTTACTTTAAAGTGAATTGCAGCGGCTGGGCCTCAAAGAGGTTCTCCTACGTATCCAATGTGGAATCAGGCCAGTTGTACTTCAATTGGTGCAACTTTAAAGGATTGATGCCTCAAGAAGGACTTTTAGATAGGTGGGAAGGTTGAATAGGAAGGGTAGGTGTGAAGGTTTCATAGGAAGGTTTTGGGATTTGTGCGGGTGACTTACAACTGCCTCCATTCTTGCTTATTTCTTCTTTCTTCTTTCTTTTTTTTGTATTTCTTTTTTTTTATTTTTTTTCTTTTTTTTTTGGATTTTCTTTTGGATTTTTTTTTTAACTTCGGACCTTCAGCTTATACTTCTCCTATCAATTAAAGTTACCCCCAACACATTATTTGGCTTAGGTGGGTTTAGGGATGAGATGATCATAAAATGAATGACCGGGTTCGTGGTGGTGGTTAAAAAGATGGTGCGAGAAGGTAACAATGTAGGTAAAGCGGCTAGGTGAAAATGAAGATGGTGATGATGTAGGTGGTAAGGGGTAGAATCCTCCTATTCTAGGAATGTCTTTTTAAGCTGCATGATTTATTTGATAGGGAGATTCACTTTTAGAGATGATTGGTCTTGTTCATTTGAATTCTCTCCTTTTGCCTAACCTGTCGGATGAGTGTTCAGGTTAGCTTCTCTCCTCTTATTTTTTACTCATTTACCTCTCCTTTTGCCCAACATGTAGGTGTTCATGTTAGCCTCGTATTATGTTTTTTTTTTTAAAATGAAATTTGTCTCTCCTTTTGCCTAACTTCGCTTTGGCGGTGAAGTTAGCCTCTCTTCTCTCCATTAACCTTGGACTCGGGGTAGGACAAAAAAGAAGAAACATAGAATGAAGGAGCGATCGGGATGTGAAATGGAGTGAAAGATGTAAGCAGATGGATGTGTCAGACTTGGATCGTCACACGGGTGAGTGAGCTCTTCAATTTAAATCAGGAATGCAAGCACAATATTCTTTCCTTAACAGTTTAGATGCAAATGAAGGGTCGGGGAAGATAAGAGTCATAATCATAAAAGGTTTCATCTTTATTGAATGCAACTAAGATGAATACATTAAAATCTACTTGGGATATATCCCAATTGACTCTGAAAATATAATGTGCCGTACACCTAAAATTTGAAAATATACAACATTAGGAGTTCTGTATACGAGTCATGCCATCTTCACCTCTAGTGTAGTTTGCGATCCCTTCTTCGTTTACCTCTCCTTTTGCCCAACTTGTGGGTTTTCAAGTTTGCAATCCCGTTTTCATTTTATTTATTTGATTTGATTGGCCTCTCCTTTTTCCTAACCCCAAGTGAGTTCTTGGAGTTAACGCCTCTTTTCTTTATTAACCTTGGTTTGATTTGATTGGCCTCTCCTTTTGCCTCCTAACACCAAGTGAGTTCTTGGAGTTAACCCCTCTTCTCTTTGTTAACCTTGGTTTGATTTGATTAGCCTCTCCTTTTGCCTAACCCCAAGTGAGTTCTTGGAGTTAACCCCTCTTCTCTCTATTAACCTTGGATCTGACAAAAGGTGAAGAGTAGGAATATGATGGACATGGTATCACATTCAATCAGCGAGTATCGAGAAGAGTTGTTGGAGCTGTGAAAAGCTTGAAGTCTCCATGATCTGATTCTAGCCCAAGATTTGACTCTTGACATTTTATGTCCTATTTTGCCTGAATGGAAACCATAAACCTCAAAAATTAACCTTGACATTTACCTACCCAAACACCTAGCGACCTATATGAGACAACCTAATGCAAACAATGCTTATATGATGAATGAACCTTTTTTTTTTTTTGATTGGGCTTGCCCACTGATGCGCTTGTATGAAGACTACTAAGCTAGAATGTTGTTATGTACATGAAGAGGGGATGTATCCATCAAGTCATCATAAAATCGAATCAACATTAAAATTCTAATGGACTCAGATTTAGTTAACGACCGGAGGGATGCCTTAGGGGTCAAACATTACTTAGGGTTGAGTGAAGTCGAACTTGAATCTCAAGCTTAGTCAAACCTCTTTGACTTGGGCCTAAGAGAGACCTGTTGGGCCTACTTTAATCTTGTTTGAATATTACCCAAACTAAAGTAATGTTTGAGGGAAATGCAAGTGTTGGATTGACTCACTTTACAATGAAATGTACAATTAGCACATAATTAGCACGGTTTTTTTTTTTATTTTTTTTGAAGAAACAAAAAAAATAAAGAAATGCACATAGCATACAAATGAGTGTTACCATCCTAACCATTGTTCTAGGTTCGATGTTTATGGTAAGTTTCCTAAAGGCTTTTATGCTCATGTCTCGCACGGACCGTAAATTCTATGGAATTCATAGTAATACGGGTCGTGTGTTTCTCACAAAATTTAAGGGAAATTGTAAATTCATAATCCCTAAAATTTTGGAGTAATTCATGAGTGGAAAAGGGTTATGATCTTCCTGAAATGTGGAATTCATTTCCTCGAAGTCATAAACGCACTTTATCTGAAAGGGAAATTTAGTGTTAGAAACCTAAACGGTACCTTTTGGTTCTTTACGATTTAAAAAAATCGAAAAGTAGGCCCGTATGCAAAAATGCCTACTAAATAATAAAAATTAAAAGAATTAATTTCCCTTTTCTACTCAAATATTTAAAATTTCAAGTTTTACCCTCTTAAAGTAAGTCCCCAGTGGAGTCGCCATTTGTAGAACCCAGGAAAAACCTTCCAATGGTGTCCTACACGGTATTAGGCGAATCGAAAGAGGTGTATAGTCTTTAAGGATTTAAATTCAATTTTTATTAGTCAAAATGTTCAAATGCAATCTTGAATTTAATTATTTTTATTTCCAGAAAATGTCATTGCTAAGAAAATAATATAACACAAAATACGAGGAGAATCAACGAAAAACCGTGACCTCAACTTTTTGATTCATTTCTTTCTATGATATTACTTCCCGTGCAATTAAAATTTTCTAGAAATAAAAAGGTAAAATTCGAAAAGAAAGCGAATGAATCAAATTGAATAAATTATAGAGTCGCCAATTATTAATTTTTGGTGAGAATTAATAAACTCAAATTAGACTCCGCAAATCGCGAACCATGAGATTTGGATCCGGGGGTAATGTTACGAATTCGAAAGTAAAAACCTTCGAATCTGCCCGTTCTAAGAACAAATTCTACTAAATCGGTTCATTAAAGAAGAGAGTAGAAGAGGAGAATTAATTAGATTAATTTAAATTATTTAGATGCATGCGAAAAATTAAAGTGCGAAAATAAATAAATACGATAAACAAAACATAAATAAATAAAGAACGAAATTGAAGTTGCAATTACATGTAATCCGATTTAGATTAGTCGCAATTAATATTTAATATCAAGATTACAATAATATAAGTGATTACAAGAAAATAAAAATGTAAATAAAAATGCCAAGAATTAATGCATGCAAATGATGAAGAAAGGAGGAGGAGGAGAGAGGGAGAAGAAGAAGAACTCACCTAGTGTCAATACTCCTAGGTGATTCGGTGTAAAGAAAAATGATGGGAGTGAGATTGTATTTATAGGGGAAATGGAGTGAGGAATCTAGGGTTAAGGAATAAAGTGGGTCGACTGGCCAATTCTGATCAGCAAGTGGCCAAGTATGTTGGAATGAAAGGAAGCGGGTCATGCGGACCAGCATGTTGAGTTATTTTGAGCTGACCAATTTCAAACGACCATACTTTTCTCATTCGACCTCTGATTAAATTCATTCAAGTGTCGTTGGAAAGCTTGTAATGAGTACTTTTAGCTCCCAAAATTAGGAAATCCATGGAGGTCGGTGGGAGGTCGGTAACTTACAGAAAAGGCTCGGGTACAAGAATAAAGGGCTAGTTTTTTGGGATATTTGAACACGGAAGGGCTAGAAATGGAAATGGGCTAATGTGAAAGGCTTTTTTGTAGAGGAAAATTTATTTGGGTTTTTTCATCATTTATGCATTTCAAGAATACTTGGCAAAATAAAAAATAAAATGGCTCAAAATAAATTACATAATTACAAAGTTGAACTACGACAAAATTCAGCATCTACAGACATCTACAACTAAGATACTAGGACTATTATATTAACCTACTTACTAGTCTTCAACCCGTGTGATGCACGGAGTATAATAAAATAGTTATTTAAATTAAAAACTAGAATTAAATGATAACTATACTTACAATTTAAAATGAACAAAACAATAATAAGGTTGTCAAATGAAAAGATATTATAATAAATTACTCAAAAGGTACATATCTACGTATGATTTATGTTATGATATATAGAAGATTATTATTATTATTTTTATTATTATTATTATTATTATAATTATAGGCAACACCAAAATAATTACTGTTATTTGCACCAAAATAATTTAATTCAGAGTCCAAAGCAGTCAAGGATTAGTGATATTTTCTGGTGTTTTAAATTTTAAAATAAAATCCGGATTGAGAATAAAAAAAATTAAAAATAGAAAAAAACAATAATTTTCTACATTGTGATTGACCAATTCCCCTACAATCTTTCCTGTGACTCTACTTCGTGGGACCCACAATGATTTCAATTAAAATATGTAGAATATAGATTATTATCATCATTATTATTATTATTATTATAATTACTGTTATTTGCACCAAAGTAATTTGATTCAGAATCCAAAGCAGTCAAGGATTAGTGATATTTTCTGGTTTTTTTTTTAAATTTTAAAATAAAATAAGGATTGAGAATAAAATAAAATTGAAAATAGAAAAAAAATTTATACATTGTGATTGGCCAATTGTCCTACAGTACTCCCGTGACTCTATTTCGTGTGACCCACAATGATTTCTATTATAATATATAGATTATTATTATTATTATTATTATTATTATTATTATTATTATTATTATTATTATTATTATTATAGGCAACACCAAAATAATTTAATTCAGAGTCCAAAGCTGTAACGCCCTGGAAATTTAACTCTAAACTTAATGGTCAAAGTCAAATGTTGACTAACATTAACAGCGGAAGGCGGTTTTTTTTTTCTTTTTAATCGGGCGTTACTGCCGTATCCCCGAAGGAATACAAGGCAAGAAAGGAAAAACTAACAACTAATCATTAATTTACTTCAATTTAAACAAACGGAAGAAACTTCAAATTCTAAAAACAAAACTCAACATAAACTAATTTCAAGTCTGAACATAACTAAACTTTTATTCTCAAGCTACTAACTTCAACGTCCTCACTTCTAATTCCCGTTCCCATCACATAACTCTTCACCTGAAAACAAAACATTTAAAAACATGAGGAGGACTCAATAATGTCTACTCGGGACCGTCAAAACAATTTGAAATCCATTTCAATTCATTTTTGGGAGAGAAGTGAACAAGTCAAATCTTTTCGAAACCAACAATTTTTTTTTCCCAACCAACCAAACCATCTTTCAAATTTGTTAAGCGGGCGGACCTTGCTTATTTGGCTCTCGAAGTCCAAGACTTCACAATAATCATATCTCAATCTCAATATCAATCTCAATCAATCACAATCTCAAACGTACGGATGGTCATCCATTTCACACACGTGCATAAAACTAACCTCGGGGAAGTAGCACCTATCAGGCATCCCTGATCTCTTGACAACCTCCCTGCAGGAACAGATCCTGGTCTATGGAGCATTGCCCGAACAAAGAACCATATCAGGGCATCCCCTGATCTCTTGACAACCTCCCTGCAGGAACAGATCCTGGTCTATGGGACGATGCCCGAACCCGCATTTATGTCACGTTTAAATTATTAGTCAGGTTTAATAACACACCTTTCCAACTCAATCAGTCTAATCCAATCCCAAATTTCCAAATCACACATAAACGACTGTCCACATTTTTCCAACTCAAGAACATAAACCACATCCAAAATAGACAGCCAATTTTCACCATAAAATACCTTCAGAATGCAAACCGTAAAATAACTTAAAAATCAACAAAACAATTAAAGTGCACCCCAGCGGGATTTAGGACATATACATTACCTGAAAATTCTTCTCCTTACTTCACAACACACTTGAGCTCACTAGATCGAACGGTTTAGAACGCACCTAAAAAAATAACGGAATTTCTAAAATTAAAACGTGTTGTATGGAGTTAACACAATCTATTTTCCACTTAACCCACACCTAGAAACACTATAAGGTTCCCATCATTCATAAATTAACATTTTAAACATATATCACATAATATAACTATCACATATCACAAACACTCCCATATTACAATTAATTGAATAATTCACACACACGACAACACATTTATTCAAAAGCAAACTGGACAGAATTCAATACTCCAATAAAACGAACCATAACTTGACTTCCCGATATCCTATGGGTATGGTTTTGGACTTTCTGGAAACATCGGGATGTCTACTAAAACTCTTATGTTGACCTTGAGACCTAAAACACACTGTAAAGTCCTCAAAAATAGCTAACTATACAACCTGTCCAGCTCTGACCTAGGTGCGCTATTTGGGTCGTAACTCAGAATATACACCTCAAATTCCCAATCCTCAAAATTCCTATGAAAGCTAACATCCTAAGGTATTTCCAGACCAAAAGGTAGAGTTAAATATTAACTATACGATTTATGGTGACCGATATCGTACGACTCATAAATTCTGTCCAAACTAACCCGTTTCTACTTTGGGTTTTTCGATCCTAATTCTAATCAAGCCACTCCGAGACTCTAACTTAAGCCTCTAAACAGTCCACCTAGGTATGATACATCCCCCTTTGCTCCCTTAATGCCACTAAGGTCAACTTACATAACAAATAACACTAATTCTCACAATAACAACTTAAATTTGCAAAGTAACATTTTCAAAAATAAACATAGCGTAAAGGTCGACATGAAATTTGGATTTTCCGACATCGAAACTTTAATTAATAAAACACACACAGCAAAATTCTAAACTGTCGTTCAAAACCAATTTTGAGGAAATTTAAATAAAGAAAACGATTAAACTAATAATAAAAAAATAATGTATTATAATAACAATAACAATACGATTAACGCATCAAAGATCGAAACTTACTAACATAACATAATTTAATTTACATAAAGAACAAGGAAATTTTAGGATTACTCTATAAAAGAATCGTAATATAGTAATAACAATTATAACTCCCAAAATGAAGAAAAGCTCAATAATTTAAAACTCGAAATCGTCAAATAATTTGAGAATTAAAACGCAATCACCATAATTTTAATCTTGTATAAACCAAACATACTCATACTATATTTTACAAACTTTTCAAATAGTGAAAGGTTTTCACAATCAATTCCAATCCATACATATACGATATAATAACATAATTCCCACATATTGATTACTAAGGATTAATAATATAATAACTACAACATTAACCCCTTTCTACCCCCATATGATAACGTAAGTTCATATGTATTCTAATACTACCAAAAAACATATTAAAATCATACTATCAGCATGCCAATCATACTAACATCAGAAAGATAAAAACTAACGAAGCAAACTGTTGAATGAACTTAGTGTAGAGTTAGGGTTTTACGTGGGGAAGTTCTGGGCAGAACGGGTGGCGGGGACGACGGTCGTCTCCTGGTGCAACGTCGTCGACGAGGGTCGTGGTCGGTGTCAGAACGGAGCAACTGCGACGACAGTAACGTCACACAGCGGTAGCGGCAGCGACAGCAGGGTCACCACAGTCTCCTTGCATTTGGGCGGCGTGCGGCGACTTCCGGCGAAAGCGACGACGACGCAACGATCGTCTGGTGGTCGGGGATTGGCTGCAACGTTGGTGACTACTGGACGGCGGGTGGTGGCGGACAGAGGGAGTTAGAAAGAGGGACGAGAGAGAGGAAATAGAGAGAAAAAGGGATGCGGTGGTTGCAGCGGTGGTGGTTTGCGGCGACGGAAGGCGGTTGCAGGTGGTGCTCCGGCGACGGTTGGGCGATACTTGATTACCAGCAGAAGAAGAGAGAGAGGGAGGAGTGGTAGAGCGATTAGGGTTTGGGATTTAAGTTAATTAAGTGCAATTAAGAATAATATACCACTTAATTTAGCAAAAACATAACTTGGAGCACAAGCACATCTCTAACCGGCCACTAAAATAGCTACAGGAAAAATATGATTTTAAATTTCTGAAAATAATAATAATAATAATAATAATAATAATAATAATAATAATAATAATAATGATAATGAAAATGAAAATGTTAATAATAATAATAATAATAATTAACTAAAAACATTAACACATAATCATCAATTGTTAACATATAATTACCAAGGTACCCCTATTTCCATGCATAACCATGCATGTAGAAAAAGACTATATTACCCTTGATAATCCCACGACGGTCCTACGAGCTCAAGTGTTAACAATTTAAACACATAAATAATTAACGGACATAAAATAATACTAACGACGTAACGACGATTATAATCCGATTTTCCGGGGTTTTACATCATTACCCCCTTAAAAGAAGTTTCGTCCTCGAAACTTAAACTCAAAACCAACGATCTGCCGGATGGAATTAACGGTAGCCTTGACCAAAAACTCGTGGTTTTACAAAAGCAATCAAGGATTAGATATTTTTCGGTTTTTTTAATTTTGAAATAAAATTTGGATTGAAATTTAAAAAAATTGAAAATATTAAAAATAAATATAATTTTATACGTTATAATTGGTCAATTCCCTACAGTCACTCTCGTGGCTCTATTTTGCGGGATCCACAATGATTTCTATTATAATATATATGGATATGGAACAGTTGGAAACGTTATCAAAGTCCAAAGCCGTATCGGATTTGTAATAGTTTTTTTTAATTCTAAAATAAAATTAAATTTAAAACAGTTATGGAACAACTGTAATTGGTGTCAGAGTCCCAAGCAGGTTAGGTTTATAATAAAATTCGGTTGAAAATAAAATCAAAAATTATTAAAAATTGGGTCATTTTTTCTTAATTGTGATTGATTGAGATTCCTAGAAACGCTCTCGTTGCAGTATTTGCTGGGTCCCACATAGATTGTTATTATAAGTATATTGATTATTATTAATATTATTATTATTATTATAATTACTATTATTTGCACCAAAATAATTTAATTCAGAGTCCAAAGCAGTCAAGCATTAGTGATACTTTATGTTTTTTTTTTTAAATTTGAAAATAAAATAAGGATGGAGAATAAAATAAAATTGAAAATAGAAAAAAAAATTTCTACGTTGTGATTGGCCAATTCCCCTACAGTACTCCCGTGGCTCTATCTCGTGGGACCCACAATGATTTCTATTATAATATATAGATTATTATTATTATTATTATTATTATTATTATTATTATTATTATTATTATTATAGGCAACACCAAAATAATTTAATTCAGAGTCCAAAGCAGTCAAGGATTAGATACTTTCTGGGTTTTTTAATTTTGAAATAAAATCTGGATTGAAATTTAAAAAAAATTGAAAATAGTAAAAAAAATATAATTTTATACGTTATAATTGGTCAATTCCCCTACAGTCACTCCCGTTGCTCTATTTTGCGGGACCCACAATGATTTCTATTATAATATATATAGATATGGAACAGTTGGAAACGTTATCAAAGTCCAAAGTCGTATTGGATTTGTAATAGTTTTTTTTATTCTAAAATAAAATTAAATTTAAAACAGTTATGAAACAACTGTAATTGGTTTCAGAGTCCTAAGCAGGTTAGGTTTATAATAAAATCCGGTTGAAAATAAAATCAAAAATTAATAAAAATTGGGTCCTTTTTTCTTAATTGTGATTAGTTGAGATTCCTAGAAACGCTCTCGTTGCAGTATTTGCTGGGTCCCACATAGATTGTCATTAAGTTAGTAAATGGATGTGACAAAATTAGTTATAATTTATGTCTTCATTTGGAGTTGTGAGTAACTAAGTCAGCAATTAGGTTGGATTAGCAACAAATTTACGCTACCAACTTCAGAGGTTAACTTAATTAAAGTCGTGTCTTTAAATGTAAATTCAGTCATGTTGTGATCAACAAGTTGTCGGAATTATATGTACATGTCATCATGTGCTTGTGAGATATAAATTGTCTATGACTGTGCATTTAACATCCCAATCACTTATAATACGAACACCCAGGAATTCAATTCAATCATGAATGTTGAGGAGGGAGAGGGGAATGGCTTACCGGCGTCAAGGCGGCGGCGGCGGAGGGTGGAGGAAACCGGCGGAATCGATTGCGGCAGGCGGCAGGCGTCGCCGCGTTGGCGTTGGATGGGTTTGGTGTTTGAAGTTGTAACGGGAAGAAATGAATCTGGGGGCCAATATAATTTAAGGCGAACGACCATTCATTTAATGGTCGCTATTTAGCGACCGTTGAATTTAACGGTCGTTAGATGGAGTGACCGTTCAATTCAACGGTCGCTATTTAGCGACCGTTAAATGAACAGTCGCTCCATCTAAAGACCGTTCATGAACGTTATTAAACGGTCGCGCGTTAAAAAATAACGACCATTCAACGAACGGTCGCAGGCAGTGGTCGTCTTTCAGCTGCCATCTTGTAGTGGTATAATATGTTTTGAAGTGAATACAGTACCTTGAGATGTCCTTTGAAAATAGATGGATACATACAAGAATGAAGATACTGTGTACCCGCTAACCGATTTAGAGGAGGAAGATAACATTGATTCAGGGGAAGAAATAGATGGGGATGAACCAATGTTAACAGAGACGGGAAATAGCAAAACAATTCTACAACCAGAAGTTGGGATACCATTTGAAACATTCGATGAACTCATGTGTTACTACAAAAACTATACTAAACAAGAAGGTTTCAACATATAAAAAAGAACATCTACAAAGAAAGGAGCAGACACATACCAAACTATTGTTTGCAATAAAGCGGGTAAACCACGTTCAAGAGGAAAAAACGTTCAAGAGGAAAAAGCATTATGAAGTCACGACCAGTGTCAAATACAAATTGTAAGGCTAGACTAAATGTAATTGGCGCTGCTTCAGGTGGTTGGAAAATAAGTAGTCTAGAGCTTACTCATAATCATGGCTTGAGTCCAAGTAAAGCAAGATTTTATTCTTGCCACCGTAAGATAGACAAGCCTACAAGGAAAAGACTTGATCTTAATAATGATGCAGGAATCCGATTGAATAAAAGTTTTAACACTTTTCTGGTGGAGGCTGGTGGACATGAAAATGTACCCTTTTTGGAGAAAGATGCGCGGAATTATATATAGAAAAGGAGACAACTACAACTTGCAGGAGATGCTGAAGTAATTCGCAAATACTTCGTCAAAATGCATGCAAGTAATCCTAATTTCTTTTATATAATGGACCTTGACGAGGATCTTCGTTTGAATAATGTATTTTGGGCTGATGCTCCAAGAAGGGCGGCATATGAGGAATTTGGAGATGTTGTTACTTTTGATACAACTTATCTGGTAGATAAATATGATATGTCGTTTGCTCCTTTTGTTGGTGTAAACCACCATGGCCAATCGCTATTGTTTGGTTGTGGTTTGATAAGTTCAGAGGATACAGAGACTTTCATTTGAGTATTTGAATCATGGTTGACTTGCATGAAAGGTCGTGCTCCTGATGCAAGCAAGAGACATGGGGTACAGAGGGTAACATGGGTTCGAAGACCAACAAATGAAATTGCCCATTGTTTGGCCCAATGGAGTTTGGATAGGAAATGCAATGAGGAGTGGGACACTGGCCCACCAACTTGGATATAGGATGCTTGATATATTTGGTGCTTCTATTTTGTTGAATGAAATATCATAGATTTCTAAAAAAAAAAAGGAATGAGAAGATAAAAGGATCCAAAAAAAAGTAAACGAAGCTCTAAAAGAAGAAAAGGACCAAAAAAAAAGGAGAAAACTATAAAAATAAATGAAGATAGATATCAACATATTTGATCACAGCATCAGCATTAGTCACCTACTACCATCACGTTGCTTCCAATGAGACACAAAGATGAAGCTTGGAATTTGCATGAGTTAGTTTTGAGTGCCTAGAACACAACTCCCTGTGGGTACGACAACCATACTCCCAAAAGTACGACAACAATTTTCTCTTGTTAGGTCTTTAAAAAAAAGTCAAAAAATGTTAAAAAATTTGAAAATCCAAAAAAATGAATCTTCCCTACTTCCCTCAATATGAGCAAGAATTGTTTTATGCTTATTGGATCGATTACATGACTATCTTGCTTACTGTGCTCAATGTGGTTTTATCTTTACAAACTGGGAAGTGTTGTATATTGTTGATGAGGGTGTGAATTCAGAGACTCATACTCTTTTGGATTACTTTGGTTTTCATGCTAAAGGTGAGTGCGAGGCTTGGGAATTGCTTGAATGATTGATTTGTGATACTCGTGAGTTTGAGGAGGCTTGTTATTCGCTGGGTTCTTCTTTTGATGATCCTTGTGCTTTTCATGCTAAATCATGCTATGAGAGCTAATATGTGAATGCTTGTCCCCCATCTCCTTGTGTTGATTTGCATACTCAATCTCCATTTGTAGATCAACCTAAGGATCCACATTTGTACAGTTCCTCATATGCTTGTGATTCATGTTTTGATTGCCAATCTTTTGACCATTATGTGAATTCATGTACTTATTATGTCCTGTCCCTAGGGTATAATCCTGCACTTCTTCAAGAATCCATGGAGATGGTTGAATGTATAAATCGTGAGATGATTGAAAGGAACAAGGCACTTAGGCTTGAATTTAGTTCGTTTGAACTTAAGCATGATCCTCTTGCTACTTCTGAATCCCCGCTGCCTCGGACCTTGATCGTAAAATTGATTCTCCTTATATTCACCTAGAGAAAGAGGTTGATTCACTAGTCTCTACTCTGCCATTACCTAGCACACCTTTGACCTTAGAGGATCCTTCCCTTTCTCAGTGTGCACAGATTGAGATGGGTGAATCACATCCAGATGATGTTAGTTATGACAAGGATGTTGCACTTTGGATTCATGCTTTGGCTGCGCCTTGTAATGAGGAGCTTTATGACGAGGTCATGTCTTGATGTGGTTGATAGTGGACCTCCTAACATTGAATCTCATGATGTGAAATTTACCCTTCACGATGCATCTTTGGATGCTAATATTGAAATGGGGCTTGTTTGTGGTGAAACTATTGAGGAGGTTGTACTTGAGAGTCTTCATATGTGCTTTGAATATGCCCATATTGTATCCATGTACCCCATTCTTATGACTCATTTCCCTTCACTTCATTCCACCCCCTTACTCGAGCATGCTTGCCTTACTTCCTTAGGTGACTATAGAGGTTCTACCCTCTTATTTGATCCATCTTATGCATACCTAGGGAAGATGTCTAGAAAAATTGTGTGGAACACCTTCTTTGAACATTCTTTCAATTTTTCTATGGCATTGACAAATTTAAGAGGATACTCATGTTGGTTGTTATATTATTGTTAGTATTCTCTTACATATTTGTACTGTAAGATGCATGCTTCGATGTATGATCGGCTCCTACGAGCCTGGATAGCGTCCGAGTTTCTTAGGTCAAGCTAAGGACCTTAAATTAGAGCTTCTTGGGAGGCAACCCAAGTTCTTGAGTATGTATTATTGTTTTTCCTTTCATTTATTTGTGTATGCAGTGTTTTGATTTCCAAGAAAAAGAAGAAAAAAAAACGAGTGAAGATCATATATTTCTGGGTACAAAGGGTGAGGATCGAAATATGTTGATTTTAATGAGCGCATTTTGGGAAATTTATAATTGATTCTATTTTTTTTTAAATCATGTAATATTAATGAGTGCATTAATGTGTGTTTACATTGATGACTCTTTTTCCTTTCCCCTTTTTTTAATTTTTTTTTTTGAAAAAAGGGTAAACAAACAAACACTAGGAAGCTCTTCTCTCAAGGGATCTTCCAAGCGCATCCTCTCTAACAAAAAACGATAAGGAACTATGAAAAGTAGAATTAAAACAACATGAAGTTTCTAAAGAAAGATTGAATTTAGCTAACCAATCTGCCACACGGTTCCCTTCACGAAAAATATGAACCACTTCAATCCTCGAACACATCTTCATAAAAGCTTGAATATCTTGAACCAGTTTTGCGATCTCCCACGGTACTTGAAAAACTCCTTTTACCACATTAATAAGAACAAAACTATCACCTTCCAAGATGATTCGCTTGAATCCACCAAGAACCTCATCACTAATCCCATTGCGCATGACCGTAGCTTCAACAACAAGAGCTGAAGAAGTCCCAAGGTTGAAAGACGCCACTTGAATCACCCTCCCTAGATCATCTCGAACAATATAACCACCACCAGCTCTACCATGACTCTTGGACCCATCAAAATTGATTTTTATCATGCCCCAGGGTGGTTTAGACCAAGCCATCCTCTTAGGTTGTTGCATGACCTTCGAAGAACACATCCTAGGTCCTTCCAAAGACTCCGTCAATCTGTCTCTAATCTTCCATTCAGCAACCGCTTGTTTAGCTCTTAACAACGTACTCCCAGGAGGAGTACATCTTTGATTAATGACCACCATATTTCTCGTCTTCCAAATAATCTATAGAAGTGCTACCACCCTTTCAATTGTCGACTTGATTGAATGTGCTTTACATCTACTAAGGAATCCCTCCAGGTTCTCATTAAATTCCGGAAACAAAGGCACCCAATTGTGTTGTCTTGATAACTGCCAAAGTTCAATCGCATATTCACACTGAAAAAATAGATGATCCTCCTTTTCTGCCTCTTCATTACATAGAGGACACAACGGGAGAACATTCATACCTCTATGTACCATTTGAGATTTCACAGGCAAGGCATCGTGAAACATTTGCCAAAGAAATACCTTCAATTTAGGTTGAATATTGAGCTTCCAAATCCATTTGAATTCCCAGACATTACCAAAGTTAACTGCTTCATGGGCAAACCATGTAGCAGACTTCATAGAAAAATCCCCATTACTTGTTAATCCCCAACACAGAGAATCTTCCAAGTCATTAACTAGTAGAGGAATCGATTTAATAGCATCCACCATCTCTTGATTAACGGTGGAAGTCAGTAAATCAATATCCCACGTTCTATCACTCTTGATGAAATGAGCAACAGTCAACGAAACATCTACTTGGGATGTATCAGACCCATGAACTCGGTCTACAAGATGGTTTACTTGTGTCCCGTGCAACGCAAGGGTCTAAGTACTATAATATGTATGTTTTATAGAGGGCATTATTGGAAAACTATAATTGATTATTTTTCTTTTTTAAAAATATTATGGATAAAATTGAAGCAAATGTGTTTTAAAGAAGACATTTATGATGATATAATTAATCTTTCTTATTTTTCAAATGAAAAATATTATATATATATATATATATATATATATAATATTTATGACATCATGAGCTACTACTAGTAATTAATAAAAACATTAACTAATCACAAAAAGCAATATAAATATAAGTGGAATGACAATAGACACTATAATCATGGGCGTATTAGCAATATGACAACAAAAGGTACTCCCTCCATTTTTATTTATCTGTAGTCTAGGAAATTGTATTAAAAACTTTGATTATTAATATTTTAATTTGTATAATGATTCATCATAGAAAATTAATGTCATTAGATTCATAATAAAAAATACTATCAAAACAATATAATGTCATATTTTTTATAAAAAATTATATTAAAATTTATTGATTAAAAATTGATACTGAAAATCATAAATGTGCGATAAAAAAGAACGGAGGGAGTAAATTAAAATGACAAAATAAAAATATATTAAAATATTACAAATGAAGCTCTTTATGGACAAATAACGAAAGAAAGATGAGCAGTTGAGCACAATTAAGCTGTGAATTAATAGTGGTCGGTTATACACAATTCATAGTATTCTTTATAAATTTATTTTATTTTGAGAAATTTGGGAATTTCATTGTATTTGTAATTTATAATAGGAAAATTGGAAAAAAATAATCTATATTTTGGGGTCTTGGAAAAAAATAATCCGAACTTGCAATTGTGTTGTGGATAAGCTGAACTTTGATCCTTATTTTTTTTATTGTCCACCACCAAATTGAACTCGCCGGAAAATTGATGTGCCGTGGACATGGTACACGTGGATTTTTCTACTGTTCAAAAAAAAGGAAAAAGTGTGGCTTAAAATTATTTTGCTTTGGCAGCTACATTAGGTGGAAATTGAACACTTAAAAAAATTCAAAAACATTTTTGTTAGATGGAACTAAGTCAGTGGGAATAAAAGGAGGAAACAAAGCCATAGAAGGGGATTTTAGAATCTCGAGTGGGAAAGAATTCCTTTCGGAACCCATCTCAATTCAAATGAAGAAGAAATCCAAATACAGTTTGAGAAATATTTATGGGATTTTAGAATCTGCAATAGAGAAAAGGAATTAATAGAAGGGGATTCAAATTCAAGTGGATAAAAATGGCGGCTGGATACACGCAACAGAGAGGACCACCGCATGAGCAATGGGTGTGACCCCCCAGATTGGACAGATTCTTGTCGGCTCCAATGAATACGGACGCTTCCCCAGCCCTGTTCATAAATTGCTCTTTCTCTTCAAATCTGGTCTTCTTCGTCCCCTGGCTCTGTCTATCTTTGTCTATGGCTAGGTCTTCTTCTTCTTCTTCTTCTTCTTCTTCTTCTTCTTCTTCTTCTTCTTCTTCTTCTTCTTCTTCTTCTTCTTCTTCCTCTGGGAGATGATAAAATGCAGTGAACATATTATATGAGCAATGGGTGTAAGTACGCATTATGAAGGAGTTGGACCCTCCCTCGGGGAAGGAGAAGCTCCTAAACATGCTGGAACTATTGGACGTCCAGCCATTGATAAAGTATTTGGAGTATGTGGAAATGCTTTCAAAATAAAAAAAGTATGTGGAAATGGTGCTTAAGAAAGACATGCTTAGAGTAGTTGTGCCGATTAAATATGTGCACAATGAGCAAGAATGATATCTGAATTTGAAGCTGTAGCCAAAGAAGGGGGGTTGTTTGAATTTAGTTTAAAGATATGGTTATGTAGAATTTAATGGTGTTTTTCTTTTTCTATGTAAATGATTCTTTTTGGAGTCAATTAGTCTAGCACCAGTGACAAAATAGTTAGTGCTTGAAACCAACTGTAAATACAAGGACATGTTTGGCAAAGAGCAAAAGGCATATACTTTGCAAGTGTACAGGTCCCAAAATCAAGCTTCATTCTCAAAAAATCAACTACTAAGCCACATTGTTTTGCCTAACAACCCAAAAAAACCTTCTAATGGTGGGTACTGTTTTGTGCAAATGTTGCATAATTACAAATAGAAAACAAAAGACAGATTCGTTCTCAAAAAATTGCTTGTTCTTGATTAACACAACTTCACCATTCAGGCAGTTCTTCATTCTAGAAATATATCACTTCATTTGTTTTGATGTATGATTGTTCTCCTTTGGGATCTTAGTGGTGCTGCTAAGAAAAGAAAAAGAAAGAAAAGGGAGAAAGACATCAGTAGTAGTCAATTAAAAAACAATGCCAAGAGGAATATATTTAACCCATACCAATATATATTGTTACTATTGTCGAGTAATGCTGCCAAATTGAGAAACTTAAGTTGCTATTAGTAGCTGGCCGTTCTCCATCGTTGAATATGATGATGAAGCATGCTGAAAGAAGGAATATATTTTATTAAAAAGATTAAATTCAAATATTCTCATATGTAGCATTGGTAAAAGTTCAAGATAGGTTATTTACCCTTGTATTTGCATCTGATGGCGGATTAGACATCCGCCCACTTCCTCTCCCAATTGTACTTGTTGCTTGTTTCCTCCCACCTCCTATTCTTCCAATCCCGTTTCCTCTGTCAGCAGTAGCCATTTGTGATGATTGACTCTCCTGTGGTTGCTTCCTCGGTCTTTCTCTTGGTCTTTTCTCCATTGGAGCTTGTTGAAACGAGTTGTTTGATTTATTAGGACACCCTTTCTTGTTGTGCCCAACACCTTGGCATAGAGTGCAGGTCATTTGCCTTCCATGTCTAGTCAACCTTCCTGGCTTCTTTTGGTCCTCATGTGGGGCTTTCCTCCTGTTCTTCCTTGGTCTACCAGGCATGATCTTGATGGGAGGTGGGCGGAGTGGAAGTACTCTCGCAGGCCAGTGCCTTTCACCAAGATAAGGGCTAATCCCACGTTAGTAAGCCCTAAGATATTTTGCTTTCTTGAAAAAATCATTAACATATAGCTCAGCATCTTCCTTCAACCATGTTGCACAAGCAATGGCATGGCAACAAGGATAACCAGCTAGATCCCATTTTCTACAGGTGCAGCTTGCAGTGTTCATGTCTACCTACAGGGACAGTTAAAAAACACAAAGTCGAAAAAATTTTAAACAACTGCACTAAACTGAAAATACGGTCAAGGTATGTCATGTTCACGTCTACCTGAAGGGTGTCCATCCTATGAGTGACCTCAAAAATCTTATTGCCAGCAGGTTTGAGGAAGCAATTTCTAGCTTCGTCCTTCTCAAGTTCCAACCTTTTTCTAATTCTTGGGCAGATAGTGTCACTTGAATTTTCCATCAAAGCCTTTTTTACCACCATTCTTTCCATCAAAGCAGCCCGAATGTCCTCCAACATATATATCAAGTGCTTATGTCTTGCTTCCACGATGTACGCATTGAAAGTTTCCGTCATGTTACTCACAATGACATCACATTTGGAATCTGTACGCATGAAAGCCCTACAAAAGTACTTGGGATTGTGATTGAGGAAGTCTTCATACGCCTGCTGAGAAACCTCCTTCAGTTCTTCTAGGGCCTCTTTGAAGTCAGTCTGATTGTAAGCCTTGGATGCTTTCCAAAATAGCAATTTAAACTCCTCCCCTTTGTGAAGCTTTTTCCAGTTAGAGTAAATATGTCTAGCGCAGTGTTTGTGCTCACAATCTGGGAACACTTTGGCAACAGCTGCAAGTATTGCCTAGATAAAACATGAACGAGCAATAAGAGAAACAATGTATAATTAAGAGCAATAAGATAAACATGGATTGATATGGCCAACTAGACTATTTTTTGTGTCATTGACTGCTGTAACAATGTAGTAAAACTAGAGATATTTAGCAAAAATGTTTGCATAAAACTGTCTGATTAGGCTTGCATATATAGAGGCAAGTTGGATAGGAGATTCAATACAGAAGATGGGAAAAGAAATAATTATCTAATTAAGCTTGCATTTACAGTTTACACAGGCAATTGATTTCTGTTAGTTTGGTCTGATTTAAGTAGTTTAGACATACACTAGCACTTGCAGCTTTGATTTTGGCAATGTTTTTGCAATTTTTTTGTCAGATACAGTACACAAGCTACTTACTCCCATCAATATCTTACTTTAGACAACAAAAGAATGACCTTCTCCCACCAATCATCACAATGAATCATGGCATTCTGTATTTACTTTGCAACATTGACTTTTTATTTTTTGATATAAAAAGTTGACTTTTCTATTTTTTGGAAAAAATATTGACTTTTAAATTTTTTTGGAGTTAGAACATTGACTTTTCTATTTTTCGGAGATAAAAAAGGTTGCTATGCATACCTGGTGTTCATCTGAAATAATGCTTAGACCCACTCCAATTGTCCCTTCTAAACAGTCTCTCAATTTTGCAAGAAACCACTCCCAACTATCACTATTCTCCCCCTCAACAACTGCCCATGCAACAGGAAACATTTGGTTGTTCTCATCCATCCCAATAGACGCTAGTAAACATCCACCAAGGAAAGTCTTCAGAAATGTACCATCAATGACCAGTATTGGTCTACAACCATCAATCACACCCTTCACAAGACCTTCAAAGCAGACAAAGAACCTTTGGAAAGTTGGTTCTTCTGTTTCAGGATCAGTCTGAACTAAGAATCTGCTTCCTGAGTTTGACCTATTCAACTCCTCCATGTAACTACCAACCTTTGCGTAGTGGTTAAACATGGATCCATGTAACATCTTCTTGGCAACTTGTTTGGCTTTGAAGGCAGTCCAAGATTCCAAACAAATTCCATGATCCAACCTTACAGCTCTAATTAGCTCCTTCGCCGACCAGTTTGGTTGAGCTTTGAACCTTTGTAGATAATGTTTTGCAACCTATTTATATGTTAGTTGTGGATTTCTCCTCATGTTCCTTGAGCAGGTATGCGTGCCATCTACAGTTCTCACAACCCAACTTGACAATGCCTTATCAAAACAACAGTATAACCTAAACCCACATCCTTCTTTGCAAACAGCTCCTACTCTTCTCCTATTTGAATCTGATACACCGATTCTTATGCTTCTTCCTTGTGCAATTGTGTAAGATGCAACTGCATCTTTGAAACTTTTAGTGGAAGGAAATATCATCCCTACAGACCATTTTAACGTCATAAAGTTTGTGCTTCCATCAATAGTCGAATGTTTCCTCCTTTTCCTCAATAGTCTTGGAGTGTCATCATCATCATCATTTTCAATATCTGCATCCATCTCCTCCTATGAGTCCTCATACTCAGATACAAATCCCTTAGCCAACTCTACTTCTCTTCTTTGTACAACTATTGTTCTAGTTTGAGTTTCTTTAGTGCCTTCTCCTGTTTTTGTTTTTGCAATTGATCTATTACCTTCAACCGTTACCATTACATTAGCTTTTTCCACAATTTCATGAATGTGCCTCTCACATTGTTGTAATTTAAGAGAGGCTTCTCCCCGCTCATCATCCATTGTTTCCATGTCTTCATAGTCACCGGTATGGGACATCTCCTCATCTTCTTCAGCATCATAATCTTCATAACCCGCTTCTTCATAAGGTTCATTTGGTGGTTCATCAGTACCCATAAGCTTCCGTTTCGATCTTTTGGCTCTCGCATAAGATGTTGAAGCTGCCATCTCTTTTCTATGCTCTTCTTCCCAATCAGCATCATCTGCATCACCAACATCATCTTCATCACCATAATCTCCAACCAACTCGTGCCAAGGGATAGGAGACTCAGGTCTTGGATCTTCCCAGTCCCATTCTGGAGCATTTTCAGTATCTTCACCACAATCAGTATTTTGTACAATTATGCTTGGGCCAAGCCCACTTGTTGTGAAAGCATCAGAACCAACTTGTTGGGTTATGTCAGGCCCACTTCTTGAGGTTTGTTCAGGCACAAATAGTGGTTTTGAACTGTCGTCCTTGTTTTGTGGTGAGACATGTGATGGCCTTTGAATCTTTAAAAAGGGATTTCTCCGTACTGGAAGTTTTATTCTCCCACCTTCAGCTGGATTTAATGATTGGGGGGGGAAGTTAGTGATAAACCAACTGGTCCCAACACTTCAGCCTCATCTACTCTATGCTCAAAATATATAGTCAATTTTTTGTCTACCATAGCTGCACGTGCCATGTCCAATGACTGTAAATCACCTTCACAGGTCCTTAACCCATCTTTCAAACCCATCCCAGGAATTTGATAAAAAAAACTTCTCAATATTGTCATATTGGAGATCCTTACCATACCACAACACCTCCCTATCTGTCAACTTGTCCACATCTACTTGTGAAACCTCCTTCACTTCACCACCAAGGTATCTCAGTTCACCAAATTCATCAACCTGGAAGCGACCCCCATGGTGTATAACCAAAGTAACACCGCCATCCATTTGACCAGCAACCCTAAGCAAACCAAATTACAAAAACAATTAATTATACTTCAATTACCCAAAATTCAAACACACAAACCCTAGAAAAGTCAATTTTCCTACAAAAAGGAATACCCAGAATTCAATTACCCATAATTCACATACAATTGGCCAAGAAATTTCTTACCTTTATAAGAGAATTCACTTCTGTTACCGTCTTAATTGCTAGCGTCGTTGAATTCTCCAAGCTTTCTTCAATGGAGGCTTGGTTGTCCTCTCAAGGAATGGTGAGTATTGGTAAAAAAGAACGTCATTGAATGGCAGTAGATAGGAATAGTAAGTATTTATTTTAATTTTATATTTTTTTAACAGTAAAGGAATGGTAATTTGGTAAGTGATATTTCCAAGTTTTGTTTTTGGGAGTTTAATTGCCAACTAAACGTGCTGACAAAGTGGAGCGTGGCGCGATGGGAAAGATTGTAGACTTAGCTTGAGTTGTTGTTGTAGAAGAAATGAGAGAAATCCATAAACAATAGAATAAGGGGAGAAAGATGAACATCTCAATCACCCATGCTTGAACTTCTCAACAATAGCCTTGAACTTGAATAATAACAAGATTAATAACCAAAATCAACCAATATCAATAACCTTGAACACCAAAGGGATTGGATATGACCTTGGATAAAGGAGATTCCACCACCAAAGCCTAACACCCCACCATGACCATCATAAAGGAAGAATCCACAAAATGATCAATAAAGGAATGACTAGAAACACCACCATTAATCAATGGATAAAGTAATCTAGATTTTGAGAGAAAACTTAGGGAAACCCTAACCAATGCATAAGCATGTTCATAATCATCAAAAGCTACCTGGAAAAAAATGAGATAACAAGCTATTTATAATAAACTAGGAATTAGGCTAAAACAGGGCAAAAATGACGGAAAAACGCGTCCGACCAGAAGAGCGGCTCGGGCGAGCAGATGGGTGGCTCGCGAGCCGCCTTCGACCGCTCGCCTGTCGGCAAGATGGTCGCGCGCGAGAATCTGGCTCGGGCGAGCCGCCCGTCTGTCCGCTGGGCGAAAGGTGGCTCGGCGGCGCCCGTGACAAATGGTGGCTCGGGCGAGCCACGCTTCTCGGCAGTTTTCCCTGCCGACTTCAAATGCGCATAACTTCTTCATCCGAACTCCATTTTAGGCCCGTAAGATATCGTTGGAAAGCTCTCAGTGTGTACTATAAGCTTCCAAAATTTGAGCCTCATCGGAGTTGTATTGAAGGAGTTATGACCCGAAACGTGAAGGCGCGCGCATTTCCAACCTCTGATCGCCTTCCCCCTTGCAAGTTATTAACTTGGTTACTTCCGAGACTTGATACCAACACGCCCTTCATTCCCGGGATGACCCAATCCGGTCCCAAGGTCTCCGAGGTCGTTGGCAAGTCCCGAGCCTCTCCTTACTCCAACAAGGATGGCTCGCCGAGGCCACGTTAGTGTGATGCTCACCACCCCGCCTTTTGTAAAGGTGTATCGATTCCTGAAAACGAGTGGGTGAGCGGTTTTAGTCCGGTGATGATGGATCGGGATTTCATCGATCTTATCTTTAACCGCAATCCCGGCTATGAAAGCTTGGCACCGATCCCGATACTGAACCCGATACGGTTCACAAAGCAAAATAATTTTAAGCCACACTTTTTCCTTTTTTTTAAATAGTAGAAAAATCCACGTGTACCATCTCCACGCCACATCAATTTTCCGGCGAGTTCAATTTGGTGGTGGACAATAAAAATAATAAAGGTCAAAGTTCAGATTACCACAACGCAATTGTAAGTTCGGATTATTTTTTTCCGATACCCCCAAAGTATGGATTATTTTTTTCCAATAATCCTTTATAATATATGTTATACTCCATTTATTATTATTATTATTGTTGTTATTATTATTATTATAATAATAATTTTTATTATTGTTAACTAACGGTCATTCCTTCACCCTATAAATTAGACAAAATTATCAGCTTGGTAACTTTTGAAGAAGAGCTTTGTAACTTTTGAATAAAAGTTTTGTCATACATGTGCATAATCCATCATATTATAAAGTCTCATTTCTTAAACCATTTAGTCTATTAGAAGATAGTACGATGTATAGTGTTTGTTAGTCCTTCATTTGTTTGTTCATATTTGGTGATATTCTTTTATATTCGTAATATATCGTGTTTGAGTTTGATTTGTATAAATAATTGATTCGCTGATTTTTCTTACAGAATTGTATCTATAGCAGACAAATTTTGAATGATTTTAATTTACAAAGAAATCGTCCGAGCAATGAAGGTATTTTCTTATTCTATCAAAATGTTACCACATTTCCATCCATTTCTAATCTACATTGTTTTTGAAATAAAAATAAAATTAATATGCATATAAGTGAAGTTGTACTTTTTTCTATGTCCTTTTGTTATAGTGTTGTAATTTTAGATTTCTTAGTACAAAGTACAAAGGACGATGAGTGAAATATGTGTGTTTCAAAGAGGGCTTTTTGGAAAGATATAATTAATTATTTTTACTTTTTAAAGAGACTTCCGTACAAAAATTAATAAAAATACTAATAATTTTTCATTGATATTGATATAAATGAGGTTATTTGTTTGCAATGAGTTTGAAATTGTAGTTGCAATATATTCGATCTCTCATTCCGGCTTTATTTGTTACCTTGATTTATACTACAACCAAACTCTAAAAACTTTTACCATTCATTTCTCAATACATACAACGTTTTATTATACAAAAAAGTACTATCATCATATTCATAATGAAAAGTATATCATAAAAGTATAACATTGTAATATTTTAATAAAATATTACATAAAACTTATCAACCAAAAAACTTCGGAGACCATGTAATATTTATTATCGGATAGTTATAATTAGGAGCGAGTATCTATGTATTAATGTAGACAACTCTACAAATAACCATGGACACAATGGTTGAATAATAACATTTAATGAAATTATATATTGTCATCTATGTCATCCATAGTTATTTTTGTTAAATGATTTATGTATATTTAGCCTAATTTGATATTCATTCTAGAGATATACATAAATGATTTTAATTTTGTACTTTATTTGGTTTTCATTAATTGGGCTAAATAAATATAATTTGTTGAACAAAATTCATGGCAGAGATACATTGTCTTTTGTCTTTAAAGTTCAATTTTATTTTAACATTTTAATTATTTATAATTCTAACAATTTAAAAGTGTTGATAATTATTTATAATTCTAACAATTTAAAGTTCAATCCAATTTTATTTTATTTTTGGATACAAATCTGAAGTGAAATCTGATCATTCAATTGGTGAAAGTAGGGATTATTAGAATCCAATTATCCTAATTTATATGCAAAAAATTACTAGGAGGTACCCAATATTTGGGGAAACTATTTTTCGGTACCCCAACTTTTAAAAACTCATTTTGAGGTACCCTTAATTTTTGGGTTAGTAATTGTTTGGTGCTTTTCAGGCCATTAATTTTATTAAGTGACCTAAATACCCTTATTATTATTCTTCTTCTTCAAGGGTATTTCATAAAAAATGGAAGAACAATGATATTTTGATCACTTAAAAAAATTGATGAGCAGAAAATCATCTAATAATTATTAATCCTAAAATAAATTTTGAAAAGTTGGGATACCAAAAATATTTGTGGCACGCAGGAATAAGGAAACGACCCAGGTGGCATACAAAATAATCCTATTCTGGCAAAAAAAATAAAAAAATATCCAGGGCAAAAACACAAAGTCAATAGTGACTTCGTGATTCATTATTTAAGTCATATTTAATTTAGAGAGGCGGGGTTGATTAGCATCTGCTTCTGATCTCTTTTAGAAATCCACCACCAGGCACCAGGGGCTGAGCGTCAACGACCCCTTCCGCCGACGCCCAGCCCAGTGTCCGCCGTCTTCCGGCTGTCCATCCACCGGAATCTTAATCAAACACAGGTAACCCCAATTCACTATTTTATGTGGCTTGTTTTCGATACCCCGACCTCAATGACCTGCTCCTCCCTTCTCTCTTTCTCTCTCTCTCTCTATTACGCTTTTGTTTCGTCTCTTTCTTGTTTGTCAGCGCTTTTTAATTTTAGGCTGCTTGGGTTTTCAATTTATCGGTTTTTCTTCCTGCACTTTGATTCCGTCCATACGAGTTTGTCTTTGTGTTATGGTCACAGTCTGTTGTCTTTGATTTTGTAGCTATGGCCGAACCTACAGAGCACTATGCCGAGCTCTCTAGACTATTGACGATACCAGCTCTTTGGCACTGATTGATGTTGTGAGACCTTTTCCCCCCTTTTGAAATTCATGATTTCCCTTAGTCGACGAATCTCTAGAGCTTCTGATAACCTTCGCCTCTTTCATAAGGATTTTCCATTTTTCAAAGACCCACCATCATATTGTTTCATCCGAAGGTTCAGTTATGTAAACGTGTACATGAAATGGAAAAAAGACCCTAGCTATGATTTAATTCAGACAATCCATAAAAGCTCAGAATTGAAATCAATAATAGCTCTGAAAAACTGCATAGTTCAGGACCCTGATGGATGCATCCCGATTTCTGCTGTGTCAAAAAAGGGCAAACAATTCGATGTTCCTGTGAAGGTTGCCAGGTTCATGAGACAGTACCCTGCCATCTTTGAAGAGTTCGTGGGACCCCAGTACAATTTGCCATGGTTTAGATTGACCCAAAAAGCGATTGAGATTGACAAGGAAGAGAATGGAATTTATGAACATTTTAGGTCAGATTTGAGACTCAGGTTAAAGAAGCTCATACTTATGACTGCAGAGAAGAGACTTCCATTGAGAATAATCAGAGGGGTTCAGTGGTATTTAGGATTACCAGATGATTTTTTGAAAGATCCAGAGTTGAATCTTGATGAATCTTTCAGGTTTGTGGAAATGGAAGATGGCGATAGAGCATTAGCTGTGGATTGTGAAGAAAAGATGATGTCCATTTTGCAAAAAAATGCGTTGAAGAGAGGAGGGTATAGTGGGGAGTGTATGGAGCCAATTCCATTCCCACTATTTCCTTCCAAAGGTTTGAGATTAAAGAGGAAGATTTCATCCTGGTTAGATGAATTCCAGAAGCTTCCTTATGTGTCTCCGTATGAGGACTTTTCACATTTGAATCCTGACAGTGACATAGCAGAAAAGCGAGTTGTGGGTGTTCTCCATGAATTACTTGGCCTCTTTGTGGAGCATGCTGCCCAGAGGAAGAAACTTTTGTGTCTCAGAAAGTATCTGCAATTACCACACAAGTTTCACAAGGCATTTGAGAGACACCCACATGTCTTTTATCTTTTGATGAAGAATAATATTTACTCAGCAATTCTGAAAGAGGCTTACAAAGATGAATCTTCTATAGAGAGACATCCCTTGTCAATAGTGAGACAAAATTATATTAAGTTGATAATGGAATCTGAAGAAATTTTGAAGCAGAGGCGATCCGACAGTTGCTCTTGCAGGCAAAATGCAAATCCAGACACCGACTCAACATCTAGTTCTGATTGTGTTCGTGATAATCATAGTGACATGGAGATGTGATCCTTATGATTACACGGTGCCAACCATTTGGCAGCTACAAGCACATCTAGTTAAAGTAGAAATGGAACATTGTGAGAGAAAGTAGCAGGAATACGCCAGATAGTAGTGATGACAAAATTGTGGTTAGCCATTGTAGAAGATAAATGTTGATTTGTACCGCTGAAATGTTTTTGTAGAAACCATAATATATCCATAATCTATATTGCTCCTGCTCCATCCTTGAAAGTGCACAGAACTTTACTAAGATTGCAATGTGTAATATTGTCGATTCCTCAAATCCTGTCCATGCTATATGCTGGATTAAGCTAAAAGAGGGCATTGCAACCATCGATTCCTTTATACATCATTTTGTGCAATGGACATGTTTGTGAAGGTGGAGGTGGCAACAGAAGTGAACTTGCTAAGTAACCAATTCATTACTTAGGAACTATATGTTTACTGATGGCTAGATATTTGAAACAATTGCGAAATTTTCAGTTTTAACACCGCTCTTTTTCTCTTTCTTTTATTTTTGGTTTGTGTGCACGCTTTTTAACATCCATATTAGCAATGTGCTTGTCTTGTTACTGGGGTAGGATTACAGGGTATGGTGTTTCTTTAGGCTGATGCTTACAGGCATGCATTCTGAGGACCTACGTGGCAGTTGCCTGTTGGCTGTTGATCAATTGGTTAATAGGAGGAGAATTGGTCCTAATGGTTTTACCTTAGGTATTATAGTTACCCAATGCTGGGCTTGTTGCTCATCTCATTTGTATTTCAGATTCAATTGTCCTGAGACTATGAATGAGGCTAAATATGAAATACGTCATGATGCCATTTTGTATTATTTTTGCTAAATAAGTGCTCAAGTCAAATTTGAAAGAAGAACCATGTACAGAAATATTATAGAGAAATGAGATTGAGATCAAGATAGATCAGAATGTTATCAAAAGAGTGATCTAGTTGATAGTTTGTTGATGTTTTATGTGTGAATTTCTTTCTTACCACTTGAGCATTCCCTTGCTTTTGTCATGCAGTTTTCGTGTTAAAAGTCGCTTCTAAGAGATTGATGCATATTGCTCTTGAAAAGAAGCTATTGTCGTGAGGTATGCAACATAATTAAGCTTGTTTCTCCATTATTGTTTCATTGTTTTTCTTCCCCTCTTCTCTTGGGGTTTCTATTTCATCTAAACAGTGAGTGTTCATTGAGGTGTTTTATGGTAAATGAAGGTGCTGCTTCTGTTGTAATCCCATCCAGTGATTGGTCCTTTATAATGCCAAAACCTCTTGAAGTAATTCCAAAGGCTTTATTTTTTTTTCCTTCTAGGAAATATCGACTAAAATTGTAATGAACGTTACTCAGAGAAGTACCCCTGTAATATCTCCCCCCGTACTCATAACTGACCCCCTCAAATTGAATTCTCTCTGTTTCCCTAACTTTGCTTCAATTCATGGGCAGTGTTAATTTTTGCTGGTTTTGGTGGAGAGACAAGGGGTGAATCATGGAGGGGAAGATGCTGGGAAAGTTCACCCTGGGGAGACAGTCGTCAATGGCACCGGAACGTGACCAAAAATCTTCGGTGGAGCAAGAATTTGATTCTTCAGAGATGAAATCAGGTGCGAGGCTAATGTACTTGGCAAATGAGGATGATGTGGAAGGCATAAAGGAGGCGTTGGACTCTGGAATTGATGTCAATTTCAAGGATATTGATTCAAGAACTGCTCTTCATGTTGCCGCTTGTCAGGGCAACCGTGAAGTTGTGGAGTTGCTCCTGAAGCGAGGGGCAGAGATTGATCCCAAGGATTGTTGGGGCAGCACCCCACTTGCAGATGCAATTTACTATAAAAACCAGGATGTAATCAAGCTTCTGGAGGAGTATGGTGCAAAGCCTCCTATAGCTCCAATGCATGTCCAAAATGTCGGTGAGATCCCTGAATATGAGATTGATCCCAGTGAACTCGATTTCTCACACAGCGTTGGCATCACCAAAGGTACTTATTGCATTGCATCATGGCGTGGTATTCAAGTTGCTGTTAAAACACTAAGGGATGGTTTAATCATGGATGAAGAAAGAGTGAAAGCATTTAGAGATGAGCTTGCACTGCTTCAACAGATACGCCATCCAAACGTCGTACAATTTCTAGGAGCTGTCACACAGAGCAGTCCAATGATGATTGTAACGGAGTACTTGCCCAAGGGGGATCTCCGGGCGTATTTGAAACGAAAAGGCTCGTTGAAACCCTTACTTGCAGTGAAGTTTTCCCTTGATATTGCCAGGGGAATGAATTACTTGCATGAGCATAAACCTGAAGCAATTATACATAGAGATCTTGAGCCATCAAATATACTTCGGGATGATACTGGGCATCTCAAAGTGGCAGACTTTGGAGTGAGCAAGGTGTTGATGGTCTCCAAGACGGTTAGAGAAGACAAGCCTGTGCCTGACCAAGAAACTTCATGGAGATATGTGGCTCCAGAGGTTTTCAGGAACGAAGAATACGACACTAAAGTTGATGTGTTTTCATTTGCCTTGATTTTTCAAGAAATGATTGAAGGGTGTCCTCCTTTTCCATCAAAACCAGAAGTGGAAGTACCAAAGGCATATTGTTGTAATGAACGCCCTCCTTTTAGAGCTCCATCAAAACGTTATCCTCATGGAATCAAAGACTTGATCCAGCAGTGCTGGGATGAGACACCATCTAAGAGGCCAACATTCAGGCAAATTATCAGCAGACTCGAGCAAGTTGAGAAATTGTTGGATCACAGGAGACACTTGATGATGGCTTTTGGATGCTTTGGGGCCATTGGTAGATCGCACAAGAGTGATCAATCTGGTTCGAGCAGGCACTCTGTTTAACCCTTGACTTCATCACTATTTTCAACTTCCGTACATTACATGTGCATTATTGTATATTGTGCTAGCAGCCATCTACTATATTACAGCAGTTGGATCAAGTGGCCAGATGCCAATGCTTGTACATCCTTTCATTTCTCCCTCTCGTTCAAACATCGTGTGTGATACGTTTGCTCTTCTTTTGACACTCGAGCACATAAAAATGGTATTCAAATTTTGAGCAAGTGCTCCGAAAGCTTATGTACCTGTAAATTAGTTCTGTCAAGGGATGAAGTATCCTTTCATTTGCGGTTCTCATGTGATCAAATAAAAATTAAAATTGAGAAATGAGGAAGGTGTGTTAAATTTTTTTTGAAGAAAGTTGTGTTAAATTTATATCTGACTTGTGTAAGGGATGCTGTGAAAGTGTGACTAAAAGGACAGTAGCTGTCATTGTGGATTTGAATTGATCTTTAAAAACACATGAATATATTATGACGTTGCTAAATTTGTGCTACTGGACCTCAAGGTGGAGAGCTTGGTAGTTGTTATGTGGCCTACCGTAGAGTTGACCACTATGTAGCTGAACAGAGAATGCTGTGACATTATCATATACTAAAGAAGAAATGAAAGTAACAGGTGTGTTGTTTCGTTTGCTGCCTGCTCTGCTTGTTTGTGTTCACACATGAATTTATTATTTTACCCCTAGATATAATAATTAATCACACACAAATTTACTCTTTTACGCTTGGATATATTAAAAGAGAGGGTAAACACGGATTCAGTGTATTTCGATTTTGGGTAAATTTCACTCTAAAAACATGATTTGGATATATTTCAAATTCACACGAATTTAGTCTTTTACCCTTGGATATATTAAAAGAGAGGGTAAACACGGGTCCGGTATATTTCGATTTTGGGTAAATTTCACTCTAAAAACATGACTCGGATATGTTTCAAATTCAGGTAAATACGGGTCAGATGTTCTTTGATAGTAATTTCTTTTTAAGGTAAATAATTAATCACACACGAATTTACTCTTTTACTATTGGATATATTAAAAGAGAGGGTGAACACGGGCCCGATGTATTTCGATTTTGGGTAACTTTCAAAAACATGACTTGGATATATTTTAAATTCATGTAAATACGGGTCAGATGTTATTTGATAGTAAAAATTTCTTTTTAAGGTAAATACGAGTCGGGTGTATTTTGGTTTCAGGTAAATTTTACACTAAATTTTAGGTCAATACGATCCGGTGTATTTCAAATTCAAGTAAGTACGGGTTAGATGTTCTTTGACAATAAAAATTTCTTTTAGCTTTATGTAAATATATTTTGATACGTACACTTATAATATTTGTATAATAAAAACGTTAAAATTCTTAACATACGACAATATTTGAAGACTTTTTTGTTTGTATGAAAACTAAATTGTTATATATTGTATTTTTGAAAAATAAATATAATATTATATATAAATTACATAATATTATATTATTATTTGCAATTTTTCATATTTATTATAATTTAAAACAATATCTACTTAATATAATAAATTTAATGTACATTATTAAACCAAAGTTATATTGCAAAATTATAATTTTTAGCTTGTGCCTTGCATTGGCATTCTTCACTAGTTGTTTGTTAAAATTTATTAGCAATTTTGTTATTTATTCGTCCACTACTCATACTAAATTGACGATTAAATTATCTCGAAAAATCAAAATTCCTACCAAATTTTCAAATGAAGTTAGAAAGGTCACTAAAGTAAGATTTTATGGTTTACAATTGTCACTTTAACCAGATGCAAACATTTTAGCTTGCAAATTTTTAACAAGTTTGAAATATGTGTAGAAAAATAAAGCCACAATGAAAGTAAATAAGGGGCAAAAAATTGCTCCGGATGTGACATACATTTTGATTTAGTGATAATTTGGTCCTATGTTTTCAACATTATATTTAAAGGTTTCATACAATTTTGTTTTCTTGGCTTTACGATGACAATCTGACAAGTTTGACCAATTTTCGACCAAAAGTTTTGAAAAGACAAAATTGCCCATGTTTTTCCCGTTTAATGCCCATTTTTCCTCTCTCAGTTGTACGTCTCAGCTTCCCCACATTGATGCCATTGCTGGAGATGGAAAATTTGAAATTAGTAGAGGGTGGAGCTCTTGATTATATGATGTTGTTGAGGTTTGTGGTCCAAGCAACTAGGTCATTAAATTAGAGAAGGAGAGTCTTGGGCTCGTCGTTGGAGCCTGGAGGAGGCATAGGTGGTGTGAGTTAAGAGTGGAGAGAGTTGTTGTACATCGAGTCTAGACATGCCATTTTAGAGACAAGGACTCCTTTTAGTTAGCCACCTTCCTTAATTCTATTCCCTCTTAACTTTTTTCCCTATTGTAACTTTTATGGCCCCAAATTTTGTACAGATTCATAGCATCTAGAAGCTCATTATCAACGTTTTCAAAGTTGAGTCAGGTTTCTGGAGTATCATATTCATATAATATTTCCTCCATTGGTATTTGACATACACAAAGTATCACACATTTTAAGTTGATAATTTTTTGATACAGATTCTACATTGATATTCGAAACTGCCCAATTAAATTTTAGTGAATTTGGTTGAGGGAGGTAAACTATAGTGGTAGAGATAGATGGGTATGTTGATGATTAGTTGTCTCTTTTATTCCCTTTTAATAATTGTAATCCTCCACTAATATTGAGTCTCCATCTCTAGCAATAAAGCTTAACAATGACATAGAGAGAGAGTGTGGACATTCAAGGGTAAATCAAATGAAAAAACAAAGGTAATTTTGTCTTTTTATGATTTTCATATCGAAAATCAGTCAAATTCGCTAGATTGTCACCTCAAAATTGATAAAACAAAAATGTATGAGACCTTCAAGTACAATGTTAAAAAGTCAATAAACCAAAATCCATGTCACCTCCCAACAATTTTGTGAATAAAGGGAGGGTTGTTTCATTATGATCTTGTCCATTTTTTTTTATCCAACCATTCATCATTCAGCCCATTCTCCTTCTGAGGCCATGTTCAAACCCTAAATTGAAGCAAAATTTGATGCAGAAGGTGTGAGAGTACTTGTGAATATGGTTAGTAGTAGATTCAACGTAAATGCTGAATGAGAAATAGAGGAATGAAGTTAGCCAAGTTCTTTAGGTGAGTTTTTAAGAATTTTCTTCAAATTTGTAAACTAAAATTGGAATAAAGTTAGCAAATACTCGGGAGTGTAGGACCTTGTCTTCTTCATGTTCTTCTTCAATTTTTCTTTCAATCATTGTTGAGTTGTCCCACATCGGCCTTTGACACCCATATTGTGGTGTTTATAATGTCTTGGGTGCCTCAACCTCCTAAGCTAGCTTTTAGGGTTGAATTGGGCTTAAGTCCATTATTTCACAATCATCTTTTAGACCTTTCTTATTTGGTTGGAGCAACAAGCAGATTCCCTAAGGAGGGACCTTGGATGACGTCTGTCATTTTGGTCGATTAAAAGACGGGCGGGGAAGAGGAGGGTAGTGTTGTGAATTCAGAAGGGAAAAATGAGAACTAAGTGTTGAAGATCCTCCATATTAGGTCTCCATGGTCATTTAAGAAACGAGGAAGGTGAGCAAATGGAGCTAATATTCAGGGAGCGCAAGTGAAGATGGAAGCAAATGAGAGGTGAACCAAATGGACATGAAGACATTGTTCTTTTATACGACTGGCTGCGGTATGATGCGGTGCGGTGTGGTGGAATTGTGGTGGATTGTCGTGGGTTATTGGTAAGTTGTAGTGGGTTTTGTTTTTTTATAAATGTAAATTGTATTGGTAAATGTGAAAAAGTTGATTGTAGTGAGATACTGGGATGTGGTAAATTGTGGCGGATTGATATGTTGTGGTGGGTTCTGGCAAAGTGCGGGGTATTGTAGCACTGCAACCAGCCAGCCGTATAAAAGAACGAAATGAGATTGTTTTAGGTATTAATTAGACTTTTCTTTTCTTTTCTTTTTTCTTACCTACCCCTTGCTAAAGTTAAACATAACTCATAAATTAGTTATTATAATCAATCCTTCATGCTAAGTTTTTTGATGTCCCTCAAATTGGGGGCACATAGTACGAATAATAGCATACATAGTACAAATAGTAGTATTTTATTAGGTAGTGAAGTATAGGGGTATTGCTTCTAATGGAGGACAAGTTGAGGGAAAATGCGAGAGACAAGTGCGGTAGGGGTAATATTGCATGATATTGTTGGATCCACTTATAATATTTAGTAGTTATTTTTATCAATAGATAATATTGAATAATTAATAATGGATAAAAAATAGGAGATAATAATAAAAATATTAATATATTAAAAGTACGTATTAGTATTTTCTGGAATAATTAATTTGAATTAATTTAAGTAGGCTATATTATAAAAAAATAATTAAAAAATCAATTAAGGCATCTTTAAAAATTTAATAAATATTAATATAAAGAAAACAGAAATACAACGCATGAAAATCGAACTACGTATACTCAACAATGATTCATACAATTTTAAAAATTACCGGGAAAAGCTTCCATTGAGATTTAAGGGATACCAGGAAAAACTTTCATTTGAGAGTTCCCGAATTTAGGGGTCTCGGGGTGATTCCGGGGAAACCGTCCTGAAAGGGGAAGGACGGGTCGTATTTGATACGGTCCAACATACTCTTTTGACTTCGATTTGATCGGGGTTGAACGGTCTAGCAGTCGTGCTGAAAGGTGCTGCGTGGACCTTTTGTGGAGGATTCCTTTTTGAAATATTCTACTCATAGTTCCTTTGACGCCGACGCGTTCAAGAGTGCAAGGTCGATTGAGGCGTTTCTATTTGAGAGACCTGAGGTAATAACTAAGCCCCTACTATTTAGTTTATGCCATTTATTGTTTTGGGATAGTTAGTTTAGATGGGAATCCTAATAGTTAGGATTCTTATTCCGCCTGGTCCCGATTAGGATCGGGCCCACCTCGGGGTGGTTCCGATTAGACCACACCCACCTCTACTTGTGGCCTAGATAGGTCTAGACCACCCTAACCCATCATTGGTATCAGAGCCACAATAGAATGTTTATGTTTTACCGCTCTCCTTTATATGTTTCAATTGTTGAATCATGTTTAGAAAGCCTTGCTAGATTGCTTGTTTATGCCTTTTATGCTATAATCTTGGTAGATGTCATCTATTAGGATGTATACATGCTAGATTAATTGTAATTTGGCTTGTTATGTTGGTTAACCTTGATTATTAGTTGTAATGATCTTGTTATGGTTGAACCTTGGTTTATGATTGATTGGATATTGGTTTGGATGTTTGTGTTGCTTATGTCCTTTGTGATCATACATGGATTTCCATATGATATGAGGAAAGCCTTGGTCATGGAAAATTGTTGTCATAACCATAGGTTAGCATTGAGCTTAACCCCTTGTTTGACAAGGAATCTCGAGCACGACACTAGGTGTCTTACTCGGGATTTTGGTGAAACTCATAACCTTTCTTTTTCACTTTGAGACTCTTGAGTAGGTGTCCAACAAAAATCGAAACCAAAAACCAAACCATAAAACCGCATAAACCAAACCGATAAAAGCGGTTAACCATTTGGATTTTTTGAAAATTGCGGTTTAGGTTAATCAAACCGGTATAAGCGGTTTAGGTTTCGGTTTTGCATTTTTGTGAAACGGCTAACCACAATTAACCGGTCTTGATTAAATTAGGTGTAAAATTTAAATTTTAAAATAAAATGTTAATTTTTCTTCCTTACTTGTTACTTTAAATTTCTAGGAACCGGTGGTTAACCACGATTAACCATAAACCGAACCCAAAAGCGGTTAACCATGTTATCAATGAGGTTTTGGTTTCTAATTTCCAAAAGCGGTTAACCGCAAACTGGTTAACTACATAAAGCGGTTTAGGTTTAGGTTTAGGTTTCTAAAATTTGTAAATTGCAAATGCGGTTAACCGAAATTGCGGTTAACCGGTTTTGGACACCCCTACTCTTGAGTAGTTGTTGCGTTTGAAGTCGTACTCACGAAGGCTCTCGTGGTCATATTGGATTTCCTTTTGAGCATCTTGAGTAATTGTTGCGTTTGATGCCGTACTCTTGATGGCTCATATGATCATATTGGATTTCCTTTTGAGCATATTGAATAGTTGTTGCGTTTGACGCCGTACTCATGATAGCTCTCATGATCATATCCATTCCTTTTGAGCACATTGAGTAGTTGTTGCGTTTGATGTCGTACTCACGATGGCTCTTATGATGGTTTTGGATTTCACTCGAGCATCTCGAGTAGTTGTTGCGTTTGACGCAATACTCGTGATGGGTCTTGTGATAGCCTTGGTTTCATGAAGTTGGGCATAGTTTGAATGTGTGTGGCATATGATGTCGCACTCATAACTAGTGTTACTTCATGATTTCTTCAGAAATCAAACCTAAAAGAATTTGAGGTTTGAGTCTAAAATGTTTAGACTTGAAATCTCGTTTTCTATGACTTCCCGGTTAAATTAGATTTGACCTATGGTATTGAATTGGGTGATTCCATTCAAGTATTGCTTTATGGGAAGGGTTGATTTATGAAATATTAATCAAATATCAATCGATCAGTTGGGCATAAACAGATTGTTTTCGTGGAGTTGGTGGCTGGGTGATTCCAGTTGAACCTCTACAAATCCTCAACATAGATTGAGAATTTGCTGAGTAAGTTTGCTCGATTTTGGAAATTGAGCAAAGATGAGTATGTGTCTACCCTTAAAATTTGGAATTTCAAGAAGGAAAGGTGTTTCCTATCTCGCCTAAAATCGTTTTAGGTTGGAGGTCTTAACTTAATAAAATTGGATTTTGTTGAGTATGCATGCATTATTTCTTGCTTATGTTTGGGATATGTTGGATGCTAAATTTTTTTGGCTTTATCCCTTTATTTTGGTTGATATATTGCAAGTTGGATGTCTTCTATAATTGTTATTGAAGATGGTTTTGACATTTTTTTTTCTGAACCGGGTAAAAGGTGAAACAAAAAGTCACCAAAAGCTTAGGGGATCCTTCTGACAAGGCATCTTCCTAAGCTAAAGATGGTTTTGACATATGTTGATATGTCGTGTTGCAATGTTGCCAAAATTATTTGCTTGATTGCATGCGATCTTAGTTTGGCCTTAGCTAGTCTGGTTTTACCCACCTACGTGCTGGGTTGAGTGAAATACGGCCTGGGTACCGTCGATTTTGATTATATTTTAATTTAATTTGATTAAAGTTGTAATTTATATTTGAAATAAATGTAATCTCATTTGATGAGACCCACTTGTAAATCATGCAATATGGGATATGAAGTTGAGTGGGAGCACAATACAACTTGGATGTTGGTTCGAGTGGGAGCCAATATATGTATGTTGCGATGGTTCAAGAAGGAGTTCTTGAAAGCGTTCAAGAAGATGTTCTTGAAGTGTCGATAAAGAGAATCCTTGAACCGTTCAAGTTAGAATTCTAGAAGCTTCAAGAAAGAGTTCTTGACGGCTTGAAGACTAGTTTATTTTAATTAAAGTTTGTTTAATTAAGTTTAGGAGGCCATACTAGGGGTTTTATGTTTATGCTTTGAATGGTTCTTAGCATGTTTTAATTGTTTATTATGCTTTTCATGCTTGATTCACAAGTTTCGCCTAGAATCGTATGCTTAGGATAATAAATTTGGACGTGTGATTGCTCACCCTGACAACCACCACTTGGATCATGGGCGGTCATTGTCAAAGAAAGTCATCCATGGATCGATAACAAGTTGGGTGGAAGTCAGGTATGTCCATAATGGCGGGCTAGAGGGTCTAGAGTCATGAGCAACGGAGAGAGGTGATGTATGAGATACACACACTCTCGCCAAGAATCGTTTAGAACGATTAATCATGCGATGATCTACCTTAGGCGATCTGACACGAGGTTTGTTTGGGCTAAAGTTCACTCGATGTCGATTTATGCCTGTTGGATCTTGGTTACATTAAAACACTAATTGAGAATTAAGTGTGTTTTAATGTTGAATTAAAATCGGTTTAATTTCCAGCGTATTATTAATGTTTATATCCTAATTGAATCGTTTTGACTTGTAGATTCATAATGTCTGTTGTTGATTTCCCTTACCATCGTTACCTCCTTGAGAAGGAAAAGCACACTACTGGATCCAATTATCTGTATTGGATCAAGTATTTGAGAAATGTTCTCAAGGCTGAGCAAAAAGAGTATGTGCTTGACATACCTAAGGGCGACCCCCCTGTCGATAATGCCTCGGAAATTGAGAAAGCCAATTGGAAATGTCATTGTGATGATGATACCTATGTGGCTAAGTTGATCTTGGATAGTATGTCTCAGTTGCTCCAAAAGTATTATGTGGGCATGCCGTCTTTCAAGATTGTCTCGCTCTGTAAATCTCTGTATATGAAGCAGATTATACAGAAAAGACATAAGACTATTAGCAAGATCTACAACTCCAAACTAGAGGTCGGCGAACCTGTAGGGCCACATGTGTTGAAGATGATTATTCACTTCAACAACATGAGCTGGCTAGGCTTCCCTTTTGACCCGATCCCGGCTACTGACATCATCTTGAACTCGTTGCGCGATGGATTCTAGTCTTTCATGATGGATTACATCAGGCAAGGGCATGAGTATGGCTTGATGAAGCTTCAGGAGATGCTCAGAGCGGTAGAGAAAGACTTGATTGCTTCTAACGAGGCTTACAAGATCGTTTCGAAGGTCAAGAAGGGAAAACACCACAAGAGGTCTGCTGAGTCAAGAAGGGCGTTGAAGATCATGAAGGCTAGCGTAAGGCTGTTGCGCAAGCTCAAGATCTCCAGTGAAGGCTTGCCCAGAGTACGTAACAAGCTTGGAGCTTGAGAATTGGAACCTTTTGGATCAGGTACATATATAATTGAATATATCCTAAATGTGTCTACTTTTGGGTATTGGATACCAGCTTAAATCTCACATTTGTTAAAATGTGTAGGATGGAAGCTGAAAAGTGGATGGGACAGCAAGGATAAGAATTGATCTTGACATGAGAGACAAGCAAGTAGTTGCTAGTTTATGCTTTCAAATTTTGGTTTATCTTTTCCTTCCAAATGAGTACTTGAACTCAATATTTGTTGGTTCATGTAATTAATCAGAAATTAGATTTCTATTTTGGGTTTTGGAAAGGATGTTTATTCCTTTTGAAATTGTAAAGGTGAAGTTTTAATTTCTAAGGAATGAATCTATTATGATACTGGCATTTGTTGAATGACTAGTATATTTTGGATTAAGATAAACATATTCATATCATTAAATGCAAAATAAGTTGATTGTATGATTCAAACCATCGGTTTTTCATTTTTCGCTTAAGCCATTTTAATCAGATCAGGATCCATATGCTGCTTCGAGTAGGCATTTTGGATTGGTTGGACTTTGAAACACTGGGTGTTTGCAAAGTATATGTGATAGGGGAAATTACTTTATCACCTTTTCATTTGTTTAGTGAGAGGACTTGTAAAGGGTTTATGGTTGGTAAATATGAGATGTATTTGGCATACCAGAGACTAGTACCAAAAGTATGCAAGTATACTTCATTGCCTTGTATGACAACCCTAGTGGACATGGTTATGCCACTTAATATGTCATGTTTTGGAATCCTTTAAAGAGTTTAAAGATTTCCTAAATGAAGTATGAGAATTGCTTAGTGAGATACACTAAAGCCCTTCGTGTGAGACAAGGTGATGAAGTTTTAAGCTAAAAGTTCAATTTTCATCGGAGAGATCGTGAAATCGTGTCACGGATCTCATTTCTTCAAGAACACCATGGTTGATGGTAAATCTGAAAAGGAAAGGAATCATACCCTACTGGTTAAGGTATGATCGATGATTCTTGAGTCAAAAGTCTTATGTTTGCGTTTAAGGGCATGTTCTTGATAAATGCCTATATGTTCTAACCTTTTTTGTCTTCAGAGCTGTTAGAAAGACACTATATGGGATATGGGAAGGAATTGTTCATTTTCTGGTTGTTTTGATTCGAGGTTGCGAGAAACATCAACAAGTTTGACCTATTGGTTGTCTTGCACTCATATCAAAAGTTTGTTCTTTATGGATTGTCCAAAAGGAACTAAAAGTTATTCTTATACACTCGTTCTTATGAAGATGTATTTGTGCCTCCAAAGCTTTCTCCTTAGAGACAGGGTGTTCAGAAGTTGGGAGCAAGTGGTATACTAGAAAATATACTTCTCTTATTACTCAATAATATGACAAGACAATCATACAAGACTTAAACACACACTCACTTAACTTTTATGTGTGAGATCTCTCAAACACTCTTACACACCTCTCCTACTCTCTTGAATGTGGTATGCCTCACCACTCATGTGTCTCACTATGACACCTCACTCCTATTTTTACTAGGGGTGGAAGAAAAATCCGGAACCGGCACACTGAATCGGAAACTGGATAAAAAAACCTGGGAACGGGCAACACCGAACCGGTTTAAAGATCTGGTGCACCGCACAGGAAAAACCGGATACTAAACGGAGCGGTTCTAGTTTGGGATATTCACACCGCCGGGGAACCGGCACCGGACCGTTAATATAATTAAATACATATATATATATAAATTTTTGGTACAAAAAAATTCTACCCAAAAATTAATACAAAAATAATATAAATTAACTAGTTAAAAAAAAAGAACATTAGGTGTTAATATGTTATTGGGTTGGGCTTATGGGCTAGTAAATTTGGCTCTCTGGCTCACACTCCTCACAGTCTCACTGAGACACTGACCGTCGAGCAAGGGGAAGGGGGAATTAGGTTTTAGTATTTCAAATTTTCATTTTCCAGTTTAGGGTTTAGGGTTCTCACTTTTTTTTGATTAAATAGAGATTTTTTTTTTATTAAATAGAGAATTTTTGTGTTTGATAGAAATTTATGCGGTTCCGGTTCACCGGTGAAACCGCACCGTTAAAGCCGGTGCACCGGTTTTTAAAAATCGGGTGATTCGGTTACGGTTCCGATTCCGATTTATGGTTTTCGCGCACTGTTTCATCCGGTGCACCGCAATCGCACCGCACCGTTTCCACCCCTATTTTATACAAACTCCACCTCCTTAAGATGTGGTGGAGATTGTGCCAAATGTCACAATCCTACAATACATACTCTTACATATCCTAGATATTTCTTAGGATATTTCTAGAATACATAACTTATATCTTAGATATTTAAGTAACTAGAACAATCTAGGTGAACATCCTAGATATTATGCTAACTAGAAAAATATTGATAAATGTCTAGATTTTTCTCTTAACAATTAGTATCTTTTATCTAGAACTTGCTTAGATATTTCTAATATAAAGTGGGTGATGATATTTTATATCTAAGACTCCCCCTCAGCACCCACTTTCCTTCAATGTCATCTTGGTGAGGTTTGCCTGAACTTGTTTGAGCTTCACACAGGTTAGAGTATTCTTGTTGATATCTTCTTCTTGGTCTTCCGTCCACACATTGGTATCTCTTCTTAGCGTTTTCCTTTGTGTGAACTGATTCTTCTATTATGGATATATTTGGATATTTGGGATTCCACTTTTGTGCCAACTCTATCCTTCTTTGTTGCTCTTGAACTTCTTCTTTTTCTTCTTCTCCTTCTATTCTTTCAATTCGATGTGTTTTCTCTTGACCTAAGTCTTGGTCGCCATCTGATGTTGGATGTTCAAGTCCTTGCTCTATGTCTTCCCCAATCTCCTTAGATTCCGGAAGAACCACTACTTGGTGATTGGTGTGTATGTCACTCGTCATGGAGGGAACATCTTCTTCTTTGGACTCATCTACACATGACATAGCTAATTCTTCCTCGGATGCTTGAATAGTCTCCTCGGCCTTGAATGCTTGGATAGACTCTTCCATCGCCAGTAATGCTTGAAGGTTCCATTCCTCTTCACTATCATAATCTTTGAAGGTTGCTATGTTACCTCCAATGGACGTGATTTACAATCTCGAGCAAAGTGATCTTTCTTCCCATATTTGTAGCATCGATTGTCTTGACGTGGATACTTTATTTCTTCATCATCATCATCATCACAAGCTTGATGCGCTGCTCCTTGATATCGACATCCATGTTGTTCTTGTTGCCACCTTCGTGGTCTTATTTCTGATTGATCTCCATCACCATTGTATCTCCATATGGTCCTTACTTGGCTCTTTGGTGCTCTCCTTCTGGTAAAGAGAGCTTGGTCTTCCTCCTTTATCGAGACCTTAGACATTTGTTTGTCTAGTTCTTCTTGATTCACCAAGAGGCTCTCTAATTCTGTTAAGGACGGTTGTGTAGCGACCCAACCCCTAGTTGCCGGTACAAGATCGCTATATTTGGGGCTTAAGCCATGAATAATTATTCGCCTCATCCTTGACTCACTTATTTCACTTTCTAGGTCTACTTTTGCAATTTCAACACATAAAGATTTAACTTTAGTAAAGTATTGACTCACTGTCATATCTCCTTGCTTGGTAGACATAAGCTCGTTTTCCAACTGCTGCAACTTGGCTTCGTTCTCCTTGGTGAACAACGTAGCTAAGGTATTTCATGCTTCCCCGGGTGTCTCACAATCTTTAATCCGATAGAGATACTCGTCTTCCATCATGATAGAGAGAACATACATTGTCTTTCCTGCTTTGATCTCCCATTTTTTTTTCTCATTTGGATCTTCTAGTGGTGTCTTCTCTTTACCACCAACAATCTCCCATAATTCTTGCCCCTTCAAGTAGTACTTCATAGGTGTACACCAAGTATTCTAGTTGCTCCCATTGAGCTTCTTGAGCGAGCTAGCCGATCCCGAAAAATCTGCCATAACAACTTGGTAAGTGCCCTGCACTTAGCCAAAACTTTTGTGTTCCCAGACCAACAACTCCAACAATTATCACAGTCCCTGGCTGTGTCGGCGACATCTCCCTTGTACTTCGGTCCCCGACCGTGCACACACAATGCACGCTAGCTTAAAAAGGCCCTTCGAACCTTGCTCTGATACCACTTGTTGAGAAGTTGGGAGCAAGTGGTATACTAGAAAATATACTTCTCTTATTACTCAATAATATGGCAAGACAATCATACAAGACTTAAACACACACTCACTTAACTTTTATGTGGGAGATCTCTCAAACACTCTTACACACCTCTCCTACTCTCTTGAATGTGGTATGCCTCACCACTCATGCTCTTACCACTCATGTGTCTCACTATGACATCTCACTCCTATTTATACAAACTCCACCTCCTTAAGATGTGGTGGAGATTGTGCCAAATGTCACAATCCTACAATACATACTCTTACATATCCTAGATACTTCTTAGGATATTTCTAGAATACATAACTTATATCTTAGATATTTAAGTAACTAGAACAATCTAGGTGAATATCCTAAATATTATGCTAACTAGAAAAATCTAGATAAATGTCTAGATTTTTCTCTTAACAGTTATTATCTTTTATCTAGAACTTTCTTAGATATTTCTAATATAAAGTGGGTAATGATATTTTATATCTAACATAGGGTGTATCTCTAAGAGAAAGAGTGGGAGAGATTTTATGAACTTATTGAAGTTAATGAGTCACAAACTTCTTCTCCCCTTCCTATCCATAACACCCCACTACTCTCACTCAAAACACTTCCTGAAAGTCATCAAGTGTGAGTTGAGATTCAAGTAGTTATGGTGTAGATGGATGAGGGTCAAAAGTGTTGAGGACCAGACTCAAAGAGTTGAGGTCTGGTTGAATGCAGAACTTGTGAAAGAACCTTTTGGTAGGTTGGGTAGACAGATGCGTCAGCTTAAGAGATCTGGTTATCTTGTTGCTAACACCTGTGTATTACTTTTGGAAGTAATAAGTCTACCACCTACACAGCAGGATTTGAAAGACTGGATTCTATCAAATGACTTAGAGTCATATAATTCCGAAATGGACACCATGTAACTCAACCAAGTTTTGAACTAGGGGGGTCTTTTCTGAATGCGTAATAGCCATCAGGAGACAAAGTGGATCATTATGGTAATGAATCAACATAGATGGTTAATTAGGTAGTTATAAGGCCTTACTGGCTGTTAGTGATCTACGTTTTTAGTGGTGACTGTGAAGTAGACCTTTAACCAGTAGTGGACCCATAACCCACAGGTCCATCCATTAGGATACTCCTAGCCATAACCACGTAGTATGACTATGATAATTGGCAAAAGGAGTTCGAAACTTTCTTTCTGGATTTAATTCCAGAAATCGGGAGTGTATAAGACACGTCCAAGAAGTTTTGAGGTTCCCAAAATTGTTGGGAAGGTCCACAAGCAGAGAATGGTCAATTGTGATCGTCAATTTTAGCATGGAGTTAAAGATCAATGGTTGATCAAGTGATCAAAAGGTTTGATTTTCTAAAGAATCCAGATATTCTTGAATTTGCAAGAAATTCAGTGGGAGAATGGTTGTCTTGTTTGGTCTAGTATGTGGTGACATACTTCAAGTTGAAAATGACCTTTCTAGCCTAATGTTATGAGGCTAAAGGTACAAAGATTTTCATATTTGAAAGGACCTCGATAGTGCTCAATGCAATCTTAGAGTTAAGGTCTATATAGGTAGATCGACGTGTTTAATTATTTGAGTTAAACAACTTATAATGATAAGTCGCTGAAATAGTTCAGCAGAACTCCAAGAAGTGGATTTGATCCATTATGGCATCATTACATCACTTGGTTTGGAAGGATGTAGTTGACATCCGAATCCCAAGAGTGGATGTGAAACCTGATCTATTCCTTGAAAATAGGATCAGTTATGAATGTTGATATGAGTAATGAGTTGTCGAAAGCAAATTATCTTGAGTATGTAAAGTTAAGTTTCAATTACATTGAAGCGTTGTTCTAAAGTGCTTATCATACTCAAGAGTGTAATAAAACTAAAGAGATGTCTTTGGTTTTATAGAAAGGACAAATGGAAAATGTGCAAAGTATGTAAAGAGTTACACCGATACTTGACACATAACAGACAGTGATGGTTACCAGAATCAGTCTGGTTACGTATCTATAAGAGGTTATAACTTGGAAGAGTTTCAAGTAAGGCTCCTCTTGGGGAATCTATTTTAAGTCTAAATACATCTCAGCTTGTTTGAGAAGCCACCTTGGAGACTGTGTGTATGAAGGAGTTCATCAAAGAATTTGGCGTCTAATGTTGCACAATGGACGCTTGGTTATCCTTTTTAGGGGCCATTTCTCGAGCTAAACAGACTAGTGTGCAGGACAAGTTCGCACACAAAATTGTCTCTTGGAAGTCACATCACTTGAATCTTGTTCGGAGTGAGTAATTAATAAGATGTGTAAGGTTCATAATAACGTGAATGTCACACTCTAAATTCCTGTTGTTAGAAAGCATAATGGTTATGCTTAACTTAGCCTAACTTAACTTGACATAATGGTTATGTCAAGGCAATAGGTTTTATGACACATTAGAGAATGCGTAGGATTTGATATGCTTGTATAAATAGTTCATGAGTTGCAAACGCATTGCAGAATACGGCTAACTTGCTTCTCATGTTTACGCTGTTTCACAAGTTGTATTATTCATTAATAAAATTCTAAAGGTTCAGTTCAATTAAGATTTAGAATTGAACGAACGTCCAAAAGGTTAGCTTGTTCCAATATGGGAAGAACATATGATGTCTGCTCTTATGAAGCCCCATTCGGTGTAATTGGAAGTGCTAGACCTGTCGAATGTCGACAAAGTTCTTAATTATATCATCATGTTGGGAAAATGATGATTGCAGGCAATTAGCATGTGGGATTGATGTGATGATCGAGCGTTCATGATAATAGAGACATTGAATGTTCAGAGTCAATCACATGGGTAAAATGTTGGAGAACATTTACAGAATTGACCCGCGGTGAGCAATTCTTTAAATTATTGTAATGTTGTTAGAATTCTCATCAACTCACAGAAATTCCTAAAACCTGAGTTCTTTACATTTCATACATAGTTCGTGATGACTTTGGAGCGCGTCCAAAACTTCTCATAACAGGAGGTGAAGTGGACGGTGTCCGGGTTATTGTCGATCGTGTAGTGATTTGTAGTTGAATAAGACGACATTGTCCGTCCTTTTTGAGGGATTACATGTCTCATTGGCCACTTGATGAGTTTAGATTGGAAAGTGCTTGGCAAAGTCTAGATGAATCAGCAGTTGATCATCTGATTTTCAAGTCTAACTCGAAGATCGAGAAACATTCGGGATAAGCAAGGATAACTTTGACTTACCTTATCCGAATCCGAGATGTTAAGGGGACAAGAGAATTTTGTACTCTGAACACTTGTGGGACAAGTGGCAGATTGTTGGGAGTGTCCCGACAATGTTCAATTACAACAGAGTACTCAAGCCAAAGTAGCAAGGTAGTTGATGTCTTTGCTAGAAGATCTCTTAACCGGTGATTGAACTGTTCAATCACAGCCGTGATAGTTAGTCCCACAGGGTCACACAAGCCAGTACCCTAAGGCAAGAGTATGTTAGAAAGAGGGCCGGATCAATAAGGGATTGAACCGGGGAGGCCGAGATACCGCAAAAAGGGGCAAAGGAGGACACCACGGAGGTGGAAAAGGCCACCACGGTCCGTGGTGCCCTGCCACTGTCTGTAGTGAGGGTCACCACGGTCTGTGGTGTCCTGCCACGGTCCGTGGCTGCCCCCTGGGTTGCAGTTTTGGATCTGGTGCCCACCACGGTCCGTGGTGATGCCCAGGTGCGCGTCCCACATCGGAAATGAAACTTCATTCCCCCCCTCCTTTCCTATATATATGGGTTCCCCCTTGAGTGGAATTTGTTTTCCAATCCCAAGTGGTCATTTATAAAGGCTAGTCTCTATTTTGAGATTTAAGGGATACTCGGAAAAGCTTTCATTTGAGAGTTCCCGGTTATAGGGGTCTCGGGGTGATTCCCGGGAAACCGTCCTAAAGGGGGAAGGACGGGCCGTACTTGTTACGGCCCAACATACTCTTTTGACCCTGTTAAAAATCAAGATTAATCTAGAAAGATCTTGAAAAGATGCCTTAGAAAAGTCCCTAGAAAATCCTAGATAATTTGATGAGCATGCTCTAGATTTTTCCTTTCTAGATTTTTCTTTTCTAGATTTCTCCTACCACCACCTCCTTTCTACAAGTATAAATATAGGTGGTGGGGCTTTCATTTGTAATCAATCAACAACAAAGAGTTGTAAGCAATTCTCCCTCCATCAATAAGAAAAAGCTTCTCCTTTATACAATCCTTCCTCCATTTCCACAAAATACTTTTACCTTCAAACACCCAAAAACCTAACAGTGGTATCAGAGCCACATTAACACAAGTCCTCCTATCAAACCTACATCTTTAAAAAAATATTCATCAACCTTCAAGTCATATCCCAACTCTCAAATAACTCATCCATCAAATCCAACTCCACAAAAATTAAACATGGCCTCTCTTCAAACCCCAACCCCAACTTTCAACTATCTCCCAAATTTGAGGCCACCCATATTTGATGGGGAGAATTATCAAATGTGGAGTATTCAAATGAAAACATTCTTCATGGCGCAAGGTTTCTGGGATGTGGTAGAAAAGGGATATGATAAACCACCTAAGAAGGAAGATAAGGATGCAAAAGAAAAGAAGGATGGAGAAGAAAAGCTAGATGAAGAAGAAAAATCATCATGGGATGAAAGTAAGGAGGCACAATATCAAGAGAATTACAAGAGGGATATTACGGCCCTTCATCACATCTATCAAGCAATCACTCCAACAATCTTCCCTCGGATTATGGCCGCTACAACGGCCAAGGAGGCTTGGACAATATTGAGGGAAGCATACCATGGCACTGACAAGGTAATATCCATTAAACTTCAAACTTTGTGGAAGGATTTCGATACCTTATTGATGAAGGAGGATGAAACAATTCAAGCATACTTCGATCGTGTCACTAGCATAGTAAATAAAATTAGAATATATGGTGACATGATCGAAGATAAGAAGGTGATACAAAAGGTGCTAAGGAGCCTTCCACCAAAGTTTGATCATATAGTGGCTGCAATAGAAGAATCTAAAGATTTATCTATGCTTACCCTCACCGAGTTAGCAGGGTCTCTCCAAGCACATGAGGAGAGAATGCGTAGATTCACACACCAGCCACTAGAGCAGGCTTTTCAAGCCAAATTAAAATTCTCCAACCATGAGAATAAAAGGGAGAATAGCCATGGTAGGAAGACACCATCCAATAACCGTGGCGGGGGGGAGAGGAAATTACAAGAATCAAGGAAGCCATGGAGATCGAAAACCAGGGCCATACTGTAAGATATGCAAGATGTCTAACCACGATACAACGGATTGTCGGTTCAAATGCAAGAAATGTACATGACACATACATCATGTACGAGATTGTAGGAACCAACAACGGGATGAGGCCAACTTCACGGAGAAAGGCGACTCAAGTAAAAACATATTCTAATCATGTCTGAACGCCACGCAAGAAGCACAAGACTCATGGTACGTGGATAGCGGTTGTTCCAACCATATGACGGGAAATCGAGATTCCTTCGTGGAGCTGAATGAAGACATAAAATCCAACATCACGATGGGTGACGAGAGAACACGTGAAGCCGCCGCAAAGGGAACAATCGCAGTAAAGGCAAAAAACGGCTCGACCAAGTATATTCAAGACGTCCTATACGTACCTGGGCTAGCTCATAATCTCCTAAGTGTGGGCCAACTCCTTCAAAAAGGCTATCAGGTGAACTTTGATGACGGTAGATGCATCATAATTGACAAAAAGATGCGTCAAGTGATAGCATCTATCGCAATGGAGCCCAACAGGATTTTCCCTTTATCAATGCCAACGAAAGAAAAGGTGGCCCTCAGCTCCATCACGGATGCCACAACCTTATGGCATCAAAGGTATGGCCATCTAAACCTTGACGGTCTTAAAGTCTTGAAACGAAAGAACATGGTTATTGGTTTGCCCACAATAGAAGACAAAAGGAATATATGTGAGGGCTGCATAATGGGAAAAATGCATAGATTACCATTCACTAAAACCACCTGGAAAGCTAAAGCCCCCCTACAGCTGGTCCATGCCGATATTTGGGGTCCAGCACGTAATCCTAGCATGGGTGGCAAAAGATACTTCTTATTGTTCGTGGATGACTACACTCGCATGATGTGGGTGTACTTCCTCGAACAAAAGTCAGAATCATTCTCATATTTCCAACAATTCAAGGCCCTCGCGGAAAAACAAAGTGGGCACAATATCAAAACATTGAGGACAAACCGTGGGAGAGAATTCCATCAGAATGAGTTCGATGATTACTGTCGAAAACATGGCATCAAAAGGGAGCTCACAGTAAGGCGCACTCCACAACAAAATGGGGTTGCAGAGAGGAAGAACAGAAAAATAGTTGAGATGGCCCGCAACATGTTGCAAAGCAAAAATGTTCCAAAGAACTTTTGGGCAGAAGCAGTAAACACAGCCGTCTACATTCTCAACTGGTCTCCCACAAAGGCAGTTCCAAACAGAACACCATATGAAGCATGGTTTAGGAGGAAGCCAAAGGTGGATCATCTCAAAGTATTCGGTTGCATAGCATATTCACATATTCCAAAAGAGAATCGAGAAAAGTTGGATGGCAAAGGAGAGAAGTGCATCTTCATTGGCTATAGCGCAGAGTCGAAGGGATACCGCCTCTATAATCCAGAAACAAAGAAGGTGATTATTTCAAGAGATGTCATATTTGATGAAGCATCCCAATGGAGATGGCGGAAGACACATATCAAGAATCGGCATGAAGACCATCACATTCAAGAAATCAGAGAAGGAAGACCCAGTGACAACAGCCCATCTTCAACTCCATCTCCTCATGGAGCTAGCGCACCACCTCCTACTATGGAGTCAAACGACTCTCCACAGCCAACTCGAAGGTCCCAACGAGAAAGACGTCCACCTGCTTATCTACAAGATTACGAGTGTGGCCAAGCAATTCTGACATTCTTCGCCCGAGCCAACATTTCAAGAAGCATCACAAGATGAGAAATGGATCGAGGCTATGGACCAGAAAATCAAAATGATCGAGAAAAATGACACATGGCAGCTAGTGGAGAAGCCTCAAGATAAAGAAGTCATTGGGCTCAAGTGGGTCTACAAGATCAAATACAATGAGGATGGCTCAATCCATAAGTACAAGGCTCGATTGGTTGCTAAGTACTCGCGAGAACCAGGAATCGACTTCAACGAAACATTTGCTTCAATAGTACGCATGGAGACAATAAGAACTGTGCTTGCCATTGCAGCACAACTAAAACTACAAGTATTTCAGCTTGATGTCAAGTCAGCATTTCTAAATGGCGAGCTTGAAGAAGAGGTATATGTGGAGCAACCCCAAGGGTACGTGATTGAAGGAGAAGAAAACAAAGTATATCGACTCAAGAAAGCGCTCTACGGTCTCAAACAAGCACCACGAGCTTGGAATAATAAAATCGATGGGTATCTCCTTCATACCGGATTTAAAAAGAGTCCAAGTGAGCCATCTCTATATGTCAAGACCCAAGGTAAAGATCTTCTAATTTTGTGTCTCTATGTTGATGATCTTATATACACGGGCACAAATCTAAGGATGATTCAAGATTTCAAGAAGGATATGATGGCTGAATTCGAGATGACGGATTTGGGCCTCATGAAGTACTTTCTCGGGATGCAAGTAAAGCAAAGCCCAGGTGAGATCTTCATCTCTCAGGAGAAATATATTGAAGATCTTCTTAAAAAGTTTAATATGGTGGATTGCAAGCCAATATCAACACCTATGGCCACAAATGAGAAACTCTCCAAAAATGATGGCTAGGAAAGGGTGGATGGATCACTCTATAGAAGTCTGGTTGGCTCATTAATATATCTAACAAACACTCGACCAGACATTGTTCATGCGGTGAGCATCGTCTCCCGATTCATGAGTGAGCCAAGTAAAGCTCACTTCATAGCAGCTAAAAGAATTTTGAGATACATCAAAGGAACGAAGAGTTATGGTCTTCTGTACAAAACAGAGGAAGACTCCAAACTCACTGGGTACACAGATAGTGACTAGGCTGGATGCATCGACGATAGAAAAAGCACAAGTGGATACTTGTTCCAACTTGGCTCCAAGGTTATCTCATGGACATCAAAGAAGCAGCCAACTGTAGCATTATCAACCGCAGAGCAGAGTATATTGCAGCTACAAGTGCAGCATGTGAAGCAGTATGGTTGAGAAGAATACTACAAGATCTACTACAAGGCGATGGAGAACCAACACCACTTCTCTGTGACAACATGTCAACAATAGCAATGACAAAGAATCCAGTTTTCCACAGTCGCACGAAGCACATTGAGATTAGACATCACTTCATTCGCGAACTCGTGGACAAAGGTGAAATCAAGCTTGAGTTTTGTAGAACGGAAGAACAACTGGCGGACATATTCACAAAAGCACTTCCAAGTGAGAAGTTCAATTACTTCCGAGAGCAGATCGGAGTTCAAGATTTTTCTAGATTAAGGGGGAGTGTTAAAAATCAAGATTAATCTAGAAAAATCTTGAAAAGATGCCTTAGAAAAGTCCCTAGAAAATCCTAGATAATTTGATGAGCATGCTCTAGATTTTTCCTTTCTAGATTTTTCTTTTCTAGATTTCTCCTACCACCACCTCCTTTCTACAAGTATAAATATAGGTGGTGGGGCTTTCATTTGTAATCAATCAACAACAAAGAGTTGTAAGCAATTCTCCCTCCATCAATAAGAAAAAGCTTCTCCTTTATACAATCCTTCCTCCATTTCCACAAAATACTTTTACCTTCAAACACCCAAAAACCTAATAGACCCCGGTTTGACTGGGGTTGAAACGGTCTAGCAGTCGTTCCGAAAGGTGTTGCGTGGACTTTTTGTGGAGGATTCCTCTTTGGAATCTTCTACTCGGAGTTCCTTTGACGCCGACGCGTTCAAGAGTACAAGGTCGACCGAAGCATTTCTATTTGAGAGACCTGAGGTAATAACTAAGCCCCTGTTATTTAGTTTATGTCATTTATTGTTTTGGGTTAGTTAGTTTAGATTAGGTGGGAATCCTAATAGTTAGGATTCCTATTCTGCCCCTAATAGAGGTGGTCTCGATTAGGATCGGGCCTACCTCAGGGTGGTTCCAGTTAGACCGGACCCACCTCTTCTTGTGGCCTAGATAGGTCTAGACTACCCTAACCCATCATATTGCGTATAATCTAATAGAGATTCACAAGATGGGATTTGGTATCTAGTCTTCAAAAATGCCAAATGACAACGAATTCATGAAAGCTATAAGTTTAAAAAAAAAAAAACCAAAAAGGAGGTAAGAGCAATCTATTAAATAAAGATGGCAACATCAATAACAACTCTCAAGAAAAAATGCATGATTTGCTTAAAGCCAAAGTCAGAAGGGCATCCCAGCTTTCAGACTAATTTTGCCAATGTTACCTAATCCATGGTAATGTCTTCAATCTTCAGCCTTCTTCCTCCCTCTTTCCTTCCTTTGCATTAATATTATTTATTACTCTACTGGTACCACCAATTACATGCATAGGAATGCAAAGCTACTAGTCTACGTGGCACTTTCTCATTGCACTCAACACCTGGCAGGAAAAAAAAGAAAAAAGTGCTAACTAATAGAGACATGTTGCTATCACCAAGCACTGAAAAGTGTTAATAAACACTTGTTCTAATTAATTTAAATTGATAGCATATTTAAGAAACAAAGGCGACAGCCAATTATGAATAGGCTGAGTGGATGAGATTTAGATATCATGAAAGGAGGTCATAAATATGTCAAAACAATTGGAAAGTATCACTTTAAAATATCAAGGTTATATGTCAATAATATTTGAATTTTAACTTTCATTCAAAACCATTTCAGACTTTTCAGTTATCAAGGTCCTTAAACTTGGGTTTGCTAAGGTCTTCGAGAGGTTCTAACACAGACATACAACAATTACATACACAAAATTGAGATCAATCTCAAGAATTTGGATCCAACAATCAAGTTCTAAGAGTAGCTGCATTGACCTACGGTCGCGAATGTCTGCTTGAAATCACAACGGTCAACATCTACTTTAGCCGAAACCGCATGAGGTATAATTTACAGTCTCTGCAGTTATTTTTAATGGGTGATTAATTGAGTTCATAAAGGTTATGAATTATTTTGTTGTGAATCAAATTTATTTAGCAAATAGTCAATTAAAAACTGAACATATAGGAACCATATTAAACAAATACTGCTTGAGTATTCACAAATTTAGATTGTAGTAAGTCAAAGTACTATACATGTTAGGACAATGGTAATCATAATAAAGTTGAACTACTGATCGAAACCTCTAATTTCAATGTACCTCCATCGAGTTAGCCTAAGTTGAACATTACTTTGGAATGCTACAATGCAATATATGATAATTTAGAGAGCAATAATTCAAGTATATGATACTTTGGGCTATTACAATCTAATATATATGATTCCTATATGTTGGGTTTTTGAATAATGCCAAGCCAAGTTATTATGGCAACAATACTACACTTAATTTAGCACTAATAATGAAAATTGAAGAATTTCAACTCGAGTTCATGAATAATATATACACTCTAATAATTTTATTTATTACTAATATTAAAAATAGGTTCTATGTTCAATTACTCGTTAGTTTCAAATTCATGGTTTCGAGTACTTGAAATCTGAACATGTCTAACAAGTTCCAATTTATTTAGGATAACTATTTTAGAAACCTTACCTTTTAATGGGTATGACACATTCTTAAATTAGAGAAACATTATAAGTACTCTTGAGTAGTTTTGATCAAATTTAAATTTTGATTATGATTTTAGAAGATGCATTGTCAAAGACTAAATGTTGTAGAGATGCGGATGGTCCGGTGGATTTGCGGCTATACTAGGTTGGATAGGATTAGGAATGATGTTTATCGATCCAAACTTGAGGTAGTACCCTTTGAGGTAAAATTGCGAGAGACTAGACTGAGATGGTTTGGGCATGTCCGTAGGAGAAGCGAGGATGGCCCTGTAAGGAGGTGCGAAGGGATTGAAATACCCCAGGGCCGTCGTGGGCATGGGAGACCTAAAAAGTCTATGAGAGAGGTGATAAGAGAAGACCTAAGACTCCTAGGTTTAGTGGAGGACATGGCCCTAGACAGGGGGGCTTGGCGGGCTAGTATTAAGGTCGTAGGGTGAGGAAGGGTGTGTGTGATTCAAGCTAGTTTTTCGTCTTTTGGCTTGTATTTGTTTTCTTATGCATGTACTTGTTAGCTCGTCCGAAAGTATTCACAACACACTCTGGTATGTAGTTTCTTCCATTAACAAGCTAGCTTTCCCTCTGTTTTTTTTTTCTTCGGATCCGTAGGAATCAGTCTCTCCATTAACTTTTGTTAATGGGGGTAAGACTGCCTACATTAGGATCCCCTAGACCACGCTCAAACATGTCACCCGAGAGGTTGTTGATTTTCTTTTATCTTTCTAGAGAGAGACTATAAGCCTAGTGAGGATAGCTAGGTGGGGGTGAGGAGATGATTATGATGGGTTGAGAAGTTGTTTTCTGCTTTTGGCTACTTTTGATGTGAAACCTAAGCTGGTATAGGCCGTAGAAGCTGAGATAGCCAAACAAATTTATGTAAGCCAACACATGGATCATGCTAAATAAATATGAGGAGGAAATGGTCCCCGTTTTTTCCTGCACTGTTTTGGGATAACAGTTGTTATGCTCATTAACGGAGTCAGACACTCTCATGCACACACACACAGGCCACAGCTTACAGCTACCTCCATCAAATACATGTAACGGAGCAAACTAATTAAACAATGGTATATAACCAACAACATAAAAGTATCCATTATTTGATAATTTTGTTAGTATACCCACGGTCTATACATAGTCGTTAGAAAAATCTGATGTTAGCTTAATTTAGACATGGGTCGCTTGTCCTAAAAACATGGATCCTTAGGTATAGCTCAGCATCATAGTCGTAACAGTGTTTTCATACAATGGTTTTTGCTCATTGAGATATATATGGAATATACAACTAAACATGTTGATTAACGTCTAATTTAATTAAAGTTTCTCACCGAAAAAGCCCACTAATGAAATAGTGGTAAAGAGTAATAAAAATATAAAACACAAATTAGAATGTGATCTTGTATCTTGATCACTTAGACATGGATCTATTTTTTTGAGAGATGATATGTCCTAAGTTGGGTAAATTAAATTTAGTTAAGTTTGAATTGGTTTGTATAATTCATGTAGGAGTGGGTAGAAGTGATACCATGTAAATTAAGATGTTATGAAAATTTTTGAAAATAGGTAGATATAGATACATTTAAGTAGATTATTGTGGAAATAAATTTTGTAAGAGCATATACGTGCATGTCGGCTAGCTTGTGGCGGGACGTGATAATATTCAATTTGGTCCATTCTTGGACCACTCCCTTTCTTTCTCCCTCTCTCAAATTATATTTTTACTTTTCAAAATCTTGCTGTTCCTACATTACCGATGATTAATGTCTTAATAATATTATGGTAAATTTCATATCAAACCATCTCATCATAAATTTATTGTAAAATGTATAAATTTATGATGATTTTTAATGAATATGTGGATGAATAATAATTTATTTAGGCCCCATTCTTTTATACGGCTGGTTGTGGTGTGGCGCAGTGCGGTTTGGTGGAATTGTGGTGAGTTGTGATGGGTTTGAAAAAGTTGTGGTAGATTATGGTGGGTTGTGGAAATGTTGTGGTGGGTTTGGATTTTAATAATTGTAAATGTATTGGAAAATGTGAAATTATGGTGGGTTATGGAAAGTTTAACTTTTAATAAAAAAATAAATTAAATTAGAAAAAGTAGATTGTCGTTGATTGTGTTGGATTTTGTGGATTGTGGTGGAATATGACAAGTTGCGGTGAAGTGTGACACCGCAGCCAGCCAGCCACATAAAAGAACAGGGCCTTAGGGAGGCGTACTCTAGTAAAAGTCATCTCTAGATATATTATTTAGTCACATTATTACATTAATATTAAAAGTCATTCAAATATTTTACTTATCTATTATTATATTAAAACAAAACCACAAAAGCAAATAAGTTGTCATGTGCCACCATTTGGTAGCTTCGATTGAGTTCCAAACCTATTTTCAAATTAAATGAATGCTTTTCACTACAAAAGAAAACCAAGTAGCGATGTGTACAGGTATGGATACACGTCGCTAAATTTTCCAGTGACGTTTGACACCGGCCGCCATAATTTTGGGTGTTACTAGCTAGGAAAATTTGTGTCAGTTAAAGGCGTCGCAAGCTTTAGTGACGTGTATACCTGCTAAAAAGTGATTTATAGCAGTACAAGCGTCGTTTGCTAAACTCAAGTACAAGCTCTGTCTTCTTAGTTTCCTTTTTTATTATACTTTTTTTAACATGTTTTCTAATTACAAAGTTGATTATATTTTATAATTGGACCCTATCTCAGCAATAAAATTTTTAAATATGGAGCATTTGGCATCCATTTATATATATATATATATATATATATATATATATATATATATATAATTTAAAAATCTCAATCTCACAGTAACATACACCAAGTTGACGTCATTGTAAGATTCCCAAAAACAAACTTAAGTTGTATTACAAGCTAGTGTCACTTGGGATATGGTGACGAGAGATATGGCCTAACTCACAAAAAGTTGCGAATATATATATATCTATAATTCATGTGCAATATATGTCACCTCCAAAATTAACGTTTGTCGAGTTGGCCTTATTAAGTCACATTCTTCATAGTTAAGTTATGCAATGTGATCATTGGTCGATGCAAGCCAACCATCCACACCAACATTCATGGATTCCTGAAAAAACAACACATATATAAAATAAATTAGTTGTGAAAAATTCATTGGTTCCTGAATTCCATCTTCTAACTAATAATGACAACACAAATTCATTCTCCAGTTTGAATCGACTCACCTAGTTGCATGAACAAGCAACCAGAATTTATATCTATGTTTTGATTTTTGAATTTCAACATAATAACCAAATAACCAAATTCAACTCAGTATACACAAATAATAACCATATAACCAAAACGTAATCACAAAGTTGCAAAATAAAGAAGACCAAAATATCAAACCTGATTATCGGGCATAGTTGGAATGTATGGAGTTCCAGGACTAATCCCTGCCGTTGGATTCATATTGAACATCCCAAGATTCATAGCATGCATCTAAATCGAAATCAGAAACACCATTTAAACCTAGAAAATGAAATTGTACATTCATACTCCATTTGAACTGCGACACGCCACAATTGCACGGGAAAAAAAAAACCCAAATCCATAAGTTTAAATTCATACTCCAATTGTCAAAAAGTAGTAATATCAAAAACAATATTGCACAAACTTTAGCCCGTCTTTAGCTCCAGTCCTAGATCAATTAGTACAAAAAAAATGCCAAAATGTAGGTCACCACAAATTTTCAAAATAAAGAAGGACAAAATATCGAACCTGAGAATTAGGCATAGTCGGAATGTTTGGAGTTCCAGAACTAATCCCTGTTGTTGGATTCATATTGAACATCCCAAGATTCATAGCATTCATCTAAAACAAATGAAATGAAATATTACTTGAAGAAAAAATTAGAATGACTTCACTCATATTGCATTTTTCACGCTAGTACACAGTACCCAAGTGATACGACTCATACCTATCCCCGGAAAGCCATGCGATATAATAACAATTCAGATTGCAACATTGCTATGTTTTGAGTAGTGCTAGTGGCAAATTGCTCATACTTTTGTTGTTGTTGATGAAGCAACTTGTGTAGACTTTCTACTTCAGATGTACGAGTGTCATAATTTAATTCTTTGTAGCTCATTCTCATCAAATCAGCTTTGAATCCTTTAACTTGGGATTTTGTAACTCCAACACCATATAACGTGCTCTTCCAGGCCTATCTTCTCTCATGTAATGTGTCCAAGCTTCCTTCTCTAAGGTCAATTGGTCCTTGGATGATCCTTTGGCCTTAAGTTCTTCAATCTTTTCATTTGCCTTTTCCTGCAAGGAGGAAATCAGTCAAATCACTATATTTTGACAATACTTATAAAGCTTATGTTATTAAAAATTTCATAATTCCTTCACATACCATTAAAAGTTTGCTTTGATCTTGGACATAAGTTCCATCTTTCTTCTTGTGAGTAATGTGAAACATCTCAAGAAAGCCAAGCTTTCTTTTCTTTTTCATCTCCTAAAAGAATTAGTACATTTTGCAAAAGACAATGGACATAGTTATGCGTACATATATAAAAAAAATTAATAAAGAAAAGACAATTAAGTATGATATCATAACCTGCTCGTGCTTAACTTCAGCAAAACTTTTAGTGCCAGTGGTATGAAAGTGACTTTGTGTTGCACGAGCCTCTTTTCCCATGGTTGAAAGACACTAAAATATGTACCATATATTATAATTATTTACAGATCGCTACTATAAATTAGTGCAAAAGAAAGACAATATTGTTTTCATCCTATACTCACCTTATACTCATCAGATTTTATGTAGGCCAAGAATCTCCCCCACTCATGTATTGAGTAGCCATCAAGACGATCCAAATTGTCCAGCTCTTTCACCTTCTCATCATAAGAGAATATAACATCTTTCATAGAATTCTTTATAGAAGCATCATCATACCCCGCTACCTAAAGTCCTCTATTCTCTGATGTTTTAGATTATTTTCAGAATCTTTGAAAAGCTTTTTGATCGTTTTATGTTTGTGATTTCTATACTTTTCCTGCAATATTGAGATAACATAGTACTAACATTTCAAACAAAAAGATTCAAGATAATCAAAACATTATATGTTTCAAGGTAATATTACTTACCCGCACTATTCGCAACAACTGTATTCCTGAATTTGTCTGCACCTCATTAAAGTCTTTAGCTCCAAGAGGGCAAAGATTAGGTTGTGCTACATGTACAGGCATCCACCTTGTCAACACTCTTCTAGCCCTTTTGATAGGTTGTCCTTATTCATTCACCTCCACTTTTATCCTTTCACCTTCATGCATTTTCATCACATCTACCATGGTCATGTTTTTTTTTTTCTTTTTTACATTTCCGGAAGCATCTATAAAATATGTACAATGGCTCGTGAAGGAAAAAAAATGATAAACACTATTTCAAGCATTTTTTTCATTACCATTTAGAAATCAAGACCCATTTCTCATCAATGAGTTGCTCAAGTTAGGTGATGTAAGCATTAAGCATTTACAACTATAATGTCACTCTAACAACTAACTTAGAAGCAATGATAAATCAAAAAATTTTCATAAAGTGCATGAAGGCCAAGCTACCTTATTGGAAGGGTGTACCCTAAAAGAAACATTGATTGATCATGAAAATATGATGAAATAAAAAGGAATGTGATTTAAGTTGACCTTCCAAAGAAACAACATTCATGAATTTCTCAATTGAAACACATAAAAATGCATTACTTACCAAGGATCTCAATCTCAGCAACTGATTCGTCTTGGCCGCTCTCATCATCACTACTCTCTTCATTTGATGTTTCGGATGTACAAGGAGTAGGAGAAAGTTGTGGAGTCTTCTCTGATGGAGTAGATTCAGAGGAAGATGGCCTATATGAGGATGATGGAACTTGAGATTCACTTGATGTAGAGGATGATTTGTCCCTCATGAGATAAGGTTGGAAGTTTCTCGCTTGTAACTGAAGAGGAAATTAAATAGGAAGTTGGCCATTTTACATAGTTGGCACAAAGATAGTCGGGTTAGCATGAGAGCTACTAGGATGAGAATACGACCATATGGATGACTCAGAAAGAGGCCAAGTAAATGGATGGAAGGTAGGAGGGAGTACTCCAACTAAGCTATCATTATAAGAAATAAAAATGGAAATGAAGTGTGTATCAGAAGGAACTTTTTAAATAGAAATTTAAATAAATATTAACAAGCATTACTAATGACAACAATAACAACAACAAAACTTCTTTAATAAGTGACTGAGAAAACCAAAGTCATGTTCTTTTCATTTGTATGTAAAATGTAAGATAAGGTAGGTAAAGATATATAAGGTAAGTAAAAATAGGTAAGAAAAGAAAAATAATAGAACTAAAGTAAGGCAAGTGTCAATCACATCAATTATATATATAAATTTTTAAATATATATTTTATATTTTTAATTAATAACATTGGTAGTAAATTACTAAGTCACAGAAGTCACTTAACTCATTAAATATATGATTCTTAAATATATAATAGGTAAGATAAATAATATAGTGTAAAAATAGGTAAGATAATTAAATATAGGTAAAGTAAGTGAAATTTTACTTTTATAGGTCCAAAGAACAGGGTAAAAAAGGGGTACAAGAAACACTAAAAGAAATACTCTTCACCTCAATATATTGACATTGAGATTTTAACTTGGAAGTGATTAACCTTAATTAACTCAAATTTTATGTAAAATTCTTTTTGCAATTAAAACTTGCCTCCGTCAATCAGTACTCAATGCCATTAATACTAATATTTTGAAACTCTTTTATATATTTACACATTTTATTTTTTTTCTCCTTCCACTTTTTAATTTTATTTTTTCCTAGCTATAGACGTGTCGAACTGAGGATGATCATGGTGGGTCCACATCTACTCTAGTGACGCTTACGGTGCTGTCAGACTCCCTCTGACGTTTCCAGCTGCAGCATGCTGGTGATTTAGTGTGACGTGTGGGGTAACCGTCACAATAATTGCGTCGCTATAAGGCTTTCTGTTGTAGTATATATATATATATAATTTCTTCCTTTGGTAATAATATTTAATGATGTAATTAGTATAGTAAATAATCAGACTACTAATAATTAATTAATATATGTGAAGTCATGCAACATTCACTACTAAAAATATGTGTATTACCAATCACTTTTTTCTAACCAATTTAAAATGATTGAAAAACCAATCATTTTAGCAACCATTTCATATTCCAACTATTTTTCAAAAATTTTAGGGGGAAAAGGGTTGAAAATTCCAACCAATTGGTTGGATATTTTTCCTACCGTCCTTTTTCCTACTATTTTAAAATGGTTGGAAAAATGGTTGAATTACTAACCATTTTTCCAACCATTTTGAAATAGTAGGAAAAATGATGGAAGGAAAATTTTTCAACCATTTTAGCAAAAGTGGATGGAATTTTCAACCCTTTTTCCCACTAAAATTTTTGAAAAATAGTTGAAATATGAAATGGTTGTTAAAATGGTTGGTTTTTCCAACCATTTTAAATTGGTTGGGAAAAATTGGTTGGTAATACATATATTTTTAGTAGTTATTTCTTTGCCTTGTCGTGTCCATGCATGGTCATATGTTTAATTGCAAATATTTAATTAGTCAAATTAACAAGAAGAATTTTCATTTTTTTTTGTTTGTAACTTACACATTACTAATACTTATTATACACTCTTTCAATAGATTTTTTCCCTTCTTAATGCTTAATTACTAATTTTCTATAAATTTCCTAATACTTACACATATCAATATTTGTACATTCTTTTATGCAACTCATGTCTCTTATCAGTACACATTTTCACCTCCAATTTTGAGGCAGTTTCATGGATGTATTATTATTTAACAAAAATATTATTTTTTACTTATACAAAACTATTAATAGAAAAATATTAATATATTAGTAATACACAATTAAAGTAATATTCATTTTTAAAAGCAATTCATTAGTTAACCTTTAATTTCTTTCACCAAATTTATTATTATAATACTCCATATATCAATCCAAATATTAAAAAATTAAAGTAAAATCTAAGAGATGTTAAAGTATTATATGACACTCCCATAAAAAAAAGACTTATATTATTTGGTTGTTCTATGTTTTCTTTAATAATTGTAAAAAGAAGAATAAATTTATTAACATTACGATTAAGTAATGTAAATTAATCCTTTTTTGTTATAAAAAAAAAAAGGTAATGCAACTTTGTTTTGATTGATGTTGTGATTGTTGATATATGCTTAAACTTTAGAATTAATTATTATTTTTAAATTTGTGATTACTAATTATTTACTACTAAATAGTAATGGTTTATAGTTTCTCTAACCTTTTTATTTTAATATTTTATTAAAAAAATTTATATTTCTTTAATGAAAATAACTTTGCAATAGCATTATGTTTATAATGTATATATACATATAGTTTCTATTATCTTCATCATTAATTCTGATGTTTAAGATTAAAGCTTTTGCATATTATTGAGAATGATTTGAAGAAAATTATAGACTTTCTTGCATTTATTCAAAAAACTTACTACTATCCATTATTGTATGTAATTAAGACATTATTGAGAGTAAATATAGATTTGAGTATCCTTGAGTAGTAGATTATCGAAAGTAATTTTAAAGAAAATTTGTACAAAGAAAAAAATAAAAATAATGATAGTACAACTGTTGTATAATTGTTTTTATTAATTTATAATTGTTATTTGAATTGATAATTGTTACAAAATTATTCCAAAAAGTAAAAACAAATATAAATACTGAAAATTTCCCCATGCATCGCAGCCTCGTTGGGGATATAAAATGCTAGTTAATTATAATAAAATATTAAAAATGTCAAAACAGTAAAGAGACCACCTCACAATAACTTTATGTGGAACGGTCTTATATTAGAATTTGCGTAATATCTAAATGGAAAAACTTACAGTGGTTGTCAACCATGACAACCATCACAATGAAAATAATGTTTATCCATATGTGTAACGCCCCGGAAATTCAATTATAGAAAGTCAAAGTCAAACTAACGTTAACAGACAAAACTTAGCGGAAGACTTCAAATTTAGTTTGGGCGTCACTGCCGTATCCCCGAAGGAATACAAGGCGAGAAAGGAAAACACACAACCGCTAACGGCAACTACTAACAACTCAACAAACTTTAAGAATTCATAACAAAAACAATATAAAAGATTCAAGGACTTCTAGACTCGTCGTCCTCACTTCTAACTCCCGTCCCCAGCATTTAGATCTCACCTGAAATCAAAACATTTCAGAAAATGAGGGGGAAATCTCAATAATGTCTACCCCTAACGTTTAAAACCGTTTAAGTTCATTTCAATTCATTTTAGGGAGAGGGATCAAATCAAACGTTTTACAAACCTTTAACCCTTAACTGTTTTCCTCAACCCATCTAAATCATATTTTATTATGCGGGCGGGATACCACATCCCTTAAAGTAACAAATATCATACCGGATCCCAGATCCTCTGCCTACCACAGGCTACGACCAGGGTCCCAGACCCTTTGCCTACCACAGGCTACGACCAGGGTCCCAGACCCTTTGCCTACCACAGGCTACGACCAGAATATCAAGAGTTCACATTTCCGCCTACCACAGGCTACGACCAGGGTCCCAGACCCTTTGCCTACCACAGCTCGACGAGGTCCTGCACTTTGCCTACCACAGGCTACGACCAAAATATCAAGAATTCACATTTCCGCCTACCACAGGCTACGACCAGAATATCAAGAGTTCACATTTCCGCCTACCACAGGCTACGACCAGGGTCCCTGACCCTTTGCCTACCACAGGCTACGACCAAATAAACCCGCTTAAATGTTTCACTTTGAATTATTAGTATCTTATGCAAAACTCAACTCACAACTTTCAAGTCAAACCCAACCCAGGTTATCAAAACCATTAACAAAACTACTTATAAAGGACCATCGCAATTTCTCAACTCATAAATCAAAGATCACAACAAATACAAACAGTTATCCAAAACAGATGGTCACATTTCAACAAAAAGTCCCCTTTTGGGATGCAATTCTCAAAACAGATTATAAAACATCAAAACACATTTAAAGAGCATCCCGGTGGGGATTAGAGCATAGACAATTACCTGATATACTTCACAGCACAGCAAGAGAAGAACACACTTGAGCTCACTAACGTCTCGCACTAACTCGGGCCTAGAATAAAAATAATTATCTAATCAAAACGCGTTCTAACGAAGTTAGAATTATCTATTAACTACCTAACCCATCCCCTAGGAACACTTGGGTTCCTAACATTTACGAAATTACACTTAACATCTCTAAGATAACACATAACAGGATCACACATTAATTTCACTCAACAATTATTATAAAAAGGAAGCAAGCAGAGGACAGATTATAATGTTCACATAAAACGAGTCACAATTCGACTTCCCGACATCCTATGGGTCTGATTCTGAACTTTTCGGAAACCTCAGGATGTCTACTAAAACTTCTATGTTGATGACTAAGCCCAACTCAATCCCGAAGGACCTCAAAAACACCCGTCTTTCCCATTGGTACAGATCTGACAGGTTCCGGTAAAACAGTTATAACTCGGGCTATACAAATCAAACGTTCGATCCGCAAAATTGCTATGGTTCCTAACATCTAAGGGAACCTCCAGTTCAAAGGGTTTGATCAAAAGGTAACTACACTAGCCGTGGCAACCCGATCTTTAGACGCTAACGAAACTGTCCCGTTAACGGTTATTAATTTAATTAACACTTTCGGTTCTAACTTCTACCATTCGATCCCGGGGTCCTAATTTGGGTTTAAAAACAGTAATTAGGGTCTAAGGTATAAAGTCCAACTCAACTTAGGTCCAAAAATTAAACTTGTAGAAGTAAACTTAATTTAGAAAACATGAAAGACCCTTTAATAACTTTAATAAAACCTAAGGTCATAAAAGAAATAAAGATTACTTAAAACATAAATTACTTGACCAAGATTTTAAAGATTAAAGCATGGATTATTTACAAATAAGTTATAACAAGGGAAAATAATCAAGAATCAAGAATTAATAATCAAGAATCGAATTTAAAGAACATGTGAATATTTAACTAACGATTCAAGAATTAATCTAGATAATTATACTTTAAAGATTCGTGCATACAATAATAATGTTATCTAAACCCTAACATGAATGAGTCCTAAAAAATAAAAGAACATACAATATTTAACTTAATGAAACAAGAAACCTAATTAATTTTCAAGAATCAAGAAAGGCTTAGGTTTACATGTAAAAGAAACATAAAGAACTCAGAAACATTAAAACTACCAATCAAGAATCTAAGGTTTTAATAACAAGAAATCAACCAAACTTAACAAGATTTATTCTTAAGAAACAATAAAGGACTTAACGATTAAACAACTAAACATTCAAGAGTTTAACCTAAGTAATAAATTTCCAAATTCGTACATACAATAATATTGTGGTCTAAACGATTCATGTAAAGAATATCAAGAATATTAAAGAATCACTTTCAAACCTAATAATCAACTATTACAACCTAAATCTAATTACAATTTACAACATAAAATTACACATAGTAATAAATAATACAATACAAGAACAAATTAATTACAAATAACGACTTAATCAAAATTACACCCTAATTACCCAAATTACAAAATTTACAACAAGAATTAACAATAATAATAATAATAATAATAATAATAATAATAATAATAATAATAATAATAATAATAATAATAATAATAATAATAAATCAGAAAAAGAAAAGAAAAAGTTTCAAAAAGAAATTAGGGTTTACGTAGGTTTGCTAGGGCCAAGTCCGGGTGGTTTTCCGGCGACTAGACAATGGCGCTGATCGGGAGTGGTGGGCGGCACGTCGGTCGTGATCAGGCGTCAAGGTCGGGCGCGGCGACGGTGGTGTGTCGTCTGGGCAGTTGCAGAGAGAGAGAAAGAGAGATCAAGAGAGAGAAAAAGAAGAGAAAGAGAAAGAGAGAGAAAGAAACGATACTGAGGGGTCGGACGTGGTTACCGGGAATTTCCGACGGTGGTGGCGGTGGTCTGAGGCGGCGCGGCTGTCTGGCAGCGGTGGCCTGGTGGTGCGGTGGCGCGAGCAGAGGGTGGGGGAGATTGAAAGTGAAACGGAGGGAGGGAAAGAGATTGAAAGAGAGAGGAAGGGTGGTTCGCGGTGGTTGCCGGAGGTTGCGGGTGGTGGCCGGCGGCTGCGACGGCGCGGCTGGGTGGACGACAGAGAGAGAGAAGGGAGAGGGGGTGAGGGTTAGGGTTAGGGTTAGGGTTTAGATTAGGGTTTGAGGGAGAGGGAGAGGGGTTTTTATATTAAACACATTTAGGCCCAATTAACTAATCCTATTCCTAACCCAACCCATTAAGCTAAAAACAGATTTAAAGAATTACTAATAATAGTAATAATAATATTAATACTAATAATCATATAATCACATAGCAATAATATTCACGTAATTAATCACACAATAATATTAGCCAGCGGAAATTACTATTCTACCCTTGTTAGCCCCTCAACGGTCCTTCGAGCTCAAGCGTTAGCATAAATAAACACATTACGAACAACAGTAAATAACGAAGTCAAACCTATTCTATTAACGACGTCACGGTCAACATCGTTGGATTTTTCGGGGTTTTACAATATGTGTCAACCTTTATGCTCGCCATTCATTTTTTTTATTTAGTACAACATTATTAAATATATTTTCTTAATTAAAAAAATTTACAAAATTTTTAAAATTTAAATACCTTAACTATAAGTTTTTGCCTAGTAAGCATGCATATTTTGAAAAATCTTTATTTTAAAATCTTTTAAAATAAACTAAAATTTTCAAAAATATATTTTACAATTTATATTAAATAAAAAAGCTGATCATCAAAATAAAACTTGACATATGTACAAATAAGATTTATTTTAATCACCATAAGTGTATCCTTATAATCATTAATTTGAAGTATGATTTATAGAATATTGGATTCAATCCAACGGTTTAGGAAATATGGGGAAGAATATTGGATTCAAAAATGGAGTTGTAAATGTTTTAGTTTTTCACAAATTATTAAATAAGTATTTTCTTTTTTAATGATGGAAATTTCAAAAGTAATATTTTCCACAACTCGTAGTATTTAAAACTCAGCAAATCTTAATAGCATATTTGAAAACTACCACCATAAATTTGTATATTTTTCAACTGTAAAATAGATGCATAAAAAATAAAATTCATAAACATAAGCTAGTTAAGGGCTAAGTGACGGGAATTATTTTTATATTGAACTTGGATCTAGGCCCTATTCGGTAAAATTAGTGTTTTAGATAGCTGATAGCGGTTTATGTAGCGTATAGCGTTTAAACAGCGGATGGCGTTTTAAGTAGCGGATAGCGGATGACTGTTCAAATAAGAATTGTGCTCGGTAAATTTAGCAGTTCAATTTTCAGATTAATGTGAATTGACATAAAATGGTATTAATAATTTCCAAAGATAAAATTTACAAAGGGTATTTTTTGACCGAAAAATATGAAACGCTACTCCAAACGCTAAACGTTAACTTTATTAGCGTTTCACAAAATCGCTCCTTAAAACACTAAACGCTCCTCAAAATGCTAGCTTACCGAACGCTAATATTTACGCAATTAGAGTTTTGACTTGGTCAAGACGCCAAACGCTACTCCAAACGCTATTGCCGAACACAGCCTAGTCATCTAACTTTCTAAGCTCTAAATGTTGAAGGAAAAATTTAAATAAAAATAAAAATATATGATGTGGTTTCATAGGGACCCTACACAAAATGGAATAATATAAGCAATTTAACAAAAGCAAACAAGCAAGCTAGGCACGACTTTGCCAATTCAACCTAAGTGGTCTACATATTTGTCTTTGCATTAAAAAAAGTTTAAAAAACAAAAGGAAAAAAGAGCCTGTGCTGAGGTAGACAAAGCCAAATCCAAAAATAAACCTGGAAATGGCAAAAACATACAACTCTTTTATACGGCTGGCTGACTGGTTGCTGTGGTGCCACAACACACCACATTTTGTCATAGTTCACCACAAAATACCAATTCACCACAATTTACCACAATTCATTACAATCAACTTTTTCACATTTATCAATACATTTTACATTTATAAAAAACAAAACCCACCATAACTTATCAATAACTCACCACAATTACACCACACCCGCACCGTATCATACGGCAACCAGCTGTATAAAAAAACAGGGCCTAAAATTACCAAATTATCCTCCACCTCTCCAACCCTTCCTACAGTTGTCCTCTATAAATATTATGTTTAATCATAATTGAGCCTTTGAATAAGCTAAGAAGGAAGAAGCAGAAAACCCCATGGATAAATGAATGGCTTTCGTGGCTCAGTAGCGGTTGAAGCTGCCAGCATGATCTCAGCTTTCTCTCTCTCTCTCTCTCTCTCTCTCTCTCTCTCTCTCTCTCTCTCTCTCTCTCTCTCCATCTCATCCGTCTGATTCAGATCATACGGTGGGAAAGATTAGATCATGTAAGGTAGCTTCACCTGGTGATGAGAGCACGCCACAAAACACAAACCCTAGATATTATAATTCTTTATCAATCAATCTCATCCAGGTATGTGATGCCAAATTTATCCTTTTTTATATGGAATTTCTTTTTATACTATATAGGGTTATATTGCCTTCATATTTATATATCCATGGCTTTGCATTTTCCATATTTTTTGTTGGAGGGTGGAAACTAATTTTTAAAATTTGATTTTTATAATTAGTCTTACAAACACTCGCATGTTCTTAAGGATTGAAAAAAAAATAAAATCTCATAACATGTGGAATCTGAGACGTTTTATTTGGTCTAGTACTCTAGTGTTAATATCATGTTGAAGTGTTGAACCATTTCATGTTTCAGTTTAAACTTTTGACTGGTTTGGCTAAACAAAAATATTTTCTTCACTTTCTTTTGGGAAAAAGGGGGGGAGAGGGTAGGATTTTAGGGTTTTTTTTCTGACAAATAATAATTTAGAGAGAGTTTCAGGTCTGTAAATTAGTTGAACCACAGGCATAGGCCATGTTCTTTGTTTAGGTTGGATCTAACACAATTTTCTAAAAAAGTATCCATAAAAACATAGTTTCCAAAAAAACGTAAATACTTACCCTAACTTATTCATCTAAACCTGAAAATAACCTAACCAAAGAACATAGTCATAATGTGATAACTGTTGTGAAAGATCAATCTGAATGCTAATAGTTAATTAGGTCGAATGCTCACTGCTTTTTAGGATGTTAAGAAACCATAAAAGTTTATGAAGCTTAACTAATTGTCAGCTGAATTTGGTGCTTTTTAGATCTCTCCTTCTTTCTAGGGGGGGTTTGAGATTTTTTTTATTTTAATATTTATCCCTTTGATGCACTGTTTCATACCAGAAAATGTTAAATGTTGTATGTTGAATAAACTCAGTTGTATTGCGCGTTATCAATCTGATTTGTTATTTGAATATTTTGTTTATTATTATTATTTGAATTAAAATTTGGTTATGAGCATAAATATAATATATTGATGAAAAGAATCAAGGTATAAGTAGAGAATCGAAGCACGAAGCAAAGAAGACGAAAACTATAAACAAATAAAAATGTATTATATATATTGCACAAAAAAATCAATGAGAGGACTACAACTTGAAGGATTGTAATTGTTAATTACTACAACAAAAAGATTATACTTTTTCTTTTTTGCTTGGTAGCATCGTGTTTGCCTATCTTTCGTCTCCATTTGTCCATAGCTTTTGGTATGCGACTTATAAGTCTTCTTTAGGTCATGTTCTTTTATACGGCTGATTGGCTGCGGTGTCACAACTCACCAAACTTTGCCACAGCCCACCACAACATACCAATTTACAACAATTTACCACAACCCACCATAATATTTCACCTCACTTTTTCCAATTACTTTTTCACATTTACCAATACGATTTACAATTATAAAAAACAAAACTCACTACAACTTACCAATAACCCACCACAATCCACCACAATTTCACCACACCCACCACAATTCCACGACACCGCACCGTGCCATACCGCAGTCAGCAGTATAAAAGAACAGTGCCAAATTATTGGGAGTAACAATATGGTGGTGGGGTGAGGGAGTAACAATATGTCGATGTTATTGACTAATACATGATATTCATCCAATTTCATTAGTGAACCAGTAGTTCACCAATATTAAATTGTTGTCTAATATGATAGACGACAAATATTAGTAGTAAACTAGAAGTTTACCTTAATATTGAATATTATATATGTCTAATATCGATTGTGAACTAGGAGTTCGTTCCAGTCTTGAAAAAAAAACAATTCTAATCTTTTTAGTGAACTTGAAGTTCATTCCATCGCCTTTATATGGCTTAATTTTATTTATTAAATATTATAGTTATAGTTACAGGTTGTATATTTCTATTGTCAAACCAAAAGTTCGTCCCAATAATACAAAGTTTATTTTATTTTATTAGTGAACCAAAAGTTCACTCTAGTTACGAAAATTTCAATTAATTTTATCACTGAACTGGAAATTCAGCCAAATGGTAAGAATTTTACCTTATTTCATTAAGTGAACTAGAAGTTCACTCGTATCTCGAAAATTTTATCTAATCAGTGACCAAAAGTTCACCCTAATTTTGATAATATTGTCTAATTTATTAGTGAATCAGATGTTTTGACCAATAATAATAATTTGTCTTATTTCATTAGTGAACCTATAGTTCATTCTAATGTTAAGAATTTTATCTGAGTTTATTAGTGACTAGAAGTTCATTTTGATATTGAAAGAAAGGCGTTTTAATCATTGGTGAACCATAAGTTCATTTTACCACTAATATTGAATTTTGTTTCTGTTGATTACACGTATTAGTAGTCAACCAGAAGTTGACTCCAATTATTGAAACTTTATGTAATCTCGTTAGTGAACTAGAAGTTCGCTTTCCTCCCAATTAGAGTATAGAGTTATTAATTGTCATAATGATTGTTAAAAAGTGATTAGCATACTTGAAACTGATAAAGTTTATATGGTCTATTAAATTTAGCATTTTGCTTTACCAATGTAGAGTTTGATGTTTAGACGAGAGATGTACATAATTTTCTTAATAATGATCAACTGGATCATTAGACCCTCCAAATAGTTTTGCCCCACTACCTGAAGTGAATGTGGTCGGATATAAACTCAAGAATCATGAGCAAAACAAAAGTCACGCCAATAGTCATGATGGTCGACATAGTCGTGGTCGTAGTCATGCTATTCTTTTAAAAAAGATGATCTCCCTACCAGGAGTAAAGCACAGAATCGAAAAACATGAATGATAAAAAAGTGAGCAATGTATCATTAACGAGGAAATGGAAACGACATGTACCTATTGCACGTCATAATATCTTGTTGAACCTTATCAAGCGTGACAAAAAACACAATATATTATTTTATAAACTTTTGATAGTAAGTGACACCATTGTTTATATTGTGCACGTTGTTTCAAGTTGTTACTTCTTAGATTCCCTCTTGGTATTGTTCAAAGGTTTTAGTGATTGTTGAGCTTCGATCCTTTTGATTGGCATTGATCTTTGTTGATGACAATTAAAATATTTCAAAAGGTTCTGACTTTGTTTAATTAAGTGTTAACTATAAACATGATTTGATCATGGAGATCTGTTTGGGGGAAACTAGATTGGTTGTTTGTAATTTGGATGTAAAGGGGCATTATGAATATGACATCCTTGCTAAAAAATTGATTATGTGCATGGTGATCAAATATAGCATTGATTATTGGGTTCATGAAAATATGATCATGTTGATAAGTACATAATTATGGGATTAATGAGTCCTCTTGTGATGTTATTATTTCATGGATATTCATATGATTTGGTATGTTTGCACCTTATTGAAAATGCTACGCATACAAAATCTAATCATTTCCCATCATTTCGACTTCAAAAGTCTCCATTTTCCATCTACCCAACATAGATAGGCTATATCTTTCGAATGCTAGTTTTTCCACACACCTCTGCAATTAGCCATATTTTACAGGCTTAAAGTAAACTCTGTAAGCTTTCCAACAACACTTGGATAACGTCAATCGAGGTCGTACGAGGGGGATATAATATTTTTAAGTTGAGTTGTCAACCCAGTTACCCGATATAATAACCGATCGGTTTCTATCTTGAGTTGGTCAACCCAAATACCTTTTTTAGCCTAGTATAACCATAGCTGACCAACATATTAGCTCTTTGGGCTTGTGGGCAAGCCCAATTTGCGAAACTAAAGAGATTTTGTTCCATTATGTTAACCAGATGGTTAGATATGCAAAACCTAATTGAAACCGTAATCACCTCGCCACAATAAATTGTTCCTTTCAACATCCATTATTTCTCACCTCAAAACTCTTAGGAGTTTGACACTGAGGAATTCTTGTAGCTTTCCCCGTCCTTTTCTCACTGTGTGATAATTACATTTTTGTTGCATCGAGGATAGATTTATTTTTATTTTGATCTTATTTTTATATTTTTCATCATGGAGCTCTTGGAATTGATAATTACATTTACATAATATGTTTAATATTCTTTTATTATTTTTTATTTATCTTGCATTTATAACAAATAATTAGTAGACGTCTTGTGTTTGTGTTTGGTACTGTTCTTCTATGAGGGGTTGCAATTTTTTCTCAAGTGTTTGGTTAGGTTGAACTCTCTATTCATTTCCTGTGCTCTCATCGAGCTACTGCTCTGTTTGGTGCTCATTGGCACCTGTTTATTTGAGTAAAGGGCCCGATAGCCGCAAATTATCAAAAAAAAAAAACAAATAATTAGTAGAACTCTTAAATTCTTCTTCCTCTCTTCTTCTCTAAATTGAGCTATTTGAAGTAGAGTCTGTTTGTTTAAATAGGCAAGTCCGAGGAATCAATCCTCAGATCTATAGCCTTGCCCTCGGATCCAATCTACGATTCATAGACCAGAGTTTAATTTGTAGCTTGTTAATTTATCTAAAAATTAACTGGCGACTCTTCTGTTTCTTATAATTGAGGATCAGATTGTAATTTGAGTAATATCTTCATGAGAGTAGATAGGAAAATACTATGGTCACAAAGCAATTTGTCTAATCAAGTTGTTTTAGTAAGTGTACATGCAACAATAAGATTTTCAACTTTAATACATGATTTGGATACCAAGGGTTGTTTTTTTATTACTAAGAAATGAGGATAAGGTCAATGATGATTGCATAGCTAGAAGAGTTCTCACATCCCCTCAAGTTTGCATCAATAATAGTATAGTGCAAGTATCAGTGCTTAGCAATAGAAAGGTGAGAAATACATGGACGTATATAAATTGGGAAACTATATTGACTACATATGTAATATTAGGTCAAATCATAGTCAATATCGCAAAGCATTTACCATACTCTCGCACTTAGTATGATCAATAAGTAATCAATCGGGAAGTGGAAGTGATATCCAAGACACCAAACACAAGCCATATGACAACGCTCCGAGGCACCAGGTGCCTGCCAAAGGTTTACACTTCCAAGAAACCTCTTAGCACCTGTAAAGTATATCACTTCCTCTTCCTAATTGACTTCACTTGCAGGACTTCGCTTCCAAACATCAACCGACAGCATGTGCAAGACTTTGCTTCTAAGTGCCAACCAATATCAAAGTACTTTAATCATCGTCTTGGTCAAACTCGATCAAAGTGGGGCCTAATTGTTCACTTATAATTTTATCACAGAAAGCCATGTAACTGTGTAATGGATTTTTCATGTTTAGTATTAGTTATATGACTAATTAATTGTAAGACGTGACTTTGAAAAAGCTAGCATTTCCACAAAAGGAAAATTTTGACAAAAATCCATTTCCCAAAAAAAAAAGTCATCACATAAAATGATAGCCTTCATTATTCATTTTGAAAAACTAGGTTGATAAAAAAAAAACTAACAATCAATTAGGCACATGACACGAGGTAGGTCGAGGCCAGAATTGGGCGCTAAGCAACCCAGACTAAGTGGCTTGCTAGGGTTATAACCAAGAGGCGTGCATTTTACCCACAATGGATAATTAAATAAGGTTGCAGGAGAAACTCTAGATAAGTACAGGCAGGCCAAGCGGCCTGCATGCAACCCAACAGTGTTTTCTCCCCAAACCATAACTATCCCTTAATCAATTACATTACACCAAAATAGCCTTATGAGGATTGATACTAGGCAATTGTTTTTCTTCTTCCTCCATTTTCTTCATTTCATGCTTGCATTTTAATTCATTCCTGCATTAAGTCTACCATTTTAAGATTATTCTCGCTTTTAGTGTTTAACCGCCACCTTAATAGTCGGTTTGCAATTATTAGAATCAAATAAATGTGTGGTTCTTTATGTGTACTTACAATCATTCAAGAATAAGTAAACCAACATTTTAGGCTTCGTTCTTTTATACGGTGCGGTATGGTAATGGTGCGGTGCAATGGAATTTGAAAAAGTATGGTGAAGTGTGGTGGGTCTAACTCTAGCCTAGTGCCTTGACTCACAACTCAAGGCATGGGCCGGACAATATTCCAGGCCAGCATAGGTTCTTCTTTTTTTATGTTTTATTTTGATTAATGTTTAATTTTTCGATTTGTTTAAATTTTTGAATTAGTTAAATAGAAACTAAATAAATATATAATTAAATGCTATGACCCCCTAAGTTAAGTCTAGGCCTAAACATAATAAATTCAAAAAATTAAAGTGCACATTATGAGATCGACTCAAAGTGGGTTCTCCTAACTCTTGCAGAGGCTTTTGTGTTAGACCTAAGACGCGACACAGTAGCCTCGAAATTCAGTGTCCAGATATAGCTAAATGGTTGTCATACACGAGCATGCTAGCACTCTTAGAGCTTCTGCAATGGCGAGTTTGAGAGTGAGATGACACCGATGTGGTTGTAGGCACTAAAAAAATACAAATAATAAAAATAAACAATGTGCCGAAGCCAATAATATTAATTTAATTTAATTAATTTGGGTTAGCCCGATTCATTAATTAAATTTATTGGACCCAAGTGACTAGCAAGTCAACAACCCAAATCAAAAGCCGTCAAATGGACTCTCAAGTCAATCGTCAAATTTACCAATTCAAATGGACTACCAAGTCAAACTTAGCTGCAGGCCCGGTCAACGACCCAAGAAGACTAACAAGTCAAAGGCCCAACTACAAGATATTATTCTCTATAAATATGGAGGGACTCCTTCATTAAAGGGGTCGGAAAATTAACCTTTCAAACACCCTCTCTCTAGGCTCCAACAACAAACACATAAAAGTGTTGTTGCTCTAGAGATTCAAGATAGAAGGCGCGGTGAAGATTGAAGTTGTTCCAGTCTACCATCAAGCCATAAATTCGGAGATCGAATTAGAGGATTTTATTTTTGTTGCGTTGTAACAAAATATAGAGATTGTACCCATTCTTTGAATATAAATATAAAAATTATATTTGTCCATTATTTTCTTGTCTTTAATTTATTTTAGACTCGAAAATTTGTGGTTACAAATTTTGGCACGCTCGGTGGGACAATCTCTACCTCTCATCTCTTTCTCCAAAAGCAAATCGCTCATCAAGTCAAAGAAGACATGGCTCCTAGCAGTAACATCCCTCCTTTTTCGAAGAAAGCTATTCCGTCCAAATCCCAAGGGTCGGCAATTGCTAGCATGACGTCCAACGGAGTAGTCACAAGAAGGATGGCCAAGATCGCTGCTATGGAGGCCCAGAAACAAACTAATGTGATCGCGCCGTCACATATCGCTGATGCCTACTTGCCGGGGGCAAGTCACATCACGTCTCATCTGCTTAGAGAGAAATCTGTTCAAGTTCCTCCAAAGGAAGCATCCGCTCAATGGATGGACGAACTTCATCGTCACATGGAATTTGTGGCGCAACCATTCGATGAAGAAACTGAAAATTATGAGAGCGACGGAGAAATGCTGAAGTCTCCAAGTGACATGCTCTCGCATTCTGACACTAAATCTGTTGACACCGTTGTTATGCCGGTTATGACCACTGGAGCCGTTAACTATGAAGAAGAGTTCAAAGCTATGAAGGCCGTCCTAGCTAGACTCGAAAGAGAAAGCGAGGAGAAAACTGAGCATATCAAGCGCCAAGATGAACGGATTAAGAAGCTGACAAAAAAGTTAGAGAAGCGACCTGCTAGCAACTATGTCATTAGCTCAGAAGATGAAGATTCTGACAAGGGATCCGATCACGGAGATTCAGATGAAGAAGAAGAGAAGAAGGAAGACTCTGGCTCTGGTTCTTTATCTGTAGAGCAAATCCAGAACTTGGTGGCAAATGCGATCAAGGCTCAATTAGGGGGAAGCGCGACGCGGACTCATCTGTACACCAAACCATACACAAAAAGGATTGACGCCCTTCGCATGCCTCGTGGGTACCAACCCCCAAAGTTTGTCCAATTCGAAGGAAAGGGGAACCCGAAGCAACATGTTGCACACTTCATCGAGACGTGCACCAATGCGGGTACCGATGGTGATTTGCTAGTGAAACAGTTCGTCCGCACATTGAAAGGTACCGCTTTTGATTGGTATACTGACTTAGAGCCCGAGTCCATTGAAAGTTGGGAACAGATGGAACAAGAATTCTTGAACATGTTCTACAGTACTCAAAGAATTGTAAGCATGACTGAGTTGACAAACACTAAGCAATGGACAGATGAACCAGTTCTTGATTACATTAACCGGTGGCGCGCGCTCAGCCTCGAGTGCAAAGACCGCTTGTCTGAGGCTTCAGCCGTTGAGATGTGTGCCAATGGTATGAATTGGGACTTGCTCTATATCCTGCAAATGAGTAAGCCGAGAACCTTCCGGGAGTTGGCAACCAAGGCTCATGACATGGAAATCACAATAGCCACCCGACACGGCAAGTCTGCATCCTCCTCCTTTGAGCCAAAGAGAGATAGGGGTGATCTAAAGAAGAGTGTCAAGCCTTCCAAGAACTCGACTAGGGAATCCATGACAGTCTCAACAAATGAACCAGTCCGGATTTCAGGGAAGTCAAAGGTGGAAGAAAAGAGGAGTTTTGCAGCGCAAGACACTAGAAAGAAGCGTCCTACATTAAAGGAGCTACAAGAAAAGAAATATCCATTTCCTGACTCAGACTTGGCGGGTATGTTGGATGATTTGTTGGAGAAGGGGGTTATTGAGCTACCTCCCTCAAAACGCAACGAAGAAGTTGGGAAAGTTAATGATCCAAGGTATTGTCCATATCATAGGGTCGTTAGTCACCCTCTAGAAAGGTGTATCACCCTTAAGGAGCGCATCATGCAACTAGCTAAGGAGGGAGTCATCGTGTTGGACTTAGACGATGCGACAGAAGTTAATTGCACGGCCGCCTTCCTAAAGGATTTCCCTACCACCACTAGTGTCAACATGTCCTCGTGTTCCGAAGTTGAAGATGCGGAGGAAGATGAAAGGTTGAACGTTGGAGAGAGTGACACCCAAGAAAGGGAGGATAAAGTTGTCAACTTCCTAGAAGCCTTACCGGAGCACATGAGTTGGAAACAAGTCTTTCATCTACCTAAAGAGATGCGTGAGCAAATGATTGTTGCTCTACAACGCGCAGTTATCTGGCAAAAAGTGCAATACAACGACGAACTTGACAAGCGTTCGGCTCCATGCGCCATATGTAACACAACTGTTACGTTTTCTGATGATGACTTGTTGCTCGGGTCCAACCCACACAATCTTCCATTGTTCATCAGTGGATACATTAGGGAGCAGAAGGTCAGGCGCATGCTGGTAGATGGAGGTTCGGCAGTCAACATCATGCCTAAGTATACCATGAATGACTTGGGTATTACTGTCGAAGAGTTGTCCAAGAGTCGCATGATGATCCACGGTTTCAACTTAGAGGGTCAGCGCGCAATGGGGATGATTCGCTTAGAGCTAACGATCGGAGAGCTATCGACGTCAGCACTTTTCCATGTCATAGACTCTAAGACCTCCTATAAGTTGCTACTAGGGCGGCCTTGGTTGCACGAAAATGGAATAGTAGCATCAACGTTGCATCAGTGTCTTAAGTACTATCGCGATGGGGAGAAGAAGATAAACGGTGACACTAAGTCGTTTACTCAAGCTGAATCACACTACGCAGACGCCAAGTTCTTCGAGGAAGGCACGACACCCAAGGAAACAATGCCGAACTCCATGTCCTCCACAGGCAAGGGGAGGGTGAAAGATACTTTTGTGCCGTCTAGTGGACGTATTGATATGGACACTGAGAAGAAGCTAGATGGTAAAGGGGTCATTGAGCCAGAGAAGGCCCCACTTGTCGTCGCAAAGACAATAGGGGAATCTAAACTGATTGTACTAGTCCTTAGGTACGTCCCCAAATCTCGACGAAAAGAGGGAGAGTCACCGTTTAGCGAATGCGCAAACCCCGAGGGCGTGATCAAGGATGGAACTAAACCCGAGGGGGCCGACTGACGCATCCTTGAAGAAAAGGGTGCTCTTCCCGTCCACAAGGAAGGAAGGCACAAAGTCTCCAAGGCGCCTATGGCGGGTTTTGTTCATTCTTCCGAGAGATTGCCGAGAGAGGAAAGTGACCTACCCAAAGTGCGCACAGACGAGGGGTTTGATCCAAATGCTTATAGATTAATGAAAAGGTCAGGTTACGACTTCGGCAAACCAGACGCTTTAGGAAAAGTGGTTGAAGCCAAGCCCTATGGTGTCAATGAGACACAAAAGAAGATACATGAACAGTGCGGTGAAATGGCAGTGTCCAAGGTGGGACTTGGTTATACACCACCAAAGCCTATCCGAATCTTGGGAAGGCGCAAGAGCAAACAAGCAGATGTGCAATACATCGCAGCAGAAGAGAGCACCCAAAGTGACGAGGATGAGCCTAAGAATAACCCGAGACAATCTGTCTTTGATAGACTCTAACCATCCACCCACAAGGATCGTCCTTCTGTATTCGCCAAGATCGGCGTACGAGAGACTCCAAAGCCCTTTGCCTCACAAAGGTTGGAGGCAAGTGCGAAGTCTACACCTTCGGTTTTCTCTAGGATCAAGATAAATGAGGCATCATCTTTGCCTCAACAAAAAGAAAAAGGCCTTGTTTTCAGTCGCCTAGGTGAGATAAATGAGATCCAAAGTACTATCCCTTCTCGCATGAAGCGCATATCTACTTTGGATGTAAAGACCGATGGTTCGCTGAGAGTGAAGAGACGCACAGTGGTACTCACAGGTCACGTCACCCAAGGGGGTGCAAACACGGATGATGAGCAAGAAGAACATGTTTCCTCAAACCATGTCACGGTCTATGAACGGGATGACTCAGACGCAGAGATAGAGCTTGCAGAAACTCCACAAAACTTGGAAGACGGGGGGCAAGCTACAGTGGACAAGCTAAAGGAGTTGAATCTCGGAACCATGGAGAACCCAAGGCCCATATATGTCAGCTCTTTCCTTTCGCCCAAAAAGGAAGAGGCGTACTTTGAACTCTTATCTGAGTACAAGGATGTATTCGCATGGAGTTACCAAGAAATGTCTGGGTTGGACCCGAAAGTGGTCGTTCATCGCTTGTCCATCAAGAGAGGAGTATCTCCTAAGAAACAACCTCAACGACACTTTCGTCCAGAGTTAGTGCCGGAAATTGAAAAGGAGGTGAACAAGCTCATCAAGGCAGGATTTATTCGGGAGGTGAAGTATCCTACATGGATCGCCAACATCGTCCCGGTGAGAAAGAAGAATGGTCAACTTCGTGTTTGTGTGGATTTTCGGGACCTAAATGAGGCATGCCCGAAAGATGAATTCCCATTGCCCGTCACTGAGCTCATGATTGATTTTACCACCGGACATGAGGCCTTATCCTTCATGGATTGTACGGCAGGGTACAACCAAATTCACATGGCGCCCGAAGACCAAGAAGCCACTGCTTTTCGCACACCAAAAGGGATATTTTGCTACAAAGTAATGCCCTTTGGATTGAAGAATGCTGGAGCAACATATCAAAGGGCGATGCAACGCATCTTTGATGACATGTTGCATAAAACAGTCAAGTGCTATGTTGATGATTTAGTGGTTAAATCAAGAAGAAGTAACGACCACTTGAACGATCTTCGTGGAATTTTCGAGAGGCTTCGAAAGTGTCAGCTGAAAATGAACCCATTGATGTGCGCGTTCGGCGTTACTTCTGGAAAATTCTTGGGCTTCGTCGTGCGACACAAGGGCATCGAGATTGATCAGGCTAAAGTCAAAGCCATCCAAGAAATGCCCGAACCTAACAATCTTAAGGAGTTGCATGGTCTACAAGGTAGGTTGGCATATATCAGGCGGTTCATATCCAACCTGGCGGGTCGTTGTCATCCATTCAGTCACTTGATGAAGAAAGACGCACCATTTGAATGGGATGAATCTTGTCGAAATGCGTTCGAAAGTATCAAGAAATATTTGTCAAGTCCGCCCGTTTTAGAAGCACCAATTTCGGGCAAACCTCTAATCTTGTACATTACTGCTCAGGAAAAGTCGTTGGATGCATTGTGTGCTCAAGAGAATGAAGATGGAAAGGAAAGGGCTCTCTACTACTTGAGTCGGACCTTGGTTGGGGCTGAGTTGAACTACTCCCCAATTGAAAAGATGTGCATGGCCCTCATGTTTGCTGTGCAAAAGTTAAGGCACTATATACAAGCACATACGGTTCGAGTGATATCCAAGGCTGACCCAATCAAGTACATTCTGTCAAGGCCAGTACTTAGTGGACGACTAGCAAAGTGGGCCATCATTTTAGAACAATATGATATTGTGTATGTACGCGAAAGTAGTCGAGGACAAGCGCGCAGACTTTCTAGGCGATCACCCGATTCAGACGATTGGGAGCTAGATGATGAACTACAGGAAGAAGTTTTCTTTGTAGGCATGATCTTGCCATGGGAAATGTATTTCGATGCATGCGACATGGTATTTGGGCGAGCAGGAGTGGTTCTTGTCTCCCCCGAGAGACATATTCTTCCATACTCATTTGTTCTTACCCAATTATGCTCCAACAATATGGCTGAATACCAAGCACTCATACTAGGACTTCAAATGGCCATAGAGGTGGGAGTCAAGAATCTTGACGTGTATGGCGACTCCAAATTGGTTATCAGCCAACTTCTCAATGAGTATGAGGTCAAGAAGGAGGATTTAATCCCATACCACAAGTATGCTTTACAAATCCTAGATGAGTTAAACTCAGTGGAGTTGCAACACATCCCTAGGAGTGCCAACAAGATAGCTGACGCGCTCGCAGGTCTTGCAGCCACTTTGGCACTGGGGGCAGAGGAAGGTGTCACAATTCCAGTATGCGGCAAATGGGTGGTCACACCATCAGAAAAGGAGCTTGTGGAGGAGATAAATGCAGTTTCTGTGTTTGAAGTAGAAAAAGAAGATTGGCGCCAACCATTGATTGACTACTTAGAGCATGGGAAGCTACCGAATGATGCGAGGCATAGGACTGGGATCCAAAGAAGAGCATCACGTTTTCTTTATTACAAGGGGACGTTATATCGGCCTTCTTGGCCTTTGGCTACGATGTCTAGACGAAGAAGAAGCGAACCAAGTCATGAAGGAAGCGCGACTTCGCGTGCGCGCGCGCACTCGAGACCTGCTACATGACCGAGTCAAAAGGATGGGCTACATCGCCAACCATGGTGCAAGACTGCATTGATCACGCAAAGAGGTGTGAGGCATGTCAGTTTCATGCAAACTTAATGCACCAACCTCCAGAACCGTTATACCCTACAGTCACGTCTTGGCCCTTTGAAGCATGGGGACTTGACGTCGTAGGACCCTTGACTCCAAAGTCTTCCGCAGACACTTGTACATCCTAGCCGCCATCGACTATTTCTCTAAATGGCGTAGCGGTTGCACTAAAGGAGGTGAAAAAGAGAACGTGGTCGACTTCATTCAGACACATATCATCTATCGATATGGCGTGCCCCGATATGTCATCACTGATAACGGAAAGCCGTTCTATAACAAGCTGATGAACGATCTATGTGAAAAATTTAAATTCACTCAGCACAAATCCTCGATGTACAACGCGCCTGCAAATGGCTTGGCGGAGGCGTTCAACAAGACATTGTGCAAGCTGTTGAAAAAGGTGATGACAAAGTCCAAGAGGGATTGGCATGAAAAACTTGGAGAAGCTTTTTGGGCTTACCGCACCACCTACAAGACACCCACTCAATCGACGCCCTATGCCTTGGTGTATGGAGTAGAAGCCGTCCTACCCTTAGAAATTAAAATACCTTCTTTGCGCCTCGCTGTACAAGAAGGGTTAACTGAGGACGAAAACCACAGACTCCGACTGAATGAGTTAAAGGCTTTGGATGAGAAGAGATTGTTGGCGCAACAGAAGTTAGAGTGCTACCAGGCACGTCTGTCTCGCGCATTTAACAAAAAAGTTAAGCCGCGGTCATTTCAAGTAGGAGACTTGGTAATGGTGGTGCGAAGACCAATCACCATGACGCACAAAAGCAAGAGCAAGTTTGTATCCAACTGGGATGGTCCATATGTTGTTCGTGAAGTTTACACAAACGGCGCATACAAGATAGTGGACGACGAAGGAGTTTTGGTGGGGCCAATTAATGCCAAGTTCTTGAAACCCTACTACCCATGAAGAAGCTATGTTTGTTAGCTCCTGAACAAGAGCATAAACTGTTCACCAAAAAAAAAAAGATCTCTTTCTTTTCATTGTTGTAGCTCCTGAACAAGAGCATAAACTGTTCACTAAAAAAAAAAAAATCTTCTTTTTAGTTCAGTTTCTTTTCATCATTGTAATACTCCTGGCCCGCAAGAGTATAAACTGTGTACTGCCAAAATAAAAAAAATGTAATACTCCTGGCCCGCAAGAGTATAAACTGTGAACGGCTAAATAAATAAATGAACAATTGTTTGTTTGTTTGTTGAGATACATTATGATTTAATTGGATTGTTTTAGTTTTCGTGCAACTTGATGAACATGATGATTAAGCACAATTAAATCGATAAAAAGATGACAAGCCAAAAGAAAAGGCAATCTTATTATTGAATGAACAACATTCAAAAGTTGTTAGTACAAAAGTGCTGAAGAACCAAATAATCAGCAATGTTGCTCAAACAGACATAGCCCACTCAGCCATCAAGCGTCCAGTCATCGGGGTTAAGCGAAGAGCGCTCCTCTGTCACAGTTCGCTCGTGTCTTGCTAGCTCGTCGACTTCCTCTTGTGATAAGACAGGCACAACATCAAGTTCCGCAAGGGTTCGTTCCCTCTCAGCAACCTGTACTTCGATAGTAGTCACAAAGGTTGACTTGGCTTCAAGATCTTCACGAACTCGTTTTACCTTCTCACAAGCAAGACGAAATTGCTCTTCTAGGTCGGTGGCCCGGCTAGTGGCATCACTGAGCTCCTCCCTCAAAGCATCAATCTCTCCCTTTGCTTTACGGAGGTCGAACTGCGCATGCTCAACTTGTGCGACGCAAGCAGATGTTTCCATGTTAAAATCATCGGGATGGCGCCGAGTGGAAACCGCTCGCTGTAAGGCTAAGAAGGCGGTCACATTGCTCACATAACCATCCGCCTTTTTCTTTAAAGGACCGGGATCACCTTTAAGCACCTTAATAGCTTGATATACAATCGGAGCTCCTTCATACACCTTAGGGACATCTTCGAGTGCTGCGTTTTTAAGATTGGTAAGCAATTGAACTCCCATGGCTCTTATGCCCTCTATGAAGACATTTTGGGAATGAGGCCCTGGTCGAAGGGAAACAACAGACATGGCAGGTGTGGCAGTGAGAACTCGATCGTCGGCCCCACTAGTCAGGCAAAGTCTTCCTCGCCGCTAACACAAGAGAAGTTGGTCCCTCGACTGAGTGCTCACTACATGTAGAAGAGTCAGGCAAAGTCTCACCATTGTCCAAGGGTGGATCAGCTGCGGACGATGACGCTGCCCTCCTCACTGTCTCAATATCCTTGCCAGGACGAGAACTAGCATTCGAGGCAGGCAAACTGTGGGGCAACATTAACAGCCTCAAGCAATTGTTCGTCCACTACAGTAGTAGGATGGTCAACTAAGTCAAAAGTGCCAATGAGTTTAAAAAAAAAAACAAAAAAAAAGGATTAGGCATGAAACTATGAAGATAAAATTAAAAAAAAACAAAAAAAAAATTGTGAAAATGAGCATGATTACTTCGTCAAGATTTCCTGCGCTTGAACAACTTTGCACGTCGTTAAAAAATTCTTCGTCAAGAGACGGCCTCGAGGGCTGCACACTGTTGACCTTGCGTTTCTTGTACCCTCGACGTTTAAAGTTCTGCTCAGAGTCTAGGTCACTATCATCATCGTTCGCTATGCTCTCGTCTTGGATGTCAGGGTCAGCATCCATGAGCTCACCAATTCGCTCTACTTCAGGATCTATATGGGCGACATGCACCTTCTTTTTCTTGGGTTGGAGGCGATCGACGTTGGTCCTAAGGTCACGCACCGTCACCTGGTGCCACTAGTCGCTGTATTCCTTTGTGACAAAATCACGAAGGTGTAAAGAGCGACTGGGTAGAGTGATCGACGGGTGGGATCCTCTAGACATCAACGCAGTCCAATAACTCAGGGCATCAGTGAATGATACTGTGCGAGTGCGAGGGTCGTATTTAAGCACGCCAAGAACTTCTTGATACAACCCAAACTGTCTAGCAAAACGGTGGGGATTATAAGGCTTGATGTAAAATGATCGACCACGTCGGAGAGGCAAGAAGCCCGAACGGAGAGCGATTACATAACCAAACTTCTCTGGGTCCAAACCCCTGACATCCTCAAAAGTTTCATTCCTGTTTTTATTGAGCATTATGTAGCCTAGATCCGCAGACATGCCCTCATGAAGGAGCTCGCAGGCGTCTTCAATGTATTTTGCTCAACCATATCCCGAGTGTTCTACCATGGAAGGTCCGGGTGGGAATTGTTCAAACCCAAAATGTGTTTTGAAGTAACTGGCGATCCAACTCTGTAAGTAGTGGGTTGGGAAACAGGACTTGGATTGTGAAGGTTTGGCCGCCTTGGAAATGTCGTTGATCTCAATCTCGACATGCTCATGCGAGGCAGCAAGGCTAAAGGTTTGTCCAGCCGCCATCTTAGTCGCCACTTCAAATGTCCCTGGACGAATAAATTTGTGTTTGTCCTCGGGGAGCACGAAGACACACAACAAACAAGATATGAACGCTGATAGATAGGTGACCCCTCTCCTATGCTCCGGGATCTTGAGAGTGTCTAACACTTCTAATTCCTCTGGAGTCCATTCTAAAATCTCAAGCTGGATGTGACCAGTGGGGTTATGAATCTTGGCAGGGCGGGTGATACGTGTCATACTTGGAGCTCTTCATTTTGGCACAGGGCCATAACGCTTGGGTTTCTTGCATATTTAACGATCCCGGCGGAAAGCAATTTAACGATCTCTTCTTTAACCACTTCTTGCATATTCGGGTTTAATCAACGTTGTGGTTGTCTACATGGTTTAGCATCTTGCATAAGATCAATAGCATGCATGCAAATAGAAGGGGATAGACCCTTGAGATCCTCAATAACATAACCCAAGGCACTTCTATGTTTTCTAAGAACACAAAGAAGTTTTCAAGTTTGAGTGCCATCAAGGTTAGCATTAATGATCACAGAGAATGTTTCCTCCTCACCCAAAAACTCATACCTCAAAGTGGATGGCAAAGGCTTGAGCTCAACTTGTGGTAATTTCTTTGACTTGATTGGTCTCTCGGTGACGACCTCTTCAATCTCCATGCATTGCACAAATGTTTCATCCGGGGAAAACTCCTCAACAATGGGAGTAGCATCCAAAAGGTCGGTGAAGAACTTCACATCGTCCCCCTCCGTTGTTGAAAGAACGAGTGCCCATCAAGCTTGCTTCAAGTGGATCATCAAAAGCACCTTGGAGGAATAGAGACTCCCATAAAGAATCATCGACCGCATCCTCAACCACATCAATTGCATAGCATGAGTCATCAAATGTCGGGTGCTTCTTTCCTTCTTCGAGATTGAACACTACTTGTTCTCCCTCCACATTGAGAGATAGTCTCCCATTTTGCACATCAATCATAGCCCCAGCCGTGGCCAAGAATGGCCTCCCAAGAATAATAGGGGTATGTAGGTCCTCATCCATCTCCAATATCACAAAATCACAAGGGATGAGGAATTTACCAACTCGACCTAATGTCCTCCAAGATACCCATTGGTCTCCTAATCGACCGTCCGCAAGTCGCAAATTAATGGTGGTTGGTGAGCTCATCGAGGCGGAGCTTTTGACATATACACCATGGCATGACACTCACACTAGCCCCAAACTCAAAAAGGCCGTATAATATCTTCATCTCACCAATAGAGCAAGTAATAGAAAAACTTCCGGGATCGACCAACTTGGTAGGAGTTTTGTTGGAGATGATGGCACTACAATCGGCTGTAAGAGAAATGGTGTTCTCATGCCGGATCTTCCTTTTGTTGGTCAAGAGATCCTTGAGATACTTCTTGAAATCGCATCTAGGAAAGGGATATTCACGTGAAGCTTTTTGAGCATATAAATGAATTTGGAGAACTTAGCTTCATCCCTTGTCTTGACAAGTCTCTCGGGGTATGGAACCGGTGGCTTATATGGTTTGAGTGGTTGGGTGATCGGCTCATGTTCAACCCCCTTCTCAACACTCTTCAATTTAGGCTCCTTCCTCTCAATTTCGCTGGACTCAATGCCTTCACTTCCCTCTTTCCCATCAACAATGTTATCCTCACCTCCCTCTTCATGAGTGATGTCAACAACATCTCCACTCCTCTCTCCCAACGGTTCCTCCTCTACCATAGAAGGGCCCTCATAAGTAGTTCCACTCCTCAAGTGGATTGCGTTGACTTGCTTCTCCTGTCCTTTCCCATTGTTGGGGTTTGGCATGGTTTGGCTTGGTATAGGTTGGGGAGGTCGGACGGATTGTTGGGCCATTTGAGCCACATGGAGCTCAAGTTGGTTGATCCGGTTTTTTTGGTTGGTTAAAATCTTTTGAAGCATTGCTTTCAATTCCGGATCTTGAGTAGCAGAGGATGGTTGTGGGGGGTGTGGTTATAGTAAGGTTGTTGTGGAGGAGGGTTTTGAAAGTATTGGGGTTGGTGGTAAGTAGGGTTTTGAAATGTGTTTTGGCCGTGAGGGCGAACAAGAGGTTGAGGTTGGTTAGAAAACCCTGGAGGGAAACTTCGGTTTCGAGCATTGTATGCCGGGTTTCCTTGTGGTCTAATGGGATGGTTATTGGAATAGGAGAGGTTGTTGTTGGGGTAGATGGCATTGGCTTGCTCCATGTCGTGGTACCCTAGGCATTGACCATTAGGGTGGTACCTATTGCAAACGTTGCATTCAACCATGTTGCTATCGGGCATGGATGAAGGGCCTTGCATCTCTTGAACGACATTGACTTGCCTTGAGGTATCCATGAGGGCAAACTTTTGACTCAACTCCGAGATTTGATCGGCAAGGTGTTTCAACACGGCATCACTAGACGAAGATCCTTCCCCTCTTCGTGAACGGTCTGAACCCCAATTCGGAGAGTTTGGTGCTAGCTCATGAAGGAAAACATTCGCCTCCTCAGCAGTCTTGCCAAGAAAAGTTCTTCCCGAGGCATTATCAATCAACTCTCTCAAATGTCCATTGAGCCCTTGATAGAAGGTATTAAGGAGCAGCCAATCATCCAAGTTGTGATGAGGAACTCTGCGTTGAAGATTCTTGTACCGTCCCCAAGCATCAAAAAGTGACTCTCCTTGCTCTTGTTTAAAATTGAAGATATCTTGCCGTCGAAGATGGGTCTCATCGGTGGTGTAGAACCTCTTGAGGAAATCTCCGCACAACTTCTCCCAAGTGGCATAAGTTCCAGGAGGACAAGTATTGAGCCAAAGTTTGGCTTTCCCCGCTAAAGTCAATGGAAAGAACTTAAGCTTCATGTAGCTTGGCGGAACTCCTGGTATTTGGACATAACCGATCCTCTCTTCGAACTTGTCGATATGGTCAATGGGACTCTCCCTGTCAAAACCATTGAATGGGTTTTGCTCAAATATGTTCACGAAGTTGGCCTTGAAGTCGTACAAGGCATTATTGGGTAGAGCAGGTAGAACGATGGGGTTGCCTCCCATCCCTGGAGTGGGTGTATTGTACCAAGCTAAGGGACGGGGTGGGTTTGGTGGTTGATCACCTCCTTGGCCCTGGCCTCCTTGGCCTTCCATGGCGGCTTGTTGTTGTCGTTGCTCCCGACGACGTTGACGAGTACTACCGTGGGCTCTCCGAGCCGAAGCTTCAATCTCGGGGTCGAGGGGGACGAGTGGGGCTTGATCTCTATGAGACCTTGTCTGCATACAACACCAACAACAAAGACGCGTAAAATTATCCTAGGACCTAGACTCACAAAACCTCAAGCAGGTAGAAGGATTCAAAACAAAAACCTAGAAACAAAACAACGAGGAGCTAGGGGCACTAGCTCCCCGGCAACGGCGCCATTTTGTGTACAGCGGTTTGCAGGCCGGTGTAAATTGTCGAACTCAGGGAGCCTGTGGCCTAAATTCTCGTATTTTGTTTCGGTTTTAGCCTTGAATCAAGAAATAAATTACGGAGCAAAGATCACTTTGATTATGACAAAATTAAAACTAGAAAGATGATTAACTAGGTGATAATTAGACAAAGAGAGGTTCGGGGGTTTTAGACACTTAACGGAATCTTTGATCAAGGAGTTTTCATGACTAAAGCGCATAAAGTTGGATTTATCCATGGAACAACGCGGGAAAGGGGCCGCGATGAATCTCCTCCCTCGAGGAAGATTCAAATTAACTACCCTATGTCCACCATGGACCATCGGGGTTGAGAATTGCGTTAATTCCTAGTTAAGCCTACACTTACCCTCGTAAGTGTAGACCTAACTATCCCACTCTAGGCTTCCCATTGAGTGTATAACGATTCAAAGAGCTCTCGGACCTTGAACCGCCACCCCCAATGAGAAGACACCAAGTGGAAATAGACTCCTCCAACTAAAACACACTTTAATCAATAAACACCTTAGCCAAAACCCATTAAGGCCTTAATTACCCCCTCACCTCAAGGAAGATTAGCCTCTAGACATGGTGGAGAAATTAGCAACACACAACCAATAAAACCCTAGCATGATTCTACTCAAAGGATGGATATTAAAACTAACCACTATGATTAACAACATAAAACTACACTAAACACAAGCAACAAAGCATTTGGAAACATTAAAATGAGGAGAAAAGAGATTATACCTAAATGGATGAGCAATAAATTGGCAATAAATGAAGAGTAATAATACCCAAATGATGAAGAGCAATTGGCCTTGATTGAAGAAAGTAATTAATGAAAAAAGTAGAAGTTAATCCCCCCAAAAGCTAATCCTAAAACTGTTGAAAGATAGAAGATGTAAAGGGAGAGAAAATAAATCTCCAGCCAAAAAAACTCCTTGAAAATGACAAGACGGGCTAATTAAACAAAGGGGAAGAAGGGCCAAAACACAGTCGTTTTGGCCGAAAATTATGCAGGAAATAAGGACGTCGCGAACGCTACGGACATCGTAGCGTTCGTTACGACCCAAAGCAGGCGAACATTTCAACTCCAAGGCGTCCGCTATGCCCAGCGTCGCGACCCAGTCAATCATCCGTAGCGAACGCTACGGAGGGCGTAGCGAACGCTACGACCGTCAGCAGGAAAACTTTGAAAATCAGGGCTTCATCGTAGCGGGCGCTATGAACGGGGTAGCGACCGCTACGGCGGCGTAACCTTCTCGCTGGGCTCAGAACGATCGCTACAATAGGCGAGCGACCGCTACGCTCTTCAAGTGATCTTCCATCTAAGTATGGGCCGTAGCGATCGCTACACCGTTAGAGCTTAACGCCACGAGCCCGATGCCCCCATACTTAGCCTTTTGGCCCGAAATCCCTCTCCTTTACGCACAGCTGGCCTCCCTTGCTTCCCGGGTCTTCACCACGGCATTAAATCGGCTCCAAAGGTCTCGGGATGACCGAGTTATTGCCTTTTTCCGCAACTTCGCCCCCTTTTATTATTCTCCGAACTTAATACCTAAAAATCACAAAACACGTAATAAATAACCATTTTATTAGGGAACGGCAATAGACTTGGGCGTAAACGAGTGGTATTTAGCCCCTAAAATGGGACTAAACAATACGTGTCATACTTGGAGCTCTTCGTTTTGGCACAGGGCCATAACGCTTGGGTTTCTTGCACCAAAAATTGATCCAACGTTCAAAGGTCACGCCCTCATCTTTTTCGTTCTTCAATAGACTATATGCAGCAAACAGGTATTGGTAGGAGGATGGAATCAACCTCCATTTATGCTTGTTTTTTCCCAAATAAGGCGTATGGGCGGGGCACTGCTTCGTCGTAAATTGCTCCGGAGATAGGGAGACCACCGAGTTTGTACAGATCCCATAATGAAATGGACATCTCCCCCAACATGGTGTGTAAAGTATTGGTCTCAGGGCACCAAGCTTCACAAAAGGCGCTAAAGATATTTGACTCGCGTTCATAAGTGTACAATGAAGCGTACACCGCGTCAAATTGAGCAGCGTTTCAACTGAGACTCGAAACAAGAAATTATGTGTTCGGTCCACTCCCAATACTTGGGTATGAAGGAAAATTCACCGAAGATTCTTAGACTGGTTCCCCATTGTGATTCACCGAAAAGGATCTTGCGTCCAAGTAGAGGGAATTTGGCGGTGATATCATATTGTTCATCATGGCCGGCGCTACGAAGAGCATAAGCTGTGGAGCCATCAGGGGCTTCATTGGGAAGCTTGACTACCAGAGGTGATGTAAGACAAGGCACAGGAGCAATGAGAATTTTCTCCACCCTAGGACGAAGCAAGGAGGAACAGACGGGAATGAGGGTGCCAAGCTCCGCCTTAGTCTCCTTCTTGTCAACGATTGAAAGATAGACGGTGTCTCGCCCGGGATGTTCCTTGAAGTAAACCATGGTTCCTACAACATGACAAAATGTAGTCGGGTGAAAAGTCCTGAGCATAATAATGACAAAAAAAAAAATTTAAATGTCATGTTGAAATGGAAGGTGCGACATCTCAATCAAGACAATCTAAAGCGGAGCTCGTAATCCTTGTCTTTGGCAGTGTCGGGGTCTAAAAAAAAAATTTTCCCGACTCCTTACCTCAACAAGGACAAGCTCCTCTACGCAAAAGCGGAGCTCGTAATCCTTGTCTTTGGCAGTGTCGGGGTCTAAAAATTTTTTCTGACTCCTTACCTTAACAAGGACAAGCTCCTCTACGCAAAAGTGGAGCTCGTAACCCTTGTCTTTGGCAGTGTCGGGGTCTTAAAAAAATTTTCCCGACTCCTTACCTCAACAAGGACAAGCTCCTCTACGCAAAAGCGGAGCTCGTAACCCTTGTCTTTGGCAGTGCCGGGGTCTTAAAAAAAAAAATTCCCAACTCCTTACCTCAACAAGGACAAGCTCCTTTATGCAAAAGCGGAGCTCGTAACCCTTGTCTTTGGCAGTGCCGGGGTCTTAAAATTTTTTTTTTCCCGACTCCTTATCTCAACAAAGATAAACTACTTCACGCAAAAGTGGAGCCCGTTATCCTTGTCTTTGGTGGTACTCGGTCTTCGACACCTACAAAATAATTGAGACAAAACCCACAAAGAAAAAGAGGAGTCTCTCATCCGTTCAAAAGGTTTCAAAGATAAAGTGCAAGCTTAATTACCGAACAAGATTGTTAGCGCTAATAATTTGAGACAAGTATTCGACGTCGCCAAGGTTAAATACGAGCCAACCTAGCTGAAAAAAGAAAAGGGGGGAGAAAACAACAATATAAGTTTTACATTCAGGAGGTATCCAAGACATGGTGTAGATAATGACAGACAAAAATGATTAAATTTTTCACTCCAAGTTGAAAGGTTCCTGTATAATGGCCTCTGTGTTCGTTTCGAAAGAAAATTGGTAACTAACCAATTTTCAGAGCTTGACCGTGTCTGAGAAATACCGTAAACTTGCGATACAGGCTATGTTTTAGAAAAGCAAAAGACCAATTGCCTATGTATTCTCCTACGTTGGGTTATGAAATAATATGTGATTGATTAAATCATGGTAAATGCTCATGATTGCCCATGTCAGAAAATATGTATATATATATATATATATATATATATATATATATATATAATACTTGGGCAAGTGTTTTGGAGCTGTGATTGTGAGTGTATGTATGCCCATCATCAAATTTTGTCATACCTCATTCAATGCTACGAAGAAAATAAAAAAAAGTGATGATTGTGACCTATTTGTGGAGCACAGTGCAACTAGGTAGTAATCACGTCAACTACAGTGGAATGCGACAAACACAACAAAGACCAAGAAAATTAATGTAAGAAATTGAAATTACCGTGTACTGAGGTTTTACAACGTCGGCTTGAACTCAACCCGTCAAATTGGATGACTGCTCAGACGTGTGACACCACGGAAAGAGTTGACATAAAATAGTGGAGTTGGATCAAATTATGGAAACAAGTAAAAGGGTACAATATATCACCAAGATCTTTGGCAATTGCGTCATCAACTATTATGGAAGATGAAATCTGTCTTGACATCATATATTGTATGAATTGGAAAGCAATGTTTCCCCTGTCCAGTTAACGGAAACTCACGCTTCACACGCACGTATGTGAAGGCAAGTAAAAAAAATATATATATGATCAAAGGTCAAGCCACCAAAGCCTTGGAAAGTCAATAATGTATTACCTTCATGAATAACAAGGCAATCTTGGTGGGAATGATATGCAATTTTCATTCATGTTTATTCTTTTTTCACTTCTTTCTCTGTAAATAATTGTCAATGTAAAGTATGTTAAACAAAAATAAAAAAGAGGGGGAGGATCCAATTGTCTTTTGACATGTCAATATGTATTTCTTACTTTCCGTTGGCAATTATCATACCAAAGGACGAGCACCGAATTTGGTCTGCAGTGAGACCCTCCGACACAGTCAGGAACTCTAAAGTCAACAAGTACAAGGAAGCGTGTGTCAAAACAGCGGCATGTCAAAAGAAAATAAATGTAAAAAAAAAAAAAGGTCGAGACGACGGTCGCACCAAACACTTGAAAGTGTACTCGACCTAATTTCGAGGGGGCAATTTATAGGCACTAAAAAAATACAAATAATAAAAATAAACAATGTGCCGAAGCCAATAATATTAATTTAATTTAATTAATTTGGGTTAGCCCGATTAATTAATTAAATTTATTGGATCCAAGTGACTAGCAAGTCAACAACCCAAATCAAAAGCCGTCAAATGGACTCTCAAGTCAACCGTCAAATTTACCAATTCAAATGGACTACCAAGTCAAACTTAGCTGCAGTAGGTCTGTAAGAAGACTAATGCTCAGCCCAACTACAAGATATTATTCTCTATAAATATGGAGGGACTCCTTCATTAAAGGGGTCGGAAAATTAACCATTCAAACACCCTCTCTCTACACTCCAACAACAAACACATAAAAGTGTCGTTGCTCTAGAGATTCAAGATAGAAGGCGCGGTGAAGATTGAAGTTGTTCCAGTCTACCATCAAGCCATAAATTCGGAGATCGAATCAGAGGATTTTATTTTTGTTGCGTTGTAACAAAATATAGAGATTGTACCCATTCTTTGAATATAAATACAAAAATTATATTTGTCCATTATTTTCTTGTCATTAATTTATTTTAGACTCGAAAATTTGTGGTTACAGTGGTGTGGACGAGGACGAGAGAGACAGTGCAACGACGAGGACGAGTGTCGGCAGTGAGAAAAAATCGAACTTGTGCTCTCTGTGCGAGGACGAACATGAGATTCTCGACATTTTTTTTTATTTATGTTGTAGTGTATTTAAATTATTAAATATGGGGCTTACACATTTTTTTAAAAATATTTCAATCAAACTCACACTCAATGTTGGAAAGCAAGTTAATATGAAGAATCTAACTTTAACTCCCCTTGTGGGTCATACTGCTTCCACCTCATCCAGGTAGTATAACTCATGTTCATCATTGTGGGTGTTCTGTTAAGAAGCAGAAATAATATGGGGGAACAAAAAAAAAAAATTTGATCCAAAGGTGAACCAAATTACTCAGCTCAAAAGGAAACAATCTTTCAGCCCAAATACCACTCCAGGCCCAACCTAAACCCAAATCCAATCCTTAATGAGAAAAAAAAAAGGAAAATCATATGTTTTGCTCTGAAGTGAAAAAACTAAAAACCGCGTTGAATAACGTAAAGTATATCGTACGTTTTCTTGCACTTTTCTTTAATGGCGAACGAAAGTTGAAATTTCCAGGACTTAAATTTTTCTAAACAAAAAAACAAATTCCGAATAAAATCTTGGGACAGTGGCCATTGATGAGCACCCATTCCATTCTATTGGCTCAACAACTACTCTTCAACTCTTGTTTCTCTCTCTCTCTCTCTCTCTCTCTTTCTTTTGTAGCTTCTTCTCTCTTTACTTGTTGAGTCAACAATGGCGGATGGCGACCTACAAGTCCTGGATGGCACACAGCTGAGCGCCGTTGATCTCTCTCTGCCGGACTTGGTCGACGCCGGCGTCATCGCCGGAGCTCAATTACTCGAAATCGCTGACTCCAGAGTCTCCCACTGCCTCCGAGGCCTCTCATTGAACGATAATTTGAAATCTTCCGTGTTCAAACGACTCCATTTCGATATCGCTCAGTTTCCAGCTCAACTGCTCCATAAAGACGACGCTCAGAGCTTTCTCCGTAGCTACTTCACTGCGATCTCTGACGAATCGAGAGGTGCATCGTGTTTTTCACTACTTCTATTCTATTCTATTCATTCAGCGTTTGCTTGATGTTAGAATCAGTGGCTGGACAATGATCATGATCATGATCATGATCTGTATGTATTGTGTTAAAACATTGTCATTGAAATTAGTCTTTGATTACCAAAGAAATTGATTGTGAATCTGGATGTGTGTGACAAAGAAAAATTGCTTCATGGAGTGATAATGTTGTTTGTGTACGTTTTTGTTCGGTTATGTGCAGATGATCCACTGGTTGTGTCCGTTTTGGATGGAAAAACAATACGTTTGTTTTTGGAGGACGAAGATGATTTTGCAATGTTGTCAGAAAATTTGTTCATTGAAATGGATGCTGAAGATGACGGGAAGCTGAGCAAGAGTGAAATACGGACTGCTTTGCTTCATATGGGTGCTGAAATGGGTGTCCCTCCACTTGCAGGTCTGTTTTTCTATACTCAGATCCTGCTTTTACCTTGAATAACTCATTTTTGAATTCTCTAACTGTTGATTCATTTCTAATTATGTGAAGTTACTGTCATATTTGTATATGATTGCATGATATTATGGCCTTGTAAGGAGGATTGGTCTGGTGATAGTTTGAGTATCTTATACATTATAGTTATCCACCTTTATAACGACATTCCAACAGGTCTTATGTGTTGGGTACTTGGATTGCTTTATGAGAGTATTGAGGTGATCGGGTGAACCAGTAAATTTGTAATGTCTACGCCTTTCTGTTTTTTTGTATGGAATTAAGACATGTTCGGTTTGTCATAGCTACTAGTTACTGGTTAGCAGTAATTGCTAACAGACATGCATGAGCAGATGAGCTATTTTTACTGAGCTCCAAGGATTGTATAGTTATATATTTTAGGGTGCGTTTGGTTGGTCAATAATTTCAGGGAAATTGTCAACTTTCCCGGGTTGATTTATTTTTCCCATGTTTGGATACGGGTTGACTTCGGGAAAGTTTTCACGATGGGCCCACCATTTTCTCCATTTTCCTTAGGGGGGGCTAAGGGAAATTTTTCCTACGGAAATCTTTCCCATGGAAAACTTCCCATGGGAAATTTTCCCCGGAAAAAATTTCCCTAGGGTTCCTACCAAACACTTCCTTAAAGGTAAATAATTCCTCAAATGTTCCTATTTAATCATCACATCCCTTCCTGAGCAGCAAGAATGCAGATATCTGATCATACCATTGTTCAACTGTATATCAAAAATGAAATTTTATTTTATACCCGTTATTGGACAGCTGAAAGTATTGCATGCATACAATGTTTGTCACTTGGGTAATTATGAGCTAAGGGAAAATGTATAACCAGATCTCCTTATTTTGGGTCGTGTCCGAAAGTAACTCATAGCCTTTGTGCATTATTTGGCAAGGTTGTGCCTTTATGTTAAGACTCCAATTTGTTGATTGATATTAACTGTATTCGGGTTTCCTAAATCTTGTTGTACTTGGAGTGGAATTCAAGGTAGGTTGAGTTATATTTCCCTGTGTACAGAGTTTTGGGCACCTTGTTACCCGTGGCTCATGTGTGTGCCTCGTAGCATGCTTGGGAAGGAAGTGTATGTGTGCTGAGTATGGGTGTCTCTTGGCGCATGTGGACCCCTGAGGTAGTCCATTCTAATATATGTGTGTGTTGAGAATTTTGGTGTTAAGTTGAGATATTGAATCTACTCATGTAATTGATCTCTGAGGGTTGTTTTCTCTCCTATTGATCTCCAGCGGAGTTAGAGATCGCTTGTTGTACTCTGGTTTATATAGTGGATTTTGTGGTGTTGCTACCAACATTAGATCATTTACGTTTCATTGTTGTTCTTATATTTATTATTTTTGATTTTATGAAAGCATCCTACATTATATATGGTTCCACTACATATGTGCTCTTACTATTCTTCTGAACACCTTATGTGTTCTCATATCCATATGGTGATGCGCAGTAAATGGTTTTCTTTAATCTTAAATGACTACATCTAGGGCTGGCAATGAGACGAGCCGGCTCGTGAGGGCTCGTGAGCCAACTCGGTGGGAAGCTCGTAAAGCTCGGCTCAAAAGGAGCTCGAACCTGCTCGAGCTCGGGCTCGTGTGGAAGGCGAGCCAAGCCGAGCCTCGACAAGCTCGGCGAGCCTAGTAGGCTCGGTACAAAGTAGATTAGTAGGTGTTAGTGACATGATATAATTATATTGTAAGGCTTGTCAAAAACATTAGTAAAGTGGGTTGGGTACCATCAAATTGACAATCTAGTTTCATTTATTTTAATTTTGTAATCTTTATTTCCTTTGCAAAAAAAAAAAAAAGAAAAAAAAAAGTACAAGCCCAACGAGCCGAGCCGAGCCGCCGAGCCAAGCAAAGTCCCAACGAGCTGAGCACGAGCCTCACCAACTAAGGCTCGGCGAGCCACGAGCCGAGCTCGAGCATATGACTCAAGCAGCGAGCCGAGCTTCGAGCCTACCAAGCTCGGGCTTGGCTCGGCTTGTTGCCAGCCCTAACTACATCTCATAATCTTATCTTTGGATTCACTTTTGCAAATTCTTTGATTGACCAACTGTTGCAAAGTAGTTTGATCAAATATGTCAAGTTGTGACTTGAAGAAGTCAGTTATGGGTCTGTATTAGTCATACTAGTAGACCTGGTTATTTTCTTTTTGGAAAAAGGCCATTTTGGAATAAGGGTAACTAATTTTTCTTGTAAAACATTTTCTTTGGTTTGTGGGGGGGGGGGGGGGGGTGGGAGTCGGAAGTTACTTGTAGTCTACTTCCTGTTGATGGTATAAGAAAAATAGGCAACTCGGTGCACAAGGTGTCCCATGGGCGGATCCCCATGGTGTTTGGGGGTGGCCATGGCCACCCATAGGCCAATAAAAAAAATATTTTTTTAGTAGAATTAAATGTAAAAATTATGAATTTTGTTTCCTCGTTTGAGTGTAGTAGTATAGTAGGCACCCCTATTTCGGATGTCTAGATCCGCCACTGTGTCCCACCGCAAAGTTGTGGGGGCGGGCGGTGGGGGAGTCGGAAGTTACTTGTAGTCTACTTCCTGATGATGGTATAAGAAAAAAAGGCAACTCGTGTCCCACCACAAAGGTGTGGGGGGTGGGGCACTTGGAAGTTACTTGTAGTCTACTTCCCGTTGATTGTATTAAAAAAAAAAGGGGGCAACCTGGTGCACAAAGTGTCCCACCACAAAGGTGTAATGTATGCAAACTTTACCTTGCATTTCTACAAGAAGCTGCTTCCAGAACTCGAACCCATGACCTCACTATCACACGACAACAACTCAACTGTTGTGCCAAGGCTCTCCTTCCAAAACTTCCTTTAAAAAAAATTAATGTTGGAAAATAGAGCACCAGTGCACAAAGTGTCCTCACAATCTGGGGCAGGGTCCCAACCACATAGGTGTGATGTAGGCAAACTTTAACTTGCATTTCTGCAAGAGGTTGCTTCCGGGATTCGAACCCGTGACCTCACGATCACATGGCAACAACTCAATCATTGTGTCAAGGCTCCCCTTCCAAAACCTCCTTAAAAAAAATTAGTGTTTGAAAATAGAGCTCCTTAATAATGGGATACTGTTCTACAAAAATTCTTTAGATTTCTTTACAATTCTCCTCTATGGGTTTGTAAGTTCTGCTCAAACAGAACTTGACTGCCTTCTACATTGACAAACTGCTAAAAGACCCAGTAATCCTATGTGTATAATTGAACAGATCTTCCTTTGATTGATGATATCCTAAAGAAACATGGAGCCGAGGGTGAAGAAAAATTGGGTCAAGCACAATTTGCACAACTGCTTCAACTTGTTCTGCAAGATCTTGCAGATGCTTTGGCCTTGAAGCCCATCACTGTCTTGCAGAACGTCAAGATAATCAACGGTTCCAAGTTAAGAAAGGTTGACATTTGTTGCCTTTTGTTCTTCATTTCAATTTTCATCTAATTGTTTCCGATTCACCTTCTAGATGCCCCTAAAAGAATGTATTGGAAAGTAAATAGATCAGTCACTATTTGCATCTCTGTATTTTTTTTTTTAAAATTTTATTTTGTTGTTTCTGGATGGCCAGTGGACGTTCCAACATCATAGTGGGCATTGTCATTGACCTTGTCTTTCATTCTAGGGATTAAATCGACAGCTTTTTTGTGTGCCATTATATTTGGGTTGGACTGTTGATCAGAGGATAGATCAGTTAGCTACACAACAAGCTCTAAGCATAGAACTAAGCAAGACCTTTAATTTGTGGGGCTGGCTATTACCTGGACCAGGCTTTATACTTCTGGGAGTGCTGGCTTTTGCAGGTTTGGTGCATGTGTCTAGTGGTGACTATCTGACACACTAACTCAGGTGACTAGTTCTATTGTGAAATTAAGGGTCTGAATGAATGCATGAGGACATGTCCATATATTGAATTTGTTGTTCTCCACAATCCACATCCAAAGAAAGTAATTTATTGCCATGATACAAGTTCCATTTCTACAGTCCAAGTGATGATTACTGATATTCTATGACTTTACATTGTAGCTGTTGGCCAATGAGAAACAACTGAACGATGTGATAGAGAAGATATACTCTCAAAAGCTTGATGACAATAAGGTGCAAAGCTGTACAGAAAGAATAATGAACTACGTATCGAAGAACAGTCAGGAGTTGGGCTTACCTCCCTTTGAAGCCAATGAAGCGGTGATTTCTCTTTATGATACAGTATTTTCTGAAGTGCACAAGCAGCAGACATCCACTGAATTGGAGAAGGATGAGCTGGGGACTCTGGTAAAGCAGATCCTTGAGAAATTTGTGGGGCAATTACAAGCCAATCCCATATTCCTTGACGCCAACTTTTGAGTATTGATAATGCGGAGGCACTGGTTCGTTTTATGGTATTGTATGTATGTACTCACAAAACCAATGCTTAATTTGAACGAGTTTTTCGTATAGAGGTGTAGCAACAGTCAGATTATCAGCTGACGAGTGCAGAGTAATCGGTGGATATGTTGATCTTGAGCTGCTGTGAATATTGGTACCTGTTTTGAGGAGGAACTTACGAGTCAGTGATCTGTAGCACTGAAGGTTTTGTGAGCTGATGCCAAGGGATGAAGCTGGATTTGCGTTGACAAAGTCAAGAACAGAAGAGGCCCATGGATTGACAGATTTCCATTGTAACCTAAACGAAGAATAACTGCCCTGCTTGTCAACATCAGGCTATGGGCTTGTGTTGTGTTGTGTAGGCGTCACCAACAGGGCATGGGCAAGTTGGTCGGGTCGGGTCGGGTCGGGTCATAGCTTGTCCATTGAAGTTGGGCCGGGTTGGACTTTCTAAGCAAAAGGTCGTCCCATGAGTAATTTGCTTTGCCCGGTACCAATATCCCTAGTCTTGTCGTCATCATACTTTTTATTTCTTATGAATATTTTGCTCATGTTAATTCAAGGTAATATGATCCTATAAAAATATTAGTTTTTCCATATAATATGAAGAACATTTAATTTTGGGATTGGTAATTGGCCAATCCAATTTGGTCGGTTTATCCATTGTGTTAGTGGGTAATGGGTATAGACTTGTCCTATAATCCGATCATTATTAGGGTTTGTTTGGTTGGGAGCAAAAGGTTTATTTGGTTGGGAGCAAAAAGATTTTAAAGGAAATGATTTTTCAAAGGAAGCGGTTTTTTAAGGAAAATAACTTTCTATGTCAAACTTCCCTTGTCATGTGCTCTTGGGAAGGCCATGGGAGTTCGTTCGCCTTGTTTATGATGGCCGAGCCAACGCCTATTCCTTCAACCATGATAAAAGTATTAAAAAAAATCAAGTGTGCCATTTAGCTCTCCAACATAACAAACTCGGGGTAAGTGGCAAGGTGAGAAACCTTTTACTGAGCGAAACACGAGGAGAGTATGTTCATGACGAGGACAAGCCAAGTGAGGTAGAGTGCTCCCAAGCCCCACAAAATTCTCATCCTACCTTCCTTTGTCAGTTTGTACGTCACCTTTCAACCGCAAGTCACCCCTTAACTTTTACTTCAATGATGATGATTATATTATAGGATTCTATACTTGTGGGAAAGCTCCAATTGTTTTACATAAAGTTGAAGGTGATGAGCACTCTTTGTAGCATGACTTGATTGATGAGTTGTCTTGTGATGAGTACTTGGAAGAGGTCTCTGAAATCATGCGCCATAGACAAACCGCAAGGAGCTCCAGTAGTTGCCTTCCCGCTCCCTACTTCAAGACTTGTTACACATTCAAAAAGGGGGGATTGTTAAGTATAGTTTTGTCGTGGATGAATGAAGATTTTAGTCTTGGTATACATGGTCTCGAAGGGGTTGAAGTCTTCCTATAATTTGGATTTGAGGGGAAATCACCTCTAACCAGGGGAGGAAGATACATACTGGCCCGCGTCGCTCCGGGTCACTACAACACTCCCAAGTCTCTCTATGAGGGCTCAAGATTTTCTCGACATGCTAATAAGGAAACGGGACGCCATGGGAAAGAAGAGAAGAGTTCAGCGGAGGATTTATTGAGCAGCACGAGCGTGCTGCCCAAGCGCACGATCGTGTCGGTTAGGTTGTCGTGTTGGGTTTTTCTTCAATGTCGGGTTAGGTTGTCGGTTAGGTTGCTGTGGCAAAGGGCACGATCGTTCCATCTCCCTCTCACGATTGCGCCATTGTCGGGTTTTCATAAGTGTTTTTGGCGAAATCAACTGACACGATTGTGTCATCTGCAGCAGTTGGGTTTTTCTTCAACGTCAACTTCCCTTGTTTTTGTTTGAGATTTATGTAATCACCCCCTTGCTCTCCTACTTATCTACATGTATCCTTCCTACTTCAGTAATTTTCGAGACGACTTAGGTGACCTCTGAGTTGAGCCTCCCACATTTAATGATAGTCCCAACCCCGATGATTAGTTTGAATGGGTTTGGGCCATGGAAAGAATCTTTGATATCAAGGCATACGATGAGACCAAGAAGTTTAAGATCCCTACCCTACGTTTGACCCAGTACGCTTCCCTTGGGTGTGATAGTTTGAAGAAACAACGGGAAAGAGATGGTAAATCTCGATTGAGGACTTAAGAGAAATTGAAGAAGTACTTGGAGAGAAGATTTGTTCCATCGAACTACAAGTATGACCTCTACAATCGACTGTTCTCACTCAAGTAAGGGTCTATGAGTGTGGTTGACCATATCTAAGAATTTGAGTAATTAATGATGAGATGTGACTCCTGAGAACCCCCAGAATAACTCATGGCACGTTTCCTTAACGATCTTGATTATAAGATAGCCTCCAAGGTCAAGCTTCAAATTTTCTATTATCTTGATGATTTCTATATGTTGGCTACTCTTGTTGAGGAACAAAGAAGGAGGAAGAAGGGCATTTCCAAACCCTTTTCTCGGGAAAGCAGCATACCCAAGGAAGTTGGCTTTACTCCTACTCCTATGGATTCCCGACCTAGGTGATACAAGTTCGCTAGTGAAGAATACCACGCTCCCAAGGAATCCTCTAAGCGATTGGAAGGAAGGAAGTCTTCAAATGCCACGGATATGGTCACTACCAATCTGAGTGTTCTACAAAACCAATGTTGACTCTTCATAAGATCAAAGAAATAGAAGAGGATGTTTAAGCGGGAACCAAGGAATAAGAAGTGATACGAAACATCAAGAGATGTTTGGGAACATCATCGAGGTTGTAACAACCCGCCCCAAAATCATGATTATGTACGTACTAACCATAGTAATTACCTAAATCACGTTATAAATTTTTCGCGTTTACCTTTATTTATTTATTGATTTACTTGTTTATTTATTATTATCGGTGATAAGTCTCGTGCAGGAGATGGCTAAGGTGTCGAATTATCGGTTTAAAAATTTACTTTACATACCCATTCAATGAGTTAAAGTATTTCAGGTTATACGATTTATGTTATAAATTTATTTACCAAGAATCGGCTAATAGTTATACGTCTCGGTTTCTATATATATTTTACCGTCCTAATTTTAATTTATTTAGTTTCATTTCTTTTACATAATTTTAAAGAGATAATTTTTCCACTTTATTATTCTTAATCCAAATTCCATTGTATTTTATTTTATGTTACCCAATTATTACCAATATATCTTATTTCCTACAAAAACCCAATATGTCAAGTTACTACAACAATTACAATATATTTTATCCTATTGTTATCCTCTTATTTTATTTTAATTAAGGTCTTATTTTAATTATTATTAGTATTAGTTAATTAGATGGTAGTATATATGTGTATTAGTTAGGGGGAGGCTTAAGTCATTTTCATTTCACTCTCAAATTAGACAACTCACCAAGGCTCCCATCCTCCTCCCTCTCCCTCCATTTGGCCGGCCACCACCAGCAGCCCAGCCGCCATTTTCCGGCCATTTTCCGGCCAGCCGCCACCAGCCACGGCCACCGTGCACCACCCCCTTCCTCTCTCTTGTGTTTTCATCCATTTTTTTTTAACCCCAAGGGTAATCTCTCAAACCCCAATTTCAAATCTTTTATGCCCTAATCTGAAAATTCATGTTATATATATGTTTCTTTTATAAATTCCATCTCTTTTACTCTCTTTATTCATGAATTCAAGTATATAATTGTATTGGTTAAGTTAGGGTTAAGTTTTGAAGTACATGCATGTTGATTTCTAAGTGTTTTGTGAGGTTTAGAGTTGAATTCATGGTGGATGATGAATTAGTGTTGATGCATGTGGATTCTTGAGAGTTTCTAAGTGTTTAAGGGCTGAGTTTATGTTGTGAAATTATACATTAAGTGTTATCATGTTTAATTTGGGTGAATTAATGAAATTGTTATGCAAGAGTTCAAGAACATGTTTATTATGTTGAGTTTATGCTTAATTCATGAATGCATGTGGGTTTTAAGGCCTTTGATGAAGAGATTTTCATGGTTTATATTCTGGAAATATAGTGTATTAAGGTTAGATGAAGTTTGGTTATGTTTTAATATGATTAAGAGTGGAAAAATCCAATTAAAAGATGGGTTTTTGAGTGTTTTAAGCTGCTGTTTCGGTTCTGGAATTTTACAGATTTATAAAAGTGGGATTTTTGCCAAAAATTCTACTCCATTGGATAGCTTAAGGTGTTAGCAAACCATAGGCTTTGGAATTTCAAATTTCCGACATGTATAGCCCGAGTTACGACCAAAACCGTAACCTCACGATTTTATATACGAATTTCTGAGTCAGTGTTTTGAGGGCTGTTTTTCGTCCCTTTGGAGACCTCTTTGGTTTTTGTGATAAACATGAAAGTTTTAGGCCATGCTGCAAGCTTTCCGGAAAGGTATGGTTCATAGTTATCCGATATCGGGAGCGTGAGTTGCGATCCCGGGAAACCGGGCTGTCCAGAACAACATTCTGCTCAAATTAACCTTTGTGAACTAATGTCTTTTGGGGCTCAAACCAACCTAATAAGGGGTTCTAGGTATAAATGTGTCATGGTTATATATTGTAATTATAGAGTTATGTGTTTAAGGCTAAGAGTACCATTTTTGGAGTCCTAAGTAAGTCTTAAGAATACCTTTCAAGAGCTAGTATGTTTAAGTAATGTATCGTGACTCTCATATTTCTTTAAGTATCATGTTCAATATCTTTGCTCTAGCTAAAAGTTCCTTCTAGCTTGATAACCTCCAATGTCTAATTCAATTCATTCCTCATTTCATAATTCATTAATCCAAGCTTGCTTTTATTCACATTTGGACGTGTATATCTTGCTCCATTTCGCCATTTCATTCGATATCGTATTATCAAACCATATTTGAACTCGTTATCTCGCATCCTAGCTTCCAATTTATAATTACCCTATTCATCATCAATTCAAGCTAATTGTCCTAAGTTCAAGCCCTTTTATTTGAATCACCTTCTACGTCATATTTCTCGTGATTTTCCGACCCGAAAACTCCAAAGTTTTATGTGCACAGCTTCTGTCCGGGCCCATTTTGGGGCCCCTCCACTCATTTTTAGCTTCTGGTTCTGTTGAAAAAGTTGTATATTATGTTTTTTCCTATTCCGGGATGTACTCTTTTACTTCGTTTCAATTTTCCTAACTCAAGTTATGCTTTAAACTCTATTTTACTAAACCTGAATTTTTCTTCCTAAAGTTAATTCATTTATATTACTAAGTTTCTAAACTTATGAGTCTAATTTAGAACCCTATTCGGTTCTTCATTTCTATTTATTCTCATCTTAGTTGACAAACTTCCAAAGCCATCTCCAAGCCGAAAGTCATGCTAAGATCTTTAGCGTCCCAAGTGCATAAATTGTCCAGCTTTTACGATCTAAGTTATATTCATGATTCATTCAATTTATGACATGTCAAGCTTTATGTTTTATGATATCATTATGTTCGAAAGTGGACCCATTTTATGTATTCTATGTTTATGTTTTAGCTAGTTACGTGAAGTGCTAGCCTTTTAGATGCTCTGATCGAGTGTCCTAGACACGGCGATTAATCGAGCGTGGCGTCACCCAATCCAAATCTAGATCGATTTGGGCATGCGCGTGTGTGAGGTGCTTCCACCGATCATAAGGGTTCCACGTATTTTCTATATACCTCTATTCTATGTTATTCATGTTTATGTTTTATGCATATCATTGCAGGTTATCGTTTTATCCCCTTTTCTCGTTTTCAAAATGAATTTAAATGTCGCACTAAACCGCTTTCGAGCGTTTACGTCTTTGGAGGGTTACGTCTTGAGTGTTTCCCCACTCACTTTTGCGATGTTTTATGGTTTTGTTTTTAGGAGGCTCGAGCTCCCAAGGCAAGGACAAGTCGGTTCCAAAGTAATTCAGTATCGTCAAGGTAGTTCTCTAAGGAAATCACCGGTTAGCAAGGGCGAGCAGGATTTTGGAAGTCGTTTAGTTGTTAAGCTATGTTTAAGTTTATGTAGTTTATCTAAAGGTTGTATAAGTTTTATATATGAAGGTTTTTAAGCTAGTAAGTTATCTTGTGGTTTTGGAAGTTTCTTTAGTGTTGTTGCCTTGTCTCTTTTGGGAGACGGCGGTAATGCCTCGACCTAAGGTGTTCCGCTGCGCTAATCACAGGTTTGGGATTCTAAGTATAGTCTTAATCTTGTGATTAAGGTTGGGGCGTTACAGAGGTCCATTCCGACATAGGAGGGATCCTAGTTTTACGAAGGTTGCTCCTCTCGACAGTGATCAAAGAGAGTTGTTTTTTAATACCTAGTGCACTATTGAAGGAAAAGTTGGGGAGATGATCATAAATGGAGGGAGTTGCGCCAACGTTGCTTCAACCTACATGGTGGAGAAACTTGATCTTCCCACCACTTCGTACCTTGACCATACTTCCTCAAGTGGTTGGACGATGGTGAATTCGTCATGGTAACTAAGCAAACCCTTCTCAATTTGTCCATTGGTTCTTCCTACCATGATTCTATACTATATGATTTTATACCAATGAGCACTTGTCATGTGCTCTTGGGAAGGCCATGTCAGTTCGATTGCCTTGTTGTTTATGATGGTCGAGCCAACACCTATTCCTTCAACCATGATAAAAAAAATTTTGAAAAAAAATCAAGTTGTGTTATTTAGCTCCCCAACATAACAAACTCGGGGAGGGTGGCTAGGTGAGAAACCTTCAATTAAGGGAAACACGAGGAGAGTATGTTCATGACAAGGACAAGCCAAGTGAGGTAGAGTGCTCCCAAGCTCCACAAAATTCTCATCCTACCTTCCTTTGTCCCTCAACTTTCAACCCCAAGTCACCCCTCAATTTTTACTTTAATGATGATGGTTATAATATGGGATTCGGTACTTGTTGGAAACCTTCATTTGTTTTACACAAATTTGAAGGTGATGAGCACTCTTTGGAGCATGACTTGACTGATGAGCTATCTTGTGATGAGTACTTCGAAGAGGTCTCTGAAATCATGCGCCATGGACAAAACCAAAGGAGCTCCCATCAGGGCCCTTCTACTCCTTACTTCAAGACTTGTTACACATTGAAAAAGGGGGGATCATTGAGTGTAGTTTTGTCATGGCTAAATGAAGATTTTAATCTTGGAATACATGGTGTCGAAGGGGTTGAAGTCTTCCTATCATTTGGATTTAAGGGAAGATCCTCTCCAACTAGTGGAGGATCATACATACCGGCCTGCGTAGCTTCGGGTCGTTTCGTCCCTCCCGAGTCTCTCTACGAGGGCTTAAGATTTTCTCGGCATACTAAGAAGGAAACGAGACGTCATGGGAAAGAAGGGAAGAGCCGAGGGGAAGATTTATCGAGTAGTACGAGCGTACTACCCAAGTGCACGATCGTGTCGGCAACGTTGTCGTGCTGGGTTGTTGCCGCAAAGGGCACGACCGTGCCAGAAAGGGGCATGATCGTGACACACCCTTCGGGAAGTAGCGCATGATCGTTCCATCTCCCTCGCACGGTCGTGTCATCATCACGTTTTTATCAGTGTTTTTGGCGAAATCAAGTGGCATGATCGTGTCAACTGCAACAACAGGATTTTTGTTCAACATCAACTTCCTTTGTTTTTATTTTGAGATTTATGTAATCACCCCCTTGCCCTCCTACTTATCTACATGTATCCCCCTCCTTTAGTCCTTAAGGGTGATTGGTGGGTTTCTTGGAGAGCAATCCCTCCCCTTTTCCTATAAAACTATGTCTTTAGGGTTGTAAAGGGACTTTTTACTAATTTGAGAATCTGAATGATATTGATGCGTATTTGAAAACCCTTCCGCAAATATCTTTCTTCTTCATCCATTGATTGAGTGTTGGTAGTGGTTAGTTAGAGTACCTTCTTTAGAGCTTAATTGTTGGTTCTCCTTGTAAACACAAATTTCCGGGTCTAAATAAATAAACACAAGAAATTAGTGAACAAATATAATATATTAATTTCAAAGGATTTTGGGTACAATCTCTATGTATTTGTCACAAAATAAAATGAAACTCCTCCGATTCGATCTCCTTGAATGAACTTGAAAGAGTCTTGAATGAATATGGTTTTGGATGAATGTGATCTTGAATGAATATAGTCTTGGATGAATGTGGTCTTGAACGAGGGTCGTAGAGACTTGATCCCGATCAAGAGGAAGTGGTTTGATCTCCCACGAATGGATGGCACGAGCTTAAGCTTTGTTGTGCTTCAGTATGAGAGCCTTTGAGTTTCTTTGGATGTTTTTCAAACCCCTTGAAATGAAGGAGAATCATCTCTATTTATAGAGAACCTGGGCTAGTTTGGGTCCATTTAACTCCTTTTAAAAAAGTAAAAGGAATAAAATTTATGTGTCATCCATGACACATGTCATAATTTAATTGGCCAAAATATAATATCATTTAATTTATAATTAAATGATCCACCATAAATAATTCTGACAAATGGTGGATTATTATTGGCCGAATTAAAATTATTTTAATTTCCACGTGACGAGTCTTGATTGGACGATAACTTTTTTGCCTTCTACAAATGCCCCCTCGAGAGTCGACCGCATTTACGACTTGGTAGTACTTGCTGCAGTTGGGTCTCGAAACTTGAACATGATACTTGCACAATTTGACTTTGTTTACTACACTGGTGATTTACTCCAACATATCAAACGTAGCTTTTTTTTTCCTCCAACACATCAAACGCAGCTTATTTTTTTTTTTTTTTTTGCAATTAGGAAAATGATGTATAATGGGATCAAAGAGATCTCATTACACACGAAAATCAGGATCTTTATGAACAAAGATAAGAATCTTCCTCTCTAAGTTCTTAAGGATCAAACGAAAGGGTAAAAACAAGATAGAAATCAAAAAGATTCAATGGAATGTACCAATGATGATTGAGATGAACGAACGATAGAATTTGATAAGGCTTGAGAACTCTTGAAGATATAGACACACCACTTCAATAAGATCTTCAACTCTTCCTATCACCAACCAAACTAGCCAAGCAAGGAATAGAAGAAGAGATTTGGCGATTCTTCCCTCAAGAAGAACGATTCTAGCAAAGCTAGAGAAAACACAAAAGCATGATGCCTTTACTTTGTATTATTTTGTGAATGATTTGAATGTGATTACAAAGGCCTCCCAAAGGGTCTATTTATAGTACTTTAGGCCCCTTGGTCGTGCATATCATCAAGAATACAAGGGTTTCTAGCTTAGATCATTTATTACAATTATTTTATCATAAAGAATCAAAATGTACATAGCTAGAAAGAAACATTGATATCTTGCTCAATTCTTCTCCAATCATCAAGATTCAAAAACCATCATAAAGCTCTTTGAATGATCTATCTTTGACTTCAAGATGACTTTCCCAATAGCTTCATAGATCTTGAGTTATAGAGCAAAGTATCGAATTGCACTTGATGTAGTCATTCGTTAGAGAGAGAGATGAGAGTGATTGTAGCTCTTCTTCCATGTAAGCTTGTATTTGGTTCTCATGATGTGTATTTGGGACCAAATATACATAAGAAAATCATATCTGAGCATCTTCCTAATACAATTCCATATCTTACAGATGAATCCTTGGCAATAGTTGACATTATTCAACTCTTGAATAAAATGGAAAATATTCCAAAAACCCATAGATCTCAATATGCCAAATCTTGTCATATCAATTTTCTTCCCCTTTTCTGTAATACTTCCATTTTCTTGATGAATTTTGGAGTCAGTAATTGGGATGTATATATATATATATATATATATATATATATATATATATATATATATATCAATTTCTGCGTCAATTGACTTACTTCATCATCGATTATCATCACATAGCTTCTCAATAGAGCACCTTTTTCAATTCTGAAGCCTAGCGTCTTCTGATAACACTCTATCATCTTAATCCATTCTTTTGTAGAGGTTCTTGCACTTATTCCGGCCCTGACTTTACATAACGAAGAAAGGCAAAGGTTCTTGCTCAGGCGCCTTCACTTCATGCCTTTCCTTCCTCGGACTAAGTTAAGTTAAATTCCGTTTGAAGTCCCAACCTACTACGGAGTGAAATGAAATGAAACGAACTAAAGGCCTATTAGTTTACTTAGTTACTAATGGAATGAAAAAGACTTATATCGTGACGCTACAATGCTTTGAATGCAGACGTAGTTAGTACCACTTGAGGGAGAGAAAATCAGACCTGAAAAGAATGAACTTATAGGCTGACATTTTTTTCGAGTTTTCTACAATCATGACTCTTTCCTAATAAAAAATGCCTACTCTTTGCCTTCAACGTCAACTTCTGCCGGGTTGCTTCCAAAGCCGGGAAAGAGTCCAATTCCCTTAGTCCTACTCCTGATGGTTATTTCTAGACTTGACAGTTTCTGACCCGACCCGATAACCCGACCTGAACCCGCCCGAATTTTCTGGGGTTTGAACACGATTTTTTCATCTAAACCCGAAGTAAACCGAACCCGAAAATTAGCGGGTCAAACCCGACCCGCCCGTTTGACCCGAAAAATTAATTTTTTAGGTTCAAATTTATTAAAATTTGTGATTTTTCTTTGTAATTTTTAACGTTAAACTATAAACGCAACTTATTTATTTGTTATTTCTCTAATTTAAGTTAAAATAGTTACAATAATCTATCATTATTAGAAGATAATCATATTTTATTATGTATATTGTACAAAAACTAGTATTTAGAGAACATTTTTTTTAAAGGAAAAGCGGAGAAAGGTCGCAATCATAACCCGTTGGGTTGACCCGAAACCGAAATACACCGCCAGTATTTTCCCAAACCCGAAATACACCCGACCCGTATTTACCCGAACCCGATATACGGCCGACCCGAAACCGGCCGCCCGACCGAATTGACAGGTCTAGTTATTTCGGATTCTGTGTCTGGGTGCTATCTTATAACTACTGACTCCTCGGGCATTAACGCTGTCACTTCCTTTATTTATTTGAAAAAAAGGGGGGATCTGTTTTTATTTTTTTTACGGATGCTCGTTCAACAATCTACTGATATTGCTCTGGATCAGTTTGTCACTGTGGTAATTTATCTTCTCTTCAATGATTCAGCTTGAGAGATCAAATTCCTTCTTAGTAAACTGATGTTCATCCCGCCCCCCTTTTTTTTATGTGCAGAAATATTGTTTTTCTTCTCCAGAGAAATCAACAACCCCAGTCTGGCCAAGCTTCGATTTTTTTTTTTCAAACTGGTTTGTGTGTTCTGAGAGAGCAATATATATAGAATATCAACACATCCAGATATTAAAGGTAGTAACTTTACCCAATCTCTAATTTATGAGGAGCTGACAATGTCTTGATTTGTGATTTCTCTATATAACATACATGTAAACCGGCTGCCATGACTCTCTGTTTATGGCTCCGAACTGGGTAGTCCTTGAGCTCTGTTTATATGATATCCAAGCATGTCTCTTTCTTGTCCTTTCACCATATATAATTACTTTGCCCCTTTTTCTTTTTTGTGCTAAATAATTACACTTGACTTGATGATAACATGATAATACCAAGGCAACACTTTCTATCATTCACGTGGCATGCAATTGTTTGCCTCTTTCTTATGTACATATTTCGTGGCCCATATCTTTGTTGCTTGACATTTGTGCGCCTGGCCTCCATTGTGATATGATGTGTTGGTTTGCACTTTGCACTCTTGTATCTTGACCTTGTATTTAAAGATCGACTTTGTGTAACTATCAGAATGTACTTTAGACAATCCTGTCAAACATCCTTTTTTTTGACAAAATTGTATTATACACTGTATCCACCGGTGTCGTAAGATGCTCCGATCCACCCTTTTCTCTTTTTTTCACTGGTTTATCTATTTTTTTGTTACCAATTTCTTTCTTCTTCTTTTTTTGTCTTTGTAGATCATTGTGATACTGAATTGGAGGGGCGGAAAGTCAACTCAGGCTTGGTGAAAGGAATCTTTGCTGTCAAAAGTCAACAGGGTAATTTGTCAGAGTGACTTGTGGCTTTCCAACGATCTCTTTTTTTTTTTTTGTTTTGTTTTGCCCCTGTTTATCTTCAGGCATAAAATGTCTTACCGATTAGAGACAAGCGGTGACCTTTGATTGTCCTCCTTAGTTGTGGAAATCAATTCGGCCCGTCTTGAGCATGTATTGGAGACCAGAAGACAAGCGGTGACCTTTGATTGTCCTCCTCTGTTGTGGACATCAATTCGGCCCTTCTTGAGCATGTATTGGCGACCAGAAGACAAGCGGTGACCTTTGATTGTCCTCCTCTGTTGTGGACATCAATTCGGCCTGTCTTGAGCATGTATTGGCGACCAAAAGTGTAACACCCCGGATATGTGGTTAAACTGTGGCTTAAATGGATTGAAATGACTACTTATATCACCAAGGTGCACCTTCTTTTATGGTAGCTCATCCGTTGGGAACTCCTCAATTAAGCGTGCTTGGCTGGGAGTAGTCAAAGGATGGGTGACCTCCTGGGAAGCTTTTCTCAGGCAGCGTATGAGCGAGGACGAAGCACGCTGGAAAGACTCGTGGTGATTTGTGGGGCCAGTCAGCGATCCTTAAAGCAGTTATCGGTAATGTCCGTGGCCCGAGAGGGGCCGGAGCGTTACAAAAAGACATTGATCAACTAGCTACCACTTGCACCTTAACAACCCGCACTTTTTTTTTTTTAAAGTTGTTTAAACAAATCATACTCTGATAACTCTAAACTTTCGTTTTTTTTTTCTTTTTTCAATTTCGTTGCAGGTTCTTGACAATGATCACTTTTAAAGACATTGAGGTTCACAGTCAGCGACACCTAGTCATTAAATCAAGTGATAAAGATGAAGAGGAGACAAAGCTAGCAGTTCGCAAATCCGCTCCATTGATGGCACAGTCGACAACAACAAAAGGCCCCCCAACCTTCGTAGCTGGTCCAAAGAGAATCTGAAAACAGGAGAGATATTCTTACTATTAAGCCATCCCAGGGTCCTTGAACACGCGCAGACTTACGAATTATTGCATCATGACATAAGTTCTGGGAAGAGATCATGGGGGGCGGATCCTTCACATGGGAATTCACGTACAAGCCTCTATATTGGGAATGGACAGAAGACGTGCTTGCCCGCTGTCCAAAATTCATATTTTTAACGCAGTCCGCGCATCACTCTTGCTTTATGACAAGTGTCCAAACTTGATCAAGGCAATCTGTGAGTATTGGTGCCCGACAACCAACACCCTTCAGACTGCCAAAGGCGAAGTGTCTATATCTCTCTTAGACATCCATCGTATGCTTGGGTTGCCGTTGTCAGGTTACTTGTATGACGAAGTTGTTCCTTCTTACAAGTTCATGAAGACCAATCTCCCTGTGACTTGCCTACATTTATTCACTGCTTATCACAAACTCACCAAAGGTCGAAGCAGGAGCAAACCATCTTTGGAGGATTGAATTCGGTTCTGGTTTCGCGGGCCTCCCAAGTACCACGTCTCAAAGAAGTCTGATCAATATATCCGGGTCCCTTCGTTGAAAGCAGTATCCTCGATTACTGATTCTGCCATTCATGGATGGGGTGATCTTCAAGCTGTGTTCGAGGAGCTGCAGGTGGAAAAAGGAACTCGCACGGAGACCTTCCTAGCTGTATTTTTGTCATGTTGGTTATGCAACTTCATTTTACCGATAAGGGATGCTGGCCGTATTCGTCTTGGCACATTCATGATCGCATCACTTATGGTTTCAGGTCAAGCATATTGTCTCCCCATAGCGATCTTGGAAAGCATATACAAAGGCCTTAATGATGTCTCATGTTCACCACATCCTAATCAGTGCGGAGGCAACTTCCCTTATCATTTCCTTTATGCATGGATTGGGATTCGCTTCGGCACATATAACCTTGGAGACGAAGCCACCATCAGCCCGAGCATGGTGCAATTTAGTGGCCATGGACGTGCTAAGACTTTCAAGCTTGAAGAGGCTCGAATATTCATCAAGTCTGGCACCAATTTTCGATGGCATTCGTTTACGACTACTCGGATCAAGGAGACCCTCATCGATGACGATCGCCAATCTACTGCTGACTTTGCCTTTTTTGCGAGCATTCGATTGAGTCTCATCACCTATTACTGTGAGGAGAATTCAGTCATTGCCCCCATCGATTTAGTAGACAGTTTGGCTTCCATCAAGACGTTCCTGATGACGTAGACCTACGAAGGTTCTATGACCCAGACGGAATACTTTCCATTCATCAGGAGTCCATTCAGCGTGAAACCGGCTCAGAAGTTCGATGTCCTTGGCGTTGCACTTCCCTCGAGAGGTATGTCACCCGCGCTTTTCAGGAGTGGTGGGGCAAGGTGTTTTTGGCGTCGCCGCAAACTGGCTCTTCCGATGGCTTGAAGAGGAAAAGAAATGAGACCCTTGATGCGAACGAGCCAACGGAAAACCCTCTTCCTAAGCCCACTCTTAAGGTTAGAGTCACTCATTCTAAGAAATCCTTACAACATTCTGTCTCTACAGATAATGGGGTTTCTTTGAGTGAACACATTCCCGGGGTAGGTGCTACGAATTCGGCTATACCTGCCTCTGATCCTCCAATAGCCAGTGTTCCGAGGTTGCGTGTAGCTGATGATATCAACCTTCCTCTAGACTTCCTGCCGACCCAACAATACAGGGAGAATTTGAAGTCTATCGTCGTTTGTCCTATAGCCGAACAGGAGAGGACAAACGCCCAAGGATCCCAACCAGCTGGCAAGAAAATCATAACTCCTCCTTCAAGGGCAGAAAACATTCTAGATGTTCTGGATGTTGACCCGGCTACCAACGAGGGCATGGTATTATTCTTCCTTTGGTCACTTTGTAATTTCTTCTTATATATTCTTTCATATATATATATATATATATATATATATATATATATATATATATATATATATATATATATATATATATATATATTATATAGGGAGAAAGTGATGGCATAGATTTTGGCAAACAATTAGCGCATCATCCCTTACCCTCAACAACATTTAGCTCCCGTTCCTTTAATATTCAAGAAAACGTTGTTATGCCGGTCGAGGAAGAAGTCAACTCCATCCTAAATCGAGTGTCGTAATAGCCCCGCATTCCTCTCATCGGAAGGTGCCCCATGGTGCAACCTCAGTCTTTCAAGCTGACAATCTCATAAGAGAGTCTCGAAGGGATGTAGCTCGATTCTTGGGACATGGTGTGCTTAATAGAGTGCGACGAAAACCTCCAGAAAAGCTTTATGAGTGCAAGGATGACTTCAACAGTTCAACAACATATACGATGCCATTGCACGCTATGGAAGGTTTTGACCCTACTCCTTTGAAGGAGAAAGTGGAAAGAATCATCAAAGAGTCTTGTGACGTTAAAGCTTTGCAAGATGTGTACTCCGAGCGGATCACTCGTGGAGCGCAATTCCAGTGTCGCATGGAGGTGGAGAGCGAACTCAAGGCAACTTCTGAATCCTTAGTTTCTGATTCTTCCCACCATCAGTTTTTGCAGGGTAAACTAGCAGGAGTGCGGTCTAGACGTGAGGAGATATTAAAAGAGCTAGAGTCTTTAGATGAGAACCTGAAAGGGTTGGAACCTTTGGTTGCGGCAAGCGAGACTCTACTCCAACAGCGACAACAGACCGTCTCGGCATTGAAGGGCAAACTTGCTATTATTGAAAATACGGTTTCGCTAAGTCAGGCCGAGGAGGATAGCTTGAACCAGATGAGGAGTTTTCTTCAAGAATCATATGCGGATGTGCTGAACTTCATATGGGACCCTTAGTTGCTTGATGTTTTTTTTAAAAAATTTATTTCTCAGACAATCATTGCTACTTTCTGTCAACTTGGGATATTTTCGTTCCATGATCGATGTTTAAATTCATATATGTATCTTTTGAGCCATAGTTGAAATAAAGTAAAGTTATTTCGTTTGACTATAATATACCCATGTAAACATCGAGGAATGAGTGTCTTGACTGCTTAATCCCTTTTTGTTGTGGCGGTTGCATTTGAGAGCACCTTAAGGGATGCGAACTCGAAAGAATCAAGCCAAACGCCATTTGGGAAAGCGATGAAAAGTTTATTTATTTTAGCCGTTCACAGTTTATACTCTTGCGGGCCAAGAGTATTACAATGATGAAAAGAAAAGGGAAAAGAAAACAACTCTCTTTTTTTTTGTGAATAGTTTAAGCTCTTATTCGGGAGCTATAATGATGAAAATAAAAGAGAAAAGAAAACAACCCTCTTTTTTTTGTGAACAGTTTAAGCTCTTATTCGGGAGCAAGTCGACATCATTTCTTCAAGGGAAGTATGGTTTCAAAAACTTCGCGTTTATCGGCCCTACTCGGACCCCTTCATTGTCAACTATCTTGTATGCACCGTTTGAGTACACCTCCTACACGATGTATGGGCCATCCCACTTTGAGGTGAATTTGCTTCCTCTTGTACGTCATGATGATTGGTCTCCTCACCGCGAGCACTAAGTCGCCGACTTGAAACGAGCGAGGTCGAACCTTCTTATTAAATGCTCGTGTCAAACGAGCTTGGTAACATTCCAACTTTTGTTGAGCTTGAAGTCGCTTATCATCAAGAGCTTCTAACTTAGCGAGTCGAAGCTTGTGGTTTTCTTCCTCATTAAGCCCTTCTTGAATAGCAACGCGTAGCGATGGAATTTCAATTTCCAAGGGCAAAATGGCTTCTACCCCATATACCAATGCATAAGGGGTTGATTGAGTTGGCGTCTTGAATGTGATGCGGTAAGCCCAAAGAGCTTCTCCTAGCCTTTCATGCCGATCTCGTTTTGTTCTTGTCACCACCTTTTTCAGCAAGTTACACAATGTCTTGTTGAATGCCTTCGCTAAACCATTTACAGGGGCATTGTACATTGAAGACTTGTGTTGGGCAAACTTGAATTTTTCGCAAAGAGCCGTCATGGACTTATTGAAAAAAGGTTTGTCATTGTTTGTGATTATGAATCGAGGCACGCCATACCGATATATGATGTGTGTGCGAATGAAGTCCACTACATTATGCTTCTTGACTTCCTTTAATGCAATTGCTTCTGCCCATTTCAAAAAGTAGTCATTAGCGGCCAAGATGTACATGTGACAAGCGGAGGACTTAGAAGTCACAGGTCCCACAACATCAAGCCCCCATGCATCGAAAGGCCATGACGATATAGTGGGGTGAAGCGGCTCTGGAAGTTGATCTTTGAGGTTAGCATGGAATTGGTATGCATCACATCTTTTTGCATAGTCCATGCAGTCCTTCACCATGGTAGGCCAAAAGTAGTCCATTCTTTTGATGCGATCTTGCAACTTCGACCCTGATTGATGGGCTCCACAAACACCTTAATGAGCCTCCTCCATAACATGTTGTGCCTCTTCCTAACCTAGACATTGCAACCAAGTGCCAAGGAAAGTTCGACGATAAAGAGTCTCGTTGTAGTAGAGAAAACGAGGGGCTCTTCGTTGAATTTCTCTTTTATGTCTTGGATCATCTGGAAGCTTCACATGCTCTAAGTAATCAATAAGTGGTTGTCGCCAATCTTCTTCATTTATTTCACACATGTTGACTATGTTGACTTCTTCTTGTAGGTTTTCATCAACGAGTGGAACAACCCATTGGCTACACACGGGAACGCTTAAGCTTTCCTCATCTGCCCCCAGTGCCAAAGTGGCTACAAGGCTAGCAAGCGCGTCAGCCATCTTGTTGGCACTCATGGGCACATGATCTAGCATGACAGTTTCGAGCTTATTAAGCAGCCGAGAGGCATACCTGTGATATGAGATGAGATCGTCCTTCTTGACTTCATATTCCTTTAACAATTATTTGATAACCAACTGAGAATCCCCATAGACATCTAGATCCTTTATTCCCATCCCAACAGTCATTTGTAATCCTAAGATCAACGCTTGATATTCTGCCATGTTCTTTGAGCACAATTGGATAAGCACGAATGAATATGTCAGAATATGTTGTTCAGGAGAAACAAAGATGACACCCGCACCGGCGCCATCATGTCTAGCAGCCCCATCGAAGTACATTTTCCATGGCGGGAGTGCTTCGATGAAAAATACGTCTTCCCCGGGTAGATCGTCATTCAGCTCCCAATCATCAGGAATGGGGTGATCGGCTAAGAAATCTGCAAGCGCTTGCCCTTTGACTGCCTTTTGTGGTACATAGACGAGATTATATTGCTTCAGGATGACAGCCCACTTTGCAAGCCTCCCGCTCAATACGGGCCTTGATAGAATGTACTTGATCGGGTCCGCTTTAGAGATCACACGCACCGTGTGAGCCTGCATGTAATGTCTTAGCTTTAGGATGGCAAACATGAGTGCCAAACAAATCTTTTCCAGAGGTGAATAGTTCAATTCAGCCCCGATAAAGGTGCGACTCAAGTAGTAAAGAGCTCTTTCTTTTCCTTCTTCGTTCTTTTGAGCCAGTAGTGCCCCCAACGACCTTTCTTGAGCTGCGATGTAAAGTATCAGAGGTTTTCCCACGATTGGCGCTCCTAACACAGGTGGACTCGACAAATATTTCTTGATACTTTCAAATGCCTTTTGACATGATCCATCCCACTCAAAAGGTGTATCCTTCTTCATGAGATGCTGAAATGGATGACAACGGCCCGCGGGATTGGATATGAACCTTCTAATGTATGCCAAACGTCCTTGGAGACCTCGCAATTCTTTAAGGTTCTTCAGCGGAGGCATCTCTTGGATGGCCTTCATTTTGGCATGGTCAACTTCGATGCCTTTGTGACGTACAACAAAACCTAAGAACTTCCCGGAAGTGACTCCAAATGCGCATTTGAGCGGATTCATCTTCAACTGGCATTTTCTCAACCGTTCAAAATTTTTTCGAAGGTCTTGCAGGTGATCCCCTTTCCTCCTTGATTTGACCACCAAATCATCGACATAACATTCAATTGATCGGTGTAGCATGTCATCAAAGATGGATTGCATTACACACTGATACGTTGCTCCCGCATTCTTTAGACCAAAAGGCATTACCTTGTAGTAGAAAATTCCTTTTGGTGTACGAAAAGTTGTCGCTTCTTGGCCCTCAGGTGCCATTTGAATCTGGTTATACCCCGCCGTGCAGTCCATGAATGATAAAGCTTCGTGCCCGGTAGTGGAATCGATCATGAGTTCTGTAACAGGCAGTTGGAAGTCATCCTTTGGACACACGTCGTTAAGATCACGAAAATCGACACAAATTCGAAGTTGTCCGTTTTTCTTTCTGACAGGGACAATGTTCGCAATCCATGTTGGGTATTTAACTTGACGGATAAATTCGGCTTCTATAAGCTTGTTTACCTCCTTTTCGATCTCAGGTACTAGCTCTGGGCGAAGACGTCGTTGAAGTTGCTTCTTGGGTGAAACACCCTTCTTGACGGACAACCGATGGACTGCGACTCTTAGGTCTAGCCCGGGCATTTCTTTGTAACTTCATGCAAACACATCCTTGTACTCATAAAGGAGGGTAAAATACTCTTTTTCCTGCTCCTGTGTAAGTAAGGAACTCACGTAGATCGGCTGAGGTTCCTCGACAGTCCCGAGGTTTAATTCTTTCAGCTCATCAACAGTGGCTTGCCCCCCGTCCTCAAGACTTTTAGGGATTTCTGCAAGCTCTACTTCTGAATCGACCTCTTCGTATTCATGAATCGTGATGTGGTTAGAGGTAACAATCTCTTCGTTTTCAGCCTCGTTCTCTGGCTTAGGGCCATTCTGTTGGTTTGTGAAGACCACTGTACGTCACTTTACCCTAAGAGAACCATATGTTTTTACATCAAGTATTGACACACGCTTCATGCGGGAAGGGATGGAACTTTGTACTTCATTCAATTTACCCAGACGGTCAAACACTGAATTATTCCCTTCTTGTGGTAAAGGATTCAATGCTTCTCCTTCTTTTGCAAGTCTACTAAACACCGATGGTCTTGCTTTCGCATCACCTTTAGCTTTGTACAGTCTGGAAGACTCTTGATTTGCGCCTTTCCCTACCCTTGTGAACACAGACGAACGTCTCTTTGAAGTATGTGACAACCTATCAAACACAGAAGTCCTGGTGTTAGGTTGGACTTTCTCATCCTCGCTCTTATCGTCCTCTTTAGCGGTGATGTGTTGCACCTCAGACTGTTTATTGCTTCGTCGCCCTGAGATTCTGATTAGTGTAGGAGGTGTATAGCCAAGACCCACCTTGGCGGAACTTACTCCTTCCCCTTGCTCTTGAATGCGCTTCTGAGTCTCGTTAAGACCATACGGCTTGACTTCAATGACTTGTCCTAGCGCGACAGGATTCGTGAAATCATAACCAGCCATCTCCATGAGTTTGTATGCGTTAGGGCCGAATCCCTCATTTTTCTGCTCTTGGAGTGAATTCTTTGCCTCCTTCAATGAGGTGTGAGAAGAAGGAATGAACCCCAGAAGAGAGCGCTTGACTACCTTAGGTCGGTATGTTTTCGGTACTGGCAAAGTTGCACTTACTTTGAGTGTGTGCAGGTCGGGGTCTCCAACTCTCCTGTTAATTTTGCCCCCCATGGTTTGGCTCGTTTGACCACTGAATGGGGATTCACCTTCCTTACGACGAAACATCGGGATATACCTCAACATCGGGGGTGTAACAGTAGCTAAGTTGCCTGCTTGTATTGCAACTTGTCCAGAGGCTCTTGGTATATCCTCACATTCATCGTTTTGTTTCACAGGTGCTTGACTTTCTTGCATGATCTTTGAAATTCTCTTACCCGTAGAGGAGATCATGGATGGCATTGTCTCTTTCGGGGTAGTTTCTTCCTCGAAAAACTTTGCATCGGCAAAATGCGACTCAGCTTGAGCGAATGGTTTAGCATCTCCGTTAATCTTTCTTTCACCATCACGATAATACTTGAGACATTGATGGGTGTGGAGGCTACTATTCCATGCTCATGGAGCCACGGACGTCCAAGTAGCAACTTGTAAGATGTCCTGGCATCAATCACATGAAAGATAGTGGATCTTACCAAATCACCTATAGATAGCTCTAAACGGATCATGCCAATCATACGTTGACCCTCCAAATTAAACCCATGAATCATCATTATACTCTTAGATAGTTCTTCTGTCATGATTCCTAGATCATTCATAGTAGACTTAGGTATGATGTTAACAGCTGAACCTCTGTCCACTAGCATACGTTTCACCTTCTGCTCCCGAATGTAACCAATCACGAACAAAGGACGGTTGTGAGGTTTGGATCCTAGCAGCAGGTCATCATCTGTAAAAGTGACCGTTGTATTACAAGCAGAACATTCAGTAAGAGTTTTTGCTCGTTCACCAACATCCTTAACTTTATCAATGTAAAGCTTTGGTTCGCATAAAGCAATAGCGATGTGCTGGCGCATTTCCTCTGGCAAATGAAAGAATTCATTCCAACTCATATGCGTTGGCAAAACATCCAAGATAGTTTGGGTCTTCTCATTACCTTTCATTGATTCTGTCTCCTTTTCTGCTCCATCTTCTTCATCTACTTGTTTAGAACAAGATGTCATGTTGACAGTGACGCTCCCAAAGCAGTCAGATGGAAGAACTTCTCCTAGTGCATTACCATCGTCCATCGGGTCTTCAGTAGAACATGCTTCGATACAAATATGATTGACCTCAACATTGTCATCGGTATCGAGTATGATTTTCCCTTCCTTAGCCAGTTGCATAATGCGTTCTTTGAGTGTGATGCATTTTACAAGTGGATGACTTACGACCCTATGATAACTGCACTACCTAGGGTCAGAAGTCTTCCCAGCTTCTTCTGGTCGTTTGGGTTCGGGTAGTTAAATGATCTTGTTTTCCAACAAACCGTCTAGCATCCCTTGCAAGTCCGAATCAGGAAACGTTCTTCTCTTGGAGCTCCTTCAGTGTCAAACGTTTCTTCGTGGTGTCTCGTGCCGCAAAGCTCCTCTTATCTTCCACCTTTGACTTCCCCGAAATCCGGACTGGCTCGTTTGTTGAGACTAACATGGATTCCCTCGTTGAGCTCTTGGAAGGTTTAATACTCTTCTTCAGATCCCCTCTATCTCTCTTTGGCTCAAAGGAAGAGGATGTGGGCTTGCCGCGTCGATTGGCTATTGTGATCTCCATGTCATGAGCCTTGGTTGCCAACTCCCGGAAAGTTCTCGGTTTACTCATTTGCAAGACATAGAGCAAGTCCCAATTCATACCATTGGTGCACATCTCAACGGCTGAAGCCTCATATAAGCGATCTTTGTACTCGAGGCTGAGTGCACGCCACCGATTGATATAGTCAAGAACTGGTTCATCTTTCCATTGCTTAGTGTTTGTCAACTCAGTCATGCTGACAATTCTTTGAGGACTGTAGAACCTGTTCAAGAATTCTTGCTCCATTTGTTCCCAACTATCAACGGATTCGGGCTCTAAGTCAGTATACCAATCAAAAGCGGTATCTTTCAAGGTACGGACGAATTGTTTCACTAGAAGATCACCATCAATACCCGCATTGTTGCACGTTTCGATGAAGTGTGCGACACGTTGCTTCCGGTTCCCTTTTCCTTCGAATTGGACAAACTTTGGGGGTTGGTACCCACGAGGCATGTGAAGGGCGTCAATCCTCTTTGTGTACGGTTTGGTGTACAGATGAATCCGCGTCGCGCCTCCTCCTAATTGAGTCTTGATCGCATTCGCCACTAAGTTTTGGATTTGCTCCACAGACAAAGAACCTGAGCTGGAGTCCTCCTTCTTCCCTTCTTCTTCATCGGAATCTCCGTGATTGGATCCCTTGTCAGAATCTTCATCTTCTAAACTAATAACATAGTTGTTAGCATGCCGCTTTTCTAACTTTTTTGTTAGCTTCTTAATCCGTTTATCTTGGCACTTGATATGCTCAGTTTTCTCCTCGCTTTCTCTCTCGAGTCTAGCTAGGACGACCTTCATGGTTTCGAACTCTTCTTCATAGTTAATGGCTCCAGTGGTCATAACCGGCATAACAACAGTGTCAACAGACTTAGCGTCGGAATGTGAGAGCGTGTAAATATTTGGAGACTTCAGCATTTCTCCGTCGCTCTCATAATCTTCAATTTCTTCATCAAATGGTTGTGCCACAAGCTCTATGTGACGGTGAAGTCCATCCATCCACTGAGCGGATGCTTCCTTTGGAGGGATTTGAACGGATTTCTCTCTAAGCAAATGAGACGTGATGTGATTTGTCCCCGACAAGTCGAAATCAGCAATATGTGACGGTGGAATCACATCAGTTTGTTTCTGGGCCTCCATAGCAGCGATCTTGGCCATCCTTCTTGTGACTACTCCGTTGTACGTCATACTAGCGGTTGCCAACCCTTAGGATTTGGACGGAATAGCTTTTTTCCAAAAAGGAGGGATGTTAGTTCAAGGAGCCATGTCTTCTTTGATTGATGAACGATTTGTTTTTGGAGAAAGAGATGAGAGGTAGAGATGTCCATCGAGCGTGCTAAAATTGGTAAACACAAATTTTCGGGTCTAAATAAATAAACACAAGAAATTAGTGAACAAATATAATATATTAATTTCAAAGGATTTTGGTTACAATGTCTATGTATTTGTCACAAAATAAAATGTAACTCCTCCGATTCGATCTCGTTGAATGAACTTGAAAGAGACTTGAATGAATATGATTTTGGATGAATGTGATCTTGAATGAATATAGTCTTGGATGAATGTGGTCTTGAACGAGGGTCGTAGAGACTTGACCCCGATCAAGAGGAAGTGGTTTGATCTCCCACGAATGGATGGCACGAGCTTAAGCTTTATTGTGCTTCTTGTTTTCGACAGAGAGTATGAGAGCCTTTGAGTCTTCTTTGGATGTTTTTCAAACCCCTTGAAATGAAGGAGAATGATCTCTATTTATAGAGAACCTGGGCTAGCCTATGGGCCCATTTAATTTCTTTAAAAAAAATTAAAAGGAATAAAATTTATGTGTCATCCATGACACGTGTCATAATTTAATTGACCAAAATATAATATCATTTAATTTATAATTAAATGATCCACCATAAATAATTCTGACAAATGGTGGATGATTATTGGCCGAATTAAAATTATTTTAATTTCCACGTGGCGAGTCTTGATTGGACGATAATTTTTTTACCTTCTACACTCCTTTACATTAAGTTTGGTGAAGGTTTGTTCAAGGAGATTCAATGAGCTGTTGGTGGAGCTTCCTTTAGGCAACCATTTGATAATTTAATTCTATTTTGGCGGGATTCACTCTCTTTAGAGGTAGTCATATCATCTTCTTTGCTTTCCTTGTTCATTTTGTTGATAAAAAAACATCAAACTAGCTAGCTTAGGTTAATGAGTTCTTAGATGGATGTCCTTATCATCCATGGGTGTCGTGTGATCCTTGGGGCTTTAACTCAATCTTAGGGTCTACTGAGGTCATGGATGCTTCAGATAATATTATAAAATTACTTCAAAAGCTAAATTATATAAAACTATTAAAAAATTGCAGTGCATCATACGTGCTGTCAAATGTTAGTTTTGTCTAATAGCTTTAGCGTAAATTTAAAATTTATTATGAGATGTATTTTCATCATTGTTCTTAAAAAGGATTCACCCGGACAACTGGGAACCAATGGTTAGTCCGGGTCGGTTCAACCCAGAGTCGACAGTTGGGCCAGTTTCAAACTTGATTGAATTTGGTTGAATTTGATTCTAGCATTTTCTTCCTATCTAATAATAGGTGAAATGGACATACTCTTCCGTCTTTCACCATACTCATCTTCTGTTTTTCTATATGCATTTGAGTATTTGAGTTATGGTTAATTTGGAGTTCAAATGAGTAGAGTCAAAAATAAGTTATTGATATATAACATGAATGTCCACCTTAATTCAAAAAATAATAGATAGGTATTTATGGAACAATGGGAGTACAAGATTGTATAGCTTGTAAATTGTATTACAAAGAAACCAATAATAGCATACATAATGGAGTATGAGATAGTAAGAGTTGGTAAGGAGGATGGAAAAGCACCATCATTCCTTGCCATCGGCAGCACGAAGTGAACCAAGCTGAACGGGGGCTTGTGTGCTGACCACCTTGGATGAACCATAGACAGAGAGGTCGACGCCCTTTGCCTTTTCTTTCTCAATCTGATCCTTTATCCAGAAGTAAGTGATCCTCAACCCATCCTTTAGCTTCATAGTGGGGGCCCAGCCAAGTTTCTCTTTGATGAGTGTGTTGTCAGAGTTACGGCCGCGGACACCCTCTGGACCAGGAATATGATGGATGGGAAGCTTCTTATCCTCAAAACTCAAAACAATTTCGGCCATCTCGTTCATGCTCACCATCTCATCACTTCCAATGTTTACAGGCTCCCGGAACTCTGACTTGGTCAGTCTGGAATCAAAATCAAGATCAATCACAACTGGTAGAATACAGTCCATGTTTTGATCATTCATTGCACTACTACTATTACTACTACTACTGCAGAAATTTGGTTACTCTCACCTAAGTACACCTTCCACACATTCATCAATGAAGGTGAATGATCGGGTCTGCAGGCCATCTCCCCACATCTCAAACTTATCAGTTGATGTGATGGCTTTCCTGCAAAACGCAGCCGGAGCCTTCTCTCTTCCACCTGTCAATCATATTCACATCAACCACAACTCACAAAACTTGAAGATCTTCGTAATTCAAACATTCATGACAACTGGGGTTAACCATAAACTATTTAAGAGCGGTCTTTCTCATAGCTGTTAGAAAAAGTTGTTGAGATGTTACCTTTCCAAGTGCCAAATGGGCCATATATGTTGTGGAACCTTCCAATTCTACATCCAATTCCAAAATCTTTTGTGTAATGCTTGCACAGCTCCTCAGTAGCTAGCTTTTCCAAGCCGTAAGCGTCTTGAGGCTAATGAATTCATTGTCATCAGTCATCACAAAACCCCAATGCTCGTTCAATCAACTAAAAACAAAAGGCTAAGCCTGGGTAAGGAGACTGATTATCATTCATACCTCTGCAGGCCAGGCATCCGACTCCTTAAGACTCACATTGGTAGTCTCCAATTGCTTAAATTCAGGATAAATGCACGCACTCGAGGCATAAAAGAACCTGCAAGATCCAGGTCAAGTTTCAATCTTGGTAGAAAAGAAGAGAACATTTCAACTCATGATAACAACACAAATCAAGGAAACCGACCTTTTGACACCATTTATCCTGGCTGCCTCAAGCATATTGAAACTGATCATTGTGTTGTTGTACATGATGACAGAGTGATTAGACTGAATAAAACCCATGCCACCCATATCGGCAGCAAGGTTGAAAACATGATCGACGTCCTTAGTGACCTTCAAGCAATTATCCATGACCCTAAGATCAACAAGGTGAAATTCATGGCAAAACATGTCCTCTGTCATGTGTTCATTTTTCTTCCAATCTGAAGCAATTACATAGTGCCCTTCACTTTTCAGACGCCGGGCGATGTGGGAACCGATGAAACCACCAGCCCCAGTGACTGAAATCCTAAGCTTTTCTGATGGCCAGTATGGCTCCCTCTCGAGTTTGTCATAGGTATAAGCACCATAGTCAAATCCATCATTATTCCCCATTCTGTAATCACCCAAACAAACAAAATAGCTTAATTCACACCTCAACTACACAAGCTATGATTCAAAGTGTAAACACATGCAACAAATGATGGCAAACTGCACCACATGGGAATACAACCTGGACCCTTTATAATCATTACATTACAAATTCTCACAAGTACACACAAATTCTAGGAGGGATTTTCCTCCAAAATGAAACTCTTGTTTTTCTCCTTTTTACACTCATTATTGTGGGGGTGAGGCAGCAGTAGGAGAAACAAAGAATAAGAATCAGAACAAAATAATAAGAAGCATCTATAGCTGGGTCATAGTGCACGGATATTCCTGGAACATAACAAAGATACAAAAGAAAATGCCAAAGAAGCTGCGAATTATGAGGATTGGGGAGATAAAGCGCAAAATAATAATAAATTAACTAACAAAATATGTCAACCAATTTTGACCAAAATCAATATTTTTCATATTATCACAGTTTAAATAACATAAATTTATCATAAAAGCAAAAACTTTGGTGTAGGACATTATGGCAGATGAGAAACCGAAGCCGCCTTCATCGATCAAATTCTCCACTAAATTCGTAGAATAATTCAATATAATCAATCGTACTCCAGATCTACCCCCAGCCCTCAATCACTGGAGAAACTATGTCACAAATTAATCATAAGAGAAACATATATATGAGGTAAAAGAGAGTATATCATAATAAGTGAAGCCAGAAAACAAAAGTCACTGGATTGAAATTAAACCCCAAACTCGAAAATACAAAGAAGCCAGAAAAGGGAATTGAAGTTAAAGGAGAAGAATCAAAGTTACCTGTGTTGGACTGGAAAATTGGAATGGTTTGAGGACGAGGATGAAGAAAAGAAGATAAAAGGAGAGATAAAGAGGTTAAGGAATGTATGAGAAGTGGGGTATTGGCGGTATGGATTGGTGATAGAAGAGGATGGGAAGATTTTGGATACTTTTGGGTGGGATTATGGAAGTGGTATATATAGTATAGACTCAGCACATACATACACACCCAAAGCCGATGTGTCTCTTTGTGCTTCACTTAAATAATTCTATATAGACCCATAAACAAACACAACCAAGGCCAATGTGTCTCCTTTAGTGTCACTAGTATTATTCAAAACTTCATAATCATTCATTTACATAAAATAAATCACATATACTAAAAAAAATAAATTATATCTCACTAAATTAGATTAACTGTAGTTATAATAAGTTACTTTCATGAATATATCTTAATTTTGATTTTTTATAGTAATTAATGGTACTTACACTTTTCAACCATCATAGTTGAAAAAAATCAATTTTAGTAGAATATCCTTCAAATATTAAATTTTATAAAAATTATATCTCAACAAATAGGATAACTTATTGTAACAAATTCTTAAATCAATATATATTAAATTCGATTATCTTAAAGATATATTTTAGGGCAATTATACATTTCAACTACCATATTTGAAAAAATTTGAACTATAGTAGATTATCTCGGATTATATCAATATATATTAATTTCGATTATCTTAAAGATATATATTCAATTATCTCGGATTAAATTGTTAAACCCTTCGCGCCCCCACCCCCCCTCCCCCCCCAACCACTACCAATATGTCTTCTAGAGGTAACATGCAAAATGAATATTGCAAAAATATATAGGGTAAGAAAACTAATTAAGAGCCCATTCTTTTCCACGGATCAATATTGGATAGTGTTGATGAGTATTCAACAGTGATGATTAGTTATGATCAGTGTTAATCTATACTGATGAGTGTTGATTAGTATTTACAATTACTAATAATAATTAATAATATAATTAGTTGTATTATGATACGATTTATAAAAAAATGGCACAACTCTTTTGTTTTCTTTCTTTAGAATAGGTTATAAACTTTATTAACAATATATTACTTATAATAAATTTTATTAGTTATAATTAATAATATAATTAGTGATAATTAGCAATCATAATTAACAATATAATTAGCAAAAAACGATTAAAGGGGCCTCATATTTTAGTGAAATAGTTTTAAGGGCACTCTATTATGAGAAATAATTGTGGGGTGACATTATTTTTTATGTAAATATTTAGAGGGGACATTCAGGTCAATTCCCGGCCAAAAAATGTGCAAAACGGGTGGATTTTATGTTTAGGCGTGTTTTAAATTGGAATTTATAGTTTTTTTTTTTTTGAGGAAAGCGGTATCCAACCGCAGACTAGGATTGTATTAACTCCGAGGTCACCAAAACAACAACCTCAACAGGACATACATCCAACCATGTTTTTGAGCACTTTAGATCTACTGCAAGTCTAGCCAAACAACGGGCCACCTTATTACATTCCCTTTTACGAAAACTAAAATTGATAGCTTCAAAGCGTGGTATCAAAGTGAGACAATCAGATACTATTCCCTGTGCCATAGGGTTGATCTTCCTCCCAGAAGTGAAGCTCTTGTATATTGCTAAGCAATCCGTTTCCACTTCCAGCTTGCGAATCCCCCTCCTTTGAGCCAATTCCATCCCGCTTCGGATTGCGCCAGCTTCCATAGCTTCCACTTCCCAGCTTGTCTCGGAGTAGATGGCGGCTGCGCTATCAACCTTCCCTCTTGCATCCCGGATAACCATCCCCCAACCACCTGTCCCATCCGGACAAACTGACGCATCCGAGTTTAATTTGCACCATCCCTTGGGTGGCAGTGCCCACTTTTCATCAGTCATCTCCACTCTTTTCTTCTTCTCTCCTCGGCATTGGGCTTGGATGTAACTGTTGTGGTGGTCCTGAGCTCTTACTGCTGCTTCAAACGGATGCCATCTACACTTGTTCATGACCCGATTATTTCGCATCCCCCAAATGGTCCATATGATCGTCCCGAACAAGCCACTGGCTGTTCTGTCCATCTCTTTCAATCGAGTGATGATCCATTCTCCCATATCCACCACTTCTCTGTTCTCTACTTCATACTGGAAGTTGCTATGTCGCCAAACTTTCCTCGTCCAATCACAATCCAGAAGAACATGGGTAATTGTCTCATAATCTTCCCTGCATGCCGAACATACTGGGTCGAGTTCCATTTGCCTTCGGATCAAGTTTGTGGTTGATGGCGTAGCATCTCGCCAAATGCGCCAGACACAGTGTTTAACTTTCGGTCTCGCCGCCATTTACCATATCATTTTTGCACAGTCATCATCCCACTTCGAGTATGACCCCTTATCTCCCCTCTTGGCTTTCTCCATCTCTCTCGCCAATCTGTATGCTGATTTAACAGTAAAATCGCCATTGTAACTTAGCTCCCATATTATTCGATCCTCACCTTGAGTGTTCCTCAGCGGAATTGCCTTAATTTTCTTTTGGGTTTCCTCATCAAAACACTGTCGCACGAGGCCTTCTTTCCACCTACCTGGAATGTCATCTATTAACTCCACTACAGACGCTTCCCTCTCCAGGATGATTGGTCTAGATGTGATGTAGCCTCCTTCCTTGCCCGGAAGCCATTTATCCCCCCAAATCTCGACCTTTGCGCCATTTCCAATACACCACCTCATCCCAGCTTGCACTAAGTCTCGAGCACTTAAGATGCTCCGCCACGTATAACTTGGTTGGGAACCCAAGCGTGCATGCCAAAAGTCTGTATGAGGGAAGTAGCGAGCTTTTAATACCCTTGCTACCAGTGACTCGGGGTTTTGCACCATACGCCAGGCCTGTTTGGCCAAGAGGGCTTTATTAAAAGCCTCTAACTTCTTGAAGCCCAAACCACCCTTTATCTTTGCATTACACAAAGTGTCCCATGCTACCCAATAAATTCCTTTGTTATCTCCCGCCTTTACCCACCAGAAATCTCGACAAAAGCCTTCTAGGGAATGGCAAACTGTATTTGGTAGCTGGAAACACTGCATTGCGTAAGTTGGGATCGCCTGAGCCACCGCCTTAAGAAGAACCTCTTTCCCAGCACTCGAGAGGTGTCTCCCTTTCCATCCCTTGAGTTTTTTCAGCACTATGTCTTAGACATTTTGAAAAATTACTCTCTTTGACCTCCCAATAAAAGTTGGGAGCCCAAGATAGCGATCATGGGTTTCTACTGCCTTGAAGCCAAGTCTCGTCCGGAGTGTATTCTTCAGTTGTTAGTTCACGTTTCGGCCATAGGAAACCTCTGATTTGTCCATATTGATCATTTGTCCCGAGGCAGTCTCATAAACTCTCAGGATTTCAAGGACCCGCATAGCTTCCTCTTCTGTTGCCCTGACGAAAAGGAGACTATCATCGCAAAGAGAAATTTGGTTATCGTAGGTGCACCTCTTGCCACTTTAATACCATGGATAAGTTTTTTCTCCTCCCTGTCTCTAATGAGCGAAGATAAGCCTTCTGCACACATCAAAAACAGATATGGTGAAAGTAGATCCCCTTGGCGGAGTCCCCTACTTGGGGTGATTCCATCTGAGGGCTTCCCATTAATCAGGACGTGGTATTGGACTGTAGAAATGCATCGCATCACAAGCTCCACAACAACCTGGTTAAAGCCAAGGGCCCTCATCATGTTTTCAACAAAAATCCATTCCACCCTGTTGTAAGCTTTACTCATATCCAACTTTAGGGCCATGTGACCCCTCTTGATACCCTTTGGTCTCTTCTTTAAATAATGAAAATGTTCAAAGGCAACCAAAATATTATCTGTAATCAGTATGCCTGGAACAAAGGCGCTTTGGGACTCATTTATGATACATGGAAGGATTCTTTTAAGTCTATTCGCAATGGTTTTAGAGATGAGCTTGTAGATCACATTGCACAAACTAATGGGCATATAGTCCTTGGTAGTGGTGGGGGTCTTAACCTTTGGGATTAAAGCGATGTAAGTATGGTTCACAGAAACAGGTGAGCACCCCTCATTCAGCACACTAAGCACAAAGGATAATGTATCTTGACCGACAATATGCTAGAAATTTTGAAAGAAAACAGCAGACATACCGTCTGACCCCGGGGCCTTTGTGGGGTGCATATGATGTAGAGCACAAAGAACCTCCTCTTCTGTAAAGGGCTTTGATAGCTCCGAGTTCATCTCCTCAGTGACTGGGGGTTTGACGTAGCTAGTAACCGACCCTATGTCCACACCATTTTGAGATGTGAAAATGTGCTCAAAATACCGCATGAAAACCCCTTCCACCTCCCCTCCCTGGTTACACCACTATCCCTGTTCATCCTTAATGCTCGCAATGTTATTTTTTCTCCGTCATTGCGATGCTTTTTCATGAAAAAACCCGGTATTTTTGTCACCTTCCTTGAGCCACTCCTGTCGACTTCTCTGAGCCCAATAACATTCTTCTTTCTCCTCAATTTCCTCAAGTTGCCTCAACAAACTCCTAAGGCCCTCTAAATTTTCCTTCGTGGGCTTGTCTTTCTGGGCCTATTCAATGTCTTGCTTCACTCGTTGGGCTTCATTTTTCATCCGTTTCATGTTCACACCCAATTTTCTTTTTGTTTTTTTGCAACACTCCTTCAATCTATTCCCTATCTCTTGACCCCCTGTCTCGCTCCACGCATTGGCTATGACATTTTCACACTTGTCATCCTTCAACCTCGAACCTACAAGGTCTACCCCAACTGGTTATTCTCCCTTGGTTGCTATTATGGATCGAGCTAGTCAGCGTAATTCGAAGGTGGTCCGACCTCCTCTTATGAAGGTGTTGCACATACTTCCATGGAAAAAGCTCACACCATTTTTTATTGCCTACAAATCTGTCAAGTCTCTCTTGGATGTTGTTAGCGTCCTCTCTTCCATTATTCCATGTGAACATGTGCCCATCGTATCCGAGATCGTGAAGTCTACAATCCATGAGCGTTCTGCAGAACCCAACATAAGATCTTCATCTGGCATGTCTCCCCCTTACTTCTCATCAATTCTCGAGATGTTATTAAAATCCCCTCCACAAATCCATGGAATATCATGATCTCCCTTTAAGGTTTCAATGAGTCTCCATGTTCTCCATTTGCCTTCTGCCCTTGGGTAGCCATACACCCCCATTATCCTCCAATTTGCACTTCCATTCTCATCTAAACCCAGCATGTCAATGTGGTTTGATGACATCGGTTGCAGCTTCAACGAGACCTCTTCCTTCCAATCCATCGCCACGCCCCCACTCCTCCTCCGTGCCTCTCCCACACAACTGACGAACACACCATTTGGTAATCCCAATCGAACCTTTAAATGTGTCCATTCTCATTCCTTCAGTTTAGTCTCACTCGAAAAGACCATATCGGGATTTTCTTCTATGATGAGGCGTTTAACGCCTTTCACTGCCCGTGGGTTCCCGAGCCCATGGCAGTTCCACATTAGGATCTTCATTGTCTTTCGCGGGGTTGATCATCAGTCGCCGCTACTTCTGTGAGTTTGAATTGTGTGTCAAGATCTTCCGGACCACGGGCCTTCTTTCCATTGTCTTCCAATATATCATCAGTCTCCATCATTGATCTCTTCCTCTTGTGTAACTCGTCACCTGTTTTATTCCCTTGTTGTGGCGGTCTCGATATCCTCTTCCATTTCGCTTTTTTCCTTCGACACCTTCATGTGGGTCTATCCCATCCTCCATTCCTTCCTTCTCTCCTACCAGCCCGGTTTCAAATTCACCATCCATGTCATCCTGTGCTGTGTCTTCGTCCTCCTCACCTTTCTGCTTCTTTTCACTTTCACCCAAGGAAACTTTTTCACCAGTCCCATGCATCGTGAATTTCTCGAGTTCCACTACCACTTCGTCAACACTGGGTTCTGCATCACGTTTACCCACTTTTCTCGCTTGGAAAATCATATTTCTGGCTGCATTCCCACCTCTCGGCTTTTGAGTGGTCCTTATTCCTTTTCTAGCCTGCCAAGGTGAGGCCTTCATCCGATCTCCATATTGTAAGACTACTTCTCCCTCCCTGTCTTCTTTTTCCCCACATTCACTTTCTTTATGCCCTAGCCGACCACAGTAAAAACATATTGCCGGCAGCCTCTCATACTTCACTTTCAACGTTAATTTTTCCCCTTTCTTCGTCTCAACCGGTATTTCTTGTGGAAACGACTCTCGAAGATCCATCATTACTCTGAATCAAAGAGATCGCTCCCATCCTCCCTTTTCGGTATCATCTATCTTCATCAGCACCCCTAGATGGTCTGCAAGTGCCCTAATATTCTTTTTGTTTCTCCCCCTGAACGGGGGATCATAAACTCTAACCCAAAATGGCACATGGTGGAGTGTCTCCGCTGCTTTGGACAATTTTGCATATCGCCCTCGACACCTTGCATGTACAACACTGCCTTATCAAAAGACCATGGTTGTCCATCCATCACCTTCTCCAGATCCCTCCAATGAAAGAATTGGAAGAGAAAAAGATTTTCCTCGATCTCCTTAATCTCCACCCCCTTCCCTAGACTCCATATCTTCTCCGTTGTATTCATAAAAGCATATCAATTGAAGCGTTTTTTCGTCCATAATTTCCCTATCAAACACAGTGAAATCTGGTGATCTTCCTCTTCCGACCCATCATTAGTCCATACAATGGGTTTCTTCCCCTCTCCGTCACCTTCCCGCATGCACTATCGGTATTGTCTCCCATATTGGTATAGGTTCTAACCTCCGCCACTTGTTGGTGTTGGACACAGGTCACGAACACTGACGTCGACTACCCTAGAAACCTAGGACAAACCGTCACTGCGGAAACCCTAAAGGGAACCTAGGAGAGACTTTGTGTTTAATGTCAAGTTTGACTGTAAATTGGAATCTATAGTTAACTCTAACGTATACAATCAAATCTCTTAACATGATAAACATGCCTAAACATAAAATCCACTATTTCGTGCTATTTTTGGGCGAAAATTGGCCTGAATGTCCACCTAAATATTTACATCAAAAATAATGTCACTCCACAATTATTTCTCATAATATAAGGCCCTTAAAATTATTACGTCAAAATATGAGGCCCCTTTAGTCATTTTTTGTATAAGTATTTATACTCTTTTATTAGCAATATAATGAGTTATTTTATCAATTTTATTACTAAAAATATAATTAGTTATACTAGTAACTAGCAATAATAATTAATAATATAATTAATTAATTTAATTGTTCAGTTAAGTTCAAAATATAATTTCATTAATTACCTTAAAATTAGTTATATTAAATGTGTACTTTGTTTACCTTTTTTTTTTTACATGAAAAAACCTAACAACTTTTACATGAATATAAATAGGTAAATGTTGTTTGCTTGACCGAGGATATCTCATCACTATATTTATCTCCCTATAAGGAAAATGATGTACGATATCACATCTTAGAATTTAGAAATGTCTGTCGACCTCAAGGAAAGAAAGAAAATTTCAATTATCAACAATCATCGTTGCAACACAATAACTGTGAGAGTATTTTAAGTGTTGAAGGCAAGATGGAAAATATTGGATGAAAGGATATCAAAATAAATAAGGGTTTTTGGATATTAATATGTTGTACTTTGGGATTGTTGGAAAAAAAAGACACCAAGCTTTTTCTTGGATAGTAATATATTGTACTTTGGGGGGAGGGAGGGATTGGACAATAATACACATGGAACTGATTCTGACAGTGGATGACTTGATGGTGATCTTATCTGAAAAAAATAAAAAATCTTGATTAAAATTAATGTCATGTCAACAAGTCTAAATGAGTGATTCCTATTTTTTTTAAACAATGATACGTCATTACTCCACATTTTCCTTAACCTTACAATATAATTTTTTTTTTGTAATAGAAACAAAAATGAACTTCTTCCCTTCTTGTTTTGACTTACAAACATAACATTGATTTATTCAAGATGTTAAGTTTTTTCCTCCTCAGCGTACCATATAAGACTGCTACCGAGTAATCCACCGCCAGAATCTGTTATAAGTGCATTATTGTTCAACACCCTCTAAAGTACAGTATATATTGTCCAAGAAAAAAGTTCAGCTAGTGCATTATTGTCCAATGTCTCCAAAGTATCATATATTAGTGTCCATAAACCCAATAAGCAAACAAATTTAAGTTTATGCTATTGTTGCAACTTTTACACTTCATAACTTTATTCGTCTTCAAGAGCAAGGGATAAGAATCTAACCAAGATAACTATATGCTAAGTGAAAAAAATTTAGAAGCTGATTGCAACCAGTCTAGTAAGACATGTTCTTTTCAACTTATGATAAGAATTTATTGTTGATCAATGCTTATCAGTGCTGATGAGTATAGATCAGTAGTTCGAAACTTACAAGTGTTGATCAATGCTTTTGATTAGTATTTATCTGTACAGAATAGTGTTGATCATTTAATTAGTTACAATTAGCAATAATAATTGACAATATAATTATTATATTACTAGTCTTAAACCAGAGCGATGCACGGGTGTATTAAAAATTGGCTTAGGATTGTCGTAGAATGGCGAGAATTATACTGATGGGTAATAAGTTGTGTAGTAGAGTGACAATTAATGCGAGGAAGTTAACCAATCATTTTCTTTTTTAAAAAAGAAAGGAAAACTAAGATTTTTCTTTTGAATGATTGAGTTGCATAAATTGTTAGATAACTAAAAAAACTCAAAGAAAACAAAAAAAATTGCTTACAAATGAGAAGTGACCTTGAAAATTTGGTTGAAAGTTATAAACATGAGAATTCTGTGACAAGTATACAAATATATCAATAAACAAAAGATAAATATGATCATTAAAGAAAAGTAGGATAAAAGAATGTAAACACAGTGAGTCCTAATCATTTCTAATGCGTCAATAACTGGATATAGCTCACAATAATGGTGTAATAAACAAAAATAAATGAATATATGACTAAACAAATGTATGCTAGAAAAAATATGTAATATGAAAGATCCCCACCCACAAATATTGTCTGCTAAGTGAAAAAAAATTTAGAAGTTGATTGCTACCAGTCTAGTAAGGACATCCTCTTTTCAACTTATGATAAGAACTTATTGTTGATCAATGCTTATCAGTACTAATGAATGTTGATCAGTAGTTCAGAACTGATGAGTGTTGATCAATGTTGGTGAATGCTTATGAGGGTTGATTAGTATCTATCTGTACATATCAATGTTGATCATTTAATTAATTACAATTAGCAACTAATCTTTATCCCCGTGTTATGTGCTAGGCATGGGTTATTCTATTTTATTAAAAAAAACAAAGCAAATATGATAATTAAAGAAAAGTAAGATAAAAGAATGTAAACACAGTGAGTCCTAACCATTTCTAGTGCGTCAATAATTGGATATAACTCACAATAAGTCTGTAACAAACAAAAATACATGAATATATGAGTAAACAAATGCAGGCTAGAAAGAATATATAATATAGAAGATTCTTACCCATAAATATTGTAGTATTTTGTATGACCGAATGAATTGACGTGATCAAAGAGAAGTGAAAATGCTGATGAATGAATTAAAATAGTTTACGTCATAAAGTGTTTTCAATCTTTAACTCTAATTTTTCAGACGTAATAGTGTCTCGTTTAGCGGTTATGTGAGAGTGTTACAGGTTTATAAAATAACTCAGTTTTTAGGGTTTTATTAGAATTGGTCAATTAGTGGAGTAATGGGGTTTATTGAAAGTTATCTTTTGAAAATCTTTTAAATATTCTTTCTATACTCATGATAAATATAAGTAATTGTTTTTCATTAAAACAACATTTGATAGTTTATATGTGTACTCCCTCCGTTTTTATTTATTTGTCGTCTAGAAAATTATGTTGAAAACTTTGACCGTTAATATCTTAATTTATATAAACATTCATCATACAAAATTGATATCATTAGATTTGTAATAAAAAATACTATTAAAAAAGTATAATATTATATTTTTTATAAAAATTTTATATTAAAAATTATTGATTAAAAATTAACACTGAAAACCGTAAATGACAGATAAAAAAATATTAAATTTTTTTTAATCACAAATACTATATTGAATTTTTCTAATAAAAAAATATCATATTAGTTTTATCTTTGTGGACGTATGATTAAATAATGTCTAGTGTAGTGTACTTATTTAATTTCATCTAAATTGAGGAGTTTTTTAATTTTAAATTTTTTGGTTATAGATTAATTTCTTGAGACCATCTTAAATTTTAACAAATGACTACACTTTTTATTATTGTTATATTAAAATAAAATTAAGATGGTCTTGATTATTTTAATGACGTTTTGAATAGACGTATGTACTCATGTGATTTCATATATTATTGTACTCATGACTCTTTTTGTAATGTGAAGAGCTGATGGATGGGAGTTGTGTGTGAAATTACATTACGACGCTACTCAGTAGCAAACGAGGAACAAAAACAAAAAAATAATTGTTATTATAATATGTATAGTATTTAAAAATCCAAAGGATACTACAAATATGACATGACTCATTTGATAAATTACCAAGCATGGAAGATACTATGTAAAAGTTGAGATTATGGGCTTGAGTGTTTAATTTGTTGTTGCATTATATGTATATATTCTTTTTTCAATCAAAAATAACAATTTAATCACCTTGGGCATATTATAAATATATGTGTATTTTTTTTCACATAAATTTTAGGAGCCATGTAACTCAAAGTTTTTTTTAAATTTATGTATTAACTTATGTTTTTATTATTGTTTTTTTAATAATAAAGATAGGGAGTAATAAAGTTCTATGTTTTAATATGATGCATGCAAAATTACAATATACAAATTATATAATAATCATGATGGGAATTAAAGATTGCATTATGAAGTAATTGAAAGCACATAAATCAAAAGAGTAGAATTAGTACCTTAATTAACAACACTTTAAGAATAAGGGAAGAAGAATGAGAACAGCTCTATGGTGTGAGGTGTCAAAACTCTAATAAACCATATCCCATAATGAAGAGGGGAATCCTTTATTCATAGTGAAGGATGAATTGAAGACAAAGAAATAAATAAAATAAAGGGGAAGATACTGTGATGATTTTATGGAAGAAAATAGGAAAAAGATGGCTTCAAAAAAGAGGAAAATAAGATAATAGGAAAGGTGAATACTATGTCTGAATCTGTGAATTATCTCATGGAAAAGTAGTGTCGGAATAATTGTGGAAAAATAATAAGGAGAGGGGGAGAGAAGAGGAACAAAGGTTATTCTGCTTCGCAATTAACCGGTCAGTTAATTTACGCTGCATGTCATGCACACTTGAGAGAAATGGGCCAGTGACCCACTAGTAATCCTGTTTAACCGGTCGATTAAATCGGACCTTTATTTGGACTCTTGCCCGAATTGGATCAACGCATCTATTGGATCAAATGGGAAATTATGCTATTAGTTTTAAGGACTAAATCATGCTCTAAATTATTTACTATTTTTAACTAACTATTCCAAAATCCGGGACAATATCCGGTGTCTACTGATTGCTTGCACTTTAATTGAGTTTGAACAAAACGACAAGAAAAGTAGTACTACATGACTCTAAGATTGATATGACTGAAGAATCATATCTCTAGGTCTGAGTGATATTGATGATGCTTTGCTGAATCTTGATGTTTGTCTTGCTAGTGTAGATACCAAATTTTGTCCTGATTTAGTAAATTGGAATTTTTTATTATCTAGATTAGGACGCGAGTTAGGTTGAACACTTAGCATGCATCCTTGTAACGTGGTTCGTAGACCTCAGTTTTGTCGTTCTCTCTCAGGGAGTTGGGGCTTCTAAACCTAAAAGTCTATTCCGAATTCTCACCTACTAGGTTGGGGGTTCATCATCATTTGAGAGAAGGTTTTCAAGCAAACACAAAGACAACACAAGAAAGGAAGAAAAAGGGTTTCGGGAGCTTTAGGCAACCATAGGATTCATGGTCATGTGAGTTTTGTGGTTAAGAGGTAAAAAGATAGAATAAATCATATGAGAATCTCGTTAGAGAAAAGGCCACGAGATTCCCTTTTTCGAAGGTAATCCAGATTAACTTCCCCAAAATCCACCATGGATCTCGAGGGTTAATCGAACAAGATTCCCTAGTTAGCCTCTATCTCACTTTCATGAGAGAGTGGCTAACTATCCCGTCCTTAGCCTCCCATTGACAAGTGATTAGTACATTAGAGAGCATCCGATCCCTAATGCACCCCACTTGAAGGAAGGACTAAGGTGGGAATTAGATTTTTCCCACTAATTACCCCCTAATTCACTAACCCCAATAATTAATCATCCAAAGGAGCCTTAATCACTCCCTTAATCCTAAAGAAACCTAGCTACTAATCATATTAATAAACAAAAACAAACTAAAAAAACCCTAAAACCTAAAGACATTATAAAAACCCTAAGACAAACCATAAAGAAGACTAGACAGTCTGACCCTAGGAACCTTAAAACAAAACAAACAGACCCTAAACAAAACAGAACCAAACGAGACCTAAACAAACCCTAATGAAGCCCTAGCAGAACACACCAAAAACAAACCCCACAGACCCTAAAACCTAACTCTAACACCAAACAGAACCATCCTAGACCCTAATCAAGACTTAAAACAGAACCAAAACAAAGATTAACCCCGACCCTAATATGACTTTAGAGCTAAACCCAACACTTGACCAAAACCTTAATAATAAAACCTAGAACACTAACAACCCGTCCTAATAAAACCTAAGGAGAGCTCTACTGCCTAAACCGAGAACAAAAGGGCAAAAGAAAAGAGAGACAGGGGAGGAACAGAGCACCAAGAATCAAACACAAAATCCAATCACACACAACCTTCAGGATCAAACCAAAACAAATGCCAACGATCACATATAGGACGGAAAAGTGAAGAAAGACGAAGAGAATTACCTGTGGTCTTGACCAAACAGGTGAGAAAGGAAAACAGAGAAAGAGTAAGAAAAACAAGATCGAAGCAAATAGAACAATTCAATACCCAGAAAATTTCAACACCAATTCGAACATTATATCAATATCAAAACTCAACCATTCACAAATCAAACCCAGAATTCGAATGGTACAACCCAATCAAACAGACCAAATCAACAAAAATCCAAAATCCCAGATTCGAAACTCACTAACATGCATACGAAATTATCCCTAAATCTACCCTAACCCTAAGGATGGAGGCCGAAACCAACCATGAATCAATCTTGATGAATTTTGTTTCTGTTTTTGTAATCAATCTTGGGGTTCGAATTCACTGTTTCGATACCTTGGGATTTTGATGTTGGATGTAATGTTGCGAGTTTTCTGGGAATGTTGATGAATTTCGTTGTTGGTATCAATGTTGTTAAAATCGCGATCTGGATCAGTGGATCGTACGATCCTACGATCCAAATTTACCCCCACGATCTGGATCACACTAGGATCGCCCACCATTTAGACTCGGACCAGGATTGTTCCAGGATCGTACAAACTCGTAGGATCGTACGATCCTTATTAATCCAACGATCCTAGGTGTTTTGCAATATACAGGCCACTTTTTGATAGGGTAATGTAAATGGGCTTATGGAGTTATGGGCAATTGCTGGGCGTGTCACGTGTGGGCTATCTTGCTTATCTATATCTCTTTCTCGGTTTCTCCAACTGGCCAACACACCTCTTAGCTTGCTTTTTTTTTAAAAAAAAAACATTGAATTGAATAATTGAAAGAATAGAGATGTAGGAGTGTCGATGTTTAGGTTTTCATTCTTCACAGTTCACGCAGCTCTTCGGCCTTCGCAGTCTGGATACTCTTCACTCTTCCTCTGTTGCTTCATTGCTTCGCATTGACAATAACCCACACACGCTGGTTGCTTCGTTGCTTCGCTGCTGTATGCTTCGCTACTCTCTGCTTGCTTTTGCTCGCTGTTGTTTTTGCTTCGCTGCTGTGACACTCAGCAGTACAACTACAAAGATTTTTAAATCAATTACTTGATTATATTCTTGCAGATTGTAGGTTTTTATGGGTAAGATTATTATTAATTGTTATTGCAAAAGTTGGAATCTTGAACTTGTAATTAGAAATTGGATGAAATGTTTGTTGTAATTTTCTGTGAATTGTGATTGCAAAAGTTAGATAATAAGTGTGAATTATGTGAATTAGAAGTTGGATGAACTTGGAATTATTTGACTATATTCTTGCAGATTGCAAAAGATGCCCGTGAGTCCCAGACTCAATAGATGAAATGAATAACAATTTTCATACAATACTATGATGTTGTGAATTGTGATACTTGAATACATCATGTTTGGACATGTATACTATAGTAATTAAAATGAATCTTGAACTTAGAAATATAGTAATTAAAAGATTATCGACCGAAGTAAGGGGTAGATGCTTATGACGCTGAAAGTGGGGCTATTTATTGACGAATCTGCTAAAATTATGTTGATTTTGACCTTTTTAAGTGTGAAAATGAATTTATAGATGGTAAAATAGCTTTATACATAGACTCTTACGATCCTCGATCCGATCCTTCGATCTGATCCTCGGAAGCCCTCATCGATCCTAACTAGAATCCCGATCCTAACAACCTTGGTTGGTATTTTGATCTGGTTTGAATCTGGATATTGAATCATTTTGTGTAACGTGGTTTGTGAGACCTCGGTTTTTATCATTCTTCTCAGGGAGTTGGCGGCCTTGGTCATAGAAACTAGGTCAATGGTCAGGTTGAGATTGCTAAGGTAAGGATATCGGTTTGAAAAGGTCACAAAGCGAAAAACAAAACTAAGGTCGGTCAAGGAATGGAAAATGGGCTTTAGAGGCTTTTCGGGATGCAAACAGGGATGAGGAAATGGGTTTTGCAACAAGGGAATAACAAGAAGGGAGAATCAAGTGGCAATTCTGTTAGAAAATACCCACCGAGCTTCCTCTTCTGAGGATAGTCCGGATTAACTTCCCCAAAGTCCATCGACAGACCCGGAGGGTTAATGAAACGGAATTTCCTAGTTAGCCTCTATTCACTTTCGTGAGTAGAGTACTAACTATCCCAATTCCAACCTTCCAACACAAGCATTGGATGTGAGTGGGGACTTTCGAACCCAAATACATCCCACTTGAGGAAAGGAAAGGAGCGGGAAATTGATTTCCCAACTAATTACTCACTAATATTGCTAACCCAAACCTAATCACCCATTCACACCCTTAATTACCCCCCTAACCCATAGGGTTTCTAGCCACTAATCATGATAAAAACTAAGGTAACAACATCCAAACCAAACCTAAACATGATTTCTAACATCAAACAACCATAAACAAGCAAAAACAATGAAATATCAAGTAAATAAATTAAGAACAAGCAAAGTAATTAGCAAGATAATTAATAAAAGAGTTAAGGGAAGAGAATACTTATCAAAGTGCTGTAGATGAACAAGAGAAAGCAATAAAATATGATCCAACAATCTTTCAATTGTTTGAATCCCCAAATCTTCAATAACAAACACAAATCTCCAAAACCCTAGATTAATTTCCCACTAATCTCTCTCTAAAAGTCACTAATACAAAGCTGGAAATAGAGTCTAAGTAACTAGAGTCTAATGAGAGTTGAATCCCCCAGAAAACGGAGCAAAGGAGCTATTTATACCAAGTATCAAAAATGCCCAAAACGCAGCGTATAAAGCCCGAAGAATCGCAACCCAGCAGGGGGGTCGCGGGCGCGACCTGCGAAATGTGCAAAGCGATTTCTTCCCTTCGAGAGACCGTGGCTGCGGTCTGGCTCGTCGTGGGTGGGGTCTTCTTCGGTCATGCAGAGGTAGCGGGCGCTACGCCATTCGTGGCGGGGGCTACGCCTCTGCTTTCCCTCCCTTTGTTCTTCTTTCTTTCCGAAGCATGTAACGCCCGATCCGAGGGTCGTTGCACGCGTTACTTCACTAATTGGCACCAAAGGTTGGGAGTGTGGTCCCGGGTCGACTTCGCCTCGGTTTCCGGTCCGGCTCGGCTCGGGAAATCACCAAAAATTGCTATAAAATAGCTCTTTTTACCACGTTTTCGGTAAAAACTCCAAAATCTACAAAAGAACCAAAAACGCATTAAAAGTTATTAAATTAAACCACGAAACGAGTTAAAAGCCTAAGGATTTAGGCGGTATTTAGACACAAAATTGGGTCTAAACACCCCCCCACACTTAAACTTTTGCTCGTCCCGAGCAAAACAAAACAAAACAAATAAGAAAACTAAACACCAACTCCTCTGTCGTGGAAGGAAACGAGTGCATTTAGCGTATGCACCAAGCCCTTTGAACCCCCCGGCAGCCCGGGTGGACGAGATGGACTCGTGAGGGTTTGTAGCGGCTATGCCCACAAAAGCCAAAGAAAAAGGAGAGAGGGAAAGTGAAAACAAAACCGAAGAAAACAAAAGGAAAGAAAAACAAAGGCTTTGATTCAAAAGATCTCGCAACCTAAACTAAGAAATCGTTATTAAGCCTCCAAAAGCAACCGTTAGGAGCATTTCACAAACACCAATCTCAGATAAAAGTCAATCTTGAAGGTTTTTAACTCCCTACACTTTATGCCCAGCAAAACCCCACGTGCAAATGCACAAATGGGTTCTAACCGGAACCAAAAGATTCTAAAGACTCGTGTCCGAACTCAAAAACAACGAAACAACCAAGAGAAGCGTTGCCCTTCCTCGCATTTGGTCGCCCTTGGCTTGGTGAGGGCCGTAGGTGATGCAAGGAGAGGCCCACTCTTTAAGAAGCAAAAACTTTCTTTTCTTTTTGGGTTGGTTTTTCCAACGAGATTGCTTTTTCTTTTTCTCCTTTTTTTTTCTTTTTAAAGGTCGGTATTAGCCTTATTTTCGGGAATTGGACGGCCCATAATGGGGTATACCCTCCCAACACAGTCTTTTCCATTCGCCTCTCCGTCGCAAAGCGATATAGGAGGAGGGTTAAGGAGTATCCGTGCCGTACCACTGATACCGGGCCCGTGTAGGTTGGCTAAGTGTAGGTGGTTAATGTCATTCAGCGACACGCTCCACTTAATCCGGTTATTGTATCTTATAACTTCTTTTTCTTTCTTTTTGAACTTTTTGCTTTTGCTTTTACTAAACAGGAAAACAAAACAAACTCGGAGACAAACCTCTAGAGTTTCCCGGTTCCAATCGGAACATGAAAGGAATCGGGGGTCTCACTAGACACTCAATGAAGGGAGTCTATTTAGGTAAGTCATGACTAGCACCCGAGACAGGGTCGAAAATGCTCAGACCGGTTGCTTTTTAAAGAAGATTAAGAATGGCTTCTCAATTTCGACAACAAGATCCAAGAAACAAAGCAAAACAAAGCGAAAACAAAACTGAAAGAAAAACTTTTAAGGCTTTCACTCCCTTTTTTCTCCTTTTTCACACGAAATTTTTTCAAATTTTAGGCAAAAACTAAGAAAACAAAAACCAAAACAGCTAGGTGATCTACCCTTGAAACAGAATATCTCCCCCCCACACTTAAAACGCCACAATGTCCTCATTGTGGGAAGGTGTCACATGAAAAGGGTAGAGAACCTACAAAAACAAACAAACAAAAACAACTAGCAAGTAAAAATGGTGGCGACTCGAGCCCACACGGCTCCAACAGCAAAATATTCCCAACACAGACACTCAAAGGGGTTCGCCACCCAAAATAAAAATCAAGCATGTAGCAAGGATCAATATATACACAACAAAGAGTGCGGAAAGAGGTTACCTCGAGGTCTTCAATTCATTAACGAACCAATCCGCAATCCAGGAAAACATCACACTTGGGTTAGGAATAAACAAGAAAAACATAGTAAGTGTGAATGTCGCATGCATAAAAAGAACAAAAATAGAAAAATAAACAAGACATTAAAGACTAAAAGCTAAAGAAAAGACAGACTATTCACAAAATGTACATTGACACTAACTAACCTCAACCCCGAATCTCACTAGTTTGAGGCGGGAATTGAGGGTGAAACAACTCTCAAAACTGGCCTATCTGATGATGAAGCAATGAATGCGAAATAACTCAAACCATGGGGACAACGAACTCAACAAAACCAACTAACTAGTACACTTCCCCCAACTTCCCAATAAAGCACCCCCCCACACTTATCTGACACGAACAGTGTAAATAAAATCAATAGAGTAAAGTGGGAGTGGGGACACTTACAAATTATTGCTCGGATCCTCCCGGGGGAGGATATGGGTGAGACGGAAAGTAGGTGGGATAATAGCTGTTGATGTACTCCGGTGGTGCCGGGGGATGGTTCGCAATGGAATAGTGATAATACCCCTAGTCACGCCAATACTGGTTTTGTTGTTGAAAATACCCTTCGTGCCTCTAAAGTGTAGACTGCTGGGCACGTAACAGATCTTGTTGGGTCTCCAACAAGTTGTTTTGACGCTGGAGTATCGTTCGTTGCTCTCGAAGGTCAACTCTCAATTGTTCAAATTGAGAGTTGAGATGCTCAAATGAAGCTTCCCATGGGTGACTCTGACTTCCACTAGCTTCACCGTGGCCGGCATACTCCTCTTCTTCCTCCTCATTTTCTTCTTTTTCCCCTCCTTCCTCAATGTCCTCCTCTTCTTCCTCACCACTGGACCCATCCGGACCACCAACCTTGCAGTCACTAGGAACCTGACCACAAGATCAGTTGTGTTTCTTAGTGATATCCAACCACTCCTCGGCATGGTCCGGATCCAAAAGAATCTTCGTGTTGTTGTCGTGTCCGTGGCAATAGATCGTGGCAGTTGGGTGTTTGGCGAGGATGTTCATTTTCTGCAACCGCACCTTGTCGATAGGATCCGGAAAATAGCGCGGTTTCCATTTCTTCAAATATTTCCCAAAACCCTCCTGAACTAGGAAGTGGCAAATAATGTGCCCCATCTCGATAGTAGTGGGTCGGGGTTCCATGCTAATCTCCTGTAAACAGTGTAGAATGCAAGATCCGGTGTTGACCCGTTTACCCCTTATGGCATTGTAGATCACAAAAAGATCATCCTTCCGAACCTTGGGGCGTCCGTCATCTCTCCCAAACACTGAACTAGTCACAACTCTGTGGAAGATTCGAACAACTGGATTGCAAAAGTCACGCCCCTTAGAGTTGCGGGGGCAATGATATCGTGGATATTCGCCTCTCATACCAAGGTTCATCCTCCTCCAACAAGTTAAGTCCATCATTGCCTTCTGCTCATCAAAATCCGCGCATCGCTCATAGAGTCTCCCATCCTCGGGCAACCCCAATCGTTGGCAAAAACGCTTCTAGGTGCACGTCTTGTCTTTGTTGGCCACCCGGTATTCAAAATGCGCATTCTTCTTGCCGTCATTGTGAACCTTCAAGGAGCTTAAAAATTCGAGGATGGGTTGGTTCACGATCGATTCGTCAATCATGATGAATACCCCCTAACCAAGAACACCAATGAGATAATCGAAGCTCGGCTTGCAATGGATGGCTTTGATCGTCGTCGCATCATAAATATCAGGGGCACATATCTTCCGTGGTTGTAGCGTTTCATACCGTCGTTTATGCTTTACATCTCGGAAAGTCACATCCGCATCTAGTTCACACCGAATTAGTGCAGCCGTTTAGGCTTTGTAGAAATCCTTTGTGAATGAGGATGGTCCCGGTTGCAATGAAGGAGCTTCCTCGACTCATGAATGCTTGCTTCTTCCACTCATGATGAACAAAAGCAAGACTTGGCAAGAATTTTGCAAATAAGAGTGCCTAAATTCAAAGGTAAACCAAAAACAATCGACACAAGCAACAAACACGTGAGTTTGAAAAGCTTATGCCCAAAAATTCACTAGAGATTACCTCAGATCGGAGCACTTGAATGTGTATTCACCAAGGAGGACAACTTTTGCTTGTCAAAATGAACTAAACACACAGCCCACAAAAACAGAACACACAAATAGCACAGAGACAGCTTACTAACTCAGTGTATTGTGTGGGTGTGGGTGTAAATCAACAAATTCTTAGCAAAATCAGCATGCTTGTGCTTTGACAAATGAATTGCAACAATTAATCACACTAAACACCAATGAATTAACACAGCATGTACACAAAGAATACCAAAACAGCACACCAAAAACACTTCACTGCGTGGGTGTGTATTGACAAGAGCTTATAGTGTAACCGGAGTGTGTGTGTGCTTTCAACGGATGAAAAACAGCAACTTAATATCACACACACTAAGCAAGAACCAACATTCGAATTCAACACACCCAATCTTAGCAAATAGCAAGGCATAATTTGTGTGTAAAAATTGGCAAAATCGAACCTAACTCAGCAACAATGGTGAACGAGCCAAATGCAGATGAGAGGGGAAATGATTTCGCACAATTTACCAAAGGAATACCTCACTTAGCTGTGTATACCAATTTCTCGAACAATGTCGCACAGTTGGGATTGAATTTGGGCGGAATACTCGCAACCTTGGCAGCAAATTTGCAGTAGAGGAGAACTTAGGGCAAGGATCGAAAATGGAGAGAAAGAGAGGGATGAATTGAGAGTTGAGAGGGATGGAATGGGTGTGAGAGTGGTGTGTTCGCAGTCGCTTAGGGATGAAGAGAGGGAGAGGGTCAAGTTTGTGAGAGAAAAGAAGTGAGAAAGGTGAAAACAGAATCGGGATTTTAGGGCTTAATTTCTCGCTGACAATGTCAGGTCGCGGGTGCGACACTGCTAGGCTGCGGGAGTTGCTGGCATTGTTGCGCGTGACCGTAGGCACGGTATTCTGCACCGTAGCTGCGGTCTCTCCCTGGAGCGTGCTTGTTCAGTTGCATTTTAGGGGGTTTTTAGGAACAAATTATTCCTAAGGGTTGTCGTATCCACAGGGATGGGTTTTTAGGTTATCAAGAAAACGGTTTGAGTAAAAGTTTTTCAAATGCAGAAAGCAGTAAATAATCAAAATAAACTAAACTAATATGAATTGAAAGCAGTGAAAGCAAAGGGAAGCATTAAATGAAGAGATGAACTAAATCGACTTTGACAGGAAATAAATCTAAACTAAGTATGCGATTAAAAGCAAGAAATAAGAAAACAATAAAACTAAATTTAATAAGGAAATTGAGAACAATGAATTATACCTTTGACGCACTAAACTTTACTCTAATTCTTCACTTGAACTATTCCCGAATAAACTAGAAAGTTGTGAATTGGATTACTAAGAATCCCCAAATCCTCACTAGTAAGAAGAATTGGTGAACCCTTAATCCTCCTTTTCACTAAATTGTGGATTGTGTTTGGAAATTTGTGATTTACACTAATAAGAACTTTTTAGAGAAATTTTAACTTCAACAAACTTTAAACAAAATCCTAACAAAACTAAACTTGAATTTGACTTAGTAAATCAACCCTAAAGTAAAACTGACCCAATCAATTCTAATTAATCTTACCTTACACTAAACTTAACCAAGGACCAAAACCAAAACAGACTAACTTTAATTAAACTCTAAGATATAACCCTATTCAACTATTCCCTATAATCCAAATTTTAATCTGACTTAAACAAAATTTAACTACTAACCCTAGACTAATCCTATTACTTAAACTAATAACAGGAAAGTGAAAAAGAAACAGAGGAAGGGAGATGGATGGCAGAAACAGGGGAACGAGAAGAAAAACAGAGCAACCAAGAACAATTTCAGACAATTTGAACCAAAACTTAAATTCCAACCAAAATCAAACCAAAACAGGAACTAATAGATTCAACCAAAATTATGTAAGGAATTCGAACATTCTATCTAAATAGCAGAACAAACTTTTGCAACCGAAAAATATTCCCAAAATCAAATTCTTCAACATCCAAGAACGAAAATCTCAAATTTGATTTACAACAATGGAAACCCAGATCAAAGAAAAGCAATTTAAAAAAACATAAATCTAAAATCTAAGATTTCGAAAATTCAAATAAAATCTGGAAATGGAATTTGCAAAACTAAAATAAACCTAACTCGAACCCTAGAATCCGATTGGGTTGTCACCCCCCAAATCCGACCTTCGGATCGATGCCTCTGCCTTCGCCTTCTTCTTCCTCTTTTATACTTGAGGTCGATCTTAGCTTTCTTAGAATTCCTCCACCGAATCTGCAAATTGGAAGAGAAACTCTGTGAGAAATCAAGAGATTGAAAGATATTATCTGAATTTGAGAAGAGAAAAGAGATGATATGAGAAGATGAATGATTATGGTTGCAAATGGATGTCGGGCGCAAGTTGCTTGACTGAGAGAATCCAAGAGGAAGAAGAAAGAGGATGAGGGTGATTGCATTCGGGAAGAAGAAGAAGGAAGAAAGAAGAAAGAAAGAATCCGAGGAGATAAGAGAAAGAGAAACGGGAAAAGAAGAAAGGAGAAAGGGGAAAAGGGAAGAAAGAGGAAAGTGAGAGAATGAATTAGAAATTAGGGTTTGGGGGAGTAGGTTTGTCCGGCTGAAAGAAAGAGGGAAGGGGAAAAACGGGTTTGGGTTCGGGGCGGTCAAATGGGTAGGCGTGTTAGGGTAAGAAAGGTTGGGCTTTGGGCTGGGATTGCGTCTGGGCCGAGAGAAAGGAAGAGAAGAATGGGGGAATGGGCTGGATTAGGAGGGATTAGAAATTAGGTTTTTATTTTATTTGTTTTCTAATTATAATTGTTTTATTATTTTAATTTATACTATCAATAATAATAACATAAAATAATAAAATGCTATAAAATCTAATAATATTGCAAAATACATAAACACATAATAAAATTCCTAAATTAATTATTAAAGATAAGCAAAACTCCTTATAAAAGATATTAATTCGGCTCGAAACGAGACCGAACAACACTCCCACACAATGGTTTGCTCGCCCCGAGCAAACTAAAACAAGAAATAAAAAGTAACTAACTACCCTAACTCACTTTCGTAGGAATCACGGTTGCATTTAGCATATGCAACAAGCCCTTTAAACACCTAGGTTTCCCCTAGTGGACGAGTAGGTCTCGTGAGGGTTTGCAGAAGATATACCCCACAAAATCTAAAGAAAAAGTAGACTCAGATTAAAAAGGAAAAGACTCAAGAAAGAAAAAGGAAAAAGAAGAAACAAAAGAACTAAAAAGAAAAAGGTTATGAATACAATTAAACACCCCTCAGGTTAACCAATCAAACACATCAATTTATCAAGCAAATACCAAGATTAATCTGGAAGAGAACAAAATCAGTGTAAAATAGATGGAATGAAGTTTTCGAAATTAAGTAAAGAGAACAAGTACTTTAGATGCGAAAAACCGCCAACAGACTTAAGATGAATGCAAATATGCGCGGTTGGTTATGGACGCAGGCCAGTCAAAAGAGTAAACCTCACTTTAGGATAAAAATTGAACGCTCAAACACTCAAAATTGAATGTGTATGTGGGTTTTTTCTCATTCTCAGACCAAAAGAAACAACCTACCATAGGCTTGGTAAGAATCTCGCTCTCCACTGCTAATATGCAATACACAAGTGACAATCAAGAGGACTTTTTAGGGTTGTAACGAGGCTTAGGTTAAGGGGACAGGAGTTGTAATATTTGGATATGAGGAGTTAAAGAGCCATGCTTGGATTGATTTTCAACAAAGATTTTCTCTCAACTTACCTTCTTGCTTAATGTATGCAAGGAATTCACTTTTCTCCCTCATTAAGAACAAAACATCTTATCAAACTTTACAACCTGGTCAAAAGCTAAGAACTCTTAATTGAGTCACCCTTAGTCACCTTTTTTTCATATATATATATATATATATATATATATATATATATATATATATATATATATATATTTCTTTTTGGTGGGTTATCAAGGGAGAAGAAACACGAATATATATATAAACTTAGCTTCGACCTCAATACATCAAAAGAACATCATAACCAATTAGCTAACTCATAATAATTGGGAAATATAATTTGTCCCCAATTCAATAAAATTCACACCCCAACATCTCAGTCCATTTGTAGCAACACCGAACCAATTGTCACTCCGGGATTAATGAACTCTCACAACATCCAAGCAGAGAGGTAATCAAAGGCTAGGCGGGGCTAAAGAACGTTAATAATATTGTTAGGAAGACTGTTTGGTTATGTAGTTTAATAAAGAAAAGAATGCCTCAATCATATTGTCACAATATGTAATGCAAAGATGCAGTCTCAAACAAGATGCAAAACAAGTTCTAGAGGTGCAACTAGTGGTGGAGTCACTCAGGAAATAAAAGAATTAACAAAAGTGATCAATTCATACTTTTAGGCTATGTGGACTCAGAGGATAGGGCTCATTCAACTGAACCTAGCTCAAAGATTTGCGGCACACATATTTACACTTACTAAGATAGTCAAAGCAGTTAAACACACTATTCATTACTTGACTCAAACTCAGAAGATTTGTAAATTCAATTTCAAAAACTTTTAAGTTCTCAACCAAACTTTTCTAAGTGAAGCAAGACAAACTGAAAGTCTAATTGGTCTACAACGTAAAAAAAAATATTTAGGGGGGAAAACAAAGAGGGAAAAGGAAAAATTAAAAAGGCACACGTGCCACCCCACTCCCACACAAAAACTCTACAATGTCCTCATTGTGAATAAGGTGACACCACACACAAAGGAAAACAAAGATCACACAAAAGAAAAACTCACAAAAGAAAATAAAAACACAAGCCAGCATGCAAGCTACCCCCACTCCCACACAAAAATATTACAATATCCTCAGTAGGAAACAGAGATGAGCAAGCACACAAAAGAAAAGAATTATACAAAAAGAAAACAAAATAAGAAAAGAAAGATAACTTACTAACTGGAAAACAAGGATAAGGAAAGATAGTACCTACTTGGGTACTGAGTATACCCAAACAATGAAATTTCAAAATAAACCATCTATGGAGCATCAGCCACTCCATCTCACCTCAAGACGCTAGGCACCATGTCAGAACCATTCAATGCCCGTAGTAACATATCATGCATCCTAGCATGCATCTCAGAATGGTGAACATAAGAGCACAATTTCAATGGCACATCAGCAAATGTTAGTGCTCTTACCAGTTTATCAAATGCCTTAGAAAAGTTATAGGAATGACGGACTACAGGAATGCACACAACTTTCCTAGGCATTTCAAATGGAGACAAGACAATTGATTCCTCCCATTGACTTGTAAATGGAGTATGCAAATCAACGGGAGGGGGCAATACAACACATTCCTGAACCTTCTCATGCACAGACTTGGATGCAAATAATGACTCATAAAGCATATCACCGTCAACAATGTCATTGTCACAAACCAAGTTCAAATTCTTAGGATCAATCCCCAAAGACTCAAGTTCACCATCACAAGATGTCACATTATTCTCAATGAACTCGCCAGGAAGGGTAGTAAATGCCTCATTAATACAATGATTCTTAATGAAAGTGAATAGTTCAGTATCAAGTACACATTCAATCACAAATGATTCTATTTCACTCTCAACAAGACCATGTACAGTTAAATCACAAACATCATGGCATTCAATAAACTCAACCTTCTCTTCACATAAAGGCATGTGTAATGGTGTGGACAATGGTTCAACATCTAACATGTTTTCATCAAGTTCTACATCATCACACACAAGATTATCAATTTTCTCATGCTCTCTAGATGTGGCTAGAGCTAAGGGCTTGCTAAGCTCAATACATGCAAAACTAGGTCTGTTAAAGTAGGTATCATCCTCATCAGAATCGTACAAAAGAGAATCATCATGCATTTCAGGACTCAAAGATGATGAATAATCTACTTCAACTATCGACTCAACCACTTGTGAAGAAGAAGTTTCTACCCTAGAGTCAATCATATGTAAAATATTTTGCGTGCACTCATTCATTTTCGCACAGAATTCATCCATTTTAGGTTGTAAACAGGAATCAGAATCATGGTATGGAGAATCACAATATGAGCACACAGGATTAGACTCAGCAACATCACATTGGGGATGATCAAAAGAATTTTCAACATAACCCCTAATAGAAGATTGATCATAAAAATACTGGGGGTATTCACATGATTGTTCAGGCAAGGTCTCACAAAAATTTTCCATGTACTCCCCACTACTAGATTGATCATAAAAATTTTGGGGGTACTCATGAGTTGGTATGGCTAAAGTCTCAGAGAGTGGTGCATAATAAGGAGATTGGTCGCTAGGAATAGCATTTTGTTGCTCAAATTCATAAGAATCCCTAGACAACCATTCAAGTAATTCCCAAGCTTTATCTTCTCCTAAAGCAGCAAACCCGTAATAATCTAAAAGGTTTCGGGTCTTATAATTTACACCCTCATTAACAATTTCCAAAAGATTTAATGTACCATAAAAGATACCATACAATTCACATTGAGCACGATAATCATGTAATCTAGCAAAATACCTCCAAAATATTTCATGCTCAAATTAGGGAAATTGAGGACTAGCCATAACTCTTTTTCTTTTTTTTTTTCTTCTTTTTTTTTAACTCTTTTTTTTTACTACATTTTTTTTAGTGGAAGAAACTAAAAAGCAATAAATTATTTACACACAAACCAACAACCTAATATACCAAATAACGCCATCCCCGGCAACGGCGCCATTTTGTTCGGTTGCATTTTAGGGGGTTTTTAGGAACAAATCATTCCTAAGGGTTATCGTATCCACAGGGATGGGTTTTTAGGTTATCAAGAAATCGGTTTGAGTAAAAGTTTCAAATGCAGAAAGCAGTAAATAATTAAAATAAACTAAACTAATTTGAATTGAAAGCAATTAAAGCTAAGGGAAGCATTAAATGAAGAGATGAACTAAACCGACTTAGACAAGAAATAAATCTAAACTAAGTATGCGATTAAAAGCAAGAAATAAGAAAACAATAAAACTAAATTTAATAATGAAATTGAGAACAATGAATTATACCTTTGAGGCACTAAACTTTAATTCTTCACTTGAACTATTCCCGAACAAACTAGAAAGTTGTGAATTGGATTACTAAGAATCCCCAAATCCTCACTAGTAAGAAGAATTGGTGAACCCTTAATCCTCCTTTTCACTAAATTGTGGATTGTGTTTGGAAATTTGTGATTTACACTAATAAGAACTTTTTAGAGAAATTTTAACTTCAACAAACTTTAAACAAAATCCTAACAAAACTAAACTTGAATTTGACTTAGTAAATCAACCCTAAAGTAAAACTGACCCAATCAATTCTAATTAATCTTACCTTACACTAAACTTAACCAAGGACCAAAACCAAAACAGACTAACTTTAATTAAACTCTAAGATATAACCCTATTCAACTATTCCCTATAATCCAAATTTTAATCTGACTTAAACAAAATTTAACTACTAACCCTAGACTAATCCTATTACTTAAACTAATAACAGGAAAGTGAAAAAGAAACAGAGGAAGGGAGATGGATGGCAGAAACAGGGGAACGAGAAGAAAAACATAGCAACCAAGAACAATTTCAGACAATTTGAACCAAAATCAACCAAAACTCAAATTCCAACCAAAATCAAACCAAAACAGGAACTAATAGATTCAACCAAAATTATGCAAGAAATTCGAACATTCTATCTAAACAGCAGAACAAACTTTTGCAACCGAAAAATATTCCCAAAATCAAATTCTTCAACATCCAAGAACCAAAATCTCAAATTTGATTTACAACAATGGAAACCCAGATCAAAGAAAAGCAATTTAAAAAAACATAAATCTAAAATCTAAGATTTCGAAAATTCAAATAAAATCTGGAAATGGAATTTGCAAAACTAAAATAAACCTAACTCGAACCCTAGAATCCGATTGGGTTGTCACCCCCCAAATCCGACCTTCGGATCGATGCCTCTGCCTTCGCCTTCTTCTTCCTCTTTTATACTTGAGGTCGATCTTAGCTTTCTTGGAATTCGCCCACCGAATCTGCAAATTGGAAGAGAAACTCTGTGAGAAATCGAGAGATTGAAAGATATTATGAGAATTTGAGAAGAGAAAAGAGATGATATGAGAAGATGAATGATTATGGTTGCAAATGGATGTCGGGCGCAAGTTGCTTGACTGAGAGAATCCAAGAGGAAGAAGAAAGAGGATGAGGGTGATTGCATTCGGGAAGAAGAAGAAGGAAAAAAGAAGAAAGAAAGAATCCGAGGAGATGAGAGAAAGAGAAACGGGAAAAGAAGAAAGGAGAAAGGGGAAAGGAAAGAAAGAGGAAAGTGAGAGAATGAGTTAGAAATTAGGGGTTGGGGGAGTAGGTTTGTCCGGCTCAAAGAAAGAGGGAAGGGGAAAAACGGGTTTGGGTTCGGGGCGGTCAAATGGGTAGGCGGGTTAGGGTAAGAAAGGTTGGGCTTTGGGCTGGGATTGCGTCTGGGCCGAGAGAAAGGAAGAGAAGAATGGGGGAATGGGCTGGATTAGGAGGGATTAGAAATTAGGTTTTTATTTTATTTATTTTCTAATTCTAATTATTTTATTATTTTAATTTATACTATCAATAATAATAACATAAAATAATAAAATGCTATAAAATCTAATAATATTGCAAAATACATAAAAACATAATAAAATTCCTAAATTAATTATTAAAGACAAGCAAAACTTCTTATAAAAGATATTAATTCGGCTCAAGCAGAGGCTGCCATTACGACATTAAGTAATAGCGCCGCTACCGCTTCTGCTACCAACTCTAGCTTTCAATCAAAATTCTACCCCTAAAAATTATCACACTTCAACACTCATTTTTAATACTTCCTCACATTCAATCTAAGATTTTCCAACTCTCAAACTCCCTCCACACTCATATTCCTTTCAAAACTTCACTCACTCAAACTACATTTTTCACTCCCACTTCAATTTTCTTATTTTTCAACTCCAACTTTTTCCATTTTTCACATCATTTTTCCTCTCTCTTTTTTCAAACCTTTTTCTTTTTAAACCTAGAACTAATATCTCAATTACAAGATAAAGAAATAAAGAAAAACTAAAAAGACTAGAAAAATAGAAAAAACCTAAAGAAAGCTAAAAAGAAAAATTAAAGAAAAGAAAAAGGAATAAAATTAGAAAAATGCAAAAAACTAAAAATTTGAAATAAGAACTCAAAAATTATGGGGTGCCTCCCATAGAGCGCTTGTTTAAGGTCCCTAGCTTGACCTAAATACTTACTTGGGAATCCTCGGGACACAAACCAAAAACATCATCAACCTTTTCCACCAGTTCTTCTTCCTCTTTTTCCCATGATTCTCAAAGAGGTTCATGAATGTCATGGGACACTCTTCCGGTAGCCTAATCATCCGCCTACGATATCCGGGTAGCATTTCCTTTGGCTTTCTCCACCAACGTTTCCTTCTTCTCTTCCAACACCTCCTACCTTTGCGTAGAAACGAATCTCGCTTCCTCAAGAACTTAGTAGGCCATGAGGATATAGAAATAGAAAGTAACTTCAATTTGGTGTTTGGTGGTTTATCGGGCCTAGGACCTTTGAAGATCAACTCGTTGACTTTGTTGCATTCAACATAGGTTTCACTCAAAGAAATCTCCTTCCTCCATGGAATGATCTTCAAAGAATGATCATAGTAAATGTCCTCAAATTCGCTTAGATGTGGATGCGAAACCCTTAGATATTTGATTTCTTCCTAATCATCGGGCTCAACTTCGAGAAAATAAGACTCCTTTTGGGGTTCATTCAAGATGCCTACCACCGCATTGGCCTTAAAATGAGATTCTTTGTGGGATTTCATTCTTGAAGGGTCAATGTCAAAATCAATACGATCTCTACCCACATGAAGAGACAAACGGCCTCTTTTCACATCTATAGTAGCTCCTGCGGTAGCTAAGAAGGGTCGACCAAGAATAATGGGACTTCTCCAATCTTCATCCATCTCCAAAATAATGAAGTCACAAGGGATAAGGAAACTTCCCACTTGAACCGGGATGTCTTCTAATATTCCCAAGGGCCTCCTAACACTCCGGTCCGCAAGTTGCAAATTAATAGTTGTAGGGGTCAAGTCATCAAGGTTCAACTTCTTACATATAGAGTGTGGCATGACACTTACACTTGCCCCCAAGTCACATAACGCATTATCAATCTTCATATCACCAATTAAGCATGGAATAGAGAAACTACCGGGATCGGCTAGTTTCTCGGGACACTTGCTTCCCATAATGGCGTTGCAACTAACCGTGAGATGAACGGTCGACGACTCCTTGATTCTTCTCTTGCTTATCAAAAGGTCCTTGAGATGTTTCTTGAATGAAGGGACCTCCGACATGGCATCTAGAAACGGTATATTAACTTGGAGCTTCTTCATCATCAAAATAAACTTGGAGAATTTATCATCACTCTTTTGTTGAACTAATCTTCCAGGAAATGGAACTGGAGGTCTATATGAAACGGGTTTCTCCAATGGGTTTACATGAATATCCTCCCTCAAGACTTCCTTTCCTTTCTCTCGTCTTTTCTCAATCTCTACCATGTCTTCCAACTTCTCTTTTTCTTCATCCTCGGCCTCATTAACCACAACATCATTCTCCTTTTCTTCAATCCTAGCCTGCTCAACTTCTAAGTCCTCCTCTTCATTGCTATCCACCTCAACTCCCTCATTCTCTCCCAAAGGTCTCTCCTCCTCCACATTCTCCTCCACTACCATAGGTTCTTCAATTTTTCTTCCACTCCTTAGGGTAACGGCTTCACTTGCTCCCCTTGGATGAGTTGAGGTTGAATGGGTTGAGAAGAATATACTTGTTGAGCAACTTGGGTCATTTGGGTTTCAAGATCTCTAAGGCGAGCACCCTCACTTTCTTGATTAGCCACAATTTGCTGCAACAACTTTTCAATCATAGAATCTTGAGCTTGTTGAGAAAATTGAGGTTGTGAGGTGGGTTGAGGTGAAAACTCTTCTTGAAAATATGCATGATGGTCATAAACTTGAGAAACAGGATCAAATGTAGGATTGGCAAATGTTGTATAACCAGGATCATAATCCTCATGAGAATGGGAATAAAGTTGGTTGGAGTAAACGACATTCACATGTTCTACTTGACAATACTCCACGCATCGTTGCTCGAGATGTGGAGCGGAAATGGATGCAAAGGCTTGCATACCTCGGGCTAAGTTCAACTGGTTGGAAACTTCATCATTCACCATCTTCTTTTGCAAATCAAGGACGGTTGCCATTAGAAGCTTGATAGTGGGGTTGTGTTTCAAAGAATCATCCCCATTTCCTGAATTTTGGCCGCCTCCCCAACTGGGCACATTCTGAGATAGCTCATGAAGAAAAATATTGGCTTCCTCCGCAATCTTCTTTAGGAACATCCCTCCGGACGCATTATCAATAGATTCTCTAAGAGGATCGCGAAGCCCATGATAGAAATGTTGAAGCAACATCCAATCCGGTAAATTATGATGAGGGCACTGTCGTTGAAGACTCTTAAATCTCCCTCAAGCGTCGAAAAGACACTCTCCCGGCCCTTGCTTAAAACTTAAAATTTCTGCTCGAAGTCGGTGTGTCTCCTCCGCCGGAAAGAAACGGTGAAGAAAATCTCCTTTGAGTGCCTCCCATGAAGAATAAAAACCAGGTGGACATGTTTGTAGCCATATCTTCGCTTTCCCCGCAAGAGTGAGAGGAAAGAATTTCAACTTCAAATATTCTGATGATATCCTTGGAATGTGAATAAAGCTAATCCGGTCTTCGAATTTATCAATATGAGCAATGGGACTTCCAGCAGCATCGTCCCCATGAAACGGGTTCCTTTCGAAGACTTCAAGTAAGTGCGGTTTAAACTCGAACACAACATCGGGTGGTAATGGTGGTGACGTGATAGGATTGCCTCCCGTACCCAATGATGGAACGACATATGATAGAAGGGTACGAGGTGAACCAGCTTGAGCTTCACCCATTAGAACGCGAAGACTCCTACAAGAAATGAAGAAGCATCAAATTCATTTGGATTGGCACAAACTGATTTCTAGCGTGAAAGCAAACTCTAATAACCAAAAACCAAGAAACTAAAACTAGGGGCGCTGGCTCCCCGGCAACGATGCCATTTTGTGTAACGTGGTTTGTGAGACCTCGGTTTTTATCGTTCTTATCAGAGAGCTGGCGGCCTTGGTCATAGAAACTAAGTCAAAGGTCAGGTCGAGATTGCTAAGGTAAGGATATCGGTTTGAAAAGGTCACAAAGCGAGAAACAAAACTAAGGTCGGTCAAGGAATGGAAAATGGGCTTCGGAGGCTTTTCGGGATGCAAACAGGGATAAGGAAATGGGTTTTGCAACAAGGGAATAACAAGAAGGGAGAATCAAGTGGCAATTTCGTTAGAAAATACCCACCGAGCTTCCTCTTCCGAGGATAGTCTGGATTAACTTCCCCAAAGTCCATCGACAGACCCGGATGGTTAATGAAACGGAATTTCCTAGTTAGCCTCTATTCACTTTCGTGAGTAGAGTACTAACTATCCCAATTCCAACCTTCCAACACAAGCATTGGATGTGAGTGGGGACTTTCGAACCCAAATACATCCCACTTGAGGAAAGGAAAGGAGTGGGAAATTGATTTCCCAACTAATTACTCACTAATATTGCTAACCCAAACCTAATCACCCATTCACACCCTTAATTACCCCCTAACTCATAGGGTTTCTAGCCACTAATCATGATAAAAACTAAGCTAACAACATCCAAACCAAACCTAAACATGATTTCTAACATCAAACAACCATAAACAAGCAAGAACAATGAAATAGCAAGTAAATAAATTAAGAACAAGCAAAGTAATTAGCAAGATAATTAATAAAAGAGTTAAGGGAAGAGAATACTTATCAAAGTGCTGTAGATGAACAAGAGAAAGCAATAAAATATGATCTGACAATCTTTCAATTGTTTGAATCCCCAAATCTTCAATAACAAACACAAATCTCCAAAACCCTAGATTAATTTCCAACTAATCTTTCTCTAAAATTCACTAATACAAAGCTGGCAATAGAGTCTAAGTAACTAAAGTCACTAATACAAAGCTGGCAATAGAGTCGAATCCCCCAGAAAACGGAGCAAAGGAGCTATTTATACCAAGGATCAAAAATGCCCAAAACGCAGCGTACAAAGCCCGAAGAATCGCAACCCAGCAGGGGGGTCGCGGGCACGACCTGCGAAATGTGCAAAGCGATTTCTTCCCTTCGAGAGACCGTGGCTGCAGTCTGGCTCGCCGTGGGTGGGGTCTTCTTCGGTCATGCAGAGGTAGCGGGCGCTACGCCATTCGTGGCGGGGGCTACGCCTCTGCTTTCCCTTCCTTTGTTCTTCCTTTTTTCTGAAGCATGTAACGCCCGATCCGAGGGTTGTAGCACGTGTTACTTCACTAATTGGCACCAAAGATTGGGAGTGTTGTCCCAGGTCGACTCCGCCTCGGTTTCCGGTTCCGCTTGGCTCGGGAAATCACCAAAAATTGCTATAAAATAGCTCTTTTTACCACGTTTTCAGTAAAAACTCCAAAATCTACAAAATAACCAAAAACGCATTAAAAGTTATTAAATTAAACCACGAAACGAGTTAAAAGCCTAAGGATTTAGGCGGTATTTAGACACAAAATTGGGTCTAAACAATCCTCAATCTCCACAAAATATTCATTCCCTTCCATTTCTAAGCCTCTCGCAAAAAGCCTCTCATTCCCCATAATTTCCAACTCAAAAACTTCATTTTCCACCATTTCCACATACATGTGCTCACCCGAACCGATCGGGAGGTTCGGCTGACACTGGCCAGGTTATTACTAGGGTAGTGCACTATTGGCACGCGTAACTTCGGTCGGGACAACATTTATGAGAGAGAAGCATATAAAATAATCTGAATGTTAAACTGGACTCGAACAGGGAGTAGCAACAACCTCTTGGACCTTGATCACTTAAGATGGAACGAACAACAAAGTACATTAATTTGGAATCTTGAAAAAAAGAGAGCATCTTGTAATTTAAAGTTGAAGAGGAAAGGCTCCTTAAAAAGGTTTGGAAAACTTGGTTTTTGCGGTAATCTTATAAAAATCATAACTCCCTCTACAAATGTCAAAATGCTTCGTAAAATAACTTTTCAGAAAGGTAAAAATAAGTCATACAGCTTTATATCTAAGAGTTAAAGCTAACAATAAGTGGTAAGGACTTGAGAATGGTTAACGAAGTGAGATGGTTCTGCTGCAATCCCGATTCAGGAGTGAAGCTTTGAGAATTCATAACTTAAAAACTAAACATCAAATAATTAGGGATGAGCGGTCTATGGAATGTTTTGAAATGCGATCTATAACTTTTATGTTAACATAAAAGAAAATATTTGGAAAACAACAGAAAGTGACTCTGAACAAAGCTTGACACATTAAAATTATGATTTGAGCGAGTCTGGTAACCCCATTTTAACAGATCATAACTTTTCACTCTAATATCCAATGATTGCGTAAGAGACCATTTCGGAAAGCTTTGGAAGCGTACTACAAGTTTCTGTTAATCATTTAAGCCAAAAATGACCTTCTTGATACATTAAAACGTTCATGAACCTATTGTCCAACTATGTATGTAATAGGGCACCCAAATTAAAACCACTAAAGCTTGAGTTATACTTATCAGAATCTCAAAATTCAAAGCTCAGATGGAAACAAAGACCTAAGGCTATCGACCTACATGACTATTTTGCTCCCGAGACATCCCTATTGTCCCGGTAAGTTTTAAACACAAGACTTGAAATTTACTCAACAATATTGAGATCCTACTTTGTCCATGAGACATATTACACACTTTAGGCCACTTCATAACATGCTTGCCATTGATAACCACTCTCGACTCAGCAGCATACCAACACAATATACCCAATTCAAATTACTAAAGGCACATGCATAGTTTGAAACACCTCAATTCAACAATGCTAGGTATGATCTTCCAAAATTCACTACTTTTACATATGATCTACATCTACATTACTTTAGAATTCTAATATCAATCATAAACCATGTACTTATAATTTCAGCAACCAAAATCACTAACTTAAGGGCATTTTGAGTGCTAGAAACAACGTGCACGCATCAATTAACCATAATCAAGTTTATTCAACACTCATCCCAACTTAATTCATCTTTTTATGCCCAATTCTCACCACTTACACTTGACTAACCACCAATAAAAACTACATGCAATATAATCATGGAACATAACCTTAATTTTAAGCGTATATTGAACTACAAACATAACATGTATTTTACAATCTAACACAATCAACCTCAACCCAATATTTATACACCAAAATCCTGAGAGTTGAGATCCTGAGAGTCTTCCTCTTTTTTCTTTTCTTTTTTCTTTTTTTTTACGTTTGATTGAGGAGAAAAAAAAGGAAGAATTGGGTTTTCAAGAGCCCAAAATAAGACTAAATATACTAACTATTTCCCTTCTTCCTATTTATTTCTATAACCCAACAATGCTAATACATGGTCTTGGGACTAAAATTTTACAAACTAAGATAAGAAAGGTTGAAATAAACTGAGGAGATGAAATGAATTAAGTAGTCCCAAGACCAGGGGCCATGGCCTCCACTCATATTTCTACAATATCTATATAATTTCTAATACTAACATATAAAAATGACTGGTGGAATACAATGCCCCCCCCCCAAATATAAAACATAATATTAGCTGTCAATTCTCCACAATTCACGTGAATCAGTTGATGCAGAGAGGACTTTTTCATTTGAAAAATATTAAATATTTTACACTAATAACCAACAATTATTATAATATTATATGTTGATATTTCCAATTCTAATTCCACTTAACCTCTCGGCTCTCTCTTTCTCTCAATTTCAGTATCAAAAGTCAAAAAAATAGGAAACTTTACCCTTCCATTCCAAATCTTCTCTACAATGGTTGTCCAACTTCCTTTCTTAATTTTTCAAACTTTCATTAATATTTTTGAGATCTCAATCGGCCTTTACACATATATGATGAAGCTTCTAATTTATGGTATGTTATGTATAATCTCTCTCTCACTTGATCAGTTAATAAATTTTTCAATGTTCCTCCTGTGTCTTGTCTCTAATTTTCATTCAATCTATTTTCGAAATTAAGTTTCACTATATTGCTGATTCTGCTTATCTTTTTGTCATCTCCCATTAAATTGAAGTTGGGAATCGGTTTGTTCCAGTAGCCATATTGTCAAAATCAGAGAAATTTCTATAGAGGGCAAAGGTGTGAAATTTAAGAAATTTCCAGGTAATCTTTGGGTAGTTAATTATGTGATTTAGCTTTTATGTCATATTATTTCAATTATTCTGTAATGCCCCTGAAATTCAATTATGGAAACGTCAAGATCAAACTAACGTTAACAGCGGAAGACTCATTTTTTTCTGTTTATTAACTTGGGCGTTATTGCCGTACCTCCAAAGAGATACAAGGCGGGAACAAAGATTAACAAAACAAACTGCGAACTTCAATTTAATCAAACGAAAAGAACATTGAATTCTAGAACAATGTAAACTCAACATTATCTAAACTTCAAGTCTGAATATAAACTAAACTTTATTTTCAAAACATCCAACTCCAACGTCCTCACTTCTAGAAAACTTGTTCCCATCATATAATTGATCTTCACCTGAAAACAAAACACTCACAACATGAATTAATCTCAGAAAAGAGTAATCATTTCCTCAGAAAAACAATCAGAATTTTATTATGCGTGCGGGATTTGCCTATCCCCAGAATATCAAAACTCATAATCAGAATATGGATGGCCAGTCCCAGAAACTGAATTAATCTCAGAAACATATTGGGACTCCCCGATCTCTTGATAAATCCCCTATAGGAACAGATCCTGGTCTATGGGTGGTTACCCGTAGATATATCAGGGTCTCCCCTGATCTCTTGACAACTCCCCTGCAGGAACAGATCCTAGTCTTTGGGTCGTTACCCGCAACCCGCTTATGGTTTCACTTTGATTATTAGTATCTTATGAAGTTGAGACGTCAGACTTTAAACAAAACCCAATCCAGTTTCCAAAACCGACAGAATAAAACTCAGAGTTTAAAAGACTGTCACATTTTACTCAACTCAGAAAAGAACTCACAGACATCCAAATCAAAGAGTCCAACTTTACAGAAAATCCCCTGCGGAAAGCACACTTCATAAAACAGATTATGTTAGAGAAAAGTAAGTAGCAAGGTAACAGCAGAAGTGAATAATAGAATCCAAAATTAGATGACGGATATTACGACAAAATTTAGGAACGAAAAATAAACGATAAAATCACACACCAGAATTACGTGGGAAACCGAAGAACTCGGAGAAAAACCCACATACGGTAACAGCCAGAAAATAATTCACTATGAGAAAGGAGGAGTACAACCTTATCACTATCACAGGGTGTGATGCGATCCACAAAGGAGATTACAATAACAATCTCTCAACACTCAACTCACAATCTCTCAGGATACACTGAGGAAAATATTGGTGAGACCCCTTTCTCTCTCAATATTTTCTCTCTCTCTAGCTCTCTGTGTTTACCGATGTGTTTTGGTGGAGAAACATATACCGTATTTATAGTAGTGGAGGGGGAAAGAAAACTAGGTTAAAATAAATAACCTAAATAACAAAGCTGAAAAAATTCCGCCGCGGCTTGACAATTCACCTAGGCGTTGGCCGCGTCATGCGATATTCGCCTTCTGGAATGCCCGCTTCTAGCGTTTATTGGGCAGGGAGTAGCGCTCTTTGTGGCTAGACGCTGGTAGCGTCATTTTGACACTGGTGGCGTCCCTTCGTAGAAAGACGCTGGTGGCGTCCCTTTGTAGCTAGACGCTAGTGGCGTCATTTTTTACGCTGGTGGCGTCCCTCAAAACAACTCTTCGTGTGGATCGCTGCTAGCGTCTCACTTGACGCTGGTGGTACCCCGATCTTCCTCCCTCAAACTGGACCCCGAGGATCCAATGGGCCACATAGACCCAACAATCTCCACCTTGCGCCATGATCCGAGATACGGGTCCAGAATAAATGCCTTGACTGTCGCCATCAACACGCCCCTCCGCAGGGCGTGGCCCCGCCGGGCTCTCACATGCTAGAAACACTAACTAAGTCCAAACATTGTTCGAACTTAGCTATAGATAGAGGCTTGGTTAACATATCTGCAGGATTATCAGAAGTATGCACCTTCTTCACCACAATCTCTCCCGCAGCAGTTGTATCTCTGACGAACACATACCCTGAAATTGAGCGTCTCCTACCCAAGTCTCCACCATAATCAGCATCAACATAACCTGCAACATCAGACGTTGCAGCATTGCTACATCTATCATACAGGATGCCCTTCTCCAAAGTACCCTTCACATAGCGAAGGATCCACTTTCCTCCTTCCCAATGCTCCTTTCCTGGATTCTGCATATATCTACTCACCACACTAACTTCATAGGACAAGTCAGGTCTAGTGCACACCATTGCATACATCAAGCTACCAACTGCACTAGCATAGGGAATATTAGACATCCTCCTTACCTCCAAATCAGTTTTAGGACAATTCTCACCAGACAACATGAAGTGTGCAGCTAAAGGAGTTGAAACTGTTTTACAGTTTCTCATGTTGAACCTGTCCAACACCTTCTCCAGATATTTCTTCTGAGACAAGAACAACTTCCCTGCCTTTCTATCTCTTTGGATCTCCATACCCAAAATCTTCTTCGCCGTTCCGAGGTCTTTCATCTCAAACTCCTGGTTGAGTTGAGATTTCAGCTTCTTTATAAGTGACATGTCCCTAGAGGCAATCAACATGTCATCCACATACAATAATAAATAAATGAAAAACCTTTCTTCAAATTGCATGTAGTACACACAGTTGTCATAGTGACTTCTTGTGTACCCTTGCCCTATCATAAAGGTATCAAACCTTTTGTACCACTGCCTGGGTGCCTGTTTAAGTCCATACAAGGACTTCCTTAATCTGCATACCTGTTCCTGTTTACCAGGAACGATGAAACCCTCTGGCTGCCTCATATATATTTCCTTCTCCAACTCGCCATGGAGGAAAGCTGTCTTGACATCAAGTTGCTCCAACTCCAAATCAAATAACGCAACAAAGGCAAGCAAGGTGCGGATGGACGTATGCCTCACGACTGGCGATAATACTTCGTTGTAGTCGATTCCTTCTTTCTGGTTGCAACCCCTTACAACCAATATGGCCTTCCACCTTGCACTTTCTACACCACGTATACCTTCCTTTCTCCTGTACACCCACTTCGTAGTAAGAGCTCGTCACCCTTTAGGCAATTCATATAGCTCCCAAGTATGATTTTTCTACAGACTCTCCATATCCTCTTTCATAGCTTCTATCCAGTTTGAGGCACTCGAACTGGAGATGGCCTCCTGATAGGTAGAAGGTTCAGCACCTTCAGGAGTCTCCTCTACAACACTCAGCGCATAAGCGATCATAGCATCGTCTTCTTCAGTATAACACGCTGGTCTCCTGATCTCCCTCCTGGGACGATCTCTTGCTATGCATGGTTGTTCCTCGACCTGAGGAACATTAATCTCAGCCTCAAGCTCTTCAACCTGAGTTGGTTCAGGAGCATCATTAGTCGTTTGCTCCTGATTGCAGGTTCCAGCAGCTCCACCTTGAGCCTGCTCCACCTCGAACACCATTCTTCCTGCATCATTCTCCTGATTTCCTGCATCATCAGAAGTACCGGTAGATTCCATTCCAGATAACATAGCAGTTTCATTAAAGGTTACATCTCTAGATTGAATAGCTTTCTTCAAATTAGGACACCACATTCTATATCCCTTACACTCAGACCCATAACCTAGAAACATGCATTTAATAGCCCTGGGAGACAGCTTCCCATCATTCACATGGACATATAGAGGACATCCAAATATTCTCAAATTAGAATAGTTAACTGTATTACATGTCCATACTTCCTCTGGAATCTGGTATTCGGTAGAGGCATGAGGTAATTTGTTCAGCAGGTAGCAGGCAGTAGATATCACCTCTGCTCAGAATGATTTGTTCTTCCAAAGCCCTACATTCGAGAGCTTGCAGCGGGCTTTCTCTAGGAGTGTCCTGTTGATTCTTTTAACTACGCCGTTTTGTTGAGATTTACCCACCAAGGTTCGATGCCTCGCAACCCATGTTGCTCACAGAATTCAGTAAATTCAGAATCAACAAACTCCAACCCATTGTCAGTCCTGAGTTTCTTGATTTTCCTGTCTGTCTAGTTCTCCACCAAAGCTTTGAACTTCTTGAAATATGAGAATGTCTCATTCTTGTGCCGCAGGAAATAAACCCAAGTCTTCCTCGACAAGTCATCCACGGCTTGCCACCCAATGATGACACTCTACCAGGACCCCACAGATCTTAATGAATATAATCAAGGATCCCCGCTGTTGTGTGTTTAGCCCTTGAAAAGCTAACCCTCTTCTATTTCCCACAGATACAGTGATCACAAAACTCCAACTTGTCGATCTTTGCGCCTTCAAGATATCCATTCTTGCTCAACATTAACATTCTCTTCTCGCTCATGTGTCCTAGTCTCATGTGCCACAGTTTTGTGCTGTCGGACTCATCAAGATTTAGGACTGCCGCTGCAGATCCTGTCACCGTAGACGTCTGCAGAATGTATAGACTGCCATTCTTGATTCCCTTCATAAGAACCATGGAACCCGTGCACACTTTCAAAACACAATCTTCTCCTTTGTACCTGCAGCCGTTAGCCTCAAGAGTACCCAAAGAAATTAAATTTCGAGTCATGTTAGGTATATGACGAACCTCCTTGAGAGTTCTAACGATGCCATCATGAGTCTTGATTTTGATGCTGTCGATTCCTACAACCTTGCAGGATGTGTCGTTACCCATAACTACGACCCCGGTGTCAACACTCTCATAAGACTCGAACCAGTCCTTATGAGGACACATATGATAGATGCATCCCGTGTCAAGAACCCACACATCTCTAGTTATCCTACTCGATGTGGTAGCCAAGGCATCATCCGTAACTACAAACCCATCACCATCTAACTCAGACTCTACGCAGTTTGAGGTACTATGTTTGGTGTGATTATCCTTACTCTCCTGCTTCTGGTCTCTCTGTTTTGCCCAATAGTCTCTCTCTATATGCCCCATCTTACTACAGTAATTACACTTCTTATTCTTGTGAGGATTCCTAGACTTTGAACAGTGTTTAGACTTCCCTCCAGACCCGTTTCCCTTACGTTCAGTATTTCTACCCCTTACAACCATAGCATTACCACCCTGGTCATCGCCATCAGTATCAAGTTTCTCCTTAGACAGTAAACTAGCCTTTACTTCACTAAGGTTAAGGACACCACGATTCCCATACAACATGATTTCCTTAAATTGCTTATGTGACGCAGGTAGGGACAAAATTAAATGCAAAGCCTTATCTTCATCAGTGTGTTTTATATCCATTGATTCCAATTCAGTAATAATATAATCAAATTCACTAAGATGTGCCTGAATAGAAGTACCTTGGGGCATCTTCAGCCTGTAGAATTTCTCCTTCATTCGGTACTTGTTTGCAAGACTCTTCGACATGTACAGCTCTTCCAGTTTGGTCCAGAGCTCCCGAGGCTTCTCGATATGCATCACCTCTCTCTGAATGTGCTCCGCCAAACACAGCTGAATCCCTGCCAGAGCCTTATCTTCAAGCTTCTTCCACTCCCTTGGAGTTAGATTGCCCTTGATGTCCTTCTAGAGTTGTTTGAATTCATCATCGCTCATTGTCGCATCAGTCTTCGTGTCGACATACTCAATCACATCCCATAACCCATGTTGAATCAGGACCGCCTTCATCTGTAGTCTCCACATAGTAAAACTCCTCGTTCCATCAAATTTTGAAATATCGCACTTCATGATTGAAGCCATCTCCACCTTGCTCTAATACCACTTGTTAGAGAAAAGTAAGTAGCAAGGTAACAGCGGAAGCGGATAATAGAATCGAAAACGAGATGACGTATATTACGACAAAATTTAGGAACGAAAAATAAGCGATAAAATCAAACACCAGAATTACGTGGGAAACCGAAGAACTCGGAAAAAAACCCACGGACAGCGACAGCCAGAAAATATTCCACTATGAGAAAGGAGGAGTACAACCTGATCACTATCACAGGATGTGATGCGATCCACAAAGGAGATTACAATAACAATCTCTCAACACTCAACTCACAATCTCTCAGGATACACTGAGGAAAATATTGGTGACCCCTTTCTCTCTCAATATTTTCTCTCTTTCTAGCTCCAGTGTTTACCGATGTGTTTTGGTGGAGAAACATATACGGTATTTATACTAGTGGAGGGGCAAAGAAAACTAGGTTAAAATAAATAACCTAAATAACAAAGTTGAAAAAATTCCGCCGAGGCTTGACAATTCACCTAGGTGCTGGCCGCGTCATGCGATATTCACCTTCTGGAATGCCCGTTGCTAGCGTTTATTGGGTAGGGAGTAGTGCTCTTTATGGCTAAATGCTGGTAGCGTCATTTTGACGTTAGAGGCGTCACTTCGTAGGAAGACGCTGGTGGCGTCCCTTTGTAGCTAGATGCTAGTGGCGTCATTTTTTACGCTGGTGGCGTCCCTCAAAACAACTCTCCGTGTGGGGCGCTGCTAGCATCTCACCTGACGCTGGTGGTGCCCCGATCTTCCTCCCTCAAACTGGACCTCGAGGATCCAATGGGCCACACAGACCCAACAGATTAAAATCACAAAACAGATAAAAGATCATCTAAAGGGGATTATGACATAGACATTACCTGAACAACTTCTCTTTACTGCAACACTTACACACAGGAGCTACTACTTCGTCGTCTCGCTCGGACCTAGGATTCGAATGTAAACTTCTAAAATTAATACTCTTTACGATAATTAGTTACGCACGAATCCTACCCTACCCCCAACCTTATCACTCTCTCATCAGTTAGTAATACATGTAACGAGCATAACTATCATGAAATCACGAACATCACAACACACCTTTTCTTAAGAAAATCAAATAAGGTCGAACACACATTTAAAACAATAACTCGATACTATTTTAATAATAATATTAACGTATGGTTTTGAACTTAATACTCATATGACTACATAACAACATGAAAACTTTATAAAGCCTTTAGAACATATAAACTTCATTTTAGGACTTTATTTAGCCATTGTTAACAGCATTAAACCTAGGTATGAGAACCTTACATGCTACTATTCATAAAACACAAAACAAGCTATAATAATTCCAAAGACTTACCCTAGGGTCCAATATTCACACTACATTAATCAAACACTTCAACCAAGGTTCCTAACATGTTTCTAGGGTCTCAAAACAACCATAAACTTTATTCTTGATAACATAAACCCTAATATGAACATTCATGAACATAACCTTCTAAAATAACTCATGCTTTGTGAAATATTTCAGGAATAAAATATTACAACATTTAAAATTCCACCACATGCATCATTAATCAATTTTAACACATAAAAATAAGATTTACAACTTAATCCAAATCTAATTCATGCATAATCTAATAATAACACAACTCTAACACAATCTAGCTATATCAAAAAACACCATATTAACCTCATGTATTACCAATTAAAGAATAACCTATAATCATACTTATGCATAAACAGAACCTAACACAATACTTGCAAATGATTTCAATAAAACTTCCATGACTTAACCTAATCAACTCTAGCATAATCTGCAAAGAATAAAAACCTACATCACATATATTAGCAACTAATGGCTACCCTATACTCATAACCATCAAACATTAAAACCAACTTTAGCACATAGCCACTGTAAATTATGCCCCATAATTTTCTCTAATCGAACCCCTAAACATGATTTACATGAACTAACAATATATATCACACATATGAACAATATATATCCCTCCAACTTATCAACAAGGATTCTATATGTGAATAACATGAGTCCCAATCATATTATAAGGTAAAACGATAGTATGAATAATGATAAATAATGGCAGTAAACAGATAGAACAGTAGAACAGGTTTAGGGTTTACTGAGAGGGCTGGGCAAGAGGCGGTCAAGCAGTGGTCGGCGGCGGCGTCGGATGGTGGGGAGTCGTCGACTAGGGTCACGGTGGTGGCTGGACAACCACAGCAGCGACGGTAATAGCAACGGCAGTAGCGGCGAGGATCAGTCCTATTGTTTCTGGCAACGAGCGCGTTCTCCGACGTTTGCGACGGTAGTGGCGTGGTGGTGCGGTGGTCTGGGCGTCGTCGGACGGTCTGGGTGTCAACAGTGGTGGCGAGGGGTGGCGGTCGGCGTTCTAGGTAACACAAACAGGGGGGTTCGGGGTGAGTTTTTGGTGGGGTTTGTGGCGTCGGTGAAGGGTGAAAGTGGTGCAGCGGTGATCGGAAAATGGAGGAGAGGTGGAGGGAGGTGAAACGAGGGTGGAAGGGGGAGGTAGAAGGCGGTGGTGATGGTGGTGATGGCGTTGGGCGTTGTTCGTCATCGGGGCACAGCGCGAAGCACAACAGCAGCAAATGGAAGAAGAAAAGAAAAGAGAGGAGAGAGAAAAAGAGGCACGTGAGGGAGAGAGATTATTATAATCGAATTGCGGCTGAATGAAATGAGAGAGAGAAAGAATTAGGGCAGTTTTTAATTAAGGTAGGGATCCAAATAGGGTATTTATAGAGGGAGAAAATTAGGGTAAAATTAGTACAAATTTACCTTAGGTGTTAGTAACACTACCCACAAATTTCCTTTTTCTTAAACCAACACCCTACCTAAGTCAGTTTTTCAGAACTGATCAAATTAATTATAACAGATACCTAAACTGTTTTTAACTGATATTATTCGGCCGATAAAAATTCTAACGGACTCACTCGTGGTCCTATAAGCTCCATGTGATAACAACTCATATAAACAAACGGAAAAAACGCACGTCAGGAATTTTAACGGTATAAATAATAACATTTTTCGGGGTTTTACATATTCAATATAATAATTTGGTTTAGGTCATTTCTAATTGGGTCATGTGGTTTGATTGGGGTTGCAAAACTGAAAATTTATGTCAATTTTTTTCCCTATTAATACTTGTGTTTGATTTCTTGTGAAATTATTGAGGTGCTATGTTGTAATAGCGTAAGCGTGTAGTTGATGCAAATTGCAAATTTATTTTGACTTTTGACTATGTCTAAATTTTCTGTACCTGTAGCATATAATTAGTCATGGGAAAGCAAAATACTATTGATTCCATGTTTAAAAGGAAAAGGAATGAAAATGTTGAAGAGTAAGAGAAGCAAAATGCAGATAATCCCCAGCCCAGTGTTGAAGTTCCACCACCAAAGTCACCGAGATTTGAACTGATGAGGCCCGTATAGTTCCTATTGAGCATGATCCCGGAAAACGGAAGCAAACTTGGGAGTATCCAAGTGCAGAGAAAGACACCATTCGAAGGGCTTATTTGTAAGAAGGGCCTTATTAACCGAAACTATCAAAATCAGAGTACAAGAAATCTGAACAATCTTCCCGTCTTCGTTCTTTTCAACCATCATGGTATGCTTTGTATGGATCGTGGTTAGAGTACTCTCCTGATCTTGGTAAAGTATTTTGTCTTCCTTGTTTCTTTTTAACAAACCTGATGGTCGTCAAGGACAAAGGGCATTTACAGTTAATGGATTTGATAGTTGGAAAAAAGTTCGAAATGGTAAAAAATGTGCCTTTTTAATCCATATGGGTAAAGACCCAAATTCCTCTCACAATCTTAATGTACAGGCTTGTCAAGATTTAGTGAAGCAAGAACAACATATGGCGTAAGTACTCATGAAGCAAACCTCGCAACATAGAAGATAGAATAGATTGAGGCTCAAAACATCAATTGATGCAGTCTTATATCTCGCTCTCCAAGGTTGTGCTATGAGAGGCCATGATGAGAGGTTACATTCTGAAAATCGTGGTAATTTTCTTGAACTTGTGAGGTTTTTAAGCACGTATGATAAACAAGTTGCCCAATTGATAGAAAATGCTCCAAAAAATGCCACTTATCAATCTCCAAATTCACAAAAAAAAAAAAATTAAAAGTTGTTGCTGAAATGGTTAAGTGGGCAATTTGGGAGGAAATTGGTGATGCCAAATGTTGTATTATTGTTGATGAATCAAGTGATATGTCAAGAAAAGAGCAAATGGCCATTGTTCTAAGATATGTTGACAAGTTAGGTCTTGTGAAAGAACGGTTTTTTGGGCTTGTTCATGTGGCAAACACCTCCTTTGTAACTCTGAAAAATGGAATATTTTCAGTACTCTCTTATTATGGGCTTGATGTTATGAATATAAGAGGGCAAGGATATGATGGAGCCAATAACATGAGCGGTGAATGGAATGGGTTACAAGTGCTAATATCTAATGAGTGTCCATACGCTTATTATGTTCATTGTTTTGCTCATTGGTTACAGTTGGCGGTAGTTGCAGCATCGAAGGAGGTTATTCTCGTGTATCACTTTTTTTTTCGAAGCTCACATCTATTGTCTCTTTTGCATTGGGTTCTTACAAGCGTAGTGATGAACTCAAATTCGCTTATGCTACTAAGATTTCATCACTGATTGAAAAAGGTCAACTCGAAACTGGAACTGGTCTCAATCAATTTGAAAATTTACAAAGGCCAGGAGATACTCGTTGGAGCCCGCACTTTAAGTCTCTTTCCAGTTTTATAAATTTGTTTAATTAACTCTACATGTAATGTCCTTAACAAAATTGTTGATGAGGTAAATTCTCCTTCGCAAAGAGGATAAGCTTATTTAGCCGTTGAGGCTATGAATTCATTTGATTTTGTATTTATCCTACTCCTCATGAGAGACGTCATGGAGTTGACAAATGCACTATACCAAGGGCTACAGCGGAAGTCTCAAGATATCTTGAATGCATTGCATCTTGTATCGAGCACGAAAGATATGATACAACAGATGAGAGATTTTGGATGGATGTCACTTCTTACGAAGGTAAAATTACTTTTTTGTTAAATACATTTGTTTCTTATTTCTTATTTCTTTGCATAGTTAAAAGTCAATGTTTAAATACTAGAATTTATCATGTGTTTGCTTGAAGGTGATATCATTATGTGAGTCTCACTCTATTGAAATTCCTGATTTGAGCTCTAATTTTGTTGGGAGGAGAGGACGGACTCGTCGACAAACTAATGTCATTTCAGTTGAGCATCATTACCGTGTTGATATTTTCAACGTTTTGATGGACTTGTAATTGCAAGAACTGGACAATAGATTCAACGACAAATCTATGGAGTTGCTCTCTCTAAGTTGTGCTCTAGATCCAAGACAAACATGTAAGTCCTTTCAAGTTGACGATACTTTTAAACTTGTGCATAAGTTCTATCCTAAAGACTTTACAGATGGTGAGAAAGAAATTTTAAGAGTCCAAATACATCATTTTGGACATGAGATAAGTCAGAACCAAGAGCTTCGAGAACTATGTGGCATTTCAAGTTTGTGTAAGTGGCTAGTTGATTCAAGGAAGTCAACAATTTATCCTCTTCTTTATAAATTGGTTACCCTTATACTGACTCTTCCTGTGACAATGGCAACAACCGAGCGTGTTTTTTCTGCAATGAACATCGTGAAGACCAAGTTGCGGAACAAGATGGAAGATGTCTTTTTAGAGCATTGTTTGATCATCTTTATTGAAAGGGAGATTGTTAAGAAGATTAGCATAGATTCAATTATAGACGGCTTTCGTGACATGAAGGAGCGAAAAACACTTTTGTAGTGGTTTTTTTGGTCGATCGGAAACTACCTATCAATTTAAGAGGCGGAAACATGGTTTTGATGGATATTATGGTGCTATGATGTATTGTTTGATGAACTATATTGAAGTTTTGATGATATTTTGGAATATTCAATTACTATTTTGAAAAATCTCTTTATCTTCACTCAATATTTATTTTTGGCTCCTTCTAACCAAAGATCTTGGCTTCGCCCCTACCCAAGACCATGTTGTAGTAGTAGTAATTACCACAACGACAACAATAATAGTAATTTTTGATAACAATAAAAACAAATTGGTCGATTTGTCAATATTTGACTAAACAAGTACCCCGAATATTTCGAGAATAGTATGAAATAGTTTTAGTTGTATCATAAGTAATAATCTATGTAATATACAAAGCCAAAGGGGTTTATGGTACGCAAATTTCACTTTGCCCATTTTACCCCTTACCATTGATAAATTATGAGGATAAAATACTAATTACAATATTTTTTATTTGCACCAAAATGATTATCAATGAAATTGTTACCATTAAGATTTGAGCCTTTAATGGAAGGGAAAATCCTCCGATTTCTATACCACTAGATCTCCATAATTTTAGTTAGTATTTTTTGTATATATTCTTTATTTTCCTCTTTCACATTGGAACTGTCATTTACTTCATATTATTTTTTGGGGGTTTCTGTTTTCCCTAATTTACATTATATTATTATTTTTTAAAATTTCTTTTAGTTTCCAAAGTTGTCTTACATTATATTTTTTGATGGTTTGTGCAAAATATAATATTAACTTTAATCATCTTTGCTTCTTTAGAAAAGATTCAATTTCTTAAAAAAAAAATCATTACTACATTATACCTAGAGTATCAACATAATATTTTTATGTCATAAGTCAATACACTAATTGTTGTATGGTTTTTTATTTGTCTATTTATCTTTCTTTATAAATTAACAAGTTTTGATTCGCACGCATTGCGTATTTGCGTGCTTCGTTTTTTATATTTATTTATTTTTTGTGTGCATATATATATATATATATATATATATATATATATATATATATATAGGGAACGGATCCAATAGGAAGAGAGTTTATGTAACGCCCCGGCCCCTCCCGGGCCGCGGACATTACCGATAACTGCTTTAAGGATCGCTGACTGGCCCCACAAATCACCACGAGTCTTTCCAGCGTGCTTCGTCCTCGCTCACACGTTGCCTGAGAAAAACTTCCCAGGAGGTCACCCATCCTTTGACTACTCCCAGCCAAGCACGCTTAACTGAGGAGTTCCCAACGGATGAGCTACCATAAAAGAAGGTGCACCTTGGTGATATAAGTAGTCATTTCAATCCTTTTAAGCCACACTTTAACCACATACCCGGGGTGTTACAATCACCCCCACTTAAGCGCACAACGTCTTCGTTGTGCCACAATCCATTCCAGAATCTTTGCCCCGCTAGGTGACTGCCCATGGGTCTCCGCCCATCCGGCGCACTCACGGTCGCGGTCGGTTCGATACCATCTCAGACGCCCGCCTCCCGGTCAGCGGACATTACCGAATCGCTTCAAGGATCGATGGTCGCCCCACAAATCACCACGAGTCTTACCAGTGCTTCGCCTCGCCACACGCCTTGGAAAACTTCCCAGGAGGTCACCCATCCTTTGACTACTCCCAGCCAAGCACGCTTAACTGAGGAGTTCCCAACGGATGAGCTACCATAAAAGAAGGTGCACCTTGGTGATATAAGTAGTCATTTCAATTCTTTTAAGCCACACTTTAACCACATACCCGGGGTGTTACAGTTTAGGTAGGAAGGTGAGAAGAGCAAATCATAGCCCTTGATTTTGCATCTGACGGGGTGTGGTCATGGATATGATCGAGTGTGGTCATGGAGGATTGTGGTCATGAAATCTATGACCACACTCATTGATATCCACGACCACACACTGTCAGATATAAAATCAAGGGCTGTGATTTGCTCTTCTCACGTTCCTACCTAAACTCTCTTCCTACCTGATCCATTCCCATTCTCATATATATATATATATACACACACACACACACACACACACACACACACACACACACACCCACAAAAAATAAATATAAGAATCGATGCACGCAATGCGTGCAAATCAAAACTTGTGTATATAAAGTATTAAGTTGTCCTACAGTGGTCGTTGCATTGGTCGAGTCCCGCAAAACCATAAACGATTAACTGAATTGAAATGTGTGGTTTAGTTAATTAAACTCATTAATTAATTTAATTATACTGTTTTAGGGGAGGGTTATTACCGCTCGAACCTAGTATAATGCGTGGTTAAGGGAACAAGGCCTTGAATGGCAGCCGTGATCATGGATTCTTCGTTGATGCTGGGCAAAATGAGCTCAAACCGAATTGTCGGGGTTGTAAGGCATGTATCACCTTACAATTTCATCTCTTTCTTCATCACTAACATCAATGTCTACTGCAATTCATTCCAAATGTCTAAATAGATCCAGTTTGTAAAATAAGCAGGTTGATTGTCATATTTGAAGAGTCCAACAAGCGCAAAGTAGCATCATAAAATGCCTCCAAAAAGATCAACAAGTATTTCACATGTTTCCAATCCTTTTAGATTTGTACGCTTCATCATCTTTAGATAAATCCACAATAAAATAACGATCTCTTTTACTATAGCATGAGAATGCATCCTCATATATTAATGTAACACTAAGGGCCCGTTTAGGATGAGAATTAAAAATGAGGGTAGGAATTCATAAAAGTAAAGGAGGGTGAGGGTATGTGAGTGTTTGCAAGGGTAAGCTATTTACCCTTGCTTGGGAGATCAATTGAGAGAGTTCATAAGGGTAATTTTTTAATTGACATATTTGTCATTTCATATTATAAGTAATACAATGATACTCATACATTAGCTTTTTGTCCGTTCTCCCCCTACCCCCCTCTCTCGATTCCCTCTCTACACCCTCCTCCAATCTCTGTCTAGTCTCTCTCCACCCCTTCTCTCTCTCTCTCTCTCTCTCTCTCTCTCTCTCATCTCTCTTCACCCCTTCTGTCCTCTCTCTATCTCTCTCAACCCTCTTTTCTCTCTCCCTCTCTCATTCTCTCTCACACATGTCTCTCTCTCACTTCTCTCTCACACATGTCTCTCTCTCACTTCTCTCTCTATCTCATGTGAGAGAGAGAGAGAGAGAGAGACAGAGGGAGAGAGAGAGAGAGAGAGAGAGATCTGATGACATGACATGGAGAAATGGAATGGTAAAATTCTCAATTTATGTATTATGTATGATATAATGTTATTAAGCTCTTCCTTACACCTCAAATTGGAGTGTAAGAAAAATAAGAGTTAAAAGGAGTGAAAAAGGTAAATCTCACTCCTCTTCACTCCCCTTTACCCCCTCTCACTCCATTCCCAAGCAAGGGTAAGGAAGAGTAAGCACCCTCCTCAACCCTCCCTAACCCTTCCTAACCCTTCTCCCAAGCAGAACATAAAGATCTTATAAATGGAGTACCATCTAGTGGGGACATTAAGGCAAACTGCTTTCCTCCCAAAATTTGATGCTCATAGACGTTCTTTAAATCTACGCAACCTACTAGATGATTGCATAATAAATTAGTCTTGCTATTTCTTTCGGTAAACTACCCACTACCCAACTTTATGCATTCTTACTCAGTTGCATTTGTTTCTGTCTAAACCTATCTAAATTTACATACTTTAAAAAAATAGTCAAACCTAATACGAATCATTAATCAAGTACAAACGCTAACCACAAAGTCATAAAGAACACTAAAGGAAAACTTTAATTCCAAAATACCCATGAACATAACCTTCAATTTCCAAATGCATTGAAAAAAAATCGCCCGACTAGGCAACGTAGTAAACCCAGGAAAATGAAGGCTTTTAAGTGTGTAAAATTGCAATTAGATTGGTGCTTGCCTCATTGACAATCATCCCACCGTTTCATCCCCTCCCTCTAGAGGTTGATTCTTCGGGAAAACATTCTTGTTTACCAAGATATGAGGGTGTGTTGAATGGACGGTGTTGGCTCTATATAAGGCCTTGGCATCCCTTACTCTTGTCCTCAATGAGGTCATTAGGTTAGTATTCCCCTAAGATTTGTCCGACATACTGAACTATTACCTAATATAAAAAGAAGTGTGTCAAATTGCAAATGATCAAAATCTAAAACCAATAATATCAAGCATTCAGGCATGAGTCTATGAGTTGGATGTGAGAGGAAGAGAGGAGACTTAGTGATTAAGAGGGAATGGACAGACGAGCGACAAGGGCAGAGTAGTGGCTGTTGCGGTGGATAATGACCAGAGGTGACTGGGGCTCAATGAGGTAAGGAACGATGTACCAATGCAGAGTATAACCACTAATTCTATGGTTGTGAGGGAGAGAACGTAAGAGTATGTATGATATATGATAGCCATAACAATTAATTAGGTCTATTGTTGGTTTGATCAAATTGATTCAAGAACAAATCCGGTTAAAAACAAAAAATCCAAAATAATTTGGACGAACTACTACACTAGCCCGATCCCGGTTTGTCCAATATAACTGCAGAGTGTGCAGTTGGTCTAGCTCGTTTCCAGTCTATACAAATTGATTTTCCTAGTTTTACTTATGGGCGGAGAAATCGACAAGTCTACAAGAAAGTTGCGATCTATCGTTCTGTGACTTGTGTTTTTGGGCGATTTTCCTTATTATTCTCTCGGTTCCATATTAATTGTTACTACTATTATGGTCTCCAATATCATTCTTTGGTTGATAATTTCTTTATATAATTTATTAACAATTGCAATATTACACTTTAGGATAATATTTTTTTATTGGGAATTTAATGATAATAATTTTATATAGCAAGTTATTGTATATATTGAGAAATTTATAGCTAAAACTTTTAAAATTTGATTGTACTATTTACAAAGACGACAATTAATATGCAATGGAGGTATTATTATTATTAGGATATTATTATTATTATTATTATTACTATTATTATTATTATTATTATTATTATTATTATTATTATGTCGTCGTAATCCCTAAGCAACAATCAACTGAACTCTGGGTCATACATGATCGTTACTTGTCTCTCTTGTCGCCCAATCGAGATTTGAGATCCCGTCACTGACGTCGGAGGGGAGACAAACCACAAAAATGGTTGCTCGGAGGTTCGCCGTCCGCCATGAAAACTCCACCTTCGACGTCGATTACGACACCGATAATGGCCTCGAAGTCAGTCTCTTTATCTCTCCCCCTCTCGCAATTTATTTACTTGTTTGCTTCTGCAACTATCAGCTGAAATGTGGTAATCCCATGATCATCAATTGCTTTCGTTTCTAGGTGTTTAAAATCCAACTGTTTTCTCTCACATCAATTCCTCCTGATGAGCAAAAGGTAGCTTCTTCTTTTGATTTTCCTTTTATGTGTTCGCGTCAAATTGGTCGCTTTTGATCATTTTTTCCCCTCTTTCTGCGACGCAGATCGTTTGTGGAGATGATAATAAGATTGTATCCGATGATTCGGACCTGATTTCGATTTCAGATAAGCTCTGTTTGATGTCGATCAACGAAGTGCAGTCGTCCTCTGGCGAATCTCATGTCAATGAAGAATTAATAAAGTCTGATGAAGAACTTGCCCGGATGCTTCAGGTGAGTATCTTGCAAATTGATATTTCGGAACCAGGCAATTAGTTACCGTGCATTCTTAGTGAGCTGAAACGCTTCTCTGTTTGACGTTGAACAAAATTATATATTCATAAAATGATATTTCCCATTCCGTAGTTCATCCAAATTTAGCTATTTGAAGTTTTGAACTTCTGGTTGTTTGATTTATTAAAACGTAGAGGGACAAGGATATCCTGATAAATAACGTTATTCATATTATTTTTAAGCAAACAGGATTATTAATAAGAATTTGTCATTTAAATTGCAATGAATATGTTTCATGGGGGACATTTGCTGCGATTGCTCCAGCACTGTTATGTTGGGAGTATTTACCTAAATCTCCTCTGCGTTGTTGCCAGGCTGAGGAGGAAGCATTGCTTCTTCAGCAGTATGTTGCCCAAGAGGATAATGGTCAAATGGAGCAAAGGATACGTCCATATGTTGATCAAGTTTTGATGGTGATGTAGAGAGATTCAATTGTTCAGTTTCCCTTATTTATGCAGTCATTCAATATATCTGATTGCCCTTTTCTTGTCTAATATTTGTAGTATGAGGACCCAAATTACCAAGAAGCTGCTCGTAAAACAGTTCCCATTGTGGAGCTAGAGGAGAGAGCATTGGTGGCTCTAGCAAAACAGGTCAGAGCCCTGGCAGCTTTATTGGATTTGCCATATTACTTGATATCTAATGACTAAATGGTGTTTGCTCCATGGCATAAGCTTGTATTAAGTTGGCGTTAAGTTTTCAAGGGACAAAGTAGCATTGGTTCTTATGTTTTGTGAGAAGGCATTGAAAGGATCCCTTTTCCTCTTGTTTGGTATGGTAATAAGAAACAAAGAAAAGGAAAGAAGACAACCCTTTATAGATTCTTAAGGTTTTTCTTTTGCCAAAAAGTGTTGGGAAAGTGTTGCGACTTTATGATGAAGACTACATCTCTACTATTGGACACACATTCAACCTGGCTCACCACTTATAAATAGTAAACCAAACCCGAAAACCCATTAGAAATTTAGTTTTATGCTATAACAACCTTGCCAATCACTTTATTCAAAATTTTTTCCTTTTCTACATTTTTCTCTTATTTTGTTTTTTTGTTTTCTATTTTATCTTTTTTTTTTAATTTCGTGTTGAAAGGTAAGGAAACCCTTTTACAACTTAAAAGGCAAATTTCCAATATCCATTAAAAATTAAAGCGACACCTGGGGGGGGGGGGGGGTGCAGAAATCAACAATTCACATTCAAAACCGATTCCGAACAAATCATATCATTATCATCACAACTATCACATATTCACTCCACTCACTCCATGTAATGGTGTAAGGGTCGGAAATGTATATTTGGTCTTGCATTATAATATAGGGTTTCATGAAATAGAGTGGTCGAAAACTTAATGTATTTATTCACAAAATGGTGGCCTTCTGGCTCATGTAGCTTGTAATATGAACAACTGACTGCCTATATCAACTTTTAAGTGCATATGCCTAAATGTGGTCTTAAAGAGATTCAAACGAAGTTCTAAATATCGAAAGGTACGGTCACACATGAAAATGGTAGACAAATATAAATGATTGTTCTTTTAAGCCTCAAGTGGTCTCACTGGTTAAGCTCAATAATCGCAACTAGCATAATTGTGTTCCATATGCCAAACTTATACCAAAGAATCAAAAGGGCATTATTTTTACTTTCAACGTGCGATTCCAAACCAAAAAGTTTCGCAAATAAACGTTTCTTTTCACAAAAAGGATATACATTATCAAACCCAAGTCAAAGAGAACTACCTAGCTTAATAGAAGCATCATTGGATTGTGTGTGTGTTATTTATTTCAATGCCCCTTTGTGACCTATATTCTAAATAAAAAACAAAAACTAATGCCAAGTAAATAAACACGATATACAATTTAGTGGATGCAATTTAGTATGCAAAACCACGTCACCCCCATGCTTAGACAGAACATTGTCCTTAGTTTATTCAACTAAGAAACATTGAAAAGAGGGAAGGGGCTAACGCATGCAATCTAAGAAAAGAAAAGCTAGAAAAAGGAAAAAGAGCCTTGGCTTACCTCCTAAGCAGCACTTCTTTAAGGTCTTAAGCTAGACCTTACTTTGTTCATGTTGGGGGGGGGGGGGGGGGGAGGAGTGGATTTCATGGAGAATCTTCTTAGGGTGGTTACCATCAGCAGGTCCACTATCACAACTTGCAACCGAGGTCCAATTCAAATGCTCTACTAGTTGGAAGAGAACGTCTCACGTGCTTAAACCTACAACACTTAAACAATGCTTGTTGAAAGCGTAGGTCACAACATTAAATATATTAAATCAGGGCATAATGTCATGCACCCCAACCTTAACACCATCTAGTTCATGACCTTCAGAAAAATCTTTCACACAAGGACCGTTGACTGACTCATCAAAGGAGATTTCGCAAATTCATCACTACTAATTAGATCAACCCCGCAACCAGGAGAAGAAAGGGGTTCTGGCAATTTTTCACCGAGCAATTCAAACTCTTCTATGTTGTCACCTAGCTTGAGCTTATTTCCCTTTTTTGCAAATAAATCTTGCACCTAGTCACGGCTAAAAATGGTCATTCCAAAATGAGTTGGGTATACACATCCTCGTCCATTTCAAGAAGCACAAAATCCGTAGGCATATAAAAGCCTCCTAGCTTAAGAGGAACCTCCTCTGAAATACCTGAACTCCTTAAGGGTAATTAGCATAATGGTCCGCAGAACAATTGCTGTAGGTCTCAACTTCCCAAGTCCAACTTCTTGTACATGGTATGGGCATAAGCTCACACTTGTACCCACGTCACATAGGGGACAATCAATGGACAAATTTTCTAGGCCACATGGAACTTAAAAACTTTTGGAGTCCTTAAGTTTCGGAGGGAGCTATCTAGAACTAAATGGATACCCTCTTCACTCAATGCAATAGTTGTCGCAATCATCAATCTTTCTTTTCTTGGAGAAAATCTTCTCTCCTTTAAGAATTTAGCTTACATGGGCATTTGTGATAAAGCATCAAGGAAAGAAACATTCTTTTTTATTAATAAAAAAGAATGTTTCTTTCCTTGATGCTTTTATATATATATATATATTAGACTTGGCAATTTCTGACCCGACCCGAACCCGCCCGAAATTCTGGGTTTTGAACACGATTTTTTCAACTAAACCTGAGATATACCGAACCCGAAAATTAGCGGGTCAAACCCGACCCCCCTGTTTGACCCGAAAAAGTAACTTTTTAAGTATAACTTTATTAAATTTTGTGATTTTTCATTGGAATTTTTAAGTATTAAACTATAAGCGCAACTCATTTATTTTTAATTTCTCTAATTTAACTTAAAATAGTTACAATAATCTATCGTTACTAGAAGATAATCATATTTTATTATGTATATTGTACAAAAAGTAGTATTTAGAGACTATTTTTTCAAAGAAAAAATGGAAAAAGGTCGTAAACATAACCCGTTGGGTTGACCGAAACCGAAATACACCGCCCGTTTGTACCTGAACCCGAAATACACCTGGCCCGTATTTACCCGAACCCGATATACGACCGACCCGAAACCCGCCCGCCCGATCGAATTGACAGGTGTAAGATATAGGGAAATTGGATTCTAATAATCCCTACTTTCAATTTGTATTATGGTGGTCCAAAAAAAAAAAAATTGTATTGTAATGGGACATAATTGAGAGTATACCCTAAATATCATAGATTTTGTGTTGCATTTGATTCAAAACTTTGTATAACACTTTACCACGATTTTTAATGAATTTACAACATTTCTCCCAATTTTTTTCAATTTTTTTTCAATTTTTTAATGATTTTTTCAATTTTATTCCTTTTAAAAAATCATAATAATTGCTCGGAATCTCAAAAAAATAATTTAAAAAATGTTTTAGCTACTACACTTCATTACCTATCTAGGGGCAGGAACGAAAAAAACAAAAACAATATGGAGTAGGCATGAAAAAAATAAAATGAATGTGGTGATGGATTTGGTACCACTACAATACAATTTTATTTTTTTTTGGACCACCATAATACAAATTGAAAGTAGGGATTATTGCCATCCAATTTGCAAAAGTAGGGATTATTAGAATCCAATTTCCCTATATATATATATATATATATATATATATATATATATATATATATATATATATATATATATAATAGCATAAAATAAGTGATGCTCAGGTAGTACCATACAAATTTATATACATCTAAAAAATAAACTGTCCACAAAATCTGCCACCTCAAAAGAGGAAGAGCTAAACTTCCCATTCACCCCAAAGAAGAGAGACTTGACAAAATTGTCTTTCAATCTCTGAAGAAGGATTTCAATTCCCTCAAAAATCCTTTGGTTCCTTTCTTTCTAGATAACCCAAAATATCACATGAGGTATAACCATGGCCTTTTTCTTTTTGGGCTTCCTCATCAAGGAAAGAAGCATTTACATTTTACTCCTTTAATATGCTAAGAAATTTCTACGTTGCATTTCGAGTTTCGATTTGGCCACTCTTTGGGGAGACGGAAGTGGAGGCACATAACAACTTTGGGATGGTCAGACGGTGGCTTAAGGATTCCAATACCCTTACTCATGGAATCACTTTCCTTGCTGAAATAGCCCATTTGGATTAGAACATTGTTCTCCTTGATCCACACTACTAGAATCCCTTGGACCCAAAACTGGTGTGACACTTCTCATAGCATCGCTTTTTAGGGTTTGGAATTGGTTGGTTTGGAAGCTTACCAGAAGGACTAAAGCAAAAGCATGCTTGCCTAGCAATTATAGTTTCTAAGCATTTTATTATGAGTGAGCAGGATTTCCACTTTAGCAGCCTATTCCTTGATGTACCTGTCTTGCTTTTGTTGAGCCAAAAGAATGCTTTTCATGATAACCTCCATGTTAGACTTTTAGGGCATTGGAGGTTGGGGCAATCTTTGAACACCAAGAGCTCGGAGTTTAGCGGTTTTATGTCAACCCTCAGGATTATTGTTGTTGTAAGAAAAATTTGGATGAATATCTCGAATCCTAACTGTAAGTGTTAAGAGCGTGTCAAATGTTGCTCTCAAGTTTTGATTGCCAACAAAGTTGACTTGTCCATGGCCTTATTGATACCGATACCCAATAGTACAAAACAGTATCTCATGCGCAAAGGAAATAGGAGAATCACATTGAAAGAAGGGGCGATGTTCACATTTAGACGGTCTAAGTTGTGAGCAATAACATCTAGTCTAGTAGTAAGAACGAAAATTGCATCAACATCAAGCTTACAACTCGTTCTTTTGGAACGAGGCTAAGACCATTGGAAACTTTTAGCATTATTTGCTTAATCGAAGTATAGGCTTTTCCACATATGTTGATGATACTTCAATTTGTCGCTACCGGGATGGTTGCTCATTTAGTCCATTGTAGTATGCCTGGATGGACACCCATTTCTCAAAGCCATGGTGGGGCAATGGTGGAGATCCTTTTTTATATGTCTCATGCTTTGTAAAGTGTCTCTTCTAACTATTGGGAGAAGGTATAGGTTTGTTTCCGTAGGCTTATCAACTTGCTTAGAAGGAAGTACTTTGCCAAGAAAGCATTTGCAAGATAGAGTTTGCTGGTAAAGAATTGAGCAACTTCTATGCCTTTCCATCAAGGGCGAAGAGGAGCATACCCAACTTGATTGCATCTTGTGAGGCCCATTCGCTTTGTAGGTGTAGCATACTTGATGGAATATGCTTAGATAATGGTTGGGATCCTATTAAGCAATCCATGGAATAGGGGAAGGCTTTCCCATGTTGATGAGCCACATTTTGAGCTAAAAGTCATTGGATTGGATTGTCAGAACATTGATAGTCATGGGAGGGTTGGTGATGTTAGGCATCACAAAATTGCCCGGTTCTCTATTGTTCTTTTGCCATCTTTAGCATCGGTTTGGGGCTTTCCTCTTTTTTCTTTCTTGATTTCTCTTGGCTTTGATTCTTCCTTTGGGATCTCAAAATTCTTTCTATTTCGGGCTCAAGTATGAAGAATTCAGAACTTCACTTGCAAAGAGAGAAAGCTAGCGAAAACAAAACCAAAAACTATGAACGAAGTAAAAAAGATAAGAAACATAGTCAATTTGAAAGTTTCATTCAATAGTTGCTCAGGTTGGTAGCTGTGCCGAAAGCTTGACAAATGGTTGTAGCAAATTAAGGTTGATCTCCCATATACTCAACAAAGCAACATGATGAACTAGCCCTATACTTAATTACTAAGCAACTAGGGTTCTGATGGTTGGTTTAATTATAAGTTTACTAATAAAATTTTAGATGTTTCAAAGATTCAATCTATGGATAAATGTATCTGAGGATTTGATTTTCTTAGCAATGAGTTTGACTATTAAAACCTAGTTTGTGCGATTTATTCTTTCAAGTGAGTCAAGGTGCGGTAATCATATGAATTATACCGCTCTCTTGATGTTTAATAGAATTACTTTAAATTAACCTAACAAGTAGCTTTTGTATGTCTTTCAAGTTAACCAAAGTAAAATGGTTTTGGATTATCAAAGTGATCCCCTAAATTACTAGTTTTTCTCAAATATCATGAATTAGGAAGAAAAGTTGGTTGTGAGATTATTCTACCTCGCCTTTCAGAAATTCATTAAATAATTAGCAAGTATTTGAGGCCTATAAAATACTTATTGACATGAATAAAGAATATAACTCGAAATCGATTCACAATCATAATTCAGGTACAAACTATAGAAGCATAATCAAACATCATTGTTTTGGATCAAAAATCCCTAGATTAAAATGTCTACTCCCTCCATAATTGTTAAAACATTATAAAAACTTTAACTACTATGAAATCAAAGCTCAACAGCAAATTGAAGAACACAGATGATGACTTTCAAGAACTTCACTTTTAATTTTTCAATTTCGCGGTGATAATTCTTCCCAAACTTGCGCCAATCTTCAAAACTTTGAGGCTTGATATGAATGACAGAAATATGAGTGAAAAGTGATGGTCGGATGATGGAGTAGATGATTGTCTTTGTAAGCTGCACAAAGCCTGAACTTATAGCCGGATTAGAGAGAATGACTGAATCTGAATAGTCAGGGGCAACACGTATCTTCTCTGGATCAACACAAACCTTGTATGGGTCAACACGGACTGTGTTAATCGTTTGAAGAAAGATTATGACTCTATGGAGGGGCACAGGGACCATGGTTGTTTCAATGTTGACTGTGTTCAAAATTTCTTGTCAACTTGTTTCACGCATAACTTTCACGTCGCATTTTTGATTGATGCGGATTCTTAATTCCTGGGAAAGAACTATGACTGTGGTTCATATGATCCAAATTTAAAGTCATATCATATGTGTGGAAAGATAGTGAGTAAAGAGTGGATATGCATCAATTTTTGCTCACATCTTACTATGTTACTCACACCTTCGTCTCAACTCGGAAAGCTTGTAATATATCTTTGCAAAGCTCATTCAATGATGAATCAAGACACATAATATGATTTTAGTTTCTATAGGATCAATCTGTACAAATCAAACAAAACACCCTAGACCTGCATGATAGTAAAATACAGGGGGTCAAACGCAAATTAGACATTAGTCCCCAAACTCTGTTATGAAAATGCTCCAAAAAGTAAGTTAATATGGGCTGTTATCAAAAACAACTGAAGGGCTTTTGAGGCTACTGCCTACTGTATATTGATTTTAATAGGATTTTGGATAGTAAAATAACTACTATCTACTGTATATTGATTTCAATTATTGAGAATATTGGATAACATTATTAGAAAATTAGTTAACTATTCAATCTTAAAATATTATCCATGAACTAGCTAGCAAAAACATTAAGAAACTAAATTCTTCGATTATAGTCTGGCAAAAAATCATATAGAATACTAAAATGTTACTAAGTTTTTATTAGAAAAGCGGGATTAGAATTGCATCGTGTTTATTTCTCCTTAATTTCTGTTGATTTGATTTTTTACAAAACAATTATATGTTTCTTAAACCACTTTTCATTAATGGTAAAATAAAATCATAAAAATTTTGAAACCAACGTCAAATCATAAAACATCAAATCCATCTCTAATGCCGCAATCTCAATCAGAATATTACCTATTCATCAATCGAAATGTCACCGGCAAGACCTGTAAATATCGGTGATGTCCATGAGCCCACAAGAAGAATCACCATTTTTTGTTGAACTTAAATAGTTAATTGAGTGACGTCCACCTATCCTACATGTCTCCCCTACTGTATCTCCTACAAATTCTAATTCCACGAGTAGCTAGAACTTCTTATGGATACTTGAACTTTTCCTTCCTTCCTTCCTTCCTTCCTTCCTTCCTTCCTTCCTTCCTTCCTTCATGCTACTGTTGCCCCCTTCACTGTTCTAGATATTTTCTCTAGTTCTCCACGGCTATTGTCAACAAGGATAAGGTAGAAGAGTATCTAATGCCTCTTTATATGGTTGGTAGATAACAACTAGTATTAGGAGAGAAATTAAAAAATGTAAAACATAATAGTAAGAAAGTGATGAAGCATTAAAAAAAAAAATCATTTTCATTGCCTTGAGCCAAGGGGTTGAGTGGTTTTGAGTTTGGTCTGGGTTTGACCTTCTAATTTACGGATTTATACGGGTTCAGGTCGAGAAAATCATGTGCATAACTTAGATTTTTCATGCGGGTTCTGGTGGGGTTGGTTTTTGCTAGGTCTAATTCTTTTGCTTACTCATAGAAAAAAACTACATCTCTCTTTGTTCACTGTCATTGGGTCTCTTCTCTTTGGCATTTGTCTCTTTCTTTGATAGGGGCTGTGAAGTGGGTTAGGTTGTATCTTTTAATGTCAAATAGGATGGGTAGCATCGAGAAGGTAGATTGAAGAATCATTAGGTTCTTGTGGTTTCAAAAGTTGGTTCTTTTAGCTATTTGATGGTGTACATGAAAGGGAGGAACAAGCGCTTTTTTTTGGGGGAAAGCTTCTTCCCTTTTAGCTTTCTTGCGTTACCTTTTTTAAGAATATTGTATAGTTAGAGCTAAATGCTTGATTGTGGTACTAAGGTGTCACTTTTGGATTTTGTTGATAAAGTTAGGCATGAGAGCTCGAGGACATTATTTTTATTGTTTTGTACCTTTTGCATATGTGTCTCATCCTTTGGAGTATCATTAATATATCTTTTTTACGACCCATTAAAAATCATCTTTGAAGCTAGATATTTTTGGCTTCTCGTTATGTAAAATATATAGTGCCTTCCGTGTAATATCTTTAGCTTAGGGTGAATTCTTGGTTGTGTGTATCGTTGAAAATGTGGAGCATTCATAGGCTTTTGGTAGTTTTATGGTCTACAATTTGGGGTGAGTTGTGGGCTTGTGGGTTTGAGTAGAGATTCAAATGTAGATGGGTTAGGTTGTGCACATTATAGGTGTTTAGGTGGCTGTAACTTTGTATCAGCATGAGGTCTCATACTGCTTGCAAGATATCTAAGGGCCTTACCAAGGAGGCATTTCAATTTCTATTACCAAGTCTGAAATCACCACCCCCCACCCCCCCCCCCCCCCCAAAAAAAAAAAAAAAGAGAAAAGAAAAAGAAAGAAAGAAAGGGGGATCTAACCTGAAACCTCCAGGTTTTAACCGCAATCCCCATTGAACCTTTCCATGGAGGGGTATGAGGTCTCACACTTCTAAGCGATCATCTGTGAAGGAAGGGAAAGGGAGTGCCACAATGAGCCATTGTTGGGTCGTTATGAGCCACCTAGGAGGATCCTTCCTGTGAACCATCTTTTGTTGAGCAGCTGCCGTTGGTTTTCACAACCTATAGTATGACTTCCCAGGATTTGTATAAGGCTAAAATTAACCAAACTTTAAAGTGATTTCACTCAATTCATCTTGGTTGGGGGAAGAGGAGGGGGGGGGGGTTGTTTGGGTTAAATTCGGCAGTTAATTGACAGAATTGAGGGGTAATTCCAGTTTTTGCATTATGAAATGAATTAAGGGTTCAAGTCCACCTCCTACACCTTAGAAAGTTGATGTCTGGTTCCATCACGTTCCTTTTTCTCATGGAACATTCCTTCAATGGTTGAAAACAGTATTTTATTTAGATGGGAAGCTTTCTCTGGGGTCATCCTTGGGATGATTTCCAGGATGATCTGGTCAATAAAGCACCATAAGGCTGCAATTTTCAAGGTGGGTAATGTTTTAGGGAATTCATGATTTACAGTGAGGTGCCCATTTAGACTGGTTACGGAGGTAAAATGAGTGAGAAACTACTTGTCAGCATATCGACGTTTGGATTCCTTCTACACCATATTCATTTTGAGGTTAAAAGCTGTCTGGCCTTTCTCGACATTATTGTTAGCTTGATTCTTCTCCTTAAAAGGGCTTCTCCCTTCTGTTGATGTGGGATATAGATGCTTCCTTTTTTATCCATCGTCAGATTTGTCTGTATCTAATTTTTGCAATGCCTGCTTGCTAGGCAGTATACCATTAGATGAGAACCTGAGACCTTGTCGACTGCAGGACTGGTACTTGATAAATATTTATTGTGCTTTTAAGTTATATGGAGGTTAATCGTTTAATTTATTTCTGAAACAATGTTTAAGATCTCATATTTGTCTGTTCTTTTACTAGCAATCCAAGAGATGTTCCGTCATTAGGTCTTTCTCCATTCTCCTTGTCAAGACAAATGGACATGTTTGTATGTATGTGTTTGTGTATGCAAAATTTTCATAACCCGCTCTCTGTGTGTGTGTGTTGTGGGGGGGGGGGGGGGGAGTGGAATGCTTGGTCTTTGATTCTCTACATGTAATATTCAAATACCTTGACAAGTATCCTTTATTTGGAGCGTAGATTGATGATAACATTTTTGTTATCACTGGAAAAGAATTTTTCTGAACGTATTATTCCATCTATATCAACTGCATGAAGATTGGAACCCGAAGTGGTCTTTTGAATGGTGTTTGAACTGGTCTTCAATCCCAAAATCCCTGCTAAGGGTTGGTAAATGTGTGCTGGCTGGTTTCTGAACCTGTAGTGTTTTGAATGTTTCAATCAGTTAGTAATAAAATTGTTGTGGACATATCATAAATTACAACACTGTAATTGTGTGTTCTATAGGATGGGAACTTTGAACCAAGTAAAGTTGAACGTGATCATGCTTTCCTGCTGGAGCTATTGTTCTGGTTCAAACAATCATTCAGGTGTTGCTATTAAATTTCTTATATCACCATTTCTTCAACAATCTCCATTATAATACATTTCCTAGTGATCCTTTGTAATGTATTTTGAATTTATAGGGCACTTTAGATAAGGTCCCACCTGGGCGTTGTTCTCACAGGTTGTTCTTCTCGTTTCTCCCATATCTGACTAATTACTCTTAGTACACCCCCATCATCCCTGCCCCCACCCCACACAGCAGAAATTAGCAGCATGGTATCTGTTGATGCCTAATATGGTTCTTATGGGGTGGGACATTCACTTTGCTGACAATAGTACAATACACGATGACATATACCAGTAATTCATTAAATGCAAATTTCATTGTCTGTTATATGATCCCATGGATGTTTAGTTGAATTGAATCTTGGAGGAAGAACTAAGTAGTGCATGGTGTCTTCATGCAAGAAGAATTCTTGGGAAGGATCTTGAGATTACTTTCTAGTCGCTGGCGATGTCCTTTGTTACAATCCTGATTGATATATGAAACTGCATATCTATTCTGTCCTCACTGATTCTTGTGGTATATCCAAAATTATATTGTTGCCTTTTGCGCCTGTTTAATGAAAAGACTGTTTGCTACACTTTAGTTGGGTTAATGCGCCCCCTTGTGATGGCTGTGGAAGTCAAACTATACGTCAGGGCATGGTTGCAGCACTGCCAGAAGAAATTTGTTGGGGAGGTTCACGAGTTGAACTATATCGTTAATGTTTTACCTCTGTTTGGGTTATATTCTGTCTATTTCAAGCGTTGTTGAACATATTTATCATTTCCTGGTTGACTTCTCTTCCTCTCCCTTTTTATGCATAATAGTGATTTTATCCAACATATTGTTTGTAATGTGTTAAATTCCGTAGCATGAAAATGTTTTGCTGATAAATCATAAAATTGACCTGAAGGAATTATTTATTTGTCTGAAAGGGTTACCAAATAACAAACCTTGAATGTTCTTCCATCAAATTCTTTACTGCTCTGCAAAAGGTCAATTAGTCAAATTCTTCACATGGAGTAGATTCTGTGTTGGAGTCATTTAGATTTGTTTTGTTATGGAGATGAAATAATACATTCTCTAGTACTTTGTATTTTTATGGTTTGTCTATGAGCATTTATGTGAGTAAAGCAAGTGATGTAGTGTTATAATTCTGTCTGACTCAATACTCTTTTAACTTCTTGCCTAGGAATGGATTTTCTTTTTGGCATGATGGTCAAGGATACCATTAAAGAACACCCCCCCCCCCCCCACCCAAAACACACACACACTTTGCTTGTCAGATGGGAACTTCTGTGTTATCCTAACTGAATGTAAAACCTAATACTGTGAATGTTGTTTCCTTATGTCCAGCAAAACAGTTGTCAGGGGACCTTCTCTTTGGGGTGTGTGTGTGTTTTGATTCCCTTCCCCCAATGCTTCTCCAAACAGTTGTCGGGGGGGCGGGGGTGGTTGTCTTGATTACTAATTCCCTTGAGTGAATTTCATTTACAAACATCCAAATGGAGGAAAAAGTGTTTCTCCAAAGCAGGAAAAACCATTCATTTCCCAACTGTGTATGCTGCTACGGAGTGTGTATGAACATTCTATTTTGTCTTTCATTTTACTCAGTATTATGTTTTACAATGCGCAGCTGTAGTGTTTGCTCAAGAGTTACGCGCTTCCCACGCTACAATAACCCAATGAAGGTACTTTTTTTCATTTGATTTTCTCATTTTCACATTCAGCTGCTCATCCGGCCAGCCGTTAAGTAGATATCATGTATTATGCAGCTCTTGGAAACTAGAAAGGGGCGTTGTGGGGAATGGGCTAACTGCTTTACTTTGTATTGCCGAGCATTTGGCTATGAATCTCGACTTGTAAGTTGCTTCATTAACTTGCCCTCGTCTTTGATCTGGATACAGAATGCTTCTGTTTAAGGTTCCTCCCTAGCTGAAATGAATCTCGGTTGGCTGTTGAGTGATCCTATCACAATGTTTAAGGAGCAGTTATCATCTTGCATGAATATTCCCTTGGTTCCCCACTTTCATATTTTTTTAGTGGGGGATGGGGAGATTATTTTGTGGGGTTTTTTTTTCTTTTTTTTTTTTTGGGGGGGGGGGGGGGGTTGGTTGTTTGGGCTACCTCCTCACTTGCAGTTGTAGCTCATAAGCCTACCTAGAACTGGATTGCCCCAAACCATGCTTATCATGGATCCACACTATTGTAGCAGCAGTAATAGTAGTTTGTGGTGGTGCTGCAATGAAATCTTGTTGGCTGTACAGCTGTTGCTATTTGACTGTAAATTGCTGTATATGTTGAGGGACTGACTGGCTCCTAATTTGGTGCTTTAGCTCTTACTATCAAATTTAGTGCTTCTATATTATCGATTTAAGTTTGATGCAACATTACTCAAATTTCTCTGTTGTGCAGACATACTAGACCTTTGGCAACATAGTTTCTCATGATTTTAGGAATACTAAAGCATATCTGGTGTGGCGTATTGTGTAGTTTTTATTTCCATTTGAATCTCGAAAGTAGTTGTGTGGTTTTTAAAACTGGAATATCTAAGTTCTTTCTGAAGCAAGGAGTGATGATTGAAGAGTTTAAGTGATTGTGACACTTTCATGACTTGATATTCTTATAATGGAGCTAAATATAATATATGGGTCTAAGGCTCATATATGCTTGAGACATAATGCCTTTCATAATTATATCATAGAAAGGCCTCTATAGGTTTTGTTTATCAGGTTGACTAAAACTTAGGCTGAGCATGTGAACTTTGAATGCTGAACTGGCAAAAATTGGCCTTACATGAGAACATTGACTCTAAGCATGCACAAAAGCAATGGCTTATGCTGGGTTTTCTCCTTTTGCCAACACCTAACGCTTCTACTTCAATGACCTAATTGAACAGTGTATAAAACGCCTGTTTTTTTTTTTTTTTTTTTTCATGCCTGCAAACTTGGGCCTTAAATTTTCTCTGTCTAGAGAGATGGTTGAATGTTAATACTAATTTTCTAATGAAGAATCAAACACAAGCCCAAAAGGGAATCAGTGGGCAAAAGGCCAGTGACACATCTTTGTAGCAAACAACTCCTCTAAAAACAATTTAAGAGTGGCAATCTCTTGTATAGAGCTAGTTTATCCTCACTGCTATACTCCTGAGGAGAAACAGCAAACATCACAAGTATGCAAACTCATGCATACTGAGGACAATTTTACCGAGGATGCAGATTTCTATTTCTGCATCACAGTTGTATGTTTAAGTATTAGACTTGCCCAATTTCCAGGAACTTACCTGTTTTGTTTTAAAGTTGTACTGCTGAAGAAAAAAAATTGTTGAGCTGAGATGATTAGTTCAGTAGCATATTCTGGGAGAAAAATACAACAAAATACAGAGGAAAGGGATGTTGAACAGCTGAATCTACTATATCAAATCTGATTGCATACCCTTGGGCCTCTCCTAAGCAATCAAGTTTGACCAAGTTGCTAGTCTTATGCCCGTGCTTCTCTCAAATTATTTCCGTATCTATCTTATTCTAAAAATTATTGTTGAATTTCACTTTCAACATGATAAGTAATTGATCTCATGTAATAAGTAAAGAATTTCTTAAAGATGCAACATATAAAAATATTGTTTAAAATTTAAATGTAAAATGCCTCCATCGTTAAGTACCGTGTTTTTAAAACAAACAACAATTTTAATATTTTTGCATAATTCGACAATATTCTAAAAATATATTCTTTTCTTATTGATGTTTGAAAAACTTTATGTTTCCATTTATTGAAAAATTATATTTGTATATAACGTGTATTTGTTCTGTATTACAAGAAGGGTGAAGAGTGTAGAGCTAGTGATGAATCCATATCTAGAAGGAAATGCTGCTTCATCACAGGAAATCCTGGATTAACTTATTGATTTTATTTAATGTCTTGGCTCAATGCAACTATCTAAGAGTGCCACATATTTTTACATTATTGAAGCCGGGTTTCTTGGTCATTTGTTGACTGGATACATCCTTCACATGTTTGACTGATGTCTGAAATTTTGTTGACTGGATACTTTTCATGGAAGATAATATCTATCTGTGAACCCCCCCTATCTGTATGTGAAAGTGAAAAATTTGCTAACTTGTCTTAACTGTATTTCCTGCTGATAAACTCTGGTTATTCCTTTTTTCCTTTTTCACATCCCCGCCTAACTAGCCTGTGAAATGCTTTCTGCTCTTCAAAAGTTTATTGTTGACTTTGGATATATCCTTTCGCTGCAAAATTGGTTAAATATCTGGAACTGCAAGTTATGTAAATTTTCAAAAGTTGATTGGCTTACCTATGTTCTATTCCAGATTTTGGATTTGACAGATCATGTCTGGACAGAGTGCTTCTCGGACTGTTTAGGAAGGTAAGCTAGCTGTTTATATCCTGCATGTGCGCATGCATCCCCTCTCCTTCCATTAAAAAACAAAAAAAAAAGGGGGGGGGGGGGGAGAAAAAATGTACACATGATGTGTGTGTTTTCATTAAGTTCTTGCCTGCTCTGATTTCCCGCCTTCGCTCTTTGAATCCTGATATTCATGGCTCAATCCCAGCAGCTTACTCATGTGCTGATGTCGGATTATGAATACTCAGGTGGATGCATCTTGATCCTTGTGAAGGCATATATGATAACCCGCTGTTGTACGAGAAAGGGTATGTTCATTTTACTCTGAAACATAGTTTTCTTTTCTGCTTTGTAAAGCTGGATGTTGACTTTAATTCCTTGGTTGTTAATCACTTTTCTGCTTTTCCCCCCTTAGTTGGAAGAAAAAATTGAATTATGTGATTGCTATTGCAAAAGATGGCATTTATGATGTCACAAAGCGCTACACAAGAAAATGGCATGAGGTAATCCTAAGTAAAATAATGTTGTATGTAGGTCTGTAGATTTCTAATGACACTCGAATTTTATTCCTTTCATATTTAGACATACATCCTCTCATTGTATTGCAGGTTCTAGCCCGTCGGACTATTACCACAGAGTCAAAGTTGTCCTCCTTTCTGGAAAAACTAACAAAGCAATGCCGAAGAGATTTCAGAGCTGAATTACTGTCCAAGCTTGAAGAGCGTGATAGAGACGAGAGAGAAGATCTTGAAAGAAATCTTCACTCCAAGGATGACAGGGCAATTTCATTGCCTGGGAGATTAAGTGGGGACAAGCAATGGCGCATCTCTAGATCAGAATATGGTGCTGGAGAGGATAGCTCCTTCAGCTCCTCATCCTGCCCTTTACGGATGTGTGTGGATGAGCATGTGGCAAATATTTACAATGCAATGGGTGTGGTGCTTACACAATTTTTAGACATCTCTCTGTCAGTAGACAGGAAAATTGATGTCCTAAAGGCTTTCAGAAATGTTCTGATCGATCTTAAGAAGTCCCCTTTCAGGATTAGAAGAACTTCAATCAAAGCTTCAGATAATCAACAACCTTCTTTATGTAAACTAATGCCTTCCTTTGACGAGTTGCTCCATGTACTTAACCTAAAGCGCGAGTTGGACAAAAATGGTGACATGGTTGTTGGGTTGGCCGGTGATCCTGTGAGGACTGCGTTAGCTTTGCCAGTTGCAATAGATGCCCTGGATGATATGATCCGGAGCCTTGGTAAATGTGCAAGCATCGATAAGGATTCTCTATGTTTGCCACTTCTAAGGCTGAACAGAATACATTCAGGTTCAGTCTTCGCAAGTGGAGAGGAACTTCCTTTGGGAATTGTGAGTCAAAATATTTATGCATCCTTTTTGTTATATATGTGTTGCCCGAAGTGGTTTTCTGAAATATTTGATGAAACTGACACAAATGTAATAACTTATGTTCTAGTCCACATCAGCATTTGATGGAACGTGCTTGTCAAAGTGGGAAGAGCCAAATGGTGCAGAAGGTGTATTCCCTTTTTCATCATTGAAATGAGATGCCAATGTCTTGTTTTAATTAATTCTGTCTGGAAATAAATATTTTGCATATCAATGTAATGTCAACACTGCGAAACAAGAAATCAGTTATGTTTTATCTGTATGCTCTCAAGTTTTATCTGAGTGTATCCCCGTAAATTTGACCTTACAGGTGGTTGGATTGCATATAAGTTGAAAGAGGGGCAGATTTCCGAGCTTGAAGCATATGAAATAATGTCAGCCAATGATGCTCCTGAAAGAGATCCAATGGACTGGTATGATAAGTACTTGAATTATCTCTACCAACCCTCTTTCTTTTCTGTCTCTCAGCTTAGACATTCCTGTGCAAATTTTCAAGACATTGAACCAGAAACTCAAACCAGCACAAACATGAATACAAATTACTGGATACTCAAGAATACCCAAGGAAATGCAAAATAGGAGCTTAAGCTATGGTATACAGGACCAATGTGTGTACCCCGGATTCTTCATATTAGCCACTGTGTTGTCTTCTTGTTAAAGCTTCACTGCACTGATTATCACCTATGCAGTTCAGCATAGAATTGAATCTCTATGTGGTTTTAAACAAGCTTCATAACCTCACCAAAGAAACAAGTGCTCTTCTGAACTTACTTTGCTACTGTTCATGTTTATTGGTTAGGTGGTTTATACTTAAGTACTCATGTGGTTCTCTACTTCCTTTCAGCTTAAATTAGTTGCACACTGCTTGAGGAAATGTGGACTAGAATATACATCGTTAGCTTTATATCAAATTGAGAAATTGACCATTCTCTCTATTAGATTCCTTAGGTGTTCAAATTGACAGTAAACTGTCGATGATCCTGTTAGAGTCTTCTCCATTTAGCTCACTTAATCCTTTATAAGTGTAAAAGTTTGGATTTTTTGGACGCTAGTTTTTCCAACTTTGGGGGAAGTAGACAACTAAAATACTGACCTTTACTATTGGACACCAGTAGTTTAGTACCTGTATATTTTGACCCAATTTGTTGTTGCTATATCAAGAACAAGTTGAGTGGTGGTGCACTTGCAAATGAGGCGACAGAGATTAATAAGTTAGACTAGAAATTGTTGTGTTTATTGTACTGTCCTTGGTTTAAACCAGAGATAAACGGAAAATCAACAATGAATGGAGAAGGAAAGACAACCAAGGATAAATCAAAAATTTAAAAAGTGGGCCTGTACTCCGACTTCTGCTTTAAAGCACAGCAGTACAGTGAACACAACTGCTGGCCAGGCTTAGCGTTCTTTGCTGCCATGTCAGAATTTCACTGAGTGCATCACACGCTTACCTGTTCTTGGTACGCAGACAATAAATAGGGCCAAAGTACAAATATACTGGTGTCCAGTTGTAAAACTCAGTATATTTTCATCCAGTGCCCCTAGGTTGAGGGTATATTATTACCCAAAAATGCTATGTTTTTTACTGCTTTTACGTTTATTTTTGCAGGATTCTTGAAGGGAGTAGCGATGAGGGGTCAAGCTGGTATATTCTAGATAAGCAAACTTCCCAAAAATTTGAGGATCGTTTCCAACGCAAATCATACAAGATTGAGTCCTGCAGTAAACGGTCAAATGCATTTAGGTATTTTTGAAAAGACACCCCCCCCCCCAAACACACGCGCACACACACGCGCACACACACATCACCACCACCACCACCACATGCACAAAAAAAAAGGTATGGAAGAAATAAAACCATTATCAATTCTCAACTGGTATTAACTGTTATTTGCAGGCTTAGATTTTTGGCGGTTCGAGATGCAGGATCAACTTCACGTCTACAAATCGGTAGCATTGACCTTTATGCTAGTAAAAAAGAATAGCATCAACTGAAAGTGACAAACTGGTTAACTGGTATTCACGCCTACAAACTGGCATTAACTGTGTTTCTTATAGTTTGGTGTCTTTTGACCTGTGTAACCTACCCATTTATAACCCTACTACTCATGAGATAAGTGATGGGAAAATTTATGTCTTTTGGGGCTTTCGCTTGCTGAAACATAGTATATATTAATGTGATTTGGAGATGTTTGTGACAAGTTACGTATAGCTGTTTCGTCATTACCCCATGATGACATGATGTATTCGTAAAACTTGTATATTTCGATTTCAAACATTCTGGTGGTGATAGTATAGTTTGTGCGTAACTAATGATATATTTAGCTTTTCTATCAACAGCCAGTGTAGTTTTTTTTTTCCCTTTTCCTTTTTTGGAGATGATTACAAATTGTATGATATGTGACAATTCCTGGCCAAGTCAAGCTGCAGTTGTACGGCTCAATTTTCAGGCTCACTGAGGATACTTGTATGATTTGCTAGTTTGCCATCATTTTCCAGAATTGTGTTTCCTGAAGAAAGGAGTTGCAAAGATACACACCAAGCATGTGCAGAAAGTTGAAGATATAGATTATAGAAGGGACTATATGGTATGGTAGCACATCACGAAAACAAGTAGGACCATGCTGTTTGCCGATAAACAACGACGCTACATCTAATAACATAGAACACAAGTTGCACATGAGCATAAGGGGGGAAATCAAAAACAAAGAGGAAATATAAAACGAGTCATACCTGTAAAATCTGGATCAAATAAGATAGAACACAAGTGCTACACACCCATGAAATTCTTGTGTAACTGTGACAAAATTCTCTCCATTGCCTTACAATCTTACATCCTTTGTTCTTTGTGAACATTTTGCAAGTTATAGATGGATATCATTGAATTTGCACCCACTTATTGACTCAGATGGTTTTCCTTCACAAAGGATCAGTGCTGGTCTTCAGTCTTCTTCAAACCCTTCACTTTGTACGCCTTGCATCATTCAAATGATATTTTATTTCTTATCCAAAATCCCTAATTTCGGATAATTATGAAATAGATTCGTACGCCTTTTCTTTTGGAACATTCTTCACTAGTGTGAAAGAACCCCAAAAAAGGATAATTGCACTAGACAAAAGAACACGCAGATATAAAGTTCTACATATAGAATAGAACATGAAACTACTTACCATACCCCTTTTGTTCTGGGAGCCGACAAGGGCTTCTTTGCTCTAGCTCACCACCCCTTGATCACCAAAAAGCACTTCTCTTTCATTTTAAATAGACAATTTTCCTTTTTCAACTGAGGTAACGTTAGTCCGGCCATTTCCTAAAGCGGAAGCTACATTCACTAACCACATCCAAATCAATCCAACAATTAAGACAATCGCTTCGGTTGAAAATGCTAAACTATATCCATCTTGGGATTTTTATCATCGCCATGAATGGGATAAGTCCACTGGATGGACCCAGTAGGTCCAACGACCTTACTAGAGTCAAGCCAGGGGTCTTTTGGGTCCACTGCCTGAGAAAATAGGCTAGAAAGAGAGCAAGGTCGTCTGACTATCAGACTATGAACCAGCTAAAACAGGCTAGATAATCAAATAGATGAGGGAGTCTCAAAAGTGAATTATGCAAGTTAGGATAAAAAGGAGTCGCCAATTGATTTAAGGAAATCAACGAACTAAAAGTGAACGATTAAAAACCCCGGCCTATGAACCTGAATTCCGAGCCCAGGGGTAAGGTTACGAGTCCAAGGGTTAGAAAACTATCGGACTCGCCTATTTGAAAACAGGCTCTACTAGAATTAATATTGAAATAAAAAAGAGCGGGGAGAAGTTAGAAGAGTTCCCCAAATTTATATTCATAACATGCAAATGTAATGATTTTTATAAAAGAGTTTATGTACAAGTGCGAAGAAAGATTACATTATTACACGAAGAAGGAATGAAGAACACATGTAATCTAACCTCACTTGTCACAAATCATGCAAATGAGAGGGACGAGACAAGAGAATGCCGACGTTAAAACGTCAGGACTCCTTCTCAACACAACCGGAGCTAGTATCAGGACTTTATTTGAGAGTACGGAGGAGGGCGTATGGGAGAGTTCACTCGGAGAATTCTTGGATGGTTTATTGGTGTCTTGAATGGTGAGATGAGGGGGGTATTTATAAATGAAGAGGAAGTGTGTGAGGATGGAAGGATCAAAACATGATCCACCATTTAAGCCCCTCTATTTCCCTTCATAGGCCGTTTGGCCTTAGAATCTGCATGACATAATGGCGCGAAGGCATGCATCATGGGCTATCTTTGACTGGAAGTTGGCGCGAATAGATGATGTGGCAAGGAGGAAGGCCCAACGACTTTTGATTTTCCTTCGCACGTATTGCTGAAGTAGCGGCCAACGCGGCATGGTTGTGGGTTGAGGAAGGCCATCGACTTTTGATTTTCCCGTGGCTCATTTTAGGCTTCTTTACGCATTAGGCTTGGCTTCTTGAAGTGAAGCAAGGCCCAATGACCTTGTTTTTTTTATTCTAGCCTCTTTTTGTTCTTGTTCATTGCTCCTGGTTTTATTTTTGTGCATGTTTCCCAGTATAAAATCTGGTGTCTACAGTTTATTAAGTTTATTGAGCAAGTTTGATGATCAAAAGTTTATTAATCATTTGTTTATCTGTATGTATTTGGTGGAGATAAGAAATTGACACATGGAAATGACAAGTACAAGACCTTAATGTTCATGATGACAATTGTTTCTCGGTTATGCAATGAGGTTTACATAGATTACTGTAAAGGCAACAATAAGTCATTCGCAAGGATGTCAACTGATTGTCATTAATGATAAGTTTATTGCTATTCATGGATAAGGTGGTTGTGAAAGGATGGTGCAAGGAAAGTCAAAGATAAATATTTATTTATTTATTTATTGTGAACCATTCAATATCAACATAAGTTATAAGTTTATTTAGCCTTGTGTTTTAAGTTGGCTATAACATTAAGATACATGGAAGTTTCATGCTAGTAATAAGGATGAGGTTATTGCCATTAAAAGGAATTTTTGATTGGATGTTTTAAGTTACAAGTCTTTAAAGGTGTAAATATGGAAATTCAGTGTTGCACTATTATAATGTGTTTTATAATCTGGATTTTTTCATATTTATTCACATGTTTAAATATTAATTACGTTTATTCCGCCTATTGTTATTGATGATAATATGAATGATAAGTACAAATTGATTAGACCTTATATTAATATTATGATTGTCCATATCCCAAAATTATAGTCAAATTTAGATTGACAATAATCCCATTGTATGAAAGATAACAACTCTAGTGAGAGAATATTATTCTCTAGAGAGAGAATCTCTGAACCAAACTGAACACAGAGCATGCGTAAAAAAAAATGAGTCTAGAAACAACTATGACCTTTGGCTGGTCTCCCTCCTCCTTCCTTTTCCTCAAAAGCAGATCTCCCTTTCTTCTAGCTCTGCTAGGAGGAATAGATACAAATATAGGATTTGGAACTTATGCCTTGTCCTAATCTGGACAAATCGACCCCAAACTAGGGTTTACACCCTTATCTTTGGTGGAGAGGACATATCTGGAAAGATCCTTGATGTTGGGGTTGAGAGCTCTAGAAAATGTTTCTTTTCCCAACTTTTGGCGATCCTCATGTTTTGCTTACAATCGAGGCTTGATGGGGTTGATACCTTGTTCAGAGTTGGATTTCAACCGAGGCTAGATAAGACACGAAGACCGATTTGGGTACGACTCTAGAGACATAGAGATAGGGCTTGGTGTTTATGTCATGTCTTATTCTAGACGATTTGCTTTGATTATGAGGTTTGAAACCTTGATCTTGATGTAGATGGCAAAGATGGAAAGTCTGCGGATGCTGAGATGGAGAGATATGAAAGTTTCACATATTCTCGGCTTAATTCGAACCTACCCTCACGCGTATAGTTGAGGATTGAGTTGTGGGATTGTTGGTTTTGGGTATGGATTCATTCAAGGCTAAAAAAGTTGCAATGGCCTCTCTGGATAGTGATGTTTCAAACAAGTTTGACCTAACCACTGGCAATTCCGATGTAGAGAGAAGGCTAATCTCAATTGTATAGTCATTTCTTGGTACGAGTGATTTCTTTCTTTGTCTGTACTCTTTTGTTTATCGATTGATGTGCTTGATTCATCTGCTTTGGTCTCTGATTAATGCTCTTTTTCTTGAACTTAGGTCACTATTTTTTCTATATTGTTTAGATTGACATGTTTTACCTCTGGTGCTGATAGTGTTTTGTGGCTCTTCTGTTTTTGTTTTTGTTTTTTTTTTTCTTCTGAGGATCGTACTATCTTGTTAGTTTATAAATATGAGCTGTTGTGGATAGAATTCCTCCACCCCAACATTGATCTCTCCTTGTGTCTTTTTAAGAAACCTCTTATGTCAAACACTTCTCTTGACAACCTTCCATTTGAAAATGGAAACCAAAATGGAATCCTTCTCAACTACTCTGAACTTCCTCTTCCTGAACTTCCTTCCAAGGGGCAGACTAAGTGTAGTCTGGATGGTAGTAGGGTTGGAAATCAGTTTTCGACCCATCTACCAACAGAGAGTACTTATGTTAACAAATTCACATTTCATTTGGGAAGTAAGAGCTTTCATAAAACTCCCTTTCTAGGGGAGAATTCTGGAGTTCCATCTGGGGAATCTCCACTTTATGAGGGGAAGACTCGCCTAGATGACTCCCCCTTATTGAACCCTAACCCTAACTTTGATTGTGATCCGAATCCTAATTTCCCTTCCATCACTAAAAGTATGGAAGAACTGAAAAACCTTTGTTTGCTAAGTAAGTTATGGGGTGAATCTACCAAAATGACCATTAGCATATCCAAAACTAGGAATGCTTGGATCTTCCTTAAAGGTAATGTCGATTTTATCAACATTGGGAATCACTGGATGCTTCTTAGGTTTGCCAATGCTGATTATCGCCTGTCGTGTTTATGATGGAAGGCTTTGGTTTGTGATTGGTTTGGACTTTGCCCTCAAACCTTGGAGGCGATTTTTTTACGCTTTCAAAGCTGAGATTTCTTTCATCGACCAATGGGTAAGGGTTCCAAGACCCCCCTGGGAGTATTGGAACACTAGGGTTCTAAAGCATATCCTCCAACCTCTTTATCGTATCCTGAAAGTGGACAAAATGACCCTTTAAAGGCAATAGGGAAAGTTTGCTATAGTGTGTGTCAATCTTGACATCACTAAGCCTTTGAGAGGAAGCCTTAGCCTGAAGAATGGAAGCTATGCCATCATGGTTTCTCTCATCTATGACTATGAGGGCCTCCATGAGGTGTGTGCCTTTTGTGGATCTGCTGCAGATGTCTTAGAAGCTTGTCTTGACACACTAACTCAGGCTAAAATTGAGGTGGTTGTGGAAAAATTTGAACAACATTCTATCTCCCCTAAGGAGGGGTTCCCCTCTTCAAATGCCAATCCAATGATCCCACCAACGGAAAACTAGGTCACTGTCATCCCCAAAAGGCGTACTAGGGGTAATAGAATCTTGAGTCCTCCAAGAGGAAAGTCATCCTTTCATACGAGACCCTTCCAACCTGATGCCAAAAGTCCTAGGAATATCCCTCCTCTTTCGAATCTTGTCCACAAGGAGACTATCCCAACCGTGGATGATTCTCACCTTCTCAAACCTACTGTGTCAATCCAGGCTTAACAAAATGATGATCATATAATCCTTGCTAGAGTTTTTGCTGAGAAAAATAGTGATGATGATGATGGTGATGATGATGATGATGATTTTGATGATTCCTTAATGGCTCTACAAGATGACGACTTTGAGGAGAGCCTCAAAGAAGTCATGGAACACCTTGATAAAGCTAATGATGTGGTTATGAGTGAGGAAAGCTCTAAGAAGAGGAAGATTGTTGAGGAAGGAGATGAGTTCTCCTCTTCTAACGCTTAATTATATTTAAAGTATCGTCAAAGCTTTATAATAAGGTCAAACCTCTATTAGTGAGGCTAATAATAAGGTCTAGAATCTTGTCTCTACGCTTTTATGTTTTGCTGGGATGTGGTCAATTTTTCGTGCTTAAGCTACCAATGGATATGCATGTGAAAAATGTCTTTTGCTTTTTCCAGGTGCCTTATGATACTTAGAATAAGCAATACTTTTATATTTCAGCTGAGCTTAATGAAAAAAGGGGTGGTGGGTGGCCCCTAGTTGTTGTTGGCTGAAGTATTCGAATCAATGTAGCACCATTATTTGGAATGTGATTAGTTGGATGATTCTGTTGGTTCTTTTGGATAATAGAATCTCTTTATCTCTCTGCCTCTTTCCTATTTTAGTAGGGGAAGAGAGAAGATGGGAGGAATTTTTTCTCACTTTCTTGTATTGGCTTTTGGGTAAGACTAGTGTTTCCCCCATTTTGGGTTGGCAACCTAGTCTTAGATTCCTTAAAAGAATTTGTAAGGACTATTTTGTCCCTATCTATAGGAGGTGGATGTTCGGTTGTAATTTTTGTGGTTTTATAAGTTAAGGTTGTCGGTCCGCAGGGATGGGTGTTAGGCTTGATTTGGGCAATCGGTTTGTGTAAAGGGTTTTTTCTCAATGTGGAAAGCAATAAATAATGTAAAGGGAAGCAATTATATCTAACCTAGGCATGAATCAAAGAAAGCAATTAAAAGCATGAAATCAAATAAAGCAATTAAAGCAAGGAATGGAAATCTAGAATGAACAATGAAATTAGAGACAAGAAATTATACCTTTGATGGACCAAAATCTTCTAACCTTCAATCTACCTTTGCAATTTCCCCCGAACAAACAAGAAAATGTGGATTGGATTACCAAGGATCTCCCAAATTCTCACTAGGAAGTGGAATTGGAATTCCTTGACCCTCCTCCCCACTAAAAGATGGATTTGATGTGGCTAACCCTAGAAAGCTTTGACATCAAGTCACAATGGAAATTAGAGAGAGATAGAGAGAGAGAGAGAGAAGAGAGAGAAAGCTTGTAAAACTTCAATGGAAACTTGCTTGAATTGAGAAAGCTTGAGAAAGTTTGAATACAAATGCTAGAAATTAATGAAAGCTTGAAGAACAATTGAAAACTTGAAGAACAATTAAGAGAGATTAAAGCAAATAAAGGAAAGCAATTAAATCTAATTCTACTCCTAAACTACCTAGGCTAATTGATAATTTAGATTAATACAAGTGGGTATTTATAGAAGAAGGAAAAATACAACCCAAAACCCTAGGACAAATCGCAGCACGCGCGTCTGCAGACAGAGTGGTTCGGGCGAGCCACCCTTTGGCTCGGGCGAGCCAGCGTTCTGGCTGGTGTTTTTGTTGCCCAGGCTGGCTCGGCGAGCCACAGATGGCTCGGCGAGCAAGCCGTTACGCGCTTTTCCCTGCCGACTTCAAACGCACATAACGTCTTCATCCGAACTTCGTTTTAGGCCCGTAAGATATCGATGGAAAGCTCTCGGTGTGTACTTTAAGCTCCTATAATTTCAGAGCTATCGGAGTTGTAACGAAAGAGTTATGACCCAAAGGGTGAAGGCACACGTATTTCAAACCTTTAAGTTTGTACCGTTCCCCTGTTTTGCGCCAATCTTGATATGGAATTTCCAACTTCGGTTTCGCCTTGGCTCTCGGCTCGGGTTGAATTAGTTTGACTCGGATCTCGGCTCGGGTTGACTTGGTTTGACTCGGAAAATAGCTCGGGATTCCCTAAAAACCTTCAATTAAGCCCAAACTTCTTCTAACTCCTTATTTTCCTACAAAACACTAAATCATTATATCTAATATATAAATAGGGGTTAAAGCAAGCAAATATACCCTATAAAAGAGAAGAAATTCGGCTCGAAACGAGGCCGAACACCACTCCAACACAAGGGTTTGCTCGCCCCGAGCAAACTAAAAACGAAGAAAAGGACTAAAAAGAAAAACTAAAAACCCTAACTCACTTTCGCAGGAATCACGGATGCATTTAGCATATGCATCAAGCCCTTTAAACCCCCCGGTAGCCCAGGTGGACGAGGTAGGTCTCGTGAGGGTTTATAGCAACTATACCCACAAAAGCCATGAGAAAAGAAAAAGGGGAAAGAAAAAGAAATGAAAACCGAAAAACGAAACAAAGTAAAAGCAAAGAAGATATTCCCGTCCCCAATCATGCACCTAGTTCCCAAACCCGCCTCAACAATCAAATGGAAGAAGCAAGTATAAACAAATTAAGACACGAAGGTTGGAAAACTGCCAATCTTTGAGATTTTGAACCCAAACACTTCCTGATGAGCAAAACACCTCGTGCATATGTGCAAGTGGGCTCTAATCGGTCTTTCCTATCCTAAACTGCATAATCGAGTTGTTTTCATGCTCAAGCTCGGGATTATCTATCCTACTTCACTCTTGGTTTTTCTTTCAACCTCTCTTTCTTTCTTTTTCTTACACCACTCTTTTCTTTCTTTTTCTTCTCTTTTTTTACTTTTCTCTTTTTTACCATTCTTTTGCTCAACTCTTTTTTTCCTTTTTCTTGCTTCGCTCTTTTCTTTCTTTTTCAAAACCTACGCTCTTTTCTTTACACTCAATCAGTTTTGTGTCTTTTAGAGCGTTTGTGTCGGATTTTGCGGGATTTAAGCACCGACCTTCGCAAAGGGTTACCCTCCCTGCTGGGTTTCTCCATACGTGAGTCATTGCACTTAAGGGACATAGGGTGCCAATCCACCCAAACCAACCCATGACGGTAGGCCCGACAGTAATTATTTAATGCATTAATTAAGAGCTTAAGCAATTGAACAACTAAAACCGTCTAACTTAGGTAAGAATTCACAGTCAAAGCGTGTAAGAATTGAGGATTCCACTTTCCCATTCCATGTAGAGGTCTAATAGAGATAAGTCATGACAAAAATCCTTCCTAAGGCCTGTCATTATTCATACTGGCCGCTTCTAACTGATTGAATCAACTGATTAGACAACTTTCTACACAACTGTGAACGGAAACATCTTCAAAAAGAAAAACAACTTTTGGGTTTTTCACAACATTTCTCCCCTTTTTGTTTTCTTTTCACACACAAAATTTTTTAAATTTTAGACACAAACTACGAAAAACAAAAATAAAAGACTAAAAACTAGGTGATCTACCCATGACAAATGGAAAATAGCACCCCCACTCCAACACAAGATATCACAATGTCTCCATCATGAAAAGGGTGTCACAAGCAAGGTAGAAAACCAAGAAGAACATATATACAAAACACTTATCACATAAAAAGCGGTGCACTGAGCCCACACGGCTCCAACAACAAAATATTCCAACAATCACACTTAAGGGGTTCGCCACCCAAAAAGAAAATCAAGCATGCATCATGGATCATCGATATATTCACATAAAGAGAGTGAAAAGAGGTTACCTCGAAGTCTTCAATCAACCATATTCAATCCACGATCCAAGGAACATCACACCAAGGTTAGAAATAAACAAGAAAAGCATACTATGTATGATGGTTCACATGCAAGATCAAAAAGAAAAAATACTATACAAGACTCTAAGGACTAAAGAATTAAGAAACTAAAATATTTACGAAACGACTCTTTTTTTATTTTCTTTGGACTCACAAACCGGAATGCAAACTACCCTCCCACTCCCACACAAAGAGGTTGCCGTGTCCTCCAAATGGAAATAGAAATAGGTAAGCAAGCACCCCAAAATAAAAAGAAAAAGAAACACACAAAAAGAAAATAAAAGAAGAAAAGTAAACCGACTTACTAACTGTACAAGATAGGTGAGGAAGGATATTACCTAGAAGGCTTCTTATCAATAAACTCACCCCTTCTCACCTCACGATATCGGGCACCAAGTCAGAACCAGTCAACGCCCGGAGTAACAAATCATGCATCATCTCATGCATCTCAGAATGGTGTAAGTAAGAGCACACTCGCAATGGCATATAAACAAACATTAGCGCCCTTAACAATTTATCAAATGCCTTAGAAAAGTCATAGAAATGATGAAATGCATGAATATACAAGACTTTCCTAGGCATAGTGAAAGAAGATATGACAAAAGGGTCCTCCCATTGACTCGCAAATGGAAATTGAGTATACAAATCAACGGAAGGAGGCAATACAACACTTTCATGGACATGCTCATGGGAAGACTTGGATGCAAACAACGACTCATAAAGCATATCACCATCAAAAATATCATTGTCACAAACCAAGTCCAAACACTTAGGATCAATCCCAATAGACTCAAGTTCATCATCACAAGGTTTCACATCAATGGATTTACAGGAAAGGGTAGCTAATGCCTCGCTAATGCAATGATCCTCAATGAAAGTGAACAAATCGGTATCAAGCACACATTCAATCACAACAGATTCAATTTCACCCTTAACAAGATCATGCTCAATTATATCAAAAGCATCATGGCATTCATCAATCTCAACTTTTTCTTCACACAAAGGCATGGACAAAGGTTCATCATCAAGCATGTAGTCATCGAGTTCTTCATCATCACACACAGAATCATCATGTTCCTCATGCTCAATAAGTGGGGCTAGAGCTAAGGAATCACTAATCCTCCTTACAAAACTATGTCCATTACAGTAGTCATCATCATAATCATAATCATACACAGAAGAATCGTCATGCATTTCAGGACTCAAAGACGATGAATGACCTATTTCAACTTTCGAATCAACCAATTGTGCAAGATAAGTTTCCACCCTAGGTTTAAGCACGTGTTCAAATTCTTACATGCATTTATTCATCCTATCTTGTAAACCAACTATTTCAGCACCAATTTTATCTAGTCTACAAGATTCGGAAGCATGAGACGGAGATTCACAATGCATACACAAATGACGAGACTCAACATCATCACATGGAGAGATATCATAACGTTTCTCATAGTGCAATTGAGCATGAAGAGCACACGGATTACCAAAGCAAGAACCCGATGAATAAAAAGTCTCCCCAAATTGACGAGTATCCGTGTACAACCAATCAAATAATTCCCAAGCCCGATACTCATTTTCAACATTGAAATCAAAGTAATTCAGAAGAGAACGGGTCACGAAATTCAATCCCTCATTAGTAACAACTAACACTTCCCAATTAGAATAAATATAACCATGAGGGGCCCAATAAGCAAGATAATCATTTAATCTATCACGATAATCACAAAATAATTCTTGCTCATTTTGAGGGAAGCTAAAACATGCCATCTCTTTTTTTTTTTTGTTTTTTTTTTAATTTTTTTTTCGTTTTTTTTCTTTCGATATTCAATTTTTTTCGCTACATTTTTCTAACATAATCAAGAAAGCAATTAAACTATGTACACACAAACCAATAGCCTAATCTACCAAATAACACCATCCTCGGCAACGGCGCCATTGTTCGGTTGTAATTTTTGTGGTTTTATAAGTTAAGGTTGTCGGTCCGCAGGGATAAGTGTTAGGCTTGATTTGGGCAATCGGTTTGTGTAAAGGGTTTTTTCTCAATGTGGAAAGCAATAAATAATGTAAAGGGAAGCAATTATATCTAACCTAGGCATGAATCAAAGAAAGCAATTAAAAGCATGAAATCAAATAAAGCAATTAAAGCAAGGAATGGAAATCTAGAATGAACAATGAAATTAGAGACAAGAAATTATACCTTTGATGGACCAAAATCTTCTAACCTTCAATCTACCTTTGCAATTTCCCCCGAACAAACAAGAAAATGTGGATTGGATTACCAAGGATCTCCCAAATTCTCACTAGGAAGTGGAATTGGAATTCCTTGACCCTCCTCCCCACTAAAAGATGGATTTGATGTGGCTAACCCTAGAAAGCTTTGAAATCAAGTCACAATGGAAATTAAAGAGAGAGAGAGAGAGAGAAGAGAGAGAAAGCTTGTAAAACTTCAATGGAAACTTGCTTGAATTGAGAAAGCTTGAGAAAGTTTGAATACAAATGCTAGAAATTAATGAAAGCTTGAAGAACAATGAAGAACAATTGAAAACTTGAAGAACAATTAAGAGAGATTAAAGCAAATAAAGGAAAGTAATTAAATCTAATTCTACTCCTAAACTACCTAGGCTAATTGATAATTTAGATTAATACAAGTGGGTATTTATAGAAGAAGGAAAAATACAACCCAAAACCCTAGGACAAATCGCAGCACGCGCGTCTGCAGACAGAGTGGTTCGAGCGAGCCACCCTCTGGCTTGGGCGAGCCAGCGTTCTGGCTGGTGTTTTTGTTGCCCCAGAAGCCTGGCTCGGGCGAGCCAGCAGATGGCTCGGGCGAGCAAGCGTTCTGGGCAGTTTTTCCCTGCCGACTTCAAACGCGCATAACTTCTTCATCCGAACTTTGTTTTAGGCCCGTAAGATATCGATGGAAAGCTCTCGGTGTGTACTTTAAGCTCCCAAAATTTCAGAGCTATCGGAGTTGTAACGAAAGAGTTATGACCCAAAGGGTGAAGGCACACGTATTTCAAACCTTTAAGTTTGTACCGTTCCCCTGTTTTGCGCCAATCTTGATATGGAATTTCCAACTTCGGTTTCGCCTTGGCTCTCGGCTCGGGTCGACTTGGTTTGACTCGGATCTCGGCTCGGGTTGACTTGGTTTGACTCGGGAAATAGCTCAGGATTCCCTAAAAACCTTCAATTAAGCCCAAACTTCTTCTAACTCCTTATTTTCCTACAAAACACTAAATCATTATATCTAATATATAAATAGGGGTTAAAACAAGCAAATATACCCTATAAAAGAGAAGAAATTCGGCTCGAAACGAGGCCGAACAGTGGATGAATTGTTCAAAAGGTGCCTTCAATTTAAAGTCTTTCTTTCTGACTTTTATTGGGTGGTTTGATAGTTCTTCACCTAAAGTAACTCTCTTTCTGGAAAGTGCTTCCTTTGGTGATTTTGTAAGCTTTATTAATGGTTTCTCTTCTTTTTGGTCCCTTAGCAAGTACTCAAATTGTATTAACCATCTTGCGAATAGTCATAATGTTGCCATCCTTGGGAAAATGCAGTGTTTGACTAATCATAATGGTTCTACAATCTTTGGTCAATGATGTTTCTCTTTGAGAGTGGGTTAGAGCCAACAAGACTGATACCTTTAGTTTCAATTGTTTGCAGTTGATTATCCTTCTTATGATCCTTAATGTTGTGTTGGCAAAGTTTATTTTTTTCAATTTTTAGCTGCATCTATCTGGTTCTTTTGTGGCTTATGGATGATGAGACTATGGTTCTCTTGATTTTTGATGAAGTCTCTCTGTTTGGTAACACATGTCCCAAAGTTAAGCTAAGCAAACAAAGATTAATTTGGGTCAAAGTATGCTTGCATAGTGCTGGGAAAGATGGTTCTATGGAAGCCCTTCTCTACAGCTTGTCGTGCTTGAGGATGGTTATAGTTTGATTATCCTCTTAATATTGCATTGGTTGTTTGTTGTTTTATATGTGTTTCTTCAGGAACCCCTTTTTGTTTGTTTTTCTCCGTGGGACTTCCTAAAATGCTAGTGTGGATTTGTTTGTAACAAGCAAGCTAGGTTGGTCCAACAGACTAATTGTTTTAGCCATTCAAAGACCCAATGCCACTTTTATGATAAAGTGGAGATTAATTAGAAAAAGTGGTGGAAGACAACAAATAGAATATCAGCAGTAGTAGATGTTGGGCCTCTTTGTAGATAAGCTCAATTAACACCATTGATTGAGTATCATTGTGAAATAAGTAATTATGTACGTAAAGGTAGATTTAAAAGATCAAAGAACCATGCGAAAAGTGGGGTTAGATTTTATGCAAATAGTTACATTTGCAAATATGATTTGTTAATAAGCATAGGATTAGAACCCTCTCGCATAAGTTTACTTTTTTCAAGAATTAAATGAAAGTTCTTTGTTGGAACGTGCAAGGCATAAAAAATGATTGTAAAATTGCCGAAATCAATTTTTTAGCGACCAATATAAGACCTGACATAGTCTTCTTAAGCGAGACAACAGTTAACGAGAAGAAGACTCTAAATATAGTCAAAATGTTAAAATTGGACAATTCAATTGTCTGCCCAAAGAATAACCAATCAGGAGGATTACGGGTCATTTAGAATACTTCAAATATAGAAATACATCTTCTTCAAATATCAGAGAGACCCATACACTTATACGTAAAAGAAAATAGCTCTGGAAAGGAAACAATCTTATCAGGGATTTATGCTCCTACTCAGCCTAGAGAAAAGGACCAGTTCTAGGAATCAGTCCAGTTATTAAATCAAATCTTCCACCTACCATGGTGGGTTATAGGTAATTGCAATGATCTTTTAGGTCAGGAAGACAAAGCTAGAGGGTCTATCCCCCAGGAAAGTCGTTTCTTCAGGCTTAAAAATATATTTTGCTCCCTTCAAGCAATTGACCTTCGTCCTAATGAATGACCTTTCACTTGGAGAAACAGAGTACATGGCCATAAAATTTTTGAAAGGCTTGACAGCGCCGTAGCTCACAAGGAATGGAAGGATACCTTTCCTTTTGCAACTATTAGTCATGGGTTGTTCACTTTGTCTGATCATTGCTACATTCTTCTAAATACGGAACCTTCCTAAAGAAATGGAAAAAATTGATCCGTCAAATCCGCTCAACACTACCCAAAGTAAACGCAATTATAAAGCAGGGTTGGACATACAAAGTCCAAGGCTATGCTATGTTCCTAAATATAAGAAAACTTAAGAACATCAAACACGAGCTTCGAGAACGGGATATAACTCACTCAAGAAATTTTAAATAAAGATTGGAAACTAATATGAAGAACCCCTGATCATCTTGAGGACCTCCACTGCTTTAAGAACCTCCACAGTAGCCGCTGACACTGCTTTGAGGACCTCCACAGTAGCCGCTGACATTTTGATTGAAAGATAAATTTTGAAGAGATCAAAATCAGGGAAGTTTCCTTAAATTATTTATCTTATATCTTCCTAATTTTTTTATATATATCACTTAATTCTTAGTAGATTTATTCCATGCAGAATCTAAATCAAATGTTGGAGATAATTGCCAAACAAAAGGATTGAAGAAATCTGCCTCCTAAAGTTGGAAAGAAAGAAAACTTAAAGGAAAGTTGCTGATGGAGTCGTTGGAGAGCCAGGCATAAATAGAGAACTCATTCTCTTCACTCATTAACGATTCCATGCGAGATAAATCGTGTGTAGGAATTTTGTGATAGAAAATTTTGAGTGTAGCTACTTGGTTGTGAGTAGTGAGTTGTGTAACCAGAAGGTGTGTTTTGATGAGGACCTCAGAGTCGTGTAACTAAAGTGAAGTGACCTCACTTTAGTGAGTTCAAGCCATTCTTCCTGCCTCAATTGTGAGGTCACTGCTGCAGAAGTTCATCCTGAATCTTCTACCGTTGTAAGCATCTGTTGAGGACCTCACAGTCCTTGACAGTGTCGAGTTTGTAACCTTCTCTGTTTTCTAGCACTTTAAGTTTATCAATAAAGAAGTATTATTCAGTTTATAAAAGTGCTACTAACCAATTTGTGTTGATTAAGTGCAGAATTTATAATACAACTCTATTCACCCCCCCTCTAGGGTTATTTCAATTGGTATCAGAGCGGGTCCACAAATTCAAGAGTTTAACCACTCATGGAAAAGATCATTGTCGCTATCAACACAAATGAAGCTCCTCAAGGACGCTCATGGACAATAGCTCCACTACTTACTAGAGAAAACTACAGGTCATGCAAAAGACAAATGGAGGTCTACCTCAAGGATCAAGATGAGGACCTGTGGACTATGGTTACCCAGGGAGATTATCCCACTCCCACGAAGAAGAACAGTGATGGTCAAGATGTCCCAAAGAAAAGACCTGAAATGACCAAAAAAGAGTTGGAGCCATTGAGAAAAAATACTCATGCCCTAAACTTGATTTATTGCAATTTAAATTCGAATGATTTTGAACGTGTATCTAATTGTGAAACTGCGAAACAGGTTTGGGATTACTTGATAACCTCATATGAAGGCACAAGTCAATTCAAGGACACCAAAGTAGATATCCTTGTCCAAAAGTATGAGGCCTTCAGAATTGAGGAAAATGAGACTATTGATGAGATGTTCAAAAGATTCAGCAGCATCACCATCCACCTCATATCTCTGGGAAAAACCTACCCAAATGAGGAACAAGTTAGAAAGGTCCTCCGATGCCTGCCTAGAAGAAAATGGGGTCCAAAAGTCACAACCATTGAAGAAGCTCAAGATCTCAAGGCCCTCAAACTGGAGGAACTCATTGGAAAACTATTGGCCTATGAGATCCAATTGAATGACCTCTCAGAACCCAAAGGGATTGCCCTCAAAGAAACACATGAATCTAATAGTGAACCAGATGAAGATGGGGAAGAAACAATGGTTATGCTAGCAAGAGGGTTCAGAAAGTTATACAAGAAAAATCCAACCTTTAGAGGCTACATCAAGGATGGACAAAACAGAAAAGCAACCTCAAAAGGTAAGTCGTCATTAAGAAAAGATGTTGACCCATTTACTTGTTTTGTTTGTGGGAGCTCAAAACACCTTATGAAGGACGACCCTTACGCCAGAAGAAACAAAGACAAGAGAAACAGTCAACCTCAATGGCAAAACTGTAAGGCAATGATGGAAACATGGAGTGATAGTGATTCCAGCGAAGGCCACAGTGAGGTAGAAGAAATAACAAATGTATGTCTGATGGCAAACACAAGTGAGGATCAAGATCCAACCTCATCTTATGACGAGGTAAATATTGATGAGCTCCTCACCCTTCCCTCTTTGCACCTTGATCACAAATTATTTCATCTCTTCAAATATTCTAGATCTTTAATTGAAAGAGTCAAGCATCTCACGAAACATGTCAATCATCTGAACGAAACCATAGAGAGCTTGAACACCAGAAATGACCTCTTAACAAGTGAAAATGTTAGACTATCCATAGAGGTCAAAGACTGCTATAAGGACATCACTCAATTATCAAATGAGGCAGTCACAAAATCTCATCCCTACCAGAAGGAACCCATCCTTCCCACACCTAATACATCACCTCTCAAAAACTATCGGTCCAAAAGTTCTCCCATCCATACCAACAAAGGACCTCTACTTCCTACCCCAAATATTTCACCTGTCAAGGAAAACTATCATAGAGGACCTTCAACAGCAAATAAAATAAGGACCTTATCAACTCCCTTGGCTAAAGGAACCAGACCTTCGTGCATTACTAAAATTTGGGTCCCAAAGACCTCACTGCAGCGATCTCATCCTTGGTCAGAGACCAAGAAAGGTATAGTGCCTTCTATTGCAGGTATGCCTCAGACACATTACCAGAGATCCAACCAAGTTCTACACACTGAAAATCATCAAGAATGCAAGAGTGACCTTTGGAGACAAAATCCAAGACAAGATCCTAGACATTGGGAAGGTCGTGAAACAACACTACCCGCACCATTCGAGGGCGAGTCGTCTACCATGAGGACCTCAACCTATGCACAAGCTGTCAAATTGAGGGGGAGTCATATCATCCATCCTCCCTACATGTGGTCTCTCTCCTCCTCCCAGGTTCGTCAACTCACTACATGCTTGGACCTCTGATGTCCTCATTAGTATGTCCTCTCGGGTACCTCAAAATTTAATCAGGGCCTGGTCAAGGTGTCCTCATCATTTCTTTTCATCTTATCCCTCCTTCTCCTTCTCTCTTCCTCTCTTTATTTTTGGCCACACAATTTAGTGCTTGTACTCTCCTGTTTCCTTTCTTTCCGAAAGACAAAAAGGGGGAGAATTAAGTTTGTTACATTGCTCTGCTATATACTGTCTGCTTATGCTAAAGGAACACAAAGAAAGTTTTGTCTTTCAAAATAAAAGGGGGAGATTGAAGAACCCCTGATCATCTCTAGGACCTCCACAGTAGCCGATGACACTGCTTTGAGGACCTCCACAGTAGCCGCTGACATTTTGCTTGAAAGACAAATTTTGAAGAGATCAAATCAGGGAAGTTTCCTTAATTTATTTATCTTATATCTTCCTGATTTTTTTTATATATATCACTTGATTCTTAGCAGATTTATTCCTTGCAGAATCTAAATCAAATGTTGGAGATAATTTCCAAACAAAAGGATTGAAGAAATCTGCCTCCTAAAGTCGGAAAGAAAGGATTGAAGAATTTTGCCTCCTAAAGTTGGAAAGAATCAAAACTTAAAGGAAAGTTGCTGAAGGAGCCGTTGGAGAGCCAAGCATAAATAGAGAACTCATTCTCTTCACTCATTAACGATTCCAAGCAAGATAAATCGTGTTTAGGAATTTTGTGATAGAAAATTCCGAGTGTAGCTACTTGGTTGTGAGTAGTCAGTTGTGTAACCAGAAGGTAGACCTGACAGTTTTTGACCCGACCCGATAACCCGACCCGAACCCGCCCGAAATTTCTGGTTCTGAACACGATTTTTTCAACTAAACCCGAAGTATACCGAACCCGAAAATTAGCGGGTCAAACCCGACCCGCCCGTTTGACCCGAAAAATTAATTTTTTAGGTTCAAATTTATTAAAATTTGTGATTTTTCTTTGTAATTTTTATCGTTAAACTATAAGCACAACTTATTTATTTGTTATTTCTCTAATTTAAGTTAAAATAGTTACAATAATCTATCATTATTAGAAGATAATCATATTTTATTATGTATATTATACAAAAAGTAGTATTTAGAGAACATTTTTTTTAAGGAAAAGCGGAAAAAGGTCGCAATCATAACCCGTTGGGTTGACCCGAAACCGAAATACACCGCCCGTATTTTCCCGAACCCGAAATACACCCGACCCGTATTTACCCGAACCCGATATACGACCGACCCGAAACCGCCCGCCCGACCGAATTGACAGGTCTACCAGAAGGTGTGTTATGGTGAGGATCTCATAGTCGTGTAACTAAAGTGAAGTGACCTCACTTTAGTGAGTTCAAGTCATTCTTCCTGCCTCAATTGTGAGGCCACTACTGCAGAAGTTCATCCTGAATCTTATGCCCTTGTAAGCATCTGTTGAGGACCTCACAGTCCTTGATAGTGCCGAGTTTGTAACCTCCTCTATTTTCTATCACTTTAAGTTTATCAATAAAGAAGTATTATTCAGTTTATAAAAGTGCTACTAACCAATTTGTGTTGATTACGTGCGGAATTTATAATACAACCCTATTCACCCCCATCTAGGGTTATTTCATAATATATCGAAACTCATTTCAACGATTGGCATAAGAGGCTTATCCGTAAGAGAGAGAGAATGCTTTTGTTTAACGAAAATTACTGGGGCAAGTACATCAGGAAGAAATGGCTTACGAAAGGGGACCGAGGAACCTCATTTTTTCACAAGTCTGTTACGTTTAGAAAAAGGAAATCCTTTATAACTTGGCTAAAAGACCAATCTGGCATTTGGATTCAAGAAGAAAAGCATATCCAAAACAGGTTCATGAAGGAATTCGTAACTCATTTCAAATCGAATGACTCGAAAATTCCGTTTGAATTCCCTTTGCTTCCAAAAATCTCACAGGCATAAAGCAATCAACTGACCATTTTGGTTATAGATAGTGAAATTAGGAACGCCGTGTTTCAAATGGACCCGAGTAAATCCCATGGTCCGGATGGATTTGGTGCAATTTTCTTTCAGAAATACTAGAATGTAGTAGGGAAGGAAGTCTCCGAAGCAGTTAGAGACTTTTTTGCGAAAAGAAAACTCCTAAAAGAAGTTAATCATACTTTTATAGATCTAGTACCGAAAGTAGAAGACCCAAGCACTCCTAACCAGTTCAAATCAATCAGCCTTTGTAATGTTATAATATACAAAATAATAGTAAAAATTCTGGTAAATAGGCTAAGACCCCTCCTGAGGGGATTATAAGCCCATTTCAGAGTGCTTTCGCGCCTAAAAGGCAAATTCATGATAATATTCTCATGGCCCATGAAATCATGCATAAGTTCAAACAATCCAAAGCCTCGATAGCTTTATAGTTAGATATGGAGAAGGCTTATAATAGAGTTGAGTGGGACTTCTTAAAAAAAGTTATGATTGATATGGATTTGCCGATTATATGGGTTAATTGGATAATGGAATGTATCTCCTCTGTTTCCTACTCAATTCTAGTAAATGATCAACCATGTGGGTTGATTAAACCAACACGGGGGCTTAGACAAGGAGATTTTCTTTCCCCTTATTTATTCCTTTTGTGTATGAAAGTTTTGTCTCAATCCTTGATTGCCTGAAGTAACGACAAAAGGGATAAGAGCTAAAATCTATCAGAACAACATGACTATTCCCTGTCTGTTGTTTGCGGATGATAGTTTGCGATTTTGAAAGGTACTAAATCTGCGTGCAAAAATCTAAAAAGGACTGTCGGCTAGATTTTGTAATCAGTCGGGATAATTAATAAATTTCAACAAATCTTCTTTAATCTTCTCAAAGGGTGCTTCTCAAAGTCATGTGGATAGAGTGAAGGGATTCTTTAATATCTCTTCTAAAGAATCTCTAGAGAAGTACCTAGGCTGCCCCTCGATTATATGGAACAAAAAGATAGAGATCTTCTCTCCCATTATAGAACGAGTTTCCAAAAAGCTCTCAAACTAGAAAGCAAATTTCCTTTCGAAAGCAAGTCGAACGATTCTCATCCAGTCTAGTTTGGAATCTAGTGACATAATGCAATGTTTCCTTATGCCAAAGTCTACGTTTGAAAAACTAGACAGGGTTAATAGAAACTCCTTTTGGAAATCCTCTTCAGAAAAAGTTATGTCTATGATATCTTGGGATAAAATTTGCAGACTTAAAGACAAAGAAGGGTTGGGGCTTTGCAAGTCCTAAGTAGTAAACCTAGCCTTCCAATGCAAGCCGGTATAAAAACTCATTCATGAAAGGAACAATATTTGGGTATCCCAAATGCTTTCCAAATATAATCATTTGGGAGAAGGATTATTCAAGACTCCTAAACAGACTGATTCATGGGTTTGGAAAAATTTATGTAAAGCGTTCAAGTTTTGCAAAAAAGGATTTAGATGGAAGATTGACAATGGAGGAAAGGTCAATTTTTGGGGAGATAGTTGGTGTCACCAACAACCTTTTATAAATATGATAAATCACCCTCCCAATCTATTAGACCAGGATGTCAAATTTAAGGATTTCATTATGAACAATGAGTGGAACGCGGAGACACTTGAAGAAACACTTCCTAGGAATCTAGTTAATCTAGTGCTACAAACTCCAATTTTCATTTCGAATGAAAAAGATGAGATGTGCTGGGAGGATGACTAGTAGTGGTAAGTTCACTACGAAATCAACCACTTGGCTATGCCATGATCTTAATAATAACCATAAATATAATGGGAAGGACACTGGATATGTGCAACGCCCCGGCCCATCCGGAACCGCAAACATTACCGATAACCGCTTCAAGGATCGCTGACTAACCCCACAAATCACCACGAGTCTTTCCAGCGTGCTTCGTCCTCGCTCACACGCTGTCTGGGAAAACTTCCCAGGAGGTCACCCATCCTAAGACTACTCCTAGCCAAAGACGCTTAACTGAGGAGTTCCCAACGGATGAGCTACCATAAAAGAAGGTGCACCTTGGTGATATAAGTAGTCATTTCAATCCTTTTAAGCTAAAGTCACACTTAACCATACAACCCGGGGTGTTACAATATGAAAACTAGATGTCCAGCCAAAACTGAAGGTATTCTTGTGGCGTATCCACCACAACGGTCTTCCACTAAAAGGAAATCTATTCCAGAGTGCTTCAGTTGATCCCTCTTGCCCCAACTGCATAGCCGACATTGAAACAACTAGCCATCTCATTCATCAATGTCACTTCGCAAAAAGTATGGAATTTGGCTAGATCCCATGGGTGGGTAGCAATTCACTCCATTTGGCCACTAAACAACACAGATTCCACCATCCTCAACGCTCTTAGAAACTCTCTTTCCCCAAATGAGTTTCTAAGAGCCATACATCTTATCTGGAGTATCTGGAAGGAGCATAACGATTGTACTTTCAACAAATCTATCTTGAACACAACAAGGGTCATCATTCGTGCAAAAAGGAGCTTTGTAGAATGGCCCGCACTACAAGAAAAGATGTGTTCAACCACACTTAAAATGGTTGTTAGCCACACATATAAATGCAGCTAAGACGACTCCCCACACTTAGCTAAGTGTGCTATTGGAAACTGTGGGGAAAATTTAGCCACACTTACTATGTGTAATAAGCATTTACCCTAGCCACACATATATGTAAAGGGAATACATTGATTCGTTGCACTTACATGTGTGGGTAGTTGCTCGCACATATATGTGTGGGGAAGTTTACCTTTTTTAAACTATGCGCCTAAATTTACTTGCACATATAAGTGCGGGAAACTATTAACAAATAACAATAACTAATTTTTGGCGGGAATTTATTAGGTATGATATTTTTAATAATTATTTTAATAGTTAATGTTGATTTATATGTTAATGTAAGCACTAATATATATATATATATATATATATATATATATATATATATATATATATTTCTCAAAGTATAAAAGTTGTTAGCTCCAAAAAACACTTCAACCTTACATTAAAATTACTGTAAAATGCATATCATGTAATATTGATGTGTACCAACTAAGTCAACTTTAAAAAATCTAAAGTTAGTCGCTGAACAAAGTCAAACCAAATATTTGTCTAATAATTCATAGTAGATCAACAAATTTGTCCAAGTAAAAGTAAACTTAAAGTTAATTATTGGATGTGTAATAGTTGTGAAACTCAGCACCATCACTCTTCGAGAATACCATTGTCCATCTCTTGTTCTGCATTGTTGTTGTACCTAAAAATGTCAAACCAAAAAATTGGAGCAATGATTAAAACAAGTTACATTAACTTTTACACAGCAACAAAAAATCGTAAATGAGATATATTTATTAAGGGCACAATATACGAACAAGTATAGCTCTATCAAGTTTTTGCTTAAGAACATCCTTCCACACATTTGAATGAACCTTATTTTACAAAGTCCTGTAGCCTGCAACCACCAAGTATATGTTAAAGACAATGTGAAAGGAAAACCTAACTGTCAAAAGGGTTAAAGACAATGTGTAATTTGAATTTTCTGGGCAGAATAATGCATTTTCTGTGCAAAAAAATGCATTTTCGGGGAAAAAAATGAATTTTTTGTGCAGAATTTACATTTTCTGGGCAAAAAATTGCATTTTCTGCTCCTAGTTTGAATAAAGGTTGGGTAAATAAGCTTGTGCATATTAGAATACCTTGATATACCTACTAATTTCACAAACTTTCTAAACTTCCATGATTCAAATATAAATTACTGATTTGATCTTAACATGGGATATATGCTTAGATTAGCTTGCAATACTCACATAATCAACAAGGATCCCTTGACCTAAGGAACAAAACCGGTTTACAAATTTCATAGTTCAACAGCAGGTAGCTAGCATATCGGCAAATCAGATTTATATCATGCTCAAACCATATCAAAACTTCCCAACAAATTCCTTCACACTCGGAACATGATTTACAGGCTTAGAAAAAGATAAAGTTTTAGTAAACTCATGCCAAGGACACACCCAAATGCTTGAAACATCTATGGCAAGTTATAATTATGTCAAGATATAGCATGTCTATCACTCAAATATTCAGGTTCAGAAAAATCTAGTTTCATAACCATGGCAAGATATAACATGTCTATTACTCAAATTTGACAACATTCAACAAAAAAAAAAAAGACAAGTTTCTCAAAAAAAACAAAAAAAAAAGACAAAAAAGCAAGGCAAGTACTTTAAATCATTCAATGAACCAAACTATTTTGATTAAAAAAAACCTGCAATCATGTTGGGCCATAATAGAGAGAGTAGTGCTGGAAATAGATTTCATTACAAATGTGTAGAATTTTTATTTCAATAATTAGGGGCTTTGTTCTATTATATTTAACGTAAGATAAAGTGCCTAGCTTGTAGCACTAAAACAGTCCAACTAGGACTTACAAAGCCAAAGGTGCAATAAAGGAAGCCTAACTACATCTATTCCTTTCTTAGTGCAATGACACTATTTAATATACTGTCCACTAAAGATCGGGCCCTAACATACAATACCATCTGCATTTAGTATACTGTGTAGACTTTCTTAGTGCAATGACACTATTTAATATACTGTCCACTCAAAGTCATACATGAAGGAGTGCATAAGTTTTGCAAACAATTTTGAGAGTATCTCTCACAACTTTATTAGAAAAGAGCTGAATAAAGAGCCCATGAAGCTACTAGGATTTCCCTGTAATCAGACCAAATCATGGATAGGGAGAGAACCAAATTAGACACTAAATGCTCACTCTTGGCTTTAAAAAAAACACTATTTTTATTTTTCGATAATTTTGGGCAACGACTCCATTTTGTTCTTCAAATCCGCCAAGGCAATGCCTCAAGAGCATAGATAAAAAAAATAAAAAATAAAACAGTTAAGCACCTCAAGAGCATAGATAACAACCATCTCAGCATCCCACTAAAGGGTTATCAATACCAAATTGTGAGGACTCAATTAGTGTCCAGTGAGTTTTGTAAAGCAAAGCAAAAGTCAAGTTTATGGATTTCTTAGCCTACACACATGTCTTTCCCCCTGCTTCTTGACATGTCAATTTACAACTACTTTTGTATGCCTCAACAGAGAATATCAGGGCTTCTTTGTCTAATGAGTACAATAGTGAAATGTTTTCCGGGTAAGCACCAAACTATTGTCCTCGATTTAATTGCCTCAATGAGTTCAACTGCATTTTTTCCAACCCCATCAAACTATCCGATTTTTGTGAAGCCATTTTTTTTTAAAAAAAATACTATATTCTACATTCTATAACGAAACCATTCACTTATATGTGTGGACTAAGCCTAGAATATGTGAAATGTGAGAATTAAAGAGGAAATTAGGGATAATATATGCCTAGCAATCCAAGAAGTTATTCCATATCAAACAAACACTAGTCTACTTGCATTCAAGAATCCAACATCACTCTAAAATACAACCAAATTAAACTGGAAAAATAGGAGATAAGTTTCTTATGAATTCAACCATGGGAATTCAACCAGAGATACTTTGGTCAAATAGGCACGACCAGTCACGGATAATTCCTCCACCAATCCACCAAAGCTTTGAGATTCCAATTTTAGAGTTCAATAAATTGTAGCCCATTCACGTATGTATCAATTGCAATTGAATTAGGGTTTACACAAAAACTATGATATAGAGAATCTGGGTTTATATACATAGGCATAGATACAAACTTGTCAAAAGACTTCACGAGAATCTGGGTTTATAAGCACTGCCAATCAGCAAAATGTCCCCCACATATCGACCTAAACTTTGATATACAATTTTTGGAGTTCAAGAAACATCAGGCCATTGTATCCTCCCAATTGAATTAGGTAAATTAAATACACAGAGATAGACACAAACCTAGTTAGAAGACTTCACGTGTTTCTGGTAGAATGCTTCTCACCGGACAGTCACAACTCCGATCGATAGTTGGCCGCAATGATAAACCTTACGCCGGTGATGTCACGCGAGAAAGGGGTTAAGAGTATGAATGTGAGACTATGGGTATGAATGTGAAACAATGGGAAAGATAGAGGGAGATAGAGTAGATATGTTTGGTCGCTGAATTGGAAAGAATCCCCGCCCTTCCATGTTTTTTCTTTAAAAAAATTTCGTTTAAAATATGATTAGCACTTGTTTAATATAGCCAAAAAATAAATATTATTATTAAACATTTTCTTATATCTGCTCCACTTGCAATATGTGAGGAAATAGTTTGAATACTTCCCAGCTCTTAGAATATGTGGTGATAGGTTAATAATCACTTGTCACATATACAAGTGTGGGGACATTAAAATTTAGCTATTTAGACAAACACTCTTTATTATGTGTGGGCAAATAAGTGCTGCTAAATACACATTTTCTTGTAGTGGCGAGCTCGAAGATGATTCTTCGCTGAAGACTGGTCAGTTTCCCCACCCAATACTCAGTCCAACAGGAGTACTACTACCTTCATGATGATCAGATAGAGGACTCCCAAGGCTGGCTAGGTTAAACTTAACTTTGATGGATCCCTCAACGCCTAAGGCACTACGGTGGGGTTCAATTATCCAGAAACCACCTAGGGAGAGTGCACAAAGCTTGTGCGGGTCAAGTTATGTCCCAATCTATCTTAGTGACTGAAGCTTTTGCCCTTCGGACTAGCCTTCAAAAAGCAATTTAAGTAGGATTTTCAAAAAGTGTTCATTGAAGGAGATAACTTAATACTTATACAAGCTATCAAAGGCTGCATTCAGACACCTTGGCAGATTGACATGATTGTATGGGATATTAAGCATCTCTTAACCTTCTTTGAGGCATACCATGTAAAACATATCTATCGTGAAGCGAATTATGCAGCAGACTAGATGGCCAACTAGGGCCATAATCATCCTGTTTTAGCTTTAAGGAATTGTAGTCCTTCCATTGTCTTCTCTTCTATTATATTTGTGGATACCTCAGGAAGATGCCTTGATAGAAGGATTCTTTGAGTATTGTGACCTTATTTATCCTAAGGAAAAAAAATATTAATATTATGATTAGAAATTTTTATTCCATGTTTATAAGTGATTCCATGCTTAAAGTATTTGCCTAAAGTTTTTTCCAAGTTTTGATTAATATCACGATTAATAAGTTAATTTTATATTTAAGTAGGAAGCATGAAAATAGAATATACGTATTGTCATAAGTGTGACTTCTATGCTTCTAATTTATAAGTTATAGGTTGCGATGAAATTCTACTTCGTTATGTCAAGTTTCGGATTCCCTTCTTGATGATTGAAATAAGTTTATGCAATTGAAAGTCAAATAAGATTTTGTTATTAAGATATGCTTTGCATACAAGTGCAATTTTATGGAGTTGTTTGAATGCGTACAAGTGGCTTGTTTAAGTTTTTAGAAGTCCACTATAAATTATGTGTGCATCAAGGTTCAATTCTTTTTTAGTATAATGAGTATATTTTATTATGCTTATAGGTATTGTAATAAGAAAAACATAACAAGTTATTATTATTTTACAAGTACATATATATGTGATTATATATGTTGGTAAGGTATTTGACAACATTATGTGGTTATTAAGAAGAAATAGCAAGTTTGTATACAAGGAAGCCATGTAAACAATTATATATGAGAAATCACATGTGATTTATTTTGTACAAGTTTGTAAATGACTAATAATTTCTTATTGGAAATTTAAGTGTACACGAGTTAATAAGAAAGACAAAGGATTAATCGTATTTATATGACTAATCCTTGTACATCATAACTCATAAGGATGGATCCTCAATAAAGACGATTCTAAGTGTTCCTCCATATTCCATTTAGCAAAGAAATGATGAGATTATGTCTTCAATTGTTTCATTGATTGAAGCCACTCTTCATTTTTGTATGGTATATAGTGTCAATCCCATTTCTGACACTATTAGAGTTGCTTATTTGGGTAGCTATATTTATCTTTATTTTCTATTACAGTCCTTTTGTGTTTATGCTAGGAGTCTTTTTCTATTAAAGTCCTTGAATGTGTTTTATAAAAAGTCTTCTTTTTATCGTATTAGAGTCCTTTTGTGTTTATGCTAGGAGTCTTTTTCTAATTGTAATAGGAATCTAAGTCTTTGAATGTGTTTCACTAGGAGTCTTCTTTTTAGCTGTATAAATAGGATTTCCTTCACATTTTTTCAATGACAAGAAATCATAGAGTAATTTATTTTATCCAATATCTCTTTTTTCTAATTATTTTTCTTCATGGTATCAGAGTTAGGTTGAAAGAGAGGTTGTGGCCAAGATTATTTCCGACAGGATTCAATGAATGATGAGAGACCAAGAAATAATTCAAGACCTCAGTGGTTGATTGATAGTGGCGCTTCTGCTCACATAATTGGTGATCCAACAATGTTAAGAGATATTGAGAATATTCAACCTGTGGTAGTTGGATTACCCAATGGTGCCAAAACGGTTGACGACAAGCAGGGAAAATTTCTCTAACAAACAAATTACAACTACATTAAACACTTTTTGTTCCTTCTTTAAATTGCAACCTTATCCGTGTTTATCGTTTATGTAAGGATTTAAATTGCATAGTCACATTTGATGAAAATTATTGTATTGTGTAGGACCACACTTCGGGGATTCTAATTGGTACATGCAAACCGTTTGACGAGGTCTACTCTACAAGGACCATCAGGGAGGTACCAAAGCTAATGTTGTGGAATCAAAGATTGGGGCGTCCTTCAAAAGAAATATTACATCTTCTTGATAAATCCTTACAAGGTACCAATTTAGCTATGGACAGTGATGATGCTTGTGAAATTTGTTTTAGGGCAAAACAAACTAGGAACCTGTTTGTTGTTAGTGAAAGTAAAGCTAAAGGCTTGTTTGATATCATTCACATTGATATATGGAGTCCATATGGAGTTTCTGCCTCGTTTGGTGCACATTATTTTCTTACTATTGTGGATGATTTTAGTAGAAGTATTTGGGTCTGTTCAATGATACGAAAGAGTGAAACTGCAAAATACTTGAAATTTTTTTATAGTAATGGTGCAAAATCAATTCAGGAGAAGCATTAAGGTAATAAGAAGTGACAATGGTTTAGAGTTTAAGTCAAGAACCACGAAAGAACTTTATGCTAAAAGGGGGATTTTGCACCAAACTAGCTGTGTAGAGACACCTCAGCAAAATGGTAGAGTTGAGAGAAAACATAGACATATCTTAAATGTTGCTCGAGCCCTACATTTTCAAGCTAACACACCAATAGATTATTGGGGTGAAAATGTTAAAACAACGGCCTACTTGATAAATCGAACACCAAGCAAATTGTTGAAAGGGAAATCCCTGTATGAGTTGATATTTGGCGCAAAACCCAACTATGATCACACTTAAGTGTTTGGATGCTTGTGTTATGCTCAAACTAGAACAATCGAAAAGTTTGCCCCTCGTAACCGCAAATGTGTTTTTGTCGGATACCCTCTTGAAAGAAAAGGTTAGACTTTATATGATCTTGATAATCATGAATTCTTTACAAGTAGGGATGTGAAATTATTTGAAGAGACTTTTCCTTTTTAATGGGACACCCACTCAAGACTAAGAAAAAAATCCAAGGGTGCCTATTTAGAGTGAAAACAAATTTTTTGAAGATGATGTAGGTAACCCACCAATATGTAAAAATGATTTGGCCCAATCAGAAAAACCAACCAGCAAAATAGATCAAGATGGAAAAAAATGTTGTTAATCTAGTGTTGAACTTAAGGGGAGACGTACCACACGGGCTTAGACCAAGAATTTCATAAAGTTATGAACTTGATGAAAGTGGTTCTCTATTTGTACTCGATCTGGGCCCAAGCAAGAAGAAAATCAAGGAGTAGACCAAGTTGTTGACAACATGCAACCCTCTTCCTCACAACATCAACTTGGTTTAACAGAAAATAATCTTAACAAAGCTCAACAACATTAGCTCATTGCCCCAGATACTAGGTGATCTCAACGGATTAGACGTTCGACGACCAAGCTGAATAATTACTTGCTACAACGTCAGTATTATAGACCCCATCTTGGATGCTTCGCCTCACCAAAAAGTATCCCCAGGTACGATGTATCCTTTACATCATTAATGTGAGGTACGTCAATTTTTCTCCTTCATATAGAAATTATTTGACAAGAATTATGAAGGTTGATGAGCCTAGATTTTTCTTTGAAGTCGTCAAAGATAGTAGGTGGCGAGATGCTATGACCGAAGTAGTACAAGCTTTACACAAAACTGGTACTTGGGATATTGTTGATCTTCCTATTGGAAAGAAATCGATTGGATGTAAATGGGTCTATCGAGTCAAATACAATGCAGATGGATCCATTCAAAGATACAAGACTAGACTGGTCATTCGCGGAGATCTTTAGGAAGAAGGCATCGATTACAATGAAACTTTCGCACCAGTTGCTAAGATGACAAGCGTTCGGTGTTTTCTTTATGTTGCTATCGCTAAAGGCTGGGATCTACACCAATTAGATGTGAACAACGCCTTTTTACATGGTGATCTTGATGAAGAGGTGTACATGAAATTGCCACCAGGTTATACAACCCCTATACAAAATAAAGTCTGCAGACTAAGAAAGTCACTTTATGGATTAAAGCAAGTGCCTAAACTTTGTAAGTATGGATTTGTGAAATCCTATGTCGAATACTCCTTATTCACGTATCAAAAGGAAGGAGTTTTTAAGCCACTTCTTGTTTACGTTGATGACATTATTTATGCCATTAATAATGTTCAAGAATGCCAAAAGTTAAGGACTTATTTGGATGAGTGCTTTAGCATTAAGGACCTTGGGCCTCTAAAGTATTTCTTGGGTATGAGGTAGTCTGAGGACAACGAGGTCTCTTTCTTTATTAGCATAAATAAGCTTTGGAGATAGTGGATGAATACGGTTTCCGACGTGCCAAACCTGCGACCTTTCCTATGGAGCAAAATCATAAGCTTTCCCTTACTCAAGGAAAGGCTCTACAAGATCCAACCTCATATAGAAGACTTGTTGGAAGATTAATCTATTTGACTATAACCAGGCCATACCTTACATATTTAGTTTATATTAGGGGTGACCAAAAATTTTGGGAATCCCGGTGTCGTCCCTCTCCCGTTCAAGTCCCGGTCCCAAAATCTCGTTCCCGGTGGGAACGGGATCGGGACTGGGACTAAAAATAAAGTCCGGTCAACAATGGGACCGAGAGTGGGACCTAACCTCATTTCCAGGTCCCGGTCCCGATTTCGATTCCCGGTGTGTGTGTGTGTGTGTGTGTGTGTACATATATATATATATACACACACACACACACACATATATATATATATATATATATATACACACACACACACACACATATATATATATATATATATATTATAACAAATCAAGTGACTTCATGATGATTGATAAACTTATCTAATTTAATTTGTGTTCGCTATTTAGATTTATTTTATTTTTTACTATTTCGAACATAGCATATTTTTTCCCGAAAAATGTTATGTATTAGATATTGCATAATTTTATATGGGAAAAAATGGCTATGTAAACAAACCGACACCCATATTTGTGAAATTAGAGAAAACTTGTATAATTTATGTTGGTTTTTAATGAAAATAAATCTAATAATGGGTGAAAAAATTAGGAAACCGGGACTAAAATTTTCCAGTTGATTTCTCGGTCCCGGTGGGAGAAAATCTTTGCTCTCGACCACAACCGAGACCTGGAGCAAAGTTTTGCTCCCGATCACAACCAGGATCGGGACATGGACCTCCGAAAATTACCGGGATCCCGGTCCCGCTCACCCCTTGTTTATATCATTTCTCAGTTCATGCAGAATCCAAAGGAAGAACATATGGAAGCAGCAAGGAAAGTGGTTCACTACATTAAAAGGTTCAACTGGACAAGGCATACTTTTACCAAAGGAATCAAACATGCAGCTAATCGCCTATTATCACTCAAATTGGGGAGTCTGCCCAACTACAAGAAGATCTCTTATAGGGTACTTCATTACTCTAGGAGGAGCCCATGTGTCGTGGAAGACTAAAAAGCAACTACTGTATCTCGGTCATTTGCAAAAGCAGAATATAGGTCTAGAAGTTGCTACTTGTGAGCTTATTTGGCTAAAGTCTTTCTTGTCTGCCTTAGTTTTTTCGCCCACACGACCCATGAATTTATTTTGTGACAATCAAGCATCCCTCTATATTGCTACTAATCCAATCTATCATGAGCGAACTAGACATATAGAGATTGATTGTCATTTTGTACGGGAGAAAGTTGAAGACGGACAACTTCTTCTATTCAAGATAAACACTAAGCAACAACCTGCAAACATTTTCACAAAAGCTCTTGGCAGAGACCAGTTTCAATATTTGATATCCAAGTTGGGCATTGTCGACCCTCATGCTCCAACTTGAGGGGGAGTATTAGAGCCCTTTTGTGTTTATGCTAGGAGTCGTTTTCTAATTGCAATAGGAATCTAAGTCTTTGAATGTGTTTTACTAGGAGTCTTCTTTTTATCGTATTAGAGTCCTGTTGTGTTTATGCTAGGAGTCTTTTCTAATTGTAATAGGAATCTAAGTCTTTGAATATATTTTACTAGGAGTCTTCTTTTTAGCGCATTAACGCTCACCGCCAATGTATAAATAGGATTTCTTTCACATCTTTTTAATGACAAGAAATCAGAGAGTAATTTACTTTCTTTAATATCTCTTTCTTCTAATTATTTTTCTTTATTTTCCTTTTAATTTCAATACTACTACTCACAAGGAGGCCAAAGCAACGTTACCCATTCAATGTTCCCTCCCATTTACCAACTTGGTCATCAGGTATCTCTTTTTTGTTTATTTTGCCTATAATTTTTTATGTTGCAGGTATCCTAGAAGAGAGAAATATGTTAAATCAACAAGCATACAAAATGCACCACATCTAGCTCAAATTTGGGCGGAAATTACTTCTCTTGTAGGTGTGGTCAGATATACATGTATCTTTTCCTAGATAGTTTGATATCTTGCTTTACCGAACATAAGCCCTAGGCCTAAATAGCTATAAACATAACACCAATTAATCATGTCGCCAGTTGATCAACAAATAAGAAAAGAACAATTTTATGAGTTGGAATAATCGTCATCACTAATAATGTGTAAGAAAGAGTATAAGAGTGGAGCTATGTTGTCAGTTAATTGATCCAATTTCTATGTCGTTGAAAGGAAAGTGAAAATTGTTATGTTATGCATTTTGCAGTATTTAATTAAAAAATTATATATTATATAAGTGAAAATTCGTATACTTAAATGATGCGATTGATTTGATTTAAATTCTCAATCATTGTCCCATCCACCCGCTCAATGCAACATTTCTGACCTTATAACTATCTCACACTCTAAAATGACAGAACCCTAGTTTTCAAACTATTAAACATATGTTTATTTGAATTTTGATACATCTGACTCGTATTTTTAATGTCAAAATCTCCTGAACCCAAAATACACATGACCTAAATTGGCCTTAACTAGATATACACATGACCTCTATTGACCTTAACCCAAAATATACATAACCTAAATTGGACTTAATTAGATATACGCATGACCTATATTGACCTTAATCCAAAATACACATAACTTTCAATTGATGTTACGATATATCCTTAATTATTATATTTGAGGGTAAAATAGTAAATTCATGTGTGAAAGTAAGCTACAAAGTAACCGTTTGCTATATTATATTATATTATACTCGATCAAAAAACAATAAATCCGAGTGTTAATATAAGCTACAAGGAAAATTATCTATTAATATACAATACAAACTTAGAATCAACAACAAGTTCTCATGTGTCAACCCCAAAAAAATTATTCAATAAAAAAATTTGTTTAGGCAACCCTTCAATTTCTCATCTAGTTACTACCCCATAATAGATTATTATCATTATTAATATAATTATTATTGTGTAACTAAATAATCAATTACAAAAAAAAACAAATGGCATAACTTTCTAAATTCCAATTGTAAATTTGTAACTTTCCAGATTCCAAACTTACACAATTTTGTGTATGATTATTCAAATGTAATAATAATCACTAAATACTACCATTAAAACATATTCTATTGTTCATATATATATATATATTTGTAACTTTCCAAATTCCAAACTTACACAATTGTGTGTATGATTAGTCAAATGTCATAATAATCACTAAATACTACCATTAAAACATATTCTATTGTTTATATATATATATATATATATATATATATATATATATATAGGATAATTGAATTCTAATAATCCCTACTTTCATCAATTGGACAATGGTGGACCGTACTTTCACTTTGTATTCTGGTGGTCCAAAAAAAATTAAAATTGGATTGTAGTGGTACCAAATCCACCTCCACATTCTTCTTATTTTTTTCATTCCTACACTATATTGTTTTTGTTTTTTTTTCGTTCCTTCCCCTAGAAAGTTAATGAATTGTAGTTTCTAAAACATTTTTTAAATTATTTTTTTGAGATTCCGAATAATTATTATGATTTTTTAAAAATAATAAAAGTGAAAAAATCGTAAAAAATAGTAATAAATGAAAAAAAATAGGGAGAAACGCTGTAAATTCATTAAAAATCATTGTAAAGTGTTATACTAAGTTTTGAATAAAATGCAACACAAAATCTATGATTCCCTTGAAAATATGCCACTACAATCCAATTTTTTTTTTTTGGACCACCAGAATACAAAGTGAAAGATACCCACTATCATTCAATTGGTGAAAGTAAGGATTATTAGAATCCAATTATCCTATATATATATATATATATACATATATATATATATATATATATATATGTATATATATAGGGAACGAATCCAGTAGGAAGAGATTTTAGGTAGGAAGGTAGGAAGGAAAGATCGCAACCGTCTAATTCTATCCAACGCACCAGATTAATTATGCACACATGTACCAAAAAACCGGAAACCACCCATGTATTTTTAAGAAAACAGCTAGTGGGAAAAACAGCAACAAAATCTGAAAAACAGCAAATAAAATAAAATAAAATCTGTTTGTTAGCTAAGAAAAAGGAAACAATTAAGGTGATTGATAAATCTGATTTTTTATAGCCAAAAATAGCCGATAACATATTTTCAAGATTTGTTATTGCTGAATTCAATCACAGTCAACACGCTTACAATTCATTCATCATGTTCACGTACGCATTGAGGGAGATTAATGACGTCTAACAGGTATGATCGTTTATCGTTTTTTATTACATGTCAATAGTAAGCAATACTGGAAATGTATTTTCGAAGAATGTTGAACAATCCATGTGCATTAGGCATGTCGATAATTTATGAAGGGGAAGTGGAAAATGGTTGTCCAGTTAAATTTAATTTTGGTATATATATCATGCAAAAGTGGATATTGAGAACTATGATTCATGTTAAAGTGACAAAATTACATAGTCGATCACATTGTGTACATTTTATATGTACATTGACAAATTCGTGGTTAGTTTAGTTCATTGATCACACACCTTATAAGTGTGGACCATACGGTGTATGACCACAATCAGTATGTGTGTGACCACAGTCAGTATATAAGTGGAGAATGGTTATCCAGTTAAATCTAATTATATTGTTGCATATCATGCAAAAGTGGATATTGAGAATTATGATTCATGTTAAAGTGACAAAATTACATAGTCGATCACATTGTGTATATTAACAAATTCGTGGTTAGTTTAAGTTCATTGGCAACACACACATTATAAGTGTGGACCATATGGTGTATGACCATAGTCAGTATGTGTGTGACCACAGTCAGTATATGTTAGGCCACATCATGTATACTTTGTACACGTTAACCTCACACCTTATAAGTATGTGTATGATTACAATCAGTATGTGTCCCACCACATTATGCATAGTTGGTACACGTTGAGCACACACCTTATTGGTGTGTACATTGGTGGACCACAAATCATCATGTACACAGGCAGCATGTATATGATCACACAAATATACACGACCACAGTCAGATTGTGTATGACCACAATCAGTAAACGTATGAACACAATCATGTCCATTGGTGGACCACAACCGTTATGAGTAGGTGTATTCCTACATGAAACATGTACATTTGTAATGATTCATATTTACTGCGATACATGCGACGTGTTATAGGGTACTGTGACTATTGTTTAACTTTGCAAAATGCAGCGCAATGGGGTGTAGCCAGCACAGCTACGTGGTGCCACCACCGGTACCGGACAACGACGAGACGAGCATGACGATCTAATGGCCCAGGTGTGACGACAAAACAATCGTACCAACCATGGGGAAGTGGTTCAACACGTTGGGTGATGCCAAAATGTTTTACGAGAAGTATGCCATAGCGGCTGAGTCTGATGAATGGGCTGCTTGACGATGTGCTGTCCAAGGTAAGCGTCGGTCTAGATGGATGTGGTGACAGGAGAGTAGCGGACAATGTTGAAATTTGCTTTGGAGTCCCGATCCTCGGCGAGGCATCTATAAAACCACCTCCTGCGTCAAACCCAAAAGGGCGTGTAAAGCGGAAAAAGAGCGGCATCAAGGTTGCGGTGCAGCAAAAGGCGTCAGCCAGGAGATGCCATTTTTTGTGACCAAATAGCCAACCATGAGAGTAGGACTTGCCTTGAGCGCTTCCAGTGAGGTTTGAAGTATGCTGCAGATACATATTTTGGATTATGTGTTCATTCAGTTTGTCTTTATTGTGGTTTGACAATCACAACTTGTTCGACTATGAATTAATGTCTATGGATTCATGTTTGTTATTGTATTGAACCCGACGTTTTAATAATATTGGAAAACGATCGCTCTATTTATGCATTTCGTTGGATTATACTTGCATTTTGTTGTTAGATAAATGCACATGTTAAGTAACAACAATTAACATAAGCCTCCATTTTTTACTTGTTTGTTGGATTATTCTTGATATTCTGATTAAATATAGTGCACGAGTTAAGTAACAATTATTAATATAATTCTCCAATCGATTACACGTGGTCATTGCGTATACTACGCACATTTTAACACAAGGCCGTGATTGAGGACATGCGGACACTGCATAGATGGTAACTGCGTGTTGGAGTTATGTCTCTTTGCACATCGTATTTCCATCAAAGTGTTCGACGATTGATTACATATGTAACTGGTTTGGGTTGGGGGGTCTGACCTTAATCACATTCAATAAGATTGAGATCATGTCCAATGTGAATTTCAACATGCACGATGGCTTTCCATTGAGAGAATGAACATCAGTGTGCGTGTGTGTATTTTCGTTACATTGTGATCACAGTCAGTTAAAGGGTGATGACATTCCACAAAATTAAAATTTGTGTTGGGTTGGAGTTTTATTTTGGTCACAGTCCACTAAAATCTGATCGGCATATTTATAAGGAATGGATGCACATATATATATTTGTTTGGTTGTTGATCACAGTTTAGTATACTGTGGACATATCATTTATTGAGGTTTGAATTTTGTAATGGGTTTGCAGTGAACAATCGAATAATTTATCAGTTTGTACAAATTAATTTGTGTTCACACCATGAAAAAATGGTTGTGTGTGTTCTGTTTAATATATTATGGTTGATCACAGATTAATACATTGTTGATATGTCATCTATATGCTCAGTAAAAACAAAAGGATGAAATATGAAAAAATTATATAAATATGTGACAGTATTAATGTTCACATACACTGGCATGTGATCATACACATCACAACAATCTTCTATTGTGCTTGTATTGATACAATATGTTATAGTAACGTTGAATGACCACAGTATAATGACTTGTGATCATACGTATAATTTATTATCAATTAGTACTAATTATAATCACGACCTTGTGTAGTGTGGACATGTCATGCATGTGTGTCTCAAGTCTCATTATGTGTTGGTCAAAGTTGCAGTGTGCATGCTTATATCTTTTGGTCAAAGTCGTAGTATGAATGACCACATTATAATGACTTGTGATCATACACAATTTATTATCAATTAGTACAAATTACAATCACAACCATATGTAGTGTGGACAAGTTCATCAGTACAGGATATGTAGGCATTAAAACACGGCAATGCTTCATGTCTGATCCCATTGAATAACAATAGTATTGTCTGATCACATAACACTAACATGTGACCCTTGCAAAATCATATACCAACATAACATGTGACCAAAAAAATATTGTTTGATCACATAACAATAACGTGTCTCAGTTATGCAACGCATATCACGACGAACAAATATTTACAACAAAACAAACTTCCCCCCCCCCCCTCCCCACACACCAACTAAACTGCTTCTAACAAAATCATACACCACTTTCGCTCAACAATATATTTGTTTGGTTGTTGATCACAGTTTAGTATACTGTGGACGTGTCTATGTCGCCACTTTCGCTCAGTGACCTCAGGATCTCAGCAACCACATGTGTGCACAAGTTGGCGTCCGCAACGAGATGTCTGTAAAGCACAAATACACAAATTTAATGCACAGTAATACTTTTGTGTGCACAATTGATGGTCAATAAACATAATTTGTGGTTCAGACTATCATAATTTGTATCACTATGGTCAAACGGGTTTATATTTGGGGTCAGATCATCACATCGATCACATTTGTATCAATGTGGCCAAATCATCACATGACCACAGACCCCTGAATCACAATCACACATTTGATACCGATGGTGGCACCACATAACTGTTCTTGCTACAACCAGCTGCACTGCATTTTGCACGTTTAAACATTAGTTAAATTACACTATAAATCATCTAATGTAATACATTGAACAATAAGTGTTACACATATACATGTTTCAAATATAAATGAACTCACACGTAGCGGTTGTCGTGGAACTATATACGTAATTGAGATCATTGATTTACTTAATGTGGTCACAAATTGGGTAATTGTGTTCATAAATAGATGTGCGGTTCCACATTGCTGTTTGTTTTCCACAGCTGATACACATCTGATTAATGTGACCACAACATGGTTAAATGACCAATATGTGTGATCACAGTGTGTAAACGACCACAGAACCTCACGTAGTCCGCATTTGTCACACATGTGATTTATCTGATCCAATGTTTGGTCAATGATCAATATATGTCTTCTACGTGTGCAAATGAACGAACAACAATCATGTACTACATAGTCCAACTAGGCAAGCATTCTATAAAAAATATTTTAATGTGATCACACTACAATTAATGTGGACATACTTCATACAGTACACAACTAATTGTAGATGTGTTTGCTTGGTTTACAGTATTCTCTAAATTGTAATTATACAGAATAAACAGACATAATATGTGCGACTATGCTCATCCACCCACAATAACATGAATCATCAATATCAATGTTCTTTGTTAACAAATTCTCTAAAATCCACTCCATAAATAATCGACGAACAGAATGCTTACTATTGAATGATGAATCAATATAAAAATAAAAAAGCAATGAAAACGAACATACCTATTAGAAGCCATTGATTTCCCTCAACGTTAATGTGTTGATGTTTGATGAATCTGAGTGTATTGTGTTGAACGTGATTGTATTAAGCAATAGAAAATCTTGAGAATATGTTGACTGTTATTTTTGGATACAATAAATCATATTTATTAATCATATTAACTGTTTCCTTAATTTTAGCTAACAATCAGATTTGTTTTTTTTTTCTATTGATTTTCGGATTTTATTCATTTTAGCTTTATTTTTTTATTAAAACAACTAACTGTTTTGTTTTATATTCAAAAGTAGTTTCTGGTTTTATGCAACATGTGTGAAGAATGAATCTTGGGCGTTGGATTAATATGGACGGTCATGATCTTTCCTTCCTACCTTCTCACCTTAATTTACTTCTCACTAGATCCGTTCCCATATATATATATATATATATATATATATATATATATATATATAATATCAAGTTACCAAGCTTTTAATAATTTTCTCGTAGTTTACCTATAATTTACAAGCAGATTCATAAGGTAATAGTTCATTATTCTTATTCTTCTAAATTTATCTTTTTTAAGCTTCATTCCCAGTTGAAGTGCGATGCATCTCTAATCCATTCAATCTACTCATTTCAATGTAACCTCCAACTGTAGCTATGCTCAAATTGTCAATTTCACCTTCTACTTCAAATATTCAGGTAATAAATTTTTCATTTTTTTAAAGTAATTTCTATGCATCCTTAAAATAACTAGAAAAAATAGAGAATACATGACAAAACACTAAATAATTACTGTGAATATTTTTTTTTTGTTTCTATGTAATTTCTATGCTTCCTTTAAATAACTGAAAGAAATATAGAATCCATGATAAAATACTAAACAATTACAGTGAATTTTTTTTTTTTGATTTTTTAGACACTATTTCAATAATAAAAATCAATTGAAATCATGTTCACTTTATTTTTACCATTACATATTCCTAACTCTTTACCCTAATAATAAATAAATAAGCTAATAAATTTGGCTCCTCCAACTTACAGTATTAGGTTGTATAGTTAACTGAAAAGTAATATATAGTATCATAAATATATTAAAAAAAAAGCATATTATTATATGAACTAAATGAAGCCAGATGAATTAGGCTATGTTCTTTTACTTTGTATGATTATTTTGGTATAACATAACTTAATCTAGCTTAACATCAACCTCAAGAAATTCAATTTTGACTTTTAAAAAAATTATTTTATTTTCCCAATAAAACTAACTTTTACTTAAATATCCTTAACTTCTATCATAAACTAACTTAACATTTCCTAACTTGATCCTACATATCAAAAGAACAACCTTTCTTTTACTCATTATATTCTACATCACTCCATGCATTCCATCTATCAAAGAGATCTTCAATCGAAACTTTCCACGGGTTGCTACTTGAGTTTACCTCAACATCAATCCAGTGTCTGGAAAAAAAAAACAATATTTGAAAATATACGAACATGTCTAATTAGATAAATAATGAAAATTTTACAATATGGATTCATATAAAGAAGAAAAAAGGCATCCCACTATTAAAGCAATAAAAATAATGACGAATCTACTAATTTGGATAGCAAAATGATCAGGAACTAAAAAAGAAATTGAAATTTGACTAAAACAGTTTTGGAAGCGACGGCTATTTTACTGAATTACTTATTGAGTTATTTTACAAAATTATTATTATAAGATTTATGATAGAAGTTACTTTTAACTTGAACATAATTTAGTAAGTCTGCTAATATAACAAAATTGGGTTAATAAGGGTAGTTAATATAGAACAATAGAAATAGGTAAAAATATGTAATTAATCATTTTAGAAGTAGAAAAATTATGTAAGTTTATGTCAAAATAATAATTAAAATTTGGCGGGAGTACATACAAAAACTCTAATCTAGGGCCTATGTGCCTAAGGCACAATCTTAACTACAAAGCCAAGACTTTATTGGATATTAATTAATTAATTAAGAATCCAACTTTCAAAGCTTACGAATAATTAAAAGAATAGAAATATTTGAAGTGCAACTTTTTTATAAATTTAATAGTATTAGTTATGTGAGATAAAATATTAAATATTGAAAAATATAAAATTAAACCTGTTAAAAATAATTTAGTATGTTTTTGAAAAATAGAAGATTACAATTCTACGAAGATACTTTTTACTTAACATTTAATAATAGTAGTACCATAAAATAGAATATTGCATAAGCAGAATATCAACTGAATATATCAGCCAACATATACAACTTAAGTTTATTATATAATAGAGAAATCAAACAAAAACAGTTAGCAATCATGTAAGAGTGCTAGATTATACTTTTCTCTTAGTAATTTCAATGACCTTTTAATGGTGCAAATTGAATGTTAAAACCAAACTACACACTTATGTCATTTTCTACAATATTCTTTGTTTGACAAAATAAATTAATGTAAACCGATGCAAATTTTGTGTTACTCCTATAAAATATTGAACAAAAAAGGGAAAACCTATATACAAAAAAAAACTGAAAAATAACAAATCGGAGAAAATAACCCGTGCATAGCACGGGCACAAAAAAACTAGTTTATTATTATATTATATTAAGGACAAGAGAGTGAATTCGTGTGTTAAATTCGTGTATAAACACAAGCTACGAGACAGGCTGGCAGACAAGCTACTTATTATTATATTATATTCGAGGATAAAAGAGTAAAATTGTGTGTGACCACAAGTTAGCAGACAAGCAGTCAAACAATTTTTTCGTTCTCCCCTCTTTCATTGTATATATACGTAGTGCTGGAAATTAATTTTTCTTCATTTTAAGTGTTGAAGTAGAATGTAAATTTTGTAGTGATATTTATGCCTTTTGAATTTTGATTTTTTAAAATTATGTTTTTTGAATTTTTAAATTATATGGAGTTGGAATTTCAAAGAGTTGTTGTGTTGAATTTTTAAGATTTATGGAGCCAGAAAACTTAAAGTTCAAGTAGTTCGTTGTTTATTTAAAAAAGTTTAAGATCTAATTTTCTATTAACCTCTATATATTTTCATTTTTTATTTTTTTAAATTATATGGAGTTCAAAATTTTTTATTTTTCAAAAGTTGTGTATTTCAAAAATTTAAGTAAACCCTTAATTTCATAGTAATCTATAAATAGAGATGGATAGTTTGTTTGTAAACAATAATCATAATACAATTTATAAACCTTTCATAATCATACATTTTGATTTTTTTAATCGGAAATTGGAATCTAATAAACCAGTCTTTGGAGGTACTTTGATTTAACGAACCGACCTTGATCTTTAATATTAGACAAACCGACCTTAACACTTTATTTTTTCTAACGAACCGCCACCGAGTCCAACTTGTCGTAAGTGTGACGTGGCGGTGGCGGTCACTTATGTGGCGGTGTTTAAGCAAAACAAAAAAAGAAAACAAAAATGGGCCTTATTTTTTATCTGAGATGGATTAAAATAGTCAACAATTTTTATTTTTTTAAAATCCACCTCAGCACCCCTTCTCTTTCTCTCTCTCCCACTCTCTCTCTATCTCTCACCCTTTCTCTCCACTCTCCATCTCAACCCCATCCTCCCCAGCCCCCCCCCCCCTCTCTCTCTCTCTCTCTCTCTAGAATTGACCATTAAATGCAACGCAAACACAGCAAGTTCAAAACGATATGCTAAATCCAATGGGAAAATTTGAACTTGAAACAAGAAAGGAGAGTGTGTTAAGTCAAATTCAATTTAGAAAGGTAGAAGGCTAAAACTGACCAGAATAGAGCTTAGAATGAATGTGAGTGAATAGACAAGCACTGCAGCAGAAGCGGCGATAGAATGGGTGATTGCAGGTAGTCAGGTAGGGAAGAGAGAAATTGGACAAGGAAGAAGAGATTACCGGAAGCGGTGAAGCCACAGACACAGTGGGGGAGCGCCTGCAAAAATTAATTATGCTCCCTTCCTCAGTTTCAGGTGTTGGATTTGATTCTCTATCTTCTTTCCCCTCTTTCTCTAGGCGATTCCAGTAACCTCCATCACCACCATCATCGCTTGCTCTATTTCGACCGTCTCCGGCGCCGGTGATCGCCGTCTTTGAGCGGTCGTCGGTAGTCTATTTATTTCTTTCTGTCTCCTGGTTTTTCGATTATGTTAAGAATCGGTAACAATTGTTTCTGAGTTTGCTCGCGTATGTTTGGTGTTGTCCGGTTCATGTATCAGCGACTGTGGTTGGTCCACCATAAGAGGGCTCGACAGAAATAGCTCACTCGCAAGTCTTTGGTAGTCCATTCATTTATAGAGAGAGAGAGGGGGGGGGCTGGGGAGGGTGGGGGTCGGGCTGGAGAGTGGAGAGAAGGGGGAGAGATAGAGAGAGAGAACGAGAAGGGGGCGCTGAGGTGGATTTTAAAAAAAATAAAAATTGTTGATTAATTTAATCCAACTCAAATAAAAAATATGGCCCATTTTTTTTTTGCTTAAACACCGCCACATAAGTGACCGCCACCGGCACGTCACACTTCCGACGAGTTGGACTCGTTGGCGGTTCGTTAGAAAAAAATAAAGTGTTAAGGCCAGTTCGTCTAATATTAAAGTTCAAGGTTGGTTCGTTAAATCAAAACACCGCCAAAGGTTGATTTATTAGATTCCAATTTCCCTTTTTTAATAGATAAATTTTGCATTTTGCATTTTAAATTGTATGGAGTTAGGAACTTTTAAATTTTAAAAAGTAGTTTATTTTAAAATTTTAAGCAAAACCTAAATTCCATTGCAATAATATATAAATAAAGATGGAGAGGTTGTTTGCAAGGTATAACTAGAATACAATTTATAAACCTTTTTTTATAGTTACATTTTGATTTTTTGAATTTTTAAATTGTATGGAGTTAGAAACTTTTAAATTTTAAAAAGTAGTTTATTTTAAAATTTTAAGTAGAACATCTAAATTCTGTAGTAATAGACGCCAAAAACAAGCGTAGGAGTGATGACATTCGAGGCTCGAAGCTAGGAGATAGGAAGGTGACGATAATGGAAGAGGCCGTAATTGATCATAACTCAGAGGTGGCGACTGGCAAAGCCCAGTCCCACCTACCATAATGAAGCTCCTATGCTGGAACTGCCGAGGGTGTGGCAGCCCTCGAGCAGTTCAAACGCTCCAGCACTGGAGCAAAAAATTAGCAATCATGTAAGAGTGCTAGATTATACTTTTCTCCGAGACTATGTTGGAAGCAAGGAGAGTTGAGAAAATAACATCGAAGTTGAGGATGGGCAATAGCTACGCCGTCAGTAGCCATGGTCAGTCAGGGGGCTTAGCTATTTTTTGGAGGGATGAGTTGGATTTCGCCCTGATATCCTACTCAAATAATCATATCCTAGGGGATGTCAAGGAAACCGGAGATCTCTCTATGCGAATAATGGGGATCTATAGGTGGCCAGAGTTGCATGAAAAATGGAAAACATGGGACCTCCTCAGGTCTCCAGTGCGGGATAGTTCGATTCCAACGGTTGTTAGGGGGGGACTACAACGAAATCCTAGACATGGAAGAGAAGGAGGGTGGGGCGATCCGGGAACAAAGATACATGGAGAATTTCAGGGAAGGTTTGTTCGAGTGCAACCTAAGGGACCTAGGCTGTACGGGCCCTTTCTATACATGGCAGCGAGGCAACGAGGCTTCCAGATGCACGAGGGAAAGACTAGACCGCTTCATTGCCAACGACGAATGGAGCACCCGGTTCCCAACGGCTATAGTCTGCAATTTAACAAGGCACAAGTCGGACCTTGCTCCGATTTTACTGGACTCATCGCCGGTGACAGAGGAACGAGGTAGGAAGAGATGGATTGCGAAGCTAGAGAAGTATTGGGTGGAAGATGAAGAATGCCGGAGCGTAGTGCAAGAGGCGTGGACAAGCGAGGGAGGTAGTGTTATGAAGAAACTAGGAGCGTGCATGGAAAGGTTGGTGGGATGGAGCAAGGCAAAACTTGGAAGGTTGGAAAAAGAGATAGGGGAAACGGAGAAGAAATTGGGTCGAATACAAGAAGGCCTGTTGACTGCTGATGGGTTGGGCTGCATGACCACCTTGCATGAGAAGCTAGATGAGCTCCTAACACGTGAGGAGAAAGTATGGTACATGCGCTCTCGGGCGTTGGAAATTACCGACGGGGATCGGAACACCGGCTACTTCCACCATAAGGCAAACCATAGAACCCGCCGGAAAAGAATTGTGCAAATCCAATCAAGCCACGGGGAAACGGTGACAGAAACAGAAGATATAAAAAGAACTATCCAGGACTATTTCAATTCAATTTTTTCATCTGATGGTCCTGTGGAAATGGAGCAAGCTTTGACAGGAGTCGATAATGTGGTTACAGAGGAGATGAACCAAGATCTTGCCAGACCCTACACAGAAGAGGAGATAAGAATGGCCCTATTTCAAGATGCACCCACTAAAAGCTCCGGGACCCGACGGTATGCATGCTCTTTTTTTCCAAACTTTTTGGGACATTATAAGACAAGATGTGGTCCTGTTTGTTAAGTCGGTGCTTACTGGGATGATTGTGCCTTAACATGTTAATAAGACCTTAATCACCTTAATCCCTAAGGTGAAATCCCCGGAGAATATCGCCCAGTATAGACCCATAAGTTTGTGTAATGTTGTCTACAAGATCGCCTCTAAAACCCTTGCCAACCGGCTCAAAACTTGGCTTCCCACTATCATTTCCCCTCAACAAAGTGGTCTTGTGCCGGGAAGACTCATAACGGACAATGCCCTAATTGTTATAGAGCTCTTCCACACAATGAAAAGACGGTCTATAGGGAGAAGGGGGGCCATGGCAGTCAAATTAGACATGAGTAAGGCTTATGACAGGGTAGAGTGGGCTTTCCTAGAAAAAGTATTGCTCAAGATGGGTTTTAGTCCAAACTGGACGCAGGTCATCATGAATTGTGTCTCCTCTGTATCCTATAATGTCTTAGTTAACGGCCAAATGACTGACACTATTTTGCCATCCCGGGGTCTGAGGCAAGGTGACCCTATTTCCCCGTACCTCTTTATTTTGGCGGCTGAGGCTTTTTCAGGACTTATAAATAAGGCGGCAAACGCAGGGTATATTCATGGGGCAAAGGCTAGCAGACGAGGTCTGACCATTTCTTACCTCTTTTTTGCAGATGACAGCATACTCTTCTCTCGAGCGACAAGACAAGAATGCTCCAAGATTGTTGATATCATCAACCACTATGAGCGAGCATCGGGACAAAAAGTGAATGAGAAGTCTGCAGTCTCTTTTAGCAAAGGAGTGGCGGCTGCAAAAAGAGAGGAATTGGCGGAAATATTGGGCATGATAAAGGTCGAGAAGCATGAAAAATATCTAGGTGAGCCCACCTTCGTCGGACGAAGTAAGAAAGCAATCTTTAACTCACTTCGGGATTGAGTGCGGAAGAAGCTAGGTGGATGGAAGGAGAGGTTACTGTCCCGCGCTGGGAAAGAAGTATTGATAAAATCTGTCATTCAAGCCATCCCCACGTACCTGATGAGCATTTTCAAGCTACCTTTGACATTGGTGGAAGACATTCATATGATGTGTGCCAAATTTTTCTGGGGGTCGACGGAGGGGAAGAGAAGAATCCATTGGACAGCTTGGGACAAGTTATGCAATCCAAAATGCCTTGGAGGAATGGGTTTTCGCAAATTGGACATCTTTAATGATGCCCTCCTTGCCAAGCAAGGATGGCGTTTGATCCAGCACACGGACTCCTTGTGCTACAAAGTTATGCAAGCGAAATATTTCCCCAACAAAAACTTCCTTAAAGCTGCTTTAGGCCCCACACCAAGCTTTGCATAGAATGGGATATGGTCGGCAAAGGCCCTTCTCAAGGAGGGTCTACATTGGCGAGTGGGTGACGGGACTCTAATCAACGTGTGGGAGGATGATTGGCTCTATGACGAATTAGGGAAGAAGGCGACTACACCAAAAAACCTCAACTCACCCATTCGAAGGGTATCTGATCTAATAGACCAGGATACTCTCAATGATCGAGATCGGGACATCATCCTATCTACCCTCCTCAGTACTAGGAGAGTTACAGACAGATTAACATGGTGTTTCATGGATAATGGTATCTATAGTGTCAAATCGGCATACCTCTTCGGAGCAAGTATCAACTGGGATGTCTTTGAGCCTTATTGATAAGTGCATTATTTGCACTTATTTCTAGGTGTTTTAGAAGCATAATCATGGTAGATTTAGGCCAACAATGTGTTAAGCCTTCCCCATTTCTCTATATACGCTTGGTCGTTGTGTTTTTGGTATTGATTTGCAGGTTCAGGGCCAAAAGGCTGATTTTTGGAGCAAATTTTGTAAGGCCAAGGGTACCACGGGCATCAACTACTGTTGATCAGACCGTGGTAAACATGTCAGCAAGAAACGAGCAGAAATTGGTCAGACAGCACCGACCTCGATTTGCCCGAGGTTACAGCCACGGACCGTGGTTGGAGCTGTTTTCTCGCTGTGGCAGTTATTTTTGCATAAATAAGCTGGGAAAGGAAAAAAAAAGGCAGTTATCATTCATCCTGAAGACAGAGTTGCTTGAGTAATTTCCTCACCAAAACATCTCCATCCATCGAGAATCAATCTGAAGAATTTGAAGAATTGAGATTCGAGAAGAAGCACGCGACACTCGTGAAGTACTTTCCGCCCAAAGATCGAGAGACTCTACGGAATTCCTCCTAGTGTTTGCTTTACTCTTCTCTTATTTCTTTCTTAGTTCTAGAATTGATTACCATGTTTAGAACGCATTTCTTGTTTTCAATGACTAATTTTGAGTAGATTTCGTTCTTTCTAGGGTTTTATGAACCAACGTTATGGTGTTTGATTAGAATGTTTTAGTTTGTGCTTGAATTCTTGATTGAATCAATAGAAGGTTGCGTTTTTCATGCTTACGAACGTTCTTAAGGCCTTGGATGTTTGTAACTCTGAGATTAGCCTGAGAAGTACCGAAAGGTGAATTAGGGGAATTTGTCTACCAACCTGTCTACCTAGGTTTACGAAAGTTGAAAAAGGAGTAGTAAACTAGGGAATCGTTAGATAACCTGACTTTTTGAGACCTTCAATTCGCTTAACCCGAAGGTGTGAAAGTTGTTGATTAGGTTAGTCAGGATAATTCTATTTAGCATCGAAAGGGCGATAGAGTTTAGAGGTTATCGATTCTTGATTCGTTCGAGTTACTTTCTTGCGCATGCTTTAACTTGTCTTTCAGACCCTGTTGTTAGGTGAGTAAAACCCTTGAAGCCTTCATCCATTGAATTACCTCAAGCTTAACTTTTCCTGTCAACCTTAGTTTTAGTTAGTTCGTTAAAAATCATTAAAAAATATCAACCCGATTGGCTTAGCAATTAAGTAGAGGGATAGTTCACTGTGTTACTAGACTAAGTCCCCGTGGGATCGACCTTGACATTGCTACAATAGTACCCGTGCGCTTGCAGCCCTGTCAAGTTTTTGGCGCCGTTGCCGGGGACTTTGTCCCTAGTAGCCATTAAGCGAAGACTCTCAAATTGACTAAGCTGTTTTTTTAAATTTATTTTTCTTTCTTTTTCTTTCCCCTTTCTTGATCTTGATTGTGTTTCATTTCTTGTTTTTTCTAGGTACTCTTGGTGTATACAAAAAGCTCTGGAATTTGAGTTCGATCCCAAGCTTGAACGCACTTTCCGTTCTCGGAGAAAGAGACTGCAAATAGAGGAAGCTAGCAAGAAGCAAGAAGAGAAGTCTGCACCACAATCAATAATGGCTGGTGGAGAAGGACAACCGAAGACACTGGAACAATACTTGGCCCCGAGTGTCACAGATCCTCCCACGGCCATCAACCATCCCAACATCGCCAACAATGACTTTGAGCTGAAGAACTCCTTGATCAATCTGGTCAAAGCTTCGCCATTCCGTGGTCATGCTAGGGAGGACCCCAACCGACACCTCTGTATCTTCCGCCAAGTGTGCGATACATCCAAGGCGAACGAGGCCTCACCGGATGTAATCAAGTTGCGGTTGTTTCCGTTTTCCTTGGAGGATCGAGCATGGGAGTGGCTAGGTTCTGTTCCGGCGAACTCCATCACCACTTTCGAACAGATGGCGAGCGCATTTCTCAAAAAATATTTCCTGCCAAGTAAGCTGACAAGCCTCCGCAACCAGATATCTAGCTTTGTCCAAGAGCGGGATGAGAACCTGTATGAGGCTTGGGAACGGTTCAAAGACCTACTTCGCCGATGTCCACAACATGGTCTTGAGCTATGGGTGCCCATCCATTCTTTCTACAATGGAGTGGATGATCAGTTGAGGGCGATGATCCTCGCAGCGGCTGGGGGGAACATCATGAGCAAGGGAGTTGATGAGCTCCACACTCTAATTGAGAAAATGGTGTCCAACAGTCATCAATGGTCCAAGCCTCGTTCCTCGAGAACGGGAGGTAAGTATGATGTCAATGCCATTTCTGTTTTAACTGCTAAAATAGATGTTGTGACCCAAAAGATAGACCGCTTGCATGTAAATGCCAATCCTCCCCAACCGTGTGCTTCTTGTAGTTCATTTGAGCATGAGACAATGTTTTGTCCTGTTGGGTTAGCTAGTCCCGAGACCTCGGACCAGGCCAATTACATTGGAAACCCAAGACAGAACTTTGACCCGTACTCTAATGTCTACAACTCGGGATTGAGATATCATCCTAATTTTTCCTATCGGAATAACAATCCCAGGAGATCCCACCAACAACAACAGACCCAAAGACCACCTGGTTTCCAAAGACAACAAGCCCAAGCCCAAGCCCAACCTCGACAAACCCAAGAGCCTGACTGGAAGGCATTGGTGGAACGTATGATGGTGTCTCATAATCAGCATGAAGAGACCATCAAGCTTTTAGTTGATAGAGTTGACCAGTTGGCAACTCACAACAAAATACTTGAGTCTCAGATTGCTAGCCAGGCTAGTACTTCCGCCACTCCTTCAGGAAAGCTTCCGAGCCAACCCGTGCATAACCCTAAAGAGCATTGCAATGCTATAGTCTTGAGGAGTGGGACACAGCTTAAGGGACCCGAGATGCCAAATGCTAAGCATGGGCGGGATTTGAGTGAGAAGGATGATGAGAAAGAGAGTAAGGATGAGAAAGACCATGAGAAAGAGACCGCCAATGAGGGTAGTGCTGAAATCCCTCGACCATCACCACCACCTAGAGTCTATGTGCCCCCTATTCCATTCCCTTCTAGGCTTGCTAAGTCTAAGACCGATGTTCAATTTGGGAAATTCCTTGGTATGCTTAAAAAGTTGAATGTGAATGTTTCTTTTCTTGATGCTTTGTCCCAAATGCCTTTATATGCTAAATTCTTGAAGGAGATTCTCTCCAAGAAAAGAAAAATAGAAGTCGTCGGAAAATAAAGACGCATATAATCCGTTGTAAATCCTCCAGTCTATGAGTTTGTCCTTATTACGACCAAGAACATCCTCAAGCCACTCCCAGTAACATGGAATATAGAAGTCGTCGTTAGGCAAGAAAGTTCCCCATGTTATCGACCCGTCTGCAATACGATGGCAAAGCAAGGGCGATGGTTTTTGTACTGGGACCGAAGCTCCGAACAAAGGAGAAATAAGCTTCAGAGCTTTATAGTTGCGTGTGACGGTGCCGTCTGAGTTCAGTACATCACGGGTAGAAGTGACACTCCAATGAGAATCCGTGAGCTTATCGTTGAGCAAGGATTTCTTGGAGGGTAGCGGCGTCGGCACATCAACTCGGAGTGTTATTCCATCTTCGATGGCGTCGTCTTTCTTGTCCAAAATGGTGACAGATGGCGATTTCGAAGAGGAGTCAACAAAGTGCACCATGGCGATTTCGAAGAGGAGTCAACAAAGTGCACCATGATCTCTATCGGCGATGTAAAAATCCTGAATATCGCAGGGGAGTCCTCAAGGCGAGGCGGAGTGACGATGCAGTCGACCCAGACAGTCCTGAAGAGAGTAGTCTAGGACTACCCTACGTCAGCACGCTGAGGAGTAGCGCAAAAAACGGAGAAGGCGACGCAGTCGACCCAGACAGTTCTGAAAAGAGTAGTCTAGGACTACCCTATGTCAGCACGCTGAGGAGTAGCACAAAATGCGGAGAAGGCGGCGCAGTCGACCCAGATAGTTCTGAAGAGAGTAGTCTAGGACTACCCTACGTCAGCACAAAAAGCGGATAAGGCGACGCAGCCGACCCAGACAGTTCTGAAGAGAGTAGTCTAGGACTACCCTACGTCAGCACGCTGAGGAGTAGCACAAAAAGTGGAGACGACGCAGTCGACCCAGAAAGTCCTGAAGAGAGTAGTCCAAGACTACCCTACGTCAGTACGCTGAGGAGTAGCACAGAAAGCGAAGAAGACAACGCAGTCGACCCAGACAGTCCTGAAGAGAGTAGTCTAGGACTACCCTACGTCAGTACGCTGAGGAGTAGGCAGGACACTAGCGACGAAGGACAAACTCAAACAGACGATGTCAATTAATCGCAACTTCCTGAAAAAAAACAAATAAATAAATGTCAAAAAATAAAGAAAATTAAAAATAAAGTGGAGAAATACGTTTTTCTAATTCTCCGTATCCAATATATATATATATATATATATATATATATATATATATATATATATATATATACAATCAAAGGAACCTTTGTACGTGGGTCAACATTTAGCACTAAGATGCATTCATGCGTTTGGATGTTTGACAAAATTCCATCACAAGTTTTGGTGGGGCCCATGCAGAGAAAAAAATATATGAAAAAGGGAAGATGAATCACGTAGAAAAGGATACACACCCCCAGTTTCACAATTTATTTATTTATTTATTTATTTTGTGATACACACAAATAAGAAATAAATAAATAAATAAATAAACAAATAAATAAAGTGTAGATTTTACTTTTGTTCATATCACGTGAATTTGTCAGAGATAAGGAAACATGACATAGATGGAAGCCAAATACATCATCTCTTTTTGTGGGCCTTTCATTTATGAAAAAAACAAGACTTAGAACCCGATTGTTCGTCCCCCTTTCTCCATCTCCCCCACCCTATTCTCGAAATTAAATACCTCCATGAACAAAACTTCTGTAAAAAATAAAAAAAAATAAAAAAAACCTACCAAGGTCCCCCTCATCATCAATGCTCGAAATTCAGATAAATTGTGCATCAAGATTATCTCGCTTTTTGATCAAATTCAAAGGTGTTCAGTGGTTGTCAAAATAAACCATCTTTTTTTTTGAAGGAAGAAAACAGGAAAAAAAAAGGAAATCAAGATCAAGATCAAGATCATGATGTTGATGATGATCAAGATCAACAGCTCATCACGGGAATATGATCCGCTTCAAAAATCAGAGTGAAGATTATCATCACAATCAAAATCATCATCATGGCCATCAAGATTACCAGAAGAAGAAAAATCAAAACAGGAACGTGTTCTCATCAAGATTGCCTCACTTCATCAAAATCGCAGTTATTTTCTACCCAGTAAATAAAGCAGGGACAAAAGGAAAAGATGTAAAACAAGGGCTTCGACACTAGTATAATCTCACCGACTGAGTTTCTATATTTCAGTCCAATTACTACTAGAACTTTCAGAAATCAAGCTCAAAGCAATTGAAAAAAAAAAATAGATTCAAAACATAGGTAAAGAATATGTTAGAATTGACAACTCTAATTTTCAGTTAAGTTTGCAAATAATATCCCCATATGCAAAAAAAAAAAAACACCAGCAGTAAAGAGGGAAACTTACAAAGAAGATGGAAAAATTGCGGATGAATGAAGGAGTTGGGAGGGATCCCTTTATATATATTAATCGGCCAAGTCTTTGAATCCCAGTCCAAATCTGATAGCAAATTTTTATCAGATTAAAGTCTTGATGAAATCTTATCCGAGTCTTTTAATCCCAATCCAATTCTGATAAAAAAAATAAAAAAAAAAGATAAAGAAGAAAATGGATTGCAGTATTCTTCTCAGAAGCATGGGAAACTTCATTCAGCATATCCCCAGTTCTCCACGAACGGATATTTTTTTCGTTCCAAATAGAAACGAAAAAAAAATCATGAAGATACAAATACACAAAAAAGGAGATGGAGATGTGAAGGCCCACAACTCAATTTTATTCAGTTAGCACATTTATATAATCGAGGTCCAAAATTCAATTCAGAGTTAAATGGATATTTCAGGTGTTCGAGATCCAAACACTTCAAACACTTTAATTTGTGTCCGTGGCTGACTCTCGAAGGGGGCATCTGTAGGAGGTAAAAATTTGTCGGCCAACCAGAAAATGACACGTGGAAAATATTCGATTAATTATTGTCTGCCGCGTGTAAAATTAATTACGGTTGTCCACTTAATTAAATTTTAAATGGAAATATATCATGGCCAATAGCGTCGCGACACGTGTCATTTATGATGCAGAAAATCATAATTATTTCTTTGTTTTAAATAAAGGGATAATTAATTAATTTGGGCCTAAGCCCAAAGCCGACTCAACCTAGACAACCCTAGGCCTCCAGAGCCTATAAATAGGGGTATTCTCTCTCTCATTTTCAAGACACACTGTAGTCTACACCGGCGGCATTCGGCATTCTGCACTTCAGAAAATTCAGAAGCTCGAACTGCAAGCGGCCTCCAGCTCCCAAGCGCCAAGGATCAAGGTCGACAAAAGTTCAAGATCAACAGCTCCAAGCTTTCTGCACATCAAGGTAAAGAACTACAAATGAGTTCTTCAGCTAGACCTGTATTTGAGATCGAGATCAAGAGTCCGCGCCCTCGGCTCACCCAAGTCATAGGAGATCGAATCAGAGGATCATCATTATTGTATTTGATATAGAGATTGTACCCGCTTACATTCAAATATCAATAAAAATTAATTTGTTTCTCATATTTCTTGTCTTCATTTATTTCAGGCTCGAAATTTGTGTTTACAACTAGGTCAAAGAAAACTAAATCAATGGTTAAGAGTATTCTACTCATAATCATCGACTAATGCCAATTTAGTTACGAAAGTTGAAAAAAGCTTGACTACAGAAGACCTTCCCTAATCAACATCCACCATGTATAAATTTATACAGTTATTTTAAACAAAAATACAGTTGAATAATTACTATACTAATGAGATGAGAATGAACTTAATGAAAACAAAATTCAAATTCACTGCAATGGATAAAATAATTACATGCATTCAACTTACATGATTTGCCATTGTTTCACAAAAATTCTTGAATTTTTTTGAGGAAGAATCCATACCAGTACGGACTATACGGTAGAAAGACAAAATTGCTACGAGTCCAATTAAATTAGGACATATGATATTTATTATGTGTATGAGTTAGATAACAGGTAGGAATCCAAAAAAAAATCTAAAAGAATGAATCCTATTAGAATTTATGTTTGGAACAATGTAATAATACAAGATATTGTATATCTAAAAGATAAAAATAAGTAGCTCTCGGCCACCATATGAAAATATTATAAACCTAAAATGCTAAATTTTAACAAAAAAATGCAAGGAGGACTCAAACTAGGGACATTGAGTGAGATATACCAAAGCCCAAACCATTAAATAGCCCGCATCATGTTCTACTTGCAAAGCAACATCATCATATATAGTTATATTATATTAAACCTGGAAATTACAACCACACTCCAACCTTCTACCTTTCACGATCGAACCTTCCACCTTCCGCATAATCCCGGTGTCCGCTTTTCACGAAGTATGACAGCGGAAAAAGTGTTCTCAACGTCGATGAAGGTTTTTGATCTACTGTGGAACTTGATCGATTGCTCGAGGTTAACAAAGTTGAATTGTAGATCATAAACCTTCATCAGTGTTGAGAGCATTTTTTAGCGGTTGTGAACGGCAAAGAGTGACTGCCGTTGGTGGGGCTGCGTCAGAGTCCATCTCGCAACGGCTAAAATTCTGGCAACTTTTCATTGGAAAAAATAGAGGTCGATGGGCTGCTATTGGTTAGGGAAAATTTCCGCACTTACTAGCAAACACATCCTTAAAAAACTAATTTTTAATTAATTATACGTAATTTCTAGAATTTTAAAATTAGAATTTAATTTTTTTAATAAAATAAATAAAATCGACGCATCATATTAAATCTTGCCAAATATACAATTGACATTGTGGGAATTTTCATAATTACTGTAATTTCCAAAACCTGGAAATTTGAAATTTTGCTTAAGGAATAAAATGTCGTAAGTTTATTAAGAAGAATCAAGTTGGCTTTGCTCCGCAGGAGACCTTCAGTTATCAGTCCCCAACTCCATTGTCAATCATTTTCTTTATCATTTTTACCATACTTTAAATGTAGTAATGTAGTTTTTGTTGTTAGAATAATAGTCTCTGACCATTGGTGGGAGTCGTTTCTCTGATAGTATGATTGTGACATTTGTATGATGTGATCAGTTTGGTTTGCTTTAATACAAGAGATGACGTATCTCAAATATGTATCATCAATGAACTTTATTCAACATTTTGGTTGCATGTTGACTTTTATGTCAAAAGATAATCTTTTTTGAAGAAATTAAATTGGATCAACATATCTCTTTTGGAATATATAATTATCGAGATCTATGGACACTTCTCCAGACTATGGTTCAGAATAGCGGGAGCGAGAAGATGATCGATCAATTTATAAAGTATTTTCTTCTTGATTTATTATAGTTTGATATAAGAATTTGTTTTCACTCAAATCAAGTATATGTTGTACATAAATGCCTTTATGGCCATTTAATTAATGAAATATTCTCTTTTAATGAAAGAAGTTTGTTCAGAAAAAAATGGCACCAGCAATGGTGTAAAGACCTTGTGTTGTCTTGCTACAAGAGTACTAAAAGCTTCCTCAAGATCATTTGGAGAACATGTTATGCAAAGTAGCAAAGTTTAATTGTGGTTCATGCTTCGTTCGTGGGGATCCTGAAACTACAACCAAACGAGTTAAAAAGAAATGGTGAAGAGAGAGAAAATGTTAATTTTGTAGATTTAATGTTGTGTAATTTTAGCTCTTTGGCTATTATATTTCTATATTGTTACATGTCTTGATGTTGTTGTCTCTTTAGCTTGTTAAGGCTTTGAATAATTAAAAATGCCGAAAACACAATTCAACTTAAAAATTGAAGAAAAATTACCCATATATTTTCTATATTTAAGTTATTGTTTTTTTCCATCAAAAAAGTTATTGCTTTTTTGAGAGTGTCATTCTTTAGGCATATTGAATTAATTATTTTTCATGGGCAAAAGTTTTCTGAGAGGGCTTTGTTGGCCCTCAAAAAAAAAAAAACAGAGCGAAACGAAAGAGAATCAGAGCGGGGCGGGGTTTGTTCTTGTAGAAATGTATGAGAATCGCCCCCATTTACAACTTTTAGTTTTTTTGTGTAATTAATGTAATTGAATGGATTCTTATTGTTCTCTTGTATTGCCTCTATTATCATTAATATTGGCATTGACGTGCAATTGCAATTGCCTAAGTAATCCCAATTCCTTAGAACCAAAGCATCAATATTTCCATCCAAAATTACATTATTTCTCCCCAAAAAACCAAGCGAATTTCTCTAATTCTGAATGTCAATCCAGAATTCATGTTGTTTCTAGGAGAAGCACCCAAGTTGAATCCATTTTTAATCTCCCCTCAGCTTTGCCAAAATGGCCTAAAGGTATATGCTACACATATATATATCCGTTTATGTACGTTTTGTATGTGTTTGTTAAATTAATGCATCCATCTACAGTCTTGAGATCTATGATTATATATATTATTCGGAAAATAGGTTAGGCATCGTGTTATTTAGTTTTTAAGGATGACTTTGTGTTTATATCTTGACAAGCATGGTTTAATGTTAAATGAATTGGAAATGTAATGAAGCTTAGGGTTTGAATGTATAGGTGGTGGATTCGGAAGTGGCACAATAGAAGTTGGAGGGTTACTGTTGAAGGAAGTGACGAGCTTTAACAAGGTGTGGTCGACATACGAAGGAGGTCCAGACGACGCAGGGGCCACATTTTTGGAGCCAACAGGGATGCCTGAAGGATACTCAATCCTAGGGTATTATGCCCAACCCAACAACCGACCTTTGTATGGGAGAGTTGTGGTAGGAAAAGATGGAAATCCAGAAGGAGAGCCATCTTTGCACTCCCCCAAGGATTATGCCCTTGTGTGGAGCAGCGACTCTTTGAACGTTAAGGAGGACTCCACTGGCTACATTTGGGCACCAATACCACCAACCGGGTATGCCGCTATTGGCCTTGTTGTCACCACCACCCCTGACAAGCCTCCACTCAATAAGGTGCATTGCGTTCGTGCTGACTTAACTTCCAGGTGTGAGACTGAGGAGTGGATTTGGGGTCGTGAGGCTGGTCAAGATGTCGATGAGTTCAACATATTCGAGACTAGAGCTGGTGGTAAACAGGCCAAGCAGGTATGGTTTAATTCGATCTACACATTAATTCATTCCTTATGCAACTCACTGAATAGTACTTAGTTTAATTTCAGACGTAATTATCTTGTAAGTTGTGGTACGTATGTGTTACGTAACATTAAATTGGGTTTAATATCATAATCTATCGTGCGTACGTAACAGGCAATCCAAGTGAGTGCTGGGACATTTATGGCTCGAAGTGGTGGCGGGAGAACAGGTGACTTGCCTCTCTTAGCTTGCTTGAAGAATGCCAATAGGAACTACTCATACATGCCTAATTTGGAACAACTTGACATGATAATCAAAACTTATGCTCCCAAGATTTACAGTCATCCCGACGAGAAATACCTCCCTACGTTCGTTAACTGGTTCTTTGAGAATGGAGCATTATTGTACAAGAAAGGGCAAGAATCAAAGCCCGTTGGTATAAAGAAGAATGGTGCAAACCTACCTCAAGGTGGATTTAATGATGGAGAGTACTGGATAGACCTCCCAAAGGATAAACAATCCCATGAACGTGTCAAAAAAGGTGATATCCAAGCAGCAAGCGCATATTTTCACATCAAGCCCATGCATGGGGGCACTTACACCGACTTAGCCATGTGGTTATTTTTTTCTTTCAATGGTGGGGGTTTTCTCAAGATTGGAGCTATCACCATCCCTTTAGGGGTGATAGGGGAACACGTAGGCGATTGGGAGCACATTACTTTGAGGGTTAGCAATTTCAATGGGATGCTAAGGAAAGTGTTTTTCTCACCACATGCTGTCAGTGAATGGGTAGATGCCTCTGAACTTGATTTTCAAGATGGCAATAGATTTGTGGCTTACTCTTCCCTGCATGGGCATGCTTGTTTCTATAAGCCAGGCCAAGTAGCACATGGAAACACCGACTTTATTGGGATTAGCAATGAGATGAAGAAGAGTGACAAAATCTTTGACACAGCTCATAATTACCAAATTATATCAGTTGATTATCTGGGAAACCACAGGGAACCACCTTGGCTAAATTATGCAAGGCCATGGGGTCCTAAGATTACCTATGATATTGCGGAGGAGATTGACAAAGCTGGGAATACCTTACCTGGGAAGCTCAAGTCTGGGTTTCATAATTTTATGAAGAGTTTGCCTCCTGAGTTACTAGGGGAGAGAGGCCCTACTGGTCCTAAATATAAGTGGAATTGGGACGGAGATGAGATTAAATGTTGCTAGTACTACTTCCGGCTTATTCAACTTGCATTGTTTATAACGACCTATAAATATAGTGGTGTATAATTGGAAATCCACCAAGGCCTTAAATTTGCTTAAATTGTGTAGTCCATTATTTGGAGCTCAACTCTAACACATCTTTTTTTATTTTGTTGTGACAACGCTTTTAGGACAAAAATGTATCTATAATACTAGATTATAGTCTTTCTTTTGAATTTCACGTAATTTTAATTTTCAGAAAAAAGAGTGAATGATCAACCAATCGTTCAAATAGTCTTAGCACTTGAGTAGTCTTATTAGCTAGATAAGTTGGATTTTGATTTTGTTTAGGTTGTACATATTTAATCAGGACTAACTAATATCTCGATATGTTTGAATTAAACCATTTTGGTTGCCTCCTATGATTCATTTACCTTGTTTGCCCCATACTTCAATATGTAAATCAAACTTAATTTCAAATATCCATATAAACTAGCTGCATTATCAAGCTATCAATACTTCATGGCACTCATTTTATATGTAAGTAGGTCTAGGTGCACTCTTCCTGACCCCATCTAGGGACACTACTCATAAAGGGACAAGAAACATAATCCTAGAGTTCATGTTGTTATCTACTACATAAGAAAATCATAGAGTTTAAGTACTCCAAATTTAAAACATAAATGGATGTGATATATCAGGATGATCAACTTTTTAAATAGGTGAAAATCGACTGTTAAACTGATACCTATATCTGTTACATGATCCACCAGCCCAATATCCATACACATTCTCTTATTCTTTGGTGTCGCCTTAGGCGCTACAAGATAACAAAGCTACAACGAACGAATTGAGCTACTAATAATATATCAATCGCTTCTTTATAGCACGACCAATAGGTCATTACTAAAACCTTGCCATATTACGATGGACTTTGTGATGAAATAGTGTCCATCGCTCGGTCCATGTTAAATTAAAGTCGAGGTGACAAATAAAATCGGCCTTCTGACGGACCTTGTGATGGAACGGTCCGTCGCTCGACCCATTAATCTTTTTTTTAAATATCGATCTTTAGTACTCATTAACCCCTGAAAACAAACATAAATTATAAGGTGCAACCAATTGTATATTGTACGGAAAGGTAGGTATATATAGGGTTAGGTGGTATGAAGATTTTGCTTACAAATTGTCATAAAACATGCAATCTGCCAAGGAATTGACGCAGTAAACAATTACCAACGCAACCTTAACATAAAAGATGCACTCTGCCAAGGGAAATATAAAGTAAAAAATTGCGACAATGCACTAATAAAAGATCACTCTATGACGGAAAATATACACTTTGCCAAGGAAAAAGATGCAGTAAACAGTTACCAACGCCATATTGACATAAAAAGATGTACTCTGCTGAGGAAAATATGCTCACTGCCGAGGAAAAGATACAGTAAACAATTGGCATCGCTACATTGATATAAAAGATGCTCTCTGCCAATAAAAACATGCACTCTACCAAGGAAAAGATGCAGTAAACAATTACTAACGCTACATTGACATAAAAGATGCACTCTACCAAGGAAAGTATGCACTTTGACAAGGAAAAGATGCAGTAAAAGAATTGCCACAATGCACTGATAAAAGAACTCTGCCAAGAAAAATATTCACTCTACCAGGGAAAAGATGCAATAAACAATTACGAACGTTACATTGACACAAAAGATGCACTCTGTCAATGAAAATATGCACTATCCCAAAGGAAACATCCGGTACTACTTCATAATTTACGCAAAAAATAGCCCTTCTCAAACCCTAAACCACCTCTCCACCGCCTTTCTTTTCTGTGCCGACCAACCTCCAGCCGACGACCCACCATTGTCCCTTCCACAGCCTTCTGCGCTGACGCCCAGACCCACCATCCTCCTAGTGTTACTCTTCACGCCCTACCAGCACCCATCACATTCTCCCTCTCCCAGTTATCTAACTGATCATCCCAGCCTTATCGCCCCTGATCTTCACTAACACTGACGACGCCCCTGACGCACGACCCACCGCTGTTGCACTGTTGCCCTGAACCCTATTGCTATGTACTGCCCAAATCCACACATAGCTCCCCAAATTAGTTTAAAGGTATAATTTGGTGATAATTTAGTTTTATATAACGATTAATATGTTCTGGAAGGAGTGCGATCGTAAATTGTGAGAGAAGGGGGTCAATGTACCAATTTTTTTCCAACATTATAAAAATCACCAACGTCGTACTATCATAAGAGGGGTACGCCTTATGGATGATACGTGGATGACAAACCCAAAGATAATTAAAAAAACAAGCTTTTCTATATTTTTATAATTTATATAACCCAAAGACGACCCTTCCTACAATGCGAAAATGGTGTATGGAAAAATTGCTGCAATAATGTCCAAAGACTTTATGTAAAGAACATAAATGTTTGTTATGGGTTGTATTCTCAGATGAAGAAGTACAACAAGCAGTCTTTCAACTTAAAGTGGATAAAATTCTTGGGTCGGATGATATTCCTCCCAGTTTTTTCTAACACTATTAGCAGGTTATTAGACAACAATTGGTGGATGTTGTATAATCATTTTTAAATGAAGGTAAATTTTTGGGGGAGTTGAATAATACGTCCTTTTTTCTTGTTCAGGAAAAGGAAGGAGCAAAGAAAATCAGTGAATACCGGTCGTTAAGCTTGTGTAATGTTTTATATAGAATTAATAGTAAATGTATGGTTGATCATTTACGACCAGTCTTGAAGGTTATTATTAGTAGCCATCAAGGTGCTTTTCTACAATGACGAATGAGTGTGGATCACTGTTTAATTGTGCATGAAATTTTTCATACCATGAAGCATAAAAGACAAGGTCTTCAGTGTACAACAATCAAGGTGGATATGAGTAAGGCGGATGATCGCATTCAATGAGATTTTTTGGAAGCAGCGTTGAAGGCTATTCAGTTTCTAGATAACTGGATTGAATTGCTTATGAAATGTGTCACTACAATAAGATATTGAGTAGTTATTAATGGAGATGTCACAGAGTGGATAAATCCCCAGGCAGGATTATGACAAGGAGACCCACTTTCACCTTATTTAATTATTTTGGTGATGGATCTTTTACCACAACTTATGCGAAGAAGTCATAATCCTGGGACAATTTAGGGTGTTAAGATTACAACAGACGCCCCGGAGATTAAACATCTGTTTTTTGCGGATGACTTGATTTTCTTCACAGACATGGACCCAGAGTATTATACAGAACTGAAGACTATTTTAGCATTTTTTAATTACTGCTCAGTCAAATGATAAATGTGGGAAAATCTTCAGTGATTTCTTTCAGCATGTACTCAACCATGGGCAAAGGCGACATTTAAGGTAACTTTTGGTTATCAGGAATGTGAATTTTTTACAAAGTGTTTGGGCTTACCTCCAGTGGTTATGCGAAATAAAACAAGTAAATTTAAGTTTTTAGTAGATGCTTTTATGAAAAAGCTTCAAGGATGACAAACGAGTTTACTTTCGCCAGCAAGTAGATTGGTATTGATACAAGCGGTTTTATCGGCACTTCATCCACATATTTTCTTAATTTATCATAGTCCATAGAATATTTTGGATAAATTAAATGCATTGATGATTCAATTCTTTTGGTGGAATTCAAAAGGAAGGAAGTCCATACATTGGTTGGCCAGAAACCAACTGTTCAAGCTTAAGGGTATGGGAGGATTGGACATTAGAGAACTCACATGTTTTAATCAAGTGCTCTTACTAAAACAAGCATGGAGAGTAACAGAAGGGGGTTCACTACTGTTGGCACAAATCTGACGTTCTAAATATAAAGTACATTCGTCGTTAAATGTATCTTCAAGTTATAAGCCTCCCATAAATTTTTCATATGCTTGGAAGAATATTAATAAAGTTGTGGCATTAGTCAAGGATCGTATTTGATGGAGAATTGGAAATGGAAAGGCAATACGTATTGGAGATACAAGACTGAAAACAGGTACAAATGATGATTTTTGCTCAGTCGATTGCTACACTTGTAACTAATGAAAGGGGACCTCCACGATGGAATAAGAATTACAATGCCTCGGTTTTTTATTCTGAGACGGTTAAGCGTATCCTTCAAACACCGGCTCCCAATGAAATCACAGAGGATCAGATTTGTTGAGGAGATACAAAATCAAGTGCGTATATTGTGAAAACAGGATATAAAGCGTTAGACATTGCAAATAGTATTTTTACAGAGACTGTTCCATTTGAAGAAACTAGATTCTGGAGACAAATCTAGCATAGTAATTTACCACCAAAATGGAAGATGTTTCTTTGCAAATGTGCAAATAATGCGCTACCATTGGGACAAAATAGACAAGTTCGTGGGATTGTAGAAGAAATTTATGCTGGTATGATACGAAACTAGAGTCATTATCACATTTATTTAGAGATTGTAATATAGAAAGACTCATGTGGTATGCTAGCACTCTTGGAATTCGAGACACATGGGCAGACCTTGAATGGAAGAAATGGTTAGAAGATTGGTTGAGGTATTTGATGAATACAGATAAAGATGGTGGCACTTGGGTATTATTTTTCACAGCTGTTTTATGGGTAATATGGAAGATACGGAACATGGCCAAAATTTCTAAAGTGAAAATGATTGCAACTTCTATGGAGAGATTTTTACATGATGCTATGCAAGAGGAAAATCAGTGGATGTGAAGACACAAAAGATACTGCCATCATATTCCTGGAAAAAAAGATATTGAAATTTCTAAATTAATGGAGTGCAATACATATTCAGTAATGCGATTTATAGTTGATGTAGCTTGGAAGGAAACTTTGGGAAAGGCAGCGATAGCGTGGGTTAATTCAAACGAGTGATAATCATAGTAATAAAAGCAAATATGGTAGTCTAGCGTTTTGGGCACTCATAGCAGTACAAATTGAGCTAGAAGCAGTTCGGCTAACTTTAGAGCTAGGCTGCTAAGGACTCTAATTACTTACCCATAGAAATAGCCATTGACTCAGAGTTAATCATCAAATTTCTACGAAACCCTTCTGCATGTGTTTTTCCAATGTTCTTCTTTAGAGTATAATATACTCGATAGTCGATAGCCTACATGGATTTCATATGTATAGAATTTATAAAGTACACAAGAGTGTAGTGCATGAGGCTCATAGGTTAGCAAGATATATTTTGAAGCATACTGATGTACTGTAATTTCTATTTAATAAAATGACTATTCTGGTAGATTTGATGAATTTTTATGATGTTACCTTGCATACTAAAAGGTTTTTAGGATTTGTGGATGTCAAATTGCCAATTATGGTAACATAGGGCCCTTGACCTAATATTAATTATTTGTTGGTTATTTGTTGATTCTATATTGAACTTGTTGTTGTGTGCCAGATTCCTCATTTCCATGTCCTTTATAATGTAGATATCTTTTGCATGCTGCTCACCCTCATACGCAACTCCTTTGCAGTTTGCAAGGTTGTCCACGTATCAACCAAGCACCCTCGTCTGATTTTCTACATCAACAAGCCGATATCCATGCTATGGATATCATAAAGTAAATCCAACTACTCTCAACTTTTCATTGCACATATGTCATTTGAATACCACCGTAGTTGCATTGTAGTTCTTGCTAAACAAAATAGGATCGCAATGGGGCTATAAAGGGGTACGTGATCAAAGCACAGAAAGTCCTTATGTTTTATTTGATTTAGTAGGAACCCATTAACTCTAGATACGTAGAATTAATTGAAATGGGGAATTAAGGAGTCTAGGACTCTAGAAAAGGATGGAAGTGATTGCAACAAATTTGTTGGAGAACAAAGTATCATACAAGGGAATGATCTAGGTTTGAGCAACTTGTGATGGGCATGTAGTGGGTTACAAAGGAATAATAAAGGTTGTGACATTAAACAATGACTTATTATGATGTCAAATGACCTAGGGTTGGTATAACCAAAAGGCACAAGCCTTGTAAAACTGTGAAATACAGAGATCTGTGCTTGGATGTTCGATCGTTTAGGGCCTTAGGCTCTGTGTAAGCTTTGTATGAAAGCTAAAACTATTTAAGTTGGGGGGGGGGGACTTCTTTGTCTTTTTTTATTGGTTTTGCGCTGAGTTGGGTCCTTTTATGTGAGTCATGGGAGGAAGATACATTTTAGTTTCTTATTTTAGGCTCTGATTCTTGATCAAGACATGCAAAGATCATAACACTTTACAGTTGTTTTGCCTTCTCTGCCTCGATGGAGTTCACCAGGTATGCATTTTATGCATGTGTGTTTTGAGTATTCTTAGTTTTCTCTGATTTTTTTGTTTTCCATTTGCTTTGCAAGTGTGATATTTCACTTATTCAAAAGTAAAAATCTGAACTTTTTTGTCCATGGATTTCATTTAAAGGTTGATTTTTACACATATATAGTATTAGAACCTTTTTTAGCGATTGTTGTTAAGTTCACTACTCACATTAAGAGAGATTAGACTGTAAAAATGAGATAAAAACTCACTTTTTTCAGCCTTAATCGCTAAGAGTAGAATAGTATGTGTAGGAGGCAAAAATTTGTCGACAAATCAGAAAATGACACATGGAAAATAATTTAAATTTATTTAGCTGCCACGTGTTTAATTAATTACGGAAGTCCATTTAATTAAATTTTAAATGGAAATATATTATGGCCAATAGCGTCGCGACACGTGTTAATTATGATGCAGAAAATCATAATTATTTCTTTATTTTAAATAAAGGGATAATTAATTAATTTGGGCCCAAGCCCAAGGCCGACTCAACCCTAGGCAACCCTAGGCCTCCAGAGCCTATAAATAGGGGTCTTCTTCCTCATTTTCAACACACACTGCAGTCTACCCCGGCGGCATTCGGCATTTTGTACTCCAGATGCTCCAGAAGATCAAACTGCCAGCGACATCCAGCTACCAAGCGCCAAGGATCGAAGTCTGCAAAAGCTCAAGATCGAGTCTCCACGCCTCTACCGCATCAAGATCAAGAACTGCTTCAGAGTTCTTCACCAAGACCTGCAAAGCCTTCAGAAGATCGAACTACAGACACTCTCCAGCTGCAAGCGACAAGGACTAACGCCGACTAGTTCAACAACTTCTGTTCTTTGCATCAAATACTGTAGTCGTCTTCTTCGTCTAGTTCATCGATCGAGATAAAACACTCAAGCCCTCGCATCCAAGAACTTGAAGAACTGCAACCGACAGTCAACCTACAGACAGGTTATTAGACTTTGAGCAACCTCTGACTACCAAGCATCAAGGAGATCAACGCTTAAGGCCTTCAGCTCAAGAACTACTACAAGAGTCCTTCAGCTAGACCTGCATTCGAGATCGAGGTTAAGCGTCCGCGCCCTCGGCTAACCGAAATTTCAGGAGATTGAATCAGAGGACTACTTTATTGTATTTAATACAGAGATTGTACCCGCATACATTCGAATATTAATACAAATTATATTTGTTTCTCAATTTCTTATCTTTATTTATTTCAGGCTCGAAATTTGTGTTTACAAATTTGGCACGCTCGGTGGGACATCTTTGCCTCTCATCTCTTTCTCCAAGAAGTCAAATTCGACCTTCGATTCAAACGACGTGAAGGTTGTCAACATGGAAGGAAAGATAGCTGAACTTGAGGCTATGTTAAACATGCTCGCTAGGGAAAGTGAAGAGAAAGACAAAAAGATCAGCGAACAAAGTGAGCAGATCGCAAAACTAATGAAGAAGATAGAGAAGCGCCTGTATCAAGAGTCTGATGAAGATTCAGACAAAGAGGAATCGGACAAAGAGTCTTCCAAGGGTGATGGCGATGGCGATGGTGAAGACAAGAAGAGTATCTCAGTTTCAGAATCACTAATTGTAGAGCAAATTCAAAACTTGGTGGCAAATGCAGTACGGGCTCAACTCGGAGAGAGATCAAACATGACTCATTTGTACACGCAGCCGTACACGAAGAGGATCAACGCCCTTCAAATGCCGCAAGGATATCAACCCCCAAAGTTCAGTCAATTTGATGGGAAAGGTAATCCTAAGCAACACATCGCTCACTTCATCGAAACTTGTAGCAATGCCGGCACGAAAGGAGATCGGCTAGTGAAACAATTCGTCCGGTCTTTGAAAGGGATCGCATTCGACTGGTATACGGACTTAGAGCCTGAATATATCAACAGTTGGGAGGAAATGGAGCAAGAGTTTCTCAACAGGTTCTATTGCACTGAACGGGTCGTTAGTTTGACAGAACTGACAAACACAAAACAGTGGGAGGGCGAGCCAGTCCTTGACTACATCCATCATTGGAGGGCTCTTAGTCTTGAATGCAGGGATCGCCTCACCGAAGCTTCAACTGTCGATATGTACACTCAAGGTATGCACAGGGACTTACTCTACGTCCTCAAGATGGTCAAGACTAAAACCTTTCAGGAGTTGGCAACCAAGGCACATGATATGGAGATCACCATAGCAAGTCGACGAGGAAGGAATTCATCTTCATCCGAATCAAGGAACGGTGCTAGTGGGTATAAGAAGAATGACAAGTTGCCGAAGACTTCAACACAGGAGTCCATGGCTATTTCAATTTGTGAACCAGTGAGAATCTTTGCTAAACCTAAACCCAAAGGAGACAAAGTCACTTCTTCGTAAGATGCTGAAAGGAAGCGCCCTACACTGAAGGAGCTTCAAGAAAAGAAGTACCCATTTCCAGACTCCGATTTGTCAGGAATGCTCGACAACCTGTTAGAGACTGGAAGTTATCGAACTCCCACAACCAAAGAGGCCGGAAGAACCACGGACCCAAGATATTGTCGCTATCATAGGGTAGTCAGTCACCCTCTTGAGAAGTGTGTCACACTTAAGGAGCGGATCATGAAGCTAGCTGAGGAAGTACAGATAATATTGGATTTAGATGACAATGTCGAAGCCAATTATGTTTCAGCACAGCTGATTCCAGCCAAGAGAAATGAATTCTTGATGATTCAGTTCGGATGTCAAAAACCAGTTCCACTTTCTGTACGAGTGAAGGCCCCTCAAGATGAACATGAGCAAGTCTCAAAAGCTTTTGGTAAAGAGGAAGGATGGAGCTCGGTGTCTAGAAGGAAGACTAGGCGGCAAAGTGAAGTCCAAACAACATCGCCTCGTCAAAGTAAGCAACAAAGGAGAAGTAGCAGTCCTCAACCTTTGATGGAGAGCAAAAGGATTGAAGTCATCAAGAAACAAGGAGTGAGTTCAACTGAGTTGCTTGAGCGAGGCCCTCGTGCTCCTGTCACGCTGGAGGAATACTTTCCAAAGTGCTTAGGAAAAGTTAACAAAGTTGCAGTCGTGAACATGGTTTCTTGCTTCGAGATCGAAGAAGATAATAGCGAAGGAATGGAGTATCAGCCTAAGTCAAAGCTCTCCGTGTTCAATAGGTTGGGACAGCCAGCTTCCCGCAAACAAGCATATGTCTTTGAGCGAATAGGGTGTCCGGGAGAGCGCAAAGCCTCGGTCTTCAGCAGGATCAAGGATGGTTCAAGACCAAAGTCTTCTATATTATCAAGGATCAAACAAGCTAAAGATGTGTCAAGATCAACACCTCGCCAAGAACAGAGCTCCGCATTCAGCCGCCTTGGGGTCATCAATGAAGTTCAAAGCTCCATCTCATCTCGCATGAAGCGTTGTTCAACATTGGAGGTCAAGACTGAAGGATCCTTGAGAGTGAAGAGACGCACTGTGGTCTTCACCGGTCATCAAAGCAAAAACAATGTCAACGAAGAGCTTGAACTAGAGGAGACGCTTTCTTCTTCCCAAGTTAAAATTTAGGAAAGCGAAGATGTAGCTCCTGAGTAAGAGCCTAAATTGTTCACAAAAAAAAGATTTCATTTTCAGTTCATTTCAATTTCATCATTGTAATACTCCTGGCCCGCAAGAGTATAAATTGTGTACGGTTAAATTAATAAATAAAATTTTTATTTCTCCATCTTTAAATTTGAACTACGTTTGGTTTGATCTTTATGGCTATCCTATCCCTTAAGGTACGTAGGCAATTTGGGTCTAGACCTAAATACAGTCATACCAAAAAAAAAAAAAAAAAAAATCATCCCAGGTCATCAAACTTTGATGACATTCCTGGTCAACAAACTCCAAGACTTTCAAGTCAACAAATTTTGAGGACTTACAATTTAGCAAATTCAAGACTCACAAGTCAAAGTTCAAGACTTTCAAGTCAAAGACTCTCAAGTCACCAAAGTTAAAGACTCCCAAGTCGAAATTGAAGACTTTCAAGTCAAGGACTCCCAAGTCAATAAAAAAAAAAAGACTCTCAAGTCACCAGATTCAGCGACTTCCAAGTCAACAAAATTTAAAGATTTCCAAGTAGAAAAAAAAAATCAAGACTTTCAAATCAATAAATTTCAAGACTCTTAAGTCACCAGGTCCCTTGACTGCCAAATCAACAACAAGACAAAGACTTCCAAGTCAGTCAAATCTCGCATCAACAAGTCCCCTAACTCCCAAGTCGATAAAATGAAGACTTACAAGTCAACCAAATTCATATCAACAAAACACAAGGACTCACAAGTCAAGGAAAAAAATCACAACTCCCAAGTCAATAAAATTCGAGATTTCCTTGACAACAATGCATACGACTCCCAAGTCAACAAATCCAAAGACTTTTAAGTCAACAAACTTCAAGACTCTTAAGTAAACAAACTTCAAGACTCTTAAGTCATCAAACCCACCGATTTCCAAGTCATCAAAAATTGAAGACTTCCAAGTGAGCCAAATTCAAGACTACCAAGTCGTCAAAATCAAATTTTAAAGACTTCTACGTCACCACAATGAAGACTCTCAAGTCAAAAGTACAAGAAATAGACCGAATTCCAAGTCATTAAGATTGTAGGCTTTCAAGCCGCACTCTAGCTTGCCAAGTTCATCATGTCAGTGGTTTGCTTCAAGTCAACACCATCAATGAAATACTCAGGTTGGTCGAAAACTTCCTTCAAGCAGGCGATGTGGGGGCATCCTAGTCGTGTTGGTTGAATTCTGCTCAAAGATGGCGTCATCCTCCATCAAATATGCAACGTACTCCTTTTTGCTAAGTGGTAGACTCTTTCAAGTTAGTGACATTAACATCTCATTTAGAGTCGATGTTAGGGGCAAGCTAGCGGGCAATGTCCTCATATCCTTCCATGAAGCTCACAACCAAGAAAATGTTTAGCTGACTTGTCATGGACCTTCAAAAGAAAGTTTGGTGGCTCATCATGACTCGATAGAGAATTCAAGTCCTCTCTTTATAACCTGTAGACGGCGGAAAGTTCAGGAGTAGTAAGCCAGGCGACGACGCTGTCGACTCAGTTGGTTCTGAAAAGAGACACCTCAAGATGTCTAATACATCAGAACGTCACTGAGGAGTACTCCACTTGCGATGAGGCCATGACTCCGTCGACCCAGGTCAGTTCTGAAAAGAGACACCTCAAAGATGTCTAATACATCAGAACGTCCCCGAGGAGTAAACACGATGACGACTCTGTCGACCCAGGTCAGTTCTGAAAAGAGACACCTCAAAGATGTCTAATACATCAGAACGTCCCCGAGGAGTAAACACGATGACGACTCTGTCGACCCAGGTCAGTTCTGAAAAGAGACACCTCAAAGATGTCTAATACATCAGAACGTCCCTGAGGAGTAAATGCGATGGCGACTCTGTTGACCTAGACAATCTTGAAGAGAGTAGTCTAGGACTACTCTACGTCAGTACGCTGAGGAGTAGTCCACGAAAGCAGAGTTGGCGACACCGTCGACCCAGACAGTCCTGAAGAGAGTAGTTTAGGACTACTCTACGTCAGTACGTTGAGGAGTAGCCCAAGGAAGCGAGATGGCGACACTGTCGACCCAGACATTCCTGAAGAGAATAGTCTAAAACTATTCTACATCAGCACGCTGAGGAGTAAGCAAGACAGTGACGATGACGAAGGACAACTTCAAGCACACGATGACAATTAATCTCAGCTCTCTGTACAGAAAACATGGCAAAAAAAATTGAAAAAGAAAAAGAAAAGGTCAAATTATATGAAAAAAATAAAAAGAAGAAGAAAGAAAGAAAGAAAGAAAGAAAAGATATTGCCAAACCTGTGAGTTTGCAGATTCAGGGAGAAGACGAGGGACAACAGCTGAATGGAAGAGGCGAGAATAGTGCGTTTATATAGTATCTGATTGACCAAGTTTCAGGATACTACTAGAATTCTCAGTCAAGTCTCCAACTCCATCATCATCACCATCTCCAACTCAAACTCAAACTCAAACTCCAACTTCAACTCCAACTCCTTCTCCAACTCCAATTCCAACTCCAACTCCAATTCCAACTCCAACTCCAACTCCGACTGCCAAAAATTAATCCGACTAAATTTCTAATGAAATTTTTATCCAAACTGAAAAGTTGTGATAAAAAATTATTTTCCTTAAATATTCGAGACTCAACCGCTTAAAACACCAAAAATTTGTGTCCTCGGCTGACTCTCGAAGGGGGCATCTGTAGGAGGCAAAAATTTGTCGACAAATCAGAAAATGACACGTGGAAAATAATTTAAATTTATTTAGCTGCCACGTGTTTAATTAATTACGGAGGTCCATTTAATTAAATTTTAAATGGAAATATATTATGGCCAATAGCGTCGCGACACGTGTTAATTATGATGCAGAAAATCATAATTATTTCTTTATTTTAAATAAATAGATAATTAACTAATTTGGGCCCAAGCCCAAGGCCGACTCAACCTTAGGCAACCCTAGGCCTCCAGAGCCTATAAATAGGGGTCTTCTTCCTCATTTTCAACACACACTGCAGTCTACCCCGGCGGCATTCGGCATTTTGTACTCCAGATGCTCCAGAAGATTAAACTGCCAGCGACATCCAGCTACCAAGCGCCAAGGATCGAAGTCTGCAAAAGCTCAAGATCGAGTCTCCACGCCTCTACCGCATCAAGATCAAGAACTGCTTCAGAGTTCTTCACCAAGACCTGCAAAGCCTTCAGAAGATCGAACTACAGACGCTCTCCAGCTGCAAGCGACAAGGACTAACGTCGACTAGTTCAACAACTTCTGTTCTTTGCATCAAAGACTGTAGTCGTCTTCTTCGTCTAGTTTATCGATCGAGATAAAACACTCAAGCCCTCGCATCCAAGAACTTGAAGAACTGTAACCGACAGTCAACCTACAGACAGGTTATTAGACTTTGAGCAACCTCCGACTACCAAACATCAAGAAGATCAACGCTTAAGGCCTTCAGCTCAAGAACTACTACAAGAGTCCTTCAGCTAGACCTGCATTCGAGATCGAGGTTAAGCGTCCGCGCCCTCGGCTAACCGAAATTTCAGGAGATTGAATCAGAGGACTACTTTATTGTATTTAATACAGAGATTGTACCCGCATACATTCGAATATTAATACAAATTATATTTGTTTCTTAATTTCTTGTCTTTATTTATTTCAGGCTCGAAATTTGTGTTTATAGTATGTTCATAGTAATTTGAAAAATTGTGTAAATATGATTTTTATTGGGTCTAAAGCAGAGTATATATGGTGTTTTGGGGGTCTTTTTGGCGCTCTAATTAGTTTGTTATAGTTTTACTTCCATACTCTATGTGCAAGTAGCAGAGTAGCAACCTATAGCATTCCAATCCAAGCTTCGTATCAATAGTGTAAGGTTATAGCCAAGAAAATGGTTGTAACAAGACATAAAAATGACATATGACCTAGCATTGCAAGAAGAAATAGGCGGGACAAGGGAAGAGTGGTTGGTAATTCAAGAGCCGATGAAGCAAGTGGCGCAAGGAATATAGAGTAAGAATTTATAAAAACCCATTACTAGAATTGCCCAGTTGTACATCTGCTTCAACGTAGTCATTCTCTATAGATTTAGAAGCTAACTTACATACATATAGTAGACATTCCAAATACAACATATTATGTCTAGTTAATGTTTAGATTCTTTCCTTCAAAAAACAAAAGCATTAAAAATGTAATATATATTGTATGTACTCGGAGCATGTGCTCCTTATATTTACAAATGAACAATTATTGTCATAAGAGTGAACAATCTAATATATGTGATGAACAATCTAATATATATGATTGAACAATCATACTATTTCGAGCATGTGCTCCGAGTGCACCTAATAAATTGCACTAAAAATGACCTGCACAACTTTTCCTTTTTTAAAAAATTCTGCAAAACATAAAAAAAAGGAGGACTTAGGGCAGAAATGCTCTTGTGCTAAAAAAACAAACTCATTGAGCCATCACTAAATGACTAGATCTGCAGGTTTCACCATAGCCCGACATAGAGGACACGTCCTCTTTGTTTCAAACCTATCAAGTAGTGTCCACGTTGGTAAGCTCAAGATTTTCTATTTAATGGGGCCTAATAATCATCCATCGTTTTTAGTTCGTACCTTAGCTGTATGCGGTATTTTCGAGCTAGGACCTCCTTGTTTTAGATAGTAATCATTCTGCCATCAGCCTATCCAAAAAGGTTTCTTGTAATTTCTTTCCATATAGCTTAGGTGTATTTATGTAGATTGCATTATACATTGTTATAGCTTAGGTGTATTTATGTAGATTGCATTATACATGCTAACCATGTTCTTCCCTTATCTCGCGATCGTGGATCGAGAATGTCACTATGCTTAAGTGAAGAGTATCTCACTAAGCTCGTTCTACTCTCTTTTCATTATGTTCAACTTTTATAGCTTGTCTTGCATGCTTGTTTTTCTTTTTGGTTGTGAGCTCCATTGAATGTGAATGTTGGGAAATTTGGATGTTGGAGCCATGTAGGCTCGTGTCACCTCCATTATGTGTTTATCGTGTTTTTAGATGTATACATGTGTAGGTGAATTTTGTTTTTACTTTGTTTTAGCTTGAGTTATTTTACTTTGATTTGGTGTGTTTTTCTTTTTCTTCTTTTCGTTTTTTTTTTCTATTTTGTTTTGTACTTTTGAGAGAGAGAGAGAGAGAGAGGCCATAGAAAGCAAGCAAGCCCTGTTAATTTTTAATACGTAGCCTATGCTAGTTTCACTTCTATACTCTATGAGCGATTTTTAAAAATTGGACTCTCTTTCTCCCTGCCTTTCACTCTGAGACATAACTTGAAAGGATTGATCAAGTGATTTGCAAAACTTATAAACACGTATAACTACTTTCCATTTCTATTTTTTTTTTTTTTTTTTTTTTTTTGCCACTCAGTTAACTCGAGCTAGTACATATTCTTAATGATTCTGCTAATCAGAGCTTGAGGTATGAGTCGATGGCCTATTATTACAAGCTCATGTAAATTTTAATGCTGAACGGAGTACTCTAAGTTTTTGTTTTTTATTTCTTTGTTTAATTTTGATATTCATTGAAAGGGAGGTTTTGGCTTTTTTTCCTGTTGTGCACTTTGGGCGATTTTCGGGACTAAACATCATATTTTCCAACCTTTGGTCGGCTCTATATGTGTTGAGTTGTTGTTGGTACTGTGATGTGCTCTACTGCTATTTAGGAGCTATTTTGTATAATGCTGCAATATCTCGTGATTTCTTATTGATTTTTGGTTGGTATATGTTGTGTAAAAGGTGTTTTGATGAGGGTGGAGTATACTTTGGTTGTTCAAGTTAAGTTGGAAACCAATTGAGTAGGGTTCGAGTGCTTTATTAATTCAATTGACCATCACTTGTACCATTTGGTTTCCATTCTACCAAGCCATGATTTTTTTAGTTATTTGGGTGTTTTTGGAAGTTGATATAATCCTTGGAGTGAGTGGGGGCGATTGAAAAGTAATTGAAGGTCGTTCGGATCGGATTTTGTTAAAATTTCAAAGGAGTTTTGCACTAGCTTTTGTTGAATCAATTACATTAAGGAGGTGTACTTCTATGGCTGCTACTGTTTTGCAATTTCTGGCATGCCTTGAAGTTTCCCGTGCCAGACAACCATTTCCAGGACTGGAACTTTTCTGCTGCCAGCTTTGCTGCTGTTTGTGTTATTTCCAGCGCCAGAACTCCATTTCCCAGCGTTGATTGCTGCTGCTCTTGCTTGCCGAGTGTCCAACTACTTCCTAGCACCAGAGACACCCTGCCTAGTGCCGGAAATCAGTGCCTAGTGCTAGGTCAGATCATTGTGTCTTTATTCCTTTCATTTTTGGGAGACAACTTTTGTAATGTTTTGACCACTTTCTTTGAATATGTCACTAGTCGGGTGAAAAATTCATTCTGGAACCTAATGTGGATGAGGTCTACAAAGATACTAACATGTATGATGGTATGTGTATTGAAGCAAAATTGAAAGAAACTTGGGTAAGTCGCAATTTCTCATTTACATACTTAAAATTTATGAATTGAATGTATTAATGCATATTGGATTGGAATACGATCATGTGGCTCATGAAATACTTTGACGTGTGGTCGTCGAGTCAATGGTTGTTTTGTTTATTTTTTTGGCAAATGTACAAGGCAATTAGCCAGGAAAATGTTGAAATTTCAAGGGAAACTTTGTCGTCTTTACTCTAAGACACATGCTTAACTACTTTTATATGATCTACAACTCAAATGTGTAATTATATATAGATACTGGAATTTGTTGGGGGTTATGCATTAGTTTACTTGGGAAATCAAAGATTTGATTGAAGCTTATTGGAATATTTAGAGGTAATACCAAATCAATTTGAAATTTAATAGAAGCTTGTTTGGATTGTTGGACATTCAAGGCATGAATGTTGATTGGTTACATTGAATTGACTTAGGACAAATGAATGGTGCTAATGGTTATTATAAATGCTATCAAGAGGGTGCTAGAAAAGAAAGAAAGTTCTCAATTTTCTAACTTGTTGTTCTTATTGTTTACTTTCACTACGTACATGGTTATATTTGTGCAATGTATAGAGTACGTAACTGCCAACTGAGCATGTTGCCATGTTATGTAATTAAAATTGTTAGAATCGGGATCCTAACTCAGATCCATGGTGTAATTAAGATTGGAATTATCCCGCGTAGAATTGTGGGTCTGAATGTAGATAGTAGCATCGCGTCGTGGACTTTGGATCATAATCGTAGGATCGTAGATCAAGACTAGGATTTTAATAACTATATATGTAATAGAATGAAACCATGATATGTTTGGGCTTAGTGCCCATAAGTAAGCAAAAATTAAAAAAAAAAATAGATGCAATTCCAAGTTCCAACCTTGGCTAAGAAACCAAGATCAGCTAGGCATATTCTCTTTCTTTTTTTTTTTGGAAAACAAAGAATCTAGGCATATTCAAGGCCAAACAACCTTGTTTTATATTTATGCATATTGAGTCTGTCTATATTTTGCTAACAACTTTAGTATTTATTATCATGAAAATTTTAAGCGTGAGCTTGGCAAGGAAGAAGCGCGGATCCAAATGTGTTGTTTGTGAAACAAAATAAAAGAATTCATGTGATCTCATGGTGCATCAAGCTTAGGTGTAGATAGGATCACGAGGACTAGGAAGATACAATGTATTGTAGTGGGACATAATCGAGAGTATACCCTAAATGTCATGAATTTTGTGTTGCATTTGATTCAAAACTTTGTATAACACTTTACCACGATTTTTAATGAATTTACAGCATTTCTCCCAATTTTTTTCAATTTGTTTTCAATTTTTTATGATTTTTTCAATTTTATTCCATTTAAAAAAATCATAATAATTGCTCAAAATTTCAAAAAAATGTTTTAAAAAATGTTTTAGCAACTATACTTCATTACAAAAAAAACAAAAACAATATGGGGTAGGCATGAAAAAAATAAAAAAAAATGTGGTGATGGATTTAGTACCACTACAATACAATTTTTTTTTTACCACCAGAATACAAATTGAAAGTAGGGATTATTGCCATCCAATTTGCAAAAGTAGGGATTATTAGAATCCTATATATATATATATATATATATATATATATATATATATATATTGCAACTTTTATATTTAAAGTTAGAATTACATTCCAAAGAAGCTCAAGAAAGAAGCAGAGCCCATAAAGCGCTAAAAAAAAAGTACAAAAAATTCCTTGCAATAGATTTTTTCGTCAAAATTCTGTCCCAAGGAATTTTTTATAATTTTTTATTTTCTTAAATATCCGCCAGACGGGCTAACAAAATTGAATTCAATCGCAATGTCTGATGCAAGTGTCGTTACAAGGTTTGTCGCAAGGTCTTACGACGGAAAAAATTCGGTCGCAAGGTCCAGCGCTCGGTCCTAAAATTTCGTTGCAACTTTGTTATGTTCTATCGCAATATGACCAGTTTTTAGTAGGATTTCACAGTTTTGGTTTGTATATTCATAATGATACCATGAGCGCTTTAGGGCGTCCCCAAGATATGTTTTCAGATACCGCTATACAATTACAACCTGTCTTCGCTCAATGGATACAAAACACCCATGTTTTAGCGCCTAGTGCCACGGCTCCTGGTGCAACAACAAGCACCAGTTTGACTTGGGGGGGTGGTGATTTAGTAGCAGTGGGTGGCAAAGTAGCTTTGTTACCCATTCCATTAGGAACCGCGGATTTCTTGGTCCACCACATTCATGCTTTTACAATTCATGTGACGGTACTGATACTTTTGAAGGGCGTTCTATATAAGAAGAGAGATTGGAAGTTAAAGCGCCTATAAAGAAAGTAGAAATTGAATAAGAGAAGGTCGCACAACGTTACTCTGCTCTCTTTTTCTATCAGACAACAAACAATAAACTAACTTTCTTTGTGCATCTTTCATCCTTTCTATCCTATTTTTTTCTTTCCTGGTCAACAACCTACCAACCGGCTCAAACATCTTCAAAACTACTCGACGGGGCTTAATTAAGTAAGCTATCTGTCTGGAGAGGTCTTTTTTTGGGAAAAAAAAAATTGTACATGCTTACCCAAATTTTTTCTTTTCTTAAAAAGGTCTTTCCGTGCTATTCTTCGCAGACTACCCCCCGGGATGTTCAAGTGGGGGTTGATAATAAGAAAAGGGGGAATCTTCATGGACTGGCTTCCGCCAATCGAAGTTTCGCGCATTTCAGATGGTGGTAAAGTTAAACCACATAAAGAGCTCTTCCTCATTAAGAAGGAGAGTAGCTTGTATTATGCTTCTTTATCATCCACTTGATCGGGGGAATTCGCTTCCGCATCCCCTGAATGAACGTATATATAAACCGATCCTTAAGCTTCGGGAGCATCTTCTCCTGTGGGATCATAGCTAGTCTCCTAATTAAACCCATCTGCACTTTCATGAGGTTGGAGTTAATTATTCCACCCAAAGCTTGAAATCATGTGTTTTAATAGGATTGATGACTAATCGATCATCAAACGTCACAATGGAGGGAAGACAGAGGGGGAAATCTCCATTGGTAAACTAATCAACCTTTTTCACTAATCTCTTTTATTAGAACCTCATTAGGATCCCTAAACATCCCCTAACCTGAGAGAAACCTAGCCACTAACCATCATAAAAATAGCAAACACAAGAACAATCATAAACCTAGACATATGATACTATGCCAATAAATAAAACAAACTTCAAAACTACTAAGCAAGCACTTAATCAAGTAACTAGAGCAATAAAATAAAGCAAGAATACTTACCTATGAGAGAAATTGAACTTTCAAAGTGGATAAATAAAGTGCTCCAAAGTATAAAAAAAAAAAAAAGGACAGAAGATACAATCAACACTTGATGAAAGATTAACTCTTGTATTAATTTGAATAGAGATTACACTAACAGTTTGTGAGAGAAAAAAAGGAAAAAAATCTATTTAGGGAATATTGCTAAGTAAAGTTCCTACCTAGTATGGAAAGCTACTAGGTTAATTTTTTGCCTAAGCTTATATACAAGTGACAAATTGGGCCAAAACATCGTCGTTTTTGCCCCTTTTAATGACGCGGAACACGTAGGTCACAAGTTTGACCATTGGAGGTCATAACCTTGACCACCTTCTGTCGCAAGAGTCATGGGCGTGACGCTCCTTTGTCACTCCTTTGACTGTCTTGTCTTGTAGAAGGGCAAACTTTTCCCAGGTAGGTCATAGGCACGCCCTAGGGTGTCACAATTGTGATTGTTGGGTTCTTCACGATTTCCATTTTCTTCACTTGGTCACGGGCTATAAACCTCGAAAAAAATCCTCGTTCAGGAAATTATTTTCATTGTGCTTCTTTAAATTTGGGAGTCGAATGAGATTGCTTAAGACTTAATCAAAAATCAATAAATGATTAAAAAGAATTTTGACCAATCTTAGAAATCATTCATATATCAAATTATAATCATAAACTTAGAATTAAATCATAAAATTCGAATTTACAAAATTATAAGTAAAATTAAACCGAACCAGAAAATCCAATTGTTGGACTGGACAACTAACTGGCGGGTGAGCTTGTCCAAGCTAGTACGTAGGCTTGGTCTATGGCCCAGATAGAAGCACAGTCTGAACTGTCTAATATAAGTGGTTAAGCAACCTGAACAGGTTTTGTCAAATTTTCTAAATTTTGTAATAATTTTGTGAAATTGGGATTTGAGAATTAATTACGAATTTCCAGAAATATTTCGAGATAGAATAAAGAGAAAGAGTAGCCAGTTAATTAAAGATAAATTAACAAACTAAAAATAAACTCCGGTCTAGGAAACATAAATTAGATCCGGGGTAACGTTACAAATTAGAAGTGATTTCCTAATTTGCTCATTATATAAAATGGTCTCTACTAAAATCAGATTTTATTTAAGAAGAGTAAAAGAAATAGATTTCAAAGATTTCATCAAAGTATACTATTATGTGATCAAAGAGACACATTTTGTAACAGGAATTTGTAACCACAAATAAGGACTTTTCCTCTCTAACGGGATTGCCGATTCCCGATCAGGGTCTTCGGTGCCCCTTTCCCTTCTTCACCACCACTCCTCTTCCATCTCGTGGCTTGATTCCACCACAATCTTCGATGCTCTTTTACATCCACTTCCTTTTTTTTTCCTCTCACTTTATTATGAAGCTTAAATCTAGGCGTTTCCAGATCAATGAGCTTCCAATGATCCTACCTCTCATCCACCGCTGAACTTTGTCCCTTATTTGGCAAAAAAGCACCACCGACGCTTCAATTTTTAGACATTAGAGGTGACTCTACCCTCCTTTGGGGGATGAGTCTCTGGGAGCCAGCTATCTAGGTTGTGTTTTTCGTTTCTCTGTAAGTTTGGGCTGGTCATTATTCTCGCGTTTTACCTTGATTAGGTATCGGTGTTTTGATGGTTGCGACATGCTCATCCTCTAGCTCTATCCAATTGCCTAGTTTTTCTAGAGATGTACTGTAATCTTCAATCTGAGTTGAAATTGTTATCTGGTTCATGTTTGGGAGGGATTGTTTGTGCGTTCTTTTAGTTGTTTTTCATAGAGCAAAGAGTATTTTGGAAGTATTAAGCGAATTGAAGGTGATTTGGTCTTCAACTCGACTTGTTAATGCCTCTTCCCCCATGGTTGTTCAGTCTGAGCCTTGTGTTTCTACTACCACTCAAGTGCTGGCATTTCTAATATTTTATCTGTCTATTTAGTTGGGGCTTCAAACTCTTGACAACGCTTTTCGATGTTTATTAATAATGTGCCTCCTAATGTTAGCATTGTCTAGCTCGACAATTTATTCAAGAGTTTTGGTGTTATTGTTGATGTCTATGTTCCTCAAAAATGCAGAAGAATGGCAAGAGTTTTGGTTTTGTCCGTGTTGAAGACTAAAAATTTGGGTTGAATGTTATTTACTGTATGAATGGCAAGTTGTATAGGGGTTTTGCTTTGGGTATTTCTTGGACAAGGTTCAGTAAGAACCCGACTCTGAACCCTTGCTGAAGGAGGGTATCCAAGGTGTTCAAGTAGATGTCCAAGCCTGTTAAGATATTTGATGGCAATGGATCCATTTCAAGTAAAACCATCACTTATCCAGTTATCTCTTTGGTTGTTTGTATGGCTCTTGTTAAGTCACCGTATAAAGATACTCTTTTGAGGGGCCTTGAATCTGTTGGTGAGGGTGCTAATAAAATGGTTGTTTTTTTTTATAGTGAGCATACTTTTAGAGCTCTGTTTATTAAAGTGGTCGATGAGGTGGTTTCTTTTTCTCTCCGTGTTCTTGAAGATTCTCTTCATAGGGTTAAGAAAGTTATGGTAAGGCAGAAAAGGAATATGAAATTAGTGTGAAATTCTAAATGGCAGTTGGTTAGCAGAGCTTCCTGTAGGGTCATTCCTAGTAGTTTTGGTCATATCAAATGAAAGAGGAAACTATCACTAAGTCGTAAATCTAGCAGTGATGATGGGGTTGAGAATAATGCAGAAAATTTGAAGGATGTTGTGGATATATCCCTAGATAGATTGGATGAGGAGACATGTCGAGCGACGACAGTTGCAAGTGTATTATAATGGACTTGTGGTGATCAAAGGACTATGGTAAGACTTTTAGGGAAAACTTGATGAAAAAGAAGAAACTTGTTAACTAGAAGTTTTTTTTTATTGTTGTTTTGTAATCATTGTGTTGTAAAGTTGTTGTACCTTCGGAAACCTTTCTTTACCATTTTGTGCAACTTTATCATGATACTTTATGACTTTTTTTCGACCTTTAGCAATCGAAAAAAAGAGACACAATTAATTAATGTTTGGACCTTGTAGAGTGACAAACTTAGTGCATGCTTGACCAAGTTTTTTAGAAGCTTTTAGATGGAAAAAGAAACTGAAATTAAGCTAAACATGAATATTTTTCTGAAATATTTTCTAACTTTGTAGAAGTTAAAATTAGCTTCCATGACCCCTAAAAGTTGAAGCTGCATTCGGTAGCTTTTAACTTCTAGTTTCTTGGAAGCTACTAATGAAATTTAAGGAGGTTATTTTTATTCACAAATATATTTCAACTATCCTACGAAATAAAATATATATATATTTTTCTATTTTTAAGATATTTCGAATTTCTTGTGAGGAAACTCAAATTTTCTTATATTATTTGATTTTAAATTTGCATATTTATTAGTATAAAATATGTAATGCTTCATAATAATATTATTTTCTTGATCAGATAGAGTTCAGTTTAATTATTTCATATAAATTACATAAAAGTTTTGAAGAAGAACTATTGCAGGTGATTTTAAAATTAAACAGAAAATAAAATAGTTTAAAGAAGGAAATAAAATATGTATTATAATAATCTTTTAGAAAATAGAAATAAAATACTATAATTAGAAAACTTAAATATGTATTATAAAGGGTTTTTGGATGCTAATATAATGAACTTTTGGGGTATTGGACAATAATACACTAAATTTTGACCTTGGACAATAATGCACTGAACTTTAAGGAGTGTTGAACAATAATACACCCGGAACGATTCCGTCAGTGACTGACTCGGTGGTAATCCTACGTAGCAGTAGAGGAGATAAATTGGCCCAAAAATATTTAAACTTATGACATGTCAGCTAATCCACACATAAGCAAAGGAAATCAACTTTGAAAAGAGTAGAAAAAAACATAAAATCACATTTTCTTAAACGTGTTTTCACTAAGACATTGTTGTTGTAGTTGTATAAAATCACCTTTGATTGTGTAAATTAGCTGGCATGTCATAAATTTAGATATTATTTAGTCAATTTATCTTCTCAGCATGCCATGTAAGCTCGCCACCAAGTCGACCACAGTCGAAATCATTCCAGGTGCATTATTGTCCAACACCCCTTACAGTTCAGTGTATTATTGTCCAAGGTCAGAGTTCTATGCATTATTGTCAAATACCTCAAAAAATCAGTGTATTAGCGTCCAAAAATCATATTATAAATTGTTAAATGTGAATAAATAAAAAGAATTTGATACTCAATTTCTAGGTTTTAACGTAGTAAAAATAAATATCTATTAGTCAAAAACTAGTTAATAGTTTCTACTTTTAAAAAGTACTTCTATAACGTACATTACTAAATACTTAAAACTTTTTGGAGAAACAATTTTTATAAAACTGTTTCTAAAAAGTAAGGATGCAACAGTCGGAGGTAGATTGGAGGTGAGTACCTTACCCTCCACTCCAATTAATAATCAGAGGCGCGGGTCTACGTCAAAATCTCATTAATCGTGGGGACCTCCACCCTCGATTATAGTTGGAGGTGGAGGTCCTCATATTATGATGGAATGTTTAATTAACATTTGTACTATTTATTTATTTTTCTATTTTTTGACAATATTTGTATTGCAATTTAATATATAGTATTCATTAATTGTAAAAAAAATAAAACATCAACAATAAGTCAAAATATTTTTTTAAATAATAAAAATTATATAACATGTGAAAAAGTCTTTCAATCGTCAAAATACTATTAAAACATCATTCTTGAAAAAAAAAATGAAGTTTCAAATTCTCCCACCAATTCTTGAATTCGATCAAATTATATTTTTTTGATTTTTTTATATATTTGTTATTCTAATGGAGTTAATCGGAGTAATGGTCCCTATGTATTAAAAAAAAAGTTATAGTAAACAACTAGTAACCTGACCAAGCACATGCACATCCTTTAACATGAAATCACCCCCCCTTTCGCTCAGCAATTAAACCGTAAACCCTACTATTTACTTATCGTCTGTTCTTTTCACTTCTACCACTTCATAATTCCTAACTTTTCCAGGTGATCTTGTTGCTGCTGCTTGATTTTGGGAGTTCCTTTTCGTTGCTTCATGGGTTCCATCACCGATTCTTCAATACCCATCTCAACCAGGTCTTCTCTCTCTCCATCTTCTGCTTCTGCTATTTTTTTTTTTTGGAAATTTCATTTGTTAGAATTCAGCGTTTGCCTATTCTAAACTGTCAAACGTTTTAGAAATTATTTTAAGTGATAGACTTAATTTTTGAAAAAAAAATTGTTCCGATTGGTATGTTTATTTTGAAAACTGTAAAAATCATTCCGAGTTGTCAGCCACTTTAAAAACTGTTTTTAATTGTCAAATACTTTAGAGATTATTCCAAGTACATTGAGTGTGAGATTCACAGGCTAAATGAAATTCAGAGAGCAGGAAAGTTTTGCGAACAATAGTGTTTATCAACGATACAAGAGAAAATTTATGAGATGAAATAAAATAAGCTAACCACTTGGAATAGTATCTAAACTGGTTGACAATTTGGCATACACAAAGTTGAAGCTTGTCAAATGAAAATTTTCTTTTTTTTTCCCTACTTTGTTGTTCTAGTTTTTGCCCTTTATTTGCAAGTACTTGATCTGGTTAATTTTTTTCTGTACAATTTCTCCCCTCTAAAAAATGGTGCTCGTTTTTGTGGGGTTTGTGAAAAATTAAGTAGTGTTGTTAGTAGGAAGCGTGCATTTTCTATGTTGATGTTTGATTAGCTGGAGATGTATTTGTTGAACTAAAGGAAACAAATCATGGTTGATGATGTGTAAATGGAGATTAGCAGTTACTGATGGTAAAAAAAAAAAAAAAAAGAAGACATTTTTTTAATCTCAAATTACTCTAATTAATGTGGCGCTTCGTTTGTGAACATGATCATTTTGAATAATTGAAAAGAATATGCCATCATTTGCTCTCAAAATAGTACAAATTTCACATTTACATATATTAACTAATGTGCCTTAGTATATGGAAAGGTGTGTGTTCTGCTTAAGCTTATGGACTTGCTGTTGCCTTTTCTATGTGGATTCATGTACATGGATTATATATGCATGTAGGAAATCCATCTGCTAGATGGAATGATGGATTATGGTTTTGTGCAACTGCTAATACGCTGTGATAAGGGGGTCTGGAACAGTGCTTTAGTTTGGTAATTGCCATTGTGTTTCTTCTTATTTTCAGTTATTTTGTTAAGATAATTGGTCATATCAACTCATGATCAAGGAGTATTGTTTGAGGCAGGCCCTCATTCTCATTCTCGTTTTCATTTTTCTTGTTCTGTTTTATGTTGAGTGGGGTTGCCTGTGGCTTTGTGGTTGGGAGAGATCTTGGTCGCAAGCTGGAAGCAACAGAACACTTTTAAATTGGTTGTCTAAAGTTGTAATATTCTTATTCATTTGTGTTTTGGTATTTGCCATATCTGCATGAGTATGAATCACATTTGAAAGTGGAAAATGGGTTTTGTGGATAGAGTTTTGCTGTTTCTGAGACGTATAAATGTGCTCAGATTAAAAGACTAGCAGTTTCTTGTGGTAGTGTATGGGTTTGGCAATACTGTGTCAACACTACTCTGGATATCTTGGATCTCAATTCGCAATTGAATATATCTAATCTATTAGTGTACAGTCATCAATTAAGCAGCGGTTAAGCCTCATTCAGTTCATTTGCTTCTTGGAACTTTCTCTGAAATTGCCCAACGAATCTTGTCCTGACACACTTTTGTGAGACATTAATTGAGTGTAATATTGTAAACGTTTTGGTCAGAGTGTGTTTCTACCCTTGCATTTGAGGGCGTGAGCATTCTTTAAGAACATTCTTGGCGCTAATCTTTAAATAAGCTTAATTTAGTTCTCTTTAAAGATGGTAAGATACCAATATTGGCTGAAATCTATAGTGTTACTTAGGTTCATTGTTGAAGTGTCTTAGTTCTTCCTTGTGAGACTTTATGATTGCATGATTCCTATTTTTGAAATATTGGGTATGATGATAGGATCAGATATTTGGTTTTATTCAATACCTTTGTTCTTCTTGCGAGTAATCAAAGCATTGCATTACTCAGATACTGTGGGGGTGCTATGCATTTATAAAAGAGGCAAGTATGATATTATCGTGCCCCATGCTCTCATGCAGTCAATACTATGTTATCTTACTACTGGTTGCTGGAGAATACACTATTAGACATTGGGGTATCGGGTGGGTGGGGGGACCAAGGTAGAGCTAGGTAATAGGTTGTGTCATGTTGGATAGTTGGATTTGTGTTTATGCCGGAGTTAAACGGGTTGAACAATCCTAGACCGAAAACCTACCCATTTAGTAAACAGGTTGAAGTTTCTTGACCTGGATCATTTATTAAATGAACAGGTTGACCTGAACCTAACCCATTTAAAAAAATGGGTTAAATGGTTTCGGATTGAGTAACACGCATTACCACTTAATCTACATATATTATAAAAGAAAGCTTCACCTGAGAAGGCAGCAATGTGTTTTGTTGTGATTAGTTTCTCCTCCTAGAAGGGGAGTTCTCAGTTCTCACACAGATTGTCCTACAAGGTGGAAAGCGGAAACAATGGCGATTGAGTGAACTATCTCTTTATGTGAGAATCCCCTTCCTGTAGTAATTTCTTGCTGAGCATCCTACCCATCCCCTTGTTGGAATTGCTCGCCAAGCATTCTACATCACTTTATTACTTATATGTAATACTCTTGCCATAGAATGTTTTAAAATATTTTGTCTCATGCTATACAGGCATAAATGCACTGCTTGCTTCAAGCAATATAAGAAAAAAGAGCATCTAGTGGAGCACATGAAAACCTCATATCACTCCATACACCAACCTAAATGTGGGGTTTGTAAGAAACACTGCAGAACCTTTGAATCTCTAAGGGAGCATGTAACTGGTCAGTAATCCTGTGTTTATTATTATGTTCTTCACACATTGTTGGTAGTTACTTAAACTCATTTATGCGACTTACAGGCTTATTGGCCAAAGACAATTGCTCCAGAACATTTGCTGAATTTGGGTGTAAACTTTGCCTCAAAGTCTTCGATAGCACCATTACCCTCAGTCAGCATAAGTGGACTTGCCGCTTACCTCCTCCAACTCGCCTGGTAAGTTACTCTGCAATATTTATTGCTAAATGCTTCGCCTATTGAAAAGGGGCCACTTCTATATGATACATTATTTATGTAATATTAATGTTAATGGTAGTAGTGATCTTTTGCTTTATTATTGCAGGGTGCTGTGTCAATGCCTACTATAAAACTTAAAACCTCCTCAGATAACACTGATCGGACAAGTGGCCCTCACGTTCAAGAAGCAGTTGCTATTGATTGTGAGATGGTTGGCGGCGGCAGCGATGGCTCACTTAATCTATGTGCTAGGGTTTGTCTTGTTGATGAGAACGAGAATATAATTTTTCACACATACGTACAGCCACAAATACCTATTACTGATTACAGGTAATTTGTCACGTGCTATTGTCTCTTTGCCTATGCTTAGTGAAGACGGTATAAACATGTCTATTTCTTTAACTGCTTAAGATCAAAGGTGACTGGCTTAACTGAGGAGCTTCTAAAGGACGCAATGCCATTGAAAGAAGTGCAAGAAAAGATTCAAGAAATCTTGTACAACGGCGAATCAATAGGAATTGCTAGAATAGATGGCGGAAGAGCTAGGCTTCTCATTGGCCATTCTGTAGAACATGATTTGGACTGTTTGAATATGACATACCCTGACCACCTGATCAGGTAACTTCTACTATCTTAATTCCAAGGATATGAAAATGCAATGAAACTTTATCTATCAGTGTAAAACATTAAGCTAAGTGCTTTGTTTGAATAATAATAACTAAAAAAAAAAACTGTTTGTACTTGACAATCTTTGTATCGTTATTATTTCCACCTGATACTTCACTGCTTCCCTTCAGAAAATTCATGGGTCCCCCTTTCCTGTTTTTGTCCTTTTTTTTTAACGTAAAGAAATCGCTGTTGAGCAGCTCCTGTGGGACTTCTGCACAATGTGGAAGCTAGAATTGCAAGACCTACGAAAAATTTCTGAGTAAACATGAAGTTGCAAATTATTTGAAAGCAGAGAAGCAGAATCTTTGTTATTCTACTTTTCATGCTACATAACAAAGAAACAAGAGATCATTTGAATTTTGAATTTACAAATCCTTTGATGCAAGTGGTGTAGACAATACTAGTAGTAATCAAAAGGAACAACACATTACTATGATACGTAAATGATAAGTGCACTTATTAAGCCTTCCGTCGAGGAAAAAGGAAACTTATCATAAAGTTAAATACCCTGTCGAGAAAAAAAAAAAAATCCTTAAGTTACGTACTGTATGCTAAAAGCAAGATCACCTATTATAACAATAATAATATAGTAATACATTAAATTAAATTAAAAACATAACCCATACTGGTTGGGGGGGGGGGGTAATTTAATGCTAAGATTCCTGTCAAAATCATCTAGTTTGTATACACTGGACAGTTCTTAGTTATGGTTAGTGGCTCTGGGGTGATGTGTTTGTATTCATCAGATGAATCAATTTTTATGAAGAAAGTTCCTATCAAAATTTTTTTGAAGAAAGTTGCAGCAGATGTCACCCAAGGAAGAAAGCCTGAAACTTACAGGGCTGGAGAAATGAATAGTTGCAGCATGTCACCCAAAGAAGAAAGCCTAAAAGTTACAGGGCTTGTGAAATGATTACTTGAGACACCGCCCATGAAGGGAGAGGGGGGGGGGGGGGGTCTAATGGATGATGTACAGAGTTCGTGTCCCCAGTATTCTTTTATGGATATTCTGGAAACAACCTACATGTTGTCTCTTCTTTTACCTCACTGAACTTTGTTTTCAGTCTTACATGCAGTTGTAATGTAATTTATGGAAAGACTTTCCGCCTTTTACATTTGTTTATATTTATGCTTGTGCTCAAGCATATAGGCCGTTATGAATGCAAGTGTGCAACACTTTGCGCAATTAATATTTTGTTCTACTCTAGCTCTCCTTTGAGTGATTGTATATTGGAATTCAGATCTAAAGGTTGATCATAGGCCTTCTGATGCACCTATGTAGGGGAGAGTCATAGACAGGGTCAAAACTTTTTGTTGAGCGGACTGGAGGAGAAAAGTACTTAGCATTTGAAACAAAGAGCTGACTTGCTGCGTTTTCCTTTTCTTTTAATATTTGCTTTTGTCAAATAGGGCCAACAAAAATCACATCTACAATGTCTTATTCTTGGTTTGTGCTTTTCATTTTGGCTGTTGCAGAGATACTGCGAAGTATCATCCATTAATGAAGACCAATTTGGTCAGCTTCTCACTCCAGTACTTGACCAAAATGTATCTTGGGTAAGTTCACCTTTCTGTGCTTTTGATCCAAGGGTGACCGATGTTAAATTATCTTACCAAACCAAGATATTCACGATTTGATTGTAAATGCTTTCATTGGGTACAATAAGTACTTCATCTCCTTACTAGGTAACTCTTAATGTTCCTTTGGACTGATTTTGCAATTTCCAAACATTGTACTGACCATAATATTTGAATCGGTCTCTCTATTGGCAGTGATGCTTTTAGCAGTATGACCGCCTATATTTGGATCTCCCCAGATCCCACATAAGTGGTATTCACAGTGGGAGTTTGTTGCACTGAGTACTGACCATAGTAATTTTGTCTGCTCCTATGGTTGCTTTGAATAGCAATGTTTGTTTTCCTTTTTAAGATTTTGTCAGTGCGTATGAAGTGGCAGAGGATCTGATAACTCGGATTTCTGTTCGAACGTTGCACACTCATTTCAAACACTTCACACTTTACAATTGGATATTGATTCTTGAGACTCCTTTGCAGATGAATTTGGTTGTAATTATCGTCCCACGCTTTGAAAGATGGGTGACCATATGATCCTAAGTTCTAACTTTTGCAATCCACGATATGCAGGTATGATATCCAGAAGGGAATTCACGACCCATATGAAGACTCCGTCTCGGTGATGAGGCTATACAAGAGAATGTGCGATCAAGATCATCTGAATGAATTTGTTGGAGCACCCGTACCAAATCATGTCACAGAATTTCAAACCAATGAATTCGTCCGCCACAAAATGAAGGACCTGGAGAAGATGACAGCGGAGCAACTTTATGACATATCTAGTTCAAACTATCGTTGCTGGTGCTTGGACAGTCTACCCAGGATGAGACCTTGACGGAATAATCAATCATCCTTGTTATTACTTATTAGTTGATTGCACATCTCAAGAGCAAAAGGGCAAAGGAGATCGATTTGCCACAAGTAAATATGAATTTGGTAAATATGAATTGGTGAACAGAATTTTCACGGGCCCGTGTTCAGAGTTCAGACACTGTCAGATGGTATCAGTTGGAACTGCATGGAAGATCTGATTTCCATTCAGTGTTTGATTTTGTTTGGTTTTCAGTTTTCAGGGCATTATGCAGGCGCTCCCGTATTTTGCTTGAGGGGTCTATTTATATGCCATCTATTCTAGATCTCTCTGTGCGTTAGATTCCTGGAAATCTCTTGGTATCTTTGCAACGTTTGGATTTTTTATTTTTTTTAAGGGTAGGCGAGTTTATTGAGAAAATTGGATGGATTTGGGTGCATCGTGCGTTTGTACATCCATGAATTGCTTACGGTTCAACCCCTTTTTATAAGTAACTAGTTTTGATGCCCGTATTGATCGTGTTCTTTTTTGATGTATGGTAGATTTATGTTATTAGTGAATTCTTAGTTACTTTATCTTACTTTTTTCACATTATTAATATTTTCTTACCTATCTTATATAATACTCCCTCATTCCATATTAATTGATACTTAAACTAACGTTTTTTGTTCCAAAATAATTGTCGATTTTCATTTCCCAATACTAAATTTAATATTTTAACTTTAATAATGTTTTACTTTTTCAATCAATAAAAATTACTTCTACACACATTCTTTCACTACCCACACTAGGGGTGGAAATCGGTTCCCCTTTTCTCTTATCGGTGCCCCGAATGAAGGTTTTTTAGTCTTTTTGCAAAATTTGCTATGCCCTACACACATGCCTAATGTTTTCTTGTTTCTTCAATTATTGTTCCTGATATAATTAATACTATTCTTCATCCGTGTAATAATATATAACATATTCATTTATACTTTTGTTCGGTTCAAACCAAATTGTATATTCAAAAGTTTTTTCTAATAAAGCTATTTGATCTTTAATTAAATTTAGAGTATACTTATGAACACTAGATGGTAATGTGACTAAATATAAATATCTTGATTCCTGATTTTCAAGGAGACTTTCTCTATAATTTCTAGTTGTTTGATTTAATGACCTTAAAAAATTCCAAGCTTCTTGAGTATTATATGTTTTAAGTTCAGGGAAATTAAAATTTTGTCCAGCAGCATAATCTTCTTCTTTCGTTAACCTAGAATTCGATTGAAATCTATTTTTAAACATATTTAATTATTCTTTAAACTAGAATAATGTATTTCAGAAATTCTTTCTGCCAAATATATAATTTTTACATGAAAATTAACACATCTAGATTTATTTTGACATAAGTAATTAATAAGTTTCAGCAATCCATCTTCAGCATACATCCCAGATATTATTTCTATTATAAATTTCTCTAAATTCATATTTATAGTTCTTCTGTAAACAAAATTATCATGTTCTTCATTCATTTTTTAAGATCTTCTTGCTCTGATACCAATATTAAAAGGGTCTAACAAGTAGTTTTTTAAAGGAAAAAGCGGTAAAACCAAAAATGATTTTTTAAGTGTCTCACACAATTTTATCAGTTTAGGTACTCGGATAAGTAATCCTAATAAACTTACATAACCTTAAATCAACAATTTAAAATTCAACATAACTACACAAACTAAAACGAAAGAGAGATTATACCTTTGAGAGTTGAATCTGTCTTACTTGTTCGTACGCGTCTTACACTCCACTCTGCGCGATTTATCTACTCCTTCAGACTGATTATCTCTCTAAATATACTCTCTTTGTTTGAGTTTGAATAAATATGGAGAACTCATGTTTTGTTGAAAAGAGATTATATCATTTATTAAGGAAACTTTCCTTTCCCTAAAAGGGAATTCTTAGAACATTGTAGATTACAAACACTTGAAAGTTGAAACAAACTAAATGAGGATGGAAGACTCTGCCCTCCTCAATGTTTACAAGTAGCTATTTATAGGAAAAGTAAACTAGTATCTTACATTAGCGCTTACGTAAGAGCGCAATTATTCATACTACCATTTCAATTGTTGGCTACATCTTGTTCATCCATTTTTGTCGGCAAGATCTTGGTGCTTCACGTGTCTACATCAGTATGTCTCGTAGATTTTTGCTTTCCTCTCTCTGGTATAATTCATCAAACTTTTTCTTTACAGCTGTGCTTCCTTGAAAGTTCTTTGGCATCAGTATGTGGAATCTGAAGTCAAAAATTTTGTCATCTGGTTTTTCGAGAGATTCATCATCATTGGTGACAATTATAAAATTTTTCTCTTGGTAAAGACTTCTATAGCGTTCTCTCCAGAGTCTGTCGAGTTGACAACTCACTGCTAGTGCTCCTGTTGATCTTCGATAATTTGTCCAGAACTTGTCAAATGGAGGAATTTCAAAAAGTTTTTCTTTCGTTGCTTGGACTTGGATGTTTGTTAAAGGGATTTTGTTCAAGATGATCAGATTAATAACAGGATAGATGATATTAGTCTGTTCATCCTTTTCTGGGGCAACTGAAAACCTTCTGAGGCTAACATAGCTCTTGTTTTTGCTGTGATTTTTGATGGTTTCTATTATTTGCTCTGGGAAGTTCTTGAGTTCAATAAGACTCAGGCTAGGATATAAGAGATTTAGATAGCCATGTGCAAAAAGCTGGTATATGACTTCAGGATTCGCTTTGTTGAAAGTTATGATTCTTGGGAACAAAGAGCGCTTAGGGTTGTAAAATAGTTCAGAGATTTCTCCAATCTTTTCATAAGCAACTACAGTTGCTTGATAGTAGTTCTTATAGAATTCGTCAGTAGTAATGTTCAAAGTTCGAATGCCAGTATTTCGAATAACTGGTCTTGTAGCTAGCAGTCTAGCTTTTAATTGGTGCTTCTCTTTCTCCTCTTGGGAGAGGGGGTTTGAAGCATTTCCCTGGCTTGTTGATGGTCGAAATGATTGTTCTGCTTGTTCAGCTTTGATTTCTTTGGGATTTTCTTTTCCATAGCTCAATTTGAGTTCATCAATAGTTCTGTAGAAAATTGTAGTAAGATCCTTGGCCTTTTCAAGATCAACTCTGAGGTCTTTAACTACAATTTCTATATGTTCAATTTTTTCTTCAACTGCTTCGAGATATTCATTGTAGTCTATCATGATGTTCTCAAAATCTCGAACGAATGGGCCTTCGTCACTAATACTGGTTTTCCCTTTTTCACTTGTACTCATTTTCGCGAGTGAGATAATCTGCAATGAAATTGTTTTAACCTGCAACATGCTCATAAGTAGCATTAAATTGAGAAAGGTAAAGTTGTCATCTATGTAGTTTTCTCATATGTGGTCCATTATCTAAATTTTGTTTTACAAAAATCGTTGCTGCTTGATTATCAGTCAATATTTTAAAAGGTTTAGGTAGCAAAAATAATCGTCATTTCGTTATTCCTCTAATAATTGCTAAGATTTCTTTTTCCATTGTATTATAATTTTCTTCTCGTTCTGAAAATGTTCCGCTATGATATCAACAAATTTCAGTTAAGTTCATTTTAATATCACGCCCAAGTTTTATCAGAGGCATCGGTTGTAAAATTAGATTGTCTTGATTGAGTGATCTAAGACTGGGTAAATTTAAACATTCTTCTTTTAATTTTCTAACTATTTCTGTATGTTTTTCATTCCATCCAAGAGTGTTATTTTTTCTAAGTAGGCTTTGTATACCTTTCTTCTTTTTAGCTAAATCAAGGATATATGAACTAGCATAATTTAATAATCCTAAGAATCCTTGAATTTGTTTTTTAGTTCTAAGTTCATCGGGGTATTCTTTTATTTTCCTAGAAATGTGGGGTTGTAGGCTTATTCCATTAATTCCTATTTCAAATCCTAAAAATTCAATTTTTTCTTTTTCTATAATTGCTTTTCTTTCACTTAAACAAATTCCTTCTTTAGTAGCTACTTTAACAAATTCTTCTAGATGTTTTCTATGTTCATCAAGTGTATTAGAACTAATAAGGATATCATCAACATATACTACTAGGAAGTTATTAAGATATTTAAAAGCATCATCCATTCTTCTTTGAAATATTCTAGGAGCATTTTTCAATCCAAATGGCATAACTATGCATTCGTAAAATCCTTGTGGGGTACTAAATTCAGTATATTTTATACTATTTTCTTCCATTTTTATTTGCCAAAATCCTTATTTACAGTCAAATTTCGAGAAATATTTTCTATTTTTTACTACATTGATTAAGACTTCTTTATTTGGTAAGAAATAATTGTCTGTTCTAGTGTATTGATTTAATTTTTTATAATTTATTACCATTCTCGCTTTTCCTCTTCTACGTTCTGCTTCGTTCATTACCATAAAAGCTGGAGAGGAGTAAGCTCTTTTAGATGGTCTTATTAATCCTTTTTCTACAAGTTCATTAATTTGGACTGAAAATTCTTTAATGTCTCCCTCTGTATATAACATTGGTTTTTCCTTAATATATATTTCTTGGGTTAATTCTATTTTGGCTCTAGGATGTTCTGGTTTCCAAAACTGTAATGGATTTTCAGAATAAAGCTGTTTAAGTTTATCTAATATTTTTTCTTTAGTAATTATGTTAATTTTATATTTAGGAGTTTTATTTTCAATTTGTGTGTTCAAAGAGATTTTTTCATAACCTTGTCCACCACGCTTCGCGCGCACTCTCTATGGATATTTTAGTGTAGGTATCTTTAATATATGACCACATTTTGTAGTTAGTGAAATTGTATAAGCAGTTTGTGTAAATTTTGAAAATTGTTTCAAAAAATCATTTCCAAGTAAAATATCATATCCAGAATTATATTGTAGAACAATAGGTATATTTAAAATTTTGTTTCCTAATATAATTGTTACATTAGTTGATAACTTTATAGGCTATGGTCACAAGAGCAAATCCCATAGGTTTATGGTTATTGAGCCAAATAACTACATAACGGTAAATACCGTAATAGAATTAATAGATGCAATCATTGGTGAGACACGATTCTCTTCAATTCCTAGACCAAGGATGTCACTCATTACATGGTTCCAAGGATTTACATTCAAGATAATCAACGAGCAGTTGATGAAGTAATAAGGAGTAATAGGATTAGGAAATCTAAGTCCTTTGGCTCAGATTTCTTTGTCTACTTGGTAGAGGGAAATAAAAATTTCATTGACGATAAAATTCCCTATGCCTATAATGTAGATGGGGATCCTAAAACCTTTAAATAGGCTATGGAGTCACAAGATGCTTCCTTTTGGAGGGAAGCGATTCAAGATGAGATAGACTCCATACTAGAATAATGTTTAGGTTTTGGTGGACTTACCGCTGGGATGTAAGCCCATTACATCAAAGTGGATATTTAAGTGTAAAAAGAGAGTCAACAGTACCATAGAAAGATTTAAGGATCGTCTTGTTAGAATGGAATGGACTTTAGACAAAGGTATGGTATCAACTATTTTGACACTTATGCACTCGTGGCTAGAATTGCTACTATAAGGGTTCTTATAGCTCTACCCTCAACCCATAAGCTAGTAATCTATCAAATTAATGTCAAGACGACATTCCTTAAATGGAGAACTAGAAGAGGAGGTGTATATGCAACAACCCGAAGGGTTTGCTAAAAAAGGGCCATGAGAAGAAAGTATGTAAGCTTGTCAAGTCCTTATATAGTGAAGACACCGGGTATTTTAGCATAATGATAGTGTTTTTAAATGTAATTTTTTTGTTCCTTTTATGTACTTTAGTTAGGAAATAAGGGGAGCTGAAAGAATTACATGCATGCACTCTATATGTGCGAGTTTGCATGGAAAATTGTCTGCAACATCACATGCAAAGTCCTACCCTAAGCATGCACAACTTTTATGTAAGAAAATCAACAAAACCCTAGCCATGCATGCCATGCATGGGCTGCGTAAAATTGACATAGAAAATCTTCCAAGATGTCTCAAGTTCAAGCCTTCATGCAAGCATTATCGTCCAAGGTTTTTAAGCCAAAGACATACACAAAGACTTCAATGCACACACACACACACTATCCAAAGTGTGAACCTGGAGCGTATGCGTGATGGGAAGAGAAGAGAAGAGAAGAAATTCATGCTTGATGAATAATAATAATAATAATAATGTTGTTCTTGAGGAGATAATAACCAATGACTTGATTGTAGAATGAGAGAAATAATAAACCACCAAAGAAAAACCTCAAATACTTGATCACCAATAGAACTTGATATGTTCTTCGGTAAAGGATGATCCACCACCAAGAACTAGCACCCACTATGATTAGATAAAGGAAATTTCACCTCTAATCAATAAAGGAATGACTTGTTTCACCACCATCAACAATGCAATGGATAAAGAGCACAAGATTTTAAAGAGACTTTTGAATAGGTCTCAAAAATACCTTTTTCATTCATCAAAAGCTAAGTCTCTCTCTTTTCCAATTACCCATATATAGGTAAGGATAGGGATAAAACCCCAAGAGATATTAGCACTAAAAGGGCCATTAACCCAAGAATTAGTTATATTCCAAAGCCTAATCTAACCCAACAATATATTGGGAAGGAAAAGGCTTAAAACATAATTTCATTGATCAGGAAAAAAAAGAAGATAAAACTACCCTTAATGAAGAAAGGAAAAATCCTGGATCAGCAGGGCCATCGCGGGCGCGACACATGTCGTCACGGATGCGACAGGATTTCTTGCGCAAAGGAGCATCTCCTGGGTTTGGTCGTCGTGGGCGTGACAGGCGCAGTCGCGGCCGCGACGGGGTGGTGAGAGAAAACACCCCAAAAATAGGCTCCATCAGTCACGACCATGAAGTCGTGACGATGGGTTGACGTCACGGTCATGACTTAGTTGTCGCGGTCGTGCAGGTCGAGCATGCTCCAAGGTGCCGCGGGCGCGACCTCTCCGTCACGGGCGTAACAATCCTTAGCCTTCAACTTCTTCAAAAAGGTATGTCAAGGTCGTGATGGTCGTCACGGTCGCAACAGGGTCGTCACGAGCGCGATAGGCCAAGGTTGGTCGGACGCCGCGATCGCGACTAGACTGTCGCGAGCTTGACAACATCTTATCCCCAAGAGGCTGAAAACTCGATGGAAATGGAGGTGGGGGGAGCAAGGGTTGCGGTCGCGACCAGAGGAGTCGCACCCATGACATCCTGCTCCTCAGCCCTTAACATCCTCATTGGCCTGTCATGGGGGTGACAGGGCAGTCACGGCCGTGACTGGCCTGATGCTCCTCCTTCTTCTTTCTCCTTCACCTCTTCTCTGGTTCCATTCTCCTTATTCTTGCTGATACGAAGAGAAGGCCCTTATTAGAGGATATCACGGCCCATCCATTGGATAGTTGTCATCACTCGGCCCGACCTTGGGTCGATTTAGAATTGGAGCGACTCGGTCGGCCGAGAAGCAACCTACTTGGCCCAAGTAACAAGGGTCGAGAACGAAACTCAGGATGCTTCAAAACCTAACTCAAATTCATGCATGGAGCAACCTCCAAGTCCGATAAGATTTTAATGCCTTCACACCGTCTCTGACCACGTGATACATTGACCAAGGAAGGTTCATCCACCTCTTCCCCCCAAGTTCGATCGGTTGTTACCCATTCACACTCAGATTCATTCCTATTCCATGTTGCCGACCACAAAAACCCACATGGTCAACGCCCAAGTTTGATCGGCCATGCATTCGATGACTCCAATGTGATTGAGGTCATGCACATACATCCTCCTATTGAACATCCTAAGGCCTATAAATAGCTCGAGGCAGAACACTTGAGATACGCAACATATTCATACCGAAACTCGACTCTCATGTCTTTCCTCTCAAACTTCATCTTTCTTACACTTTCTCCCTAATTTCATACATCATTTTTATACTCATTCTCCTCTTTTCCTAACCCCCTTCCAAGCCTAAACGCATACTCCTAAAATCCCATCCAAAAATCACCAAAAAACCTTAACAAAAACCATCCAAAGCTTCATAAAAAGCCTAACCAAAAACTCATTTACAAAACCCTCTTTTATTACCCTTTCCTACCTAAACTTTGGTTCTATTTTTACATCAACAATGGAGGTGTTCAAGTCTTCAAGCAAACTTCATCAAGAGTGAAAATCAAGTGTTTAAGCAAGGCTAGGCAAGAGTCTCCTTTGAAAACCATCATACATGTACTTTTGTGTGTTTATTTCCTAATGTAAAGTGCTTGTACATGTTATAATTTCTTCATTCCTTTTGAATGTTTAATGAAATAATTTACTTCCCTTCAAACTTTATTAAAAGCACATTTCAAATTTTTAGTAGAGTCTTTCCTAAGTGAAAGGCGGACTCAAAAGTCTTTACCTTTTGAGTTCGTAACCTTACCAGCGAATCCACTTTTTGGTTCGCAGACGGAGTCTTTCTATGTTTTCTTTTCGGTTTTGTCTTGGCTTTTCTCCTTAAAAAGTCGGGTGACGACTCCTTTCAAACTAATACACATCTTGGATTGCCTAAATCATGTTTATCATGGTTTTACAATGAACCGATGCAACTTTAAGATGTTTTTGTACATTTTTAAATAGTGATTGCCTAAATTATCTTCTTCCGAGCTTGACATTTTGTGAACAAATTGGACTAATCCTAAGAAGTTGGAACAAGTGGATGTTCACTATAAAAAGTTTAGTTTAACCATTTATGAAATGGATACAGTAAATAGAAGGTGATTTTACAATGTAATATTCATAAAATGTGCAAATAATCCTTCAAATGTTTTTAAAAGTAAACCTCAACAAATTCTCCATATTGAAATTAGATTAGTCTATTCACCCATTTCGGAACCCGACCCACTATTTAGTATGTTGATTCTCAACTTAGGTATTTTTATCAATTATTCTAATGGATGAGATTTCTGAGTGGAGTTTACAAATTTATAATTTTTAAAAATTGTTCACTTCCTTTTGATGTTCTTATTTAAAGATAAAACCACCTTGATGGGGAATATTTCTGAATCTATAGATATTATCAAAGTTTTCAACTATAATACCCCATATATATATATATATATATGGAAATTGGATGGCAATAATCCCTAGTTTCAATTTGTATTCTGGTGGTCCAAAAAAAAATAAAATTGTATTGTAGACTTGTAGTGGTACCAAATCCATCACCACATTCTTTTTATTTTTTTTATGCCTACCCCATATTGTTTTTGTTTTTTTCGTTCATGCCCCCAGATAGGTAATGAAATCTAGTTGCTAAAACATTTTTAAAATTATTTTTTTGAGATTCCGAGTAATTAATATGATTTTGTAAAAAGAATAAAATTGAAAAAATCATAAAAAAATAGAAAAAAATAAAAAAAAAATTGGGAGAAGTGTTGTAAATTCATTAAAAATCGTGGTAAAGTGCTGTACAAAGTTTTGAATCAAATTCAACACAAAATCTATGATATTTAGGGTATACTCTTGATCATGTCCCACTACAATACAATTTTATTTTTTTTGGGACCACCAGAATACAAATTTAAAGTAGAGATTATTGTCATCCAATTTGCAAAAATAGGGATTATTAGAATTCAATTTCCCTATATATATATATAAAGTTATACTTTTATCCATACCGAACATTGTGAGATCCTTTTACATTGTGAATCCTTTTGCAACGTATTGATTCTTTTTTTCCCCCTTTCTTTTTCTTTCAAAGAACTGGGGGTGCATATCAAGCGAAATGAACATGTGGTGGCAAAATGAACACATGGAGCAAAAAACCAAAAAGGACTAGGGGCTGGGCCTTCACTCAATACAGCAGTAGTATGTGGAATAAGAAAGGAGAAAAGTTGTATAACCTTAAAGTAACTATTTAGAATTGATTAGGATTTATAATTGAATTACAAGAAGAATAGGATTAATTTAGAGAGGGGGGGGGGGGGGTAGAGACAGTATAATAACTGTATGTAGCTGAAATGGGCCTCCCTTCAACCTTGGGCGCACCTTTACTCCACCAAAAATTGTGCACCTTACTCATTTGTCTTCCTCAGATTATACTTCTATTTCTGAACTACAAGCCAAAAACCCAACAATAATAAACACAAATGAATACATCACATTACCATTGATCTCACTAATAAACACATAGGCAGAAAATACAACCCCTTTCCATATGCAGATATGCTATCGTATTTGTACTACTATTAATTTCATGAATATATACAGCTTGATATGTCACCGATGAAAAAAAAAAGGAAAAGAACACTGAAGTCAGTCAGAAAACTCAAGTTTGAAAAACCCAAAAGTAAATTGGAGGGGGGGGGGGAAGGGAGAGAGTTGATTGTTTTCTCTTCCTTCCAAATGTTGTCTCTGCTCTCCCCCGTGTACATTTTCTTCCTCCTTGGCTCCCGTGAGCAGAGGAAAAGAAAAACAAAGCTAACATCAACAAGGAAATATGACAACCTTGAGCTATAGTGATTTAAATACCAGAAATGAAAGGCTAATTCGATCAAGAATGAACAGCAATGTCTGCATTGGTCTGCTGGATTTTAGGATGAGTGTTTTTGGTGGTTTCCTCGACTTGCTTGGACCGGTCCTTGAGCTTGGACAAAGAATTCCTACTGCCAACTGCTTTGTGATGCTCCTTGAGCTTCATGGTTGCTGACACTTCCTTGTGACTGCTGCCCAGGCTGTGCCTCGATGCCCGTCCTTTTCCGCAACCTATTTCCTCATTTGAAGAGCTAGCCATGTCACCACAGCTCTTCCTACGACCAAGCTTAGGGGATACAGCGCGAGTTGTAGGAAACTACCAAATTCATTCAACAATGCAACTCAGTTATTTTTACTACAATAGGAAACACACAAGGAAAAAAAAATTAAAAAATCCACAACATTTGTAGATCCAACATGCATCAAAGAGGCACACTTGCATCATGTAAAACTACTATGGAGTCAACCTCAACCACCATTTGACAGAATTTTTGCCTTACACAACTCGCATGTACATGCTATGGAACACAAAAAAGACCCCAGGAATTTTCAGTATATAATTCTCAGGTGGGTCTCAAAGATCCCAAGCAGAAAAAGTCAAATTTCTTTCAGCTTCCAACATGAAAACAATGACAGTTATTTTGGGACCAACATATATAATAAGTACGCCACTGTCGTCAACTCAAGAAGAAAAAAAAAGGGCAACAGCAACCTGCATCTCAAACATGAGAATCGTGCACAGAGTAGTAAATCACTTAATCTGATATTAGGTATATATAATATCATAGAGCCAAGGGAGCAACATCAGAAGAGTTCCCACTCAAAAAGGAAACTAGGGGAGTAAAAGAATAATTTCACAATCCTCTATTTTGGGTTGGTGTGTGTGTGTGTGGGTGGGTGGGTGGGAGGTGGGGGGTTGGAATTAGATGATTAACAATGCTGCAAATGAAAATGAAATGAAAGTAAATAAGAAATTTCATGGTGCATACCTTCTTAAGTTCTTTCTTTGGCGGAGGCTTCTCATAGTAAAAGCTTGGAACTGGATTTGCCCTGAACACCATGTTTTTCCTAAGTTGCTTTATAGCTGCCTCTTCCTCTTCCTGTATTTAGAGTGTAAACAAACAATTAAACTTGTCCTACTCCTATGACAGCAAAATGATTGCTTAATAGGTTACAAACTGACTACACTCATAAATCTAGGGCATAATAAGCTTGATTACGGCTAACCTCAGGTGAATTGAGCTGTTACCCTTTTTCTGGAGGGGAAGAGAGAAAACGCTATTGCTTAATCACGAGGATCGGTCTTGGGCGGATTTTAGATATCAATCACCCAATGTTGGATCATATATTTGCTTTATTTCGATTCTTTTTTCTTTTCTTTTTTCTTTTTTTTGGTAACACCAGAAAGGTCACTTTTGAACAATTTTTCCAACTTGACCAAGACACTAACAGTTTAATTACTATGCCCCCACATACATGATACATCTGTAAAGGAAGCATACCTTAGTCCTCGCTTCATATTCCCGTTTTTCAGCCTCCAAAGCCTTCCGTTTCTCCTCCAATTTTGTATAGTACTATAATGGAAAAATAGAGGTGGAAAGATCAGTACAGTCAAAAACCAAGAATCATACTGAGACAGAGATTCAAGTCAAAAAAAAAAAAAAAATTTACCTCTTTCCGTTTCTCTAAACGTTCATCAACAGTAAACGTTGGAGCTACACCAACAGTAGTCCTGGATCTCATGGTCCGCCCAGATGCTCCAGTTCGAAGGAAGGTTAAGGACAAGCGACATCTCAAATGCATTACACAAGTGAATAAAACAAATACAGTAAACACCGTTTGGACTCTCAAACTTCTACAACAAAAATCCATACCCAAGTTGATCTAGTCTCTATTTTGATCGTAAGTTCATAAGAATCGGCACCACTACAATCTACAAGAGTCAGCTGACTTAATCATCTCTAAAGGAAAAAGTTCCCAACTCAAAAGAAAGGGGCAATCAAAGTCACTGCAATCAACCACTCACCTTATCTGTTTTCTCATTTTGAACCCAAAAAAAAAAAAAATTGGTACAAAGTTCATCCCAATGACAAGTTGAAAGTGTTGTATTTAGAAACGTAGTCCTTCCAAAGTTCCATGGAAGGAACCCCACAGAAAAGAAAGAAAGAAAAGAAAAAGGGCTTTAACAAAAACAAAAATGTCCCATCTGATCTCACGATGTAAACACAGTGTGACAACTGACAACAGTCTCAACACCTTAAAGTAACTTTGAAGTGAGTTTGTGCATCTAATGATAGTCCTATAATAAACAACACGAAGTTTGTAGAAAATGCACTTTGCAAGAATTCACATCTGTGAATAAGACACTAGTTGGTACAAGGTCCAATGCTCTCTCAGGTAGAAAATCTAGGTGAACCCACAGGAATTGGGAGCAAAAGTTCATTTCCAGCAATAAAAATCTCAACAGATGAAAACTCAATTTTTAAGAAATACATCTGAATCCAGCCTTAACTGCCCAGAAAGTCTATACATCGCAAACTGCCCAGAAAGCCTCATCCAAACCCTATTCTGCAGCCATCCCACCTTTCAGCTCAGCGCAAGTTCGATTACGAGCCTCATCCAAACCCTATTCTGCTGCCATCCAATCTTTTTTAAAAAAAAAGACATTGCAAACTGCCCAGATAGCCTAAACAGCCGCTGCCACTCTGACTTAAAACTGCTGCACCATCACCAACCTCAGCTCAGTGCCCATCAACCACCACCCTTCCACTAACCCCGTCATTCAACCACCACGATGTTCCCTCGAACAATGCGGTTGGAAAATTTAGAAAGAGTCAAGGGACTTGAGACGAGCATTGCAGAGTCAGACTGGGATACAAAATTATGTGAAAGGATGGAGGATTCAAACAAGAAGTTTAAAGATGATCTGTTAGAAATTGTAAACAGAATTACTTCTCGGATAGGTGACTTTCGAAAGTCATTCCAAAAAGAGCGTCTTGAGGTCATCAATCAAGTCCAGAGTCAAAAGTTTTACTAAGAATGAAGGAAAAGGAAGTGAGTCATCCATCTCTTATAAGCTATGTTCAATCTTCAACTGATACTGAAGGTGGTTCTACAACTATAGATGTTCCAATGCCTAGTTTGCCCCCTATTATGCCCTCCGCTGCTGTCGTTGATGATGTTGAAGCCATTCCAGAAGATGAGTACTCAAACACAACACATGACTACAAGTACAAGACTATGAGAACTCATACAAAATTTCTATTTAGTCATTTTAAGCATGTGGAGGCATCAAGACCAACAATTGAATATGTCGATTTATTTTTCATGGACAAATGTCTTGTTGGCAAGAAGCTTCATTCCATCATTCCATTACTACTTTTCTAGAGAAGCTGAAAGCTATGCAGATTTTTCATACTTACGACGAAGTGAATATGCTCTCCCTTTGTTGGATTATCATCTTTCTACACTTCTACAAAACCAAAGGTCATATTTTTCGCAACTAGGAGATATGTTGCATTGATTTTCTGGCCGCACCTTTACGCAACTCTCCGGAGACGAGTTTTTTCAAGCCAGGGAGAATGATGGAAAGCAAAAGTAGAACATTTAGGAATAATAATATTTAATATATTTAATGATTTTATATAATTTCCTATTCTTGATAGGAATATATAGCTTACTAGTTTGATTAAGGAATATTATGCTAGTTTCCTATTTCTATTAGGTTTAAAATATGGTAGGTTGTTTACCGATAAATAAGGATTTAGCTAGCCTTTATGATGGATGCTACATTGATATTTAATATTGAATATTATGAATTCTTATTGATTACGCACAAAGATGCTAATATTTTCATAAATTTAACACTGGGATGTTGAATTCTTTTCCTGAATCCAACACAGGAATGTTGAATTCGTATCTTTAGCTTCTATTTATTTCCCACTTCTTTTATCAACTTGGTACCAAAGCTCGTTCTCTATCATCCAGAAATGAAAAACATTGTAGGAAACCTATTTTTATCACTTATCAATAATAAAGGATATGATGATGACATGGACCAACTGTCTTCGTCATCAGTGTATTTCCTTTCCACATGAGGGGTGGTTGGCTGCCAAAACCACAAACAGAATTATCATTAACAGTTATCATAAGAGCAGGCCAATTTGTGTATAATGACCTCAACAAGAATCCAATTACATAAACAAGCATATGGAAAACTTTATCAATTCTCATTATGGAAGAGCCCCACCAATCGTTATTATGATCAATTTGTGAGTACTGAATCAACTCCACCTCCCCAACATTATTAATTACCACCCTTCTTAGGAGCCAGGGGGAGATGCCAACTTAGAGTTAACCGCAGCCTAAGGATATTATAGACCATAGTTATTGGGATCGCTACATACTCCTACGAGCCGCATTCTAGAAACAAGTGTTTCTGAAGTCAAAACTAGACCAAACTTAATGCCAAAATTAGCAATCCGCAATCCAGACAAATAAACTGAAAAGCATTCCTAGTAACTATGTTATAAAAAATAGCACATACAGCACAATTTTTCATTTTCCTGGTACTAAACGCTGATTTCTTGCAGTGAGAAGTATGAGAGACTGTCAGGGATTCAAACTGCAATTGTGCCCCCGCTAACTACGGGTAATCTACACCCTACACTCAAACTATCTTCAGTTTATTAGCTTCAACAAACAATTTGCTAATGAGTGCCAATAATCTTATCTGCTTACCAAATATTGAATTTAGGTGGTGTGGCAGCTTGCAGTAATATATCAGCAGCATAGCACATAATGTTGGATTGTGAATACAAAACATATTCAGAAAAAATTCTACATGTTGGAGGCATGCACAATCAATGAAGAAAAGCTTAAGGAAAGAAGTGTTGAGATTCATTCAGTTACCTCTGATTTCTTAGCAGAGCTAGATGACCTTGAATTACTGGCATTCACTTCAGTTGGACTATCACACGGTTCGTTATCATCAACTTCTGTTTCAGATATGCGTTCAAAAGGTGAGTTAGGCTTTTGAATGTCAGGTCCAGCATCAGAGTTAGTGTTTTCAATTCCCAAAAACAACCTGATTCCCATTACCTGTTTCAACCTGTGGGACCTCAGAGGTGCACTCCACGTCTATTACCTGATTGTTTCTTTCGGGTGATTTAGGCTTAACCCCCTCAGGATCAGGATGAGCAGAACCCTTCTGCTCTACAGGTACACCTTCCACCTCCCGTCCCATTTCACTGCATACACAAACAGAGAAATGCCACATTTACTTGTTCACTCTCTTTAGATTTCAAACACTAAGAATTGCAGCTCACATATTTAAAGGTTTAAAAAACATATAGGCCACAGCCACAGGAGGGTGACATCCCAATGGCAGCAGAAAACATTTCGCAGCCGAAGAATTATGATTCATTGTTGTTTATTTTTCTAAAATTTAGAATACAGCACATCAGTAATACTCCATAGTTGAAGGAAACCTGTCACTCAAAAAGCACTAATACTAACAAACTAACCAAAAGCTTAAGCAAATGGTTAAAGGATAACAAATAGTTTGAAACTCTAAAACTAACAAACCACGTAACAATCTGAAATATCATCCTCATCTTTAATCCCCAAGACAACAAGTTTATTAGTCTGCCTGTCTATGTAGCAAACTAGAAAGAATACTTCAAATCGATTCCGTTTATCCTTATTTTTTCCCCCCTTCACAGCAGCCAAATTTGAATCATTCAGTTGACTATCAATCTCACCTAACTGTGGACATACTTTAATACCCATAAAGCAAGAAAGGCGGAGAGAGAAAAGAAGAAATCATTAGAGAGTTCCGTGAGGGTTTGCTCAAACTATTTTAACCTTCAAAGGGAAGGAATGTTTTAATAAAATGAAACGTCATAAAGATGATGCAAAAATCAGAATGTGGTATATCCCCATATAGGATATACCAAGGAAAACTGAATTCCCTACATATGACAGCAACACCAGATAAACAAAAATTGGCAGTCGGTGTATATTTTCATTTCTCAGACTTAAAAGAACCAAACTGCCCAAAAATTGAGCCGACCAAATGAACCAAAATGCCCAAAAATTGACAGTCGGTGTATATTCTCATTTCTCAGACTTAAAAGAAAACCCCCCAAGGAACAAAAAAGGAAGAATCCTCTGAATATGCATATTCCAATCCCACATAGCCACCCAACGAACCACAGGGTATTCTTTTAAAACCATTTTAACTAAACTAGATTAACAAAAAGTATACCAAAAGACAAAAATACAGACTATTTTATTTCCTATTTCATGGTGATATTTTAGTATGATCTTACAACTTTATATTCGTTGTCCAAATTCTTCAGCATATTTCGGAAGATTGAGCTTAAAACGAAAAATTGCAGACAAGCCATAAAACAGTGAACTCAAATCCATCCAAATCAAGAACAACAGCAAAGCTTCCCCAAGAAAAGCTAGAATAAAAATGGAAGAAAATTACAGATCAAACAACATTGAATTGAATGCAGAAGCAATGAAAGAAAAACACAAAAAGAGTATTGAATTAAGCAAAAAAGTGCAGAGGATTAGGAAGAAATGAAAGGCGTACCCTATAGAGCTCGGATCTGAGAAAGATCTCGAACCTGAAAGAAATTTGTCTGTCTTCCCCCCCTCTCTCTCTGTGTCTTGTTTCTCTCTCTAAGTTTGTGCGTGAAAACCCAAAGAAAATGGGTGGCTTTGTTTAGGGATTTGTAGAATGGAGGAGGAGATATGGAGGAGGTGAGAAGAGAGTGAAGAAAATGGATGGAAGAGAGAGAGAAAAGGAGAGGGCGTAAGAATTAAGAAGCAGTGTTTAGTCGTCGTGCGGTTGGCTATTGATAGACTAAACAAAACCATAATTTGATTTTGTGTCTGCCTTTGTTTTCTTTATTCCTTTGACGCTCCTGGGCCTGCCCAAATTTTGTCGCACCCCAATACCCCATATTTCGGTTCTCTCCGAGGCCGGTGTAAAAAAAAAAAAAAGGGATGGTGATAAAAATATTTGTCCGAGTTTAAAATTTGGTCAATAGATCGTCGTTTGTTTTTGAAATTTTCTCTGGTCCAGTAAGGAAAACTGGGTTTGGGTTGCAGGGAAAAGGGGGGTTTCAAATCTCATACCAAGAGAAAGATTCTAAAGAAGTACAAAGCCGAGTTTTGGGAAAAATCTGGTTCCAGTCATGTTAGACCATCGCACAATATTTGGAGCCGGTGTGTGAGTGAACTTGGGTTGATTTTTAATTACATTTATATATGTACAATCCTAACATCGGTCAATTTGGGGCAAATGATAATCAAATATTGTTCAACCATTTCAACACCAAAAGTATGTCATTGTCTTTATATACAATTCGGACACCAGACATCCGAGTTCAGGTCCAAGTATGGTCTCAGTGTTCGAATTGCATATCGAGAAAGGTTCGGGTAATAGGTTTTGACCGAATGACTGATTTGATGGACCCAAATTTATCTGTTCCCAAATTTTCGTCGATCTTTTTTTTTTTACTTACTATTGTTATTAATTGGGTGAATAAATGGCGAAAGTGACATGGCCAAAGGAAATTTAGCTCCAGATCACCTTGAAAATATTTCCCACGCTAAGTCGTTAACGACACAAAAAAATATTTCTTAACAAAAAATGTGCGGCCTTTTATTTATTGTCGGATATGTTCCTCTCTTTGTACTAAAGGAGTAAAGGTCTATTTGGATTTAGTTTAAAGATGGAAGGGAACGGATTTGGAGAAAGGGTAATGGAGGGTAGGAGAATGGAAGGAAGATAATTAAGGTTAATTTTGTTTGGATATATTAATAAGTAGAAGGGAGAATAAGTATTAAAAAATTCGCATTCTCTATCGTTCCTCTTCATTTGAAGGGTTAAGAAAATCGAGAGTAATGAGAGAATACTGGTGAAGTATCCTCCTCCCTTCACCCTCCATTATCTTTCTAAACAAAACAAATATGATAATTCTACTTCCCTCTCTCCCCCTCAATACAAACATATTGTAAGAGTATATATCATGTTTGGGATTTGCAATGGTAGAACTAAGGGGGATCGTGGCCACCTCGAGATTCAAAACTTATTTGATTACATGATAAATTATTAATGTTGGTGTATTGTAAACAGCGAAAATATTTTTAGAAGTTGACCTTTTTTAGGGATATTGGATGACAATATACCAACTTTCGGGGGTAGTGGATTGTAATATACCGACCTTTGTTATTGGACAACAATATTCCTGACCATTATACTTATGTGAGATTATTATACCAACAGTGACTAAGGGAGTGATGACTGGTTAACTGGTTTCTATTCTAACGTGGCAGGTGGAGGAAAAATAATCAGCCTTTGCTCAGTAACCTTGTTAACTCCTCCGTTTTTCTCACTAACCCATGATAAAAATAAAAAAAACTCGGCTCCAACACAGTGACTAAGGGGGTAGTGAACCGGTATTCGTACTGACGTGGCACACAACCACTTGTAATGTGGGTTAGTGAGAAAAACGGAAGAGTTAACGGGGTTATTGGCTTGGGACAATTTTTTTTCCCACTGCCAGCCACATCAGCATGAAGACCGGTTCACCATCCCCTTAGTTACTGTTGATATAATAATGTCACCTAGATATAAAGGTCAGGGATATTGCTGTCCAATAATAAAGGTTGGTATATTACAATCCAACACCTCCAGAGGTCGGCATATTATCATCCAAAAATCCTTTTTTTTTAATTTTTTTAACCTTTAGTTCAAATTTTCACAAAAGCAAAATTCTCTCCGTTTGGTTTGATACTTGCTTTTGCATTTGTTATTAATGCCTAATGTTTTTTTAACACAGGGTAAAACAACAATCACTAAGGAGCCCTTCTCTCAAGGGATCTCCCAAGCGCGTCCTCTCTAACAATCAAAGATAGATTTCTATGAAAACTATAATCGAAACAACAAGAAGAATTTAAACTAATTCCAAATTTGGCTAACCAATCCGCTGCTAGATTCCCTTCACGAAAAACATGATATACCACTACCTCTTCACACATCGTCAAATATTCCTGAATATCTTGAACAACTTTAGCAATCTCCCAAGGAGCTTTGAACACTCCTTTGATAGCATTGATGAGAACCAGATTATCACCTTCCAAAATGATGCGTCTAATGCCACAAGACATCGCAGCTCTAATCCCGTTACGCATGGCTAAGGCTTCAACACTCAACACGAACGAATTCCCCAAGTTGAAATGTTTATTGTAGACACCAAATTTTTTTTCTGGTTTTATAATTAACTTGTAAACTTTATTTTTTGGATTTTTAGACAAGGATTTGAGTTCGATCGAACATATAACACACATCCTCCTTCTCCACAAAATAACTCATTTCCATCTACTTTCAAACCTCTCACAAAAGCACATCATTTCCACCTCAAAAGCTGTCATTTTTCACCCTTCTCACTTTCAAAGACTCAATCATTCGAATGTTATTTCCTCCACATATCTTTGTTGTCTGAAGCATTTGGCGACCTTAAGCCTGAAGAGGTCTCAGGGCCTTTCTACACCTTACACTACTAAAAATATGTGTATTATCGACCACTTTTTTTCCAGCCAATTTAAAATGATTTGAAAACCCAACCATTTTAGCAACCATTTCATATTTTAACTATTTTTCAAAAATTTTATGCGGGAAAAAGGGTTGGAAATTTCAACCACTTTTGCTAAAATGGTGGAAAATTATTTCTACCACCCTCTTTCCTATTGTTTGAAAATGGTTGAAAAAATGGTCGAATTACTAACCATTTTTCCAACCAATTTTGAATAGTAGAAAAAAGATTGATAGGAAAAATTTCCCACCATTTTAGTAAAAGTGGTTGGAATTTCCAACCAATTTTCTAACGTAAAGTTAGAAAAATAGTTGGGAAATTAAAAAAATATGAAATGGTTGCTAAAACGGTTATCTTTTCTAACCATTTTAAATTAGTTGGAAAAAGTGGTCGATAACACACATATTTTTGGTGTTACTCAACCAAGCCAAGAAGTTATCAAGGATTAAGGGCATGGAGATCTAATTCACCTTGGGATCAGGGTCTTCTTTATCTTGTTCGATCATCCTTCAGGTTAGCCGCGAGGCCCCCTAGAGTAGGTTCGGTTTCAGTGCTAATAAGTGGGGTTATGTCGGCTTTTTATCACTAATCACAAGGGTGGAATGAATACTTGAGCTTGATTATGAAGAAAAGAAGCAAAGGAGAAGGGAAGGATTTTCAATCAACCGCACGATCGTGCAGTCTGCCCGCACGATCGTGTCAATCACTGAAGCATCCCAAATTTTTGACATAACAGGGCGTATGGTTGTTCAACATCCCACATGATCATACGACCCCTCCAGCAGCTCGAGCATGATCGTGTTGGTAGGCCACACGATTGTGTCGAACATGCATGCTTCAAGAGTTTTGGGAGGACGTTGAAGAAAGCACGATCGTGCCATCCATCAACACGATCTTGTCATTTTTGCTTTTTGGGAGATTTGAGCAACTAGGCAAGTTTTCAAAGATGACATGATCGTATGATCATGTCGCTTGTTTTTTTTTATTGAGATTGAAGTTTTCTAATTTCTTTTTGTTATCTTTAATCCCCCATGTAATGACCCTTGTAACCCAACTAATGTACAACTGATTGCCCCTAAGTTAGGTCATTTTATTTAGATAAATCCTAGCCTTTGAATGTAATGTTTTGGGTTGATTTTAGCCCTTGGATTTGAGTTGTATCTTTCTTGGGGAAGGCTCCAGCCCCTAGGAAAGGTATTTTACAATTAAACTATTCATAAAAATGTACAAAACAATTCCGAAAGATTTCCTTAAAAAAAAAAGTAAAAAGCCAGCAAAGTCCCGGAATTCCAACTTTAAAACAAAACGAAAAGGAATCAAACAAAAACAAAGCGGCAGGATCGCTATGGTCCATTCTGTTCAAGGGATATGCCTCGAGGAGGTCGGTGGAGTGGTTACCTCGGGGACGTCCACACAATGATTCCATTATTTCTCATCCACATGGGGGTAAATGGACCATTAGAAATAATGTCCAACAAATCAAAATTGATGGATTCCATAAATGATTTTATCTTGCACTTCCAAAGAGAAAAATTAGTACCATTAAATGTTGGTGGATGACAAATAGATGCATTTAATAAACTGGCCATTGATCGATCCTAGAGACGGTTAAGTCTAGCAAAGTACAATAGGCACTGATACCAATTGAAAGATTACTTAGGCTAGTTAAATAAATTGTGGAAAATAAATAGCGGAAATTAAATATAGCCAAAACAGGGTAGTTGTTTACGATATTCCTCCGAACTCAAATTTCAAAGTATGTCACCGCATAGAGTTCTCCAATTTTAGGATTAAATCTCGAATTATTATTAGGATAGACTTGCCACAATCTTAGAGTCTCATCTACTCTTAAGATCTCACCACTTAATATTACCTTTCAATTAAGTGTCTGGGAGTTGACCTCTCAACTTCTAAATCTTCTCCCTAACAATAATTATCTCAATAACTCAACTCAATAAGTAAAAGCTTAATACAATTTTTTTCATCTCACATTCAATAATATGGAGGTTAATGAAAGATCTTTTCTTTGTGTGAGTCTCAGTATTTCTCCGTGTCTTGATCATGTAGAAGCTACACTTATTTACACTTAAGTTTGGGCCATGTAAGGATCATATAGGCATTCACAGTATGACGCAACCCTTGATTATATATCATACACTTTGACACAGCATGTACCTTTACTATGCAAATATAATCAAGACCAATCATATCATAATATTCAAGGAATCTTATTATCATATCAATTCATACCATATTAAAAAGAATATTGTTAAGTTATTATTAACAAGATCGTAAATCATAAAGATATAGTATATCATCCAAATTCATGCAATCTCCTTTTCTAAGTTAATTATAATCCTGAAATATTTAAGTAATAATAATAACAATCAATTTATATTTTGTTTCTCTTAATAACTTGATGTGTAATTTAGACAAATCATATTTATTTATTCTTGGATTATTTGACAAAAATAATACTAACTTTGGGGGTGTTGGCCGATAATAATACAAACAATTTTGTTGGACACTAGCAGTACCAACTAAGGACCTATTTTCCAGCAATAGTACACGACCGAGCTAGTAGGTTTCTGACTACGCAGAAAGATTATTTATCGCCTAATTGTCTGAGCTAAAGACTAGAGTAAGTTGAAAAAAAGTTAATGGTCACTTTTTTTGCCAATTAAGCAACATTAACAAATTTTCCTATACAATAATGTAAAAACAACAATTTGATTGTTATCTAGATAAATTTATCAATGCAGCTTAGATGGTGAAAAAAAAATGGCGGTCGATATTTTTTCCTCTTACTCCAGCTTGAAGCTCAGCCAATTATGCGACAAGTCATCTTTTCATCGAGTTAAACCCCTATCAACTTGGCAACGTACTACTGCTGGTAAATAGATCCATAGTTGGTACCACTAGTTTCCAACAAAATTATTGGTATTATTATTGGACAATACCCCCAAAGTTCGTATTATTGTTGTCCAATAACCCTTTATTCTTTATGTCTTACATAGTTACATCAAAATAATATCAATTATATACTAAAAGTAAATCATGTATAATTTCGTATTCTTAAATTTATCATTACTTTAATTTCTATTTTCAAGACAATGCCATCATTTTCTAAAAATGGTAATTAATAAAGAAATAAATAAATCAAAGAACAAACTTTTTAACCGTGTTGGAGCATTTCAAAAGTTAAGTGGCTTAAAAGTGACCAACTTATAAGCTATGGGTTGACCAGGAAGGTCAAAATCTAGCATACTAAGTTAAATGGACCCAGCATGGACCGTGCCAGGTATGACAAAGAGTCAGAAAAGACTCTCTGGGTCAATATGGACCGTGCTATGCTAGCACGAGTCGTGTTAAGGCCAACACGGACCATTTTGGAGCCCAGTCGAGGTTTTCTTTTTTTTTTTTTTTTCAAAATCCCTTGATTTCATCCTGGGCATTAATTAATTCGTAGGGGCATCTTCTAGGATTATTCTTGACTAATATTCTCAATCAAGATTAACCCTTTAATGATGGTCAAAACCCCATAGACAAAGTCCCCAAATCATGATATATTGATTGTCAAGTTTGAATGCTCCAATTCCTATAAACAGTGAATTATTTTTACTCATCCAACACACCTCAGTTTCTATTTCTTTCTTCCTAGAGAGCTTCAACACAACTCCTGAGGTGTTTAACTGTAGCAACTTGTTGAGAGTTCTTGAGAGATCTTATACTTTGCTTATAAGAGGTTAGGTTTTACCCTTAAGTCTATTCGTAGTCCAGTGAATAAGGGATACGAGTTTGACCTTCGTCTTGTGCAAGTGACCGTGTTACCCCATATTTCCAACAATCTTAAGACTTATTTTCACCATGGATGATTGAGTTGAGGATCATACCGGGCAATTTGAGGGATGAAATTTCAAGATCAATATGCTAAGAGAAAGATAAGTTTATGTCGCTTTGTACAAGTTTTATTTATTCAAATTTATTAAGTTTAATTATCAAGATTATTAATCAATCATAATTTATTTGATTGGTGTAGTTAGAATCTTGATATATTTTTGGCAATAGTGGTGATTTTTTCATACTCAAGAGGTTCAAGAATTATATGATGAAATTGCCTACATCGAGATAAGTTATTTATTTATTAGAATTTGTTTGTTTTTAAGTGGCATAGTTCTCTAGCGGAAAACTAAGAGAGGAAGGAGAAAAATTATATGTTCAAGAAATTGCTCACAAAACCAAGGTAAAAATTTGTTTTATTACGGGAGAATGTTCAAGAAATTGCTCTCAAAACCAAGGTAAAAATAACTTTCAGAAATGGGGGAGGGCAATCAAAATTGCTTTCAAAATTTCTAGAAATTATTTCCAGCAAATTTGATGGAAACAATCTGAAGTCCATGGTGGTCTGAACCTTGGAGATGGAGGAGATCATTATTGTATAGATCCTCATCTATCTTGGTTCTTGGTTGATTGATGCTTGTGTCCCAACCCCCTGATGACTCTTCTCCCTTAATAGTCATGCCTTCTTCTGATACGTGGTCTGCCACAACCTCTGATGGTCACTGTGGTTAATTTCATAAAGGTTTTGTAGACAGGGAAGGCAGGAAAGGGATTCAGACGAGAGCTTTAAGGTTGTCTTTGCTATGCTGTTAAATTGGGGGAAAATGATAAGTTTGAGAATAGAGATGTTAAATGTGTCCTTCTGGGATACACTTTTGGCATGAAGGGATACAAAATTATATCCATTAGAAAATAGAAGGATCTTCTCACAGTAGGGATGTGTTGTTCAAGACACACGTTTTTCCCCTTAGAAAGAAACTCTAAAAAATGGATGCAACTTTTGAGCAAAATTTAACATATGAACCGTCTGACATCTCGAGCCAAGAGCAATAAGATGCTCCTTATTTTTCTTTGCCTTATAATTTTTCCCTTGATGACATAACTATACCCCATGAATATGACATGACAGAAGATATCACAACACCTTTACAGTATAGTGCAGAACATTTTCAGCAAAAGCAAAAAGAGGTGGTGGACATTGATCAAATACGAGGAAAAGAAGCAGAGACCAGTCAAACATATTGTCCATCTGACTTTTATCCATCACACTTGCCTTTGCTTCAAGAAGAACAAAATAATGCATTTTCTTTATCTGATGCAGATAGCACGTCTGATGAAGACTTCTCCTTTGAGTTTGACAACGACACACACAGGGAAAAATATTGAATCCCAGGACACTGTGAGGAGGTCCAGTAGGCAAAGGCACGAACCAAGTTGGCTAAGAGACTTTATCCAACCAAAAAAGGGACAATCCAATTCCTCTTCTTCACAGTCTCATAGTTTTTCTTCCAGGAAAAATACAGTTGTTTTTCCTTTGTTTAAAAGTTCTGAATTCCAACATTATTCTGTAGACTATGTCTCTTCTCTTCTCTCCACAATCCAAGTTTCGGAACCCTCAAGTTATGAAGAAGTTGTTCGAAGTCCTGAATGGAGAAGAGCCATGAGGGAAAAAATACAGGCCTTGGAAGAAAATGCTACTTGGATTCTAACAAACTTACCTTCTGGAAAGAAGGCCCTCACTTCAAAATGGGTGTATAAAATAAAATTTAGAGCAGATGGGAGCATTGAAAGATACAAGGCCAGGCTGGTAATTAGAGGGTTTGAACAGATCAAGAATGAAGATTACAAACACACTTTTTTTTATGGCCAAGCTTACAACAGTAAGGATTTTTATTGTTGTGGCAACAATGAAGAATTGGCCTCTATATCAGTTGGACATCAATAATTCCTTCCTTCATGGTTTTCTGGAAGAAGATGTATATATGCTTCCTCCAGAAGGATATGGTAAAGCTAAAGAAGGATAAGTTTGCAAATTGGAGAAATCCCTCTATGGTCTAAAGCAAGCTCCAAGACAATGGAATATTGAGCTAAGTAAATTCTTCCTAAGTTTTGGTTTTTATCAGCCTAAAAATGATTATTCTTTGTTCATTAAGGGAGATGAAAATAAGAATATATTTGTGTTAGTTTATGTGGATGATCTTTTGATCACCGGGAATGATGAACAAGGAATAATTGAACTTAAAACTTTGCCGCATCAAACGTTTACAATTAAGGACTTGGGGTTAGCTAGATATTTTTTGGGAATTGTAATTTCAAGATCCAGTACAGGCACTCTTTTGAACCAAAGAAAGTATGTGTCTGACATCTTATTTGATGCAGGCCAGGGCTAACTGGAGCCAAACCCACAAAATTTCCTTTGCCAAAAGGCTTGAAGCTCTCTGATTCTAAAGGCAAATTACTTGAGGATCCTGAGAGGTTTAGAAGGATAGTTGGAAGACTTCTATACTTAACCCTCACGAGGCCAGACATATCTTATTCTGTCCAGCATATAAGTCAATTCTTGCAAAATCCTACAGTTCATCAGTACAATGCGGCCTTACATGTACTGAGATACCTCAAGGGAACCATCAACAAGGGTCTCTTCTTTCCAGTAGTACCAGATTTTTCTTTAAAGGCTCATTGTGATGCTGATTGGGGAACATGTCAATTAACTGCTAGATCCCTTACTGGTTATGTTGTGTTTTTCGGCAAATGTTTGGTCTCTTGGAAAACCAAAAAACAAAATACAGTGGCTAAGTCTACTGCTGAAGCAGAGTATAGAGTCATGTCTACCACTACATCAGAATTGGTATGGATTGCCAGTCTTATTCAAGAATTCAAGGTTCCTTTAGAACTTCCCGCAGTTCTGTATTGTGACAATAAAACAGGTGTTCACATAGCAGAAAATCTGGTCTTCCACGATAGGACCAAACACCTTAACATTGATTGTCACTATACAAGGGACAAATTGATGGAAGGGTTTCTTAGTGCTCTCATGTGTCCTCAAGGGAACAGTTGGCAGATATATTAACTAAACCCTTGGGAGAAAAACAACATAATTATCTTCTTGATAAGCTAGGGCTTGTGAGCATTTTTTCCAGGGGGGGAATGTGAAGATACAAATACTACATCAGCACCATGGGATACTTCTACTTCAGCAGCATAGCCGAAAGCTTTGTAAGTATTGTTTTGATATTCTCTTCCCAAAATTATTTATGATTGATCTTGGAAAGATTATGTTTTTCCTTTGATTGGTTCTTATTCCTATAAATAGTTATAGCTTTCCATAGGTATTGTACACATATCAGAATACATATAATTTTTACTCCTTCCTCTCTTAGTTTTCTCAAACATGCTTGAGTTAAGACAATGTTTACTCATGGAAGTTCTTGTTTCATTAGTATATATGATTTTGAGATATATACTTGTGTTGTCTCTTTTATTTCATGTCTTGTTAAGCATACATAATATGAATAAGGTACAAACTAGTGTTCATGAGTCATGACATGTAAGAGTTTGACATGGAAATTTATAAGTTGAAAGAATATGGATTCATGGTAATTTATTTCAAGATGAATTCATGTGATTAATTCTTAATTAGTTGATTATGCAAGGAAGGTTTATATGAAAACTCATATGATTATTAATTCACAGTCTTTGCATGTTTCTCTCAAGTTCAACTTTGATTGTGTAATGTGCTTAAAGCTTTGACAATCATGTGTTTAAAAGTGCTTGACAAGTATTTATATCCATGTATGATTATAAGTTGATTAAATATAAATGCCATTATATAATTTTTGGTTAGCATTTATGCAAGCATGCCTTGATAAAATGTCTTGGTTGATCTAAGTTTCAAGTATGCTAGTATGCTAGTATGCATGTCAAATTGTCAATCAATCATGTTATAGAAATTTATTTATGTTTGAGGCATGACAAGTTCAAGAGTAATCATATGATGTTAATTAATTACTTGTATTAACTTTGCTTAAAGCATGAAATCAAGCTAATTTAATGATTGTATTGCGTGAATCAATTGACCTTGGCATGTATTCTTATTATTAAGATATGAATAAGGTATTTTGTTCATATGAGTAAAAATAGAAATGTATATTTCTAGTTTGTCATGGTAGTAAACAAGTTTTTCACGCATAAGAATGTTTCAATTAGTTTAGAATAGCCTAATAAGAAATAATGACGCTTTATGTGATTATTACAACCATAATGGCTATGGGTGTGTCTTAAGGACATAGGCACAAAATTATTCATAAGTGCAAGCTTGTCATGTTCAATGATCTTGTTATTACCAAGATGATTTTGTTATTGAGTGTTTACTTTGAAATGGATAATGTTTCTTCATGAGATAAGTAAATGTGTATGAGAAGGCTCATACTTAATATGGTTTCTATGCTAATATATGTGGCTTACATATTGAGGCATATGGTTAAGGCTTGTTAAGTATATGATTATGTAAGGATAATCATGACTCAATGTATTTATGTGTTTAAGTTAAATACATGTACTTGGTTTACTGCCATTTAATGAAATTATAAGTGTTCATTATGTATGAATTTAAGTAGCTAGTATATATCTACTATAAGATAAGTTACATAATGTATGCATGTTGGACTATGTGCATGATCGTATATTTTGAACGCAGGATGTTTACCTAAGTTCATGTGTTATAAAATTGAATAATCATTGCTTCATTTATTAATAGTCTATGAATTAAGTTTGCATGCTTGATATGCACGATTCAATCAATTTTGCTACAAAGGAAAATGTATATAGCTCTTATATACATCCACCTTTAAGTGATTTATTAATGATAAGAGCGGCTTACGAGACAAATGACATGAGTTCCACGACTTAATGTTTAATAAGTGGATCTAATCATATAAGGAAATATGACCCCAATTAGAATGATGTCTCATCATATGAGAAATCCTAAATCTATAAGATGATCATTTAAGATCATGGAGGTTCATCCTCACCAAGCCAATGTTAAGATGTGTAATAGCTTAATTACATTTGGTATCCAAGTTTGTAGCAAATGGTTAATAGTGTAATGGTTTAAGTTACTCACAAGATGGAATTTAAATTTCCATGAGACTTAAGTGGTTCTTCAAGTTTAAGATGGAAAAGACTTCTTCCATGAGAGATCAAATGATAATTTGATTTTGACAAAGGTTATAACTATGAAATCCCGAAGATGTTTGGATATAGTTATGCAAAGAACATGAACAACCAAAGGTTAGTTTGATTTATAAGGTTGCTCTAAGACTATAAGTTATAAGTGTGTAGTCCAAGGTGCTTGGATAAACATACAGTTATAAGGAAGAGGATGCGGAAAATCAAAAGAAATTTTAATCTTGTAAGTATTCTTCTTGAGGTAACTATGCAAGTAGACCAAAGTACTTGGGCAAGGCTATATGGAGCGTTACCGACGTGGTGGGATGAATGGAGCTTGAGTTTTCGGAAGAAAATCAAAGGAAAACCGAGCTTGGGTTCGGTAGGGCTTTTATATGACCTTGGCTAGGAGAGTCCACAACCTTGGCCTAACATTCTACCATGATTAATTAGGCTAAACCACTATTAATCACTAAAGAAATGACTTGAACACCACCAAATAATGATTGGATAAAGTAAACAAGATTTTTGGAGGAGAGGCTAGAGAGAGCTCTCAAGCATGGCATTCAATGTCATTCAAATCTACGCAGAAAATGAGGGCCACGAGTTTTTATACAAAATGGCCAAAGCCCAAAACACAATCGTTTTGGCAGGCAAAATCGGCATAAAAAGGGACCGGCTCGGGCGAGCCGACAGCTGACTCGGGCGCGCCATGCTACTTGACGACAACAAAAATTGGTGCAGAGGAAAAGGTCGCGGGCGCCACCATGTAGGTCACAGGCGCGACCATCTTGACCAGACGGATGGCTCGGGCGACCCATTGCTTGACTCGGGCGAGCCTTGCTTCAGGGCAGCTTTTCCCTGCCGACTTCAAACGCCCATAACTTCTTCATCCGAAATTCGTTTTAGGCCTGTAAGATATCGATGGAAAGCTCTTGGTGTGTACTTTAAGTTCCCAAAATTTGAGACCCATTGAAGTTAAATTGAAGGAGTTATGACCTAAAGAGTGAAGGCGTGTCCATTCCGACAACCCACGTTGACCCGTTTGCGCTTATTCTTGTCGAAGGACTTCGAACCCTTTTAAAGGCCCGAAGTAGGCTCCACTCCTATGATCCAAAAGTAACCCGGACCCGTCAAGGCATTGTTCACCATCTCGGGACGGTACGACCTCGGGCCTCTGAGGATCGGGGCACAAGCGGCCTCCTTAGAAGGTCTTGGTTCCCATCCAATGGATTGTCGAGACTACCCTTGCGTTTCCGGGCTTCACCGGGAATTGCACTTTGAGATTCACTGTGGTTGAGGCGGCTCGCTTGGAAAATTTTACGAGGGACGAGAACGGAACCCGGGACTCTTCATCCTCCCCTTCTTGAAGAGGATTTGCCCTCAAATCTGCATCAGGTTCAACATCTGCGATGTAGGGTGAAAGATTGCTAATGTTGAATGTGGAGGAGACCTCCATATCTCCGGGAAGATCGAGCTTGTAGGCGTTATCGTTTATTTTCTCCAACACCTTGAACGGTCCCTCACTTCTTGGCCTGAGCTTGCTTTTCCTCCGTGAAGGAAACCGTTCTTTCCTCAAGTGGAGCCAAACCAAGTCCCCGGGTTTGAAAGTGATGTTTCGGCGGTGTTTGTTGACTCGGGACTTGTAGAGCTCTTTAGTTCTCTCAATCTTCTCCCGGATCTGGCGGTGAAGCTTTTGAATCTCGGCGGCCTTCACGCTTGCCTCAAAACTCGCCCTTGCCTCCAAAGGTAGAGGAAAGAGGTCGATGGGAGTGATAGGATTCACCCCGTAGCAAATTTTAAAAGGCGAGCGACCCGTAGCGAATGAAGGAGCCCGGCTGTACGCGAACTCAGCATGACAAAGCTTAGCATCCCAATCTCGTAGACTCTTGCTCACAAGTCCCCGAAGCAAAGTAGTGAGGGTCTTGTTTGTGACCTCGGTTTGACCATCCGTTTGAGGGTGGTGCGACGTGCTGAAAAGGAGCTTCGTTCCAAGAAGTTTCCATAGAGATCTCCAAAAATGGCTCATGAACTTCGTATCACGATCGGAAACAATGGTCCTTGGAACACCATGCAACCTCACTATCACCCGGAAGAAGAGATTAGCGATGTGAGTGGCGTCGTCGGTTTTCTCACAAGCGACGAAATGCGCCATCTTGGAGAAACGGTCAACGACGATGAGGATTGAGTCCTTGCTACGCACGATTCGGGGAAGAGCAACGATGAAGTCCATGCTCAAATCTTCCCACGGGCCATTCGGAATGGGGGGGGGGGGGAGAGTAAAGCCCTTGGTGAAATTGGCTTTTGGCATAATGACACGTGATACACTTGGAAATCACATCGTGTACGTCTCCTCCCATTCTAGGCCAATAAAAATGCTCCTTTAGCATGTCAAGGGTCTTGTTGATGCCGAAATGGTCGACTAGACCACCTCCGTGAACTTCTCGTACCAATAGCTTCCTCAACGGGCACTTGGGCACACACAATTTGTTCCCCTTAAAAAGGAACCCGTCTTGGAGTACATAGGAACCATTGCCACCATCGAGGTGGGCTTTGAAGTCCTCATCTTCCTTGTAAAACTCCCGCATGTGTTGGAACCCAAGAACTCTGGCTTCAACTACCGAAAGAAGGGAATGCCTCCTAGAAAGTGCATCGACAACCACATTGACGCTCCCCTTCTTGTGTTTAGCCACGAAGTTAAAGCTTTGAAGATACTCCACCCACTTTGCATAACGCGTGTTGAGCTTGTGTTGACCGTTGAGGTACTTGAGAGCCTCATGGTCGGAATGAAGCACGAATTGGTTAGGTCTCAAGTAGTGGGACCAATGGTCACGGGCACGAACAAGGGCATAGAACTTCTTGTCGTAGGTAGAGTAGTTCTTCCGTGACCCACTGAGCTTCTTAGTGAAGTAAGTGACGGGGCGCTGATTTTACATGAGGACGGCCCCAATGCCCACTTCGCTCGCGTCACAATCCACCTCGAAGACTTGTGTAAAGTCCGGGAGAGCAAGTACCGGAGCTTCACAAAGTCGAGCCTTAAGCTTCTCAAAGGCCCCTTGGGCCGCTCGGGTCCACTCAAAGGTGCCCTTCTTCATACACGCGGTGATTGGGGCGGTGAGGGTGCTTAACCCTTTGATGAACCGGCGGTAGAACGAAGCAAGGCCGTGGAAGCTTCTCACCTCTGTGATAGTAGAGGGAGAAGGCCATGAGCGTATAGCTTCCACTTTCGAAGGATCCACGGAAATACCCTGATCAGAGACTATGTACCCAAGAAATGTGACTTGGGGAGTGCAAAATTCGCACTTCTCGAGCTTGCCAAATAGCTTTTGCTGTCGTAGAACTCGGAAAATAGATTCCAAATGCGAGAGGTGCTCCACTTCGTTCTTGGAATAAACGAGGATGTCATCGAAATAAACAACCACGAATTTACCGATGAATGACCTCAAGACCTCGTTCATGAGTCCCATGAACGTGCTAGGAGCGTTAAAGAGACCAAACGGCATGACAAGCCACTCGTACAAGCCTCTCTTGGTCTTGAACGCCGTCTTCCATTCGTCCCCTTCTCGCATGCGAATCTAATGGTAACCGCTGCGGAGGTCGATCTTGGAGAAGATACAAGATCCGTGCAACTCGTCGAGCATATCATCGAGCCTCGGTATGGGGTACTGGTACTTGATGATGTTGTTGATGGCTCGACTGTCGACACACATCCGGTAGGTGCCATCCTTCTCGGGAACCAGGAGGGCCGGGATGGAACAAGGGCTCATGCTTTCCCTAACGAAGCCCCTCGAAATGAGTTCGTCCACTTGGCCTTGTAGCTTCTTGGTTTCCTGCGGGTTGCATCGATAAGCCGCTCTGTTGGGAAGTGGTGCTCCGGGCATGAGGTCGATCCGGTTCTCGATTCCCCGAATAGGTGGAAGACCCGGTGGTAGATCATCGGGAAAGACGTCTCCGAACTTGGAAACGAGAGGGGCGACAAGAGGGTGCAAAGGTTTCTCTACCTCACTTTTGTTTGCTTCTAAGAGGAGTAAGGCGAAAATAGCCTTCCCCTTGCTTAATGCTCGCTCAACCCATGTTTCGCTCATGTGTTTGGGCTCCTCACTTCCCACCCCGGGTTTTGGAGGGATAATTTCGTGTGGAGCTAACGGGAGTAGCTTAACCCTCTTGCCCCTATGAGTAAACGTGTAGGTGTTTTTCGACCCGTTGTGCACCGTTTGCTTGTCGAATTGCCACGGATGTCCCAACAATATGTGGCAAGCACTCATAGGAACAACATCACAAATAATAGAATCATCGTAGCTAGTACCAAAAGAAAAATTCACCAGGACTTGTTTAGTTACCTTGATGCCATCTTGGTCGTTGAGCCACTTGAGAGAATAAGGTCAAGGGTGACGTAATAGCGGCAATCCAAGCTTCTCGACCATATACGTTGAAGCGACGTTGGTGCAACTCCCTCCATCGATAATAAGGTTACACACCTTGCCTCCCACGAAGCACCGAGATTGAAAGATCATCTACCGTTGGGCCTTGTCGAGAGGGGCTTCTTAAGTGTGTAAAACCCGCCTCAAGATAAGGGCGTCACCATGTACGTGGGGTGTGGGGGTGGCATCATCATCACTAGTGACAACATTCTCAACAATCACTTCGGACTTATATTCCTCATCAATGTCCTGAACCTCCATGAATGTCAAGGTCCGTCGGTTCGGACAATCCGCCTGGTAGTGACCATAGCCGTGGCATTTAAAGCATTTTCTTCCCTCCATTCGGCGAGAGGGGTCCATTGGAGACGTCACTACAAGTCCCTTTCCCTTATCCGTGCGAGGTGTCGAAGGGAACTTGGGTGTCTCACTGGGTTTCGGGGTACCCGAATATGGAGGAGGTCGACTGGGCGGTGGGAAGAAGGCTCTTGGTGCCGGTTTGGAAGTAGCCTTTTCCTTCTTTCGTCGCTTAACTTGAAGGGCCAAACTGCACAAGTCATCCATGGAGTAGTATGGTTGAACCTCTATTTTCTTGGCAACTGAAGAGTCCAATCCATTCAAGAAACACATCATGGTTTGTGCTTTGGGTTCTTGAAGATCGCTTTTGATGCGGAGTTGCTCGAACTGTTGAATGTAGTCACTCACAAATCGCTTGCCCTGGGTTAGGACGTAGACCTTCTTCAATACATCCTGTTGGTAGGTGGCGGGCAAGAAACGACGGTTCATCAACTGTTTAAGCTGTGTCTAAGTGGTGATCCTCGTTCGACCTTCCCGTGCCCTTTGTGCTTTCACATTCTCAAACCAAAGCGATGCGACTTTGGTGAGTTTTAGGCTAGCGATCTTATAGGCCTTCTCATCATTGTATTCTTTGGTCTCAAAGAACCTATCCATCGTTTAGATCCACTCAAGGTACTCATTAGGATCACTGGAACCATTGAATTCGGGGATGTCGATTTTGACGTCCTGGAAGTCGTCACGAGGGGGCCTATCATGTACTTGCCCATGTGCACGGCAACGTGGGGAACCTCTATCATCGTCACTCGACTCGAACGTAGGAGGAGGACGAATAGCGCTTGGGCCACGCCTTTGACGTTCATCTTGGGGTGGACCTAGACGCTCTTGGGTGAGGTGGTCCAACCGCGCCATAATGGCATTAAGGTTGCGATCGATGGTGGAGAACCGTTCGTCATGGGTGGAAAGTCTCGATAGCTTGAATTTGAGGGCTACCCCGGTGGCTCGATTCCTCTCGTTCGAGGCGAGCTCCATCGGCCATACCGGGAAAGAAGGTGAGGGATGGTTAGTGTTTGGGGTATTCTGTGGAGTTTGAATGTTCTTTTGTAGTTGGAAAGTGTTTAGCTAAGGCCTAAGGGTTCTTTGTGTATTTTACACTCATACATTTCATCGAACACCTTGTGTGTTCTATTTTCCAACTTCTTTCCAATGCACCAAATGGCTACAAATTCAACAAATACAACCACAATACAATGTTTTCTAACAAACTATGATAACATGGGGGTTGGGGGTCACCAATAATAGCATACAACTCAGAAAACCCAACACTAGAGAACAGTACAAGCACAACAATGAAGAACAACTCAAGCAAATGAAAAACCGAGGCTCTGATACCAGATGGAGCGTTACCGACGTGGTGGGATGAATGGAGCTTGAGTTTTCGGAAGAAAATCAAGGGAAAACTGAGTTTGGGTTCGGTAGGGCTTGCATATGACCTTGGCTAGGAGAGTCCACAACCTTGGCCTAACATTCCACCATGATTAATTAGGCTAAACCACTATTAATCACTAAAGAAATGACTTGAACACCACCAAATAAAGATTGGATAAAGTAAAAAAGATTTTTGGAGGAGAGGCTAGAGAGAAAGCATGGCATTTAATATCATTCAAATCTGCCCAGGATATGAGGGCACAAGTTTTTATACAAACTGGCCAAAGCCCAAAACACAGTCGTTTTGGCAGGCAAAATCGGCAGAAAAAGGGACCGGCTCGGGCGAGCCGGCAGCTGACTCAGGCGCGCCATGCTACTGGACGACAACAAAAATTGGTACAGGGGAAAAGGTCGCAGGCGCCACCATGTAGGTGCGGGCGCCACCATCTTGACCAGACGGATGGCTCGGGCGAGCCGTTGCTTGGCTCGGGCGAGCCGTTGCTTGGCTCGGGCGAGCCTTGCTTCTGGGCAACTTTTCCTTGCCGACTTCAAACGCCCATAACTTCTTCATCCAGACTCTGTTTTAGGCCCGTAAGATATCGATGGAAAGCTCTTGGTGTGTACTTTAAGCTCCCAAAATTTGAGACCCATCGAAGTTAAATTGAAGGAGTTATGACCATAGTTATTAAAATCCCGATCCGGATCAACGATCCTGCGAGTTTACGATCCAAAAATCCTCCATCTATCCAACTCTTACTAAGATCTTAAAGTAGTTAGGATCATACGATCTTGGTTTTGACTCAATGTTATATGTTAGAATCGCAACATGATTCTACGATCCTGCGACTCGATCAACGATCCTACTTGAATATGATAATGTTTGCGCACAATATCATCTTTAAAATTTTGTGATAACAATTTAAATTTTTTTAATAATGTTATCAATTGATATACAATTTAACGTATTGCTTCATTACTAGTGAACAAAATGTTAGGATTTTAATTATCATAGAACTTTATTTGATATTTTCCTAATGTATTATAGTCTTACGATCCTCAATATGATTCTACGATTCTGATCCTAACTAGGTCCATCGATCCTAACTAGGATCTCGATTCTTACAACCTTGGTTATGACCCAAAGAGTGAAGGCGTGTCCATTCCGACAACCCACGTTGACCCATTTGCGCTTATTCTTGTCGAAAGACTTCGAACCCTTTTAAAGGCCCGAAGTAGGATCTACTCCTATGATCCAAAAGTAACTCGGACCCGTCAAGGCATTGTTCACCATCTCGGGACGGTACGGCCTCGGGGCCTCCGGGGGTCGGGGCACAAGCGGCCTCCTTAGAAGGTCTCGGTTCCCATCTTATGGATGGCCGAGACTACCCTTGCGTTTCCAAGTTTCGCCAGGAATTGCACTTCGAGATTCACCGTGGTTGAGGCGGCTCGCTTGGAAAATGTTACGAGGGACGAGAACGGAACCCGAGACTCTTCACTATAGCTATGTAAGCATTTCTTTCAAGGTAACTATACAAGTAATCCAACATTTTGGACAAGGTTATAGTTATGTTATTAAGAGGTAATTGTAAGGATCATGAGAATTGTCAATGCTATTTGAATAAGGTTATAATCAAGGTTATGAGTTTATAAGATTTTGTAAGCATTAAAAAAGAATGCATAGTTCAAAAGCTTGTCGCCTACTAAAACATTCGGTTTGTAAGTTCAATATGAACTTAGATAAAGACAAACATTTAAATTATAAGATAAGGGGTAAAATATTTATTGCCTAATTCTATAGTGTGGTGGTGTAATCACAACTATGATTAAGGGAAGAAATGTGAAGTTTAAGATATGATCATGATAAATACGGTCAAGGAAAGATATGTATATATCTAGTGATCTTAGATAAAGAGGGTGCTTAAAAGCATCATGATCAAATTCTTGCAAGGTCACAAGATTATCTAGTGGCCCTTGAAAATCAGGTGTATTTCAAGAGTTAAGAGGCTTAAAGGACTAAGTTATAAGATAAGGGTTGACCGGGAAGGTCAAAATCTAGCTTACTAAGTGAAATGGACCCAATACGGACTGTGTCAAGTATGACACGAGTCGTATTGGGGCCCAGATAGTCAGAAAAAGACTTCTTGGGTCAACACAGACCGTGCTGTGCCAGCACGGGTCGTGTTGAGGCCAACATGGACCCTGTTGGAGCCCAGTCGAGTTCTTTTTCAAAATCCATTGATTTCGGCTTGGGCATTAATTCGTAGGGGCATCTTTTAGGATTATTGTTGACTAATATTCTCAGTTAAGATTAACTCTTTAATGATGGTCAAAACCCCATAGACAAAGCTCCCAAATCATGTTATACTGATTGTCAAGTTTGAATAAGTTTGAATCCTCCAACTCCTATAAATAGTGTATGATTTTCAATTATCCAACACACCTCAATTCTATTTCTTTCTTCCTAGAGAGTTTCAACAAAACTCGTAAGGTGTTGAACTGCAACAACTTATTAAGAGTTCTTGAGAGATCTTGTACTTTGCTTACAAGAGGTCAGGTTTTACCCTTAAGTCTATTCGCGGTCTAGTGAATAAGTCTTAAGGGGAGACTGTAATAACCCAACTTTAATTAGACCCTAATGTTGTTTAATTACAATAATTGATTAAGTTAACTAATCAAAGTCGTACTTTTCTTTTCGTCTAACTGTGTGTTTTGCAGGACTTGAACAGTGCAGCGACCCTCTGTAGGACCCCGGAAAAAGTGACCCTTTCTCCGTGATGTGCTACATTTGCGATCGGCAGCCGACTAAGGTTGCTTAATCCTTAAATAAGTATATTTTTCGTTTTTTGAAATTCATTTTCGGGGTAGTGAAACTTTATTTATTTATAAACCCGTTTTTTATTATTTAAATTATCTGAAATTACACAAATTAATTTAACAATAATTTAATCCCGGCCCAATCACTAAATTCAAGCCCAAAGAGGAGCAGACTGGCAACCAGAAAATGCTAAAACCCGCCTAGGTTTTAGCAAACCCTGGGCAGGGCCGTCTGCATCCCTGGGCCAGAAGAAAATGGGTTGAAATTAATAAAACCCACCTAGGTTTTATTAATTTCTGGCCCATTTTCCTCAGGTGCAATATTAAATTAGTGAAGGGAAATGAACTAAATTATTTTCTTAAATTATTTTATGCATAAACGAATACTTTAAATAATTAAACGAATTTGTAAAATGTAAAAGAGTCGCCAGCCAATTTAAGGAAATCGACAAACCGTAAAATAAGAAAAGAAAGACTCCGATCTACGAACCCGATTTCTAGATTCGGGGGTAAGGTTACGAATTCGACAGTTATAAGAACTCTCGAATCCGCCTGTTTATAAAAACAGACTCTACTAAAATCAAAATTGAAAAGAAAATGAGCGGGGAGAAGTTTGATTAATTTCGTGGAATTATTATTCGAAACATGCAATATAAAACAATGCGGTTTTTATTTTACAAAATATGTACAAACACGGAATTAAATAAGGAATTACATGATTAATTACAATAATGAAAATAAAGCAATCGAACCTTGCTTAAGATGTAGCGGTGATGACTTTGATCCCTTAAGTTGCCCCCCTCTTGACTTGAAACTTTGATGAAGTAATGTGAGTGGCTAGGAGAAAATGGTGTATGGAAAGTTATATGGTTGTGATGAGGGTGACTATGAAGGGATTAGAAAAGAATGATGGATAGGGATGTATTTTATGAGGGCGATTTATGATGAAAGTGGATGATGGAAGTAGAATGTGGAGAATTGTTGATGATAGGATAACAGAGTAATGATAGGAGATGATGAGAATTTGAGAGAATGGAAGTATAATATGGTGGAAGATGAGAGTAGAGTAAGAGTATTAGATGGTAGTAGTTGATAGAAATGAAGGTGGATTGGAGGGGGTATTTATAGGTGAAGGATGAAGATTTTGGAGGGAAGCCATGGGGGACATACTCCACAAATCATGCCCTCCATCAGCTATAACCTAGGCGGGTTATATGAAGTCAATGGTGAGGTCAAACATGTGGGCAAAGATAAAGGGATCACGCATGCATGCAAATTATATTTCTTTTGGCGCCAAAAGTATTATAACCTAGGCGGGTTATATGAATTTCCAGCACACGGATCGATGACGTGGCGAGAACGACGTCGTGATGAGCTCCGCTTATAACCTAGGCGGGTTATAATCTTTTCTAGGCCGGAGCGCACGTTTGGGCCATCTTTTGTGTGGGCTTGCTCATTAAAATGTTAAAACCCAGAGGGGTTTTAACAATTATATGCGGACTGCTCTATTTTTCTTGGGCTCGGTTTATTGATCCTTTGGGCCACTGACCCATTTATTACTTGGCCCGTCTGACTTGAGTATTTTTGATGAGTCGGGAATATACTGGTACAAATTCCAGTGTCTACAGAGAGCCCCCACTTTGATCGAGTCTGAGTAGGACGAAGGTCAAAGTAGCCTGAGGATATGACTTTGGACTGCAAAGCATGGAATGATGCTTGGAAGCTGAGTCCTGCATCGTAGTTGCGGGGGGCATGCGCCTCTTTGAGGATGATCTTGAGCAAGAATGATGCTCTACTTGACTGTTGATGAGTCGTTGTTGATCATAGGCAAGAATGACGCCTTACTTAAAGTGGTCTCAGGTGTCTAATGACTACCTTACTTGAAAGGGTGGGCAGACACTTGGAAGCTTCGTCCTGTGTCGTACTTGCAGGCGGCATGCGCCTTTTTGGGGATGATCTCGAGCAAGAATGATGCTCTACCTGACCGTTGATGAGTCGATGTTGATCTCGGGCGAGATTGACGCCTTACTTGTTATCGGACATGATGCCGATGGTTCATGGAGTTTTCTAGTCTTTCCCAGTGTCGCTTTCAGTCTTTCTCGGTGTCGATGTTGATGATGGTTGGCATTTTTGATGCCGAAGGACTTCATCAGGCGCGTTGCTGATGGCCTTGGGGGTCGAGACTTCATCGGGCGCGATGCCGATGGCTCGGGACTACATCGAAACTCTACCGATGGTCTTGAATGATGATGATGGTGGGCATTTTTGATGCCGAAGGACTTCACCAGGCGTGTTGCTGATGGCCTTGGGGGTCGAGACTTCACCGGGCGCGATGCTGATGTCTTGGGAGGAAATTGGTGGTTCTTCTCGTCCTCCTCTAGCGGTTGTACCAGAGGGTCGGGGCAAAGGCATTCTGATCGAGGGTCAACACTCCACTGGATCCCATCTGTTGAATGGCAGGTTCCTGACCATTCTTGGCTGGCTGCTTCGCAGGAGCATTTTGTGTCTTCACCTTCAAGCGTACATCCTTCGAAAATGCCCTTGACTGGGCCATTGCCTCCTGTGCAGACTGCTCCTGGACCTGATTATTACTCCTGGGATACCTATTTTGGCACGACCGATACTTCCAATGCGAGAGCTTCAAATGCAGGGGGCAACTTGGCGGAGGACATCGGCGATTCCGGTTCCCTGTGGTGATAACAAACACACAATGCACCTTGGATGTGCACCTAACTCTTATCGCTTTCGAGAAAGTATCCAAAATCACAAGAAATCCTCCTAACTCTCATGGCTTTCGAGAAGAAACTCGCTACTTGGATGAGCACCTTGTCCAGAGACGAGAAGAAAGAGCTCGGGAGATATAGCCTGACGAGATTGCTGAGTCTCCGGCAAGCGAGAGTCAACCATGACTTCATCCGAGCGGCAGGGGCTTTTTGGGATCCGAAGATGCATGTTTTCCACTTTTCCTTGAAGGAGCTATGTCCACTTCCCAAAGAGTGGTCGTCCATTATCGGGACGAATCATTTCGCACGGCCGACATCCCCTCCAACTTCTACCGACAACGCCAAACAGTACAAGGAGTTGCTGTGCCTTCCGAACCGAGTCATAGGAAACGCACTATTCGGTGATAAGGTACATTTCCAAACCATTGTCGAATACTTTCAATCTCCTGACACATTGGAATATGGTCCTGTGATACGAGTACGAGCACTCGTATTATGTCTTCTTGGAGAATTCTGCTTCTACCATGGTGGGCGAAGAACCGGGCCGGCGGGCCTAATCCAGATTGTGGAAGACATGGCTCGAGGCTTTAACCCAGTGCCGTTGATGCTAGCGGAAACTATGATGGGCTTGGATGATCCAGGTCCAGAATACGAGCTTCGTGGGAGCCCCCTACTTCTTCAGGTACATTTCCTTCCTCATTCCTTTGTTCTCAATTTGTCAAATCCACCTACTGTCTGCATAACCTAGGAAGGTTTTAGACATTTTTTTTTCCATTAGTTTGGGAATAATTGGCATGCAATTGTAACCCGTGCTAACTTTATGGGCAGATCTGGCTGATGGAGCATTTGGGCCTTATCGAGGATCCTCGTAATTCTTTGGCACTTGCAAATTATTGTCAAAGGAGGCGCAAGTATACCGAGCGTGAATCGGTAGCTAAATGTACCGCCTTTCTGAAGGAACCTCGTGACATCACATGGTTGATCAAGTGGTGGCATGTTTCTGAATATGTGACCAGTGACTATCGCAACGCCTATGTGTATATCGCCGACCTGACACACATGACTTTCTACTTTTCGGAGCGGGTGCGGCGACAAATGGGCCGCAAACAGACCATCCCCGAGCGGCTATGTGAAGCCCCCGAGCAATTGAAGCTTCGTGCCTCAGTGATAGAGTCTTGGCTAAAGTACTGGGCGAGAAGGCCGACCCTTAAGGCTCCGTCAAAGGCACATGTATCAGAGATTGCTGACGCTGGATATCACGGATGGCTAATTGCGGCCGTCGAGTCTCGCCGTGCTGGAGAGGCGTTAAGAAGTCAAACATCCATGAAGGAGAGACTGGGTCCTCGTTCAACGATAAAGGATCGTCTCGGTGCGAAGGTGACGGCAAAAGATCGGCTTGGTCCGAGGGTGGAGACACGGAAATCACATAAGCGAGCCTATAAGCCTAAAAACAAATAAACGGACCCAAATGAGCCTAAAGACTTGGAGGTTGACCATGAGACCACTGGCGAAGTAGAGAAGGTGAAACAAGACTAGAAGATGGATGGAAGTAAAGGAACTGAACTGCTTTGCCAGAATAAACTTTTATTTAATTAAGTCTTTTGAATTTTCTTATTTACAAGCAGTGTACTTGCATTTTAATCATTAATAAAAGAAGAAGTATTGTTTACAATCATTGTGTTCTTGTAAACTTTATATTTTCCTTCTTTTTATGAGCATAAATTTGAATATTAACCAAGTGTCTGAAAATTGGTTTTCCAGTTGCTTGGCTATATTAAGCATAATATCGCTTGAGCCGATCCAAATTCGTTGGTTGAATCATATCTTCTCCATCCATAGTGGCAAGCCGAGCTGCTCCTCCCGGTAAATTTCCTTAATCATATAAGGACCTTTCCAATTAGGTGCAAACTTCCCCTTGGGTCTGGTATTGGTGCCCGCATTTCCTTAAGCACCAAATCACCTTCTTGAAGTAAACGACTTTTCACCCTCTTATTGAAAGCGCGAGTGATCCTACTCTAGTACACCTGAACATTATGCAACGCCCTTAATCGCCTTTCATCCATCAAAATTAACTCCTCGAACCTTGCCCTAGCCAATTCTGCTTATGGCAATTGGCTTTCTGGAACTATTCGTAATGAAGGGATTGCTAACTCAATCGGTAAGACTGCTTCCATCCCATACACTAATGAATATGGTGTTGCTCCTGTGGCAGTTCGTATAGAGGTTCGGTATCCCCATAAGGCAAATGTCAACTTGTCAAGCAAATCTTTGTAAGTCACGACCATCTTCTTGATGATTTCTGCCACCGTCTTATTGGCCACTTCTACAGCTCCGTTGGCTTGAGGTCGGTAAGGTGAAGACCGATGATGCTGAATTTTGTAATTGGTGAGCAAAACTTCCGCTTCTTTTCGAAAATGACTCCCATTATCACTGATGATCTCATGAGGCACTCCATATCGGCATATGATGTTCTGAAGGATGAATTTGGCCACTTGCTTAGATGTGAGTTTGGCAAAAGAGGTTGCCTCTACCCTCTTGGTGAAGTAATCAATAGCGACCAAGATGTATTCGTGCTCTCCTATTCCGGTTGGGTGTATCTTTCCAATGATGTCAATACCACAAACTGAGAATGGCCATGGAGAGGTCAGCGTAGTCAGATATGAAGGAGGTTGATGCTATAGATTGGCATACTCCTGACTTTTGTGGTATCTTCGAATGAAATTCAAGCAGTCTGCCTCCATAGTGGACCAATAGTAACCAGCCCTTTGACTCCTCTTTACTAACATGCGCCCGTTCATGTGAGGCCCACACTCTCCTCCGTGTATCATAATCATAACTTCCTTTGCACTTTTGGCATCGATACACAACAAATTGATGCCTGTAGGTGACTTCTTGTACAAACGATCTTGGATCAAGCAGTATTGTGCTGTTAGAGACCTGATCGCTCGCTGTCCTCGAGCATCTAACTCAGCAAGATATTTTCCTTTTCGAAGAAAATTGTACATGTCAAGAAACCATTCCTCAGTCTCCTCTTCTTGTGTTTCCATGGCGCAGACAGATACGGGTTCACACTGTCGCTCTACAATTATTGGTAGTTGGAGCATGCCTAATGGGATGGATATCATTGAAGATAATTTGGCCAGGGCATCAACCAGTTCATCGTGATCTCTAGAAAGGTTTTGGAAGCTGATTTGCTCAAACTGGTCAGCGAGTCCAAAAGCTTTTGTTGATAAGCCAAGAGGCACTCATTTCGAACCTTCCACGCGCTCTTAGCCTGATTGATGATGAGGCTGGAGTCTCCAAAGACCTTTATGTGACGTATGCCTAAAGCCAAGGCAACTTGTAGACCCTTGATGCATGCTTCATACTCCGCAGCGTTGTTACTAGCATCAAAATCCAATTTTACAGTTATAGGGACGTGTGCCCCTTCCGGAGATATTAATGGGACTCCTACTCCACAACCCATTTGGTTAGAAGCTTTGTCAAAATACATTTCCCATGTAATTTCATTGGTAAAGAATACATCTTCGTCTGGGAATTTCAAGTGGGTGCTTGGAGGTTCTTGTGATGGTGAAGCAGCCAGAAAGTCTGAAACAACTCGCCCTTTAATAGATTTCTGGGGTAAGTATTGAAGATTGAACTCAGAAAGCATGACTACCCATCGGGCGATGCGGTTGTTGATGGTTGGTTGCTCCATGATGAATTTGATGGGATTTTTCTCAACTATGACATATATAGTATGCGAAAGCATGTAATGCCTTAACTTCTTGGTGGCCCAAACTAATGCAAGAGCCATTTTCTCTATGTCTGCGTATCGACTTTCGTAGTAAAGGTACTTCTTGCTCAGGTAGTAGATGGCGCTCTCTTGACCTTTTACCTTCTGAGCCAGCATGGCTCCCATCGCTGAGCTGGTCACTGTAATTTTTGTGGTTTTATGAGTTAAGGTTGTCGGTCCACAGGGATGGGTGTGAGGCTTGATTAAGGTAATCGGTTTGTGTAGAAGGGTTTTTCTCAATGCGGAAAGCAATAAATAATGTAAAGGGAGGCAATTAAATCTAACCTAGGCATGAATCAAAGAAAACAATTAAAAGCATGAAATCAAATAAAGCAATTAAAGCAAAGAATGAAAATCTAGAATGAACAATGAAATTAGAGACAAGAAATTATACCTTTGATGACCAAAATCTTCTAACCTTCAATCTACCTTTGCAATTTCCCCCGAACAAACAAGAAAATGTGGATTGGATTACCAAGGATCTCCCAAATTCTCACTAGGAAGTAGAATTGAAATTCCTTGACCCTCCTGCCCACTAAAAGATGGATTTGATGTGGCTAACCCTAGAAAGCTTTGAAATCAGGTCAACAATGGAAATTAGAGAGAGAGAGAGAGAGAGAGAGAGAGAGAAGAGAGAGAAAGCTTGTAAAACTTCAATGGAAACTTGCTTGAATTGAGAAAGCTTGAGAAAGTTTGAATACAAATGCTAGAAATCAATGAAAGCTTGAAGAACAAAGAAAACTTGAAGAACAATTAAGAGAGATTAAAGCAAATAAAGGAAAGCAATTAAATCTATTTCTACTCCTAAACTACCTAGGCTAATTGATATTTTTTTCTTAGATTAATACAAGTGGGTATTTATAGAAGAAGGAAAAATACAACCCAAAACCCTAGAAACAAATCGCAGCACGCGTGCCAGTTTTTCTGCAGACAGAGTGGCTCGGGCGAGCCATTGGGGTGGCTCGGGCGAGCAAGCCTACTGTCTGGCTCTCCTGGCTTATGTTTTTGTTGCCCCAGAAGCCTGGCTCGGGCGAGCCAGCAGATGGCTCGGGCGAGCCACTGTTCTGGGCAGCTTTTCCCTGCCGACTTCAAACGCGCATAACTTTTTCATCCGAACTCTGTTTTTGTCCCGTAAGATATCGATGGAAAGCTCTCGGTGTGTACTTTAAGCTCCCAAAATTTCAGACCAATTGAAGTTGTAACGAAGGAGCTATGACCCAAAGAGTGAAGGCACACATATTTCAAACCTTTGAGTTTGTACCGTTCCCCTGTTTTGCGCCAATCTTGATATGGAATTTCCGGCTTCGGTTTCGCCTCGGCTCTTGGCTTGGGTTGACTTGGTTTGACTCGGATCTCGGCTCGGGTTGACTTGGTTTGACTCAGGAAATAGCTCGGGATTCCCTAAAAACCTTCAATTAAGCCCAAACTTCTTCTAACTCCTTATTTTCCTACAAAACACCAAATCATTATATCTAATATATAAATAGGGGTTAAAACAAGCAAATATACCCTATAAAAGAGAAGAAATTCGGCTTGGAACGAGACCGAACACCACTCCAACACCAGGTTTGCTCGCCCCGAGCAAACTAAAAACAAAGAAAATGACTAAAAAGGAAAACTAAAAACCCTTACTCACTTTCGCAGGAATCGCGGATGCAGTTAGCGTACGCATCAAGCCCTTTAAACCCCCAGGTAGCCCGGGTGGACGAGGTAGGTCTCGTGAGGGTTTATAGCAACTATACCCACAAAAGCCCGAGAAAAGAAAAAGGGGAAAGAAAAAGAAGTGAAAACCGAAAAACGAAACAAAACAAAAACAAAGAAGATATTCCCGTCCCCAATTATGCACCTAGTTCCCCAACCCGCCTCAACAATCAATTGGAAGAAGCAAGTATAAACAAATTAAGACACGAAGGTTGGAAACTGCCAATCTTTGAGATTTTGAACCAAAACACTTCCTGATGAGCAAAACACCTCGTGCATATGTGCAAGTGGGCTCTAGTCGGTCCTTCCTATCCTAAACCAGACAGTCAGAGTTGTTCTCATGCTCAAGCTCGGGATTATCTATCCTACTTCACTCTTGGTTTTTCTCTCTTTTCTTTCTTTTTCTTACATCACTCTTTTCTTTCTTTTTCTTCTCTTTTTTTTTTTTACTTTTCTCTTTCTTACTATTCTTTTGCTCAACTCTTTTTTTTCCTTTTTATTGCTTCGCTCTTTTCTTTCTTTTCAAAACCTATGCTCTTTTATTTCCACTCAATCCGTTTTGTGTCTTTAAGAGCGTTTGTGTCGGGTTTTTTGGGATTTAAGCACCGGCCTTCGCAAAGGGTTACCCTCCCTGCTGGGTTTCTCCATACGTGAGTCATTGCACTTAAGGGGCATAGGGTGCCGATCCACCCAAACCAACCCATGACGGTAGGCCCGACAGTAATTATTTAATGCATTAATTAAGAGCTTAAGCAATTGAACAACTAAAACCGTCTAACTTAGGTAAGAATTCATAGTCAAAGCGTGTAAGATTTGAGGAATCCGCTTTCCCATTCCATGTAGAGGTCTAATAGAGATAAGTCATGGCAAAAATCCTTCCTAAGGCCCATCATTATTCATACCGGCCGCTTCTAACTGAGTGAATCAACTGATTAGACAACTATCTGCACAACTGTGAACGGAGACATCTTCAAAAAGAAAAACAACTTTTTGGGTTTTTAACAACATTTATCCCCTTTTTTCTTTCACACACAAAATATTTTTAGATTTTGGACACAAACTACGAAAGACAAAAATAAAAGACTCAAAACTAGGTAATCTACCAATGAACAATGAAAGATATCACCCCCACTCCAACACAAGACATCACAATGTCTCCATCATGAAAAGGGTGTCACAAGTAAGGTAGAAAACCAAGAAAAACATATATAAACAAAACACTTATCACATAAATAGCGGTGGCGACCTGACCACACGGCTCCAACAACAAAATATTCCCAACATTCACACTCAAGGGGTTCGCCACCCAAAAAGAAAAGCAAGCATGCATCATGGATCATCGATATATTCACATAAAGAGAGGGTGGAAAGAAGTTACCTCGAAGTCTTCAATCAAGCATATTCAATCCACGATCCAAGGAACATCACACCAAGCTTAGAAATAAACAAGAAAAGCATACTAGGTTCACATGCAAGATCAAATGGAAAATCAAACTATACAAGACTCTAAGGACTAAAGAATTAAGAAACTAAACTAAAATATATACAAAACGACTTTTACTCTTTTTTTCTTTTCTTTGGACTCAAAAACCGGAATGCATACTACCGTCCCACTCCAACACAAAAAGGTTGTCGTGTCCTCAAAATGGAAAAAGAAAAAGGTAAGCAAGCACCCCAAAATTAAAGAAAAAGAAACATACAAAAAGAAAATAAAAGAAGAAAAGAAAGCCGACTCATTAAATATACACAAAAGGTGAGGAAGGATATTACCTAGAAGGTGTTTTATCAAGAAATCATTCCTTCTCACCTCACGATATCGGGCACCAAGTCAGAACCATTCAGCGCCCGGAGTAACAAATCATGCATCCTCTCATGCATCTCAGAGTGGTGTAGGTAAGAGCACACTCGCAATAACACATCAACAAACATTAGTGCTCTTAACAGTTTATCGAATGCCTTAGAAAAGTCATAGAAATAACGAACTACAGGAATGTACAAGACTTTCCTAGGCATGGTGAAGTGAGACATGACAAATGACAAAAGGCTCCTCCCGTTGACTCGTAAATGGAGATTGGGTATACAAATCAACGGGAGGGTGCAATACAACACATTCATGGACATGCTCATGCGAAGACTTGGATACAAACAATGGTTCAAACTCAATTTCCATGCAATTTTCATCAAACACAGATTCCAAATCACAACTTTCATCCAAATAATCATCATAATCGTCAATAGGTGATAAGGAAAACAGAGGGTTAGATCACATCATAACACTCCCAACATCACACACAAGCACATCTTCATCTTCGTCAATATCAGACTCACTAGAAGAACTATGAACATCAAAAGACAAAGGTGCATCATTCAAAACGACATCAAAAGTGAAAGTGGAAGGCTCCGGGTCATAACTCATTGTGAATGATTCATAAAGCATGTCATAATAAAAAACAACATTGTCAGAATCCAAGTTCAAAAAATCATGATCAATCCCCAAAGAATTATGCTCATCATCACAAGAATGCACATCAATGGATTCATATATAAGGGTAGCTAATGCCTCACTAATGCAATGATCCTCAATGAAAGTGAACAAATCAGTGTCAAGCACACATTCAATCACAATAGATTCAATTTCACCCTCAACAAGCTCATGCTCAATTACATCACAAGCATCATGGCATTCACTAAACTCAATCTTTTCTTCACATAAAGGCATGTACAATGGTGTGGACAATGGTTCATCGTCTAACATGTTTTCATCAATTTCAACATCATCACACACAGAATCAACAAGTTCCTCATGCTCACTAGGTGGGGCTAGAGCTAAGGAATCACTAAGTAGTCTAAGGCATGGTCGGTTATAATAGTCATCATCCTCATCATACACAGAAAAATCAACTTGCATTTCAGGACTAAAAGACGATGAATGACTTACTTCAACATTCGAATCAACCATTTGTGAAGACGGAGTTTCTACCCTATGATTACTCTCATGGACAAATTCACGCATATACTCATTCATGTTCACACATAATTTTTCTACTTCTGCCTCGAAGGAAGCCACTGTAGCTTGCAAACAAGAAATTGAACTATGATACGGCGAATCACACAAAGAGCACACGGAAGGAGACTCATCGGCACTTTAGGAAAGTTCATAACAGTTTTCCACATATTCCTCATTATAAGATTGCTCATCAACATACACGGGGTATTCACATGATTGTTCAGTTTCGGTCCCAAAGGGTGGTGCATAAGGAGGTTGGAAGCTAGGACTAACATTTTGTTGTTCAAACTCATAAGAATCCCTAGACAACCATTCAAGTAACTCCCATGCTGGTTCTTCTCCTAAACTGGAAAACCCGTAATATTCTAAAAGGTTTCGTGTCTCATAGATCACACCCTCATTCACAATTCCCAAAAGATCTAAAGTATCATAGAAGACACCATATAATTCACATTGACCACGGTAATCATGTAATCTAGCAAAATACCTCCAAAATATCTCATGCTCAAATTGGGGGAATTGGGGACTTTCCATCACTCTCTTTTTTCTATTTTATAGTTTTCTTTTTTTTTTTTCGTTTCTTTTCTCTCTTTTTTTTTCGATATTCAAATTTTTTCGATACATTTTTCTAGCATAATCGAGAAAGCAATAAACTATGTACACACAAACCAATAGCCTAATCTACCAAATAATGCCATCCCCGGCAACGGCGCCATTGTTCGGTTGTAATTTTTGTGGTTTTATGAGTTAAGGTTGTCGATCCACAGGGATGGGTGTGAGGCTTGATTAAGGTAATCAGTTTGTGTAGAAGGGTTTTTCTCAATGCGGAAAGCAATAAATAATGTAAAGGGAAGCAATTAAATCTAACCTAGGCATGAATCAAAGAAAGCAATTAAAAGCATGAAATCAAATAAAACAATTAAAGCAAGGAATGAAAATCTAGAATGAACAATGAAATTAGAGACAAGAAATTATACCTTTGATGACCAAAATCTTTTAACCTTCAATCTACCTTTGCAATTTCCCCCGAACAAACAAGAAAATCTGGATTGGATTACCAAGGATCTCCCAAATTCTCACTAGGAAGTAGAATTGGAATTCCTTGACCCTCCTCCCCACTAAAAGATGGATTTGATGTGGCTAACCCTAGAAAGCTTTGAAATCAAGTCAACAATGGAAACTAGAGAGAGAGAGAGAGAGAGAAGAGAAAGAAAGCTTGTAAAACTTCAATGGAAACTTGCTTGAATTGAGAAAGCTTGAGAAAGTTTGAATACAAATGCTAGAAATCAATGAAAGCTTGAAGAACAAAGAAAACTTGAAGAACAATTAAGAGAGATTAAAGCAAATAAAGGAAAGCAATTAAATGTAATTCTACTCCTAAACTACCTAGGCTAATTGATATTTTTTTCTTAGATTAATACAAATGAGTATTTATAGAAGAAGGAAAAATACAACCCAAAACCCTAGAAACAAATCACAGCACGCGCGTCAGTTTTTCGGCAGACAGAGTGGCTCGGGCGAGCCATTGGGGTGGCTCGGGCGAGCAAGCCTACTCTCCGGCTCTCCTGGCTTATGTCTTTGTTGCCCCAGAAGCCTGGCTCGGGCGAGCCATAGTTATGGGCAGCTTTTCCCTGCCGACTTCAAACGCGCATAACTTCTTCATCCGAACTCTGTTTTAGGCCCGTAAGATATCGATGGAAAGCTCTCGGTGTGTACTTTAAGCTCTCAGAATTTCAGACCAATCGGAGTTGTAACGAAGGAGTTATGACCCAAAGAGTGAAGGCACACGTATTTCAAACCTTTGAGTTTGTATCGTTCCCCTGTTTTGCGCCAATCTTGATATGGAATTTCCGGCTTCGGTTTCGCCTCGGCTCTCGGCTCGGGTTGACTTGGTTTGACTCGGATCTCGGCTCGGGTTGATTTGGTTTGACTCGGGAAATAGCTCGGGATTCCCTAAAAACCTTCAATTAAGCCCAAACTTCTTCTAACTCCTTATTTTCCTACAAAACACCAAATCATTATATATAATATATAAATAGGGGTTAAAACAAGCAAATATACCCTATAAAAGAGAAGAAATTCGGCTCGGAATGAGACCGAACACTCCCATCGCTGAGTTGGTCACTGTAAGGTAAAGGAGTAGAGGCTCATCTGGTGCTGGCGGCATGAGAACTAGAGGATGTTGCAAATATTCCTCGATTTTATCAAAAGCAGCTTGACATTGATCGTCCCATTCTACTTTGCTTCCTTTCTTTAGTTTCTTGAACAAAGGTTCACAGGTCATGGTGAGCTTTGAGATGAACCTACTGATGCACTGGACTCGTCCCAGGAAGCCTCTTATCTCCTTTTCTGTCATAGGTGGTTGTAACTGTTGGATAGCCTTGATCTTTGAAGGATCAACTTCAATGCCCCGTTGGCTGACCACATAGACTAGTAGCTTGCCAAAGGTAACACCGAAGGTGCACTTTGCTGGGTTGAGTCGCATCTTGTATTTGCGAAGTCTCAGGAAGAACTTGCGGAGGTTATTAGGAATATGCTCCTCCCTTGTCTTAGACTTAACAATCATGTCATCCACATAAACTTCTACTTCGACGTGCATCATGTCATGAAGTAGGGTGTTGGCAGTTCTCTGGTACGTTGCTCCGGCATTTTTAAAACCGAAAGGCATGACGACATAACAGTACGTTCCCCATGGTGTGGTAAAGGAAGTCTTCTCTATGTCTTCTTCTGCCATTTTTATTTGATTGTAACCGGCATATCCATCCATAAAGGATAAGAGCTCATGTCCGCAAGTGTTATCCACCAATACATCGATGTGAGGTAGTGGGAAACTATCCTTGGGGCTGGCTTTGTTAAGGTCTCGGAAGTCCACACACATGCGCACTTTCCCATCTTTCTTGGGTACTGGGACGATGTTAGCAATCCATTCAGGGTATTGGACTACTCTGATGAACTTAGCATTAAGCTGCTTGATCACCTCTTCTTCAATTTTCTAAGCCCATTCAGGCTTGATCCTCCTAGCCTTTTGTCGAACCGGTTTTGCATCAGGGAGCAAAGGTATGGTGTGCTCTGCAATTTCCCTGTCAATCCCCGACATATCCTCATAGGACCATGCGAATACATCCACAAACTCCTTAAGAAGCTCTGTAAATACTACCCGTTCTTCTGCTATGAGTGAACTACCTAACTTCAACTCCCGAGGTTTTTCTTCCGTGCCCACATTTATGGTGATGGTGTCTTCCAACACCGCCATTTTATGCTCATGTTCATCAAAAAATTCTTTTAAGGGTTCATTAAATTCCAGATTATTATTAGCGTAGTAGTTTAGGGAAGAAGGGAAAGAAGAATCAAAGTAAGCAGAAAGGTTCATCATATTGAATGCAGAAATGAATACATCGCCAGCAGACTCAAAACCAGACTCACTTGACTCTAGACCCATAGGATCAGACTCTCCTACAGATAAAACAAAGCTATTCTTCTCAGCATCGAGGTACGAGACCGCCTTGACTTCTTCTTCTTCAGTGATCATGAGACTTGGGTCAAAGCTTGGGTTGGATAATGCAGCAATAACAGTGTCAACTTCTGACTCTTCCTTGACAGCTTCTTCTCCGAACAACATGCCAAATATGTTGCTCCTAGCTAGATGAGTCCATTCCAACGGTGGCTGTTTGTCCCGAGCGGGGATAAAAACAGTAGCCATATTAATGGTGCAGTCATTGAAAACTTCTAATCCAGCAACTTGAACTCCCTTGTCCTTCATGTAGTATGGTTTCGCGAACCCATAGTAAGGGAAGTCATCATCTTCCCTAACAAATCGTCCATTTAGAGTGAGCGGATAGGGCTTCATATCGAACAAGGTAGGAGGATTGTCCATCCTCTTCTGCTCAGCTATGGCTATCTTGGCGAGCCTAACTTCCTTCTCAGTTGGTTTGTACCCTAAGCCGAACCTTCCTTTCTGCTTGAATGTTTTGAACACAGGAGGAATCTTGTTTTTCGGGTTCTTTCCTAACGGCATCCCAGGGTAGTGTCCTTGTCTCTTGAGTATAGCATGCACTTTGGGATTTGAGTAGGGATCGAAGTCAAATGAACCTTCATCCTGGCTCAAAGTCGCCACAAGTTCAAAGTTGTGAAGTTCTTCGTCCATGGAACTATGTTCTACCTCAAGGGTTGCTTGCTTGGGAGTGAAGACAACATTGATGGATTCTCCCGAGATGGTGATAACTTGTCCTTAGACCAACATCTTTACCTTCTAGTGTAAGGTAGATGCTATAGCATTGCATTCATGAAGCCATGGCCTCCCTAGTAACAGATTGAAGAAGGCTGGAATGTCTAGCACTACGAACTCCACATTCCGAGTGATTTTGCCTGTAGTAATGGGCAATATGATGAACCCAACCGACCTTCGAGGAGAATTGTCGTAAGCACTAAGCTGTACACCATTTTGAGCCAAGTGTTGTTGTTGGGCTCTTAATTTCTGTGCCGTCCTCCAAGGGCACACATTCACAGCAGAACCATTGTCAACGAGAACCAGCGGGATAGTCTTGTTGGAACATTGCACTGTAAGGTAGAGTGCTTTGTTGTGGGATGCCCATCCTTGAGGCAGATCTTCAATCCCAAAGGTGATAGCCTCTTGCAGGGTAGTCACATGAGCAACTAGAGATTCAGGAGTCGTTGTGGGAGGTACTGTTAATGCAGTAAGAGCGTCCATCATCTTGTCTCTATGTGCTTGCGAGGTGCAAATCAGCTGCCAGATAGTAACTTCAGCTCTGGTCTTCTTGAGTTGTGTAAGGAGAGGATCTTCAGGCGGAACATGATTGTCATTGGTAGCCATTGGCGTAGGATTAGAAATAGCAACTGGGGTGGTGGTGTTCCTGCTGTTATGGCAGCCTGATCGAGCGAGAAATGCTACATCATCTGATGTTGGCTCATCCATCTCCATCCAATCCATCTTGGAGTATTCATGTCGCTCATCGTCATCACTATCCCAAATACCATGAATGGATAGGTCTTCATGAAAGCCAAACACCTCGGGGACAGGTTGTCTCATTTCAACAATCAAAGTGGAAGGATCAAAGCTACAAACTCCATGAAAGATAGCATTTGTATGCTCGGGCATCGGGTTGCTTTGATTGTTAGGCTTCTGGGCAGCTTTTGGCATGGGTAGCGTCCCATCCCTTATCATGTCTTCTATCTTGTTCTTGAGAGATCAGCATTTCCCAGTATCATGTCCTCGGCAACGATGATAGCGACAGAATTGATTAGCATCCCAATTTTTCCCTTTAATTGTTGGCTCTTCTCTTGGCAATGGTAGGACTAAAAAACCTTTCTTGACTAACCGGTCAAGAGCTTGTGAGTAAGAGACATCCAGTGGTGTGTAAGTCTCATATTTTGGTATGATAGGCCCCTTGCACTGGATAGAGTTAGTTTCCATAACCTTAGGAGGGTGGCTAGGCGCACTAGTGGCCCTCCTATTGGAACTAGACCCCTTCCATCCAAGCGAAGTGGTCTTATCATTATGCATCGCCTCTAATTGGACACAGATGTCCTTCAAGTAGTCAAAGTCTTCGATGACGTGGTATCCCAAGTGCTTGGATAAGCTGCCTTTTAGACCCTGCTTGAAAGTAGACAGCTGTAGGTGGAGAGGAATTGTCTCATTGATGTGAGACAGTTTGGTATGCCATAGCTCAAAGTAATCCAGGAAGGATTTGTCATCTCGTTGCTTCATGGTGGTCAAGTCATGCACCGTAGCTTGCTTCCTCTGGATGCGACTATAGTGATTAATGAAGGCTTTGAACAATTCATTCCAATCTGCCTTCGTTTGAGGTGGTAAAGCGTGATACCACACTTTGGCTTCGCCATCTAGAGTGGATGGGAAAACAGTAGAGTATAAACCGACATCAATCCGGTTTAATGGTGCTAGCCTTATGAACTCTTCAATGTGATGAACTGGGTTCTCAGAGGGTTTGAACCTGATGTTTGGTACTTCTACATTATCAACTACCTTCAAAATTGGCTGAACAGGCAATGGCACTTCCAGATATTTGTCAGCAAAGGCCGGTACAGTGCTCATTGCTTTGGTAAGGCTTTCTAATTTCTGTTCGAGGGCCTTAACAACAAGGTCCTTTATGAATTTAGATGTCTCAGAGGTATTGACCTTCGTCTTGGATATCCCAACTCCTCCAGAATCTGAGGATGTCTTGATGATCTCAGGTTCAGATTCATACCCATGCATTTCTTCATCGTCTTCCTCAACATTCAACACTAGTTTGGTATTGATCTTAGTGATGGCTTGCAGCATACCGTCCATCACTTGTTGTTGTTCATTCAGTCATTTGCCCATCTTCTGCTCCTGTTCTAAGGTATTGTCAAATACCAGACCTTACATTTTGGTGTAAAGGTCATCCAAATGCATCGTGATGTTGGCTTCGGTGCTCTGGACCGGGATCTCTTGGAATTGCTCTCCAGACATGATGCAGTCACTAGTTGTAGACGGATCGTAGCAAGGGTTTGGAATCAAACTACCTGTTCGTGGATCTCGAATGCGGGCTCGGAGTCGATCACCAATGATGCCTGCATGGAAATTCAAAGTTAAGACACTCGATGACATACTCCGACACGTTCTACCCGATGCATGTATGACCTAAATGACCTATATGATCCTAACCAACTCGACACATATATGCTGACACAGCGGACTCACCCACTTTTGGGGAGTGCATGGCCTAACTCTATATGGACCTAAAAACAGAACACTATAAAGGGCCGAATAAAGTCAAACATTGCGAGCGAGTCATAAGTTGACAGGCTTTAGTCAGTGTTTCTCAATTCGGATGGGCCCAATCCACAGGCCGACCGTTTTAAGTAGAATCCGTAACTTGGCCCAACAACGCAGACAGCTCAAACCATATTGGCTATTATGCGGACTAGAATAATGTTCAAGTAGACCGACAACCCACTTTTTTTTGACCTTTTTCTTTTTATACTTTTTTTTCACTCGAAAAAATGGATATTGTAAAGGACTGGATAAAGTTAACCATAAGCGAGTCATAATCAATTTATGGGCTTAATTGACAAATCCAATATGGTTGGGCCTAACAACGGGCCGACCATAAGTGTGATGGATTTATTAATTAAATCGATGAATTAATTTACTCAAGCCTAGTGACTATTATGCAGTCTAAGACACTATCCATTAACTTTGTTGGACTTTTTAATTAATTTTTTTTGGACCTTTGTTAAGAGAATTTCGTAAAGGGCCATCTAATATCATCAAAGGTGAGTCAAATTTTTTTATTAATCAAGATAATCAACTTTCAAACATAAATGGGCCCTTCCACTTGGGCTAACCAAAATGTCTTCGAGTGAATTATATTAATTAATAAATAATCCTTTTCTCAACCCAATGAATTTTATATGGACTAGAACGAAACCTCAAAACTAGGGTCGACTTTTTTTTTTTTTTTTTTTTTTTTTTTTTTTTTTTAAAAAAACACAAGAAAATGGGAAGGGATACACATAGCACATAGCATACACATGAAGGGGTACCCTAAACCAAGGCTCTAAATTCATGGACTTTTATGGTTGGGTTATATAGCCTACCGCATGCCTTCGGCCCGGTTCTTCATACCATAAGGTAAGCAGTTGGGGTATTTCTCAAAGAACTTCAAATAAGCTCTCAAAGTCACTCCCACACAAAGGTTTGCTCGCCCCGAGCAAACTAAAACAAAAAAATAAATAAACTAAACTATCCTAACTCACTTTCGTAGGAATCACGGTTGCATTTAGCAAATGTAACAAGCCCTTTCAACCCCTTGGCAGCCCAAGTGGACGAGGAAGGTCTCGTGAGGGTTTATAGCAACTATATACACAAAAGCCAAAGAAAAAGAAAAGAAAAAGAAGACTCAAATTAAAAAGGAAAGACTCAAGAAAGAAAAAGAAGAAATAAAAGAAATAAAAAGGTTAGCGTTAGGGTTAAAAATACAATTAAACACCCCCTCAGGTTAACCAATCAAACACATCAATCCATCAAGCAAATACCAAGATCCATCTGGAAGAGAACAAAAATAGTGTAAAATAGATAGAATGAAGTTTTCGAAATTAAGTAGAGAGAACAAGTACTTTAGATGCGAAAAATCGCCAACAGACTTAAGATGAATGCAAATATGGCGGTTGGTTATGGACGTAGGCTAGTCAAAAGAGCAAACCTCACTTTAGGATAAAAATTGAACGCTCAAACACTCAAATTTGAATATGTATGTGGGTTTTTCTCATACTCAAACCAAAAGAAACAACCTACCATAGGCTTGGTAAGAATCTCGCTCTCCACTGCTAGTATGCAAATACACAAGTGCAATCAAGAGGACTTTTTAGGGTTATAATGAGGCTTAGGTTAAGGGAAAGGAGTGGTAAAATTTGGGTATGAGGAGTTTAAAGAGCCATACTTGGATTGATATTCAAAAAAAATATATCACTCTCAACTCACCTTCTTGCTAAATTTGAGCAAGGAACTCAATTCTCCCTCATTAATATCGAACGCCTCATCAAATTTCTTCAACCGGGTCAAAAGCTTTAAGAACTTTTAATTGAGTCTCCCTTAATCACCCTTTTCTTTTGAATTCTTTTTTTTCATTTTTTTGTTCTATTTTTCTACTTCTATTTTTGGTGGGTGATCAAGGGAGAAGAAACACGAATGTATAAACTTAGCTTCGACCTCAATATATCAAAAGAACATCATAACCAATTGGCTAAGTCAAATAATTGGGAAATTTAATGTGTCCCAATTCAATTAAAATCAAAATTCACACCCCAACATCTCAATTCTGTTTATAGCAACGTCGAACCAATTTTCGCTCCCGAAACAATGATCTCTCACAACATCCAAGCAAGGCAAAGGATAGGAATTATTAAAGGCCAAGGCTTGTATTGTCAGGGTTTCATCACAAAAAGAAAGGTAATCAAAGGCTAGGTGGGGCTAAAGAACGGTAATAATCTTGTTAGGGAGGTTGTTTGGCTATGTAGTTTAATTAATAAAGAAAAGAATGCCTCAATCATATTGTCACAATATGTATTGCAAAGATGCAGTCTCAAGTAAGATGCAAAACAAGTTCTAGAGGTGCAACTAGTGGTGGAGTCACTCAGGAAATAAAAGAATTGACAAAAGTGATCAATTCATACTTTTACGCTATGTGGACTCACGGGATAGGGCTCATTCAACTAAACCTAGCCCAAAGATTTGCGGCACGCATATTTACTCTTATGAAGTTTTGCATCTTGCTTGAGACTGCATCTTACTTGACTCACGGGATAGGGCTCATTACTTGACTCAAAATCAGAAGATTTGCAAATTCAGTTTCAAAAACTTTTAGTTCTCAAATAAACTTTTCAAGATGAAGCAAGACAAAATGAAAATCTAATCGGTTTTCAAATCATCACCGAAGGTGTTCCGGACAGGCTAATCCTAAAAAAATTAAAAAATTTCGCCTAATTTCAATGATAACTGAAGTTGTTTCTCTCCAAACACTAGTAAGGCACTTGTGCCACCCCACTCCCACACAAAAACTCTACAATGTTCTCATTGTGAATAAGGCGACACCACACTAAAAAAACTCAAGCCGGCATGCATGCCTCCCCCACTCCCACACAAAAAGGCCAACAATGTCCTCATTGGAATTAGAAATAGAGATAAGCAAGCACACAAAAGGAAACAAAATGAAACACGCCAAAAGAAAATAAAAGAGGGAAGAGAAAGTCGACTCACTAACTGTATTAAAAAGAAAAGGAATGATATTACCTGGTTGGGTACTGAGTATACCCAAACGATGAAATCTCATAATAATAAAACTATCTATGGAGCATCAGCCACTCCATCTCACCTCAAGACGTCGGGTATCATCTCAGAACCATTCAATGCCCGTAGTAACAAGTCATGCATTCTTGAATGCATCTCAAAGTGGTGAACATAAGAGCACAATCTCAAAAGTATATTAGCAAACGTTAGTGCTCTCAACAGTTTATCAAAGGTCTTAGAAAAGTCATAGAATTGACGGACTACACGAATGTACACAACTTTCCTAGGCACCTTAAAAGGAGACATGACAAATGATTCCTCCCATTGATTTGTAAATGGAGATTGGGTATGCAAATCAACGGGAGGGGGCAATACAATACACTCCTTAACCTTCTCATGCACAGACTTAGATGCAAACAATGACTCATAAAGCATATCACCATAAAAAATATCATTGTCACAAACCAAGTTCAAACACTTAGGATCAATCCCCAAAGACTCAAGTTCATCATCATAAGATTTCACATTATTTTAAATGGATTCACGGGAAAGAGTAGATAATGCCTCATTAATACAATGATCCTTATTGAAAGTGAATAATTCAGTATCAAGCACACATTCAATCACAAAGGATTCAATTTCACTCTCAACAAGTTCATGTTAAGTTGCATCACAAGTATCATGGCATTCATTAGACTCAACCTTTTCTTCACACAAAAGCATGGACAATGGTGTGGACAATGGTTCATCATGTAACATGTTTTCATCAAGTTTTACATCATCACACACAAGATCATCATGTTTCTCATGCTCACTAGATGCAGCTAGAGCTAAGGAATTGTTAAGTTCAATACATGCAAAACTAGGTCTGTTAAAGTAGGCATCATCCTTGTCAGAATCACACAAAAGAGTATAATCATGCAATTCAGGAGTCAATGATGATGAATATTCTACTTCAACTATTGAATCAACCATTTGTGAAGAAAAAGTTTCTACCCCAGTTTTAATCATGTGTAAAAATTCTTGCGTGCACTCCGTCATCGTCGCCCGAAAATCATCCACTATGGCTCGGACACAAGAATCAGAATCATGGTACGGAGAATCACAATAAGAGCATAAAGGATGAGACTCAACAACATCACATTGGGGAAGATCAAAAGAATTTTCTACATAACCCCCACCATAAGATTGATCATCAAAATACAAGGGGTATTCACGTGACTGTTCAGCTATAGTCCCAGAGGGTGGTGTATAATAAAAAGGTTGGCCGCTAGGAATAACATTTTGTTGCTCAAATTCATAAGAATCCCTAGACAACCACTCAAGTAACTCCCATGCTTTATCTTCTCCTAAATTGGAAAACCCATAATAATCTAAGAGGTTTCGGGTCTCGTAATTCACACCCTTATTCACAATTCCCAAAAGATCTAATGTATCATTAAAGATACCATACAATTCACATTGAACACGGTACTCATGTAGTCAGGTAAAATATCTCCAAAATGTTTCATGCTCAAATTGGGGACTAGCCATAATCTCGATCTCTTTTTTTCATTCTTTTTTTTTGTTTTTTTTGTTTGTTTGTTTGTTTCTTTATTTATTTATTTATTTATTTTTTTGAAACTACATTTTTTTTTAAAACTAATCTAAGAAAGCAGTTAAATTATTCACACACAAACCAATAACCTAATCTACCAAATAACGCCATCCCCGGCAACGACGCCATTGTTCGGTTGTGGTAATTTGGGTTTTAAAAGTAGGGTTGTCGAATCCACAGGGATGGTGTGTTAGGTTTTCAGGAAATTGGTTTGGTTTGGGTTTCAAATTGCAGGAAACAGTAAATAATTTAAACTAAACTAATTATGAATTGAAAACAAGAACAAGAAATTAAAACTTAACTAAGGACACTAAACTAGGAAACAGGAAAACAAAAAATTGAAAATATAACCTAACTACTAGAACAAGAACAAGAAACTAAATAAGAAATCAAAAGCATAATCAAGAAAGCAATCAAAAACCATGGAAGTAAAAACTAAATTAATTACTGAATCTAAAGCAGAAAACATTAACCTGAAGGTTTGATCTTTACTCTAATCTTAAATCTTGAATCTTTGAATCACGAATCTTTCTCCCGAACAAACAAGAAAGGTGTGATTTGGATTACTAAGACTGCTCGAATCCTCACCTGAAGGGAGAATTCGAGGAACCTTAATCCTCCGGTTCACTAAAAAGTGGAATTTTTGTGGAATTAATACTAATGAAATTCAGAATAGCGAAACAGAAAGTAAGAAACAAGAAAGAACAAGAACTTGAATTAATCTTGAAAGAGAATGTAAATTACAATCGCGGAATTGAAAGAAAACTTAAAGAAACTAAAGAAAGCTTAAAACTAAAACTGAAACTTAAAGAAACTAAAGAAGAACTAAAAACTAACTCCCCCTCTGATTGATAGAAATCCTAATATATATGCTAAAACTTAAGAGGGAAAAAGTAATAAAATATAACAAAACCCTAAACCTAGCCGCCGCCTCTTTTTTTCCGGAAATTTCGACCGTTGCGGGTGCGAAGCCCATGGTTGCGGGTGCCACACACTTGGTTGATGGGCTTTTGGATCTTTTAGGCCTTCTTTTCCCTCTTTTCTTTGATTTAACCTACAAAACACAAAATCATCATAACTTACTAATAAATAGGGGTCTAAAACAAGCAAAAACCCTTTATTAACGATATCAATTCGACTCGAAATGAGACCGAACAGTGACACCGGGAGAGGAGCGACCAAATGCTTAGAGATGTAGAGTTCATCCCCATAGTAGTGGCCTCCCACTCTCACAGGAAATCCTAGGTAACTTAAACCGTCGCCTTTGTGCTAACGTGTCAAAAGACCCGATTAATGGCCCGGTATGCAAGGGATGCCTAAAAGAATAATAAAGTCGCGAAATAAATTAACTTCTCCCTTTTACACTTTTCAAATCAATTTGATTTTTTCAAGTTTTACCCTCTTTTTAAAGTTTACGTCCCCAGTGGAGTCGCCAATCTGTAGGACCCCGGAAAAAGTGACCCTTTTTCCGTGATGCGCTACATTTGCGATTGTAGATACCAGGATTTGCACCAATATAATCCCAACTTATCAAAAGTGTGAACAAAGCATTTGGGCCGATACCCAAACGGATCATGGGCTCAATGCAAATCAAGAAGGACAACAAAAGAGAGCGGCCCACAACAAACATCAAAACCCGCATGGTTTTAAAGTGAAGAAGACGGCCCAAAGCCAAGACAGGCCCAAGGCGCGCCCCAGCCCATCTTTTAAAACCCGCGCGGGTTATCCACAACCTAAGCGCATCGTTTTGGCTTTGTCCACGTCACTGATCCGTGCCTGAATATTATAAAACCCGCGCGGGTTTTATCTTCAAAAATCTGGCGCCAAAATCACCTTGATCACCCTCCCTTGATATTAGCCCCATGTGTTTTTGACCCTAACCTTGACTACGTGCTTGCATGGCATAATCATGGGGATGTGTCACCATGATTTTCCCTCCTAAATCTCACCTCCTCCACCTATAAATACCCCCTCCATTCTTCCACTCATCTAACCAACAACTCTCATAAACCACCTCTATTATTCTCATTTCATCAATTATCACCACCATTATCCTCCCACCAACTATCATCATAATCCTATCCACACTCTCTTAAACTCTCCATATTATACTCATTCTCATATTACTATACCTTCACTCAACCAAATTCCCACCAAATCACCATCCATACATCACATTTCCATCCCCCTCACACTTCCATTCTTTTCATCCATCAAGTTAAGGCGAAGTCAAGAGTTTCAACTAGCACATTAGGGCTCCTAAAATAAAAAAAGGTTCGATTTGTTGCTTTCTTATTGTCATTGTTTAAATCATGTAATTCGTATTTTAATTCCATTACTTGTGTATATTTTGTAAATTAAAAACCTCTTTTTATATTGCATGTTAAGAATATAATTTTGCGAAATCAATTAAACTTCTCCCCGCTTTATTTCATTTTAATGTCGATTTTAGTAGAGTCCGTTTTCTAACGGGCGAATTCAAGAATTTTATAATTCTTGAATTCGTAGCCTTACCCCCTGAGCTTAGAATCGGGTTTCGTAGACCGGAGTTATTTTATTATTTTATGGTTTGTCGGTTTCCTTAAATCGGCTGGCGACTCTTTACTTTTTTATAATCCGTTTAATTATTTAAACACTTGAATATGCGCTAAAAATAATTAAAAATGGCTCAAAATTTCCCAATTCACTCAAGGTTTAAACCGAGAGAAAATGGGTCATGAAGTCATAAAACCCGTACGGCTTTTATGGCTTCTGATCCAGTTTCTCTGGCCCGGGAAATCAAACGGCCCGGCCCAATGACAGACAAAATCCGCGCGGGTTTTGGCTGCTGTTGGCGGCCCAGTTGCTTCCTTCTGGGCCTGAGTCGCTGTTTGGGCCAACTTCGAGCTATGCTTAATGTATTTCTGGCATAATTTCAAATATTTAAATAATAAAAAATGGATTTGCAAAAATAAATAAAATTTCACCATCCCGAAAAATGAATTTCAAAAAATAAAAATATCTTTATTTAAGGATTAAGCAACCTTAGTCGGCTCCCGATCATTTAAGTAGCGCATCGCGGAGAAAAGTGGTCTCACTTTTCCCGGGGTTCTACAGATTGGCGACTCCACTGGGGACTTAAACTTAAAAAGAGGGTAAAACTTGAACAAATCGAATTAATTTGAAATTGTAAAAGGGAGAAGTTGATTATTTTTATGATTTTATAATTCTTTTTAGGCATCCTTTGCATACCGGGCCACTAATCGTGTCTTTTGACACGTTAGCACAAAGGTGACGGTTACGTTATACCTAGGTGATTCCCTCGAGAGCGGGTAAGCCACTACTTGTGTGATGCACTCTACATCGCCAAGCATTTGGTCTCTCCTCTCCCCACGTTACACTCAAAGAGCTTCCTTGAAGTTCTTTGAGCAATATCTCGCACTCCTTACCGAACGATATGAGGTACGGAGAGGAAAACGTGCGGTAGGCCATGTAATCCAACCATAGAAAAATCCATGAACATAGAACTTTGGTTTGGGGTATCCCCTCATGTTGTATGCTATGTGCTATGTGCTACCCCTTCCCTTTCTTTCTTCTTTTGTTTTAGAGTCGGCTCTAGTTTAGAGATTTTGTTCTAGTCCATATAAAATTCATTGGGTTGACAAAATGATTATTTATTAATTAAAATAATTAACCCAAAAAGCATCATGGTTAGCCCAAGTGGAAGGGCCCATTTATGCTTAAAAGGTGATTATTTTAATTAATAAATAAAAATTGACTCGTCTTTGACGATATTATATGAGCCTTTACAAAATTCTCCTAACAAAAGGTCTCAAATTTAATTAAAGGTCTAACAAAGGAAATGGATGGCATTTTAGATTGCATAATAGTCACTAGGCTTGAGTAAATTAATTTGTCGATTTAATTAATAAATCCATCACATTTATGGTTGGCCCGTTGTTAAGCCCAACCATATTGGATTTGTCGATTAAGCCCATAAATTAGTTATAACTCGCTCATTGTTGACTTTATTCAATCCTTTATAATATCCGTTTTCCTCGACTAAAAAGAGAAGAAAAATGCAATAAAAGAAAAAAGTTGGGTCGTCGATTTTTGTCTAGCATTATTCTAGCCCGCATAATAGTCATTATGGTTTGAGCCGTCTAAATTATTAGGCCAAGTCACAGATTCTCCTTAAAACGGTCGGCCAGTGGATTAGGCCTATCCGAATCGAGAAACACTGACTTGAGCCTATCGATTTACGACCCGCTCGCCATGTATGATTTTGTGCGGCCCTTTATAATGTGTCGTCCATAGGTCCATATAGAGTTAGGTCATGCTCTCCCAAAATGTGGGTGAGTCTTGTGTCAGCATATATGTGTCGAGTTAGTAGGATCATATAAGTCTTTAGGGCATGCATGCATCGGGTAGTATGTGTCAGAGTATGTCATTGAGTGTTCTAACTTTGAATTTCCATGCAGGCATCATTGGTGATCGACTCCGAGCCCACATTCGAGATCCGCGAACTGGTCGTTTGATTCCAAACCCGCATTACGATCCATCTACAACTAGCAACAACACAATGTCTGGAGAGCAATTCCAAGAGATCCCGGTCCAAAGCACCGAGGCTAACATCAGGAAGCATTTGGACGAGCTCTACACCAAGATGCAGGGTCTAGTTTTCGCCAATTCCCTAGAGCAGGAGCACAAGATGGGCAAAAGGCTGAATGAGCAACAATAGGTGATTGATGGTATGTTGCAGGCCATCACTAAGATCAACACCAAGTTAGCGTTGAATGCTGAAGAGGATGATGAAGAAATGCATGGATATGAGTCTGACCCTGAAATCATCAAGATATCCCCAAATTCTAGAGAAACAGGGATATCTAAGACTAAGATTAACGCACCTGAAGTGTCAAAACCTACAAGGGACCCCGCTGTTATGGCTCTTGAGCAGAAATTAGAAAACCTCACACTACTAGAAAACAGCTCATTTCCCACTGAAAATTCAGTGGGAAATAGGCCAGATTCGGTGGGAAATGGGCATTTCCCACCGTTTTCCCACTGAATGAAACAGTGGGTGACAGTAAGGTAGGAAACCTCTATTTCCCACCGAGACAAATTTCAGTGGGAAATTTCCCAATGTTTACCCACCGTATGTGCCACTACATATCTGTTGTAAACTTTCCCACCGTTTCCAATTCGGTGGGAAATTTCCCACTGGATACGTCGGTGGGAAATTTCCCACTGTATCCAGTTTAGTGGGAAATTTCCCACCGACATAAACAGTGGGAAATTTCCCACTGTATATGCTTGAAGGAAATTTCCCACCAAATTCACTTTAGTGGGAACTTTCCCACTGGTGGGAAATTGGTGATATCATAAAAATCATGTTTCAAACCCTAAACAATTAAATGTACTAATATATAAAAATACGTACATATACACCTAGAAAACCATATGTTCACAATAAATACCAATGGTACGCACTTTAAGCAAAAAACCATCTCTGAGATACATATTCATTGATTGTTGTTTGCACAAGAAAAATCAAGTCTAAGTCAGAAATCATGTATTAAGCCATAAAATAAAGCAAAATAAGCCCAAGTCATAGATAGGCCATTCAACATATTCTACTAGTGTCAATCACAATAGTAAAAAAATACATCTAGTAAAGATGTCCATTAACCTTGCCAAAGAAACCGCTGAATCTCAATCATGTGAGCCCACATCATCTTCTCCATCGTCGTCACCCTCACTAATTGAATCTAGCACCAAGTTAGGTAAAGCAATAGTAGGGTTGAGGGTCTTCAATTGATCAAACCAATTAACTAAAGCAGTTTTCATTGCTTGGTTTGCTTGGGTATATTTCTTGCGTTTCTGTGACTCCACTGCCAGCTGTGATTGCATATCTTCTACGGTTCTCTTTAGCTTTTGATTTTCCTCAACTACAGCTGCAATAGTGTTTGTATCATCTTTAGCATGGTTTTTACGGCTAGATTGGCTTGTGGTGTTTCGGTATGAATCTCCTTGTGGTCCAAAACCACAAACATGGCCTCGATCTGTCACACCATTTGCATCAATCCAAATCTTCATTTGCTCTTTATAAGTAAGTTGAGGTTCAGTTGGTTGGTTGGAGCCTTTAGCCAAGGCTTCAGTCGATTGACTAGCAAGAGTCTCATCGAGCTTTTTCAAATATTTTTCCTAGAATGAATTTTACACTAGTAAGTTTATAAACATATTATATAAAGGACATATAAACATAAAATATAAGATCTCCAAAACTTACATGAGTTGTCTCACATTTATCCTCCACCCATTCGTGACCTTTCTTTTGATGTAGACGAAGATACACACGACTCACAGTAGGTACTTCACCTTTATCAATCTAAAATAAAACAAATATGAAAAAAAAAGAAGGGGTTTAGTTATCATCAAGGTGATCGCTCAATAATCACGAGAATATTGGTCATTGCAGCGTCTTTTGCATTAATCCCAAACTAATTTATCTGTTCCAAATAGCTACAAAGTGTGCATATTTGTGGGCTTCAAGTAATCAACTGTAACACCTGTAAGCCTAAGCAACAAATTGGGAAACTTACTTTCGGAATCTTTTTTCTTCTTTGGATTAAATTTTTTAGCCAGTTAACTAAAGCCATAGCTAATTTAACCCTGTAAGCCAGTTACCTGTTTTCAAGTTAATTGGCTTTTTTGTCTTTTTTCTTCTTTGCTTACTTTAGGAACCTTTTAGTAATGAACTGTGAGCCTAAGCAACAACAGTTGGGAAACGGATAGTTGTGTATCTCAAGGTACATAGGTAATGAGGAAAGTAACAACCCCTTATAGCAATTGTTAATTTTGACAACACATTGACAAAATTCTGGGTTAAGTTGAGGGAACCTACTGGAGCACACACTTATACTAAACTCAAGGGATGTTTGACTCTAACTACCGTATATTAAAAATTGATACTAAAAAATCTGAAAAAAATCCGGCAAAACTTCCCCTAAAATTGGACCATTACCTAGACTTATCGTCTCATATTTTATCTTGAAAATAAACATAAAATCAATACTAGTCTCAACGGTCACACGCCGGAGAATCACATCCAAACACAACACTACAGGCCACACGCCTTGACAAGAATAGTCACAAATAATGAACACAAGATAATAAAGCAATAGTATCTTATGCATTCAAAAAATGAAATTTGGAGTAGAGTATTAGAAAGTTACCATATTCTTCTTATGCACATTCACTGGGATGGAACCGCCAGTATGAACGGAAGAACCAACACCATCTGTTGATGCACGAGCCGTTGTTGCAGCATTGCTCTTGTTTTTAAACACTTCAGAATTCCAATATTCCCAAAGACCATTCCAGATAGCTTCATCAAGCCATTGTGGGCAAGTATCAGGTTTCATTCGAACTTCTCTAAAAGTGTCTTTTAATGACTCCCGACAACGATATTCAAATCTTTCTCTGATGGCTTTGTCGTCATGTTCCTCCCACCAATAGAATTTCTATACAAGATTATTCACACATGTAAACGCGATAAGTTATCAAGTTAGAATCATAAACTGAGTAAGATATATATAAATGTGTGAAACACTTGCCTTGAATTCATCGAACCACATATCACGAACCCCTCGAGGAACCTTACCCCATGAAGGATATGCACCCTCAAACTTTCCACGATATATATCAGTGATTTTTCGAACTATTTTCGGATGTTGTTGTGCACAAAACAACCTACACAGAAACAAATTTGACATGTGCATTCAATCTAAAACAAAACAAATAGAAAAACTAAATGTAAACTATACAAGTAGTCATAGATAAGGATCATACCCTTTCTCCTCGAGCCAAATCTCAGTTTTCCCCGTCTTGCGATGTTCAACTCACTAGAAGAAGTAACGTTCAACTCTGAGTGCCCAGATGAATGAGCGTTGCGGGAGATATCATCATTTGGATTTTGGGATGAAGAAGGGATACGAGGGCCGCTTACATTAGGCTGTGGTGTTTCATTAGAGCTAAAAACTGGAGTTTGGACTATAGGGGAGGAAAATGAGGCATCATGTGAGTTACGAATAGAAGCTGAGTGATTAGTAGTTGGAGTTACACTAGGAATTGGAGGTGGGATTGGTGTAGCAATAGGAGGTGTAGTAATGGAAGGAGTGTTTCTTCTGACCAAGCGAATATGCCTACGACCTCCTTTTTGTGGACCTTTTTCCGAACTCGTACCTGCCATTTTCACTTTGAAGAGGAAAAAACGCAAAGTCCATAGTAAAAAGAACAACATTAAATGTACATATATTAGTCTACTAGTACCATACCACATACATATAAAACAAAATACGAACATAATAAATTTAAACAATGTCTTACAAGACAATAAAATGACAATCAAAGTCCAACATAATAAATAGAAATTGTTAACTCAATATTAGTCATCATCTTCATCTTCACTATCTTCTTCATCTTCACTACTATCATCTGAACAAATGTCACCACCCTCTAAATCAACATCTTCGTCACTAACAAAATCCTCAAATTCTCCCTCTTCGTCTTCCTCTTCTTCTTCCTCTTCTTCCTCCTCCTCCTCCTCCTCCTCCTCCTCATCCTCCTCCTCCTCCTCCTCTCCTATATTACTTAGATTAAGAATGTTCATATCAACTTCTTCCATGTAACCAACATGATCTCGCATGTTTTGAATCGATTCTTCATACTCTACCTCCACACCCACATTAGACATGGTTTCCTCTTGATGTGCAAGAGGCAACATATATTTATTATCCACTCTAGATCCTGGTCTGGTTTTGATGATAACCCACCAAGGTAATTTATCTCTTGTTTTTTGTGGATAAGGCATGTAATACACTTGGGTTGTAGCATCTGCTAGTACAAATGGATCATATTTTCTACATCGCCTATCATGTCGAACCGCAACTATTCGAACCATGGGAAAACGGTGGGAAATATCAAACAGTGGGAAAATAGTGGGAAATTTCCCACTGCTGTTGTTCGGTGGGAAAATTACAGTGGGAAATGAGTTGTTTTCTAGTAGTGTCACCAAGGCAATGAGCTCTGTGCCGGCTTTTGCTGACAAATACTTAGAAGTTCCATTACCTGCTCAACCAACTTTGAAGATAGCTGACAAGGTTGAAGTGCCGAATATTAGGTTCAAACCTTCTGAGAATCCTATTCATCATGTAGAGGAGTTCATGAGGCTGGCGCCCTTGAATCGAATTGATGTTGACCTATACTCTACCGTCTTCCCATCCACTCTAGATGGAGAAGCAAAGGTATGGTATCACGCTCTGTTGCCCCAAATCAAAGCCAATTGGACTGAATTGTTCAAAGCCTTCATCCACCACTACACACGCATCCAGAAGAAACAAGCTACAGTAGACGATCTAACCGCTATGAAGCAACGGGATGATGAGTCCTGTATGGACTACTTCGAGAGGTGGCACACAAAATTGTCCAACATCGACGAGGCAATTCCTCTCCGTCTACAGTTATCTACCTTTAAGCAAGGACTCAAGAGTAGCCTATCCAAGCATTTGGGATACCATGTCGTCAAAGACTTTGATTACCTAAAGGACATTTGTGTCCAACTAGAAGCCATGCAAAATGATAAGACAACTTTGCCTGGATGGAAAGGGTCCAGCTCCAACAGGAGGGCTACTAGTGCGGCTAGCCACCCTCCTAAAATCATGGAGACTAACTCTATCCAGTGCAAGGAGCCTTATGTACCGAAATATGAGACTTATACGCCATTGGATGTTCCTTATTCTCAGGCTCTCGACCGTCTGGTTAAGAAGGGTATCCTGGTTTTGCCCTTACCAAAGGAAGAACCAGAAATCAAAGGCAGAAATTGGGATGCCAACCAATTTTGCCGCTATCACCGTTGCTGAGGTCATGACACTAAGAAATGTTGGACCTTAAGGAACAAGATAGAGGATATGACAAGAGCAGGGACGCTACCAATGCCAAAAGCTGCCAAGAAACCAAACAATCAGAGTAATCCTATGCCAGAGCATGCAAATGCTATCTTATGCGGGGATTTCAGCTTCGACCCCTCTGCTTTGATTGTAGAAACAGGTCAACCTGTCCCCGAAATAGTTGGGTTCCCTGAAGGTCTACTGATTCATGGTATTTAGGATAGCGGCGAGGATGATGAGCACGAGCATTCTGAGACAGAATGGATGGAGACAGACGAATCAGATGATGTAGCATTCCTTACTCGGTCTGGCCGTCACAACAACAACAGGAATACCACTATCCCAGTAGCTGTTCCTAACCTTACACCAATAAATGGCGGTGACCATCAGACCTCTTCTAAGGATCCTCTTCTTTGTCAACTCAAAAAGACTAGGGCTGAGGTCACCATATGGCAACTCATATGCACTTCACATGCTCATAGGCAGAAGATGTTGGATGCCCTTACAACACTCACGGTATCAGCTGCAACAACTCCTGAAACTTTGGTTGCTCATGTGACTACCCAGCAAGAGATGATCACCTTTGGAATTGAAGATCTACCTCAGGGAGGAGCATCTCACAACAAAGCCCTATACCTCACGGTGCAATGTCCCAACAAAACTATCCACTGGTTTTGGTTGACAATGGTTCGACTGTAAATGTGTGCCCTTGGAGGACGGCACAGAAATTGGGAGTACAACAACAACACTTGGCTCAAAATGGTGTACAACTCAGGGCTTATGACAATTCACCCCGGAAGTCTGTCGGATCTGTGGTGTTGCCCATTACTACCGGTAGCATCACTCGGAATGTGGAATTTGTGGTACTAGACATTCCAACCTCCTTCAATTTGCTACTAGGGAAGCCATGGCTTCACGAGTGTAACGCTATAGCATCCACCTTACATCAGAAGGTGAAAATGTTGGTTCAAGGGCAAGTGATCACTATCTCAGGAGAATCTATCAATGCTATTTTCACTCCTAAACAGTCAACTCTTGAGGTGGAGCACAACTCGATGGACGAAGAACTCCACAATTTTGAGCTTGTGGCGATGATGAGTAAGCATGAAGCACCTTTTGACTTTGATCCCTACTCAAATCCCAAGGTACATGCTATGCTCAAGAGACAAGGACATTTCCTTGGAATGCCACTAGGGAAGAACCCGAAGAATAAAATCCCTCCTGTGTTCAAGACTTTTAAGCAGAAGGGAAGGTTTGGCTTAGGCTATAGGCCAACTGAGAAGGAGGCTAGGTTCGCAAAAATGGCTATCATTGAACAGAAGAGAATGGACAACCCTCCTACCTTATTCCAGGTAAAGCCCTACTCACTCACTCTGAATGGACAATTTGTCAGGGAAGGTGATGACTTCCCCTACTATGGGTTTCCCGAGCCTTTCTATCTGAAAAACAAAGGAGTTCAAGTTGCTGGACTGGAAGTCTTCAATGATTGCTCCATTAATATGGCTACTGTCTTTGTTCCCGCTCAGGAAAAACAGCCTCCATTAGAATGGACTCATCTTGCTGGAAGCAACATCTTTGGCATGCTGTTCGGGAAAGAAGCGGCCCCGGAGAAGTCTGAAGCCGATGCTGTTATTGCTGCACTGTCTAACCCAACCTTTGATCCAAGTCTTATGATTGCTGAAGACGGAGAGGTTAAGGCGGTCTCGTGGGTCGACGCTGAGGAGAATACTTTTGCTTTACCTATAGGAGAGTCTGTTCCTAAGGACCTAGAGTCAGGTTTTAATGGTCTAGAGTCAAGTGAGTCTGATCTTGAATCTGCTGGCGATGTATTCCTTTCTGCATTCAATAAAATGAACCTTTCTGCTTACTTTGATTCTTCTTTCCCCTCTTCCCTGAGCTGCTGCGCCAATAATAATCTGGAATTTAATGAACCCTTAAAAGAATTTTCTAATGAACATGAGCATAAGATGGCGGTATTGGAAGACACCATCACCATAAATGTGGGCACAGAAGGACAGCCTCGGGAATTGAAGTTAGGTAGCTCGCTCACAGCAGAAGAACGGGTGTCCTTTACAGAGCTTCTCAAGGAGGGATTTTTTGCTTTTTGGACCCTGTATTTTGGGGGTATTTACAATCTGGACCTCCATGTTTCAAAGTTTACAATTTAGACCCTGTACTTTGTTTCCGGCTACAATTTGGACATAATTAGAGGGGTCCGGCCAAAAGAGGCCCTTATTGTAGTTTGACTGATTTTTCTTTCTAAAGTTGCCCCTTAATTATTTCTGTACTTCCAAATTTACCCTTCATTTATTCGGTTTTCTGGGAGTTTGGAGTTGAATAGTCACTAAGGGTGGGATATGCGTATGGGCTGTGAAATTGAAGTCTTCAGTCTAGTCAATTTCAAAAGGAAATTCAAAATAAATGAATAAATGAAATAAGGGTAAATCGGTTAGTTTATGCAAGATTTTGGTCTTTACTGGAGTCAAACTTAACTTTGGGCTAAATTTTTTGGGTCCACATTGTATAGGGTCCAAATTGTAAACTTTGAAACATGGGGGTCCACATTGTAAATACCCCAAAATACAGGGTCCAAAAAGCAAAAAACCCCTCAAGGAGTTTGTGGATGTATTCGCCTGGTCTTATGAAGACATGCCTGGGATTGACAGGGAAATTGCGGAGCATACCATCCCTTTGCTTCCTGACGCAAAGCTGGTTCGACAAAAGGCTAGAAGGATCAAGCCTGAATGGGCTAAGAAGATCGAGGAAGAAGTGATCAAGCAGCTTAACGCTAAGTTCATCAAAGCATTCCAATATCCCGAATGGATTGCTAACATTGTCCCGGTACCCAAGAAAGATGGGAAGGTGCGCATGTGTGTAGATTTTCGAGACCTTAAAAAAGCTAGTCCCAATGATAGTTTCCCTTTACCTCACATCTATGTATTAGTGGATAACACTTGCGGACACGAACTACTATCCTTTATAGATGGATATGCGGGTTATAACCAAATCAAAATGGCGGAAGAGGACATGGAGAAAACCTCATTCACTACACCATGGGGAACATATTGTTATGTGGTTATGCCTTTTGGTCTCAAAAATGCCGGGGCAACATACCAACGGACAACCAACACCCTACTTCACGATATGATGCATGTAGAGGTAGAGGTTTATGTGGATGACATGATCGTAAAATCCAAAACAAGGGAAGGGCACCTTCCTAACCTTCGCAAATTTTTCCTCCGACTTTGCAAATATAAGATGCGACTTAATCCAGCAAAGTGCACTTTTGGTGTCACCTCTGGGAAGCTGCTAGGCTATGTGGTCAGCCAACGAGGCATTGAAGTTGACCCTTCGAAGATAAAGGCTATCCAAGAGTTGCAACCACCTAAAACAGAGAAGGGGATAAGGGGTTTCCTAGGACGAGTCCAATACATCAGCAGGTTCATCTCGAAGCTCACCATGACTTGTGAACCTTTGTTCAAGAAATTAAAGAAAGGAAACAAAATAGAATGGGACAATCAATGTCAAGCGACCTTCGACAAAATCAAGGAATATTTAGAACATCCTCCAGTCCTCATGCCGCCAGTATCAGATGAGCCTCTACTCCTTTACCTTACTGTAACTAGCTTTGCAATGGGGGCTATGTTAGCTCAGAAGGCCAAAGGTCAAGAGAGCGCCATCTACTACTTGAGCAAGAAATTCTTGGACTACGAAAGTCGATATGTAGACATAGAGAAAATGGCTCTTGCACTAGTATGGGCTACCAAGAAGCTAAGACATTACATGCTTTCACATACTATATATGTCATAGCTGAGAATAATCCCATCAAGTTTATCATGGAGCAACCTACCATCAACAATCGCATCGCTCGATGGGTGGTCGTGCTTTCGGAGTTCAATCTTCTATACTTGCCTCAGAAATCCCTCAAAGGACGGGTTTTCTCGGATTTCCTGGCCGCTTCTCCATCAAAGGAACCTCCAAGCACTCACTTAGAATTCCCAGATGAGAACATATTTTTCACTGATGAAATCACATGGGAAATGTATTTCGACGGAGCTTCTAACCAAATGGGCTGCAGAGTAGGAGTACTATTGATTTCACCAGAAGGGGCACATGTCCCTGTATCTGTGAAGTTGGACTTTGATGCTACTAACAATGCTGCAGAATATGAAGCATGTATCAGGGGTTTGCAAGTCGCCTTGGCCTTAGGCATACGCCATGTAAAAGTCTTTGGAGATTCTAGCCTCATCATTAACCAGGCTAAAAATACATGGAAGGTCCGGAATGAATGTCTCATGGAATATCAACGGAAGCTTTTTGGACTTGCCGACCAATTTGAGAAAATCAGTTTCCAGTACCTCTCAAGAGATCACAATGGATTAGCTGACGCCTTAGCCAAGTTGTCTTCAATGATATCCATACCATCAGGCACGCTTCAATTACCAATAGTAATGGGGCGATAGTCTGAACCGGCATATGTTTGCCACTTGGAACCACAAGAGGTAGAAACTAAGGAATGGTTCCATGACATATACAATTTTCTTCGGAAAGGAGAATATCCAGCTGAGTTGGACACTCGAGGACGACGAGCAGTCAGGTATCTAGCAGCACAATACTGCTTAATCCAAGATCGACTCTACAAAAAATCACCTACGGGCATTAATTTGTTGTGCATTGACGCTAAAAGTGCCAAGGAGATCATGACTACTGTACATGGAGGAGAGTGCGGTCCCCACATGAATGGACGAATGTTAGCAAAGAAGATCCAAAGGGCTGGTTACTATTGGACCACTATGGAGGCAGATTGCTTAGAGTTCGTTCGAAAGTGCCACAAATGCCAGGAATATGCCAACCTACAGCATCAACCTCCGTCATACCTGACCACTTTGACATCTCCATGGCCATTCTCGGTATGGGATATTGACATCATTGGCAAGATACACCCAACCGGAACAGGAGGACATGAGTACATATTGGTTGCCATCGACTACTTCACCAAGTGGGGGGAGGCAGTCTCTTTTGCCAAACTCACATCCAAACATGTGGCCAAATTCATTCTTCAAAACATCATATGTCGATACGGAGTGCCTCATGAGATCATTAGTGACAACAGAAGCCACTTTCGGAAGGAGGTGGAATCCTTGCTCGCCACTTACAAAATCCAGCATCATCGGTCTTCGCCATACCAGCCTCAAGCCAATGGAGCTGTGGAAGCGGCCAATAAGACGATGTTAGGGATTATCAAGAAGATGGTTGTCACTTACAAGGATTGGCCAGATAAATTAACATTTGCCCTATGGGGATACTGAACCTCTATACGAACCGCTACGGGGGCAACACCGTATTCTCTGGTATATGGGATGGAAGCAGTCCTCCCAATTGAAGTAGCGATCCCTTGGTTACGAATAGTGGCCGAGAGTCAGTTGCCAAAAGCAGAATGGGCTAGGGCAAGATTCGAGGAGCTGATGTTGATGGATGAAAGGCGATTAAGAGCATTACATAATGTGCAAGTATACCAAAATAGGATCACTCGAGTTTTTAATAAGAAGGTGAAAAGTCATTCACTTCAAGCAGGTGATTTGGTGCTTAAGGAGATGAGGGCACCTATACAGGATCCAAGTTGAAAATTTGCACCTAATTGGAAGGGTCCTTACATGATTAAGAATATTTTGCTAGGAGGGGCAGCTCGGCTCGCTACCATGGATGGAAAAGATATAATTCAGCCCACAAATTTGGATCAACTAAAGCGATATTACACCTAATATAACCAAGCAATTGGAAAACTAATTTTCAGACACTTGAGATATATTTAATAAATGCTCATGTACTTAAGGAAAATAAAGTTTGCGAGAACACAATATTTGTGAACAATATTTCTCCTTTATTAAATGAAAATGCAAATACATTATTTGTAACATAAGAAAATCCGAAAGGCATAATTAAATCAAAGATTATTCTGGCAAAGCAGTTTCAGTTCCTTCACTCCATTCATCTTCTAATCTTGTTTCACCTTCTCTACTTCGCCAGTTGTCTCATGGTCGATCTCCATGTCTCTGGGTCCGTTAATCGCTTTCTCTTTGTCCTTGGGCTTATAGGCCCGCCTGCCTGATTTCCGTGTATTAATTCTCGGACCAAGTCTATCTTTTACTGAGTCTCTCGCGCCAAGACGGTCTTTTACTGAGGTACGAGGACCCAACCTTTCCTTCACAGGTGTTTGTCTTCGTCTCGCTTCCCCAGCACAGCGAGATTCGATAGCAGCAATCAGCCATCCGTGATAACCAGCATCGGCAATGTAAGACACACGTATTTTTGGCGGAGATTTGAGAGTTGATCTTTTCTCTCAATACTTCAGCCATGACTCGATCATCGAACTTCGAAGCATCAGTTGATCAGGGGTTTCACACAGAAGCTCGGGGATGTCCTGCTGGCGGCCCGTTTGGCGCTTCACTTGCGCCGGAAAATAAAAGGTCATGTGCGTCAAGCCGGCGAGACACACATAAGCATTACGGAAATCATGGGTTATATAATCAGAAATGTGCCACCACTCGATCCACCATACGATCTCCCGAGGCTCCTTTAAGAACGCAATCCATTCCGTTACCGAGCGGAGGACGGTGTACTTTCTCTTTCTTTGACAATAGTTCGCCAACGCCGATGAAGTCGGGGGCTCTTCAATGAGGCCCAAGTGCTCCATTAACTAGATCTGTCCAGCGATTAGCCAAGGTTAGAATTGCACACCAATTCTCCTCAACTAAAAAAAAAAAAAAAAACCCGCGCGGGTTTTGCAAATAGTAGGGGCAAAATAAAAAGAGCAAATCAAATAGTGGCAGAAAAGATACCTGAAGTAGCAGCGGGCTCCCTCGAAAGTCATGTTCAGGATGCGGATCATCCAAGCCCATCATGGTTTCCGCTAACATTAGGGGCACGGGATTGTAGCCTCGGGACATGTCGTCAACGATTTGAATTAAATTCGCTGGTCCGGTTCTTTTACCGCCATGATAAAAGCAAAACTCGCCAAGAAGACATAATACGAGCGCTCGCATTCGTATCACAGGACCTAATTCCAAAGTATGAGGAGATTGAAAATATTCGACTATAGTTTGGAAGTGTACCTTTTTGCCGAATATTGTGCTCTAAATGACCCGAGACGAAAGACATAAGAACTCCTTGTATTGTTTGGGGGTGTCCATTGGTAAGGGAGGCGATGTCGGACGAGCAAAGTGATTTGTCCCTAAGATCGAGGACCATTCCTCCGAGAGCGGGCAGAGTACCTTCCACGCGAACCGAAAGACATGCATTTTCGAATCCCTGAAAGTCTCTGCCGTGCGGAGAAAATCGTGGTTGATCCTCACTTGGCGAAGACTCAATAAGCCCGTCAGCTTGTATCTTCCGAGCTATTTCTCTTCTTCCTTCGATCGGGTGCTCATCCAAGTTGCAAGTTTCTTCTCGAACGCCATGAGAATAGGGGGGATGTTTTTTTTGTATTCTTGAAGAAGACTTTGAATTGATGATGAAGAGTGATGATTACATGCATAACATTGGGTATTTATACACCTCCATTCAAGCTCAAAATGGAGAAAGACAACCAGCAACGATCACATAGCCGTTGCGCTCCATATCCCTTGATTTCAGCCCATCAAGCAACGGCTAGTAAAAAAAAATAGGGGGGAAATAAAATCAAAACCCGCGCGGGTTTTTATGTGTCCAGAACCGCGTTCGCGCTCGCCCAAGCCCAAAGCCCAGGGTCTGCTGAGGAGAAAGCCCGCGCGGGCTTTCAGACGTCATGGGCCGCCTCTCCGCGGCTCGGCCCACCCGCTTCTGATTGTAGTTGGGCCCTGGAATTAAATTGGCCCGTTCGTATATTTTTAATGTTTTGGATCTTGACCCGATGGTGCTCGGTTCTGAAATTTTTGCTTGAGTTTACTCTGACACTTAAGTTTTGTTTTCTGTTTATTTTCTTTTTCTTTTTGGGGAAGCGGGTTTAAGTTGGGGATTAACCCCATCATGTAGAGAGTCGTTCAGTACATAAATAAAATAAAGTTGTGTGTTCACCAAGTCTTGCATATAAAAATAAGAAATAAAATGCATAAAAGTCTTGCATTAAAATAAAAAAAAAGTAGAACAAATTAGCTTCACTTAATAAAAAAAAAAAGAAGATGCATAGAGTCTTGCTTGTCATTGGTTTGATTACCACAGGGACCCCGAATCGCCGCTGTCCTCAATCAGGTCGGTACCAGCATGAGAAGTCCTAGCGTTAGAAGCGCCAGCTGTACCAAAATAGGTGTCCCAGAAATAGTAGTCAAAACCAGGTGCTGTCTACGGTGGCCCAGACAAGGGAACTTCGGAAGGATGCACGCTCGACGGTGATGAATCCTCCCCTGAACCAGCTAGCCATGAATGGTCAGGAACACGCCACTCAATAGAAGAGGTAGGCCATACAGGACCAGTTCTGTAACTGGGGGATGGCCAACCAGAAGAGGTAGATCCCCCTAGCCAAGAGTGTTGGGGTGCAGACCACTCTTGCGTATCCACAGGCCATGAAGGCCCCATTCGAGGCGGGTGGCCATCCAAGCGAGTAAGAGCGTAACCAAAGGAGGAGGCGTCGTATGGCGCAGGACGTGAGGTAGCGTCATCCGCTAGGGCCTGACCGCCAGGATACCTTACGGATGCACTTGAGTCATGGTCCCTCACCACAATCTCTCGACCACGACGAGCAGAACGCACTGACGTTGGAGTACGGCGGGAGTGAGACGGCCGGTTGGTAGCACTCGATTCTGAAGCATCCTCCACCCAATATGAATGAGGCTGGGTATCGCCACCGTACCCAACGCTGTGATGTGACCCCCCTTGGCCAGGATGCTCTTCCAGGGACATCTGAGCCATGTCTTCATTCATAGGTCGACGGCCTCTACTAGCAGATCCGCTACGATGTGACCCCGTGGAATGATGACCTTCGGCCATGATGCCTTTACCACAACCCTCCGGTACAGCTTTCAGAGGAGGACGAGTGGACCCACCAACCTCATCCCGTGATCGACCCCGGGAAGAATATTCCCCTGCCGAAGAACGACGTGGGGGCTCGGTACGAGGAACTCCCGCAGTAGAGCGTCGAGGTGGTTCCCGAGGAACAGACTCAACATCAGCCTCCATGTCAGCTCGCCCAGCGATGTTCCCGCGATATCTGCCTGAGCTAGTGAATGACCGGTTGACGTGTTTCAACATGGTACTCCATTCTTTGGTCATTTTCCTAAAGACGGGCCATCGTGGCTCAAAGGCAATGAAGACAAAGGTTACACATGCATAATCGGTCCATGAGGTAAAAGGAAGCAACAAGAGATGAGGGATTACCGGTTTTCGATCAAACTCTTCGAGTGTAGAGCACTGACTGCTGGTCTCAACCTCCAAGAAACCACCGATCCTTCTTCCCGCAGGTGGGGCCTCCACCTCAGCAGCCATAGCATATGGCCCCAACTACAAGACTTTATGGTTAGGAGTCGATCAAAGGCACAACATGAAGAAAAGCGAGAAATACCTACCACTCGGGGCGCTAGACGGCTCAAGTAGCGTTGGAATTTCTCATTAAAATGCTCCTGAGGAACGTCATGCACGAAGTTGTCGAAATCTCGACCACGAATCCAATCTCCCAAGACGTCCAGATTGATGCGCCAAGGCTCGAACATGTGCTCTGGAGGATCATGGGGTATGAGGCCAGGATATCCACCCAGGATCTGCCTCGTAGCTCTCTCCCCCAGATACCATATGAAGCCCGAGGGTCCCTCCATCTGGATGCGGAGGCGAGTATCGTGCTCCACTTGTTGCAAAGGGGTTGGCAGTCCACTCAAATCAAACCCCGCCCATGGACGCCAGTTCACGTGATCTTGTGAAAGATAGAGAGTCATGTCAAGAATGGAGGCAAAAAAAAAAATAAGATAAACATGTCAGGCATAAAGAAATACCGGGGTAAGGTCATCCAACACACGACGAATATGGTCAAGGCTGCCTGGCTGGAATTTCTTCCCTCGTATACCCTCAGCAGTCCAGCGTTCAACAGCTGGGATCGTCTTATTTCTCTTGGAGCGAATGCCCAAGGACAGGATATACTCATATGCCCATGACTGCATGATTATAAAGTCAAAAGAAATAGCAAAAGAGTAGCAAAACTACAAAGATAAGAGTCTCGGGGACGTACCTCGACCACCTTCCACAACGAAGGACCATACTGAAAGCGGGTATGAGACTCGTGGAGGTAAACGGGATCATCATCCAGCGTCAGTCTGACACCGCAACGAAGCTAGAGGAGGAAATTCGCATACGCAGCCTTGCCCCAATTCAAGTTCCGAACCTCGTTCAAGTTCAGGAGATTCCGGAAACAGCTCAAAGTAATGTTATCTCCCCGATTGGCAAAAATAGTGGCGGAAATAACATAAGCCAAGAAGATAAAGCGACGTTGATCTCCGGGCAAATTCTGAAAGTTGGCATCACGAATGGTCGCCTCGAAGTGCGCATATGTGAGGTTGGATAGGCCCTGGCCTGGGCCTAAGCGCGCTGACACTGGACCCAGCATGTCCAGAACCATTGGTCGAATCTCGGCATTAAATACTATGTCACGCCCACCCCAAGTAAGACCAATGATCATAACAAAATCTGTGGGGGTAATCGTCATCTCACCCACAGGTAGATGGAAGGAGTTGGTCGTGTCCCAAAACCTTTCCGCCATAGCGCGGCCTATCACGCGAAATGTACGACCTTTCCTGGCCACTGGGCACTTCAAGAACGGCATAAGTCCTGCCGCAGTAAGGGTGCTGCTAACGAAATCCCCGGAAATTGAATCAGCCACCTTTAGGAGATCCTTTAGGACGCTGGGCGTTTTAAAGTTATCCTCCTAATGGCAAAACGAGAAAGGGCAAAATTAAAGTCGGGGGCTCACTTAATGCGTTGACCAAGGCATAGTCTTTTAGGCTCTAGCTGGACCCAGCACCAATAATGGGCCCACAGTCATGGCCCGCAAGATAAAGGAATTGAAAAAATGAAACAAAAAAAAAAAAGAGAAAATGGCAAAAAGAATCTGTCGGCCCAAATGAGCCGGCCCAGCAGAGCTAAAACCCGCACGGGCTTTGGCTCAGCTAATGGGCCGCCCATCCAGGCCCAGTTTCTTTTTGCGGGGTTTATGGTCCAGAAAACCCGCACGGGGTTTGGTTCAGCTAATGGGCCGCCCATCCAGGCCCAGTTTTTTTTTCAGGGTTTATGGTCTAAAAAGCCCGCGCGGGTTTTCCTTGTGCAAGTGGGCCGAGTGTTTTTGTTTCCTTCGGGCCGAACATGCATACAATCCATTCTGTGGGTCAGGTTTGGTCTGTCTCTCAAAGTGGGTTATTATTGTAAATAAATAAAGAGACGTCGCTGGGACATGCATATACATCAATTCAAGGCATGCTTAAAATAATAAAAATCGACAAGACATGAAAAATTAAATTTGTGCTTGCTCATTTTCATTATTAAAACTAAGCGTCAAAAGAAGAGTTTTCGACATGATACCTTGTCATGGGAACGGTAGAACCAAGCATGCTTCCAAGTTTGGATAGTGAGATCTGAAGGGTCAGCATTTGCACCCGGGATAAAATTGCGCCTCGAAGACATCTCATGAGGCCATGTTGCCGCATGTGGAAGAGGAGGATTTCTGCGACTTCTGCGATGCATTTTCTCAAGAACTTGTATTATCTCCAAAAAGCAATTTTCTAGAGAGAGAAAAGAGGAGCTAGGGAGATGATGAGAAGAAGTTGAAGGTGTGAATGAAAGAGATGAATGAGGCTTGGCATTTATAGAAATGAAGAGTGAATGTGAACCGCTCGTTTCTAGGGCCCGCCTCGAGATGCCAAATGCGTTTCATTGGCCGAAAATCGAAAGGTCATCCCTTTGCCACCAAAGATGAGACCGAGCTGTGTGGCATCCTCTCGTCCACACAAGTGCATGGCCCACCATTGATTCCCTTTCACGAGGAGAGAACAAAACAAAAGAGAAAATAGGGGCTAAAACCCGCGCGGTTTTTGAGCACCCTACAGGCCCATTTTCACGGCCTAGCGCTTTTCAACGGCCCAGCACGGGTTTTATACCAACAATTTTTTTTTTCGTCTCAGCGGCCCAAGTTCAGCGGCCTAAGAGTCCCCAACATTCAGGTAAAAATCTAAATCCATTTGCATTTTTTGCGAAAACTAATATCTGCTCTTGCGATGATTTCCAGGTTGCCACATAAAGGAGCACCATCACCCGGTCACCGCTAAAAGGGACCATCCAGCAGGTTGCCGTACAAAAGAGCACCATCACCCGGTCGCCGCTAAAAAGGGACCATCTATCATCCATTTACCATACAAAAGAGCACCAACAGCGACAGTCGTCAAACGGTTGCCACCTAAAGGCCTCCACCGATGTCGTCAACGACAGTCGTCCAATGGTTGCCACCTAAAGGCCACCCACGATGTCGTCAGCATCAGTCGTTTAACGGTTACCATCTAAAGTTTACCGACGACCTCTTCATCAACAGCAGCAGTCGTCCAGACGGATTCCACCTAAAGGTCTCCAACGACATCAAGAGCAGCAATCGTCCAGACGGATTCCACCTAAAGGTCTCCAAGGACATCAACAACAGCAGTCGTCTAGACGGATTCCACCTAAAGGTGTCCAAGGACGTCTACAGTAGCAGCCGTTCAACGCTCGCCACCTAAAGGTTACCAACGACGTCATCAGCCGGCCGCCATATAAAAGAGCACCACCAGCATCAGTACAGACGTCAAGGCTACTTTGTCCTTCGTCCTATTCGGACTCGATCAAAGTGGGGGCTCTCTGTAGATACCGGGATTTGCACCAATATAATCCCGACTTATCAAAAGTGTGAACAAAGCATTTGGGCCGATACCCAAACGGATCATGGGCTCAATGCAAATCAAGCAGGACAACAAAAGAGAGCGGCCCACAACCAACATCAAAACCCGCACGGGTTTTAAAGTGAAGACGGCCCAAAACCAAGACAGGCCCAAGGCGCGCCCCAGCCCATCTTTTAAAACCCACGCGGGTTATCCACAACCTAAGCGCATCGTTTTGGCTTTGTCCACGTCACCGATCCGTGCCTGAATATTATAAAACCCACGCGGGTTTTATCTTCAAAAATCCGGCGCTAAAATCACCTTGATCACCCTCCCTTGATATTAGCCCCATGTGTTTTTGACCCTAACCTTGACTACATGATTGCATGGCATAATCATGGGGATGTGTCTCCATAATTTTCCCTCCTAAATCTCACCTCCTCCACTTATAAATACCCCCTCCATTCTTCCACTCATCTCACCAACAACTCTCATAAACCACCTCTATTATTCTCATTTCATCAATTATCACCACCATTATCCTCGCACCAACTATCATCATAATCCTATCCACACTCTCTTAAACTCTCCATATTATACTCATTCTCATATTACTATACCTTCACTCAACCAAATTCCCACCAAATAACCATCCATACATCACATTTCCATCCCCCTCACACTTCCATTCTTTTCATCCATCAAGTTTAGGCGAAGTCAAGAGTTTCAACTGACACATTCGGGCTCCTAAAATAAAAACCTCTTTTTAATTCCATTACTTGTGCATATTTTGTAAATTAAAAACCTCTTTTTATATTGCATTTTAAGAATATAATTTTGCGAAATCAATTAAACTTCTCCTCGCTTTATTTCATTTTAATGTCGATTTTAGTAGAGTCCGTTTTCTAACGGGCGAATTCAAGAATTTTATAATTCTTGAATTAGTAGCCTTACCCCCTGAGCTTAGAATCGGGTTTCGTAGACCGGAGTTATTTTATTATTTTATGGTTTGTCGGTTTCCTTAAATCGGCTGGCGACTCTTACTTTTTTATAATCCGTTTAATTATTTAAACACTTGAATATGCGCTAAAAATAATTAAAAATGGCTCAAAATTTCCCAATTCACTCAAGATTTAAACCGAGAGAAAGTGGGTGGGTCATGAAGTCATAAAACCCGTACGGGTTTTATGGCTTCTGATCCAGTTTCTCTGGCCCGGGAAAGCAAACGGCCCGGCCCAACGACAGACAAAATCCGCGATGGTTTTGGCTGTTGTGACGATTGCTTCATACGGGCCCAGTCATTTTGGGCCAACTTCGAGCTATGCTTAATGTATTTCTGGCATAATTTCAAATATTTAAATAATAGAAAACGGATTTGTAAAAATAAATAAAATTTCACTATCCCGAAAAATGAATTTCACAAAATAAAAATATCCTTATTTAAGGATTAAGCAACCTTAGTCGGTTCCCAATCGTTTAAGTAGCGCACCGCGGAGAAAAGTGGTCTCACTTTTCCCGGGGTCCTACAGCGATCGGGAGCCGACTAAGGTTGCTTAATCCTTAAATAAGGATATTTTTGTTTTTCGAAATTCATTTTCAGGGTAATGAAACTTTATTTATTTATAAACCCATTTTTTATTATTTAAATTATCCAAAATTACACAAATTAATTTAACAATAATTTAATCCCGGTCCAATCACTAAATTCAAGCCCAAAGAGGAGCAGACGGGCCACCAGAAAATGCTAAAACCCGCCTAGGTTTTAGCAACCCTGGGCTGGGCCGTCTGCATCCCTGGGCCAGAAGAAAATGGGTTGAAATTAATAAAACCCGCCTAGGTTTCATTAATTTCTGGCACATTTTCCTCGAGTCCAATCTTAAATTAGTGAAGGGAAATGAACTAAATTATTTTCTTAATTATTTTATGCATAACCGAATACTTTAAATAATTAAACGAATTTGTAAAATGTAAAAGAGTCGCGAGCCGATTTAAGGAAATCGACAAACCGTAAAATAAGAAAAGAAAGACTCCGGTCTACGAACCTGATTTCTAGATTTGGGGGTAAGGTTACGAATTCGATAGTTATAAGAACTCTCAAATCCGCCTGTTTATAAAAACAGACTCTACTAAAATCAAAATTGAAAAGAAAATGAGCGGGGAGAAGTTTGATTAATTTCGCGAAATTATTATTCGAAACATGCAATATAAAACATGCAATATAAGAATGATGGATAGGGATGTATTTTATGAGGACGATTTATGGTGAAAGTGGATGATGGAAGTAGAATGTTGAGAATTGTTGATGATAGGAGAATAGAGTAAATGATAGGAGATGATGAGAATTTGAGAGAATGGAAATATAATATGGTGGAAGATGAGAGTAGAGTAATAGTATTAGATGGTAGTAGTTGATGGAAATGAAGGTGGAATGGAGGGGGTATTTATAGGTGAAGGATGAAGATTTTGGAGGGAAGCCATGGGGGACATACCCCACAAATCATGCCCTCCATCAACTATAACCTAGGCGGGTTATATGAAGTCAATGGTGAGGTCAAACACGTGGGCAAAGATCAAGGGATCACGCATGCATGCAAATTATATTTTTTTGGCGGCAGAATTATTATAACCTAGGCGGGTTATATGAATTTCCAGCACACGGATCGATGACGTCGCGAGAACAACGTCATGTTGAGCTCCACTTATAACCTAGGCGGGTTATAATCTTTTTTGGGCCGGAGCGCACGCTTGGGCCATCTTCTGTGTGGGTTTGCTCATTAAAAAGTTAAAACCCAGAGGGGTTTTAACAATTATATGCGGCATGCTCTATTTTTCTTTGGCTCGGTTTATTAATCCTTTAGGCCCAATGACCCGTTTGTTACTTGGCCCGACCGATTTGCATATTTTTGATGAGTCGGGATTATACCGACTTGCATACTTCTTGGTGGATTATACCGGTACAAATTGTGTGGAGCCCAAATTATTATTTTGGTGGGATGAATTTTGGAAAGCCAAAATAATGCTTCGTGGGCAAGTTTCATATAATATTGAAGATCTTCCAAGATTGTGTTCATTAAGAAAAGATATTATATAAAGTGAAAAATATTATATTTGTTACCAAATTGTGAAGGGACAATCACATGGAAATATAATATTACTTTGGGATATAGTATCAAATTTGTAGGAAACACATGTTTCTGGAAAGTTAATATTATTATTAACCGCAATATTATGTTGTTGTCTTGACTATAAATAGGACCTATGTGTTAGGTTTATTAATACAGCAATTGAGAGTGTTTCATCTTATACCACAAGAGATTGACCAGTAATCTCTGTGTTCCTGAGGGAGTTGTGTGAGGCTCATCTGTGAGTATTGGGTTCTCAGGTTGTAACTATAGGAATGTTGTGAGAGATTGTGGAGGTCTAGAATCTCTGAAACACCGTCGTAATCCTATGATAGTGCATCGTTCGTGGTTTTTTCCCGGTTTGAATTTTTCCACGTTAATTCCTTGTGTTGAATCTTTATTTATTTTTCGCCCTATTTATTGTTTGTCTGCCTACCGCGCCCTGAGAATTCTGACAACTGGTATCAGAGCTTTGGTTGGAGTGTGGTTGATCTGCAGAATGAGAAGCAATGGCGGGCGCTATTGTGAAGATTTTGGAGTTCGATGGGAAAGACTACGCATGGTGGAGGATGCGCGTTCAGGATGTGCTCCACCAGCAAAGGTTGCATCTTGTGATGGGTTATAAGCCAGAAAAGATGGAACAGAAGGATTGGGAAGAGCTTGATGGTCAGGCATTCAGTACGGTCGGGCTGACGCTAGCTCGGAACATGGCTTTCAACATCAAAGATCAGAAAACGACGAAAGACCTGCTCGAGGCCTTGCAAAAAAACATATGAGAAACCTTCGGCGGTGAAAAAGGTATATGTGTTACGTCGTTTGTTTCAATTTAAGATGCATGAGTCCCGTGATATACATGATAGTATGAATGAGTTGAATATAATACTATCAAAGTTAACCTCTGTGGGATTTAATTTCGACGATGAGATGAGTGCTAACATATTATTGGCTACCCTACCTAAGTCTTCGGAAAATTTCATGACTTCTGTAACTTCTTCTACTAAGAAGGGTGAGAAACTGAAGTTTGGGGAAATTAGAGACTTTGTCCTAAATGAAAGTATTCTTAGAAATGATTTTGATGTGTCTGAGTCTTTGGGCAATGTTTTGACTGTCAGGGGTAGGAGGAATAGTGGGAGTTCGGGTCGGTGTCGATCAAAATCTAGAGGTCGAAACATGGAGCAAGTGTTGTGTTGGAACTATGGTGATAGAGGTCATTTTCGTAGGGATTGTTCCAAACCTAGGAAGACCAATCATAATGACCATGACTCTGTCTATTCTGCTGCGGATATTGGTAATGCCTTAACTGTTAGTGTTGACAAGTCAGAAGTGAGTTGGGTGATAGATTCAGGTGCTTCATTTCACTCTTCGTCTAGTAGGGAGGCCTTTAGCAATTTTGTGAGTGGGAGGTTTTATAGGGTTAGGCTTGAAAACGGTCACAACCTAAAGGTGCTAGGAAGAGGTGATGTGAACATTAAAACTTCTAAGGGTGGAACATAGAGGTTGAAGAATGTTTGGTATATTCCGGGTCTAACCAAGAACCTTGTATTTGTGAGTCAACTGGATGAGGAGGGGTTCACGACGAGATTTGAAGATGGTCATTAAGGGTAACGAAAAGATCTCTTATAATTGCAAATGGCAGGAAAGACGGGAAACTATATTCTGTCATTGATAACTCTAACAGGTCTGTTCATGCTCATTAAAGGCGTGTTAGCTTCTCTGATGAGAGAAGGGTACCAGAAACGAGGAGGTTTCCGGTCGACGCTACGAGAATGGATGGTCAGCCGATGAACGCATCTAACCTACACGGGAATTCGACAAGTTCGACACGAGGTAAAATCTCAATCCAAAATTCCCTTAAGTTGTTGACGATGATGCGTATGTCGAAGTTGTAGGGGCGTGATCAGTTCAAGTGTGTGCCTGTTGCAAAAAGAGGAGATGGGAGGTCAACTAGGACCTCTGTTTATCTTTGCTAAACAAGATCGAGATGGATGCACTAGAGGATTCAAGGAAGAGTGGTGGTGATGATGAACGATGAAGGCTACAATTTGGTCTCCAAGTGGGAGATTGTTGGGTTAATTGTGTGGATCCCAAATTATTATTTTGGTGGGATGAATTTTGGAAGCAAAAATCATGCTTGGTGGGCAAGTTTCATGTAATATTGAAGATATTCCAAGATTGTGTTCATTAAGGAAAGATATTATATAAAGTGAAAAATATTGTATTTGTTACAAAATTGTGATGGGGCAATCACATGGAAATATAATATTACTTTGGAATATAGTATCAAATTATTAGGAAACACATGTTTTTGGAAAGTTAATATTATTATTAACCGCAATATTATGTTGTAGTCTTGACTATAAATAGGACCTAGGTGTAAGGTTTATTAATACAGCAATTGAGAGTGTTTCATCTTATACCACAAGAGATTGACTTGTAATTAATCTCTGTGTTCCTGAGGGAGTTGTGTGAGGCTCAACTGTGAGTGTTGAGTTTTCAGGTTGTAACTCTAGGAAGGTTGTGAGAGATTGTGGAGGTCTGGGATCTCTGAAACACCGTTGTAATCCTATGATAGTGCATCGGTCGTGGTTTTTTCCCGGCTTGGGTTTTTCCACGTTAATTCCTTGTGTTGAATCTTTATCTATTTTTCGCCCTATTTATTGTTTGTCTGCTAACCACGCCCTAAGAATCCTGACAACTGGTATCAGAGCTTTCGTTGGAGTGTTGCTGATCTGCAGACTGAGAAGCAATGGCGGGCGCTATTATGAAGATGTAGGAGTTCGATGGGAAAGACTATGCATGGTGGAGGATGCCCGTTGAGGATATGCTCCGCCAGCAAAGGTTGCATCCTGTGATGGGTTATAAGCCAGAAAAGATGGAACAGAAGGATTGAGAAGAGCTTGATAGTCAGGCATTCAATACGGTCTGGCTGACGTTAGCTCGGAACGTGGCTTTCAACGTCAAAGATCAGAAAACGACGAAAGACATGCTCAAGGCCTTGCAAAAAACATATGAGAAACCTTCGGCGGTGAACAAGAAATATGTGTTACGTCGTTTTTTTGAATTTAAGATGCATAAGTCCGGTGATATGCATGATAGTAAGAATAAGTTGAATATAATACTATCAAAGTTAACCTCTGTGGGATTTAATTTCGACGATGAGTTGAATGCTAACATACTATTGGCTACCCTACCTAAGTCTTGGGAAAATTTCATGACTTCTGTAACTTCTTCTATTAAGAAGGGTGAGAAATTGAAGTTTAGGGAAATTAGAGACTTTGTCCTGAATGAAAGTATTCGTAGGAAAGATTCTGATGTGTCTGAGTCTTCGGGGAATGCTTTGACTGTCAGGGGTAGGAGGAATAGTTGGAGTTCGGGTCGGGGTCGATCAAAACCTATAGGTCGAAACATGGAGCAAGTGTTGTGTTGGAGCTGTAGTGATAGAGGTCATTTTCTTAAGGATTGTCCCAAACCCAGGAAGACCAATCATAATGACCATGACTCTGTATATTCTGCTGAGGATATTGGTGATGCCATAACTGTTAGTGTTGACAAGTCAGAAGGGAGTTGGGTGATAGATTCAGGTGCTTCGTTTCACTCTTCGTCTAGCAGGGAGGCCTTTAGCATATTTGTGAGTGGGAGGTTTTGCAAGGTTAGGCTTAAAATCGGTCACAACCTAAAGGTGCTAGGAAGAGGTGATGTGAACATTAAAACTTCTAACGGTGGAACTTGGAGGTTGAAAAATGTTTTGTATATTCCGGGTCTGACCAAGAACCTTGTATCTGTGAGGCAACTGGAGGAGGAGGGGTTCACGACTAGATTTGAAGATTGTCATTAAGGGTAACGAAAGGATCTCTGATAATTGCAAATGGCAGGAAAGAGGGGAAACTATATTCTGTCATTGATAACTCTAACATGCCTGTTCATCCTCATTAAAGGTGTGTTAGCTTCTCTGATGAAAAAAGGGTACCAGAGACGAGGAGGTTACCAGTCGAGGCTACGGGAACGGATGGTCAGCCGAGGAACTCATCTAACCTTCACGGGAATTCGACAAGTTCAACACGAGGTAAAATCCCAATCCGAAATTCCCCTAAGTTGTTGACGATGATGCGTATGTCGAAGTTGCTGGGGCGTGTTAAGTTCAAGTGGGAGCCTGTTGCAAAAAGAGGTGTTGATGGGAGGTCAACTGGGACCTCTGTTGATCTTTGCTAAACAAGATTGAGATGGATGCACTAGAGGATTCAAGGACGAGTGGTGGTGGTGATGAACGACGAAGGCTACAATTTGGTCTCCAAGTAGGAGATTGTTGAGTTAATTGTGTGGAGCCCAAATTATTATTTTGGTGGGATGAATTTTGGAAAGTCAAATTCATGCTTGGTGGGCAAGTTTCATATAATATTGAAGATCTTCCTAGATTGTATTCATTAAGGAAAGATATTATATAAAGTGAAAAATATTATATTTATAACTAAATTGTGATAAGGCAATCATATGGAAATATAATATTACTTTGGAATATAGAATCAAATTATTAGGAAACACATGTTTTTGGAAAGTTAATATTATTATTAACCGCAATATTATGTTGTTGTCTCGACTATAAATAGGACCTAGGCGTTAGGTTTATTAATACAGCAATTGCGAGGGTTTCATCTTATATCACAAGAGATTGACCTGTAATCTCTGTGTTCCTAAGAGAGTTGTGTGAGGCTCAACTGTGAGTGTTGAGTTCTAAGGTTGTAACTCTAGGAAGGCTGTGAGAGATTGTGGAGGTTTGGGATCTCTGAAACACCGTTGTAATCCTATTATAGTGCATCGTTCGTGGTTTTTTCCCGGCTTGGGTTTTTCCACGTTAATTCCTTGTGTTGAATCTTTATTTATTTTTCGCCCTATTTATTGTTTGTCTGCCTACCGCGCCCTGAGAATTCTGACAACTGGTATCAGAGCTTTGGTTGGAGTGTGGTTGATCTGCAGAATGAGAAGCAATGGCGGGCGCTATTGTGAAGATTTCGGAGTTCGATGGGAAAGACTACGCATGGTGGTGGATGCGCGTTTAGGATGTGCTCCGCCAGCAAAGGTTGCATCTTGTGATGGGTGATAAGCCAGAAAAGATGGAACATAAGGATTGGGAAGAGCTTGATGGTCTGGCATTCAGTACGGTCGGGCTGACGCAACCTTGGAACGTGGCTTTCAACGTCAAAGATCAGTAAACAACGAAAGACCTGCTCGAGGCCTTGCAAAACACATATGAGAAACCTTCGGCGGTGAAAAAAGTATATGTGTTACGTCGTTTGTTTGAATTTAAGATGCATAAGTCCGGTGATATGCATGATAGTATGAATGAGTTGAATATAATACTATCAAAGTTAACCTCTGTGGGATTTAATTTCGACGATGAGATGAATGCTAACATATTATTGGCTACCCTACCTAAGTCTTAGGAAAATTTCATGACTTCTGTAACTTCTTCTACTAAGAAGGGTGATAAACTGAAGTTTGGGGAAATTAAAGACTTTGTCCTAAATGAAACTATTCGTAGGAATGATTCTGATGTGTCTGAGTCTTTGGGGAATGATTTGACTGTCAGAGGTAGGAGGAATAGTAGGAGTTCGGGTCGGGGTCGATCAAAATCTAGAGGTCGAAACATGGAGCAAGTGTTGTGTTGGAACTGTGATGATAGAGGTCATTTTCGTAGGGATTGTTCCAAACCTAGGAAGACCAATCATAATGACCATGACTCTGTCTATTCTGCTGCGGATATTGGTGATGCCTTAACTGTTAGTGTTGACAAGTCAGAAGGGAGTTGGGTGATAGATTCAGGTGCTTCATTTCACTCTTCGTCTAGCAGGAAGGCCTTTAGAAATTTTGTGGGTGAGAGGTTTTGTAGGGCTAGGCTTGAAAACGGTCACAACCTAAAGGTGCTAGGAAGAGGTGATGTGAACATTAAAACTTCTAAGGGTGGAACTTAGAGGTTGAAGAATGTTTGGTATATTCCGGGTCTGACCAAGAACCTTGTATCTGTGAGTCAACTGGATGAGAAGGGGTTCACGGCGAGATTTGAAGATGGTCATTAAGGGTAACGAAAGGATCTCTTATAATTGCAAATGGCAGGAAAGAGGGGAAACTATATTCTGTCATTGATAACTCTAACATGCCTGTTCATGCTCATTAAAGGCGTGTTAGCTTCTCTGATGAAAGAAGGGTACCAGAAACGAGGAGGTTTCCGGTCGAGGCTATGAGAACGGATGGTCAGCCGATGAACGCATCTAACCTGCACAGGAATTCGACAAGTTCAACACGAGGTAAAATCCCAATCCAAAATTCCCTTAAGTTGTTGACGATGATGCGTATGTCGAAGTTGTAGGGGCGTTATCAGTTGAAGTGGGTACCTGTTGCAAAAAGAGGAGTTGATGGGAGGTCAACTAGGACCTCTGTTTATCTTTGCTAAACAAGATCGAGATGGATGCACTAGAGGTTTCAAGGACGAGTGGTGGTGATGATGAACGACGAAGGCTACAATTTGTTCTCCAAGTGGGAGATTGTAGTGTTAATTGTGTGGATCCCAAATTATTATTTTGGTGGGATGAATTTTGGAAGCAAAAATCATGCTTGGTGGGCGAGTTTCATATAATATTGAAGATATTCCAAGATTGTGTTCATTAAAGAAAGATATTATATAAAGTGAAAAATATTGTATTTGTTACAAAATTGTGATGGGGCTATCAGATGGAAATATAATATTACTTTGGAATATAGTATCAAATTATTAGGAAACACATGTTTTTGGAAAGTTAATATTATTATTAACCGCAATATTATGTTGTTGTCTCGACTATAATTAGGACCTAGGTGTTAGGTTTATTAATACAGCAATTGAGAGTGTTTCATCTTATACCACAAGAGATTGACCTGTAATCTCTGTGTTCCTGAGAGAGTTGTGTGAGGTTCAACTGTGAGTGTTGAGTTTTAAGGTTGTAACTCTAAGAAGGCTGTGAGAGATTGTTGAGGTTTGGGATCTCTGAAACACCGTTGTAATCCTATTATAGTGCATCGGTCGTGGTTTTTTCCCGGTTTGGGTTTTTCCACGTTAATTCCTTGTGTTGAATCTTTATTTATTTTTCACCCTATTTATTGTTTGTCTGCCTACCGCGCCCTGAGAATTCTGACAACTGGTATCAGAGCTTTGGTTGGAGTGTGGTTGATCTGCAGAATGAGAAGCAATGGCGGGCGCTATTGTGAAGATTTCGGAGTTCGATGGGAAAGACTACGCATGGTGGTGGATGCGCGTTCAGGATGTGCTCCTCCAGCAAAGGTTGCATCTTGTGATGGGTTATAAGCTAGAAAAGATGGAACATAAGGATTGGGAAGAGCTTGATGGCCAGGCATTCAGTACGGTCGTGCCGACGCTAGCTCAGAACATGGCTTTCAACGTCAAAGATCAGAAAACGACGAAAGACCTGCTCGAGGCCTTGCAAAAAACATATGAGAAACCTTCGGCGGTGAAAAAGGTATATGTGTTACGTCGGTTGTTTTAATTTAAGATGTATGAGTCCGGTGATATGCATGATTGTATGAATGAGTTGAATATAATACTATCAAAGTTAACCTCTGTGGGATTTAATTTCGACGATGAGATGAATGCTAACATATTATTGGCTACCCTACCTATGTCTTGGGAAAATTTCGTGATTTCTGTAACTTCTTCTACTAAGAAGGGTGATAAACTGAAGTTTGGGGAAGTTAGAGACTTTGTCCTAAATGAAAGTATTCGTGGGAAAGATTCTGATGTGTCTGAGTCTTCGGGGAATGCTTTGACTATCAAGGGTAGGAGGAATAGTTGGAGTTCGGGTCGGGGTCGATCAAAATCTAGAGGTCGAAACATGGAGCAAGTGTTGTGTTGGAACTGTGGTGATAGAGGTCATCTTCGTCGGGTTTGTCCCAAACCCAGGAAGACTAATCATAATGACCATGACTCTGTATATTCTGCTGAGGATATTGGTGATGCCATAACTGTTAGTGTTGACAAGTCATAAGGGAGTTAGGTGATAGATTCTGGTGCTTCGTTTCACTCTTCGTCTAGCAGGGAGGCCTTTAGCAATTTTGTGAGTGGGAGGTTTGGCAGGGTTAGGCTTGACAACGGTCACAACCTAAAGGTGCTAGGAAGAGGTGATGTGAACATTAAAACTTCTAAGGGTGGAACTTGGAATTTGAAGAATGTTTTGGTATATTCCGTGGGTCTGAACAAGAACCTTGTACCTGTGAGTCAACTGGATGAGGAGGGGTTCACGACGAGATTTGAAGATGGTCAGGGTAACGAAAGGATCTCTGATAATTGCAAATGGCAGGGAACATGGGAAACTATATTCTGTCATTGATAACTCTAACATGCTTGTTCGTGCTCATTAAAGGCGTGTTAGCTTCTCAGTTGAGAGAAGGGTACCAGAAACGAGGAGGTTTCCGGTCGAGGCTTCGTGAACGGATGGTTAGCCAAGGAACGCATCTAACCTGCACGGGAATTCGACAAGTTCAACACGAGGTAAAATCCCAGTCCAAAATTCCCCCAAGTTGTTGACGATGATGTGTATGTCAAAGTTGCGGGGGCGTGATCAGTTCAAGTGGGAGCCTGTTGCAAAAAGAGGAGTTGATGGGAGGTCAACTGGGACCTCTGTTGATCTTTGCTATACAAGATCGAGATGGACGCACTAGAGGATTCAAGGACGAGTGGTGGTGGTGATGAACGACGAAGGCTACAATTTCGTCTCCAAGTGGGAGACTGTTGGGTTAATTGTGTGGAGCCCAAATTATTATTTTGGTGGGATGAATTTTGGAAAGCCAAAATCATGCTTGGTGGGCAAGTTTCATAAAATATTGAAGGTCTTCCAAGATTGTGTTCATTAAGGAAAGATATTATATAAAGTGAAAAATATTATATTTGTTACCAAATTGTGATGGGGCAATCACTTGGAAATATAATATTACTTTGGAATATAGTATCAAATTATTAGGAAACACATATTTTTGGAAAGTTAATATTATTATTAACCGCAATATTATGTTGTAGTCTTGACTATAAATAGGACCATGGTGTTAGGTACTTAGGTTTATTAATACAACAATTGAGAGTGTTTCATCTTATACCACTAGAGATTGACCTGTAATCTCTGTGTTTCTGAGGGAGTTGTGTGAGGCTCAATTGTGAGTATTGAGTTCTCAAGTTGTAACTCTAGGAAGGCTGTGAGAGATTGTGGAGGTCTGGGATCTCTGAGACACCGTTGTAATCCTATGATAGTGCATCGTTCGTGGTTTTTTCCCGGTTTGGGTTTTTCCACGTTAATTCCTTGTGTTGAATCTTTATTTATTTTTCGCCTTATTTATTGTTTGTCTGCTAACCACGCCCTGAGAATCCTAACACTCCCTCCCTCACTAAGTCACCGACGACGCCAGCAGGAGGTGGCTGGAGTCCCCTCTGTTGCCTTGTCTCCCCCTTTTTGCTCCTCTTAATTCCCCTTATTCTCCAATGTAATCTCTAAACCCTAGTTTCTCCATTCAAATTCCTTGAGGTAGATGATACAAATTGTTAAATTCTTGCTATAATTATTGGTTTTAGAAGTTAACAATAGTTCAAGTTTTATCTTGGATTTCTATTGATAATTAGAGGTGGATTTATTTAGTGTCTTATGATACACATAAGGTGTTTGGTGAAATGTCCCATAAAGAATGGATTATGATTGGATGAGTATGACTTGGTTGAAATTGTGTTTAAAGGTAAGGTTGAATATGGATTTTGTTATTCTAATACATGCATGTCAACTTTGATGATTAATTTACTGTGAAAGGTTAAGTCTTATGAATAATTATAGTTGCATGTATTTGGATTAAGGTTGGATTGCCAAATTATTGAGTATTATGGTGTTTGATGATGTATTTATGAAGAATCATGCTTGGGATGAGGAGATATGACAAGATTATGCTTTGCATGGATGTAAAATAGTTTTTATGGATGGTTTCTGGACAATTAGCTGTTGTATGATGATGATTCATGATTAAGAATTCATTGGAAGAAGATTAGCGTAGAATAATTAAGTTTAAAATGCATGCAAGGCTAAATGAGACATAGTTTTAAAGTCTCGTTGCAATATGGAAATTCAAGGGGATACGAACTGTGATTTTGAACCATTTTATGGCATGAATAGGTAGCCTAAGATGTTAACTAAAGCCCGATTTTTGAATCACAAGGTTTCGAGATGTATATCAAAAGTAATAGCCAAAACGGTGAGGCATCGCATTTTAATACGAATTCTGGAGACAATCTGGGAATTCATTTTTTTATCTGTTTAGAGACATTTTTGGGCCGAGTGACCAACATGAAAGATTTAGACGATTCATTTAGCTTTCCGAAAAGGTAAACTGCGTAGCTATATAATGTCAGGAGTGAGAGTTATGAGTCCCCGACTACGAGGCACTCATCTGAGATTACCTAGAACTTTATTGTGACTGTCCTATTTCTTGCCCAAAATCAGACCATTTCTCATGCTCAAATCAATTTGTGATTAAAATGAAAGTTGTTGTATGCTTCGTAAGCTTTTCGAATTGGGGTCTTGTGCATTCATTGTACGTCGGGAGAGGAAGTTATGGTTCATTTTATACAGCTGTGTAAATCTATTCTGCCCAGAAATAATGGTAACCATAGCATATTCCAGACACTTTTAGGACCTTTTCTAAGGCTTGTATGAGTTTGAGGTCAACATAAAAGTTGTAGTATACATTTCAAGCTTCTCATAGACTACTCTTGTGCACTCAAACGATACTTGGAGATTGATTTATAGGCTTCTGAAACACCACTCCCATAGATGTTTTCCCCAAGAAGGTTCGCTTGTTTATCCTATTTCAATTTCATCTTTTCATGTGTTCTTAGTTTAAGCTTTAATTAGGAAGTTGTGAGGCATAATCCGAACCTTCCGAAGAGTCCTCGTGCAAAGTCTTTCAAGATGTGTAAAAAGAGTTGTACCTTCTAAGTGTTATGGAAATTCTTGGAATCTTCCAACTCATTGAGTTTTGATTTATTAGTTCTTCAAGGAAATTTTTCCTTCTAAGAGCTCAATCTAAGTCTTATCTTTATTCTTATCTCAAGTTAACTCCAAGGGGTCGTTGCCGCTACCTGTTCAAGTCCGTTCAAGTGCTAGTGGTCCTTCAAGAGGTCCAGTTCAAGGTATGCATATTGCCTACCTTTCCCAAGCATGTTTTATTAATGTTGATGATGTTTTATGCTGATGACTTCTCGATGTTTAACGCAAGGAAGGTTTATGTTTTTGTTCTTTCGATGATGAGGTCTCTTATTATATGGTGCTAATCGCACTGAGGTACTTTCGATGTCGACCGGCATATGTCATGCGACCTGGCCAATGTCTATGATGAGGTCTATAACGAGGTCTATAATGAGGTCCATATGGAGGTCTATGATGATGATGATGATGATAACGACGATGTTTATGATGATATTTGTTATTTTATTTTGTTTCTTGGTTATTCAAGTTTTTATGTCTATTTTTTACAAAATGCGCGAACTAAAACAAACTGTGGAAGTTTAAAGTGTAGGGGTATGTGTACTGAGTATAGCCAACTCATTTGCGAAGTTTTTTGTTTTTGTTTTAGGAAATGCTTCCTCCAAGGGCAACAAGCTCACAGGTCCGAAAAAGTAAGTGGAGTGTCCATTCCCAGTTAAGGTAGGTCTTCAGTAACGAGAATAAGAACTCTTCCGCCTGGATGGTGATGATGAATCTCTCCATTTTAGAAAATAGTAAGGTATTAAATATTTTTATGAATGGATGTAATCCCTAAGTTGTGTTTTATTTTGGAGTTGTCGATAATGATGTGAAGGAGTTGTAAGTGTGGTGTGAATTTAATTAAGTTATACGTATGGTTGTGTATGGTATTGTATTGGTAGGTTTCTAAAGCCTTGTCCTTTGTTATGGGGACGGCGGTAATGCCTCTGGATATGGTTTTCCGCTGCACTAATCCTTGGGTTATGAAATGTTTAGTCTTAATGTGATGTTTATGAATCTGGGGGCGTTACAGAGACGGGTTTGACCCTTGACTCATAGCTACCCATGTGATCCCTCATCTTGTGCAAGTGACCGTGTTACCCCATATTTCTAAGAGATCGTAGTCTCGCACAACTATAAGTCTTTCTCTCACTCCTGCAACCCAGGCCAGATAGCTCACAAGTCACAACCCATTCCAGTTGTTGGTGTTTAATGCATCTAAATAGTAGTCCAGGGTTCGATACCTAGTTAAGTAGTTTATAATCTTTTCTTTATTTTGATTCTTTAGTTCTTTATGTCGGGTCATGATTACACTTTTTTTTTTTCTAATGCATATCAAATATTTTTTATAAATCTCTGCAAACCTAATATATACATTTTGTATACCGAAAGCTATATATTGACACATTAAATATTTAAATATATATTCTCCATTATGCACACCTCATGTAACATTTATACACCAAAAACTACATATTTGCACATCAAATATGATATTAACTCACACCAAATATCATACGATCATACATATATTTTTGGATAAATATTTATGCTTGCCGTACATTAGTGTGTGGGCAATAGATTTGGTGTGTAAACGTGCGATCACTAGCATGCAGTAGATATAGTTTTGTGTATACGAATTATATGCATTGATAATAATATAGGAAATTAGTGTTTATTAATTTTATATGTTTGATGTACGTTAGTGTGCATAAGTAATAGTTTTGGCTTGTAAAGGTATTATATACTTTAATGTTAGCCTTCAAAACTCCTATATCTAATGCCATGTTTTTCACTAAATCTACGTTTAAATATGTTCTATTCAACTCTCTCATTGAATTTTAGGTCTTCTACGTCCCAGACGTCATAGGTGTATTCTAATCTATTTGCACCTCTTAACAAGGAATCCTCACTTCTCCAAAATATATATTCAAACTATCTTAGTATAGTCTCTCTCTACTTATTTTCGATTGACGTTAACTTTAGTCTAACTTGACAAACATTATTCGTAAGCCTATCCAATTTAATAAACCTGTAAATCTACCAAATGATCCTCACTAATTTCCCATCACTTTATAAAACAAAACTTAATTATCAAAATTTCTCCGCCATGGGATGATTACCCGTCCAATAATAACTTCTTGGCTAGGAATAAAAAAAAATGTTATGCGATATATTTGCTGATTCTTCCATTTAAATTGTTCTTAAAAAATGCACTAAAAGTTTGATATTTTCTTAGAAAAATCAATATACAAAGTGATCGGCAAGACTTTTATGCTAGACAGAGAAGGGTAAAAAGTTTTTATGAAAATTCAACACCTTAATAAAAGTGGCCTCAAAAAGAAATTGAAAGTGATTTCAAAAAAAAAAAAAGAAATTGAAAGTCACCGACTGAATTGATTTCCACCATACAAAGTGGTCCTAGGTAAGAATGAGGCCACACGAGTCCATGCATACATGTACATCAAGAGAGAGAACTTAACACTCTCGGATGTTCTTCGTTTATCACTTCCAAATTAATTACTCACTCTGTTCCATATTAACTGTCATCTGTGAAAATTATGCAGTCAAATCAAAAATTTTGACCATAAATTTCTTAATATATATAATGAGTTGTTATATAAAATTATCATCATTAGATTCATGATGAAAAATATTATCATAAAAGTATAATATTACAATTGTTAATAATATATTATGTAAGAAATTATCAATCAAATAGTAACATTGAAAACCATGAAAGTCAAAATTATGACAATTAATATAGAACGGACTACGGAGGGAGTAGTTACTACCTCCATTTTTATTTGTCATCTAGGTATTTGTGTCAAAAATTTTGATCGTTAATATCTTAATTTTTATAATGATTCATAAAGTAAAATTGATATCATTATATTCGTAATAAAAAAAATGGGCTTTTTGCATTTTGGACCCTGAACTTTAGGGGTATTTATATTCTTAACCCTTGGTTTTCAACATTAACTTTTTAGACCCTAAAGTTAGTAGGTTGAATAAAAAAAGGACCTTAAAGTTTGTGGGCTGAAGAAAAAGGCCCATGTCTCATTCTTTATTTTCCTCCATGTTTGAATTTATCTCCCGATTGACGTCAAACTTCAGGGCTATGGTTAAAACTAATAACTAAGCTTTAATACACCTCTTTATTCATGTCAGGGCTACTTAGACCCCTGAGTACATGGTTTTAAGTAACTCCTACATGAATAAAAGAGTTTTATTATAACTTTAATATCGATTTTAACCTTAGTCTTGAAGTTTAATGCCAATCGGGAGAGAAATTCAAACATGGAAGAAAAAAAAGAAAAACGGGAAACGGGCTTTTTTTCACCTTACAAACTTTAGGGTCCTTTTTTTCGGTCTACAAACTTTAGGGTCCAAAAAGTTAAAGTTGAAAACCAAGGGTTCAGAATATAAATACCCCTAAAATTCGGGTCCAAAATGCAAAAAACCCAATAAAAAACACTATTGAAAAATGTATAATATCATATTTTTTTTAATAAAAATATTATATGAGAAATTATTGACTTAAAATAGACCTCAGAAAGAGTGAATTACAAATAATAAAAAATGGAGGGAGTAATTAATTAACTAATTAATTAAGATGAGATAAATATGGAAAAAGACTTGAAGGCTACATTTTATGTATGGTCATTGTCTGCTGGAAACAACCAAAACAAGGGCTAGATATAGATAGGCCCCCATGCATGTAAGTATCAAATCTAATAATATAGCAATAGCATTCATCTTGGAGGAAATTTCCTCGAGTTCAATGAGTTGCCATGCTTTTTGTATCCACCGACATTATTTTTTATGTTTTTAGGCTCCTTAAACTATTTTCAAGAGGCTGATTAATTCTTAATGTCGGAAGAGTTACTTTAATTACTCCCGCTTCCCATTTTATTTGTCCTCGATTAAATGTTTTAAGGTCTTTGATGACTTTCTTTGACGAACAATTACACATATAATTTCTTATCAAAAAATAACACACACAAGGTGATTGATTCCTAAAGTTGGAAGAGTTACTTTAATTACTCCCCTTCCCATTTTATTTGTCATCGATTAAATGTTTTAAGATCTTTGATGACTTTCTTATCAAAAAATTACACACATATATATCAAAAAACTGCTCGGACGTATCCTAATATTTGAGTAAACTATTTTTCGGTACCCCAACTTTTTAAAACTCATTTTGAGGTACCCTAATTTTTGAGTTAGTAATTATTAGGTGCTTTTCCGGCCATCAATTTGGTTAAGTGACCGAAATACCCTTATTCTTCCATTTTTGAAGAAATAACCTTGAAGAAGAAGAATAAGAGTATTTCAATCACTTAATAAAATTGATGGCCGGAAAACACCAAATAATTACTAACCCAAAAATTAAGTTTCTAAAATGCAGATCAAAAATAGCTTCAAATATCGCAGACTCCAAAGATTTTTATACTCATTCACTCACTCAACACCATTCTTTCCCACCTCCATTCATCCATACCCTCATTCTCCCTTTCACGTCTCAACTCTCTTACTTCTTTTCTCCTAATCTCTACATCATTCTTGCCATTATTATCTCTATCCCTTTACCATTCCTTTAACCCTAAACACATCTATCCTACATAAACCATCCAAAACCTAACAAAAACAACCAAAAACACACTACACCATTCTTTCGTCCCTACTCGCCACTTTTCTCTCCATTCTCTTACATCTCTTCTCTAATCTTATACTGTTATTATACTGATGTATAATGGGATCAAAGAATAAGATAGATCAATTACATATCAAAGGGGAGACGTGCAACCAATCTGAGAATATGACAGTTCACGTAAAAAAGGTTAGGGTAGGGGAGATTCACGTGAAAGAGAGGGAGATTTTGTGGAATTTGAGAGATTTGTGAGAGAGTATGGATTAGGGTTTAAGAAAGGTAGGATCTTTGTGAGGTTGAGAGAGAGATGGACGAATGTATGAGAGAGATTTGGGAGAGGGTTTTTGATGTGAGGTCGTTTGAGAGAGAGAGAGAGTATGACGTGAGGGAGGGAAAGATTGAGAGAGATCTTGTGAGATTTGATAGCCTTAGGGTTTGCTGAATATCTAACTAAAATGATAGAAAGATAAAAGGGATAGTTCAAGGGATCAAACTTGATACAGAAACACCACAAGATGAAACCCTAGGGCTACTTATCCTTCCTCTTAGTTACAGAAACGCCCTCTAAGAGTAGGGAACAAGCTATTTCTCACCACTTGATTTGCCAAATCAAGATACAATAGAAGAGATCAAACGAGGTTTCAAGAAACACTCAAGGGGTAAGCTAAAAGCTTGATTGTATTCATAATTCAAGGTTGGATGCCTTCAAACGATTACAAGCCTAGCTATTTATAATAGACTAAGTCCTAAACCTCCTAGGACTCTCTTACTTGGCGTGCAAGCCAATATTTCCTACTAGGAGACGCCTAATCTAACTATCTCCTTCTTGAATTTGGATTCCTAATCCTAAGGGGAGTTAGTTATATAACAATATTAATCCTTTTAGGAATTGGCTTTCCTAATCAAAGATGGATTAGTTACTAAATAAGCCATCCCTATCTAGGATTACAATTACTTGGCGTCAAAGACACACCACACGTGATCTAGGTTGTTGTAGATCTTTCTAGACTATTCTAAACTCCTATTACTTGATGTCCAAGTTTTTATATATATATTACATGGCATCTTACAGAACGAGAAATAATAAAAGTACTCCTAATAACTTGCTAGAAATAAAGAAAACACTAAAAATGTTAACTTTAAACTGAAAAGGCCAAAACTGTGAACTTCATCTTGCAACGGTCAGAAATGTGAAATTCAACTTGGACTTTGCTTCTTTGGACCTTGATGTGGATATGGACCTTCTAGGACGTTTGAACGTCCTCTTGGAACAAGGAGCAAGTGATATGGGTTGGCCTTTGGGCCTCCACACTGAATTCTTCTCCTTTGGCAAGTTCTATCCCCTTGTAGATGACTGGAGCCTTCTTTATTGGACTAGGCGTGGGCCGAAGTACATCATTCCCCCCTTGTTGGAAAAAGTTTGTCCTCAAACTTGGAGGGTTATATTTCCTCTTGCCTTTCCTTCTTCACTTGGACCCATACTTTCTCTCTTTTCTTGTCAAAGTAAACAACAACACACTTGCCACTATGGGACTTCAAAACCTGATCCATTTGTCTCATAAAAATAGAAAGAGCATTAGTTAGACCACAAGGCATGGCTAACTATTCATAGATACATCCTTTAGGCTTGATAGTAGTGTCCCCTTGAATTCGAATCCGATAGTGCCCACTTCTTATATCTTCAATTCTAGGGATAGGAAACCGATATTTGACGTTGTTGATGCTCAACCGTTGGTTTCCCTTCTCCTTTGCAATTAAAAGGGTAGGGTTGGCACATAGACTGAGGACTTCTCTGATCATACCCTTTGTTTGAAGATTATCATCTTGCTTTTGAACCTCCTGAGTCCCACTAGGGTTCACGTGATGCTGGAGTTCACGTTGAGAGGGCAGTTTTGAAGTTTTCCCATGAAGGGTGACGAGAGGGGGTTCTTTTGTGGGATTTCCGTGGCTTGGATTTGTGTTTATGCCTAAGGGAATGATCTCCTTATGCTCACTAAACTCAGGACGTTCAGTGATAAAAAAAAATAAAAAAAAGTGATGAGCTTTGGATCACTTCCCTTGGGTTTGGACGAATTGGATGCGTTTAGAGGAGCTAGGGTTACCTTCTTGTTTTGGACCATAAGAGTGTAGGTATTGCTCCTTCCATCATGCATCACACTCCTGTCAAATAGCCAAGGTCTTTCAAGAAAAATATGACAAACATCCATAGGTAATACATCACACCATATTGAATCTTGATAATACTTTCCAATAGAAAAGCTTACCAAACAGCGTTAAGTTACTTGTAAGCCTTTACCCTGGTTGAGCCATTGGATGGTGTATGGCGAGGGGTGAGGGCTTGTTGGGAGTTGAAGCTTGTTCACCATAATAAGAGAATCTGCATTAGTACAACTTCCACCGTCAATAATCAAAGAACAAACTTTCCCTTTGATAGTGCAATGAGAATGGAAGATGGCTTCTCATTGTTGTTGATCTGCATTAGTACAACTTCCACCGTCAATAATCAAAGAACAAACTTTCCCTTTGATAGTGCAATGAGAATGGAAGATGGCTTCTCATTGTTGTTGATCTTCAGGAACGAGAGAGCTACTAAGAACTCTCCTCACAACCAGCATCTCTCCTTCATCTGGTTCTTCCACAACCTCCTCTACAGATTCTCCATGATCAGCGCATGACTCCTCTTCCACGTCTTCTGGTTCAAGTTCAAAGAGAACGTTTGGAAACTCCATGAGGGTGATGGCTCTCTTATTAGGGCATTAAAAGGCTATATGACCGAGCCCTTGGCGCCTGAAACACCTCCTCTTGTCTATGGGTGCGGCTAACTATTTAATCCAATGAAAGATAAAGAAACTGATTGCAAATTGACCCTAGGCAAGAATCATTATTTCTAAATATTTTCCAACCTATTCAATATACGCTTTTTCAATTCAAGACTCAAACTTTCTTCATGTTGTCAAGAATCTAATACCAAGTAAAAGGCGGTTAGCCAGACTTTACCATGACAGACGATATACGCAGATTAAACGAATAAAAAGATAACCTAACACTGAGATTGTACTCAAATTCAACAAAGAGACATCGAGCTTATCCCCCAAACAAAGGAAATTAGCTACTCATATTACTAAAAGTAAACATTGCATAAATTAAACAATAATAAGAAAACATGAAAGTAATAGAAAGAATCGTGTTCGAATTTGCGTAATCAATCTCTTCGTGTCACCCGAATCGATCTCTTTCGTATCCTCCGATCACCAACAACAATCTAAACTAAAAAAAATGTTTGTGAATTAACTGGAAAGAAACTATCTAAAATCTACCCTAAAAAGCTCTCTCAGCTCTCGTCTAAAGCTACGCTAAAAACTAACAAAATTCGCCTCCTTTGAAACGGTTGACGCGAACCCTATATATAGTACCGGATTAGGGCACAAAACGCTGGCAGCGTTTCCAAAAACGCTGGCAGCGTTTCCAAAAACGCTGGTCGCGTTTAGTGCAAAGATGGATTTTCTCCCTGTCTTGGTGTTGGCAGCGCCTAGAAAGCACCGATAGCGTTTAGATTTTGCTCGGCTGCTGAAGTTTCTAGACAAGGCGCTGACTGCTCTGGTGTCCGCCCAAAGCTGTGCTGGGCTTTGCTGACTTGGGCCGGCTCTTCTTCCTTTTGCACCTCTTCTTCAACTTCCTTTTTACTTTCTTTGATTTTTCCCCATTTTTCCTTCAACTTTTCACCCTTTTTGATATATTTCCAATATTTCCTGCAAAATATACCAATCTCGCGATCAAGTGTATAAATCATAGAAATTGACATAAAAATACAGGATTTCGGATATAAAAGGCATGAAATTGACATGTTTTGAGCCCTAAAAACACTATATAAAAACGACTTATCAAATAAAAAAAAGAGAGAGAGAAAGAGTTCCAACAGAAAAGGGTGATTAGAGAGATTCAATTTGTAGTTCTAAAAGCTTTGACCTGGTTGTATTCAGTTGAGATGTTGATATTGTTGAGGGTGAAAAGTGAGTTCCTTGCATACATTAAGCAAGTAGGAGATTTGAGAGTGATATACTGGTTGAAAATCAATCCAAGCATGGTTCTTAGCTCCTCATTCCCAAATTTTACCGCTCCTTTCCTTTAACCTAAACCTCGTTACAACCCGGAAAAGTCCTTTTGTTTGTCACTTGTACATTGCATACCAGTAGTGGAGAGAGAGGTTCTTACTAAGCTTATGGTAGTTTGTTTCTCTTGGTCTGAGTATGAGAAAAAACAATTACATATTCAAATTTGAGTGATTGAGTGTTCTTATTCTTCCCTATGTGAGGTTTGCTCTTTTTGACTGATTTACGTCCATAACTAACCGCGCATATTTGCATTATTCTTAAGACTGTTGGAGGATTTATACATCCGAAGTACTTGTTCTCTCCTTTTTGGTTTCAAAATTTCTTCCTTTCTCTTTTGAATTGAGTTTTGCTATTGTCCAAACTTATCGATCTTAGTGTTTGCTTGTTGAATTGATGTGTTGGAATGGTTAGCCTGAGGGGGTGTTAAAATTTTGTTCTTTTAACCCTATCGAAAATTCTTTCCACTTCTTTTTCTTCTTAAGTTCTGTTTTTCCCTGTTTGAGCCCTAATCCTCTTGTCTGACTTACTTGGGGACAAGCAAGAGCTAAGCATGGGGGATTTTGATAATTCGTTTTTATATAGAGTTTTTAGGGCTCAAAACATGTTTATTTCATGCTTTTTATATCCGAATTCCCCTATTTTTATGTCAATTTCTATGATTTATACACTTTGTCGCGAGATTGGTATGTTTTGCAGGAATCAATGGAATTATATCAAAAAGCATGAAAAGATGAGGAAAAATGGGAAAAATCAAAGAAAATAAAAAGGAAGCTCAAGAAGAGGAAGAAAGGAAGCAGCCCAATTAAGCCAAGGCCCGGCCCAGCTTGAACGGAGCAACAAGGCGCGGCCAGCGTTTCAAAAACGCAGCCAGCGCCTCGTCCAGAAACTTCAGAAGCCGAGAAAACTTAAAACGCTACCAGTGCTTTCCAGGCGCTGCCATCGCCAAGACACGGAGAAAATCCGTCTTTGCACTAAAAGCGGCCAGCATTTTGTGCCCTAATCCGGTACTATATAAAGGCCTAGACGTCTGCCGTTTTGGGGAAAGGCGAATTTAGTTAGTTCTTAGCGTAGCTTTAGACGAGAGTTGAGAGAGCTTTTTAGGGTAGATTTTAGATAGTTTCTTTCCAGTTAATTCGCAAACATTGTTTTTAGTTTAGATTGTTGTTGGTGATCGAAGGATACAAAAGAGATCGATTCGGGTGACACGAAGGATCGATTCCGCAAATTCGAACACGGTTCTTTCTATTTTACTTTCATGTTTTCTTGTTATTGTTTAGTTTATGTGATGTTTACTTTTAGTAATATGAGTAGCTAATTTCCTTTGTTTGGGGGATAAGCTCGATATCTCTTTGTTGAATTTGAATACAGTCTCGGTGTTAGGTTATCTTTTTATTCGTTTAATCTACGTATATCATCTGTCATGGTAAAATCTGGCTAACCGCCTTTTAATTGGTATTAGATTCTTGACAACATGACGAAAGTTTGAGTCTTGAATTGGCAAAGCGTAGATTGAATAGGTTGGAAAATATTTAGAAATAATGATTCTTGCCTAGGGACAATTTGTAATCAGTTCTTTATCTTTGATTGGATTAAATAGTTAGAAATAATGTTTAGTTTAATCATTGTAACACACTTCGGATCGAAAAATCAACGTGATAAGGCCTAGAAAGATTATAGACCCCGAATTATTTTGTTACCTGCACCAGGATTGTTGATAACTTGACTGATTGACTAGAGTGGACTCCCCTGAACGCCTTTAATTAATTGGTTAAAACCCTAAAAATTCCTGCTTTCTTAGTTTAGTTTTAGAAAACCTTACCACAACCCTTGGATCGACCTAGCTTTCTTTGTAGTGAATTAGTTCAATGCGTGGTTGAACGCAAATCCCTGAGAGAGAATGATATTTATTACTACACAGACCCGTACACTTGCGGTACACAAACACCTTATACGTTTTAGGTCTGTCATACCCTAACTCGCAAAACCTCCTAATTTGCGGGGGAATTAGAAATAGAAATCCTAGTAAGGCCAAAAGAGAGGTGTTCAGGGGTTCGCCGCCGGTGGGTGGTCGTCGGAAACCTTAACGAAAGTATTATGATTCCCCTGAATTTGGCAGAGAGAGATTTCTGGGTTTGGATTGAAATTAAGTGTAGGTATCTGGATTTTGCTCAAAATGTAGGATTATGAAGGCAAATCCACACCTATGATGAATACAAAGTGCCTTCATAATGAGAATGACATATAATACAGTTCATATTATTCAGACTGACATATAATAAAGTTCATATTATTCAGACAGATATATAATAAAGTTCATATTATTCAGACTGTCATATAATAAAGTCAACGGTGCTGACATCGCAAAGTCAAAAGAACCAGGCGAGTGCCTCTGCCGATCGCCACTTTATAAATGCACAAGTCAAATTATCACAAAACCGCACTTGGTGTATAAAGGACAAACAAAAAAGAAAATAAAATAAGATAAAATAAAATAAAATAAAATAAAGGAAATAACTACAACTTATGAAATTAATGTCAAAGGGATACTTTGTATACACATGTAACAATACGAAATCAATTTAACCTTTCAAATATAATTATAACCAAATATAGTATACTAAAACAATAGCATCCCAACCCGATTCACTAAATTACTTTACGAAGAGGACTTTGCAAAATATTATTTTGGACACAAAGGTAGACTAAGAGAGTATCACACGACTTACCTGGAAGTGGCCAAAAAATGGATGATCTACTGCAATGAGATAGGGTTACCTATAATAATTTAACCAAGACCTAATAATTAATATACTCGTACTAGTTGTCCAACAAAAGTCAATATACCGTTACAAAAACAATTGCTCAGATGACGTATCATAAATTTTGTCTTTCTTATGCTAGCCGGAAAGGCTAAAACTATTAATATAGGAGACCTGTACGAATAGGGCGGGTGGCGTGGCGTGGCGTGGCGTGGCTTGAAGGTAAGTGTGCTGATTCGTCTTAATAGACATAAACCACATTTCTTGCCGTTTATATTCCGAATGAAGATGATTGGATTTATTGGGTTACGTTTCGATACGAGAATGTCTTCGCTTTCTGTTTTCACTATAGCCGTTTGGATCATTTTGAGGCAACGTCGGAAAACCCAAGCGGTGGCATGAGAGGCCATTATGACCCGCATTGAAGAAGCTAGGCTGGAGGGGTATCCTATTTTGACGGGTCCGGAACTGTGTTACACAAGTGCAATCCGTGCTTTTCCTCCCAAGTTTGGTTATATAAATACCAAATTGGATGCGGGGCAACGAATCTTTCCAGAAGATGATGAACCTGAAGTTGAAGTTCATGGGTTAAATGATGGTCAACGGTCTTCCACATCCAGACAATGCGTCGGATGGGGCGACCGAGGAAAGGGCGAATCAGCAACACCGCCTAACAGCAGATGCGGACTCTGGCAACCCAGTTATATTACCGAGTCGGGGTGTTAATACATTGCAACCTGAACCCGATACTCTTCAAGCTTTGATTGTGTCCGAGATGCCTAGGTTATGTCTCCATGATTCTGTTTCTGAGATACATACTATTACTTCCATGCATTTTGGGTCGGGGTTACATGGGCAGACTGATGGAATTATTAGTAACTTACAAATGACTAATGATATTACCCAACTCTCCACCTCCCACCAACTCCTCCCTACCTCGATGCCTCTTGGTATGAATGTTGTCCTATTTGATTGGGATGTGTATAGTGCTTGGGCTTGGGATATGGGTTTTGAGATACCTGGCCTGGATTTGAATCCTAGTATATTGGTGGGATACTCGCATATCTCTGTCCCTTCGTTCAATTGGGTCTTAGATGAGGATTTCTTACATGGCCTCCAAGAGTTTCAAACTATGCTCTCTCCTGAGGGTACATTATCGTTGTCATCTGAAGTTCCAATGAGCTCTAACTTATCCTCTGTCTCAACAACTGAATATTGGACGGAGAAATTAGCGTCTGGTTGGGAAAATTATACTCCATACTCACAGGCTGAAACTATTATTGGCCTTGAGGTTGTAGTACATTTGCGTCTAGCAATACCGTCTCGGGGTGGTTCGTGCCCCGTGCCTCCAGTGACTTCTCCACCAAGGACTTTGAAGTCACCTCGTTCATTCATAGGACCAATTGAGGAATGTCAGGAGTTGTTTATGGACGAGTTACTTAACGAGATGGATCCTAATTTTACTGGGAGGATGACGAAAAGGGCCAGGATATCTCCACAAGTTGTTGCTTTTGTATCGAACTTGATTTTTTTAGGTATGATTGAAGAGGCGTCGGGGCCACCTTTTCAATGCCCCTAAGGGCACCATGATAAAAATCAGGGCTTGGAATTGCAGAGATTTAGGAGGGGCAGAGAACTTATCTCTTTTGTATAGCGCTCTGGCCATTTTGATATTCTGTCTCTGTTTCAAACGAAGCAACTGGTAGCCACTGCAAAAGTTGTTTTGTGTAAAATAGGGTTTGATAATATTATAGGGGTTTATGCAGTGGGCAAATCGGGGGGTATTATAGTTGGTTGGCACAACGATGTAGCTGTAGTCCCCTTGTCTGTAAATACTAACTATGTACTTGTAAAAATCAATGAAACTAGTAGTTTATGGTGGTATATTTGCATTTTATATGGCGCACCTGTTATTGAGCATCGAGCTATATTACGACAACAATTGGGACATGTTTTGAAAAAATTGGATGCACCCTTTGTGGTTACGGGAGATTTCAATTAGGTAGCTTTGGGTGAACATAAACTAGGGGGTAATCCAAATATTCAGGGCCAAGACAATTTTGTGGCCTGGTTAAATGAATTATGTATAAAAGAAATTCCATATCAAGGAAATCCTTTTGCTTGGACAAATATGAGGGATGGAACAAATTAAATCTAGGAACGGTTAGACAGCGCATATGCAACACTCGAGTGGATGAATTTATTTCCATTCAGCTATATATACAATCATCCTATTACTGTATCAAATCATTCACTTTTAGAGTTGCACATACAGCGATCCATTCCAGTCAGATGAAAGTTGTTTAAGGTAGCAACTTGGATAATCCGGTTACCGGAATTTCGTATAGGGTTCAACAAATATTTCAACAACATATTGTGGGGACACAATTATATGGTATGGTCGAAAAATTGGCTCTCACAAGAAATATGACGAAGCAGATATGTTTACAGTTCAAACAGCAGAGGCATCACCATATCCAAGAATCATTGTCGGACTTAATGGAGATACAAAAGTAGCTTCCTATTGTCAGATGTCTTCATCTGCTTTTGCAGCAATGGTATGTAAAATGGAGGATCTCAAACAGGGTCTTCACCAAACCAATTTATTTTGGAAAGAATATAGTCACCTGGCATGGTTACAAGAAGGAGATCAGTATACCCGTTTCTTTTTTTAACATTACAGGAATAGGCAGAAACGCACTATTATGCGAGGCGTTAAATTAGAAGATGGATCATGGAGTACAGATCCAGATATAATTAAAATGCAAGTGTACGAATATTTTCATAAATTATATAATCTCAGGATAACCCTACCAACTACTAGGAAACGGTGTATGACCCAATTATTGCATCAATGTTCTAAAACACTATCAGAGAGTCATCCTGAATTATTAAGTCAGAGATTTACCATAGATGCATGAGATAAGACAAGCAACTTTTCAACTTTAAGCAGATAAAAGTCCTGGGCCGGATGGCATTCCACCAGCTTTCTTTCAAGATCATTGGGAGATCATCAGTGATATAGTTAAACATGCGGCGCTATCTTTCTTGAATGAAGGATGATTTTTGGGAGAACTAAATAATTTTTCAATTGTATTCATCCAAATAAAGGGAACTCCACAGAGAATTGGTGATTTTCGTCTGATCAGCTTATGTAATGTTCTGTACAGAATTATCATTAAATGCATGGTTAATAAGCTGCAACCAGGGATGAAGGATATTATCAGTGAAAATCAAGGGGAGTTTTCACAAGGGAGACTTGGCCTGGATCATTGTTTAGTTTCCCACGAATTATTTCATACCATGCAAAATAAACAACGAGGCACCCAATATGTTGCAATCAAGGCGGACATGAGTAAGGCCTATGATAGAGTTCGATGGATTTTTTGGAAGGAGTATTGAAGACATATCAATTTCCGAAGCAATGGATTACTCTCATTATGAAATGCGTCACCACAGTAAGATATTCAATTGTGATTAATGGAGATGTGACAAAGTGGATTTATCCACAACCTGACCTACGACAAGGTGACCCATTATCCCCCTATCTCTTTATATTGGTCATGGATAACTTAAGTCAACTATTGAACGCTACATAGATACGTTATGAGATAAAGGGTATTAAAGTAGCACGGGATGCAACGGAAATTACTCACTTATATTTTGCAGATGACTCAATATTTTTCTGGGATATGGATGCAGTACATTATGAGGAGCTCAAAAATATATTGAGAAAATTTAATTATAGCTCAGGACAGATGATTAATGTAGAAAAATCTTCAGTTATATTTTCTAAGGGAGTCACAAAACAAGAGCGTCTGCAATTTAAAGTTGTTTTTGGGTATCAAGAATTTACGTCACTAAGTACTTGGGAATACTGCCGGTAATTTTGAAAATAAAACAACCTAGATTGGGTTTTTAGTAGATGCATTTTTGAAAAGATTGCGGGGGTGGAGGGCAAGACTATTGTCACCAGCAGGCAGATTGGTGCTCATTTAAGTGGTGTTGTCAGCTCTTCATCAATATATATTTGCGGTATATTAGATATCAAACTCTATGCTATATAAATTGAATTCTTTAATAATCCAATTTTTTTGGTGGAACTCAAAATGACAGAAATCTATTCATTGGACTCAACGAGGTCAACTATTTTGTTTGAATGGGATGGGAGGTTTAGGAAGTTGAGAGTTAACCAGCTATAATCAAGCATTTTTATTGAAACAAGCTTGGAGAAAATATCATATGGAGTCATCATTATTAGCCCGCATTTGGAGTACAATGTATAAAGTATACTCTTCTCTAATGGTCCCAAACACATATAAACCTCCTACTACTGCCTCATATGCTTGGAAGGGAATAACCAGAACATAATTCCTAGTCAGGGATCGCTTGCGGTGGCGAGTTGGTAATGGAAGTTCAATTCAAATTGGAGATAAAAGATGGCTACAGGATCACATGCCTCAAATAAAACCTGGAGTTGATGCACAAATATTGCAGTTACCGATAGCGAAATTAATTTATATATACAAGTGGAGAGAATCGAATGTGGCATAAGTCATATCTTGGATCTATATTTGATACAGTTATAGTCAAGTGGATTCTTCAAATTCCTATACCAAGTGAAAAAGAAATGGATAAATTATGTTGAGGAGAAACCAGAACAGGTACGTACACGGTGAAATCTGGTTATAGTGTTTTTGGGCTACTTAATAAGATATTATAAGGAAATATATCAGAGAAAGAAGTAAACGTGTGGCGAAGATTTTGGTATAGCAATTTGCCACTGAAATGGAAAATGTTTATATGGAAATGTGCAAATAATGCACTTCCGTTGGGAAAGAATAGATAGATTCGACGTATATTGGAAAATAATAACTGTTGGTATAATGCATAGGGATGGCAATGGGGCGGGGAATCCCCGAACCCGTCGGAGCCCCGCCCCTCTCTAGGGAAAAATCCCCGCCCCCATTGGGGATGGGGATGGGGACGGGGACGCATTTCCAAAATCCGCTCGGGGACGGGGCAGGGATGGGGACAAAATTTTCCCCATCCCCGTCCTCATTTTCCCCGCCGGGGTGAATTCCTTGTCCCCATCCCCGAATCCTTATCCCCGAAAATGTTAAAATTACCAAATAACATTTGTTCAAATTTAATATATATATTAATGGGAAGGACAAAGTAGTAATTTTTCAATTTATTCTCACTTATTGTTGTATTATTGTTTGATTTTGATGTATTATTACTTGAGCAAGTTAAATACGTTGTATTTTGAACATGTTAAAAACCGGGTTCGATTAAAAACCGGATCCGATTAAAATTTAGTTAAATTTAGGATAATTTTAAAAAATCCCCGTTGGGGATGGGGAATCTGCGGGGATGGGGATGGGTCAAGAATCATTCCCCGAAGCGGGGATGGGGACGGGGATGGGGATGAATTTTGGGAGCGGGGATGGGGACGGGGGTATGCTCCCCCATCCCCGATCCGCCCCGTTGCCATCCCTAATATTGCATCAAGTGAAACTACTGCACATTTGTTCCGCAGTTGTGGTATAGCGAGGCATTCATGGAAGGCTAGTTCATTGGGATTACGAGACACAACCACTGATTTGGAGTGGAGGAAATGGTTACAAGACTGGTTGAAGTACTTTATGAATACGAACAAAGATGGAGGAGCACCATTAATACATTTTGTTGTAATTATGTGGACAATATGGAAAATTAGAAATGCGGTTAAAATTTCCGTGAAGTCAATTACACAGAAAGTCATGGAGCAATACTTATAGAGATCAATTACAGAACAATGGCAGTGGCTATAGAGATTTCACCAGCCAAGACATGAATCACCTAAAGTGCAACAGGATGTACAAGTACTAAAAAAGCCCACAACAATTGTAAATCACAAAATGAAAATCATTGTGGATGGAGGATGGAAAAGTCAATATGGATTAGATGTAGCAGTTTGGGTCTCACTTGATGGAAATATAGGAGATCATGGAGATTCGGGAGGGAAAAAGAAGCGGCACTTCAAGCGGAAGTAGAGGTTGTTTTATTGGCAGTGCGTATAACACTAATGCAAAAATATGATGTCGTTGAAATAACTATTGATTCGGAGCTTGTCATAAATTTTTTTACAGAAACCAGATATCTGCTTTTTTGCGGTTGCACCATTAGTTGCTAATGTACATACTTTGCTTACTAAATTTAATATGTATAGGATATACAAAGCTTTTAGAGTTGTAGTACATAATGCACATGTATTGGCAAAGCGTATGTTTTAGTACTCTTATCTTGTGTAATTATTAGTTTTAATAAAATGACTATTTTGGCGAAAAAAAAAATCTCTCCATTAATCAATTATCATCATCAATTAATCATCATCATCATAATCGATCACCATCTTCCTAATTTATCATCGTCATTCCCTAATCAAGCACTATATTACCCTCCTGTATTTCTTTTCTCTATTTGTTCCTCCACCGCTGCCACTCACGAATCAAAGTCAACCAAATTTTTTTTAACATTCTATGTCTAGTATTATCATGCATACTCAGTTGTCTATTTCCCCCTTTTCGAGATCTTTCTCTAGTTCTCCCCACCGACTGGCGTTAGAAAATATACTGAAACTTGACCAACAAAAAACAATAGGTTTTTGACTGTGCTATTCTATTATTTTAATTAACAGGTACAAGGAGACCAAAAATTAACACTGGAATTAAATGCTATGGCTCAAGGGTTGACAAATACAATGAATAATATAATGGTACTAACCTTTGGGGTTCTTCACAGTTGAAACTACTCTTCCTTTCTCAACACTCTATTCTCTTTGACGATCGGCCGGAAGCACTGTATTATCCTCTGAGCAGGTAAGCAATATATAATGTTCTCATGTGCCATGAATTAAAGGATTTCGAAGAAAGGTTTCTCAATCAAAGTGTATCTTCAAAATTGATTTGAGAAAGGCTTTTGATAGTGTACATTGGAAGTTTATCAAAGAAATCCTAGAGGGATACAAGTTTCCTCCTGTGTTCATAAATTGGATCATGGAGTGCATGACTACAACATCATTTACAGTTCAAATAAATGGAAACGCCTATGGATATTTTAGAGGAGGCAGAGGAATGCGACAGGGAGATTCTATTTCTCCTCTACTGTTTGTTCTTTCCGTGGAATATCTCTCTAGAAGTCTTGCACATGTTTCAAAAGACAGAAAATTTAAATTTTTCCCCCGCTGCAAATCTAAGAATATCACGCATCTTGTTTTTGCGGATGACCTAATGTTATTCACTGTTGTTGATCCTTACACAGTTCAAAGTATTATGGATACACTCGACCATTTCAAGCAGACCTCGGGACTTGCTGCTAATGCCTCAAAATCTACTGTTACCATTAGTGGTGTGTCAAGGCAAATCAAAGAAAAATTCTTCAAATTACAAAGTTTAAGGAAGGCAGCCTCCCATTCTCATACCTTAGAATGACAATCACTAATGGAAGACTAAATAAAATGGATTGCAAGAAGCTTGTGGATAAAATCTCAGTAAGAATTAATAGTTGGGCGACAAGCAACATCTCTTATGCGAGTCGAGTGGTTCTTATAAATTTTGTCCTGCTTCGTATATTCTCTTTCTAGGCATCAATATTATTTATACCTCGGGATGTTATTGAGCAAATCACAAAGCTTTGTAGAAATTTCTTATGGGGAGCATATACAGCCTACAAAATAGTCCCTCCTATAAGCTGGAGCACAGTTTGTAAACCAAAAATTCAAGGAGGGCTTGGTATCAAAGATTTCAAAAACTGGAATACAACCTTGATAGCTAAACAAGTCTTTGCTATCTTTGAAAATAAGCAATGTTTGTGGGTGAAATGGATTCATGAAAGATATATTAAGGGGGGTGATTGGTGGAACTACCAGCCAAGAGAAGACTCTTGTTGGTATATGAAAAAATTATGCAAAGTGAAGAACCAAATCAAGGCTCATTTGCAGATGAGAACCAAATATTCTGCTAAGGATTGCTATCAGTGGCTTCAAGGTGAAGGACCAAAATGGCCTTGGGTCCGCATGGTGTGGAACTGTCTCAACACCCCGAGACACTCCTTCTATATTTGGATTGCCCTGCATGGGAAACTCCAAGTAAAAACCATATTGCACACACCACAAATCTCAAAAACCTGCTCTCTTTGCCAAGCCCATGAAGAAACTATATCTCATCTACTTTTCGACTGTGATTATGCCTCTCAAGTGAGACAAGGGATTACAAATTAGATCAAGTTACCTCATGCTCCCAATTGGGAAACATGGTGCAGGAGAATTTTGGTTCTGAAGAGGAATTCCTGGCACAAACAGATTGCCTATGCAAGTTTCCCAGCTTATGCCTACAATATTTGGATGGCTAGAAACAGTGAAGTCTTCAAAAACATTAGGATTTTCCCTTCTGATGTGTTTCATGGCATTAAAACCCATCTTAGAAGTAGGACTCTCTTCATTGCCAGAAAAAATCAAAAACTTATACATTGTATAGATACAATATGCAATTAGGGTTGTAAATTCTTTTTTGGTGGTTTTTGAATAATATTCACATTATTTCCATATATATATATATATATATATATATATATATATATATATATATATGTATATATATATAGGAAAATTGAATTATAATAATCCCTACTTTCAAGAATTGGACAGCAATAATCCCTACTATCAATTTGGATTCTGGTGGTCCAAAAATAAATAAAATTGTATTCTAGTGGGACGCCACCGAGTCAAGTGGCGGTGACTCGGTGTTTTGTTGACGTGTACCGGCGAGAGTGTGTTTGACCAAGAATTTGGGATAATCAACTATGAAATGGGACCACCAAAATACAATAAGTATGTCAATGAGACTAGTAGAATACAATAACAATTTAAATGAGACTTCTAGAATACAACAAAAATAATTATTTCTTGGTCAAACACACTTTCACCAGTACACGTCAACAAACCACCGAGTCACCGCCACTTGACTCGGTGGTGTCCCATTAGAATACAATTTTATTTATTTTTGGACCACCAGAATCCAAATTGATAATTGGGATTATTGTTGTCCAATTCTTGAAAGTAGGAATTATTAGAATCCAATTTTCCTATATATATATATATCACCGCCACTTGACTCGGTGGTGTCCCATTAGAATACAATTTTATTTATTTTTAGACCACCAGAATCCAAATTGATAATTGGGATTATTGCTGTCCAATTCTTGAAAGTAGGAATTATTAGAATCCAATTTTCCTATATATATATATATATATATATATATATATATATAATTAGGAGAAATATGGTTTAGGGTTAGACTAAGTTAATTATGAAGGCAGCTAAATAATAATATTAATAATAATAATAATAATAATAATTTATTTTCAGAAAAATCTGAATATCACAGTATCATATCTCTAGTTAGAAAAAGACATTTCATAGAGAAACGATGTGATATGGTTTAAGATTGTAATAATTATGAGTTTTGAAGGAACTCGTTGTGTATACGAACTGGTATATTTTCTGTATAAATGACATTGACTATTGTGACCCCAAAACAAACCCTAAGATTATGCTTTTGATAATGTGCTACACAAATATGATTAGTTTAGACATTCCTCAATTAATAAATAGGAACCCAAGATTCTAAATTATTAGTTCAGAATGTCCAATCATTCAAATTAATTAATTAATTAATTTGTTGTTTAAAGGTATATGCTATATATGAATGAAGTATGCTTACCAACAAACACTCGTCAAATCTAAATTCCAACCAAAATGAGGTTCCTAGTTCCTAGCTAGTAATTGACATTAGCTGTGTCCACATCAACAAATGATGACCATATAATAGTACTAGTAGTATTAGTTGCGTTTATTTTGTCTGATGTGACATGTAATTATAAATTTTAACGTCTATAGAATTTACAATAAGATTTGTTTAATTAATTCGACACTAAGCATCAAGTAAATACATAAATTTAAATTCAAGGTGTACATATATTATATAAGCTACTAACAAAATATTTATAGTTAATTATTATATAATCTGTGTGTTTCGTTAAAGAATGAGAAAAAGCCTAGGACAAAATTTACCAGATCAACAATGTATTGAAGAGATAAGGGATTTTTGCTTTTTGGACCCTATATTTTGGGGTATTTACATTATGGACCACCATGTTTCAAAGTTTGCAATTTGAACCCTGTATAATATGGGCCAAAAAAATTTAGCCCAAACATAAGTTGGGCTCCGGTGAAGACCATGAACTGACCGATTTACCCTTATGCCATTTATTCATTTATTTTTCTTTCCTTTGAATTCCACACATTGATGCTTGCGACGATGGAAAAGACCAAGCCACTTGAGTCTAACATCAACATCATCCTCATGCTGCTTTGACTTATCAACCTCCTCCATTGACATCTTACCCAACTTCTTCAACCCTTCCTCTGTAAATAGCTTCATCGGATCCTTCTCAATCTTCACCTTCTCAGATGGGTTTATCCCTTCTCTGAACTTCTCCTTCAACACCCAGTACTTTCCTCTCGGCCTCGCCGCATCCACCGTCCGCTGTCGCCGCCGCCGCCTCCACCGTCTGCCGCACTGATCCTCATCGCCCCCGATCTTCCCCCACTTGTCCTAGCATTCGATCCTCCGAGGGTATAATCAACAACCCTAATTTGTGGTTCATCGACATTGTTTTCTTTCCTTCTTCCCTCTTTTGGGTCATTTTTGAAAGGGTTTGAAGTTTGAGCATTCGATCCTCCGAGGTCAGAATTTGGGTATTGAATGAATGTCTATTTTTTTTATTCCCCATTTGGGTAGATGGAGAGATTGAGACGATATCCTGATTTTCAAGTCAAATCTCGTGGTTTTGTTGGGGATCGATCACCGCTCACCGACACTCTTTGTTGTTCTTGCTGCTCAAACCTACCCATTTCGATTGATGTAATTTGGATTACGCCATCAAAATTTGGGAACTTGAGTCTGAATCGGTAGATTTCGGGTGAGATTGAGGGTTGAGATTAGGGACATTCCTACATTTTTTGGGCGATGAAGTAAGTTGTTCTTGTAGTTCTGAATCCTACCCATTTCGATTGACATAATTTGGATTCTGCCCATAAAAATTTGCAGGAATTTGAGCACTGAATCGGTCAATTTCATTTAGGGACATTCCTGCATTTTTCGGCTGATGAACTAAATTGTGATCGGGTAATTTGATGGACGGCCGGAGTTGGTTGTGGAGGAAGAGGTCATCGGATAAGTGCAGGGCGCCATTGTTGAGCAATGCAGGGGAGAGAGAGGTGAGTGAGGGGCGTGGAAATGTTTGACTAAATTGAAGGGTAACTTCGGCAGTTCAAAAATAATCTAGGGGCAATTTTGGAAAGAAAAATCGTTCAAACTACAATAAGGGCCTCTTTTGGCCGGACCCCTCTAGTTATGTCCAGAGTGTTGCCGGAATCAAAGTACAGGATTCAAATTGCAAACTTTGAAACATGGGGGTCCATAATGTAAATACCCCCAAAATACAGGGTCCAAAAAGCAAAAAACCCAAGAGATAATATGTAACTATAAATTTTAATCTATATAGAGTTTACAGTAAGGCTGGTTAAAAAATAGTTGCTCATAAGGGTGATTATACTTGGGAAGAGTCACAACCTATTTGGATCATTGATGCACTTCTTTTTTATGTAACCAATTGATTTTTCTCAATAAAGGTTTTTTTATTGTTTCCAAAAAGAAAGAAAAAAACGATACTGTGTGTTGAGTAAATTCATAAATTGAAATTCATGGTCTACATATATTTCACAAGATACAAATAAAATACTTTGTAATTATTATATAATATGTGGGTTTTGCATCTAGAATGAGAAAAACCAAGTCAAAATTTGCGAGATATCATTAAATCAACAATGCATTGAAGAGATGATGAAAATCAAATTAGTGGAAGTCGTTAAAATTGTACTTGTCATAATTACTTACTGAAAACTATACTATGATTATCATTTACACAATACTCAATATATATCTTATCGAATAACTGGACACGAGCAAGTGCCTTATAATATACTATCTCCGTCTTTTTTATTTGTCCAATTAACTAATTTCTCATTCCTTTTTTATTTGTCTAATTACCTAATTTTTACATTTCCAATAATTATAATACCCGTTTTATCCCTAATAAATGTACTTTTTACATCTTTCCAAGGGTATTTTCAAGGACATTTTTGGCAATGTATAAATCTTATACTCCATTCCCTATATTTCTTGGTTTTGTGAAAGTAGTTTTTGAGACAATTAATCAGGGACAGAGGTAGTATTTTACAGAATAGAGGATACTAGTGAGTGTTGAAGGTAATGGTGTTAAATTAATTTGAGGCCATGCGGCAAGCAGTCATTAATATGATTGAGGTTTTGACTACGATGTACTACTAGCCTAAACTATGAAATGCTTTTCTTGTCATTTATATATCCCACATCAAATGTATGTAGTCAAAGTCAATAAAGTTTGGTTGATTTAACCTTTGGCAAATTTTAAACGCCTTTGATTCTATAATAAATCTCTTTTTTTTTCTGTTAAATTGTTTGTGAGAAATAATTGAATTAGTGTCGCTCACTCCAATTAGATAGCTAGACATTCATATATATATATATATATATTGAGAATATTACAACACACTTACAACATCATGGCAACATGATTTCTCATCTATTATACCTATTCAATCTGCACGCGAGGAGATGAAGAGTCCCCAGGTCTGTACTCCACTCTCCTCACACAAATTAAGAGCCCCGCGTTGTCTCGCACCCGTTTGGAAGTCCAATTTGCAACTGACCCGGATCCTTTCATGTTCATCTCGTCCATCCTTTGGATTGGCCTTGAAACCCTCTAAGGCTTGATGACCTTCACCAACCCTGAGGGCTTTTAGTCATCTACTTCTCGAGGGCGAGTTGGTCTTTTCTTAGCAAGGTGAGGATCGGGGTTCATCATGCGAAGCAAAGGAACAAGAAAAGAGGAGCAAAAAGAGACCAAGGAGGAGTTACGGTCGTTACTTCAAGGGTCACGTCGATGACCTGACTGTGTTGGCCTTGATCACAGTCGTAACCCAACAGGTCATGTCCGTGACCTCTCCTTAGCACCTGATCTTTTGGGTTGTGAAATCTCAAGTCATGCCCTTGACCTATAAAGGTCACGACCATAACATCTCAAAGCGAAGACATCTTTCGAGAATCACCCAAAGGTCAGGCACATGACTATCAAGGTCACGAACATGACTAGCATGGTCCGACTTGTCATCCCTTTGATGTAATCATTTTGTTCAAGAGAAGAACCAAGTAACGCCCATGACTTTTCTGGGAATGTCGGGCATATTTTGTTGATTTCCTTCCATTTATTTTCCCTTTTTACCCCTCCCTTATGTTTTTGCAAAGCATCACCATGAGGACATTCTTTGTGATGTTTGGGTCCCTTTTGTAATTTTAGCCCCATTGTATTTCTTCTGCTACAATGTTTATAGCCATTTTCATTGGGCCTGAAGAGCAATTAATGACATCGAATGCAAATGCAATAGAATTTTCTCTCAAACTCTCTCTATGAAAGTCTTGTTTTTACTTTAGCCACAATATTGATTATGGTGGTGTTAGCGAGCAAAATCCTTTAGAGGTTGGTGGTGGTTATCCTTTATCTAAATTAGGTAGGTTTGTTCGTTCTTGGGTGGTGGATTTCCTTTATCCCAAGTCCATATCTAGGGTTTTGTTGTTGTTCATTATTTCCTTCAACTCAAGCAACGGATTCCCCATCATGATACACTCCATTTGGTATCAGAGCTTAGGTTAGGATTTGCTTGAGTTTTGTTTTCTCCATTGGTAAGTTAGGGCTTCGTACCCATTATTCTTTGTTATGAAATTTGAGCACCCCCTATCCCCTGTGTTCATTAAGTTGTTGTTGGTGTCTCGCTTTGGTACTAAAACACAAAGAGCCCTAAGCCAAACATATGTCAACTATAAGAAAATCTAGCAGTATAAATTTTCCCTAAACACACTCGGTTCCTTACCTTTCTCTCTAACATGGGCGATGATGTTAATTACAATTGACAAGAACCAAGCCGACTCCAAAGAACTCCTACCAGCCTTTGTTTAAGCTCGGTTTTGCGCCTAAATGCGTTCCTTTTCCCTTAGATTATGACTCTGTTCCGCGTGTGTTTGTTAGTATTTTCACTTTATTTTCTTTCTTTTGTAGTTTCATCAACCTTAGGATGCTTATGGAGCAAAATGCGTAAAACGAGGCCAATTCAGGCCTAAATGAATAAGAGTCGAGATATCCCGAGGAAACCTAGCCCTGGAGAATAAGAACTAAGCCTTAATCCCGACAGCAAAGAAGAAACAAGAAGGCAAACCTTCAGCAGGGGAGTCACGACCGTGACCCCAGTGTGACTTAGCATCCAAAAGTAGACAGGAAAGTGCTATAGACAAAAAAGGGGTCACGGCCGTGACAACCATTCTCACGGCCATGACACCCAAAATTCTAGGTTTTAGAAGACGCTGCTTCATGGCCGTGACCTCCATTCTCACAGCCATGACATCCAAGAGGAGGTGCCGACAAGAAGGCTCTCACAGTCATGACTCTCACTTGTCACGCCCGTGAGGGACGAAGACCCTTTCCAGCGAGACCAGGCCTCACGGTTGTGACACCCATTATCACAGTCGTGACCTGCAAGAGGCGCCCCCCTCCAGGAGGCACCTCACGGTCGTGACTACAACTGGTCAATCACGTGAGGAATGCAGAACCCAGCGAAGAAGTTCAGACTTCTCCAGGGGTCACGACCATGACAACCTATGTTACGCCCATGACCCCCCTGTTCTGCGGATTAATTTCGGTCAAAACAACTGTGTTCTGGCCACTTTTGTCACAAATATATAATGTAATTTTTCTGGAAAAACTGTAATTTTCGATTCCTAGGTTTCACTTTCATAGTTTTAAGCCTTTAATTCTCTCTTAAGCATTGATTAGTGTATTGATTATATTGAAGATTCAAGTTTAATGCAATTTTGATTATCGATTCCTTGTTCTTGGTGATTTAATTCTGAATCCCTATCCCTTGTTTCTCCATCTCAAAACCCTAAGTAAGTTCTTTGCCTCTTTATCAAGCTTTCTTTCCCTTCATTATTATTGTTGTCTTGATTAGTGTCTTTCATCGTTGCGATTAGTGTTTTATGATAGTTTTAGATTGCTTTATTGAAATCATGATTACATTAGGTTTAGATATTGAATATTTGTTCATTATTAGTTTAAGTGGCTAACTACCCCTGGGGTTAGGAGGTTATTAGGGCCTCTAATGGGGATTAGACATGGATTAATGGGATTAGAGTGACTAGCGAGGTAATTAGTGTTCCGCTCTAGTTTTCCACTCGATAGTTGAAGGATACCGGGTGTCAGGAGGTTATGGATCCTTTCAAACATCGAATTGGAACTCTAGGGTGGTTTGATCGATTCTGAATCCTGACTCTGGCGAGAGGGATTTGGAATGGATTACTTAGGATTGTGTTCTTATACTATCAAGTACTATCATGCATGGGAGTGATGACAGGACTTGGGAAGCATGCGTCAATTTACCACTCATGTGAGAAGCTTCCACGACATCACTTCATTCTACCAAAGGTTCATCAACGGTTTTAACATCCTTACGACGTTTGACACTAGAATTTGTCCCGGTTCAGAAACATGTTTGTAATATTTTTCTGTTCATTTTTCGTTTTTCATTTTAGTCAAACAAGCGCATTGCACAAGGAAAACTCAAACCATAACCGTCCAGTTACGAAATGCTTTTAAAGGCCGACGGAATAGGAAAAAAACCTTATTACGCTCATCTTCTAGAAACCAGTTTAGAACCACCTGTTATGTCCAATCTTCTGGAAGTCACGGAACAAGCCAACTTCTAGAAGAATATCCTAACCGCCCTATTACCATGATCGTGCGCTAAACCCATCCCTAACTAGTCGGTTACCCTGTTGCATGAGGATTCCTATCCAAATTCCTAACCGCCTGATTACGCCCCTGATCCAGGGTCGTAACCCAACGGGTCTTCCCCACTATAAATAGGCCCCTCAAACTTCAGCATAATTACACCAGAATTTTCCGAGAGTATTGACACTGAGGAAATTCTTCTAACTTTTCCCTTGCATTTCTTTTTGCTTGCTACTTGCTTTAATGTAAGTCTTGTGTTTATCATTATTTTCAATTACGTCATGTGATCCTTATGTTAACAATCTGTGAAGTTGTAAATTTGTTATTATTATTATTTTTTATTGCATGCATGATAATTAATTGAATGAGATAAATTTATTTCACTTCTTCCTCCCATTCTTTTAATTAATTCAATTCCAGTAGTGACTGTAATTATTGTATAGGTGAGTCAAAGGAATCGATGGCCTCAGGCTCGCAACCTTACCCCCGAACCTGATCTGGGTTCGCAGGCTGGAGTTTTTCATTCTAGTTTATTAGTTTCCGTCTAAAATTGATTGGTGACTCATTAATTTATTTAATTTGCTTAATCATATCTTTAAATTTGTGTTTACTATTTTCGTTGTGGATAATTAGAATTTATATAATCAAATTGATTCCTTAATTGCATTACAAATGAAGTGATTTGGACTCTCCTTAGTGTAACCGCTCGGTTACGCTAAGGACGATCTAGAACCCAAACGAACTGTCGACCGTTAAAGTTCTAGAAGAGTTGAGCTGTAACCGCCTGGTTACGACATTAGTTTCCCCAAAATATTCCTTCCGGTTCTGCCCATTCCTAACATGATTATTCTAATTAATTTCATGTCTATCAATTCTAATTATTTACAGTTAATCATTAATGCAGATATGACGATGTGATTTGCAAAATTAAAAGGATTCTAAGAGTATCTAAATTTGTCCTTTAGGTGCATTTTTTTAAGCCTAAGCAAACCCTTTCAACTCGTGCAATGGTGATGTGGGTCAATTCGATTTCTCTTCCTTGGTTGCGATGAAAAATCGGTTTGTATATAATTGGCGACTAGTTTGGGAAATTCAGAAAAAGAAGGAGAGCTTGTGGATTCAATTGATTCACACAAAGCATATTAAGCAGAAAATTTGGAAGGATATAAAACCTAAAGGTGACTCTTGTTGGTATTGGAAGAAAATTTGTCAGGTCGAGGATGATTTACTGAGTAATGTTAGGGATTTACTCAGTCAGAAAACATGTACTGTTTCTGGGATTTATACGGAGATTAATACCAAGTCTGATAAAGTTTCTTGGGCGAGATCAATTTGGTGTGTTCTTTGCACAAGCGATCCTTCATTTCATGGTTAAGTATGCATAATAGGTTACTAGTGGTCGCTAGATCACGAGCATGGTTGTTCAATAAATGCGAAACTACGCTTACGCTCGGCAGAAGAAACGCTGAACATATTCTGTTCAAGTGCAATTATGTAACTGAGATCAGGAAATGTATAGCTTAGTGGTAGGGGATTGCAGATTCTTATACTTCTTTACAACAGTGGGTGAGTAGATGGAGCCATGCTAAGAAATCCAAAGTTATCAACATAATTGCTACTGCAAGTATTCCTAATATCATTTGCTCTGTTTGGGACAACCGGAATGAATTGAGATTCAAAGGAAATCAAAGAAACGTTGAGTATACTGTGAAGAAGATCAAATCTCAAATGTTGTTTAGATTTCTGCATTTAGCTAGGAAATCTAGGAAATATGTTGAATGTATTGATTTCATTTTAGCATAATTGAGTTGTTGGTTTGTATTTGGTGTTGGGTTTCCCTAAATTCTTTGGGATCCTTTTAATGAAGCGGCATTTACATTTTTGCCAAAAAAAATATATATATAATTGGCGACTCCACTGGGGACTTAACTCAAAAGAGGGTAAAGTTTGAAAAAGTTGGACTAATTGATTAATGGGAAGAAGAGTAAAAATGATTTATCTCATCCTTTTTAGTTATTTTAGATATATTATATTGCCAATCTACTATCGGGCCAATTATTGGCACGCTAGCACTTGATGTGGCATATGATTAGATCTTACCCTGCTTTACTCCTTTTAGATGCCTAAATACCAATACTATGAAGGATGCACTCCACCAATCAATCCTTTGGTGTTCTACATCCAACAGCCATGCAGACCCTCACACATTCAAAGGTTATGCACCTCACATAACCACACTATGCACCGAGGACAATCTCATGGGACCTTTTTAACCTAAACATTATGGCAGACTTAGGTTTGACATCATATGTATGCTACCTATTTAACTGCTTTTAATTAACTAGAAATAACTTTAGGACCTTTGAGAGTTGTCTTAATCTGCATAATAGCCCAATAAGGCCCAAAAATAACTCAGCCCAAAACCATCAGCCACTTGTTTGCACGAGACTGTAATCGGTCGGTTACAACCTACACAGTACAACGTGTAACAGGCCGGTTACACTATGTGGGTCGGCTACCCATTGTGACTCTTTGCAGCCCTTTACAATATCCATTCACCTAAATTGTTTATCCAGTTTGGAATCCAAATTTGAGCCTGAAAGGCTTTAAAAGGTATGTCGTAGCTCAGTTTGGTGGGGACTTGATAAGTGATCTGTTCTCTTCCTTTTTTCATGCTATGTGGGGAATCCATGATGAGCCTGCACAAGTCACACCTCGGGATCATATAGGGGTTAGAATTAGCATGCAAGCCAAAGTTGTGGGTGAGTAAAAAAAAAGGAAGAAATAAAAAACAAAACAGACCCAAAACGTCAAGAATCATATAGGCGTCGAGTCTGCATTAGGGTGTCTCATGTAAGTCTTAGTCCATACATGCATGGGTAGTCCAATGTCGTGATCCTTGTTGAACATCTCCGATTTCCATGCATTCATAATAAGGTCCCCGATCTAAGCCCACATCCATGATCCAATTTCTGGAAGAATCATCCGCAATCTAGCTTACGTTTCTCCAACACTAACCAACACCCGTCATAGGTTACAGTTCGACATGTCTGACGCAGATATCCCTCAGGCATCCAACTCAATGCCACTCACCTCCGAGGATTTGGATTACCTTATTCAATCGGATGAATACTCTTGTGACCTGCATTACCCGAGAATAAGAAACGCTACTCAATGAAAGTGACGCTCAGTACGCCGAGAAGCTAGTTTGATGAACAACAGTAAACTATGAATGGTATCATAGACACTGTTCAGCAGATGAGCAGATACGTCGGCTTGAAACTCGACAACGAAGACACTAACAACGACGAAGAGGAAGTCCCATTTGTTCCTGAACCCCGAAAGATCACTCCTCGACAAAAAATAAAAAACACAATATCTAGGACAACCCTCTTAATGAACTCCGCAACGGGACATCTATCCCTATGGCAGATAAGGAATCCCTGACTTGCATCTCCAAGCAATAGCATAAGGAGGAGGCATTGCCTCCCTTGCTCTTATCTGCACTCGAGAACTATGACAACTGATATATGCATCCCATACCCATTGGCAAACACTCTTAGATGCTTTGCAAAGTGCCACCACTTCTCCAACAACGACCCTGAAAGCCATAGTCACACACATCTTCCGACCTCTAAAGAACCCCATCACCTTTTGGGATGATGATTTGTCTGAGATGGGAGCCTTACATAACAAAGCTCTATACCTAACCGCTTTATGTTCTAACAAGATTATCCCACTGGTCCTGGTGGACAACGGCTCGGCAGTGAACATGTGTCCTTGGAGGACAGCCCTAAAACTAGGCATCCAGCAACATTAGCTGACGCAAAATGCTTTGCAAATGAGAGGCTGGATAAATCTCCTAAAAAGACTCTGGGCTTGATATCCTTGTCGTTATCTTTCAATCACATAACGAGAAATGTAAAATTTGTGGTGCTAGACATTCATGCACCATTCAACTTGCTACTAGGGTGCGCATGGCTCATCAATGCAATGTTATCACTTATATCCTCCATAAAAAGGTAAAAATGATTGTACAAGGCCAAATAGTGACCCTTTCCGACGAACTGATCAGGGCAACTGTTACCCTTAAACAGCCTACATTAGAGGTAGAACACAGCACCACTGACGAAGTACTGCACAACTTTGAGATGGTAGCCATACTTGAATAGGATGAAGCAAATTTCGACTTTGAACCTTACTCCAATGCCAAAGTACAGCCATCCTGAGAAAACAAGGTCACTTCCCAATAATGCCTCTAAGGCGCAACCTTAAAAGCAAGTTGGCCCCGAGGATAAGGTTCTTCAAGCATACATGCCACTTCGAACTACGACATGGGCCTACAGAGAAGGAAATATGTCTGACCAAACTAGCACTCGTGGAGTAGAAAAGGGTCGGGGATCAGCCCACTCTATACTAATTCAAGTCTTATCCCTTAACGCTCAATGGACAATATCTCCGAGAAGGAGAAAACTTCCCTTTCTATGGTTTCCCTGAACCTCTTTGCATTAAGAGTCAAGTCATACCAGTGGCCGGCCTGGATGTCTTCAACGACTGCAAGCCCGGAACAACTTTTACCCCCAGTCGGGAAAAGACACTACCTCTCGAATGGATGCATATCCTCGGAAGCAACGTCTTCGAAATGTTGTTTAGCCAAGAAGCGTGCCCAAAGAAGGAGGTGGACCCCGTTGTAGCAGCGTTATCCAGTCCAAATTCATACCCTGGTCAAATGATAGCGGAAGATCACAGCAACCTTGAGATTTCATGGGTTGTTGCTTTTGAGTTCAAGTTTACTTTGTGTGTAGGGAAACCATTAGGGTTTGAGTTTGTCGTGAGTCCTAGTGTTGTGTCTCCTAGTTCCGAGTTGATATGAGATATACCCATTTCTGAATTCAATAAGATGAATCTTTCTACTTACTCCGAGTCTCCTTTTCCTTCTATTTCTTGTTGCGCCAATAACGTAAAAATTAATGTTGAACCGCTAAAAGACTTTAATAAATTAACACAAGCATTGGAAGAATATGAAAACAAGAACCATATGATATAAAAAACCATATCCATCCATGTGGGAACATCAGACAAACCTCAAGAATTGAAATTGGGAAAATCTTTAACCCCGAAGAAGAGGAAGCCTTCATACAGTTACTGAATGAATTCGTGGATGTGTAAACTTGCATTGTCCTATGAAGACTTGTATAGGCCAAGAAATCATTCACTTATGCATTACGAGGTGATTCATATAAATCAAAGTTATTGTACGTAAGAGCATGTATACCGGCCGGAATGGTCCATGGAAAAATGGGCAAATGAGATAAATTTGCTCCAACAAGGAATGAATTTCAGTAGAATGTCTTGTCGGAACCAAATAGCTAGTGTTCTCAAACGCAGTCTTTTAACTTTATATTTTTAATTCATTTTTTATCTGATTGTTGTCCTCTACGTAAAAGAAGGGAAATGGTAGGCGAATTGTGGGCCCAGAAAGGTTTTAATTCGTTTTAATAAGTTTTTATTTTCATATTCATTTTATTTTATTTCTATGTGTTACTTTTATTTTATGTTGTGTTTCAAAATATTTTTTTAATTGAAATTTTAAAAACAATTCGGTCCATATTAAAATTGGGTTCGGGCTAATCGGGATTTTTTTGGGTCAGATAATTTTGGATACTTGGGTTGGACAAAATTTTTCCGATGCTAATACTTTCTTTTTCTTTCCACGTGTTAATCTGCAATCCTACAGTATTGTATTTATTTACCAATTGTATATAAATAATATAAAGTGAGTTCCACAAATAAATATTTTAAGTTAAAAAGGTAGCAATGAGTTTCTATTGTTGTAGAACAAATGAAATTAAATTCCAAAAAACAGGAATGATAGATGATGTGGAAGTGTGGACCCCCACTTAAATTCCAAAAGTGTGGAATACCATTGTGTTTGAGAACTTTGCTTCATTCAATGCATGCATGAACTTCAAAATATCATAAATACATCTACTCCTCACCAAAACAAAAAAGAAAAGTGAGAAGAAAACAAAACCAAAAAGATCCTCTATGAACATAACCACGATCAAAGCTAAATAATAAAGGCAAATTAGCCTAATTAATGGTGATCATTTGTACAACAAACTCTCAAGGGACACGTTTCAACATGGTTTGAGGATATTGATGTAGGTCGTCTTTTCTTCGATCATTTATAAGGGTGACCATTTATAAATAGAAGTATTACCCCGGGACTTGAAAGTTGCAACAGTTTTCATAACTCACGAAGAGTTGCAATGGCTTATCAAAGAGATAATCTTTATAAGCTGAGATTAGAAAATGCGGCATAATTTCTTGTTTGAGTTTTGTCTCCTTTCTTGTTCTCTATCTCTCTCATCAACTGCTCGAATAGCTCTGTTTTTTCAACCTCCCTCTCTCTAGGTTGGTTATTCTTCTCTGTTTGCCTCTGATCTGATGTTCAAATATCGAAATTTGTACAAACAAACAACCACCGGGTCTAAAAGGATTGCATCACGGAACAAGCAACAACTTGAGCCCAATGCCGCAACCTAGTCTTGACTTGCTCAGGACTGTCCCCTACAAAATGTTGACAATATAGTTAATTAATACATATTAAGCCTTATTATTTAGTAATGAGTGGAAGGGTAAAACATTAGTAGTTGTTCATATTTGCAGGTAGATTATAAAATCAAACCTGGGGAACAAATTTTCCAAGAATCTTCACTCTTAGGACTATCGAATGATGCAGACCTACCCCCAAATGAGGCGACAGGTGGTGTGTGAACATGGGGAGTGGATACTGGACGAGGTGAGGTGACGGGGGATAACTGTCGGTTAACGGCAAAGTAAAGATCCAAGGCTGGAAGTGTATTGCAAAGTTGTTGGCCTGCCTCCTCATTGAAGCCAAACCCAAGCTCAATGGAGCCTTTAAGCTCATGCAGATCCTCATCTGTGAGATCCTTTTCGAGATCAAGGCTGCTGACATTCCTTTTCCTTTCTTGCCTAAGTATCTGACGACGTCTTTTCTCCCATGCAATGTCCCTTGCTGTCTCACACATGGACAATTGCTTAGATAGTCTCTTTTTGTTCTTCCATGATGGGGATGCATGTACTAGACGTTGTAGCTCTTCCGACTCCGACGCCTCTAAAGAAGCAACTATGTTTGGACATATCCTCGTGCATGACTGGGTTGCCGATGGCGGTGGAGGCGGTGGAGGCGGCGGTAGTGGCCGGCAAGACACTTGCAAGCTTCCTATTTTCATCCCTCTTTTTTTCTTTGCCTCCATCTGCATTAATCCAAATACCCCGGAACTTTCTCGCCCTTTTCGCTAAGATCAAGTGTATGGAGGTCGCGGCAGCTTCAAGCTGCCCCGGCCAAACAAACAAAATAGAGAAGCAGACCAATTAAGGGATTTGAATTCAAAATATTTATGTAAAATTAAAAATCCCGGGGAATTGATATATCCAACGTTATTGGCAAATTAAAAGAACAAGGAAAAGGAAAAGGAAATGTAATAGTAAAAAGATGTTGTTTTGTTTTGTGAGGGTTTTTTTCTTTTTTTTGTTTTGGAGAGGAGGGAGAGAGAAATGAGGTAGGTGGTACGATGGCAACAAACCCTAACCAACACTGACAAGGAATTGAGAGGAAGGAGGTTTAATGGAAGGGAGAGGAAAGCGTTTGTTAAGGGGACGGCTGTCATGCCTATCCATTAACAAATATAAATGTCACTGCCACCCATTATTTAACTGTAATCTATGCAAAACCATGTTATTTTAGGGCAGCTTAGGTTGGCAATGCCATGCAATCTATTTTCAGAAAGCAATCTATCAACAAAACTTTCTCATTTATCAAATTTATATTTAACACCTTGGAAACAATGAGTAAAATCTAACTATAATTTTTAGAAGTTTAAATGATGTGAATCATAAATTTTAATCCATGTAGACATCATTAAATAGGTATGAAACAACTTTTAAGTTCCAATACTATTTGGATATTTATGAATTTCAACCAATTTTAATTAAGGGTTTGATCTATTTTGAATTATTGGGTGAATTATCTGAGAACATAGAAGCATAAACCTAGACTTGGTAAACGGGTCTTTCAGGTCGAATTAATGGCTAAACTCAGTTTCTAAAATAATTTAGGTCGGATACATACAATTTTGGTTCGGTCGATGTTCTTGATCAGGTCATCTTTCGATTGAAGCATGTCTCAGTTGGGTATAGTTCGTTTCAATTGAAGTTTGGGTCGGGTATGCTTCAAGTATGCTACAGGGGCTCGGATTCAGGTTGGGTATGAGTCGGTATAATCTAGTTCGAATATGGTTTAGTTTAATTTCCAAGTCGACCTCAGGTGAGATCCAAACGAGTTCGGTTATAAACGGGCTCAGTTGCTTCAATATCAATGTTAGTTGGTCATACAATGGATAAGTATTCAATTGAATGTCGGTCAAGTCTAAATTGCTTACGTTTAACTAGACTAAGTTCAGTCGGGTCAATGTTTGCTAGTTATTATATTGGTTGTATGAGATTTTATTCTGTGTCTGGTCAGGCTAAATAAGCTCGAGTTAATTCAAACCTATATGATATAAATGCAAGCCAAAATTAAGTAAAGGTTATAGTTCAGCTTTAACAAAATTTCAATTAGGCATTTAAAACAAAAATAAAATATACTTAAGTAACATCCTCATTTTAGTTTTCTGTTAAAAAAATATGTTAGTTGCATTGTTTACATTTTAGTTGAAAGATAATTATAAATCATTATAATTCAGTTAAAAACTATTTTATTAGTACTTAAGTTGTATTTTACATAATAAATTCAAAGTTAATTAATAAATAATATTATAACTCGACGATAACTAGTTATAATTATGTTACTAAATGGATTTAATTAACTAAATTGTGCATTTAAATTCAACTAATCAATTTATTTTGCAGACTCGAGTAGTACAATATAATGACCCGCCACATGACAGCTAATAATTTTGTCATCAAACAAGTCTTAGTATCCCATAAGAGAGGCACTTAAAGGAATCCTCAGTCTTTTCGGTTGGTGCTCTTCAGGAAACACATGGTGCTCCCTCCATTACACACATTTAATACATTCAACAACTTAAGAACATATTGGAAGGCAAACATTGGCCATAACTACAATTAAATCTACTAAATCTAATATAAGTTGGAAACTCTACATAATAATGAAATCTAAATATTTCCTAACTTAATTAGAAAATGAATCATGTGGTCAAGGTAGGAGATACTAGGACAAAATATGCCAAACATATGATATTGAGGAATGATGAATAACATTGTATGTTTGAACGAGTTTGGTGCATGTAGCAAATAAAAGTGTACGTAACTCCGTAAGGAATCCTGAGACCAGGGATCATTATAGTTGTATGTATTTGTGTTTCCAAAAGTTCTGCAATTAACAAGTCATTCTTGATGCGCTCTTAAAGTAATGAAGGGCAAAAAGGTTAATATAATCTAGCTAACATATACTCAAGATGTGTCTGTTTGTGCATATGCACAATATTTACAATATGTCTTGCACATCAAAGTCTACCACAATCGCTATTTGAATTAAAAAAACTGCAAGTGGTGAAGGAGAATAGATGCTATTTTAATTTTTTTGTGCGATTTATAAAACAAGAATTAAACTAGTAATGTTTCACGGGTTTCAGCCTTTAGGAAGAAAACAATGCAATTGAACTCAGCTTGGTTGCATCAATCTGATACTCCGCAATTGACAACCAATATGTCATATATCATATCATATCATATACTCTATTATAAAAGTGACAGTTGCCTCCCAAATTTGTTGTTGTTTTACAGGCTGCTTGCCTGCTAGGTTTTGTGTTGTAGTTAAATGGGCTGGCCCAACTGGTTAACCATTTTTTTCCTTACCCTTCTATAGGCATCTCAGTTGTTGATGCCATAACCATCAGTAAAAAAAATGTCGCTTCTTAATGCTCCCCAACTCTTTGTATCCCTTTTCTCTCATCAATTCTCAATTTCTTGTATGTTTTCTGTCGTTCGTTGATGACGAATTTCGAGAGGTAGGTCTTGATCATTTCTAGGGGTGAGCAAAAATTCCGGGAATCTCGGTCGCGATCAAATCTCGGTCCCAAAATTTCGTTCTCGGTGAGAGCGGGACCGAGAGTGGGACTAAAAATGAAGTCTCGGTCAACAACAGGACCAGGAGTGGGACTTAACCTATTTTCCCGATTCCCGATATATATATATATATATATATATATATATATATATATATATATATGTATGTATATATAAAACAAATTAAGTGACTTCATGATGAATGATAAACTTATTTAATTTAATTTGTGTTCGTTCTTTATATTTATTTTATTTGTTTCTATTTCGAACATAGCATATTTTTTTTGCGGAAAGAAAACGTTTTATATATTGTGTAATCTTAATCCGAGAAAAAGTGGCTATGTAAACAAACTGGCACCCACGTTTGTGAAATTAAAGAAAACTTGTATTTTTTGTGTTTTTAATGCAAATAAATCCAATAATGGATGGAAAAAAATTTGGAAACCAGCACTAAAAAATTCCCGGTTGATTTCCCGGTCCTGGTGGGGGAGCGAGAGTGGGAGCAAAGTTTTTCTCCCAATCACAACCGGAACCGGGACCATGACCGGGACCGGGACCTCCGGAAAATACCGGGATCCCGATCCCGCTCACCCCTAATTTCTCCTCATCTTCACCTCCATGTTCATCAGTCCCGAACCTATTTCTAACCCTAATTTCTAATTTTATATTTGATTATCTTCCCAAAATATGTTGTTCCATTCCAGATTTGATTCTATCATTCGCTGCTACTACAACTGTCATTGCAGTTGACGTCAATGGCACAAGCATTACCTTAGCGCTAGTCCAAACAAGTTCCAACCCCAAAATCAGAGCAATATTTCAGGTAAAAACCTAATTTCATTTCAATAATGGAAACTTTGTCTGTGCAATTAGGTTAGTATGATGCTTTTGATTTTAGAGAAAGTGGTCGAATTTAGTTGAGCAATAAGCAGTAAAATCGAAAAGGAACACTGCGATAGGGAAATTCTTCTACTGAATTATTCTACAAACATGCTTTTGATGCGTTTGATTTTGGAGAAAACTAATCGAAAGCAGTAAAGCAACAAGTAACAAAATCCACAAAAAGAGTCCTATAATCTTCACAAAAAGAAAAGAACTACATTATTCCAACTCTATATTTCACCTTATGAACCCCTCATTGCCCATAGGTGTAGAGAAACTTAAACAACTTAAACTTTGAAACACAAATTTTTCAGAAAACAAGCAAATCCAACACCTGGATCTGCTCACACTGACTTTGACATAGGCGACAATGATCTTGGTAAACACATGGGGGAAAAACTACTGAAAAAGGCACAATAGCTAAATACATTCCATTTAGAGCTGACTGGTGTAACAGGATTCATATCTAGCATAATTTGGGATGGCAATGCAAAAACAATTAGTCCAACATCTTAATAAATGTATATATCACTACATCACACGGCATAACAAGAGATAAATTAAAAATGATATTTTTCGTAACTATCGTTTCAGACATAGCTTGGAACCTAGATTGCTGCAAAATAGAGATGATGTTGATGTTAGCAGTAGCATAGGATATAGGTTATGGTGAAAACATATTGCCCAAGTCAGGAAAGGGAACTCGCCATTTGCTGCAGAAGGTTTTGTACTTGGAATGAACAGTAAATGATTAGACAAACAATGCCTCAATTAAACAAAATTTTACAACATATGGCTGATCTATAAAATTTTCAAAAAAAATTACAAGTTTTGGTATTTCAACATCAGTACCTAAAATCCACTAAAACAAGTTTTTTGCTTCAGATATTGTCATATTAGAGAAATGAAAGGAGACGAAGCACAGCGGAAGGTTTCAAAATATAAGGCCAAAGTGGACAGCGAGTGGTGGTAGTTGGTAGCTGCCATTGAGATGAAAAAGAGGGCCAAACAAAGGTTAGGGATGATGTAGTTGCATTATAAAACTCTATCAAAGAAGTAGCAAAATGAAACGGACAAAACAATTAGTACTTTTATCTTCTGGATCTTTATTTTCTTTTGCTACTGGAATAATTGAAAAAGTTCAGACCGAAAATCAGGAACGTCGGGTATTATTATCTTACTCTTATGTGTTCTCCTAATATAGCTTGATGTTAAATTTTGAATTCTATTTGCCTGCTACAAATTGAAATCCAGTGAATTTCTTGTTCCAATATCTTAAATTTGAGCTGAATTCTTTTTCCAGGCTGTTTTTGGCTGGGAAAATCCACACTGAGGGTCTTGTGATTGAGAATAATCCAAAGTGACTTTTTGGTTGGTGACAGTCTATACTTATTCATTATTTTCTCGCAGCATTCCATATTGAAATTCTAACATCGGGATGCTAATGTGGCAACCGGAGCACGTGCCCTTTTAATTAAAAGCATGTCACGTCAATTTTTTTTAATTCTATTTTATCATTAAACGATAAAATAGAATTAAAAAAATCGACATGACATGCTTTTAATTCATTGCTAATGTTTTCCCCGTAATGTAAGTGCAAGGTGAATAATGTAAGTTAAACGATAAAATAGAATTTAAAAAAAAATTGACGTGGCATGCTTTTAATTGAAAGGGCATGTAGTGCTCCGGTTGCCACATCAGTATTCCGGTGTCGGAATTTCAATTTAGGATGCTACGAGAAAATAATGAATAAGTATAGACTGCCACCGGCCAAAAAGTCACTTTAGATTATTCTCAATCACAAGGTCATCAGTACGGATTTTTCCCAGCCAAAAACCCATGTGTTTATCCGATTTCTGCTTCTGCGTATCATTACCCTCAATAATTACTACTGATATTGTTTCTTGAACTGATATGCTGCTTATCACCATATACGATTTTTCTTGGGTTCATCTCCGTTCGATTTTGGGTAACGCCTTACTTTCCTTCTCTTATTGTCCGATTTCGGATGCTAGATTTTTCAATTTTATTTGCCTGCTACATATTGAAATCCAGTGAATTAGTTGTTCCACTATCTTAATTTTTGCTGAATTTTTTTTTTCTAGGTTTAGTTTTCTGCTGGCTTCTGCTTCTACATATTGAAATCCAGTGAATTAGTTGTTCCACTATCACCATATGCAAATTTTCCTGCATTCATTTTTCGTTTCAATTTTGGGCAATGTTTTATTTTTCTTCTCTTTTATTTTATTAGTGGCTAAAAGTTTGAACCTGAGGCTTTCCCCCATTGTGTCGATGCCCTTAGCCCAAGATTTTTAAATCTTTTTCTGATCGCCTGCCAAAGATTTTAAATTGGAAGGGTCATTATTTGCCTCATTGATCCTTTTTGTTGAGCCTATCGAATGGGGTCCTGCAGCTACTAAACCGCACATATTATGCAGGTGGACTTAGATATAATAGAAGGCATGTTTTATATGCATTGCCCTTCAAGAAGGGTGCAGATATCAATGTTGATTGTTGATTTAGAATGAAAGCCTAGGCGCAAGAAACGTGTTTGATGGAGGGACCAATTTCAAAGCAATTCATCAAGCAAAAGCGAATGGAACAGTACACAGAGACATAATTACCCTCTTTGGTTACCAATAAACAAGGTTTACTTTGCCTAACATGAACGTTATGACTTTTGACACTACACCTGAACTTGTTAAAAATGGAAAAAGATCACATATCTTCTTCCACGCCCCTACTTCTATTGTGAAAACATTGTGTTCATGTAGGCACTCTGCATGAGTTATAGGCTCATGGTGCACCCTATACATTACGGAATTATGTGACATTTCTATGAATGATAAATTGTGGGGGTGCAACCTATGCGCAAGAAAATGGCCAGTCATTTACTCCCACTTGCAATTAAAGTGAGTTAACATCTGTTTAATTAGTCCTTGATCTTTCTATTTTGTGTTTTTAATATCTGATTAACTTCTTTTTAAAGGGGATAATCCAATTATTAATGAAGATTTGATCTTTTCTGCCCTTTTTAAATCTATTCGAGTAGAGTTGAAGTCTTTAAAGCACCTATGATAAACATGGCCAGATTACTTCTCATAGAGATTACGATAGCTTTTATTATATAGTACGTGAGCAGCTATAGTGATATATTGTGGGTCAGTGAAGCTAAATTCATCCGCTGGTGCATTTCTACCAAAAAAAACACTATAGATTCAACTTTTACAATCTTGGATTTTCATGGCATGATACATTGTAGAGCGAGGCTAAATTCATCAATTGCTCGTTAATTTGTTTGAGGTAGCACTTGCAACAAGTTGACACTTCTGTTTGATTTCTTCTCGCAACCTAATGAAAAGACAAAGCCACAAGGATCACCCTGATGCACTTTGCCCATATATGTTATAAACACATTGTCATACACTTTAAAATATTAATGTGTTGTCCTGTATATGCCATGCGGATTTCCACCCTTTATACAAATTTATTATAGGCCTTTTATGCAAATTTAGCATACGTCCGCCCCTGCGAAGCACGAGCACAAGTCACTAGTAGTTAAATATGTGCAATGGATTTTTTCAGATGCGCCTACTGCGAAGTAGTACGTAGTACAATTGTATATCTTCTATTCTTTTAGTTGTCTAATTGTAGTTGTGCATAAATCAGGATAAATCAGCAAAAATAGGCAGACCCATGAATGATACATTGTATGGTTCACTAAAATCAGTGAACCGATGAGGTGAATAGGTATGCTTTATAAACCCAATCAGTTCCAGAGAAATATATACTAAAAATATTATCTAAAAATAAATAAATTTGATGTAATTCTATTCTCCCTCAATCTCGTGTATGATGGTCACGGATATATCAAATGTCATCATCACTTGGAAGACCAGCACTGACTTGAGAATTGACAGTTGATATTATGGGTTGATGGATTTAGTTGCACTTGACCAATCCATCCCTGTTACATTAATTATCAGGATTAATTATATGGATAGTCGTGTGTTCTTTTAAAGGGTGAGGATTGGTCAAGTAAATTTCAGCAAAGTTTGGTTAAAAAAATTTCCAAAAACATAAAAAGATAATTTTAAAATGTTACAAATGGTATGACACCCTCACCCTCTCCCGAAGCAAGACCCTTACTCACCCCCCCTAGGAGGACCCCCCCCCCCCCCCCCCCGCCTCTCTTCCCTTCAAAGCATACCCTAAATTTCCTTGGAGATACCCCAAACACTTACTGCCAATAATCACCAAACTTAGCATTGATTTTGATTAAAATTCCGGTTGAATCATCAATGCAAATTCCAAAATCCAAATGCTGCTAGCTCCAGACAAGAAAAATAACTGCCAATTCTCAAAATCCTTCACTTTTGAATTAATTTTAATCTAAGAGTCCATCAAAATTCTCAAGTGTGCAGGTGCAGTAACAAAACCACTCAATAGAATCTAGAATATTACCTTTTGAGTCTCTGACCAGCCTATATCAATCCTAGCCCGAGACACCAGTTTGGAGATTCAAGACACAAATAAACTGGTAACCTACAGCAGATTTTCATTAGCAGACAACCTTGACCATAAGAGACTGAATAGTCATACAAACTCTACTGATGTTAAAGCCCAAAGTTACAATCCAGAACAAGCTAAACATTCAGGGATCTCAACACAATAATACAAACATGCCTGTTAAAATTATTCAGCAACAGTTTCACTTCAAAATTGAAAACCCTAATAGCCATAACCTGCACTATATCCATAAGCTCCGGCTTGGCTTGCATGTCCTGCAGCTGAAGGTGTAGATCCATACATTGAGGTGGTGGCCGCATAGGAGCTATAACCTTGGCTGTAAGCTTGCTCATTCGAACCACCTGTTTGGGCCGGTGCTGAAGCTGCTGCTGCCTCTGCCATGAAATTCTGCAATAACCACCACACCATATTCACATATTATTAACATATATATTAATAGCTAAGTGACATACCATACCCATTAAACTCTCACCCGTCTGCCCATTTAAAAAATGGGTCAACAGTCACATCACCTGATAAATATGCGACTTTTTTCTGTTTTTCTTTCAAATACGGGCGATGTATTTCGGTTTTGGACCGACCCAACGGATTACGATTGCGAACCTTTTTCTGTTTTCTTTTAAAAAAATGGTCTCCAAATACTACCTTTTATACAATATACATAATAAAATATGATTATCTTCTAGTAATGATCGATTATTGTAACTATTTTTACTTGAATTATGGGTAAGTCCAACTTACCCAAATTTACCAGTTTTTACCTAAATTTACCAAAAATTACCGAACATAAAAAAATAAAAAAAAAATTAATTTTGATATATTGACATCATTTTGCCAAAAGTTACCAGAATTTATCAAAAGTTACCAAAAATTATCAAAATTTAACTTTTACCCAACTGTTTTTTACCCATGAATTTGATAGGGTTGTGCTTATAGTTTAATAGTTAAAAATTACAATGAAAAGTCACAAATTCTAATAAAGTTCAACTTAAAAAATTAATTTTTCTGGTCAAATGGGCAGGTCAGGTTTGACCTACTAATTTTGGGGTTCGGTGTATTTCGGGTTTAGTTGAGAAAATCGTGTTCAAAACCCATAAATTTCGGGCGAGTTCAAGTCGTGTCCGAAATTGCCTGGTCTATATGCCCCACTTTGATTACCACCACCAAATGCACACAGTAAATATATTTGCTTCTCTTCCTCTTCTAGTCTAGGCTAGGAATTCTATGCACTGATTCAGTGACTAGGCCCGGCCCTAGATTTACCTGTATGAGCTGTTGAGCTGCTTGCACCTGGGAAGAAGACCCATTTATCTCAACTGTCATCTCCCCTGGAGCACCTCTCGACTCCTGTATGGTGACAGTAGCCCCACTGGCCCGCCGAATGTAACTTATAGTAGCACCATTAGTGCCAATGACAGCATCAGCATATAACAAAGGAATCTGCATATGCTGGGTCACCTGAATGTGTAATTGATTCCAGAAATCAAATCTGTTAGAACGAAACCAGAAAAAGTAGATTATCACTAAGAAATGCAAGTTCACTAGACTGACCTGTATCTGCTGGGACCAATTTCTAAGTCATGTTATAACTAATAAACTTGTAACCAGACCTGAAACGCCAGTGCAGAAAAGCCACACTGCCAGGGTAGATTTTATTGAACTCCCCCACATGCAAGGTTTCTCCACCTTCCCCTGTAAAGCCCTGAGAGGTGCTGAGCATTGCGACCCCCCCCCCCCCCCCTTTTTTTTTCCTCTCTCTCTCTCTCTCTTCCTTCCCAGGAAGCAGTTAAATAAGTACATAAATTGCAAAAATCGTGAAATTATTCCAAGTTTTGCCCCTCTACGACTTCACTTGCTCACTCGCAATCTCGCTCAAGGACTTTGATTTCAATTCCAAATTTATGGGATATTGTGACACAATCACTTAATGGCAACACAAGAAGAGCTCACAGATGGAAATGTTCTGAAAATAAACCACCACTTGGAATAATTTCTAAAGTGGTTGATAATTTAGAATAGGCAAAAGTTGGAGTGTACTAGATGGAATGTCACTTTTTTTTGGGTTGTATCAGGGAGAAGGGGAGCTGGGAGGAGAATAAATCAAAGCTGAAAATTAAGCATCATTCATCTTAAATCGGCATGTTTCAATAAGTAGAAAAACACAATCACTGTGCACAAATGGCCTATGGAAGACCTGAGTGCTTGAAATCTGAAACACCATTTCAAATTCTTCTAACAAAGTAGGCATCATATTTCATTCATTACTGGTTACAACAAATCCTAGAACAGGTATCGTAATCCAAGAATATTGCATACTAAAGTAGAGCTTTCATAAATTTAATCACTAGAGTACATCAATCATTCCTAGTTTTGCCTAGGCAAAGTCATAGAACAGGTAATGTCATTAAAGAAAGTTGCAAGCTTCGACAAAGGAACAGACCTGTGTGATCATTGACTGAGATGGCTGAGCATTTGATGAGGCGTGAACACTCATAGGAGCTTCTCTTCCATAAGTAGATATTCCTTGATGACTCTGCCTATCAGACGGAGGTGGTACATCAGCTGGAGGATAATAATTGTCATATTGACGAGGTGGAGGTGGCATGTACTGAGGACCAGGTCCATAGCCATGTCCAGCGCTTGGAGGATGACCAAGCGGAGGTCCCCAGGGCTGAGGTGGCATGTGCTCCATGGGGACATTTGCTGCTTGCATCTACACACACACACACAAAAAAGTGTATAATAGTACACATGTCACCAGCATGACAACAATGCAGACTGCTGGCAAATTACATCCAAAAAAACATACAAAGCTACCTGCTTTTCAAATAGAGGAATTATACTGCGATCAACCAAAAACTTCCTTAAATGTGAGGCAATTATCTCCACAGCTGAGTGAACATTTGCAGGTTCCCCAACAACTTCAACAACCCGATCATCATGAAGAGCAAAAACAGGAAGGTCGTCTAGGAAAAATATAGCAAGGATCAATTGTAGAGCTAATAACGAAGTGAAGTAATAAAATATATACAAACAACAACCAAAGGGCATACATGCAAGTATTACAACAATTGATTAATTATTGACAAATGGATGACTTTGATGAGTAATTTACATTTACCCTACCTAAGCTTTGTTGTGATAATTTTTACAGACCCCACCTTAGGGAAATGATTTTTTACCCTACCTGACCAATAGTGATAAGGATTAATTATGATAAAAACTGGCAAAGTGTGAGCGGAAAACAGAAAAGGCAATTTTACACCTATTTATGTACAATAAAAGACCTTATTTATGTAACTAAAAGAAAACTGTGCCATTATGTTGAAGAAAAACCTTCAATTATCTTGCGAATTAGAAGACCGATAGTCCTATCTAACTAGTAACCAAGAACTCAGCCCTATCTTAAATGCCAACCAAGAACTCGTGATTCACTCATGGATGCTGCAAATGTTGGTGAATTTCTGCGTGTTTGAGGAAGTGAACAATCGCCAATTGCCAACTTGGGAGTACGAAAGCATGGTCAAGGTATGTTTAGAAAGTTTGGATTTTTTTAAAAAAAATTGTAATTCAAGGGTCGATTTGGTGTTAGATGTCCTAGAAAGTTGATGAAAGTTGTGAATTTGGGGTTTACGGCTTCCAATAGGCTTGGGTTTTTTGTCAAAAATTACGGCTTTGTAAGGTTGGAAACCAAAGGGCAAAGGATGTTTGTTTGCCTCCACTTAGGTTTATTTACCTTTGATTGTGTTGCATTGATAAACGTTTTTTACATTTTTTTTTATGGCAAGAGCAACGTCGAGGGTAACAAGTCAGGCAGTGGTGTCCAGTTTTGAGAATAGAAAGTAGGGATTGGTTTGCTGCTTCTGAAATAAATAGAAGAGGAATAAAGGGATGGGGGTGGCAAAAAGATAAACAAAAATCCATTTCAAATGAGGGCAAAACCGTCATTTTATTAGCATTTCAATGACAAAAAACATTCTCACCATAAAATCCTGCTATTTCCCAAAGGTGGGTGTATAAAAATTATTACGGCAAACCTCATGTAGGCTAAACATAAATTTCTCTAATTGGTCAAGTATGGTAAAACTCATTTCCTAAAGGTTGGGTGTGTAAATATTATTACAGTAAACCTCAAGTAGGGTAAATGTAAATTACCCTGACTTTTATGAACAAACAAGCTGAACAATTGAGCATTATACCAAAAGTTACACGAAAAGCAGCTACTAAAAAGCATGATCACATTTGCTAGAGCTTCATTCTAGATATTACCTTGTCCAAGGACTCTAACAATGCAACTTGAAGTCTCCTGGATCGTTTTAACATTTGCACCCTGTTTTCCTATCAAACTGCCAGCCTGAGTAGCTGGCACCAACAACTTCGTTGAAACCTTGCCTCCTGTCGGTGTAGCTTGAGAAGCATCACAATCCAATCCATCAACGATACGCCTGTGGACCCTCAAAAGTCCTTCCATTGCAGGTGGAAGAGGAGCATCTGGATCCTCTTTAGCTGAGACCATAACCTAAAAGCACGAGCAAGTGATCAGTCAGCAGACAGATCCATAATCAAATTTACCAATATATTTCATTAGTTTAAGTCTAAAAGCAAAGGCATATTCCTCATATATAAAAGAAAATAGCAATGGTTTCTAGTACACTTTCCAGAATTAAATGAAAATATTTCAGTAGAAAATGCAATCGCTTAGGTATTGTCTTAGCAATTGTTTTTCTGCGCTATTGTCTTATGGATTTGGCAATGGTAAATGATATATTGGTAAATCATTGCTATTTTCTTTTAGTTCTGAATATATTGCATTTTCTTCTATATATCATTGCAAATCCATTGCAGTTAATTCATATATCATTGCTATTTCATCTGGCTCCATTTTCTTTTAAATGCAATAAATTTGGCAACCATATAGATTTCGTAAGTGCATCATATCATTGCAAATCCATTGCATTTAAAAGAAAATAGCAATGACTCTCTAGTACACTACTCGGAATAGCCTAGAAGCACGAGCAAGCCAGATGAATTATATGTCATTGCCAAATACATTGCATTTAATTCGCATATGCCTGATATATAAAAGAAAATAGTAATGGCTACCAATATATCATTTATCAGTATATTTCATTATAAGTGGTCTCATAAGTGCATCATATCATCGCCAAATCTATTGCATTTAAAAGAAAATAGAAATGGTTTTCTAGTAGACTATTCGGAGATAGCTTTTTCCTGACACTGTACTTCAGGTTGAATTCAGCATTGTCCCTAATGTTTTTCCTCATATATCAGAACTAGAATTAGGTATACTATCTTCAAATGGCTCCTTCAGAATTGAGAAGGTGTGTGTGTTTGGGGGGGGGGGGTGTGGAGGAGAGAGAGAGAGAGAGAGAGAAAGAGCAAACAGAGTTATTCCTCAAGCTATCTTTTCAATCATCCTGACCTAAATAAGGAGAAGTGCTTGGGGCTGTGGAACGAGCTTTTTAGGACATTGAAGAAAGATATAGAGATAAAAAATCCTCACCCTCAATACACAAAATAACTTAGTTTCTTTTGCATTAGTTTAAAGGTTGAGTCAACTGATTTTTTTTTTTCGCAACATGTAACATTCAAACTTTCAAGTTCACATAGTGCTTGTTTGGCTTAATTTTTGAGAGTGTTTTTAAGTTAAAAAGCACAAACTCGGCCAAACAGTGCTTTTTTTAGAGGCTAATAATCGTTTTCCAAAAACAGTTTTGGTCAAAAACAGCTCCAAAAGCAGAAGCAATAAATTACTGCTTCTACTTCCTACAAACTAATCACTACTCAATCTATGGGATTTTTTAGTGATTAATTTCCATAATTGCAAATAAATATTCTGACTCTTATAAAGATAGCATTTAAATATTTTAATATTATGTTAGAACCTTTAATGTTATATGTTGGATATTTTTATTATCTAATTCCTTTACAAATATGGTATGTAGTAAATTTTTGATAGATAAATATTTAATTTAAAGAATTCTATAGTTAAGTAAAACCATATATAGTTATAATAATAATTATTATAACTATAACTATAACTATACGATTATAATTATAGTTAAAATTAAAATATGATGATTTGCTTAAAAATTATTTAAAAGAGAAAAATATAAATAATCATATGATAATTTTACTCCAGAAAAACACGTGATAATTTTTAAAAGTTAGGCTAAACAATTAAATTTAGCAAAAGCATTTTATCATAAGCTGGGGCAAACACTTTAATTTAGTAAAATCACTTATGTCATAAGCTAGGCCAAATACTTCAATACTTCTCCAAAAATAGCTTTTATAAAAACAGTTTTTTAGAAATTAGGCCAAATAGGCACTTAATAGCATATTATTCTGATCATCAGACACAACATCCCCCTCCTTCTAGATAGCTTCCCACATGCACAGAGACCTCATTTTGAAGGTTTAGTAATGTAGTGTCGAGGAAAAACACAACCATATCTGGAGAGTTTCATGACCACCTGAGTGTTTTTATGGTTTGTGAGGCACATAAGCTGTGTACAATAATTTGGAGGAAGAAAGAATCAAGCCAACGGTCTAATGCACTTGAAGGCTCAAGGATCTGATCCCCTGACAACACCTCTTTGATAACTAAACACAAGTATCTTCAAAATAAAGTCATATTAATAACTTAACACATAAGTGTGGGTTAATGAAGCTAAAAATCTCCTCAAATGCTTTTTCTAAAGCCTATCTACCCCCTACCTCTTTTTAATGCTTGGAAACTTTTTCAGCTTGAAATTTTAGAAGGTAATCGACCTAGACAAGCAGCAAAGTTTCAGAATCAATTCCTTGAAGGGTTTCATTTTTCAATTTTCATTTTTTACTTCTTTGTGCTTCAAAGTTTAAAAATTATAAAGAAGCTCAAGAAGCACCTCTGTCTTGGCCAATGATCTTCTCCACGATACTAGTGTTGAATATGATACAAGTAATTCGTCAACATAGTTAGGCAATGCTCATGAACATCAGCCATCCTCAGGGCACCGATATCCATATAAGAAGCAGAGCATCTTCATACAGGTTTATGAACGAAGAGTAACTCTTTTTAATCAAATGAAACTTTTTCAGCTCTTGCGAGGCTCAAATTGGTCTCTGCAATCTGGATCGTTGATGCTTCATATGTAGAGTGGCATTGTTGATTGAATTGTTGCTCTAAACTTTGCCAACAGAACCTGCACATACTCATCTTTGTTATTAGAGTAATACCAGTCTGTTCTTCACATTTTGTTTGTTGATTATTAATTACTTTCATGTCATTCTCTCCTGCTCACATTAAAGCAATACTGCTCAAGTGGTTTCTTGATTATGTTTGAATTGTTTGTGGAATTTTTTTATCAACCTGACTACTGATTATTGCCATCTAGGCTATTGAAGCTGCATTATTTGACGAAGCTTTGAAATTTAAACTTCAGTATACTTTTCTTCATCAACAGTTCAATTATAAATTTTACTAAGTTAGTTGCCAATTATTCAGAAGATCCTTCCGTAGATTGCGTTCGTCAATAGAAAGCTGGATAGCAAAAACATAACCACAGACATAATGAGTTCACCGAACCAATTGACAATCTTCTGCCACCACAAATTTCCATTAAAGTAGACATCATACACATATCTAACTTACATCAAGTCAAAATTTTATTCATCAAAATTCAATAGAAACATAGAAACTTACAGCTCTCTCCTGTGATCCTGGAGGACCATCCAGAATCTTAACGCGGGCCTTTGTCTCCTCAACGATTTTCTTAATATATTCCCCTTTACGACCAATTATATTGCCAACCTTTTGAGCAGGAACAAGCATCCTGAAAACACTTTCTCCAGGCCATCCTGGCCATTTTTTCTCTGGCTCACCTGCCACATTGTTTTCTTGTCCATCCCTTTTCTGTGAATGTGAATTATCATGATCATTATCTATCTCATTTGTTACATTCTCAGCAAGGTCTTGCTTCAAGTCATTCCCAGTCAAACCTTGATCAGCCTGAACTCCATTTAATGGTTGGTCAATTTCATTTTCAGGATGATGTTGTTCTGCCATAGCACCATAATCATTTTGAGGCCCTTTCTCAGTAAAAACCTGGTTCTCAGACATGCTACCATCAAAATTGTACTCCCCAGGCACAATACCAGACACATCATGCTGATCAAACTCATTAGCAGAAAGATGATGCTGGTCAGATTCTTGCAAGGAGAAGTCCTGCTGCTCATCATGCTTGACAAAATTCTGCTCAGCATCCGCCATTCCTTAACAAACTGTCAGACACAAGATTGTTAATAACAGTGGCTACAACCATGAAACATCCAGACAAACAATGCAAAACAACACCATCATATTAGTCCATCATTTTCCCATTTCTTAGATTCCACAAACAATTTCAATGATTATGAGCAGAACAGTAGGTAAAATGTAATCCCTGATCCCTCTTACTGAATACACAATTCCATACAATGCATCAAGTAGCAAATCCACAGAAGTCTAAGATAGATCAAGTAGAAGATCCATGCATAATAAGATGAAGAATCCATGCAGTGTAATTTAAAGCTCACAGTTTGGTATTTATAAAGCTTCTCCTTCCATTGACATTCTATCCTTTATACTCACCTCTCTTTCCATCCACACCCATTTTCAAGGACACACCCAATTCCATCCCAATGACTAACTTCAACTGGCATCTCAAAGGTGGTAACAGCCTTTATCGCATAGTAATAATATACAACACAAGTATAAAATCAAATTGGCAGTCAAGTGTTGCAGACACTATGCACAAGACTTGATGTGCTTGAACCACTAGCTTGTTAAAAGTACATAAGTATATCCAAAATGGAGGGCATGCGCAATTGAATCGAGAAATATCAAGTACCACATTTTTCATAGTGCACCCCAAAAAAATAGGTATTCCAATGCCCAACCTTACTACAGTGGAGCTGGGACGTTAGGTGTAATAGCCATTATCTATAAAGGACAGACAAAAACAAAAACTTGTATGTAACATGACCAAAACGATCACATCAGAAGCCAACTGAAGGTTCCTAATGGAATCAGAAACAAACAACCCTAGAGGCTCTCAAGCAACTACAGGTTACCAAAGGAGCCTTCACCCCAAAATACATTGAGATTGTTTGCCAATGTCCAATGACATAGAGCAAAATTTTTTTGCTACATACAGCATTACAACTGGAACAAAAATGTAAGGGATAATTCCCACTACCAATTAATTCCATTGAACTAGAAAGGACTTCCAGAATAGGAAGAAACGTAACTTGCTTAATTGTTTCACCAAACATATAAACAAGTTAAACCCTAACCGAACCACGGTGAGAAGAAATCCGAACGCCAAGACCCACTATGAGTTGGTAGACACATATAAGCCTACATTCGCCATTGGTTTGAATCTTTGAGAAAGCCTAGATAAAACCTAATTGTTGAGGAAAAGAGCGGTACAAAGCAAATGAACAAAAAAACAAAGGCAACGTAACAGGAAAAATTAGGAACATTATGCAGAGAGTAGAGACTCACAGGCGTAGTGAGAGTAGCGGAGATGAATAGGAGACTAGGACGAGAGAGAGAGAGAGAGAGAGAGAGAGAGAGAGAGAGAGGGGGGGAAGAAGTGGAGCAGGAAGGAGAGAAGGGGGCACAGTTAACTGAAGCAATACCCACCCCAATCGGTTTCTAGGTTTTCTCAACGATTATCGAACTTTTTAGTTGCGACTTGTGGTGAGTCTTGTGACAGCCACCGCTTCCAGCCTTCCACCGAGCAACCCGCTTCTATATTTTAGGGTTCCTTTTTCTTTCTTTCTTTCTTTTTCTTTTTTTTTTTAATTTTACTTGTTTTTTTTCTAATTTTTCGAATGGGTGTTAATTTCGATGGATAATGCAAATATATAAAATATAGAGGAATAATTGAAAAAGTTATTAAAGCTTATAGCAAAAGCAGAAAGTAAATAAGAATCCAAATAATGTAATAAATTGTAAAAGGAACCTACATTGCTAGCTAGAGTAATAGTTTGATTAAGGGAATATGAAACAAAAGTGTAATGTCATGTAATTTAATATTTGTTAACAACTCATTGAAATCAGAAGGGTTCAAGCCAAAATCATCGTTATATCTTAGGCAATTGACTCTATATTCAAAGTCTTCCTCCCACGACGTCGGGTAGATAAAGTCGAACTTGACATCAGCACTGTGGGTAGTAGGAACTCGGATAATGAATAGAATCCAAGGGTAGTAACACGAAGAACTTTGGCAAACAACTTATTTTGTACCTTCTAACATATCCTATGAAAAAATGTTTGTATGAAAAGTGTATTGAAAAAAAGAATGGTAACATTATCCAAATGTCGCCCACAGTAAATAGCATATACACCAATATGATAGTGTTGACAATTACCTGAAGGTACTAGGAATGTAGAATCAATGAATGCACTGTGCATGCAACCTAATTTTAATACAAATAAATAAAATTATTAAAATGTATACCTTATTTGAGAACTAGACGTAATTTTTCAATTTTTGTTATCACTGCTAAAGCCAAATGTGATACTATGGCCATGATAATTGGACAATAAGGTATATTTAGCGCTAAAGTAGAAAATTAGAATTTACTTTAAAAAGTTATATGTTTGAAAACAAAATTTCCATAATTGACGTGTACCTTGGAACTAAAATCCGAGGCGCGAGTAAGGGTAAGCTTCCTAGGCGTTAGGAATATGTTCTGACAAGTAAGGGTAAGGTTCCTAGTTTTAGGATAGGATACCTGGAAATCACTCACCCCTAATCATAGAGTCGTTGTCCATGCTCCCTCGCAAGATCTCCCTGTAGACACTAAAAAATCAAAATAGTGTCAAAAGCTAGAATAAATTAAGTTGATTATTTTGGTCGGCCCAAATTAATTAATTTAATTTATTAAAGTGAAATTGACTCAAGCTAGCTATCAAGTCAAAGCTCGAACGACTGTCAAGTCAGAGTCAAATCGACTTCAAGACCCAACCGACTACCAAGTCAAATTCAAATGGACTACCAAGTCTACCCAAACTTAAGGCCCGAACAACGGCCCACGAAGACTACTAAGTCAAAGTCAAATGGACTGTCAAGTCAACCTAACTCTAAGGCCCGGGCAACGGCCCAAAAAGGCTAGTAAGCCAAAGCCAAAAAGAGAGATCAAGTCTCTTCCCTATAAATAGAACTCTACCTCTTCTCATTAAGGGATAGAAAAAGGAAACTCTCAAGAATACTCTCTCTAGAATTAAACAACAAACACTACATTATGTGTCGTTTGTTCTAGAGATTCAACACAAACTTGATCGAGATTCAAGTCGCATCGGCCCTCCTTCAAGAAGACGACAGAGATCGAATCAGAGGATTTTTTATTTGTGCATCTTGTAACAAATATTATAGAGATTGTACCCAAATTCTTTGAAATCAATACAAATTATATTTGTCCATTATTTTCTTGTCTTTATTTATTTTAGACCCGAAAATTTGTGGTTACAAATTTTGGCACGCTCGGTGGGACAATCTCTACCTCTCATCTCGATCTCTGAAATCAAGACTTTCAAGAACATCTCCACGAATAAGATATGACTACAAAGGCTTCAACCAATCAATCTCCTAAGGAAGAGCTTGCAACAAATGTGAAGATGAAACACGAGGCCATTGGCATGGTGAGGGAAGTTCGAAGTAAAACAAGGTCATCTGATCTTGTTACTATGTCAGTTATGGTTACAGGAATTGTGACTATAGAAGAAGAAATGGCTAACATAAAAGCCACGTTACAGAAGCTTACTCAAGAGAGCGAAGAGAAGGACGCGTAAATCAAGTGTCAAGATAAAAAGATTGCTAAGTTGGAGAAGAAGTTAAAGCAACGACCAGCAAAGTCCCTCAATAAATATTCAGACGCAGACGCAGACGCAGAGGGAGAAAACGAATCTAGTTAAAGTGAGGCTGAAAATGACATGTCTAAGGGCGACAAGCCATTATCAGCGACAAGCTCAATGACTGCAAAACAAGTCCAAAATTTGATCGCGAAGGCACTCACGGACCAATTAGGAGAAGCTTCACAAAGAACTCACAGGTACACTGGGCCATACACTAAGAGAATAAGCACTCTTCATATGCCACATGGTTACCAACCTCCCAAATTTCATCAATTTGATGGACATGGTAACCCAAAGCAGCATGTCGCACACTTTGTTGAGACATGCAACAATGCTGGCACGAACGGAGATCTCTTAGTCAAGCAATTTGTGCGCTCCTTAAAAGGAACCGCGTTTGAATGGTATACCAACCTTGCATCTGGGTCCATCGATAGTTGGGGGCAAATAGAGGAGGAATTTCTAAATCGTTTCTACAGCACAAGTCGTGCCATTAGCATGACAGAGTTGACTAATGTCAAACAATGGGATGACGAGCCAGTAGTTGACTACATCAACCGTTCGCGTGCTCTTTCCCTAATGTGCAAGGATCGTCTGTCAGAAACCTCTGCGGTCGACATGTGTGCTCGAGGAATGGATTGGAACATACTCTATGCCTTGCAAGTGAACAAGCCTAAGAGTTTTCAAGACTTGGTGACACAAGCTCATGACATGGAGTTTACGATTGCCAACCATGGAAAACATTCTAACAATAGTATGTCTACAATTGCTTATGAAGACATGTCAAGAAGAGACCTTGTGATTGAAGAAAATGACTATTGTTTTTCTAACTCTGATGCACCAGAAATGTTGGACAAACTCCTTGAGAAGGGACTCATAGAACTCCCTGAGCCGAAGCGCCTTGAAGAAGTAGGAAGAGTGAGCAATCCTAGGTATTGCAAGTACCACAGGATTGTCAGTCACCCACTAGAGAAATGTAGGGCATTCAAAGAGAAAGTCATGCAACTAGTGAAAGAAGGGAAAATTGCACTAGATGAAGAAGACACTGACGAGTCTGACTAGATGGGACGCGCGCAAGGAGAGCGGACACCCTAGGGGGCAAAGAGCAGTCACCTGAAAAAAAAGGGGACTCAAATAACAAAAAAAAAAACTTCAAGTGATCGTTCGTCATAGACTTCCAAGTCACCACTAATGACTCCCAAGTCAGCTTAATCAAGAGACTCCCAAGTTGAAGCACAAGATTCACAAGTCTATCAAATGACCAAAGACTTTCAAGTCATCATTAAAAGACTCTCAAGTCATCATCAAAAAAAGACTTTCAAGTCATCATCAAAGAGACTTTCAAGTCATCACCAAAAGACTCTCAAGTCTATCAAATGACCAAAGACTCTCAAATCATCATAAAAAAAAGACTCTCAAGTCAGCACCCACAAACTTCCAAGTCATCACAAGAAAAAGACGCACAAGTCATCATGAACCGACTTTCAAGTTGTAATCAAAGACTCTCAAGTCGTTATCAAAGACTCTCAAGTCGCTATCAAAGACTTTCAAGTCGCTACAAAGGAACATTTGTGTCAAAAGACTTCTAAGTCACGATTGACCAAGAACGCACACTCTCAAGTTAGCTAAATCCCAGACTCTTAAGTCATCAAGTTGCAAGCATTTGTCAAATTAATGGAGCTAACTTCCCACATATTTGTCAACTGCGTCTTCCTAAACAAGTACAAGAAATAAGCGTCGAGACGTCGATCGTGCTTAAACACATGATAGTGTACACGACCTAGTCTCGAGGGGGCAATTTGTAGACACTAAAAAATCTAAATAGTGTCAAAAGCTAGAATAAATTAAGTTGATTATTTTGGTCGGCCCAAATTAATTAATTTAATTTATTAAAGTGAAATTGGCTCAAGCTAGCTATCAAGTCAAAGTTCGAACGACTGTCAAGTCAGAGTCAAATCGACTATCAAGTCAAGACCCAACCGACTACCAAGTCAAAGTCAAATGGACTACCAAGTCTACCCAAACTTAAGGCCCGGACAACGGCCCACAAAGACTACTAAGTCAAAGTCAAATGGACTGTCAAGTCAACCTAACTCTAAGGCCCGGACAACGGCCCAAAAAGGCTAGTAAGCCAAAGCCAAAAAGAGAGATCAAGTCTCTTCCCTATAAATAGAACTCTACCTCTTCTCATTAAGGGTCCGTTTGGACCTTGGAAAACAACATGGAAAAAAAATTATTTTGGAAAATGAAAATATTTCCTTTGTTTGGATTGAAGAAAAAGGAATGGAAAAAAAATAGTTGGAAAATTTGGAGTAACAATGAATAAAAAAATTTTCCTTCAAAAATGAAAGGAAAGTTGGGAGAAAAATTTTGGATCAAAGCCAATCTTTCTTTTCATCCTCTCTCTCTTTCTATCTCTAACTTGTTTCTCTCTCTCTCTCTCTCTCTCTCTCTCTCTCTAAGTCTCTTCTCTCTCTCTCTCTCTAGCTTTCTTTTCTATCTCTCTCTCTCTCTCTCTCTAACTTTCTTCTCTCTCTCTCTCTCGCTCTTTCTCTTCTCTCTTCTCTCTTTCTCTCTCTCTAAGTATCCTCTCTCTCTCTCTCTCTCTAACTCTCTTCCCTCTTTCTCTTGCGCACTCTCTTCTTTCTCTCAAAGTCTCTTCTCTTTCTTCTCTCTCTCTCTCTCTCTCTCTCTCTCTCTCTAACTATCTATTCTCTCTCTCGCTCTTTCTCTCACTCTTTGTCTCTATCTCTCTCTCTCTCTCTCTCTCTCTCTAACTCTCTTTCTCTAACACTCTTCTCTCTCTCTCTCTCTAACTCTCTTTTCTTCTCTCTCTCTCTATCGATCTCTCTCTCTAACTCTCTTTTCTCTCTCTCTCTCTAACTCTCTTTTCTCTCTCTTTGTTACTCTCTCTATCACTCTAATTCTCTTTTCTCTCTCTCTCTCTCTCTAACTTTCTCTCTCTAACTTTCTCTTTCTCTCCCAAATCAGATCATATGATCTAAAGAAATGAAACTTGACATTTACAAGTTTTCTTGCAAATTTTATTTTTTCATGTATTTTTCCTCAAACCAAACAAGGAAAAGAAAATTGAATAGAAAATCAATTTTTTTCCTTCAAAATTTACTTAAACCAAACAAGAGAAAGAAATTTACTTTACCCCCAAAAAATTTTTCCTCCTAATTTTTTTTCCACGAGATTTTTTTTTTCTATCCTGTTTTCCTAGGTCCAAACGGACCCTAAGGGATAGAAAAAGAAAACTCTCAAGAAAACTCTCTCTAGAATTAAACAACAAACACTACATTATGTTTCGTTTGTTCTAGATATTCAACACAAACTTGATCGAGATTCAAGCCGCATCGGCCATCCTTCAAGAAGACGACAGAGATCGAATCAGAGGATTTTTTATTTGTGCATCTTGTAACAAATATTATAGAGATTGTACCCAAATTCTTTGAAATCAATACAAATTATATTTGTCCATTATTTTCTTGTCTTTATTTATTTTAGACCTGAAAATTTGTGGTTACACTCCCCATAACATTACTTGGGCGACATTGAAACTACAAAAAGACTAGAAAACTTGTTATGAGTGACGAAACACAAGGGAAAAGATTAATGAGAAAGTTAAGTCTAATACTTACTCCCGATCACATACAATTAACTCTACGCTGGCTGAGGTGGCAAAACTGATGTCCTGTAGAGGAGACATGTACATGACCATCCCAATAATATATGTTGGCATAATATTATTTAAGTTGTAGATGAGTGCACAAGTATTTATAGAAGTGAAAGAATAATATGATAACAGAAGTGAGAGTATCGTGATGAGTGAGTAATTGACGAATGTAGGAAAAACTAACCAATAGGGACTTCATGGTTGCCAAGTTGAGGAACAACTGCTAAATTGGTAAAATCATTCATCTAGGATATCCACTATTTGGGTTGTGTTCTAAATCTTCAATGTATATTAGTTTAAAGCCAAACAACATCTAAAGCCACTGGTCGGATGGACTAATCGTAGATCACAAAATGTGTATACCTTGCCTTTCTGCAACTGCTCTTAATGAATAAGCAACTCATCATTGTTAATGGAGAACAAGATATCATCATCCTGTAAGACATGCAAATATTAGATGAAGTCTGATGAAAAAAATTGGATAAATTAGTATTTAAGTTCAAAATTCATGAAAAAAAATGATGTGAGATACTCGTACATCTTTATCTATAAACACTATATCCAATAAGATGGTTTGACGTCTATATCGCAAGGTGTGTGGCCACTCATCGAACTTGATAAGTGGACCCATTTGCATGTGTCCAATGACAATATCCCCTAGATCGCGCTCAAACGTGTTTTCCTTGGGAGGTTGTTGTTGTTGTTGGTTTGGAAAAAGGGGATCAAATTTAAGATGCAACTATGATACAAATGGGATGAGAACGTATACCGTGGAGGGTAATAAACATTAATAATAATGTCACTGACAAAGACTTTTATGATAACAGAAAAACTATATGAGACAATAAAATGTGACCCATGCAATTGAAATATATAGAGGCAAGTATATTAGAAATTTTTTTAAAACATATACAAAAGTAGGGAGGAAAGAATAGGTTATCGAAATGATGTTATTCAGGTGATAAAGTAATTATAAATGGGTTAGATAAAAAAAAAATACAATCCGTGCAAGTGCAAACGATGAATGAATGGATATATCATATATTGTAGGGCCCCCACTTTTGTTTGTCGCCCTTAAATCTCACGCGTCGCCCTTAATTGTCCAAACGAATTCCTATACTACCCCTCTCCCTCCGCTCACTCTCATTTAAACTCACTACACTATCTCTCTCTACTCACTCTCTCTCTCTCTCTCTCTCTCTCTCTCTCTCTCCACTCACACACACTCTCTCTCTCTCACTACAACCAACCCCAAACTCCGGTCACCGGAGCCGACCACCGACGTCGACGCCGATCGCCGACCGCCGCCAGCCGACCCCCAGCCGCCGCCAGACCCCCAGCCGAGCCACCCTAGAACCTAAACTAAGGTAAGTTTGAGTAAATTTCTGTCAATTTCAAGTTGAATTTGTAGTTGTATGCTGTATAATTTTGGTTTTATGGATTTAATCTTATAATTTATGATTGTTAAATTAACCAAAACAAGTGAAAATTGTGCCCGGAAAGGCCCAAAATCGCGCCCAGAACAAGACCGGGCCTTGACCTGGACGCGGCTCGATCGCGCCTGGGCCTTGACCCGAACGAGATCTGGGCGCGTCCCAATCAAGGCCGAAACTTGTTCTTTACGCGATTACGGGGCATTCCGGGCAAAATTTATCATTCTTTTGGTTTAAAAATTGTTGGTTTTTGAATAATTTGAACATGATTTTGTGTTTATTTGATATGAAAATTTAATTCGTTTGGTTAGAATGGTTTAATGTTGTATGCGTGTTTGTTTGTTCCAAAAAAGAGGCAAAAAATGGGAAAAAATTTTGCCCGGAGAGGCCATTAAGCGCGGCCAGAACGAGACCGGGCCATGACCCGGACGCGGCTCGATCGCGCCTGGGCCTTGACCCGGACGCGATCTGGCCGCGTCCCAGTCATGGCCCGGTCTTGTTCTGGGCGCGATTTTGGGGAATACCGGGAAAAATTTATCCTTTTTTTTTTGTTTAAAACTTGTTTGTTTTTGAAAAATTTGGACATGATTTTGTGTTTACTTGATGTGTAATTTTAATTGCATTTGGTTAGAATGGTTTAATGTTGTATGCGGTTGTGTTTGTTCCCAAAGTATACCAAAAAATTCCAGAAACAACCTGAAGTGCGCCCAGAACGCACCTGGGCCATGACCCAGACGCGGACAGCTCGCGCTTGGGCCATGACCCAGTTGCGAGCTGAGCGCGTCCGGGTCAAGGCCGAAGCACGGATGTGGCGCGTCTTGAGCGCGTTTTCGGTTGTTTTCCGGAAAATTTTGAATTTTTTTTAATATTAATCTTTTGAGATTTTGAAATTGAATTTGAAAAAAATAAATTGAATTAATATAAATAATATTATTTTTATAAAAATATGTAGAATTTTTAATTGTATAAATAAAATATAAGTAGGTTAATTGTATAATCAAAATATTATTATTTTCAATTGTATAAATAAATAATATTATTTTTAGGGTTTAGGGTTCAATTTGTGGGTTTGGTAGTTTAGAGTTGTAAGTAGGTTAATTTATAGTTTTAGTATTATTAGTTGTAGGTGTTATGAACAGATGTGTAGTATGGACTCTGTTATTGTACAAGGAGAGTGTGTATGTTCCTGTTAATATATGGCTGAAAAGACTTTCATGAATCTTTGTCAGCCGTAGATTAACAGGAACAAACACACTCTCCTTGGACAATAACATGATCCATACTCAATCTCTTTTTATGACATCTACAACTAATATTGGAACTATAAATTAACCTACTCACTAATCTAAACTACCATCACAAATAACCTTTTTTCCTTATGTAGCATTAAGGAAAGTGTTAGAGTATTAGGGTTTAGGGTATTAGGTTTTAGGGTTATAAATAATCGTATATGTTCTTTTTATTATTATGGAAATTAGTTGATTTATTAATTGTATAACGTTTACAGATGTTTAATTAATGTTATATCCATAAAAACATTATCTTTTAGTATGTTGTCATGAACACTAATAGCTTGCAGGAATAGAAATGACGGGGAAAAACCTCAAAAGCAAACTTTCACTCACATTTAAGATGTACTCGACTGGTTGGCGAGTAGAAAAAGAAGGCGACCCGCATATACGCGGGACGACTGCATCAGCTCGTCGTGTTCGCAATGAAGAAACGACTACTCGTGATGGTGCGCAACCTGAGCAGCCATTGCTAGCGGCATCCTCACGAGCGCTTCACCGCGCTACGATGCGCGAGAGTAAGCAACGAGAATTGTCCAATACTGATACGATGGGGGATTATATTAACCGGCTAGTTCTATGATGGCGTCTGGTAGTCATGGGCAAACCGAGCATGCACAGAGGGACGAGGAGGAGGTTGATATTCAGGCTGTTGACTGCGTTCAACTTAGAGCCACGGATGGTAAGTTTGCTCCGGGGAAGAAGAGCACCCAGAGTTCTGGGGTAGATCAGGGGGGTTCTAGTTCAGCCCCTAGGCAAAAGAGGCAGTGAACCGATGACGATGTTTGTTTCCTACTAATTTTTTGTATCGAATGTTTGTTTCATGTTGTAGTGGGCTTATGAGTGGCCACATCGTGCAATGCATATGTTCGACTTCCCGTTGGGTGGTCACGTACCAGTTGAGACTCACAACAGCATCCTCGATATGTGTGAACAGTGGTGTCGGCATATGAACATTCAGGCCCCCCCTCGTCCGGCCCCAGAAGATGATGAAGAAGATGAAGAAGAAGATGATGACTAATTGTTAGTTTGTCAATGTTTATTTCAGCTTGAACATTCGAACTTTTTTTTAATTTGGGTATGTTGTATGTGACGATTTGACTGTCGTTTGGTTTCTATTTATATTTTATGAACAATGTTGCCCCAGAACCATCTATTTAGTTATATTTATGTTTAGAATGTGTTTTCCACAATGTTGCATAATTTTTGAATTGGAAATAAACCCTAAAATAACACAATATGGGGTGAATAGAGTTGAAATAAAGTTGCGTGCGTCGGATAGGTGACAATGTCTCAATGTTCGAATTGGAAATAAATCACAAGTCTCAAATACAATTGGAACTAAATCATATGTTATCCCTAAGAATTTGTCTAAGTCTAGACCACAACTGAAAATGGTCAAGAAGAGGAACATCAAATCTTTCAACAGAGTAGTCGCAGGCACGTCTCCATCTAATATCCAACGGAGGTAGAGGACATCCTTAATTGTTGCAAATGCACGAGAACATAGTGGGCTTTGTGGATATGTGCTAGGGCTACAACGCGTTCGGGAGCAACAATGTCGGTCGCTACATTGAGTGGCAAAACAGTCATGCATGACTCAGTTGTATGTTGGCCCCGTCCACAAACAGTTGCGATACTAACAAAAACGTAGTTCAGTATGGTGGCAGCGGGAAACATATCGGAAGGTGTTTCCAACCAATGTTCTGAGCCGCATCTTCCATGCAAATGACCTCCAATCCTGTCCATGGCTATGCGCATCACGTTATCGTAGCCGCAAGCCGCATCGTACATTTGCGGATTTGCTTTGATTTCATTTGTCATGGTATTTATAACCATAGACCACTTATGTTGGCTCCCAAAACCAGCCTCTTCAATACATCTAAACCCACAGTTGCCATCGTCTACAACATCCGTCCATCCAATGATGTATGGAATAATGAAATCAGGAACGTCATTTGGCCAAGGAAATGCACCAGTAGTCATTTGTTGGGTCCCTGCGCGTATGAAAAAAAATTGTAAACAAATTTAATTTTTTTGTATGCTAATTTTTGCACACAATAATACATAATATCGCTTACCAATTGGTCCTCCGCCTCCAACTGAAGAAGAGCTCGAGGGTTTCTTGCTACCGCGTGTGCTGGATTTGTTGCTCCGACTCTTTGAACGACGATACTCAAAATTACTTGGTTGACGCTTAGTTGACTTCCCTATAGGCGGTCTCCCTCTCCCCTGTTCTTTTATCTCAGGATCTAGTATGTCGTACTCCTCAGGGTGCATCTCACTGTTCAACACTCGAGCCAACCGGCGTATCACAGCGGGATCACTTGCCCTTATTTTGTTCACAATGGAGTCGAAAAATTCAACGTCCTGGGTAGATGGATCAGGCACCGTGTCCGATTTATCATAATCAACAATCACTTCAAGTTGCCTCCAGAAGCTGTTAATAGCTTGGGCGTACAAATCAGCATCCCGCTCCTGGAGGCCTAACATTGAACATGCACATGGAAGGCGATGTGTTTTCCAAAAAATGTGTTGACACAGTTGCTCCGAACCGTGCTTCAATTTCGACACCTTACTGTACTCATTGTTTATCAAGTCCATCGCATAAAGAGAAACACGACCATGTAGATGCTTGAACAATGAGGATTTCCTCAACACTGCGTGTCCACTCCTAGACTGCTCTAGTGCCCTCCTGATCTCGGTATGTTGGTTTTCTATCTGGTGATGAGCCCTTTTAAACAACCGATCAAATGAACCACAGCCGCTACCGAGATAGTACTTGAAAGTCGAATGTTGACTCTCAACTCTGGAAGTCGCGATGTTTCCCATGTGAATGACATCGTCAGTATATGCCTAAACAAACTTCTCCTTGTACTTCATCCAAGTATTGGTCAAATAATCAACAATCTGTTCGTTTCTCCCAACCCAATGTGACACCAAACACGACCATCTATAATCGAATTCTTCAATTGTGCTCGAATAGACGACGCGGTTCCACCACATGTTCCTGAAAAACGATCCTTGTCCATTCTTCTTCCCGCCATTCAGGTCATTAACTTTGCTCTCAACGTCTTTCCCTGTATGGCATACGCACAATGGTGAGGAACTCCATGAAATACGCGTCCTATAGCCCATGACAAAGCATGCTCTCTATCAGTGACGATCACGTTCGGTTTCACACCGTCGCCCAAGATCTCTTGCAGCCTTTCGAGTACCCATTCATATGACACCTTCAGCTCATCTCTCATTAAGCAGTACACAACAAGAAAGTTATGATTCGTACAGGTGACACCAACTATCTCACAACACGGCCACTTCTTCTTGTTGGTCTTGTACGTACTGTCGATGAGTATAACTTGTGGATATGTGCGGAGAAGCTTCACCTAGTATGGGTGGCACATAAACAACAGATGCAACTCGCCGCCATCATCAAATGCAGTCTAACACATGTAGCCGTGCTCATTTTCCAAGTGAAGGCAATGTTGCACGTGTGTCCGACCATCCATCTCCTCCGACCTAACTTTAAATCTCTCATTGTATATCTGCCCCACATTGACGTTACAGTCTGGAAATTTTGCTTCAACGATGTGTGTATCGTAGCAGGAGTGCAACCAGTGTCAGTCATTTCACGTATATGGACTTTCATTTCAGCTGTCAACGGGTTTCCCCTTCGGTGTCCCTCCTCGTAAAGAATAAATCGATGATTATGCATCCCTTTGTCACCCGGGTACGTTCGGACATCCCACTTCTCCCCCGTTGGAGAGAATGCGCATATCATGAATGGACACTGACACAATTTTGTCTTCGTGTTTAACTGACTGTCGCAATCAATCGTACCTATTTTCCCTCGATATTTCCCATATCGCCAACATCGTAGATAGCATCGCACTAGACCATTCACTTTTCCATTTTTTTATAAGATGCTCTGACCAATCTGAACCCAAATCCTCTAGCAATGCCTTCGGCCTATGCATGTAGGTCATTGATATTATCAAACCACTGCTCTGTTGCAAATTGTCCCGAATAATCTATACCGTCTCCCCCAAATTCCTCAAGCACCACCTAAACAAAATTAATCAAATATAATTATACATAAAATTAATCATATTTTTTTTTTCAAAAAATTAAACATATAATTATACAGTACAATCACGCTTCCATATTGCATTTCAACATTGGAACAAACCCGTAAAAGAAGCACCTGCACCAAGGTAAAATCGCGAACAGGACAAGCCTGGACCAAGGCCGAGACGCATGCTGGGCGCGTCTGGTCCTTGGCCCAGACTAGTCCTCTTCGCGATTCGTCATTGGCTGGGGCGCGACTACTCCGCGTCTCAGCCTTGGGCAAAACGAGATCTGGCCACGACTTTTCTACTAACACAAAAAATACCAATTCAACATAATAAACAACGATTAAACATAAAATTTACCTCTTCTTCTTCAGATGATGATTCATTACTCATTGCTAGAAAAAATAGTGTTTAGATTTTGAGGATTTAGAGAGAGAAAGAGAGTGGGGAGTTATTTATAGAGAGAGAAAGAGAGTGGGAAGTATTTGAGGGTCAAGGGCATATCATGGAATTTTTATGCCAATTAAGGGCGACGCACAGTAAAATAAGGGCGACAAAGAGCAATGCCCATTTTAAAATGCCAAGTACATAGGATACGGGAAAAAGGAGATGTACATGAAAAAAATAAAAATTATGTAACACATCTTTGTACACTATATATTTGGTCATCTAGAATATTTCACTTGTTACAAATAAGCACTTTGATGCCAAAAGGAGAAAAATGCGCGACAAAGCACGTAAAGTTGGTCGTGAAAAAACAATAGCTTTGGTAGGTACACACCAACCTTTTTCAACATTTGACCCTAACTTTTGTTGATCCTCATCGTAAATACTAACTTCAAAGGGAATTGTCTTCGTCAAAGTTGCAAATCAGGAAAATTCACGTTACAAGCACTTATTGCCCGATTCTAGACCTTGATACAACTGTAACACCAATAACCCTTTCTCCTAATTTAATTACGGCCAATTTGGTATCATTGCACAATGTTACTGACTAGTTCAAATTCTTGAGCCATATAAGAAGTGCACTTACTTTGAGATCGAAGTGCACTTACTTTGAGATCAAGACAATGGTTTTGTAACCTGGAAACCTTTAAGTGGTGAAAGAACTATTGTTGTTGGTGCTAGAGAAGACATCACAACTCATGTAGCTTATAGTGTCCCCTAAAAGCATGTTTAGTTTTGTTGCGTCCAGATCATTATCGTTATCATTTGTTGGCGTTAGAATTCCCCGTTCTTGTAGATATGAGCCTTACAAGTTAGGATAACACATAAGCAATTGAATTCTGCAACCTGTTACCATCATTAACGATGAGAAATTCTGGTGTTATTGTGATCTAGTTCAACTCTCCATCCTCTATAATGGGGATTCCTTCCACATCTCTGTTGCCAACTTGCCAAATCCATTGAGCATATTGTTCGAATTTTTGGGCGGGACCATGTACTTGCAGCAATCTTCTATTTATGTCCAAATGCACAAGGTGTCAATGACTACAAAATGATGCTCTATGAAGTGCAGTTGCAACGATAGATTCATGACTTCCATTTATGACAACCAGAAGTATTTTCCTGAAATGAACCCATAGGACACCCACCTTAATGCGCTATTGTTGTTATAAAAACTTCCATTCTACAGGTAGAATGACCTTATGGCAGAATAATGGCAAGGATGTTGCATACATTTCTACCAAGGACGCCAGATGAAGTTTTGTTACGAAAACCAAAATTATTGTGCCTAGAAAGGAAAGATTTCCTACCTTACTTGCTAATCCAATTACTTGCCTAAATTTGTAGATGTTGATTTGGGTTGCCTTATGTTTGCAGGAAATCAACACAAAGACTATTAATGGAAAGGAATCAAAGAATCTCTCGTGAAAAGGAAACTGGTCGTTGGCATTGCAAATCAAGGAGATCTTGAACCAATTAAGAGGAAGAGACAAGATTATGGAAGGGTATTGATATATGTCGCCCCCCTTTTACTAATGTCGCTCCCCCCCCCCCCAAAAGACATATTTGCCTCTCTCCTCTCTCACTCCTCTCTAACTCCTCTCCCTCATCCTCTCAAATTCTCTCTTACTTACACCTTCAAATTCTCTCTAAAATAGTTACATATTTTTGAAATTAAACCTAAAATGTCAAGGGAAGATGATTTTTTTTTGATGGAACAAGGGAAGATGATAATTCAAGTGAAGGAAATGAGGTTAGTTTGTAAATTTTAATTTTTGTAAAAATTCGTTAAGTTTTTAAATTTTTCGGAAAAAAATTGAGTCGAACGGTTGCCGCGGAAATTTTTTGCCGGAGATGGCGGCGATGTCGCACACCGATCGCGGCAACACCGCGGCGGCTGCCGCATGAAACGTGCCGCAACGGCGGTGGTCACGCCGCACGTTTTATGCGGCAACTTCCGTGGCGTTGTCGAGATCGGCGTGCGGCACCACCGCCGTCGCCGGCAAGAAATTAACGCGGCAACCGGTCCGTCAAAATTTTTTACACTGGATCAACACGGACCAACACGATCCGTGTTGATCCAATGCAAAAGATTTTGATCTTCTGGACACCAACACGGGTCGTGTGACACCAGACACGATCCGTGTTGGGTCCTTTTTTCGTAATTAAGTTTATTTTATTATTAAAAAAGCGAAAATCTAATATTGTTGCTAATAGTGTCACGATTATTATTATTGTTGTTGTTCTTTTAGTAAGTTTTGGTAGGGATTGGGGGAAATTAATGAATGTGTGTAGACACCCAAAAAGTGTCATTGTAATATTGTAATTTTATTTTCTAGTATTTCTTTTTATTTTATTTTTTTTAGTTTAGATAAAATGCCAAATATGTTTGAAATGCAAAAATAAGAGAAGAAAACCCCACAAAATAGTCCACAAAAAATAAGCAGCCCAAAATAAATCAGCCCAGAAATGGGCCCCAGCACGCAGCCCGAGGCGCTGCCCAGAACCCGAGTAGAAACGGGGCGCCAGGCGGGTCTGCACGCTGGTTGCTCGCCCGGATCCGGCTGTCCTCGGGTCGCGTGCTGCGAAAGCTGGCTTGGAGAGCAAGCCAGACAGACCCGCCTGTTTACTAACTTTAGCAGATTGGCTATTTTTGCACCCGCTATTTTTGGCACATCTACTATTTTTAGCTATCCTAAACCTAATTCCCTCACTCACCAACCCTATAAATACCCACACCTTTCATTCCATTTCTCACACCGAAACCACCTGGGAGTATTGGCACTAGGTGGATTTCTCTTCTTCTCTCCCTCTCTCATTTGCATACATGCATTATGGCATTTTTTAGTTTCGCATTTCCATTCTCGTTATTATTTTCTTGTAATCACCCATGATATCGTAATCTTGATATTAATATCAATTATGACTAATCTAAATCGGATTACTTGAGAAGATAACTTTAATTTGTTCTTTATCGCTTTCATTTTATCGCTTTCTTTTTATTATCGCATTTAATTTCTGCATGCATTTAAATAACATCAATTAACCTAATTAATTCTCCTCTTCTACTCTTTTCTTTAATAAAGCGATCGATGCGATCCGTTCATCGACGGTGATTCGAAGGTTTTTACTTTCGAATTCGTAACCTTACCCCGAATCCGAATCTCATGGTTCGCGGTTACGTGGAGTTTTAAAAAATATGAGTTTATTAATTCTCCTAAAAATTAATTGGCGACTCCTAATAATTTTATTACTTTGATTTATTGGTTTTTATTGCATTTTATTTTCATTTTAATATGTTTCATCTATTCTGCAAAACTTGAATCCAGAAATGAGAGAATTAGAAGGAAATCGGTTCGGCGACCAGGGCGTCGTGCAAAGACGACGCTTCATCTCGATCTCGGCCTTTGAGGGTCTCAGAGTGGGTTCCTCAGTCTCGAACCAATGGCGTGCAGATCGGGATCCCTCTCCGAGACCATCGACCTATTTCCTCCTCTCATTTTCTCTCCCGGATTCCGGTTTTTTAATAGATCGGGCATATTAAAATTAAAATGGATTGCGAAGAATTCGTTTAAACATTGTGATAAAAAAATAATAAATTTTATTAAATTTGATTCATTCGAAATGTGGTTTTTATTCGAATTTTAAAATTTATTTATTTCCCGAAATAACTCGAATACCGGGAATCATGAATAACAAAAATTGGTGGTCTTGGTCCAACATCCAGCCCCTGCGCGGGTCTGCATGGCTGTTGGCCCAAGCCACTTAGCACCAGCGTTCGGGAAGGCCAGGGCGCCACAATCCAGGCGCCGAGCGGACGGATGTCGCTGGCGATGACTGGTATTTTCCCATTGCCTCGATTTCGTGCCAGTTATTTCTGATTCTTCTGGTTTTCTTATTTATTCCGGGTAGATTGTAAATTTTAATGTTCATAATAAAATTCAAACAATTCATGTGAACATTTTTAATATGTAAAAATTCAATTAAATCCCTTAAAGACTAGAGACCTCTTTCGACTCGCCTAACACCGCGTAGGGCACGGTGGGAATTTTCCTCGGGTCCTACAATGTGGTATCGTTTTGTAGGTTCATTTCGAGGAGTTTGGCGGAGATTCATTGTTATTTGCGACCGAAGATGTGTTTGACGCCATAGAAGCAGTGCATGATTAGGCCAATGAGATAGCTCGAGGAATCAGATTTTTGTTTGTACGGTCTACGTACAAGAGAAAAGATGTTGAGAGTCCGCTAAGGTGTTACTTGAAGTGTTGGAGGTACGATAAATATCGAGGGAAACTGAATGATCTGGATGCTGCGACTCGTCGGGATACGTCGATGAAGGCGTGCCATTGTAAATTTGTCATTGTAGCGTGGACTCGTAATGAAACGGAATGACGAGTTCATGTTTGCGATGGAGACCGAGGGAAGCACAATCATCACTTCATCGTGTACGAGGAAGAACATCGTCACGGACACCCATTGACTTCTGACATGAAACATCATGTCCGTGAAATGACAAACACGGGGTGCACGTTAGTCACGATACAAACATCGCTGAAGGTGAAGTTTTCTGCTTCTAAGACAAACATGAGGCAAATATACAGCGAACGGGCAAAGATGCACATTGAGGATACAGATGGTAGGACGCATGCCCAACATTGTCTCTATTTGGCGAAAGCTGGCGGGTACGTCTCATTTGTTGATTATGATGATGATGACAATCTTCGTCAAATCTTTTTATGTCACCCGTACTCGTTAAGTTGCTCTGTACGTACCCGAATGTCATTCTCATTGACAGTACGTACATGACAAACAAGGCGAAGTGGCCTTTATGTGAGCTGGTAAGTGTGACACCCACTAACCACAACTTCCAGATTGCTTACTCGTTCATGCGGGACGAGAAGATGGAATCGTATGAGTGGTTGTGGAGGCTTTATGAATTGTTGGGTCCTGATGTTATTCCATCCGTGTTTGTGACGGACAAGCATGATGCTTTGTTGGGTGCTATTGCCAATGTTTACCCTAATGTGCACCAATTGTTGTGCGTGTGACATATTGCGAATGATGGGATTCTTTGCTTAAGCTTTTTAAGTTTAACAAATTGGAAAAGTTCACATTTAGAGTTTAGGTCATGGTAATGTTTTTAATTGAATTTTTACTCTTACGAATTTATATAGTACTTTTAAAATGCGCGCACCTCCCTAGTCTGTCGACTGGGTATAGGCAGTCTAGAAAGGTTAAAATAAAAAATTCATAACTCATTCAATACTTAAACTTTTACGGTTAGGCCACTTGATTTAGTTCACAACTAAGTCTAGTTTATCACCATATGTTTAGAATAATTTTACATGCATAGATTAATACAGATGTAACAAAAACTAAACAACTATCAAAATTGACACGCATGTAAATACAGTCCAAAATGGTTGGAATAAAAAATTCATATCTTACTCCATACTTAAGCTTTTTACATTTGGAAACTTGGGTTAGTTCACATATGGAGTCTAGTTTATCACTATATGATTAAAATAAATTTTACATGCATGGATTTATATAGATTTAACAAAAGCCGAACAACTATCGAAAGTGACATGCATGCAAAGAGAGTCCAGAACGGTTGGAATCAAAAATTCACATCTCACTCAATACTTAAACTTTTTACGTTTGACAACTTGGGTTAGTTCACATATGGAGCCTAGTTTATCACTATATTGTTAGAATAATTTTAACTTGCATGGTTTAATATCCATTTAACAAAAACTGAACAACTATCAAAACAGACACGCATACAGAGACAGTTCAGAACGATTGGAATCAAAATTTTATATCTCACTCAATACTTAAGATTTTTACATTTTACAATTTGTGTTAGTTCACATATGGATTCTAGTTTTTATATTTATATATATATATATAGGATAATTGGATTATAATAATCCCTACTTTCACCAATTGGACAATGGTGGACCGTAATTTCACTTTGTATTCTGGTGGTCCAAAAAAAAAAAAATTTGGATTGTAGTGGTACCAAATACACCTCCACATTTTTCTTATTTTTTTCATTCCTACACTATATTGTTTTTGTTTTTTTCGTTCTTGCCCCTAGAAAGTTAATGAATTGTAGTTTCTAAAACATTTTTTAAATTATTTTTTTGAGACTCTGAATAATTATTATGATTTTTTAAAAATAATAAAAGTGAAAAAATCGTAAAAAATAGTAAAAAAATGAAAAAAATTTGGGAGAAACGCTGTAAATTCATTAAAAATCATTGTAAAGTGTTATACTAAGTTTTGAATCAAATACAACCCAAAATCTATGATTCCCTTGAAAATATCCCACTACAAAACAATTTTTTTTTTTGGACCTCCAAAATACAAAGTGAAAGTACGGTCCACCATTGTCCAATTGGTGAAAGTAGGGATTATTAGAATCCAATTATCCTATATATATATATCATTCTTCTCATTATATCAATTCCATATATATATATATATATATATATATATATGTATATATATATATATATATATATATACCCTAATATAATGAGAAGAATGATTTTATGAGAAGAAAAACATAGCAAATCATAACCATTGGTTCCAAGATCAAGGGTGGATATTAATCTTTCTTTTTTCTTTTTTTTTGGTTGAGAAAATGTAACTAATAAATGTTGCAACCTTTTTCTTTTTTTTTGTTGGCTGTGAAAAATAAAATAATTAATGCAGTGTGATTTCCAATGACATGCTAATTAATTCCCAGCTCTAGAAAACTCAGAATGAACATCAACTATACCCAGAATGAACATCAACTTTACCATAAATGAACGTCAACTATACCATAAATGAACACCACATATACTCAGAATGAACATCAAGTATATCATAAACGAATGTATAGTATAGTGACGTTCATTTATGGTATAGTTGATGTTCATTCTGGGTATATGTGGTGTTCATTTATAGTAAAGTTTATATTCATTCTGGGTATAGTTGATGTTCATTCTGAGTTCTCTAGAGCTGCGAATTAATTAGCATGTCATTGGAAATCACACTACATTAATTGCTCTTTTTTTCTCAGTCAACAAAAAAAAAAAGGTTGCAACCTTTATTAAACACATTTTCCCAACAAAAAAATGCAAGATTAATACCAACCCTTGATCTTGGAACCAATGGTTATGATTTGCTATGCTTTTCTTCTCACAAAATCTTTCATCTCATTATATCAATTCCCATATATATATATATATATATATATATATATATATATATATATATATATATATATATATATATATATATATATATATATATATATATATATATATACTAGTCCTCTGACCCGTGCATTGCACGGGGCATAATCAAATATTTGACATTATAAGTATTTTTGGATTATATGCATAAAGTATCTATATGTTTGTTGGCATATTTTGAGCATTGAAAATACAATATAATTGAAAAACGTAATTTATTGGAGTACCTATTTTAATATATAAAATTTAATTATTGAATGATCTAATTCTAAATTAGCTAACTCATGTGAAATGCAAAAGTCTAATACATAGTTCATTTCAATGACCCTTGAATTGCTTGTATATGAGTTGCAAATAATGCTTTTGACTAAATGAAGATCGAGGAAGTGTAATAAATTTTAGTTTTAAAGGTTGTTTTAATCAAGAAAATATCCACTATTCTTTGGTTAGTTTCATACGTTTCATAACATAAAGTTACCTATATGAAAATAAAGTTATTTTAGATGCAAATTTACAGGAAAAATAATGCTCATTAAAAAGGTTTTTGGATCATTAGCTTTGCAAATAAACTCTAAAATAATCGTAAAGAGTATTATTGATATAACTAATTCAAAAAACTCATATATCAAATCATGATAGAACTTTTAAAATAATGATAATCTATATACTTATAATGACAATCTATGTGAGACCCAACAAATACTGCAATGAGAGTGTTTCTAGGAATCTTAACCAATCACAATTAAGAAAAAAATGACCCAATTTTTAATAATTTTTGATTTTATTTTCAACCGGATTTTATTATAAACCTAAGCTGCTTGGGACTCTGACACCAATTACAGTTGTTCCATAACTGTTTTAAATTTAAATTTATTTTAGAATTAAAAAAAAACTATTACAAATCTCATACGGCTTTGGACTTTGATAACGTTTCCAACTGTTCCATATCTATATATATTATAATAGAAATTATTGTGGGTCCCGCAAAATAGAGCCACAGGAGTGACTGTAGGGGAATTGACCAATTATAACGTATAAAATTATATATTTTTTTTTACTATTTTCAATTTTTTTTTAACTTCAATCCAGATTTTATTTCAAAATTAAAAAAAACAGAAAGTATCACTAATCCTTGATTGCTTTGCACTCTGAATTAAATTATTTTAGTGTTGCCTATAATAATAATAATAATAATAATAATAATAATAATAATAATAATAATAATAATCTATATACTTATAATGACAATCTATGTGAGACCCAACAAATACTGCAACGAGAGTGTTTCTAGGAATCTTAACCAATCACAATTAAGAAAAAAATGACCCAATTTTTAATAATTTTTGATTTTATTTTCAACCGGATTTTATTATAAACCTAAGCTGCTTGGTACTCTGACACCAATTACAGTTGTTCCATAACTGTTTTAAATTTAAATTTATTTTAGAATTAAAAAAAAACTATTACAAATTTCATACGGTTTTGGACTTTGATAACGTTTCCAACTGTTCCATATCTATATATATTATAATAGAAATCATTGTGGGTCCCGAAAAATAGTGCCACAGGAGTGACTGTAGGGGAATTGACCAATTATAACGTATAAAATTATATATTTTTTTTACTATTTTCAATTTTTTTTAACTTCAATCCAGATTTTATTTCAAAATTAAAAAAAATCAGAAAGTATCACTAATCCTTGATTGCTTTGCACTCTAAATTAAATTATTTTAGTGTTGCCTATAATAATAATAATAATAATAATAATAATAATAATAATAATAATAATAATAATAATAACAAAAATCTATCTATTATAATAGAAATAATTGTGGGTCCCACGAAATAGAGTCACGGAAGTAATGTAGGAGAATTGACCAATCACAACGTAGAAATTTTTTTTTTCTATTTTCAATTTTATTTTATTCTCAATCCTTATTTTATTTTAAAATTAAAAAAAAATAGAAAGTATCACTAATCCTTGCCTTCTTCGGACTCTGAATTAAATTACTTTGGTGTAAATAACAGTAATAATAATAATAATAATAATAATAATAATAATAATAATAATAATAATAATAATAATCCATATTCTATATATTATAATTGAAATCATTGTGGGTCCCATGAAATAGAGTCACGGGAGTGATTGTAGGGGAATTGGTCAATCACAACGTAGAATTTTTTTTTTCTATTTTCAATTTTTTTTATTCTCAATCCGGATTTTATTTTAAAATTTAAAAAACCAGAAAGTATCACTAGTCCTTGACTGCTTTGGACTCTGAATTAAATTATTTTGGTGCAAATAACAGTACTTATTTTGGTGGTTCCTATAATAATAATAATAATAATAATAATAATAATAATAATAATAATATCAATAATAATAATAATAATAATAATAATAATCTTCTATATATTATAACATAAATCATATGTAGATATGTATGTACCTTTTGAGCAATTTATTATAATATCTTTTCGTTTTACAATCTGATTATTATTTTGTTCATTTTAAATTGTACGTATAGTTATCATTTAATTCTACTTTTTAATTTAAATAACTATTTTATTATATTCCGTGCATCGCACAGGTTGAAGACTAGTAACAATATATAGTAAACTAATTAAATATATATATGATTGAATTTTTATTTATCTTTAGTAGTAACCTATTCTACCAATTAATAAGCATTAATTATTTTCATTAAAAAGTTGAAAAGCTAATTAGAGTTTGCCTATAATGCACTCATTTGAAACACAAATATTACGATCTTGTGGGCACGCACGCGAGGGTGAGTGTGTGTATTGGTAAATCCACATCCATGAGTAATTGAGTAAATGCATGAAGTCTACTACATTAAGACTTTATTTGTTAGATCTTAAACCATATTATTAAGAAAACTAAATGGAGAATGGTCCGAAACAAACTATACAGTTACAATTTATGATAAAAAAAAATTAATTTAATAAATAAGACTCTTAAAACTGAAATAAATATAATTTCTAATAGTTAAAAATAAAATGTTGATACTCATTATGCTACCTATTGGCAAGATCCATATGCGAATCTTATAAAAATAAATAAAAAAAAAACTCATATAAGAAATAGTAATTGATTTTTGTTAAAATGTTTGTATACGTATGTTTGTCCATATTTCTTGGCAAAAGTGAAATAATAAATAAGCAATGCATATATTTCCTGTCAAAAGTGAAATAATAAATAAGCAATGCATATCATCATCATGCATTAGACTCACAAAAATATACTTCCCCAAAAAAATTTAAAATGTATGTATAGAAAAAGGAGCAAGACACTTGACTGTAAATAGGGGTGTCCAAAACTGGTTAACCGCAATTTCGGTTAACCGCATATGCGGTTAACCGCCTTTGCGGTTTACGAATTTTATAAACCTAAACCTAAACCGCTTTATGCGGTTAACCGGTTTGTGGTTAACCGCTTTTGGAAACTAGAAACCGAAACTAAACCGAAACCGCATTGATAACATGGTTAACCGCTTTTTGGGTTCGGTTTATGGTTAACCGTCGGTTTCTAGTTATTTAAAGTAAAAAGTAAGGAAGAAAAATTAACATTTTTGCTTCAAAATTTCAAATTTTGCACCTAATTTAATCAAGACCGGTTAACCGTGGTTAACCATTTGACAAAAATGCAAAACCGAAACCTAAACCGCTTATACCGGTTTGGTTAACCTAAACCGCAATTTTCAAAAAATCCAAATGGTTAACCGCTTTAACCGGTTTGGTTTATGCGGTTTTGCGGTTTGGTTTTTGGTTTAGGTTTTTGTTGGACACCCCTAACTGTAAGTCATGATGATCGTATCATAAATCATCATCGTGCATTAGACTATAATGCAATACATACCTGATAATCGAACGCTTCAAAAATATTTATGAATGATCAACTACTTTGTATTTTTCGATTAATTTTTTAAGCGATTGTTTGGATTTTGAAAAATCATTTTACTGATTACTATAATAACAATAACCAAGAAACATTACGTATTAATAGATAATTATTAGCTTATTCCCCCGTGTGCGTCTACCGAGTGGGGGCTCAAAACCCTAGAATATCTAGGTTTCCGCCGTGTCCAAGTGACCGAATTTTCGTCTGATCAGAGAGACGACTATGGCCTCTAATGGCGAAGGGAGTGGGTCGAAGGGTAAAGGAATCAGGGAGGCGTTGAGTAGAAAGGAGAAGGTAGTAGTAAAGTGGGAGGATGAAGGGATGAAGGAGAAGATGAAACGACTGCTCTGAACCTGTGCCTCATTGGAAAACTGTGGATAGTGAGAAAGTTCAATGCTTTTGCACTGATGAACACCTTGGAGAAAATATGGAATCCAAAACATGGGGTTGAATCGAAGGCTATTGGCACGAATCTTTTTATGTTCCAATTCTTCCATTGGAAGGATATGGAAAGGGTTAAGGAGGGAGAACCATGGCTTTTTGATAAGTGTGTATTAGTGCTGCAAAGGGTGCAAAAGGGCCTAGGCCGTCTGATATGGAGGAAAGGATGCATTTCACACCTTTCTGGGTGCAAATTGGAAACCCGCCGTTTGATGGCAGAAAGGAAAAACATATACGTGCACTTGCGGATTCCATTGGAGTTTATATCAGGACAGATGAGGACTGCAAGGCGGGGTGGACAAAATCGTTGCGTTTCAATACACTCATGGATTTGAAGGAGCGTTTTCCTGACGAGATAACGGTGGAAAGGACAGATGGCACGCAGATTGATCTGGTGGTAAAATATGAAAAGATGCCAAACTTCTGTTACTATTGTGGTAAAGTGGGGCACATTGAAAGGGATTGTATTGACAAAGAAGATGAGGATGAAATGGGGTTGTCTTTAATTATGGGGAGTGGTTAAGGGCGTCACCATGGCGGCCACTCAGGAAAACTGATGGTTCGGGAACTCCAGCGGCGACGGCCAGGGGGAGAAAACTGGTTTTCAAACCAAAGAAGGAAGAGAAGCAAACTGGCAAAGAAGTGATTGATGAAATGGCAGACAACTTGCTTAGAATACGGGTGGCGGAGATAGGAGTTAGCCAAGAACAGCAGGAAAGGACTCAAAACGAGGAGGTGGTGCCACAGAAGAAGGATGCGAGATCTATGGAGGTGCATGATACTGTTAAAGACATACGTGATCAGAGAAAAACATGGAAAAGGATTATAAGAGGACCTGACATTATGATAGCTGCTTCTATCGGTGACATAAGGTGTGGAGAAAAACGACAAAGGGCAGAAGAAGAGATGGGGGAGGCACCAAAGGTAAAAACCCGGAAAACTGAAGATCTTGATGACAATACTGATGATGAGCATGAAGTGGCGGGAGCTGAAACTCAGCCCCGCCACGAGAAATGAATTATTTAGCATATAACTGCCGAGGGCTTGGGAACCCTGAGACAGTTGGTGCCTTGAAGGGCATCATTGAAGAAAAAGATCCCGACATTGTCTTCCTATCGAAGACAAAACTGAAGACAGTGGAGATGGAAAGAATCAGGCGCAGGTTGCGATATGTAAACAAAGTGTATGTTTGATTGCATTGGGGAAGGGAGAAGAAGAAGTGGAGGTCTGGCTTTCTTTTGGAAATCCTCTATTAACCTATCTCTAAAATCGTACTCACAAAATCACATTGATATGGAGAATGTAGAACCCGATGGTCGAGCCACTTGGAGAGTGACGAGAGTATATGGATTCCCGAAAGATGAGGAAAAACACAAAAATTGGGAATTAATACGTGGGCTGCATTCTGGTGACTTGCCTTGGGTTTGCGGAGGCGATTTTAATGCAATCATGGAAGCAAAAGAAAAGCAAGGGGGGCAGCAGCGGACAATACAGTGATGCGAAGTTTCCATGAGACAATGAAGGACTGCGGCTTGACTGATGTTGGCTATGAAGGACACCACTTCACCTAGAACAATAATCAAGGGGGAGAGAAAAACATACAAGAACGTCTTGACCGCTTTTTTATCAATGATGCATGGTATCAGTTGTTCTCATGGCAAAAGGTGACCCATCTGGCGAAACGCCACTATGATCATCTCCCTATTATTTTTGAATGCAGCGAGACAGGCCCCCCGATAAATCAGAGAAGACTGAGACAACGCCCTTGCCGTTTTGAGAAGGCATGGACGAGAGAAGAGGGTTGTGAACAACAAATTGAGGATAAGTGGGCAAGCAGCAGAGGAGTACAGACGGACAAAAGATTGCTTAGATGTTGCCAAGCACTGAGAAGGAAATTTGGTAAAAACATTCACAAATTGAGACAGGATATCAAAGAGAAGAAAAAGGAGATAGAACAGCTGCAAAGAGAGGAACCCACGCTGGGAAATATAGAGTTGATCAGGAGAATCAACAAGGAAATTGACACAATGGAAGGGGAGGAAGAGATCATGTGGCTACAACGAAGTAGACAAAGCTGGATAGGCGAAGGAGACCGGAATACAACTTTTTTCCACCAAAAGGCCACTATGAGAGAAAGAAGAAACCACATTAGGAGGCTACAAGCGCCTAATGGGAGGTGGGTCCAGGAAGCTGAAAATCTAGACAGGTTGTTCCTGCAATATTTTGAGGAGCTCTTCACCTCATCAAATCAGGAGGCAGAAATTGAAGTGGGAGAACTGAAAGTCTGAAACCATGTATCACGGAAAACATGAACAGGAGACTACTAATGAAGTTCTCAAAAGAAGAAGTCTACATGGCGCTGATGCAGATGCACCCCACAAAGGCACCCGGGCCGGATGGAATGCCTGCGTTGTTCTTCCAACGATATTGGCACATCGTTGGAGAGGATATAAGTGGCATCGTACTGAATATCCTCAATGGTGATGGGGAGATGGGTGGGTTCAATAAGACATATATCGCCCTTATCCCAAAAATGAAGAATGTGTCTAGCCCAAAGGATTTCCGGCCAATAAGTCTGTGTAACACGGTGTACAAGATCGCGACGAAGATGATTGTAACACCCCAACCTTTAACCACAAGATTAAATCACTAATTATGATCCCAAACCTGTGATTAGCGCAGCGGAACACTTAGGTTGAAGTATTACTGCCGTCCCCACTCGGGACAAGGCAAACACGAACACCAAACACTCCCAAACCACAAAGAAATATATACTCAAATCCAACAACTCCAACTTAAAATACAACTTATACAACCCTTGAAATAGTTACATGAACATATTGATAGGTAGATTTCCACAAAGCATCTTGAACTTCGCGCCCTTGTCAACTTGTGATTAAACCTTAGATTCCCCTTGCTTGAATCAGATCACTTCTGACTGGACTTGCCTTTATCTTGGGAGCTCGAACCTCCTAAAACAAAACATTTAAAACATCCGCAAAAGTGAGTAGGGAAACACTCAGTACACAAACCTCCAACACGTCAAACCGTTCGAAAACGGTTTTAGTGCCGGCATTTAAAAATTCATTTTGAAAACGGGGACGGGGCTAAACATGTATTCAAAGGATTTGGCATAGATATAAACATATAAAAGTAGACATGATATATATATACATATAAAAATAGAGTGGTATCCCTTACGATCTAGTGCAAAGCACCTAACACGCACACGCCCCAAACCGATCTGGAGTTTGGGTTGGGTATCATGATGCAATGACATCGGACAATGTCAGTCGCTCTGATTAGGAGCACCCTATAGATGAAAAAAAGGCTAGCACTACACGACTAGCTAGAAATATAATACGGCGGGACCACTTTTGAAAATAGATATAGTATACATGTTAATGATATTCATAAAGATGATAAACATGATAATGATATGAATGACATTGATATACATGATTGTATTGCATGACGATTAAACCACAAGGGTTTGACAATTTGCGTACCTTGGAAGTAGAAAAACTTGGTGGCGTGCCTCGGGCTCGGGACGACTTGGGTGACTTGGGAACTATAATAAGAAGTGTAGAAATTGAGAACCAAAGAGGGTTCTTAGTGAGTTACAAATGTTAAGTAAAATAGGAAACTAAGAATGAAATAGATTATAAAGAATATTTCAGGTTTTCAAGAAATAAAGTTTTTAGCGTAACTCGGGCTAGAAACTCGGAATTAAACAAACGAGTACTTCTTGGAAATAGGGAAAAATCATGATCTGCAACTTTATCAACATGACCGAGGTCTAACAATGAAGGAAAGGGCCTGAAAAATGGCCCGGATAGAAGCTGAGTGAAATGGTATTTAAGGTATTCGGGTTGAGCCTTTGACGTGGAAATGGTGCAAAACCTTGGAAATGGACCATGGAGAGCTTATCATAGAATAACTTAGATAATGAGATTGGTGAAGTAAGAAAGCCTAGAAATGGAAGGCTAAGATGAGAATTAAAATGTTCTTTGAAGTTAAACGGAACGTCATCCAAGTGACAAGGAAGAGATTCTTAAAGATAGAATGATGGATTCCGGAAACGTTTGGACAAGGCATTGAAGTTAAGGACTTATAAGAGTGTTAACTCTTAGGATAAATAGAGAGTAAGGGAGTCTTAAGCTTGACCAAAATCCCAAGTTTCAATCCAAACCTTCTTGTTATCCAAGAACTAAAGTTCTCACTTACAACCACCATGACTTACTATGGTAACCCAATCTTTAGGAGATATCCTTAACCACTAAGAGATGGCACTTTTAGCTTAAAACACACCTTGGTTATCCTAATATTGCACAAGGAGTCCCCACCATCTAGAGTCTTTGAAAGATCACATTTGATTCACTAAATCCCAAATTAATGATAAAAATTTCTGGGCAGGACACATATTGACAACCCTTATTCGCGACCCCATGACTCTCACTCCCGATATCGAATGAATACAAACCATACCTTTCTGGAAAGCTTGAAATGTGACCTAAAACTTTCATGTTTACCACAAAAACTAACAAGGTCTCCAAATGGACGAAAAATGGTTCTCAAGTCACTGACTCAGAAAACGTAATTAATTTCTTGTCGTTACGGTTTTGGCCATATCTCGGGTCACACATGTCGGAATCTCGAAATTCCAAAGCCTATAGTTAGCTACCACCTTGGGCTATCCTATGGAGTAAAAAACTGGGCAAAAATCACACTTTCTATCTTCTGTAAAAATCAGATTCCTAGACAGAAACTTTCATGCCCTTAAATCCACTTCTAGTGTTGGTTTAAGCTTCTAAATCATACCAATTCACAACCAAACTTCAAATTGGCTAACATCTATCATATTTCCAGAAATAAACACTCACAAATTACTCAAATGCAGCCATAAACCTCACATGCAACCATGGATTAAGACATGCTACCTTAAACAACACAATTTCTAGTAATCTCTCACTAAAATCAACACTAATTCGACAAGATTAAACATAATTTGGCTTGATTAACAATTCTAATGCCCAAATCAGTTTACTAATCACATAATTTCTCTTCTAGAACCACATGCAAGTAAGAATTTCAACATCCAACAATAAAGTAGCAAGAACTCATCAAAATCCATCCCAAATTACACATGCATCACCCCCAAAATCAAACCCTAGTTTACCTAACTTAACCCCAATATAAATTCTTGTTTAGAAATCATAAAAGAGATGAAAAACATCAAGAATAACTAAATTAAAACGAATTTCAGAATAGGAGCAAAAAGAACTTGAGTTAGGGTTTGAATATATACCACTTGAGAGAGGAATTGGAGGAGAAAACAAGAGAAGAGGTGAGAGGATGGCTCGGCCACCATCAGACCACCGCCGGCTTGGCCGGCCAGTCGTCGGAAACCGCCCAGCAAGGGGGGGGGGGCACGGGCTGGCAGAGGAGAAAGGGGAGGAAGAGGAGGGTTTGAGAGATGAGTTGAGTAATGTAATAATCTGATTTTTTTGAAATGAATTAGAAGGCCCTTAACACCCCCTTATAAAAAAATACAACCCTCCACTTAATTAACTCTCTAATTAGCAATTAAACTAAGTCAATCATCTAATTGAAAATTAGCTAGGTAAAATAATTGGTAATAACTAGGTAAATCTAATTGACATAAACTTGATAAAATAGTTTAGTATAAAACTAAATAAAATTTCTTGGAATTAAATTGGTTAAAATCAACTAGTATTGAACCCTATAAAAATAGATTGGTAGGATAACACCAATAAAATAAATTGAACGATAACATGTAATTAAGAAGGTCGGATAACGTAAATCGTAATCGAAATGGAAATTAAAATTAATGTAACCTTCTTCGGTTAAAAGCGTAAAATTAAGAATAATAAAATAACTTATATAATTTACGGAATAAGTAAATCCATAAAAACTTATAGAAACTCTTATGATTTCAATTATAATATACTACGACATCAACCCATTCAGCCATCGCCTTGCTCGAGACCTGTCACGCATAAACAAATAAATACAATGAAATCGAAAAAAAATTATAACGTAATTTGGTTAATTACGACGGTTAGTAAATTAATTAATACGGTTTTAGGACGGGTTGTTACACCCTCCCCCCTTAAAAGAAGTTTCGTCCCCGAAACTTGCTATTGGATTAACCGTGAACGAAAAGCCTTAAAAGAGGTGTGGTTAGCTTGTCTATATGACTTCCTCAGTTTCCCACGTGGCTTCCGAGGTGTCTTGATTTGCCCATAAAACTTGACTAAGGAAAACCCTTAGAGCGAGGTCGCTTGATTCTATGATCCAGGACTTGGATCAGTAGCTGTTCGAAAGTGAGGTCTTCACCCTTGCGGAGAAACCTTTGAAATTGACAGTACTTCCACAAATTCTATTGATAACAATTTGTTTACATAGGCTCTTAAATATCAATAACAGGGCACCTTATAAAGAAGTATCTACCTTGAGGGATACTCCTAATGTTTCCTTGTATCCACTACCATGTAGCATAGACTCCCCATGACTCACTTTATTTCCTAGTTCGTACTAGGGCGAGGTTTATGATTGATAAGGAGAAAACTTTTCTTAAAAAGATAGATAAATTGCAAGGGATGAATAATGTAATGGAGAGAGATAAAAGATAAAATAGGGATAGGCAACCACATAACTGCGAAATCTCAAGATAATGGTAGATTTGACATCTAGAAAGAAGGCTCTGGCATTGTTTGACGGAGTGGGGGTAACCTACAAAACTGGAATAACTGCCGCATGGATTTTCGACTAGCACGAGATGATAAAAATGTCAACGAGCACTATGGTTTTTGGAATGAAGTAGTAATAAGGTATAGTGAGCCTAAATGAGTTAAGAAAGGTATAGAGGTTTACTTTTGGGGTTGAAAACATGGACAAAGGTTTATTGTAATGACTAATCAATAAGGGTAGTACAAATGATGAGAATTTAAGATTGGGCATAAGGATTTGAAATTTTAGGATCTATGCCGAGCGTGATTAATTAACAATACACAAAAGGGTGGATCAAATGACAGGTACCGATAAACTATTTGGGACAAAGCAATTGTCTAGAATGATGAGCTGGATTAATTTATAAGAAAGTAAGGATATGAAGGATGAATTCTGCATTCAAGGTGGTAGTCTACTAGGGCTGATAGTAACTAAGAATGAGAGATGAAAAAGGTCTATTAGGCCAGAGTATCATGGAATAAATAAGATTAGAAATGAGGAAATGAATTTGACATTAGTTAAAAGAGATGGGAATTAAGTATGAAAGAATCAATCTGAATAAGTAACTAGAATTATGGAGGATTGAGTGGTTGAGGCAATTCTGATAAGTTTGCAAGGATGGTAATGAATGAATGATAGAGGAGCAATGCGGACACCACATTGTCTAACAATATGAAAAGGTATACTTGGTATGAGATTAAATGAAGGAAACGTAATGATTAAGTAGGGCTCACTATCATGAGAGAAGGGTTTATATGGAAGGAATTTATAGCATGAATCAAGAGGCTATAATTCAGGTCATGTAATGGAAATGAACTAGAATGGGTTTAGTGACAGAGATTTGAATTGTGCAAAGGCTATTTAAGGAAACTGATCCAGGAAAATAAATAATTGGAAACTGAAAGAGGCTTAAGGGAGTCATTCAACCCTATAATCAAGCTAGATATTACCCCAAGTAATTTGTCCATACTACTGCCGCTAGCTCTAAATGATGCGTCGGATAATTCTTCTCATACGACTTAAACTGCCGTGAAGCATAAGCTATCACCTTATCGTTTTGCATCGGCACGCACCCCAGCACTTGATGTGACGCGTCGCTGTACACCATATACTTCTTTCCTTCCTCAGGAAGGGATAAAACTGGAGCGGTTGTGTGCTTCTCCTTATGTACTTGAAAAGCCTCTTCACACTTGCCGGTCCATTCAAACCGAGTCGTCTTCTTGAGGAGGTTGGTTGCGGGGAGGGCTGTTTTGAAAAAGTTTGGAACGAACCTCCTATAATATCCGGTCATTCTTAGAAAGCTTCGAACTTCAGGGACCGCAGTGGGTCTCGTTCAATCTTCAACGGCGGATATTTTGCTAGGGTTCGCTCGGATCCCATCACTGGTCACTATATGACTTAAAAGTCCTATTTCGTTAAGCCGAAACTCACACTTCGAGAATTTAGTATACAATTGTTGCTCCCTTAATGTCTGGAGTACCGTTCTCAAATGGCTCTCATGCTCTTCTTGACTCTTCGAGTACTCTGGAATATCATCGATAACACTACGACAACTTATCCAAATAAGGTTTGAACACCCGATTTATTAAATCCATAAACACTGCTAAGGCATTCATAAGCCCAACACGCATTATTGTAAACTCGTAGTGCCCATACCTTGTCCTAAAAGCAGTCTTAGGGATGCCTTCTGCCTTAACTCTGAGCTGATGGTATCCAGATCACCGTTCAATCTTAGAAAACACTCCTGCCCCTTGGAGTTGGTCGGACTGATGGTCGAATCTTGGGAAGGGGTACTTGTTCTTGATCGCGACTTGGTTCAACTTTCAGTAGTCCAAGCATAGACTTCTCTACAATACACGCTTGAAACTTGATCATGGCATGTGTCTGGCGTGGGTATACAGCCGATTCATTCCTTCCGTATATTTTCATGATATCTTATCTAATCTTAAGGTTACGGTCATCATCGCGACTAGAACACTACGCCAGCTATTCATAAAACTTCCTTTCCTTTCTACCTCGCTTTCCAAGCAAATTCATTGTCAATGGGTATTACCTTTCTTCAGCAGTCCCAACACACTGGGTTTTATTTCTATTAATTAACTGAATACTCTCTCTTCGGAAATGATGTGGTAAGAACGTTTCCTCTCTCGGATGTATCCATATGACTGTTATTCTTCTGAAAGAAGAGCTAATCTTTCTCCAAGCGTTCACTATTCTTGACTTTGTGAACAACTTCATCATAAAACGTCTTGATTCGAAGGTGCCTAGTATTCTCCTTGAACAATTGTTTTTCTACGTTTCCTATTTACCTCTAGTATCTGGATAATTCCATACAACTAATACATCTGCACTTTGCTTTTCCTTACTTTATTAAACTTTCCTCCTGGCATCTATTTTCTATAAAAGGTACTCACAGGCATGGAGGAAAAACATGATAATAGGGAGATACAGTCGTTAAGAGGTGTAAACATGAATTTTGAAGTTAACGATGAAGCAAAGGTTCATACTGATGGATTTAAGGCTTCATGGAGGGGTATAGGAATTCTTTAGTCCAACGACACATGTATATTCATTAAGAAAACGAGGATCAACAAAAGATAGCATACTTGATAAAGATGGTGATTATAATGATTTCATGATCAAGGAAATTTGAAAACACTTTGAAATGGGCTTGATTTGAAAAGGAAAGATACCAGGATCAAACTTCCGATTTTCGAATTAAGACAATTAATGTTGGAACGCATGAATATTTTACGGTAACTTCCTGGAGTGACAGGGCATATGTTTTGATTCTGAACAAGATATAACCGTTATTGAAACAAAGCTTTGAAAAGAGGATGTCGATTCATGGTGGAACATGACAATTACTTGGAAAAGATAAATCCTAGCGTATAAAAAGGGTCATATGAATCTAGTGAAGTCTATCCCTAAGGAGATAATGAGGTACTAGCAATCAAAAGCAGGTAATGGTCATGAAGGAATTGACCGTGAAAGGATAACAAGTCAATAAAGACAGGTCATTGAATGCCTTAAAATGCTGGACCGATAACAGCGATAGAATCTAATAAGGATTCCTGGAAATGAACAATGATAGGAAACGAGAAGCTTGGATTTAATATTGCGATGAAGGGGGTGAACTTTACGACGAAAACGTACCATGTGGGTGTGGAATCCACGTTGAATTCGAGCAATGAACTTGGAGTATAATGGCTATGACGAAGATATGTGGTTCTCCCAATGGTTGTTCGTTACTAAACCTACACCAAGCTTTGATTGTCCCTTGATACTTTCCCTTAATAGTGTAAGTCTCTTTCCTAGGCTGGCTTGCCTGTCTGAAGGGCGAAAAAAAGGTAGGTGCCTGAGTAACTTTTTGAATTAAGGCCCAACGTAGTCAGGGTATGGTGGTGCATTAGGAGGGATAGAACCTAGGGATGACTCAAGATGTGTGACTATTCCTGGGTTATGTTGAGGACCTTGCCAAATAAACCGATTTCCCCTCTATAAGTTGTTCTATGAAATCTTAAATTTTAGACGAGCGCACTCCCATAGTGTCCTCATTGCTTCATAAGATTATAACGCCCACATACATGTTCTGATAATAGGAATACTCCAAATAAATTTCTCATGATCCTACAATAGCGTACAACTCATCACCTCACAAGGCTATCACAATACATGAAGATTAAAAGACTTAACGCATGATACTAACGCAGTCACTCATAATCGTTCGGGAAAATTAGGATTCCTCTCCGATTTATCCTTTGGGTATCCAAGGCCTACTCAGCGGACTCTCTTGCATTTCGTCCTTGTAGTGATGGCCCCGGGTTAGCCTTCTTCTTCCCTTCCCCTAGGATCCCTTATTCCTAATCGTCAATGCCCTTAGGCTCTTAGCTTACTTCCTCTTCGTCTAGATCCATGTCCGGATCTTTCTCTTTCACGGTTATGTGCCCCGAAGGTGATGGTCCGCGTCATCAGGATGGTACGGGAGATGTCGAACGACCCGTAATAAGAGGTGTAAAACGTAATTGGACCTCGTCCGCTGGCGGTGGAAAAATGTGCGGAGGGGTTAAATCTGCGTCGGAGGAGCAGACCACGACAATATCTCTTGAAGGAAAGGCCCTAGCTCGCTCACGTGTAGCCGCATAGATTGAGCAACTGGGGCAATGATAGCTTCCATAGCAATTTGATTCCATGCCCCTAGGTAATTGATGTACCACACGTGTCGTCCAGGTCCTCCTCGAAGGAGTAGCTGACAATAGCGGCTTCTTATGTCGTTCCACGTGCTCTCGTGGGGAAGGGTGGCCAGCAAACACGAGCTCGGCACACATCATCACGTTATTCTGATTGCGGATTAGCCGCATAATGGGCGTCGAAAGCGTCTTGTAGAACCTTGAGGTGAGCTTGAACGTTAGTAGTAGTTTCCATGAACATTGCGAAGGAATTTGGAAGAGGGTCACCATGGTGGTCTATCTACATTATATGTAAAACGCAGACGCAAAGCCTTAAGGGCCTCAACAAATTTAAAAAGCTTGTTAATCGCAAATGTAAGAAACAAAACACATGGCAAGGTTCGAGTCTCAACCAAGCTAACCCCTTATAAGCAACCAAAGAAGCTCTTGATCAATTTTTGAACTCATCGCAACTCATTTGGCGATTTCTTGTACCCATTAAATCACGTCATTTTTGGACGTCCTTAAAGATTCCTTCCAAACTAAGATCGAGTACTCATTTCACCCTACACCAATCCCACTTGGGACTTGTATTATAACCTTTCCATTAACAATTATAAACCTTTAAAGGATGTTTTGATATGCCTCATCATTCCCTAATATACTTATCAAACCTTACTTGCATAAACCATTAGACTCAACTCAATCTCACTTAAATTCTCCTTAAGATTTGACTAGAGTTCTCTAAAATCCTGGGAAAATTTCGGCAGCACTTCCCTTGTAAATAGAGCTATCCCCAAATTTACATAACTTGTATACCTGCAAGGAAAACAATTCATACTCTCTACAACACCTAGAGCTTCATGCTCTTCAACAATTCCAACAAGATCACCAATTTTTTTCCAAGCTAACCATAAGAGATACACATCTCACACATGCCTAACTTTCCTTCAGGAGTCTAAAGCACAACACTCCATATCTTAGGGAATTCCACAACCCCAAATTCCACTTATAACACCGCTCTGATACCATAACTTTAACACTCCAACCTTTAACCACAAGATTAAATCACTAATTATGATTCCAAACCTGTGATTAGCGCAACGGAACACTTAGGTTGAAGTATTACCGCCGTCCCCACTCGGGACAAGGCAAACACGAACACCAAACACTCCCAAACCACAAAGAAATATATACTCAAATCCAACAACTCCAACTTAAAATACAACTTATACAACCCTTGAAATAGTTACATGAACATATGGATAGGTAGATTTCCACAAAGCATCTTCAAACTTCTGACGCCCTTGTCAACTGGTGATTAAACCTTAGAGTCCCCTTGCTTGAATCAGATCACTTCTGACTGGAATTGCCTTTATCTTGGGAGCTCGAACCTCCTAAAACAAAACATTTAAAACAGTCGCAAAAGTGAGTGAGGAAACACTCAGTACACAAACCTCCAACACGTCAAACCGTTCGAAAACGGTTTTAGTGCCGGCATTTAAAAATTCATTTTGAAAACGGGGACGGGGCTAAACATGTATTCAAAGGATTTGGCATAGATATAAACATATAAAAGTAGACATGATATATATATACATATAAAAATAGAGTGGTATCCCTTACAATCTGGTGCAAAGCACCTAACACGTGCACACCCCAACCGATCTGGAGTTTGGGTTGGGTGACTGCTATGCAGTCAGACACTGGCCAGGTCTGGTCGCTCTGATCAGGAGCACCCTATAGATGAAAAAAAGGCTAGCACTACACGACTAGCTAGAAATATAAAACGGCGGGACCACTTTTGAAAATAGATATAGTATACATGTTAATGATATTCATAAAGATGATAAACATGATAATGATATGAATGACATTGATATACATGATTGTATTGCATGACGATTAAACCACAAGGGTTTGACAATTTGCGTACCTTGGAAGTAGAAAAACTTGGTGGCGTGCCTCGGGCTCGGGACGACTTGGGTGACTTGGGAACTATAATAAGAAGTGTAGAAATTGAGAACCAAAGAGGGTTCTTAGTGAGTTACAAATGTTAAGTAAAATAGGAAACTAAGAATGAAATAGATTATAAAGAATATTTCAGGTTTTCAAGAAATAAAGTTTTTAGCGTAACTCGGGCTAGAAACTCGGAATTAAACAAACGAGTACTTCTTGGAAATAGGGAAAAATCATGATCTGCAACTTTATCAACATGACCGAGGTCTAACAATGAAGGAAAGGGCCTGAAAAATGGCCCGGATAGAAGCTGAGTGAAATGGTATTTAAGGTATTCGGGTTGAGCCTTTGACGTGGAAATGGTGCAAAACCTTGGAAATGGACCATGGAGAGCTTATCATGTGTAGAATAACTTAGATAATGAAATTGGTGAAGTAAGAAAGCCTAGAAATGGAAGGCTAAGATGAGAATTAAAATGTTCTTTGAAGTTAAACGGAACGTCATCCAAGTGACAAGGAAGAGATTCTTTAAGATAGAATGATGGATTCCGGAAACGTTTGGACAAGGCATTGAAGTTAAGGACTTAGAAGAGTGTTAACTCTTAGGATAAATAGAGAGTAAGGGAGTCTTAAGCTTGACCAAAATCCCAAGTTTCAATCCAAACCTTCTTGTTATCCAAGAACTAAAGTTCTCACTTACAACCACCATGACTTACTATGGTAACCCAGTCTTTGGGAGATATCCTTAACCACTAAAAGATGGCACTTTTAGCTTAAAACACACCTTGGTTATCCTAATATTGCACAAGGAGTCCCCAACATCTAGAGTCTTTGAAAGATCACATTTGATTCACTAAATCCCAAATTAATGATAAAAATTTCTGGGCAAGACATATATTGACAGCCCTTATTCGCGACCCCATAACTCTCTCTCCCGATATCGAATGAATACAAACCATAACTTTCTAGAAATCTTGAAATGTGACCTAAAACTTTCATGTTTACCACAAAAACTAACAAGGTCTCCAAATGGACGAAAAATTGCTCTCAAGTCACTGACTCAGGAAACGTAATTAATTTCTTGTCGTTACGGTTTTGGCCATATCTCGAGCCACACATGTCGGAATCTCGAAATTCCAAAGCCTATAGTTAGCTAACACCTTGGGCTATCCTATGGAGTCAAAAACTGGGCAAAAATCACACTTTCTATCCTCTGTAAAAATCAGATTCCCAGACAGAAACTTTCATGCCCTTAAATCCACTTCTAGTGTTGGTTTAAGCTTCTAAATCATACCAATTCACAACCAAACTTCAAATTGGCTAACATCTATCATATTTCCAGAAATAAACACTCACAAATTACTCAAATGCAGCCATAAACCTCACATGCAACCATGGATTAAGACATGCTACCTTAAACAACACAATTTCTAGTAATCTCTCACTAAAATCAACACTAATTCGACAAGATAAAACATAATTTGGCTTGATTAATAATTCTAATGCCCAAATCAGTTTACTAATCACATAATCTCCCTTCTAGAACCACATGCAAGTAAGAATTTCAACATCCAACAATAAAGTAGCAAGAACTCATCAAAATCCATCCCAAATTACACATGCATCACCCCCAAAATCAAACCCTAGTTTACCTAACCCCAATATAAATTCATGTTTAGAAATCATAAAAGAGATGAAAAACATCAAGAATAACTAAATTAAAACGAATTTCAGAATAGGAGCAAAAAGAACTTGAGTTAGGGTTTGAATATATACCACTTGAGAGAGGAATTGGAGGAGAAAACAAGAGAAGAGGTGAGAGGGTGGCTCGGCCACCACCGGACCACCGTCGGCTTGGCCGGCCGGTCTCCGGAAACCGCTCAGCTAGGGGGGGGGGGGGCACGGGCTGGCAGAGGAGAAAGGGGAGGAAGAGGAGGGTTTGAGAGATGAGTTGAGTAATGTAATAATCTGATTTTTTTGAAATGAATTAGAAGGCCCTTAACACCCCCTTATAAAAAATACAACCCTCCACTTAATTAACTCTCTAATTAGCAATTAAACTAAGTCAATCATATAATTGAAAATTAGCTAGGTAAAATAATTGGTAATAACTAGGTAAATCTAATTGACATAAACTTGATAAAATAGTTAAGTATAAAACTAAATAAAATTTCTTGGAATTAAATTGGTTAAAATTAACTAGTATTGAACCCTATAAAAATAGATTGGTAGGATAACACCAATAAAATAAATTGAACGATAACATGTAATTAAGAAGGTCGGATAACGTAAATCGTAATCGAAATGGAAATTAAAATTAATGTAACCTTCTTCGGTTAAAAGCGTAAAATTAAGAATAATAAAATAACTTATATAATTTACGGAATAAGTAAATCCATAAAAACTTATAGAAACTCTTATGATTTCAATTATAATATACTACGACATCAACCCATTCAGCCATCGCCTTGCTCGAGACCTGTCACGCATAAACAAATAAATACAATGAAATCGAAAAAAAAAAATTATAACGTAATTTGGTTAATTACGACGGTTAGTAAATTAATTAATACGGTTTTAGGACGGGTTGTTACAATGATTGTGAACAGATTAAAGGATATTCTGTCGGAGATTATCCATGAAGCACAAAGCGCTTTCATTCCGAGTCGACTCATCACTGATAACGTCCTCGTAGCTTTTGAACATTTCCACTACCTTAAAATATGGAAGAGAAATGGTGGAAAAGGATACATGGCTCTCAAGTTAGACATGAGCAAAGCTTATGATCGAGAGGAATGGGCTTTTTTAGAGAAAGTGATGAGGAGAATGGGTTTTCATCGTAAGTGGGTGGCACTCATTATGAAGTGTGTTACAACAGTTTCGTTCTCAATGCTCGTAGACGGACAACCGACACCCTGGTTCAAACCCCAACGGGGACTCAGGCAAGGTGATCCTCTATCCCCGTACTTATTTATTTTGTGTGTTGAATATTCGTCAAGCCTGATAACAGATGCAGTAGACAAAAAGAGATTACATGGAGTGAGGGTTAGCAATGGAGCCCCTGTTATTTCATACTTATTTTTTGCAGACGACAGCTTACTATTTGCTAGAGCAAATGCTAATGAAGCAGATGAAATTCTGAAAATTCTAGCACACTACGAGAAGATGTCTGGACAAGTGGTCAACATAGACAAGTCGGAAGTCTCGTTTAGCCGAAATGTGGCAGAAAATACGATTCAGATGCTCCAGAGGAGATTGGCTTTTAAGGTGGTCGAGACACCGCAACGCTACCTAGGACTTCCTACGGTTCTAGGAAGGTCAAAAAAGACTATTTTTCAATCTATTGTTGATCGAGTCCGGAAGAAGGTGAAAGGGTGGAAGGAGAGAACTTTGTCAAGAGCGGGCAGGGAAGTTCTGATTAAGGCAGTCATTCAAGCTATTCCAAGCTACACAATGCAGTGTTTTGAACTACCTAGGGAGACCTGTGATGAGATTGAACGGATATGCAGGAATTTTTGGTGGGGACAAGAAGGAGAAGAGAGAAAGATGGCTTGGATCCCATGGGAGAAATTGTGTCGTTCAAAGAAAAGAGGAGGAATGGGTTTTAGAAGACTTCATAATTTCAACCTGGCCATGCTTGCAAAGCAAGGTTGGAATTTGATAACAGTCCCTAATTCTCTGGCGGGGAGAGTGATCAAAGCTCGTTATTTCCCACGATCTTCGTTCTGGGAAGCAAAAGATGGATATACTCCAAGCTATGCATGGCGTAGTATCCTAAAGGCAAAGCGCATTCTGGAGGAAGGGACTTTTTGGAGCATTGGCAACGGACAGCCTGTTAAAATTTGGAAAGACAAATGGTTACAAGGAACAACGGGCCACCGAATTCACTCCCCTCCTGCAGTCCTTGATGAGAATGCCACTGTTGCCGAACTGATCAATGTCGAACAGAGAACATGGAACCGGCAGCTGCTGATCCAATGTTTTAACCCAGGGGAGGTGGATGAAATTTTGCAAATTGCATTGGAGGAAACTGATAGAGAGGATTTCCTGAGATGGGGAAAGACAAAAAACGGACTGTTCACCGTAAAGACTGCTTACCATCTAGCGCAAGCCATAGAAACACGAGAGTTGAACCCTGACGAAGTAGGTGGTTCCGGAGATTGCGACGACAGATGGGAACGGGTATGGAAAACTAAAGCACAACCGAGAGTGATCAATTTGGTCTGGCGTGCTAAAAATGATGGGATCCCATCTCGCGTCAATCTAGCAAGGCGAGGGATGAAGCTAGATGTTTATTGTCCTTGCTGTGGGGAGAACTACGAGACAACAAATCATATTTTTTTGGACTGTGTTGATGCAGCTGAAATTTGGGCAAAATGCCCACTGAGACTAGATGTCCGACAGCGAGCAGTGATTGATTTTGGAGCTTGGTGCCATGAGTTTCTCTCCAATGCCAGAGATGATACCAGAGGGCTATTCATGTACATCATTTGGCAAATATGGAATAGGAGGAATAAGTGGTGTTTGGAAGGAAAGAAGGTAGAAGTTCATCGTTTAATCCACCGAGCAATTGATACCTAGACAGCAGTTTTGCAATGGCGAGAACAGGGAAAGCATTGCTTACCTCGGGAGGAAAGTGAACCCAGATGGACAGCCCCTGAAGAGGGTGTTATCAAAATTAATGTGGATGCCTCATTACCACATGAAAACATCAGGGGTTTGGGTGTGATCTGTCGCGATCACATTGGGAAATGCTTGGTGACAGCATGCTCAAAAGTCGAGAGTCGGTGGCAACCTCAACTAGCCGAGCTTGGAGCAGCGAGATTCGGCCTGCAGTTGGGGAATATGATGGGATATAGAAAAGTGGTTCTGGAAATGGATGCACAGAATGCAGTGACTGCCTTGACAGCGAGGAGAACAACCAAAGATTATTCATCTGGCATACTGAAGGATTGTTGGCGAATAGCTGAAAATTTTGAAAGCATTTCTTTCCATTTTGTTAGACGGAATTTAAACAAGGCTGCTCATGGGGCAGCAAAGTTAGATTTGCCTTGTAGCACAACCAAAGTTTGGTTGGATGGTGGCTCTGAGCCAGTGCAGAATGTAATCTGGGAGGAGGCTATGTCCTTCAACTCTGTACTATCTTAATAAAAGGTTTGCTTGTTTGGTTTTAAAAAAAAAAGAAAAAAAAAAGAAACATTACGTAGAAAATTACCCAAAATATATTAGAGATCTTGGAAATATTTGTTTAGTTACTACAATTAAAAAGAATAATTAATTACTTTTACACATCATGTAGAAATGTTCATAAGGGAATGATTTTATACTTTTCTTTTATATTTTTGTTCAATTATGCCGATAATATAACTTGTAAAAGCTAAAAGGAATGTAATTCAAAAACGCAAATATAGCAATACATAATGACTAATGTCTACGGTTCTATAGTAAGCATATATATGATTAAATAAATATATTTTAAAGAAATAAAGCATACGTTTTATAAGTTGATGTAATATAAGAATGATAATATGAGATGATATGTAATTGGAAATATATTTAGTGTTTAATAGAAGGAAAGTTTCAAAAGAAATAACTAATAATCATTCAAAAGAAACAAATAAAGTATATATAGTGGTTGATTTATTATCGGAGAAATAGATAATATTTACCTGGAGAGATATTCAGTATTTTGCAGAATAAAAGCATCAAAAGAAATAATTTATGACCTATCAAAATATTTGAAATATAATAATTTGGAACGAAAAAAAAAAATAAAAGCCTAAGTTTGGCATGTGTATGTACATCTTTCTTACACAACCAAACTCCAGTGTACAACATTGAGGCTTTTATAATGAGAATAATGAAGACATTCGTAGCCATAAAAGGAATAGAAGTATGGAAGGATAAGTTACAAACTTAATTACTACTACAATAAACATGGTCAATGAAAGAATATAATATAAAACGTATGAAACGTATGGCTAGGAATGCATATGACTATCAAGATTCTTTATGGCTAATTTTTCTTAGCTTAGGTCAATTTATACCATTAATTAATATTTATTTATTTTTTTAAAATTGAAAATGATAAATTTTACTTTTCCAAAAATGCCCTCCTTAAAACTCACAAATTACTATCCTCACCCTTTGTACCAGAAATAAATAAATATATATATATAGGATAATTGGATTCTAATAATCCCTACTTTCACCAATTGGACAATGGTGGACCGTACTTTCACTTTGTATTCTGGTGGTTCAAAAAAAAAAAATTGGATTGTAGTGGGATATTTTCAAGGGAATCATAGATTTTGTATTGCATTTGATTCAAAACTTAGTATAACACTTTACAATGATTTTTAATAAATTTACAGCATTTCTCCCAATTTTTTTTCATTTTTTACTATTTTTTACGATTTTTTCACTTTTATTATTTTTAAAAAATATAATAATTATTCGGAGTGTCAAAAAGTAATTTAAAAAATGTTTTAGAAACTACAATTCATTAGCTTTCTAGGGGCAGGAACGAAAAAAACAAAAACAATATAGTGTAGGAATGAAAAAAATAAGAAGAATATGGAGGTGGATTTGGTACTACTACAATCCAATTTTATTTTATTTTGAACCACCAGAATACAAAGTGAAATACCACTATCATTCAATTGGTGAAGGTAGGGATTATTAGAATCCAATTATCCTATATATATATATATATATATATATATATATATATATATATATATATATATATGTATGTATATATAAGCATTGCCTAAAAATGAGCATGTGAGCATGAGAGATATTGACCTTTGGATTCTCAATCAAGGGATAAGATTAAATGGGGGGTTTAGCTTTTTATTTATTGCATTAGTAATCAAACTCACGTGAGCCAGCTTTAAAGTGATGAAGACAAACAATCAATGCTGCCTGGGAGATTGATCAATGTGACAATTAACCAATTTGCATTAATACTTGTTCATTTTTTAATAACTTGATGTCCACTTCGTAAGTAACTAGATGTCCACTGGAAATGTGTGTTGATGTTTCCAATCGAAATACTTGATGGTCCTTGTAATGTTTAAATTGATCCCCAATGAAAATACTTCAGGTCCACATAAGAAGACCTGAGATTTTTATTTTTTTGAAAAAAATAAATAAATAAAAGCTACTGCATATTACATTTATGAGAATTCAATAGTCCCTGATGACATTAAGCAATTCGAAAAAAGAAACGCACAAGGCAAATACTTGATGATATCGCAATTGATCGAGTTAGTTGCTAATTAATGTCCACACAAGAAATCCTTGATGTCCCAAATGAATATACTTGATGTCCCCATGAAAATTACTTGATCCCCCAATAAAATACTTGATGTCCCCCACGGAAAAACTTGACGTCCCTTATAATATTTGATGTCCCCAATGAAAAACTGTGATGTCCCCCCAGTAAAAATATTTGATATCCCCAATGAGAAACTGTGATGTCCCCCTAATAAAAATATTCACTCTCACTTTCCACTAACAATATTAACTCATTTCACCACCTTCCGCCACTCCGAGTTGACTTAGCTAATGTTGAAATCCAAAAATACCCAGATGTTGGTTGGTAAGAATATAATCATACATTATGTTGAAATCCAAAAGAGTTAATTGAATGAAGATGAATTAAGACCCTCTTACATCAAGCAATGGTTTATGTAAATTTACAACTTTAGGCGAATGTCGCTGATTATTTAAATCCTTGTGCTATTACATAAAATTGAATAGACTAACAAATTTACGTAAGTCGCATTTAAGTTGGAAGAATATCATTGAATAATATTCATCACCAACTTGTTTCTTTTATTTTTTGAAATGATGATATTATTGGTTAATATCAATGGATGACGTAATTGGAGATGTGAATGCACAGTCCTCATTTGTTGCTAGACCGAGAAGTATGAAGGATGACCCAGTTCGATCAAAACCACATAAATCTTGCCCAAAATCCACGAAAGATGAAATAAGGTCAAACCTGTTAGCATGGGCAGTAAGGATGTAGACCTGTATCAATCTCTTTACCCGGGTTAAATGCTGACTGACAGGGCCGCAAGCGCACGATGTACGTAGTAGCACGTCAAGGTCGATCCCACAGGGACTCACTTAGCAACTTAATAAACTAATCTCTATCACGATTGCTAAGCTAATCAGGATTTGGGTTTTGGTAATGGTTTAACAATTAAATAAAACTAATAAAGCAGGAAAAATTAATCTAATGTTCTAATCAAGAGAGAAAGACTTTTAGGGAGATGCTAACCTAACAACGAGTTTGATTACTAAAATCTAGCCTGCAACAATCATACATTCAAGAATGAATCAAGAATCGATAGCCTCTAAATTCTATCGCCCTTTCGATGCTAAATAGAATTATTCTAAACAACCTAATCAACAACTTTCGTGTGTCTTTTAGGTTAAACAGAATTGAAGGTCTCAAAAGGTCAGGTTATCTAATGATTCCCTAGTTCACTACTCCTTTTTCAACTTTCGCAATCCTAGGTAGACAGGTTGGTAGTCAGATTATCCTAATTCACCTTTCAGTACTTCTCAGGTTAATCTCAAACTTACAAATATCCAAGGCCTTAAGAATACTCATAAACATGGTAAACACAACCTTCTATTGATTCTAATCAAGAATTCATGCACAAACTAATAACAATCAATCAAACCACATTGTTTCGGGTTGCAAAACCCTAGAATTCAAAGAAACTACTCACTCATATTCAATGAAAACACGACACAAGTTCTAATCATCACAATCGAATCTCAAAACTAAGAAGGAAATCGAAAAGAAAGAATAGAATTGCGAAGAATACAACCCGTCGAGCCTTTCGATCCTGGGGTAGAACCTTCTCCGCGAACGTCGCTCCTTTCCTTTGCGAATCTTGATCTTGGTTTCTCTTGAATCGATTCGGTCTTGAATCTTGATGGTGGGGAAGACGAGTAGAATGGAAGTATTAGGGCTCTCTTTTCTCTCCTTGACGGCTAAAGAATGAAGGAAAACTGATAGAATGAGACTCCCCTTTGAAAAACCGTCGCTTCCTTCCATTTCTACTCGCGAAAACAACCGCTCTACATAGGCAGTCCGCCTCGGTCCGTACAGTATGTACAGTCCGTACATGGACCGTGGTGATCACCACGGGCTGCCCGAGGTTGCCACTGTTTCGTTTCTTCCTTCTTTCCTTCGCAAAAAAATGAGTTGGGCACAAGGAGCTGAACCGCCACGGACCGTGGCCACCACCTCAGCCTGAGGTTGCCACGCCACCATTCCTTGCTCCTTTCCGTCCCAAATTTGTACCAAGGTTTGGGTTTGACATGTAGAGGTTCGTGGTATATTCACTCTTGCCTGAAGTTGAGATTGGTGTTTTGGCCTCAAAACCTACAAATTCACATCAAAAACAACAACACCAAGTGTAGTGGGGAAATTGGAATAAAAATCAAGGTTCACACATAAAACTCTCCCTAATTCACTATTAAAAACCCCTAAAATTTTAGTCATGAAACGCAGTTATCACTGACCCAAAATTAACATCTAGATACCGCTAAACCACGCGGAATGACAGAGGTCCATATCTCTCATTTGACCTAATCTTTACCCTCACTTTTCACTATAAACGCTCACTTTTTTTTAACCATTTTTCAATACCCCGAGTTGACCTAGGAGTATTGAAACAAAGTTAACTCAATTCTCTTCTCCCTCTAACCCTTACATCCATGCCACTTTATGTGATTAAAAATTAATGTTAGAATGCTCATTTTGTTTATTATTTTTGTGCTTAATTCATGTTTCAATGTATGTATAAAGATGTTCATGCCTATATGAAATATCCTTCTTGTACTTTGTTTCTTTTATTTTTCTCATTTTCATTCCATTAGTTTGCATGTTTAAGGTAATAAAAATCGAAAAAAATAATAAGTCTCTCTTACTACGTACTCTTTCTTTTAACTTCAACTGATCTAGTAAAGTATATTCTTCGAACTAACGAAACCAAAAATTTATATATAACTACACTTAGATCTCTATGGTATAATTTATTGAATTAATAAATTTATAATAAAATATTGATGATTCTTTTTTTAAGATTTAACATCTTGTTGGACGTAGGTACATATCCCAAGAAAGTTATAATATATAGCAATCGATGTATCTTATGAATCATGTTATATAACTTGATCTTCCATAAATTTGAAATATTTTACAACAAAAATCACACTCCAATCTCATGAAAGTATAAGAGTACCCCATCAATATATATGAATGATTTCATTAAAAAAAATTCAAAAAATCCTGGTCCTATTTCACTCTCGGTCAAATTCCGGTCTCAAAATCTCACTCCCACTCCCTGTGAGAGCGGGACTGGGAGCATGACTAAAAATGAAGTCCAGGTCAACATGGAGGTCGGGAGTTGGACTTAACCTCATTTCCGACTCCCGATTCTGATTCCCGATGCTCGAAGGCTGCACACCGGAAAAAACAACAATTACACTGGGAATTTTTTCTACAAACGACGGAAAAAATGCAAATTACGATAAATAATTGGATTCATGAAATTATTCATATGATAATTAATTAGTTAGCTTTTTCAATTCATGGCTGGCAAAAAAAAAAAAGACAAAGTTAGATCAGAGTAGAATGATGATTCGCATCAAGCTTAATTCTTAATTACTTTCTTTGATCTAGTATTATTTATTGAGACGGTATGTATATATAGCTACTTTGAGCGAGTATTATTAGAATTATTCACATAAAATGAAGGAAAAAATGATTAAAGGGTGCTTATATTTTGTTGTAATTATTTTGAGGGTCATGTATTTTGATAAATAATGATAGGACGACATTATCTTGGTTGTAATTATTTTTTAGGGACATTCGAATCTATTTTTCGGCGAATAAAACATTAATTGCAGTATTAATTTTCGATTAGGGTTATGTATCTTTGACCAACCCCAAATATTAAGGCCTAAAATACAAAAATCATTGTTTCGCGCATGTTTAGACCGGAAAATTGGTCGGTATGTCTCAAATAAATAATTACTACAAAGATAATGTCACTCCATAATAATTTGTAAAAATATAAGGCACTTAAAATAATTACATCAAAATATAGAGACCTATTAATCGTTTTTTGTAAAATGAAGTGATATTTACATACGCCTAAACGTGATTACAGAGGTTAGTATGGATAATGGGGTAGATTATTAATAGATTGAAGTGTAACGGTGGTAAACGTGGAGTTAGGTTACCATTGACTATGGGTAGGGTTGGAAAAAAAATTTGTGTTGACCCAAAAGCTTGATTCAATTTGATTAAAAAAAATTGAGTACGGTTATAAATTTTTCATCCGAATTTCATCTTCAAGTTTAACGGTTCATATGATTTGACCAAAATTTCGGATGTAATATTTTCCATTCTATTAGCTAAACTAGCTGAGAATATCCTGGATTTATGTTATCCGAATTGTCAGACCTAAAAAATACCGAATATTAAACATTAACTTTTCATCCAATGTTCAATTCATTCTGACCAATTATAACCCGAAACCCAATTTTTATAGCCCTAACTATGATATTAGTGTATTTAGCAACAAATATCATATTATATATGATTTAAACCAAAAGGATACTATAGATGATTTATTAGAAGCGGTGATGGGTATGTGTAGCAAACATACTTGTGGGCAAGCGACAATTATAGATGCGTACGAAGTTATTGAAAAATTAACCCACAGTTTAAAAAGGTGGGTGTTCCATTTTTTTTAGAAAAATGGTGTTCATTGATTGGCTGGGTGACCTATATTCAAGGGGATTCCAGACGATGGGATTTTCCAACTATAATATATATATATATATATATATATATATATATATATATGAAAAACTTATAGTGGTTGTCGACCATGACAACCACCACAATGAAAACGATACTTATCCATCCATCCGTCAACTTTTATATTCGCCATTCATTTTTTTATTTAGTAGAATATTATAAAATATATTTTCTTAATTAAAAAAAAAATTATGAAATTTTTTAAAATTTAAATACCTTAACTCAAATTTTTTGCCTAGTAAACAAACATATTTTGAAAAATATTTATTTAAATTTTTTTAAAAATATACTCAAATTTTAAAAAAAATATTTAAAAAATTTATATTAAATAAAAAAGCTAACGATCTAGGTAAAACTTGACAAATATATGGATAAGATTTATTTTCCTTATGGTGGTTGTCATGGTTGACAACCACTATAAGTGTATCCTATATATATATGGGAACTGATCAAATGAGCATGACTCTTTGGTGAGCATGTGAGCATGACTGAATATTTAGCGGACATCAAATTGTATTTCTGTGGACATCAAGTATTGTCTCTGTGGACATCAAGTATGCAAAGGTAAATAAAGATTTTGCTTGGCGGGGATCAAATATTGATATCTAACATTCGTATTTAATGTCCACGGCAACAATACGTGATATCCACCTTTCATAGCTAATGTCCACGACAATAATACTGGATGTCCACAAGAAATCCAATCATGCTCACATGGCTCACGAAAGACCCATGCTCATATGATCAGTTCCCTGTATATATATACATATACATATACATACATATACATATACATACATACATACATATATATATATATATATATATATATATATATATATATATATATATATATATATATATGTATATATATATGTATATATATATGTATATATATATATATATATATATATATACATATATATATATATATACATACATATATATATATATACATATATATATATACATATACATATATATATACATATATATAGGAAATAGATAGGGTGAGAAGGAGATTTACATATATATATATATATATATATATATATATATATATATATATATATATATATATATATATAGATATATATATATATATATATATATATATATATATATATATATATATATATATATATATATATATAAAAGGAATAGATTGGGTGAGAAGGGAGATTTACATATATATATATATATATATATATATATAGGGAATAGATAGGGTGAGAATGGAGATTTACATATATATATATATATATATATATATATATATATATATATATATATAGGGAATAGATAGGGTGAGAAGGGAGATTGGGTGAGAATGTGAGAAGAATGTCTAATAGCCCTTAGATCATAGATCAATGGTCTTGAAAAAAAAAACATTTTTCCTTTTAATTGGGGTCTCATCACGTGATCCTGAGTTGAAAAAAAAAAAAGAGAAAACAGGTTGGGAGATGTGCAAGCGTGGGATTAAGGCGGCGGTATGCAGAGAGCCTTGTTCCATATCTTGAATCTTTCTCCTCTTGAATCTTTCTCGTCTTGAATCATGCTCCTTCAATGGCTTCAATTCCTTCCCTCACCTGGAATTCTCCACTTTCATCTCCTTCGTCATACCTTCACCGCTGGGGACCATTTGTGAGTGATTAGGGTTTGATGATTGCAGAGCCTGAAATCTCGACGGGGAAGCTTGAGCGTCGAACAATTTAGGGGAGGACGACCATGAATCTCGACGGGGAAGCCTTGGGCCGAAAATCGAGCAATCATCAGAACCTCATATTTTATTATCACGACTGTGTTTGTTTTGGATGATTTTGAATGATTATGGAAGATTCAGAAATAGTTGTGTGTTGATTTAGATGATTTTGGATGTTCGGCTGCAATGGTGTGTTGTTTTAAATGTAATCAGAATTTGTGGTATTTGTATCATCTGCAGTTGTTTTTAGTGATGAATATCATGTTCATATGATTTGAATAGGTTGTTGTTGGATTCATACAAGAGTGTACTGTATTTTTCATATCGAGGTCCCTTTAATAAAGACTTGATGTCCATTTGGGTAGTGCGGGATGCCCTATTGGTGAAGGTTGGACATTCTTTCTGTGAAGATATGATGTCCATTTTGATATAATATGAAGTCCATATTGTGTGGGAACCGTGTCCACTAGGTTAAACGTTATGGCCTTTTGCTTTATAGTTAATGTCCATCTTATGTGAGCACCATGCCCATATGTACGCAGTGTGCATCTTGAATATAACATGATGATTGGGTTTGATATCTTGTTGGTTTGAACATAACGATTTATTCTCAGGTTTTTGTGAAACAATGTACATAAAATATTGAGTTGTTTGAATGTCTATTTGACAAAATAAGAATGTTCATTTTATTTGAAATTGATGTTCATTTTGTTGGATTGATGCATATCTTGTATGAGTTCGATGTCCGTTTGGGTTATATGTGATGTCCTTTTGGGCTATACTTAATGTTTGTTTGGTTTATACATAATGTTCATCTTGAATATGATATGATGATTGAGTTAAATGTCTTTTTGATGTGAATATGATATTCAAATGGTTTCCATTTGATTGTGCACGGTGTCCTTTATGATTGAATTGAAATCTATTTTAAATTAATAATGTGTTTTGAACTTGATGTGCATTTGGTGAAAACATGATGTCCATTTGGTCTAAATTTGATGTCCATTTTGAATTTCATAAGATGACGATTTCATTTACTTAATGTTTCTCGTGTTTGAACAAGAGTATAAGACATGGTACCCATCTTGTTGACACATGATGTCCATTTGGTTTCAACAATGATATCCATCTTGGTTTGAACATGATGTCAATTTAAGTTTATGATGATACCCATTTTGAACTCGATGCCCATTTCGTTTACACATAATGTTAATTTTATTTAAATATGATATCCAGTTGACGAGGCAGAGTCGCCAGACAAGTGGATGCTGAGACGAAATCCCTGTTTCCTACCCCACAATAAGCTGAAGAGATCGTATTATCAAAGGTTGTCCATTAGAACCGAACAAGGACGCTCGCCCCCTTCTGATGATGGTGCTTCATCGTACATTAATAGTTAGAATTTTACACCATCTCCCTCATTTTGTCTCTAGTTATATGACTTTTTTTAAGATCGAAATTGTGTAAAACAAGTAACATATTGTCATGTACTTTTTGTGATGTGGATATATTTAATGGATGTTCATTTTGATGTGGATATATTTAATTTTTTTCGTTTTAGTTACTAATAGATGTTCATTTAATTGATAAATGGATGTTCATTTCACTTATAATGGATATCCATTTTCATGTGTATGCTTATTTTTACAATTTAACTTGATGCTCATTTTATTGATAATGGATGTCCATTTTGATGTGGATATATTTAATTTTGTCGTTTTGCTTACTAATAGATGTTCATTTAACATATTTAATTTGTGGTAAATGGATTACATGTTCCATTGATATGGACATCATGCTTCGATTAGATGAACATTTGGTGACTATCTATAATATTAACATCTACCATACTTATCACTTCAACTGAATAACATATAGCACTCACATGGATATGAAGATGCATAGTAATGGACAGTACCATTATTTTATCGGACGAACATCATGTATAACTCAAGCGAACATCACATTCATACTGTCTATGTTTCTAATTACATCAAATACCAACACAACCAATTTTGATTATATGGACATGATATATATACACCACGAATATCAAATTTTCATTTTGTGGTAAATGGGTATCATGTTCCAGCCATATGGACATCGTGTTCCGATTAGATGAACATTTAATGAGTGTCTATAATATAAACATGTATCATACCTATACTTCACCTGATTAACATGTAGCACTCAGATGAACACAAAGATGCATGGTCATGGACAGTACCATTATTTCACAGGTCGAACATCATGTAAAACTCTAACGAACATTACATTCATCCCTCTATGTCCATGCGTTTATGATTAAATCAAATACAAACACCACAAATTCTAATTACATTTAAAACAACACACCATTGCAGTCGAACATCCAAAATCATCCAACCCAATACACAAACATTTCCGAATCTTCCATAATCATTCAAAATCATCCAAAACAAACACAGCCGTGATAATAAAAGATGAGGTTTTGATGATTGCTCGATTTTCGGCCCAAGGCTTCCCCGTCGAGATTCATGGCCGTCCTCCCCTAAATTGTTTGACGCTCAAGCTTCCCCGTAGAGATTTCGGGCTCTGCAATCGTCAAACCCTAATCACTCACAAATGGTCCCCGGCGGTGAAGGTATGACGAAGGAGATGAAAGTGGAGAATTCCAGGAGAGAGAAGGAATTGAAGCCATTGAAGGAGCATGATTCAAGAGGAGAAAGATCCAAGAGGAGAAAGTTTCAAGATTTGGCACAAGGCTCTCTGCATACTGGCGCCTTAATCTCACGCTTGCACATCTCCCAACCTGTTTTCTTTTTTTTTTTTTCCAGTCAGGGTCACGTAATGAGTCCCAATTAGACATTCTTCTCACATTCTCACCCAATCTCCCTTCTCACCCTATATATTCCCATATATATATATATATATATATATATATATATATATATATATATATATATATATATATATATATATAAAGCTGGCCCATTTGTTCATTTAACAAAATTTGTAGGAGTGCTAATTTGGAAACTTATGGCCTATATTGAATTTTGTAATTTTTCGTGGTTAGTTTCCAAATATTAAAGTGAAAATTTGGCTATGATTATTAAGATAAGCTATTTAAATATTGAAATTTTGGATGCTAATATACTGAACTTTTGGGGTATTGGACAATAATATACTGAACTTTGACCTTGAACAATAATGCACTGAACTTTGGGGGGTGTTGGACAATAATGCACTCGAGACAACTTTGACGGTGGCGAACTTGGTGACAATCTTACGTGACAGACCGAGAATACAAATATTTTTGAACCAATTCATCTCCTCCACCCCCTACATAGGATTCCCACCAAGTTAGCCATTGTCAAAATCATACTAAGTGCATTATTGTTCAACAACCCCAAAATACAGTATATTATTGTCTAAGGTCAAAGTTCAGTGCATTATTGTCCAATACCCCAAAAGTTCAGTATATTAGCATCCAAAAACCCTTAAATATTTAACAACTATTTTGATAACATATAATTGTTTATATAGTACCAAAAAATTACTTAGGGGTGTCCTAACTTTTGGTGAAATATTTTTTTGGTACCCCAACTTTTAAAAACTAATTTTGGGGTACCCTAACTTTTAGAAATAGAAATAATTAGGTGAATTTTCGGCGAATGATTTGAATTCACCGGTGAGTTTTAGGCGGGAAATTGATTAAGTGTTTTTGTGGATGAAAATGTCATTTGTTTTCGTGGACGAAAATGATTTGAATCAATAGGAGTTTCGCCGGAAATTCACCTAGTAATTTCTAATCCTAAATGTAAGGGTATCTCAAAATTAGTTTTGAAAAGTTAGGGTACCAAAAAGTTGTTTCTTCAAAAATTAGGGTACCTCTAAATAATTTTTTGATATAGTACATAACTATTATAATTTAGTTACCAAGGGATAGTTATTTAAATTAATGTGAATAAAATATATTCTCTGAATTTAGCTTATTACTACGTAATAAACAAAAAGAAGAATACAATTTACCATGGAATTTTGACAAAATAACATTAAATGCTACTTATGAGGGCCAAAAAGTGACTTACTAGTGTCTCATAAACATCAATAAAATCTGAACGTTGGTCCAATAATTATTCTTTTGACTCGAACAAAATGCCATAAAATGCTACTCTAAAAATGGACGTATTTATAGTGATTCTCAAATATAATAATTACGACAAGTAAAATGAATATTATCCGCCGACATGTTAAGTTTCATTTTGACCATTCTTTTTTCATTTAACACAAAATTATAAAATATATTTTTCTAATTATAATTTTTTTACAAAAATTTAAATATTAAATTTTTCAAAATATGTTTATTTATTAGGCTAAAACTTAGAGTTAAGATATTTAATTTTTTAAATTTTTATAAATTAATTTGAAATTAAGAAAATATATATAGTAATTTTGTACTGAATAAAAAATTGAAAGGTCAAGATAAAATGGATGAAATTGGTGACGACCGTCAGAGATACTAAAATATAATGGAAATAAAAATCATGTTAAGAGATGTTTTATGACGCTAAAGGAAATCAAAATGAAGTTGAGATTAAAATGAAGTATTCTATCTTGAAAGCAAAATTAAACCAAATTGGATCTGACATAGTAATGAGACGGTGAATCTGATAAAGATTAGGTAGGCATCTAAACGCAGCGATATGAAGCACTAAACCATGGACAGGTATGTTAACCGACCGTTGCTCTCTCTAACTGAAATGTAAAAAATAAAGGAAAAAGTTGAGGAGGTAAGTTGGAAAGCATGAGTGACAGCCTAGTTATTGCGTACAGAATCTAATTCTCCACAAAAGGCTACTTTGATCTCCTTGTATAAATCCTTGATATCTATCAGTCTGGCTACTCACTCACTGCCTAGAACCTTGTTTAATTCTGTTTGTCACTGTCACTGTCTCTCTATCTGAAGTTTCATCCTTGATCCTTGATGGGGCAGTTGGTAGTGGTAATCTCTCTGCCATTGATATTACTGTGCATATTGCTGGGTCTGGGATGCTACTTCATTGGCAGGAGAAGAGGGAGAACTCAATTCCGTTCATATGGAGCTCCCACTCCTCCACCTGGGGCTGCTGGCTCCTTTCCCACCTCCCCTGCTCCTCCTCCTCCTCCTACCACCACCAAGCCCCCTGTTTAACCAACTAACCATTTCCAACTTAATTACTTTCAATTATTCCCTTCTCTTCTAATTATATCTTATATTATGTTCCATTCCATTTTCAGTTTGTTTCTTCTTCTGTTTCATTCATTATTCATTCATCTACTATGTTTGCCTTCCTTTTTATCAAACTATAGTCTTATCCTCAAACTATATCAAATTTGTTGTATTGTATGTTGGAAACAAAATAAAAGATGTTGCACTTTTCTTTTAGTTATTATTCCGAGCGTAATTAAATAGTTATTTTGATTAAAAAGGAAAATTAAATCATAAATTTATGTACAAATTTGAAATAACAAAACATAGTACATATGTTACTTGCAACAAATTTAACTATAAACATGCAACCAAAACATAGTTTTAGACTAGTGTAATGCATAGTAAAGTAAATATTTTGATTAAAGGTAAAAACAAAAACCCTATAAAATTCAACTAAGAAAGGATATAACATAAATAATATTATCAAATCAGAAGTATTGACCTAATATTGTGATAAATTCGTTGAGGCTAATGAGTAATTATCAACTTGTGAATGGCAATGACAAAGTTATAGCATTGATAGTGAAATAATTTTTTTTTTTTTTTACAAGGGTCCCCTAAGATTCGAACCCTGGAGGGAGGGGAGAGAAGGAGGTGTTCTTTATCACTAAAAGGCAAGGACCCAATTGACGATAGTGAAATAATTGTCATTGGAGATATCGTTGCTTATTGAGCAGTAATTTTGGACTCTCGGGAAAAATTAGTTGCATTTTTTAGAAACATTGAGCTGTTTTGAAAGAAATGGTCTTCTCTCACAATAACCTCACTCTTAAATACATCCTTAGCACAGAAAAAAACTGTTTAGTGATACAAATCCCTAGCATATGCATGATGCATCCATGACAGAACACACTTATGCATCAAAATGGGGTAACCCTTGGGGTGATGATTGATTGAAAGTACATAAACCTAGGTTACAATATACATAAATTTTAAATAGATAGAAGGTTAGGTTAGGACACCTCTTGAAAATTACTTATGTATATTTTAATGAATATTTGACCTGTTTATTTTCACTCTATTTTTATTTACTCGCAATAACATATGTGTGAGCAATAAAAAAATTAAGGGAAGTTCCAAATGGTAGGCACCAGTTATTATCTATTTTAAGTTATCAACATTTTTTTACATATTCCAAATGGTAAGCTTATTGACAAACAATTTCATCCCGTAGGCACGGAATGAACTGCCGTTAGAAATAGGGAAAAAAACGAAAATACAAATAATGATAAAAGAGACCGCCCAGAAGTTCTGAAAACCATTTCACACTCAAAAGGGAACATGGAAGAGGGCTAAAGAACAACGCCCAAAAACTCGAGGTTTTGACGTCGTCAATCAATGAACTATTAAACTACACATATTATTGGGTAGTGAAAAACTTACTAAAGTGAAAGAATAATCCATCATCTGATGACGATTGAGTATGACTTAGAAAGTAGTGGGTATAAAGAGGAGCTTGTACCTGCATATGGTATTTGTAGCAGTCAAAAATTAAAATTGAGTACGACTCATGAATGTACTATAGATTAATTCAACTTTAAATGAAGAATATAGTAAGAGCAGTTAAATACATTATCTTTGGACTATGCTTTTTGGATGGAATTGTGGTCGCATATTGGAGCGTGGCGCGGTGGGAAATTGATGATTTTAGCTTGAGTTGGAACTTGGATTCAACAATCGAACAAAACTTGAACATCAAGGAAGGATATGACCTTGTGACTAGGTAATCCACAGCCCAAATACCTAGCAATCCACAATAATTATCAAAGGTAACCCACTAAATAATCACAAGGAAAGACTTGCTAACACCACCATCCACAAATGGAATAGGTAAGAACAAGATTTTTGAGAGAAAAGGGAGTAAACCCTAACAATGCATTAGCATCAACAATATTCAACATCAGCTGCCTTGGGAAATGGGAAAAACAAGCTATTTATACTAAACAAGATTTAAGCCAAAACTTAGCCTAAAAACAAAGTCGTAGCACGTGCGTGCAGCAGACTTGTCGCGGGCGTGACATTGGTGGTCGCGGGCGCGACGACCCCCTGACTTGGCACCCTGTCATCCCTTACATTGGAGGTCGCGGGCGCTACTTGATTCGTCGCGGGCGCGACGACCAGGACAGGGCAAGGACGCGGGCGTGACACTAGATGACTCGGACGCGACCAAAGGCTGGGTGTAGACTGCTCCTCGGACAGACGGCTGTCACGAGTATAACGCCTGCTTGCTCGGGTGTGACGGCCATCTGTCCTCGGGCGCTTTCATGCTTGCCATGTTCCTTGACTTTATCGTTCTCGGACTACACCCGAACCCATTCTTCAATGCTTCTCATCCCGAGACAGATTGGCATGATCCCGAGGCCCACGGGGTCGGTGGGGCAAAACCCGAGCCTCTCCAAGCTCCCACGTCGGACGATTTGCCAAAGTCACGCTAGCTTGATACTCATCATCTCACCCTTGGAGAAGGTGTATCTGTTCTTGAAAGTGACCGGGTGTGTGAGTTTAGTGTGGAAACGTCAGGTCGGGGTTTCAACCATCCTGCCTAGTACCCCGAGCCCGGCTATAGGAGCTTGGTCCCGGTCCCGATATGGTCCACATATTCTAACTAATTGTATATATCAATTAATAGCGATTGAAATTAGCTTCTATTTTCATGTTGTTGGTTGCCCTTTTGTTGATTACCAGATGAAGGATTAATAATTGTATTTGAAATTAGTTGTGGCTGCATATTCTAATGCATGGGATGTTATTTCTTCGACTAGTTAGAATGTTGCAGTAAAAGTTTTTAGCAATTGGTCTCTGAAAAAAATTAAAGTACCGACAAATGTAGTTCTTGTAACGACATAACGATTTTATGAAGAGATTTAATAAGGTTTTGATTGTTGTGCTTACTGAAATTTTATACCATATTTTATTATAAATGACATTGATTCTTTGTGATCATGAATTGGGTATCACAAACGGTTGTTTTTCGGACTTGAAAAGGCATAGGCGATTGCCCATTGGATGTCTTTATTGGGATTGAGAAGTTACGTTTGATGGCTGATATTTTTTTGAATAAAAAAAAAATCTTATATAGCACTTGACATGTGGCATCAAAGATTTTTTTAAAATATAATTAATAGATGAGAAAAGTACTTCGATTTGATGAAAATGCTTTTGTTTAATACTTTGTATAAGATTTATACATGATTTTTTTTTTATCATTTGTACTATCTAATTTTTTTAGATAAAATTACTTTACATATTTCATTTTGAGTGAAAAACATACAATTTTTTTGATAGAGACAAAAAGGATATTATTTTGTGTAGGAGTTACGAATTAATTTCGTATATTAAAAAATATGAATATAATATCATGTCATCACATTGTTACATAATTTTAGAAAACTTATGATTAAAATTTATTTATGTTAATACATTTAGACCTTTCCAGCTTTCACTCCTAAATTTTTAATCTATTGTTTGAAACTCACAGTATATATATGTATAATTTGAGTTTGTCTTTTATAATGGCATTAATAATATTATAATATCCTAAATTTCCAACCAATAAACTATTTTAATTGAAAAATTAATTGACAAATTAGTTTTTGTTGATGATATGTTTGTTAAATAAAGTATAAGAGCGGGGCATATTTCGCTATATATTTATTAATTAAGCTTTTGTACTTTGGAAAAACGTAGAAAACTATATATGTTTATTTTATATATGTTTTTATGGGTTATGTTTTCAATAGTGTTATATATATATATATATATATATATATAGTCCTCATGTCGCACACATTATTATTTCTTTCTGATATCCCCTCCTTAGTGAGAGAGATATAATATGGAATACCTGATCATGCCACTTAAAAGAACTAACAACTGCAATGAATTCGAATATTTCTATTTCTATTTATTTCTGTTTATTTGACATAATGGATATGTGTTTACTGTGATTGTTATGATTAAGTTCAATTTCGACGCAAGAAACTAAGGCCTGTTCGGCAGTAGCGGTTGTGATAGCGTTTAGCGTCTAAATATATTAAAACGCTACTTTGCTAAATTTTAGGGGTACGGTAAAGCAGCATTTTCAACCCATAAATAGCGTTTGTGACCTGGTTTTGTAAACGTTACTGATGGTAACGTCTTCTTAAACGTTACTGATGGAATACCTGATCATGTTTTTTTGGATAGATATCTTTCTATATTTCTATAATTTTATTTTTTTAAATTGCATCTCTTATCGTATCTGAACTAAACTTATGAAGAGCTTTACTTAATTTGTTCAGCTATAGTTGGAATTTATGGAGGACCATGACTTCTTCTGGGCAGGGAAACTGAGTATCGATCACATACTCACATGGATGGAAACTCTTCCTGTGATAAACACCACTTTTATCATTTAATTCTTTAGGAAAATTTACAGAGGGTTATCTTTCATTTTGCCGCATAAATGAAAAAAATCACAACCATAATAAATGAATAGTATCCTTTTTGGTAATTTTATATTTATTGGTTAGCTTAACTGCAAATTCTACCGAACACATTCATTAGAAATAGCTATCAGCTATCCGCTAATGTTCAACCGCTATCCGCCAGCGTAACAGTTATCCACTACCCAAACCGCTATCTGCTATTAAATCCGCCATTTTTGCCGAACAGGGCCTAAAACAAACCATTATACTATAACGTTGAGTATCTAAATTTGACTTGAAATGGAGTTTTTGGAACGCTAGCCCCTTCCTATTGTGGGATAAACAAATTACAAATTTACTATCAACAATCAACTTGCTTGGCAATTAAGTAGAAAAGCAAACGGGAATCATCTGGGTCAGGACTAGTGTTTCGCATAAAAGAAGGTAACTAAACAAAGCGAAGCCACATCCATGGACCCCGTCAGGCCAGACTTGTGTTTTCGTTTATCTTTTTTTAATGGTGCGGTCTACTCTCCTTTTAATCCCCGCGGTTTTGAAATTTGAAGTCAATTGACTTACATATTGACGCTTCCCTAACAACCCCACTTATATATGTGTGTCAACTTATAGCCAAATGCAAATTCAATACATCTTTGATCTCCTTTCTCATTTTGGGCTATCTCATTTCTTCCCCCAAAAATTTTGTTTGCATTAAGATATGAGAAGCCGTAGGAGTAGCTACTTGTCAGTGATTTTCGGGTGTTACATGATATTTACGATTGGAGTTGAAAAGATGGGAGAAGCAAGGATATTAGAACGAGATGAGAAATGGATAAAAGGAGGGGATGAGCTGCTTGTATTCAACATCCTCCCACGAGGCCCAGTTCCAGCATCCAGGGCATCGTCTTGTACATTCATTCCTAATCGAGCAAGGGGAAGGTGTGCTACTGAAATTAACAATCAAGTTTCCAATCATCCAATTCCAAACTTTGGCGTTGCTCAACAACTTCACCATCAGGGTTCCTCTTGAAATTCCTCTTATTTATTATTCATCGTTAACGCTGGATAATAAGTTCTCCAAATGTTTCAGATTTAAATTAAGTCGTCTCCACGTGTAACTCATTCTTTGTTTTCATCCATTCTTTTTTTTTCAAATGGTAGATCTACGTATATAGCCAAATTTTTTAATCGTCATGCGTGGTGTCTAAGACTAATCCATGGTGATTTTTGTCTAGCAACAGATTTATGTATTTTCTTTTCATCCGTTTCTTTTATTTTTAATGTAACTTGTTTTTCCCACATTAATGTATCGATTGGTATATATGTATTTTGTTAAATTAGTTTTGTCTCTCATATATATGTCCATCGTCATATATGTGTTTTACATTGCAATAACATTATTCTATTAAGGGCAAATTAACATATGTATGTTATTTACATTTTAAATAATTGCACTTTGCCAGTGAAATAAAATAATGTTTCACAGGTTCAAAGTTGATTATTTTCAAATAACTTATCCGTGTCCAAATGTTTCCACCCTTGATTTGTATCCGATCCGTTATCTAAAAATTATTTTCGACTCGCGCAACTAGAAATTTGTCTATGACCACTTGATGCTGACATATATGATACAATTTCAGATATGGAACATGAAACCTGATCGAAGCCAGTCACAACTAGAAATATATGTATTACCAACCACTTTTTTCCAAACAATTTAAAATGGTTGGAAAACTAACTACTTTAGCAATCATTTCAAATTCTAACTATTTTTCAAAAATTTGTATGTTGGAAATTCCAGCCACTTTTGTTAAAATGGTTGAAATTTTTTTCTAACTTCCTTTATCCTAATATTTGGAAATGGTTGGAAAAATGATAGGATTACTAACCATTTTTCCAACCATTTTCAAATAGTTGGAAAAAGGATTGTGGGAAAAATTTCCAACCATTCTAGCAAAATTAGTTGAAATTTCCAACCCTTTTTCCCACGTAAAATTTTGGGTTTTTGGCTCAAAATAATCCGAAAACAGAGGTGAATGACTAAAAATAGTCCAAAATGGCTTTTTGGTTGAGAATGTGCCAAACTTTTAACCTATTTAACTCTGGCTAAACTAGAATTGAATTCCGACATTGCAAAACTGACTTGGCGCCCTTGAAAAGTTCAGACTTAACCGAAAATAATATAAACGAACTAAGTCAGGTATTAACCCACTGAATCTTTGAAATTTTTAAGGGTGTCAAGTCAGCTTCATAACGTAGGCATTCAATTTTAGTTTAGTTAGAGTAAATAAGTTAAAAGTTTGGCACATTCTCAGCCAAAAAATCAGTTTGGATTATTTTCAACCATTCACCTCTGACTTCGGAATATTTTGAGTCAAAAACCCGAAAATAGTTGGAATATGAAATTGTTGCTAAAATGGTTGGTTTTTCCCCTTCCTATAATTTGGCAATAGTATATATAACATCCTTGCTGTAATCCACGATACTAGGGATGTTGGAAATAACGAATGATGAGATGAAATAAATGGAACCACAAGATGGGGGATCACTTGGGTGGCTAGGAGTCGACGGATACACCGGCTCCCCTTAAGACTTATTCACTGGACCGTGAAAAGACTCAAGGGTAAAACTTAACTTCTTGTAATCAAAGTTACAAGATTTCTCAAAGGGAACTTAAAGAGTTGCTGCAGTCAACATCTTAAGAATGTGTTGAATGCTCTCTAGAAAGGAAGAAGAAGATGGATGAGGGTGTGGATGAATGTGCAATTCATCCACCTTTTATAGGCAAACTTTGGAGTCATAAGGTGGTCAAAACTTTCCATTTGCATGGGGCACAATCCAAGGGATTATGTTTGAATGATATTAATGAGAAATCATGACTGATTTCTCAGTCAATATCATCCAAAAACATGACCAAATTCATTTCAACATGAGGCATAAATCATGGGATTTGAAATTCAATCCCGTCAGCGATCAACACGGGTCATGTTAGATCAACACGGCCCGTGTTGAAGCAAACACGACTCGTGCTGGATCAACACGACCCGTGTTGATCCAGTGCACGGTTTTCTTACTCTCTGGACGCCAACACGGGTCGTGTCATACTTAGCACGATCTGTGTTGGGTCCATTTTCCTTGTTAAGCTTGATTTCGACCTATCCGGTCGATCCTATGCTTATAACTTGTATTTTATGCCTCTTAACTCTTGAAATACTACAACAAGGGAGAGGGAAAAAATTCCAATAAAAGGGTCAAGCCTCCTTGCTCTTTTGAGGGGCCTTAATGGCGGTGGGGAAGACGGTGCTAATATGGCGGATCTTTCTGATAGCGAGCGTACTGTTAGTGACTCGCCTGACAAATCTGTTGGTGGGGTGGTTTGCTCTTTTCCTTTTGATGTTGAGGTTTCTTCTCTTAAGGCCTTCAAAGTCAAAAGCCGCCAAAAAAAGAAGGTTAATTTGTTGTGGAACTTGAGGTGGAGTTTAGTTAGCAAGGCTTCGGGTAGGGCCCGTTCAAACAATCCTTGTCGTGTTAAAGGTGTTAAGAAGCCTTCTCGAAGTTGTTCTATTAGTAATGATGTGGTTGATAGTACTGCTGAGAGATCTTTGAATGCAGTGGATATCTCCTTGGAGAGACTGGATGAGGAAGCTTGTAGAGCGGCGAAACTTGTGTGTCGGTTAAAGTTGTCACGTGATGATCAGGAGACTGTGACTAAAGCCTTCAGAGATGATATACTGGAAAAAAAGAAGAATCTTATTAGATAGCTGTTTTTTTTGTTGTGTTAGTCATTTGTTGCGGTTTTGTGTTTGCTCTTTGGTTGCTGAATTGTTGGTGTTTTGCTGTTTTTGCGGTCTTATTGCATCTTTGATGCTTCTTAACCTTTTTGACTTGCTAATTATCGAAAGAAAAAGGGTCAAGCCTGCTTCCAGGCCTCTAAGCCTTAATAAACCATAGTCAAAATTGGGACCAATTCTAGTCAATGCAGCACAACATATAACAACAACTAATTAGACAAACTAAGCAAACTGTGAATTATATATGTTTGTGCCCAAAATATCAATTGAAAAATGCAATGAAAAGATATATGTGTTTGATTTCTTCAAACCTATAAACTTACCGCCAAATATGATTCTGGTTTGCATGGTAGAGTTACTTTTATTTTTAGTTGGTTAGTTTTTCTTTAAAACTGACTGACAACTCTTTAATTTATCCAATTTGTTTAATCGTATTCTTAAATTCATGCTTAATAATTTAAGGGAAATTCCAAATAGTAGCCATCAATTATTGGATATTCCAAGTTGTCAACATCTTTTTAACATATTTCATATGGTAGGCTTAATAACAAAAAAAAAATTCATTCCGTAGGCCTAAATTGAGATTACCGTTAAGTATTAAAAAAGTAAAAGAAAAAGAATAGAAGATGAGGTATTGTAATGAGGTTCAGAACAACTCTACACTCAGAACACCGAGCCCTCATTGTCATAATTTCCTCCCCTGAAACACCAAGCCCAACCTGACTCCATCTTCGACGCAACTCTGACTCCTCCCTAGTCTGCTTGCTGCGGTTGATCGCCGGCAATCGCATCCCGCGGCAAAGAAAAAAAAAGTTGGCACAAAGAAAGAAGAAGAATAGCGCGAGCAGTAAAGGAGGCAATTGGGAGATTTATTATTCAAGCAACCCAAGGGAGAATTTCAACTAGGCGTGGATTTAAAGGGAAGTTTGTTTCTAAATCTTGTGTTTTCCCAAGTAATTCCCCAATTATTAATCAAGATCTCGACACATGAGCCAGTAATTCCCCAATTATTAATCGATCCCTGACCACACTTTCAATGGTTCGTACTCTTTTTCTCGGTCTCTGCTTGCATATGGAAACTTACGCTGATTTTGCTGTTCATTTTTGATATGCTTCAGTTTGTCAAAGTCGTCTAATTGAATGGATTGATTTGTTTTGTTGTTGGATTTGGTAATTCACTTTGACCTAACGAAAGGAAAAAGGACTTTCTGAGTCAGGCTGGGCTTGGTGTTTCAGGGGAGGAAATGACAGTGAGGACTTGGTGTTCTGAATGTAGAGTTGTTCTGAGCCTCATTACAATACGTCATCTTCTATTCTTTTTCTTTTTCTTTTTTTTTATACTAAACGGCAGTCTCAATTTAGGCCTACAGAATGAAATTTTTTGGTTATTAAGCCTACCATTTGGAATATGTCAAAAAGATATTGATGACTTGGAATACCCAATAATTGATGCCTACCCTATGGAATTTCCCATAATTCAATTACAAATAAATTGGAAATTGGGAAAGAAGAGTTAATATCAAATTATGTTACGGCCATAGGAAATTTGAGCGTAACCAGCCGGTTACGCTAAGCAGGACAAGTTTCCGTTAAAAGCAGTCGCCCAATTATGTTCTGGGGATTTAGGACCATAATTGACCGGTTACATCCTTCAGTTTTAGAATTTTAATTTCAGTTATGCCTGTTCTTAACATGATTATTTTAATTAAATTCGAGTCCCTCTTCTAACTATATATTTAGCTTGAATTACTTGTGCAAATTCGATAATATGATTTTCAAGGTTGAATGAATCCTAAGAATGACTAAAACTGTCCCTTATTCCATATGTAAATTTTAAAATTAAGCAAACCCTTTTGGCTCATCCAATAATGATGTACCCATAGCGATCTTGATTTGGCAGAATCGATGCCTACAGGTGTCAACTTTGGTCCCAAAATGAATCCTCGTCGTGAAGAAGCTTCGTGGGGGCAGTTTGCAGGATGTGGTTAAGGACGAATTGTGTGCTTCCTAGACTGCATGTTTGCAGTTACACACTACTAAAGTAAGCTAAAAAAATTTGAGAGGAACTTAAGGAAGATGAAGTGAGGCAATAGTGCGGTGAAATGAGCTCACAAGGATCATTATTTATAGAAGAAGTCGGCATGCATGCACCACACTAGTGGCATAGTGGGGAGCCCACCAAAAAGATAAGGTCATTTGACCTAGGGCTGGTGTCATCCCCTCGTTCATCCAAAAACCCACAAGAATCCAAGCAAATCTTTTTATCCTCTAGCCTAGGCCAAACGACCTAACCAGTCCCAACCTGGTCTGGACCCAGTCAAGATCTGGTCCAACAACTCAAGAAACAAAGAAAAAAGAAAGAAAAGGAGAAAAAGGAAAAAAGTTCAATTAGCACCGATCAACCATCAAAAAAGTAATTTTCCAATCTTGAGTTATACTTCAAAGAATTGACATTTTTGTTTGTCCTGTTGTAGGACAAACCACACCTTGGTTGTCTAGCGGTCATAACAAGGTATACATTTCATCAATATACATCGGTTGCCAGGCATTCACAATGAGGCATACATTTAATCAGCATACGTCGGTTACTAGGAGTTCACAATGAGGCATACATTCTAACAACATACGTCGAGTCGTTAGGAGTTCACAGCGAGACAGACACATCTTATTAGCATGCGCCGATCATTGCGCACTCACAATACAATGATATGTCGAATCCTCAGGCGTTCACCGCGAGACAGACATATCTTATCAGCATACACCGACATTGGTTGTTCACATTATAATGATACGTCAAGGCGTCAGGCATTCACACATAGGCAGACACTTCATTTGCTCTATACACCAGTCATCTGGCATTCACAGTACGATGTCATCTGTCAAGATCAAGCTTTTAAGACTACTTTGATCATTGTCTTGTTCAGAATCGGTCAAAGTGGGGGTTTTTTGTAGACATTGGATTTGTACCAGGTGTTTTAGAATACGATGTATATAATGTAACAAATTAGCATGCGAAAGAGCCCAAAAGACAAAGTAAAGAAAGCCTAAAAAATACAAAAATCAACCCAAAGCAGCATCCAAGGCCGTTTGGCTTTGGATGGCTTCTGACTGGCCCAAATTGAGCATAGTCACAGTGCCCTAAAGGAATAAAACAAGGAAAAGGCTTTGGATGACAACCATTTATGTAATCATGTGGATACTCTGAAAACATAGAAAGAGGAGGTGTTAAGGAAAGCAACCGAGTGCATATCTGGCTCAAGAACTGATCAAAAGAACAGTAGCCACATGGCCTGGGCATAAACGTGGAAAGAAGACATTCCATACTCAATCCGAAACACTTGGGAGGAATTTCAAGGAGACCCAATAATTTTCAAGGAAAACGTGGGAATGAAAAGAGAAACAAAGCAAAAGATGCATCAGACTATCAGAGGCTGGAAAGGAAAATGGGAATTGAAACTGAAATTGAAATTGAAGAAAACGAAAGCCAAAATAGGGCACGGGCAAGCACTAAACATTGGGCCAATCAAATTACTTCATAAAAGCAAAACCAGTTTCAGTTTGTGTGTGATGCAATTGAATAGCCCATTAATTTTGTTTTGGGCTTGTACTTGGGGGATCGTTGGCTGGAACGTTTGGTAGACAATAGTGTCATAGTGTGGTATGAGTCGTATGACACTAAGAGCTAGAATGACACTATTTTCGTGATGAATAAATTGGGCTATGGCTCGCTATTTATTGCAAAAAAATATGATATAAAAATAATAAAACTCTAATATGTTCATTATAGAATATATCAAGGTTATATATATATATATATATATATATATATATAGATAAGGTAAAAAATATTTTACAAATGTTGAGTGTGTAAATATTATTATAAAAAATGTCAGGTAGGGTAAATATAATTGACTATATATATATATATATATATATATATATATATATATATATATATATATCAATGCTATTTGTAATTAATTTTATCCGCACTCGAGATAGTTGAAAAGGATTACCCGAAAATCCGGTTCAGTCCGACCCGAAAAAAAGCGGGTATGGTCATAAAATTTCCGTCCGATTTTTTACATTGACCGATTTGACCAAAAATTCGAACACAATATTTTCCAATTTTCTATTGTCCGAACCCGGTTTAAACCCGAATTTATGCTTGTCTTATTTGTCCGACCCGGAAAATGTTCAAAAAAATTGGATATCGGACATCAAGGTTTCATCCGATGTCCGAATCGTCCAAACTCAAATTGACCCGGACCCAAATTTTTGACAACTCAAATTTTTTACTTCTTTTTAATTGCTCAAATAACCCAAACATCGATATATTTATATTTTTGGGTTTATTGATATTTATCTACCATGAAAATATTATGGAATAATAATTATTGTAATTACATCACATAGATCATGACCCTATCAAATATCACTATGATAAATGAACTATTTGTACAAGTAACATAAAATGTTTATCACTTGATAATATGCTAAGTATAATAAAACTTTTTCATATGAATGTATTTATCTAATATTTTTCATATATATTATTTTAGAAATTGAAGGTTAATATGGTGAATTTCATAATATAAAAAGGCAGAGGTGATAGAAAACAAGATACAGGCGAAATTTTGTTTAATACTTTAAGCAAAAAATAAGAAATAAAATAAAATAAAATTGAACAAATAAAACATACAAAAAATCAACATACTATAAAAAGATCATAATCGTAAAAAATATTAAACTAGAATTATTTGACTTACCCTCGGTTTGTATTAAGGTTATGTGAGGGGAGGGGAGGGGAGGGGAAGGGAAGGGAAATATATTAAATAACCCTCTTTCATCTTATTTGGCAAAAATAATAGGAGGGGAGGGGAGGGGAACCATTAACCCTCATTCCCTTCCATTAACCTCATTTTCATTAACCTCCAATATAATAACTCATTATAGACATGAAAGAAAATAACTTTATTAATATAATAACTACTTCATTTTTCTTCCCTTTCTCTCCTTCCCTCCTTTTTCTAATCCAAACACAACAATTAACTCCTCTTACCTTTCATTACCCTCTACTTATAATCATAATAAGATATAAATAAGTCCCCTCCCTTTCCTTCCCCTCCCCTCCCCTTCCTTCCCCTCTAATACTCTCCCCTCCCCTCCCCCTCTAATAACCAAACAGGTTGTTATAGACATGAAATTTTATTTCCTAGGGAATCTCCATTTGAAATTTGAGTACTTTGTATAATTGTATATAAATTTAAATCAATGAAAGTTGGTGAAAATTTTTACTACTTTAATTGAAGCTAGTGACATTTTCGATCTTTTGGGAAAGTTAAGTGACAGTTTAACCCAAATACAAGCCATAAGTTTTAAATTTTACCTATAAACCTACTATAATTAATGTAGGTAAGAGTGACATTTTTTTATACATTTCAGAAAGTTCATTCATTTTTTACATTTTAGGAACGTTGAGTTACAAATTTATGTGAGCACTCGTTTGTTGGTTAGCAACTTGACATACAATCTTGACAAGTTGACTTGTGTTGACCATGCCCCACGTATGACTTGTTTTTTTTTGTAAGGTAAGTAAAATTTTACCTTATCTTACTTTACCATATCTTGTTTTACTTTACTATATTAGCTAAAAGAACATGACTACGTTATTTTTAGATAATTTATATTTAAAATTTTTTATTTAAGTCATAAAATTTATATAAAAATAAAAAAAGAAATAGATGATTTGACATTTACCTATCTCCATTACTTTACTTACTTTTCTTTACTTTATCTTATCTTATCTTACCTACATTTTCCCCCTACTCAAAAGAACAGGGTCGTAGTATCTGAACTTTCATTGTCATGCATACAAATATATATATCTTGGGCTATGTTCTTTTGTACGGTGCGGTGTGGTGCAGTGTACAACTCACCATAGTACTCAATATTCTTCCATACTTTACGATACCATACCACATCTTACCACAATCTTCACCAATATATATCTCATCAGTTTTCTCTCTCCTCCACTTTTGACATTCTCCCTCCTCATCTACCATATCAATCACACTTTCTACAAATTTTATCATACTATTTCACACCTTACTACACTTTCCATAATTTCGCCATATAACACCATTTCCGCATTATATCAACCTCATAAAAGAACAAGGTGTTAGATAGATGATTTGCTGGTACGTTTTGGACATTGACCCCATTCATAATAAAAGAGAGTTTTTATCCGCCCTTGCTCTCTTTCTTTCTCCACCTTTCTCGCTCAAGTCTAGGTTTATCCAACATATAATATTTAGACCGTGTTTGGCAAACAGCTGGAAGACCAAGGTCTCGATAAACTGTTGACCGTTGCTGTTGGTATTGGTTGTTTAACTATTAGATGTTTTGATTAATTGTTTGTATTGGTTGTGTTTTGTAAAGTTGATTGTTTTTTAAAAAATAATTGTTGAAACTCTATTTACACCCTTTGTCACCAATTTTAGAATATATGTATCAATTACTTTTATGATTACATATATGTAAATTTTAGTAAATTTTGAATTAAATGGTAATTTCTACAAACAATCAATCCAATTAGCTACTCATGTCATCCTATTGAAAATCGGACTGTTCGACCCAATCAACCAAGTAAACATGTTATTTAATGTAGACACCAGATTTTATACCGGGAAAATCCATCGACACAAACCGAGGACAAAACTATAATAGAATTCGGGCCTAGAATAGGCTTCCAAGGCCACCTGGCCTTGGCTGACCCAGAAACCAGGCCCAGTACGCAAACTAGGCCCATGAACATTTTCACATCAAAAAGGGTCTCGAGGTTATCCCGGTATTCCCTCCGGAAGAAATTCGGTGCATCAACTTCGGTTCTTCCTCATCTTCACTTGCATTGCTTTGTGACTAAGCAAGGTTTGGTTGTTTATTCACCATTTTGTAATCGTGTTGTGGTTGTCTTTGTACATTATTTTATAAATAAACCTCATACTTGCATGACATGAATATAACATTGTGAAACTTTTTAAACTTTTCCCCACTCTTTTTCATTTCATTTTCAATCTTAGTAGAGTCTGTTTTCAAAACAGGTGGGCTTGAGAGTTCTTCAATTCTTGGACCCATAACCTTACCCCCGGGCTTGGAATTCGGGTTCGTAGACCGGAATATTACTGTTTTCTTGGTTCGTTGATTTCCTTAAATCAGCTAGTGACTCCTTTTGCATCTTAACTTGTGTAACTTACCTCTTGCATTCATCGTTTCAATTTAATAAGATGGATCAATATCTCTCCCATAATTCATATTGAAGAACCAACCAAGGAGGAATGGGAATAAAACCCAGCTAAGGCCATGCGACCTTGACTTATTTCTAGCCCCTCTCTCTAGGGTTGGGCACCAGTGGGTCCCTGGCCTAGTCCCTGCCATGGCCTCATGGCCTAGGGATTAGTCCAGTGGCCCTAGTGCACTTTTTTGGCCATAATGTCGATCTGGGCCTAGTAGGATTCTACATCGTTAAACTGAAATGATTGGACTTTGAGGAGTTCGCACAAGTATGGTACATAAAAAATCGAAAGAAAAGATTTTATTTATAAAGCAAAAATATCCTTATTTAATGATTAAGCAATCTTAGTGAGCTCTCAATCACAACCTAAGTAGCGCAACGGGAAAGAAGGTGTATCCGCACCCCCTTTTTCCGGGGTCCTACATTTATAAAACAATTATTTAGCTTATTTAACTTGATCAAACCTTCTAATTATAACCATTTTTTTAACAAATCATTTAATATAGTATAGATTGTTTACCAAATACAACCTTGAACATATTTTCGCTACTAATACCTTAGCTTTTTTTTAGACAATTCGATATTAACTTCTCTTTTCTTTCTTTCTTTCTTGTTTTTTCAAAACCAATCTCAACATTCATTAACTCAACTACAACACATCATTCAGTAGTACTCCCTTCATTACATATTGATTGACACTTTAATTAACTTTTTTTTTGTTCCAAAATAATTGTCACTTTCCGTTTTCCAATACCTAATTTAATTATTCTAGTTTTAGTAATTATGTTGACTTTTTACTTTTTCATTCATTAAAGGTAAATTGGATTATAATAATACGAACTTTTGACCATAATATACTATATAATACGAAATTTAACCCCATGTTGCTTTGAACAGTACGCCACCAAGTTAAGTTAAACTTAATTCGGTGGCGGATGACATGGCGGCGGAGAAGGTGTGACCGAACTTGAGTTTTGGGGGGTTCATCAGACCTTCTCCGCCATTATCCGTCACACGTTAAGTTCAACTTAACTCTTCGACGCATCTTGTCAGAGCAACATGGGGTTAAAGTTCGTATTATTTAATTATCACCAAATCAAAAGTTCATATTATTTAGTCTTATATGGCCAAAAGTTCATATTATTATAATCCAATTTCCCTTTATTAAAAATTACTCCTACTCACATTCTCTCACTACTTAGACTTTGATATGCTAAAAACGTTTTGGAGACTAGTGTCATTTAATTGTTTGGGTAGTTTATTTAGTTAAAACTTTGGTATGCGAGAAATTGTGAAATATGTCAATTAATATGGAACGGAGAGAGTACATCAGTAAGCCAGGCATGTAGAGAACTGACGAAAAAATGGCCTTCAGTGCTTGGCAAACACCACTTAACAATTTTGTGAGCCACTTCATTACCTTCCTTTTAGACCCATTCTTTCCCCTTACTATTACTGTTATGCCTCAACTGCATGACATCTCCCACAACTTGAGCGAAAGGTCCTCTTCCCACCACACCATAATTTAAAGTAGAAAACGTGGTCCTAGAGTCACTTTCCACCACCTCATAACTGACTGCTTGTTTGATGCTCATGTCTACCGCAAATTGAACAGACTTCAGCTCCCCAGCCCCCCTTATATTGTTTCCCAACAACTTAGAAAAACTGCCCTCCCCCCTCCCGTCCTTCCACAAACCCAATTCCCACCATACTTTTTTTCTTATCACAAGTTACATCGCAGTTGATTTTAACCCCATTCTACAAGCCTACCCACCTCCCAAGTGCCATGCTTCCCTTAACATTTTCCCCATCCTCATCTAATTGTTAAAATTTTGCAAACTTTCTCCCAACTCTGTCAGCTATAATGATGGGGTCTACTGCTCGTTTATTGTGCAAAAAGTCATTCCTCGCCCAACAGATACTCCAAATACCATAAACACAGGGACACACCCTCCTTACCCTTCAAACTGACTGGGCCTTATTCTTTAGAGTGGTAGGATCAAGTTAGATTTGGTAAGGTAAGGTAAGGAAAAGAAAAGAAAGGAAATAAAATGTAAGGATAGAGTTTGTGGTAGGTAAGTTAGTGATGGGGTAAATGTATTTTGTTATTATAATTTTGACTTTGGTTTGCGTGTTTATTAGAGAATTGTGTAAGGTAAGCTAAGGTAAGGTTAGGTATGGATAAAGCTAACTTATCACTCTACTCTAATGAATATATTCATAAAGCAACCATTATTCTCCATTGGCCCCATTTAGGCCCTATTCTTTTGTGTGATACGGTACGGTGCGGTACTACAATTCACCGTACCACTCAATATTCTTCTACCACAACTCACCATATCATATCAAATTTTACCACAATTATCACTTTTCTCTCTCCTTACTTTTCGGCTCTACTTTTCTGATTCTCTCTTCACTTACTACATCAACCACACTTTCCACAACTTTCACCATATCATTCAACAACTCACCGCACTCTCCACAATTTCGCCACACCGCACAATTTCCGCATCTTACCAACCACACAAAAGAACAAGGCCTTATCCCTTTACTTCCACAATTCCAAGTCTCTCCCACACCTTCTTTGTCCATGGACAACCTAGAAAAAAGCTTTTCGTTTTCCTCCTCCTTCTGGCATATCTCATAAACAATTGAATTCACACAATGGCGCTTAAAGTGATTGACCTTGATATTTAGGATTCCTTTGGCAAACATCCACAAGAGGTCACTCTGGGGTGGGGCCGACTAGCCCACACGCTGTTCCAGCAACTTCGTGCATGAAGTATAATAGTATTTGAAAATATTTTAGCTACTAATATCTTGTTGCGTTGAATGTGGAGACCAATTTTGGGTTGGTCTCTGCGTCTTGGAGAGCAAGGTATAAAAGTTTGAGTGAGAATCAAATTGTTGAATTGTTAGCCACCTCTTTTTGTAATTTCTTGGATGCAAGGTCTCTATTAACCCTAAATAATTGTGTTAAATAACTTTGTACTATAAATAAAGCCTAAGTGTTAGGCTTATTGGTGTGCAATTGAGAGTGTTTTATCTTATACCACAAGAGATGGACCTGTAATCTCTGTGTCCCTGAGGGAGTTGTGTGAGACTCATATGCGAGTGTTGAGTTCTCATGTTGTAACTCTAGGGAGGTTGTGAGAGATCATAGAGGTTTGAGAATCTCTGAAACACTGTGGTAATCCTCTGAAAGTGCATCGTTCGTGGTTTTTTCCCGGTTTGGGTATTTCCACATTAATTCCTTACGTCGAATCTTTATTTATATTTTTTGCCTTTATTGTTGTTTGTCTGCTAACAACGCCTTGAGAATCCTAACAAACGGTATCAAAGCTTTGGTTGGAGCGTTGTTGATTTACAGACTGAGAGGCAATAGGGGGCGCAATTGTGAAGATTCCGGAGTTCGATAGGAACGAATACGCATAGTGGAGAATGCACGTTGAGGATGTGCTTCGCTAGCAAAAGTTGCATATTGCGATGGGTGAAAACCCAAAACTAATGGAACCGAAGGATTGAGAAGAGCTTGATGGTGAGGTAGTCAGTACGGTGAGGCTGACGTTAGCTCAGAACATGGCTTTCAACGTTGAAGATCAAAAAGCAACGAAAGGTTTGCTGGAGGCCTTGTAAGACACATATGAGAAACCTTCTGCGATAAACAAGGTATATGTGTTGCGTTGTTTGTTTGAATTTAAGATGCTTGAGTCTGGTGATATGAATGATTGTATGAATGAGTTGAATGTGATCCAATCAAAATTAACCTCTGTGGGATTTAGTTTTAACGATGAGATAAATGCTAATGTACTGTTGGCTACCCTACCTAAGTCTTGGGATAATTTTGTGACTTCTGTAACATCTTCGATTAAGAAGGATGAGAAACTAAAGTTTAGGGATATTAGAGACTCTGCCATGAATGAAAGCATCCGTAGGAGAGATTCTAATGTGTTCGAGTCTTCGAGGAATGCTTTGGTTGTCGGGGGTAGGAGGAACAGTGGGAGCTCGGGTTGGGGTCAATATAAATCTAGAGGTTGAACATGGGGTTTTTTGCTTTTTGGACCCTGTATTTTGGGGGTATTTACATTATGGACCCCCATGTTTCAAGGTTTGCAATTTGAACCCTGTACTTTGATTCCGGCAACACTTTGGACATAACTAGAGGGGTCCGGCCAAAAGAGGCCCTTATTGTAGTTTGAACGATTTTTCTTTCCAAAATTGCCCCTAGATTATTTTTGAACTGCCGAAGTTACCCTTCAATTTTGAACAACACTTCTTTCTCTCTCTTCTTTTTCCATTTCCACTTCTGTTTTTCATGGTTTGCCATTGGATTTTGTTCACATTTCAATCTGCCTCTGCCCAATTTCCCGCCTGACTCTGCCCCGCCTGCACCGCCGGCGAGATTTCCCGGCAACACGACATCGCCGTCGTCTCCAACCACCCTCTCACGGCTCTCACGGCCCTCGACGACAGCGGCACCAAAGCAAAAACCAGAGTCGAGTGACCTCAGTTCAGTCGGGCATTTCGTTGAACAGTTGGCGGGCACCAAAGTAACCCAACCATGGCGGCAAAGCAATCAACAGAATGAGTGAAAATTTAGTTTTGGTCTCACATCGCACGTCCAACTGCTGACCTCGTGGTAAGATGCCCGTAGTGACTTCGAGGAACCAAGGCAAGCAGTGGCAGCCAGGCTCGAGTACTTCTTCATACTTACCGAATCTTTCCTTGATTGCAACGGTTAATTGCTCGACTTGCACACAGCAAAGTAAATTACCCATTTCGAATTTGTTACACACAGCAGCAGATAATTTAGTGCTTGTGGATTTATGTCATACACAGAATAAACACTTAGCAACTTACAAATTTTCAGGGAAACTTCGAAATTTTCAGGGCAATATATATAAAGTCAAACCAATGGAAATCAATGTCCGCAAGGGGAAGCGCAAATTCATCAATCATACATGAAAACGCTACACAATCAGTTCTTCAGTCATACCCCAATACAGATACATGAACTCTGCCTAGTATTACAACAACAATAACAGAAGTTAAATGTATGTTTGTATGTTTGTCTTAGTATCTTCTGGCTTGGCTGAGTAGAGTAGCAGAAGAAGAAGAAGAAGAAGAAGAAGAGGCCATGACATGGAAGAAGAAGGAGAAAGAGAAAGAATCAGAGATAGAGAGAGAGAGAGAGAGAGAGAGAGAGAGAAAGAGGAGGGAGACGAGGAAGAAGAAGGAAAAGGAAAAGGAAACAAGAGAGAGAAATGAATAAATGGCATAAGGGCAAATCGGTCAGTTCACTAGGCAAATGGGAGCCCAACTTAAGTTTGGGCTAAATTTTTTTGGCCCATATTATACAGGGTTCAAATTGTAAACCTTGAAACATGAGGGTCCATAATGTAAATACCCCCAAAATACAGGGTCCAAAAAGCAAAAAACCCGTTGAAATGGAGCACGTGTTGTGTTGGAACTGTGGTGATAGATGTCATTTTCTTAGGAATTGTCCTAAGCCTAGGAAGAGCATTTATAATGACCATGACTCGGTAAATTCTTATAAAGATTTAGGTGATTCCCTAATTGTTAGTATTGATGAGTCAGAAAGAAGTTGGGTGATAGATTCAGGTGCGTCGTTTCACTCTTCATCTAGCAGGGAGGCCTTTAGTAATTTTGTGAGTGGGAGGTTTGGCAGGGTTAGGCTTGCAAGCGGTCACAACCTAAAGGTGCTGGGAAAATGTGATGTGAACATTAAAACTTCTAAGGGTGGGACTTGGAGGTTGAGGATGTTCAGTATATCCCAGGTATGACCAAGAACTTTGTATCTGTGGGTCAACTGGATGAGGAGGGTTTCACGACGAGATTTGGGGATGGTCTGGAGAGGATTCGGGACCTAGGGTCTAAGCAAAATCATGTGGATATATAATGGAAATCCACCCACAGAACTCATAAACACTACAAACTAATTTTTAGGGTTTTGGGGTTTATGGAGAATTGGAGTTAAACATGAAATTAAAGGATATGGACAATTGTAAAGAGTAAAACCCACCCAATTGAACTAAGATGTTCAATCACTTGCACAAGGACCTTTCACAAGCAAAAAGTCTTGTAACACCCAAGAAATCTCACAAAGAGTGGAGGAAGAACACCCACTCAAAAGGAAGAGAAATCACTAAGTAATTTCCACCCAAAGGATTAACTTTCGTTGATTAGGGTTTGAAAACCCACAATTACAATCTCTCCAATTAAGAGGATTTTTGAGTCTAAACCTAAAGACTTCATAAAACTATCACCAACTATTTTTAATGGAGGTGGGGGAACAAGTATATAAAGGAAAAGGGGAGAAAGGGGAAAAGAGAACAATGAAATAAAGAACAAAGAACGCGCGTGCTGCCAACCCAGAACGGTCACGGGTGTGATCTTCTGGGTAGCTTTTCTGCCAACTTCTTTCTCACGTAACTTCTTCATTCGGGCTCCATTTTAGGCTCTTAATATATCGATGAAAAGCTCTCGGTGTCTATGTTAACTCCCAAAATTTTAGATTCATCGGAGTTGTATTGAAGGAGATATGATAGACAGAGTGACTACTTGTCTTTTTTGGCTTCCGAGGTTGATTCCGCCTTGTTATTCTCGCCAATGGTCCTGGAGCCCCTTAGAAGGCTCGGGAATGGTCTAATAAAGACCCAAGATATTATCCTATGGCCCCGGGGTCTTTGTAGAAGGGAACACCGTACCGCTCTCCTTGATCGTCTTATTGACCCTCCAAGGACTCGTATCCACCATGAAATGGACATTGAAACTGGGTATAAATTGAGGAGAGGAGAGGGCGACTTGACGTGTGCTAGTTTCCATAGACGAACTAAAAGTGAATCGATCGCACACGGTTCATGATCATTGGAGGTAACGAAAGGATCTCTGGTAATTACAATTGATAGAAAGGAGGGGGACCTATATACTACCATTGATAATTCTAACAAGCCTGTTCATGCTCGTCAAAGGCGTGTTAGCTTCTCTGATGAGAGAAGGGTATCAGAAATGAGGAGGTTTCCAGTCGACGCTACGATAACGGATGGTCAACCGAAGAACGCATCTAACCTGCACGGGAATTCGACAAGTTCAACACTAGGCAAAGTTTCAATCCAAAATTCCCATAAGTTGTTGACGAGGATGCATACGTCGAAGTTGTAGGGGTGTAATCAATCCAAGTGGGAGCATGTTGATAAAAGATGAGTTAATGGGAGGTCAACTAACACCTCTGTTGATCTTCGTTGAACAAGATCAAGATGAATGCACTAGGGGATTCAAGAAGGTGTTGAAGTGATGATTGATGATAATCGACGAAGGTTGCGTTTACAATTGAATCCAAGTGGGAAATTGTTGGGTTGAATGTGGAGACCAATTTTGGGTTGGTTTTTGTGTCTTGGAAAGCAAGGTAGAAGAGTTTAAGTGTGAATCAAGTTGTTGATTTGTTAGTCACATCTTTTTGTAATTCCTTGGCTGCAAGGAATCTATTAACTCTAAATAATTATGTTAGCCTTGTACTATAAATAGAGGTTAGGTGTTAGGCTTATTGGTATGCAATTAGCCTTGTACTATAAATAGAGGTTAGGTGTTAGGCTTATTGGTATGCAATTGAAAGTGTTTCATCTTATATCACAAGATATTGACCTGTAATCTCTGTGTCCCTGATTGAGTTGTGTGTGACTCATCTGTAAGTGCTGAGTTCTTATATTGTAACTCTGACGAGGTTGTGACAAATTGTAGAAATTTGTGAATCTTTATTTATATTTGCATCCTTTATTATTATTAGTTTACTAAATAACGCCTGATAATTTTAACATATCTTAACTTTGAAAGTATAATAGTATTTGAACATATTTTGTCATGGTCAACATCTTACAGTTTGAACAATATATATTGCGTGCACCCGGAGCATGTGCTCCAGATATTTATAAGTGAACAATCATTGTAATAAGAGTGAACAATCTGATATCTATAGTGAACAATCTAATACATGTGGATGAACAATAATATAATCTGGAGCACGTGATCCGGGAGCAACTAATAAATTGTACAGTTTGAAATTGTACACAAAGTGTTTGTGGATAAGACTTTGATTTCATTGGTTAATTGGCAAATAACTTTTTGGGGCTACGGTAGGTATACCTTACAACCACAATCACAGTCACAATCAAAGTCATGCAGTCATGCTCCACTTTTGAAGTCCCGTTAGCAAAAAAAAAAAAAAAAAAAAAAGGACCCTTTAATTTGAGTGATGAAAATTTGATTCCATCCTAAAACCTTTGTATGTTCGTTTTTCTTCACTGCCCCACCATGACCAAAGGTTCAAAACAAACAAAAAGTCAAAAGATGATCCACATAAAGCTTATGTCAAGTCAAGCAGGAGACAAGACTAGCTATATAACCTAAAGTTATGCTACTCTATGGTCCTATTTTTTTTGTTACTTGGGAATTGGACACAGAGTGGAAGGAAAACAGTGAAAAATATGAGATATTATTTGAAAAATTAAATCATCAGTTAGATCAATTAAATAAATAAATTTTTAAATATATAGTATATAATTTTGAATTAGGTATTGTGAGTAAAGTCAATAATATTAATAATATTACTTTTTAAATATATAAGTTGAAAATATATATTATCTCTGTTCTAAAATATATGTCAATTTGACTAAATTTTGATCGTCGTTGATTACTTAGAAATAATAATGAATTAAAATATAAAATTAACATCATTGTAATTTTTAATTAACTATCTTTCTAATTACGGTAATTTCATATTATAACCTATTGTAATTTGTGAGTAACCAATAATTAAAATTTAGTCAAATTGATAAACATTGTGAAATAAAGGTAGTATTATTAGGGTATATAAAAAAGTGTGGAGTAATGTAAAAAAAAATGAGATAGAAAGGAAAATGATGGAAAAAGTTGAGATAATTTTAACCATACCATAAAAGAATAGGGCCATATTATAAAGGTAGTATTATCGTAGCAATAATATTTGTTATATATCATCACATCACATCACCGGCATGGCGTTCCAAAATCAAATGGCCAAATGAAAAGCTAATTTGAAAATGACCCCTATTTCCCATTTTTTGGATTGGTAACTCTTTCAAATCCAATTCAATCCAAACTTTACAAAATTCCTCAAAAAAATATCCTCTCTAAAAACACAATTCCCCCAAGAAGAATCCAATCCAATCCAATCCGATCCGATCCAATCCAATCCATTCAAACATCATTTTATCCAATTCAAAGAATAGAGTTTAAATCTTATTAATGACAGCCTATCCTCCCTTGGCTTGGTAATCTTGGTTGAGTAGATTAGACAACACCATTTTTAAGACTTGAGAGAGCACAACTTGATAGCATGTGAAGTTTATTTGGTGTTTCTCTTATTAATAAATTAAGGCCCAAAGGGTTTATCTTTATGACAGTAGTTTGATTGATGTGAAAACTTAATCTGTATGCTGTGGACCCTTTTAGCTGGTCAAGTTATTTGACTACCTATCTCCTCCATTTTAAAATTAAAAGCCTACTTGTTATCTCCTTATCCCCATCATTCACTAGTCTCATACAACTCACTTGTGTTGTGTTCTTTAGGTCAAGGACATATTCATGTTCGCCATCTCTTGGTTCAAACCAGTCATAAGTGTCAAGGACCCCAACTTTTGGATGTCTAATTGCAAGTACGGGTAGAGCAACACACTCAACTTAAATTATGTATTCCATCCGTCCCAATCATTTTCATATTTTTTTAAAATGTATCTTTAATTAATTAATTTATCACACAATCTTTTAGTAAATAATATAATATTATTTATTTTATTAGTATTTTTTTATTATGAATCTCATAAATTTTATATAATGAATCCTCTTAAGTTTTCACAAATTATCGATCAAAGCTTTTGTCATGAATATTGGGACTACACACATAATATACAGGAGGGAGTGCATGTTTGATTAACTTTACCTAAATTAAGGCCATATTCTTTAGAGTAATAGGATCAATTTAAGTTTGATAAGGAAAGAAAGGAAAGGAAAGATAAGGATAAAATTTGTGTTAGGTAAATTAGAGGTGAGGTATAAGTATTTTATTATTAAAATCTTGACTTTGTTTTGAATGTATTTTAAGAAATTGCGTAAGGTAAGGTTAGACAAGCATAAACCTAACTTACAACTCTAAAAAATAGGGCCTAGGCCATGTTTCTTGGAATGGTAACATGTTATCTTTACTTTACCTTATTTTACCATATCATATCATACCTTACCTTACTTTACTTATCATATCCAACCTACTTAAAACTCGTCCCTAGCCCGAGGGTGCTTCCATTCTTTTACATGGATTCATTCTTCCACCCGCGGTCGAAGGCACCCCATTTTTGCAGGGGCATTCAGACACATAGTGCCTTCCTCTCCGCATCCATAATAACGGTTGGTGTCGTTCCAGTAATCCTTTTCCAGGAGTCCCTTGCGTTTACATTTGTTGCAGGGGGAAGTGCGCGCCCGGGGCCTTGACCCTCTCCTTGGCCTTTCCCCATTCTTGCTTCTCTTAGTCAGTCATCCCACCTCTTCCTCGTAGGGGTTTTGCTTGCTATCCTTAATTCAGCCCCTACTCGTTCCATTTTTGCGACTCGTTCGTGCAGTTTCTGGCAGGAGGATAATTCTCCGATGTTAATGCTCTTCTTATATAGGGTGCTAGTCCTTCTTCAAAATGTTGTATCCTCAACTTTCATTTGGAATGTAATCCTTCGCGAAGCGTGCCAACTCATTAAACTTGTTCATGTATTGCATCATACTTTTTTCTCCCTGACACAGAGACTCGAACTCCCTTTGTTTAGCCCTTTGGAGGTGCTAAGGGTAAAATTTATTGCACTGTTGTTCAGTGAAGGTTTTCCAATCCCATTAGCTGGGGTGGTACTTCCCCTTCACGGTTTTCCACCATACGTCCGCCGCACCATCAAGATAAAAAGTTGACAACTTTCACTTGCTTAGAGGCTGGCACCTCAAGGGTTTAAAATATTTTTTTCCATTTGACGGATCCAGTCCTCTAGTATGATTTGGTCGGTGTCCCACTTGTATGGTCTGGTTTCGTATTTGGATATTCACACAATCATCCTTCCACTAGCCTCTTTCAAAAGGTTTTCATTATGTACTTTGGCTACCAGTTGCCGAAAAATTCTTCCCAAGATGTCTAAGTGATCTTCCCCTTTGTCTTCCCTCGCCTTGGGTATGTTGGTGGTCCGGGCTTATCAATGCGTAGGAGCGTTCCTCTTGGTCTCCTATTCTACACATACCAGGTCATCTCGTTCTTTAGAATTGATGTCATTATGTAAATTGTACAATTTAAAACTTTCCCTTTGTCACATCTTTATTTAACAATGTACCAGTCGACTCTTAGTTTCTTTCAGGTATTGGGCGAAGAGGGAAAATCTTTGCAATATCTTTCATTTTGTTTTACACCTTGACACCTTTTATCGTAAGAAAAATTTGATGAGGGTTGTGCATCAAAATAGAAAACCTTCTAAGTTGGTTAGCAACACCCTAGGTCAAATTTCCCAACCCCTCACCTTCTCCTCATGCCCCGAGCCATGGGAGGAGGGACTAGTTGCGTTCCTCCCTCGACGGTTGGCGACCCTCCGTGAAGCATTGTAGGGAAAAAAGTGGATAAGGATACGTAGTCATGATTGGGTGTGGCGGATAGGGTCGTGGAGGGACGACATAGGGGTAGGGCATTGGTGGTAGGGAACCGGTGTTTAAGGCACTATCCATCCTGGGTGTGGCTTGATCGGAGGCACTGCCACTGGGGGCTTCTAGCGGCCGATTGGGGACAGCAGCCAGGGCAGCCACTGTGGCAGGTGCTGATGTGGTGTTGGAGGCTCATGAGCTGAGACGGGATCTCTGCACGACTTAAGATGGAATACTTTCCGTGGGCGACAACAGGTCCGACGTATTGAGGGCCTTTGATGCTCTAGTAGCACCCATGGCTGAACTTTATCCCTCGGTTATGACAACCCCCCCTCTCGTCTTCAAATAATACATCGAGGGCATCATCTACAGGATCCTAATATTCCCCTTGATAGGGGCCCAGGTTTGGTAGGGGCTGGAGTCCCCCTTATACCCTTTGAGGAAAGACATCTACTTTCTGGTCAAGAGGTATTCCAAGGCGATCATATACATCCCTCATCACAAGCTCCCGTTTAATGCATTACCAACACCCCCCATTTCTTATGAAATGGGCTACATGGTTTATAAGGTTCCTATGCTTCAAGAGTCTTTTATTATCCCTATAATATACGCCCGTCATCAAACAGGAATAAGTAATCAATATATTCTCCGTAGTCTCATCATCTCTTTTTGGTAAGTTGTAAGGATCTTTGTCAGGTTCCATCTAAAACAACATAATGCATGAGTAAAGATAAAAGACCATTGATTAGGATTCTCTTACTACTACATAGTTCCTTTTTCACAAGTTATATTGGTAGCGAAATTCATATTTGAGTCACTTTTTTTTTATATTCATGGATCCTTTTTACTTTCCTTATGTCGCATACATAACATTACAGTGGATTTCTCGGATTCATGGTGATATGGCGTGACAAGGCTGGCGGGAATGTCGGGGCCGAGGAACGTGCACTCTGATAACAACTGTAACGTTCTTTTTCCATATATTTTTTTTGAATCATTAGTATTAGTTAATCTAACATGAAGCACGAGAGAACAAGTGATTAATCTTGGTTGTACCGGCCGAGTTTGTAATTTGGCCAGACCTAGAGGGAAATGAGAAACACGAGTGGCCTTAGTTGTTTAGAGTTAAGGTGCTACCTCCATCCTTGAAATATCTACTCCAACTCTCATTAGTACTACTTCCAGATTATCTTGTGTTTCCCAGAATGTGTCGGATATGTTAGGATGTGTGTCTTCTCTTTTTACACAACCGAAGCTTAAGGTCGTCTCATCTCTAGCCAAGGGTACGAGAACTGGTTCGGGCAACCATAGGGGTTCAATCATGAGCTACTCGCCTCAGTACCGGAATGGGCCTTAGTTAATCCAGGCTCCCGAGATGCCTCTCAATTCTCAAGGCCTACTAGTGAATGAACGAGTGCCCCGATCCAACCTCTAAAGACAAGAGCGTGCCACCAAGCCATTAATTTGGTCTATAATGGAAACAGATTGTCTTCAGTTTGTACAAAAATGTTCAAAGTGTCAGGAGTATGCCGATCTTAAGCATCAACCATCATCTTACTTGACTATCTTGGCCTCGCTGTTGCTATTTTTGGTGTGGGGTATTGCCATTATTGGGAAAATTTCACACAAGGCATTAGAGGACATGAGTATGTGTTAATTGCTGTGGAGTACTTTAGAAATGGGTTGAAGCTGCTTATTATGCAAAGATCACTTTAAAACATGTGGCCAAGTTCATGTTGAACAACATCATTTGTAGATATAGAGTACCTCACAAAGTTTTTAGAGACAACGAAATCCACTTCAAGGGTGATTTCGCGAATCTGCTGACAAAGTAAAAAAATTCGGCATCATCTTGATTCTCCCTATCGACCTCACACTAATGGTGCATTTGAGGCCGTGAACAAGACCCTAGAAAAAATCATCAAGAAAATGGCAGTCACCTTGTATGGATTGGCCTGACAAGCTCTCTTTTGCCTTATGTGGGTACAAGATTTTAATTCAAATTGCTACTAGGGCTACGCCATACTCTTTGGTGTACTGGATGTAAGTAGTCTTACCGATAGAGATTGTTGTTCCTTCTTTAAGGATCATCACAGAAAGCCAAATTCTTGAGGTTGAGTGGGCCCAACCCAGATATGAAGAATTAACTCTATTGGATGAACGACGACTTCGAGCCTTGTACAACATTAAGTTATATCAAAATAGAATTTCCCAAGCTTTTAATAAGAAAGTCAAAGACCGAGAATTAAAAGAAGGAGACTTAGTGTTACAGTAAATGAGGGTTGCACGACAGGATTCCCGAGGAAAGTTTGTCCCAATTGAAAAGGTCCTTATGTCATTATTTCTATTTCTCCAAGAGCTGCTGCTCGTTTGGAAACACCCGAGGGTGAAGAACTAATTCAGTCAGCCAATTTAGACCAACTCAAAAGATATTATATTTAAGCTACTAAGGGTTGATGTATCCTTAACCACTTGAGTAGGTATTATCTTAGAAAAGCAAGTAACCGAAATGCCAACAAGCCACTTGATTATGAAAGAAGAAAAAGAGAAAAAGAAAGAAAAGAAAGAAAAAATGAAAAGAATAAAAATAATTAAAAGAGTGAAAAACTATATGGGGGGTCAGCTTGAAAATTTCTTTGAGACAAACCAGACAAAAGGAGAGAAAATGACAAAAAAAAGAAAAAAATGAGTGACTAACTTGAAAACCCTTCGGGGCGAGTTGGTAAAAGGAGAGTGTTGAAGATCCTTTTTGAAGATGGTGAAGATCCAAGAAGAGGATTCAAGGAGGATGATATCCACAGCTTGCGTAATTCTTATAAAATAAGATGTAAAATAATTACTTCTTACATTTCATTAATAATAAAAGAAGTACAATCTTTTTCATTACATTTTTATTTTACTAATTCAAAAGGGAAAGCATCAAATAAATAAAAATACAAAGCACAAGCAGGTTATTCCTCCATAGTCATCTTCTCTTTCCCACCATTTTCTTTCCCAATCGTTTGGGGTCGGTCCTTGTTTGGTTCGAGATCGTTGGATCCATTAGTGCTCTCAAGTCGTCGGTGCTAGTACTTTGTAGGTTTCTCCATCGACTAGGATTAGACTCCGACTTTTGAATGGTGATCCCAGAAGTACAGGTTATGTGACACTCTTTTATTTCGGTTGGACCGGTGCTTCTTTTGAGGAAGTTTGTGGTTTCTTCTTGTTGATCCAATGGCAAGTTCCGGTGGATGTCGCGATCCAACTTCGGTATGCATCCGTGGAGGAAGTGATGACTCGATGAGGTGTAGGTGATCCTACTCCGAATCTCTTCTTCCAATACCGTGGCCAAAATACAAAGCACAAGCAGTTTATGCCCGCAAGTGAGTGAGATCAGGAATCTCACAGGTAGAAAGGGGTATGTCTTGGAGATGACTCATTTGTCTCAGGACTTGATCTGGGAAGTAGTATGTGAGCTCCGACAAGCCTAGGATAGTCACATGAGCGGTTTTGCGAGAATCATTGATGAAGCAGGGCCCCTTCCACCATTGGATCCACCATTGGATCTCCTTGTGATTCTTCAAGAAAGTGACTCACTCGATCTTCAAACTCCTAAGAGCATCATACTTCCTCTTGGCAAAATTTGCCAACTCCGAGGCGGTGATAACTGAGTAGATCATGTGAAGATGCTCCATGAGCCAAATCTACAAAAAGGGGAAAGAAGAATTAGATTCTGTTTGCACATAAAAATAGAGGAAAATCATAACCAGAGAATTATTGGTGTATGATTCAACATAGATCAATTTTGTGATTCCATGTCAAATCATGAAAAAATATACAAAAAAAAAGAAAAAATGCAAAAAAGGGGGGGGTGGGGGAAGAGGAAAAACACTAAGGGCTGACTTATTGAAGAGCAAGAGGGCTCCCCCGGAAGATTTGTTTGGTGATTCAAGAAGGCAAGAATCCAAGCCAAGAAGGGTCTGTGCGATCATCATGGGTGCAAGATTGGAACCTTGGGCCATTTCGTCCACAATATGGATAAGAGAAAGAGGAGCAAACCCTGAACCCCATGATAAAACAAGAATTCAACAAGGATACAAAAGACCAAACCTCGAACTCTTGTGGCCTGATGGAGTCGAAGCGCCTTGGGAGATCGAAAGAATTCCATTAGGGCTTATAGATCCACCATGTTGTCAAGTAAAATAGGCCCTAAAGCCTGGTGATTGAAGTTTGTCAAATCTTTTCCCGATGGTTATGATTAAGAAAAGAAGTTATTGAAGGGGCGTAAAAATCGAAGCCAAATATGCATGCCCACTCCTCTGGAAGAGGAAATAATTCGTACCATGAGAATCAAAAGACATGAAGCTCGGGGTCCTAAAATGTGAGAGTCGCCAACTGATCTTAACTTTTTTAAGGCTAAGAATTAATGTAAGGTTATAACAAGCAATAAGGTATCTTTTGGCTTTTGTGAGGGAGTTCATCCAAGTGTTTAGTTTCGTTTCGAAAGCCATAAGAGAAAGCGCATAATAACACAAAATGTACACTAGGGGTTGTGTTTAATTAGTGTTATACCAAAACCACGAAGTGAAAAGATTTCGGGCAAATTCATTTCCTCGTGTAAAGTGCGATCGGACTTGGAGGATGGCCAGCCACCAGGACACGCATTTAGATCACGCAAAGGGGACTCCTGCCGTATGAAGTTGTAGACACCGGGATTGGCACCGAGAAAATTTCGACTCGTCAAAACTCAGCAAGTCAATGGGCCGAACACCAAAACGGGTCATTGGGCCCACGGTATTGTCAAAATAGGCCCAACAGACCAGATCAGCCCGCATGGAAGACATGAACGCCACTTAGCCTTTATGAGATCACAGCCTGGCCCAATAAGCGAATCCGGCCCATGAATTTGAGCATAGGCAGCTTAGCCTTTGACATTTGATTACCCGGTCCATTGATGACCGCTAACTCAACAATCCGTGTGATTAAATGCTATAGGCCGCTTAGCCTTTGCATTTTATTCAAAATTGGCGCTATATTTCCCATGCCTATCCCTTGATCATAGCACACGTGTTTTGACTTGGATTGACCATAATATCACCAAAGGCCGCTTAGCATTTGATCATGCATACTGAGGGCATGTTCCCCCCTCCTTCCCTCTAAAACTCTTACCTCTCCACCTATAAATACTCTATCATTCCTCACCCATTATCATCAACAATCATCCAAAAACTCTACCAAAACCTCCATACACTCATATTTTATATCAATTCTCCCTCACTATTTTTCTTACATAATCCCCATCATTATCACCATACTATCATTCATACACCACATCTCTAATCATTCTTATACTCGTCCTTTCATCCAAGCTCCAAACCGAGGCTATATCAAGGGATCGATCTTCATTTCCATCTTATCTAACATCTAGCAAGGTTTGCTCATCTTTTCTATTATATTTAATCATGTAATTTGTGCTTTAATTTCCTTACTTGTACGCATTTTGTAAAGAAAACCTCTTTGTTTTAACATTGCATGTTCAAGCATATGACATTGTGAAATCTATTAAACTTCTCCCCACTCTTTTCATTTCAAGTTCGATTTTAGTAGAGTCTGTTTTCTAACAGGCGGATTCAAGAATTCTTTTAATTCTCGAATTCGTAACCTTACCCCCGAACTTAGAATTCGGGTTCGTAGACCGGAGTCATCTCTTTAATTCTTTTGGGTTGGTCGATTTCCTTAAATCGGCTGGCAACTATTTCTTCTTTTTGTAACATTTTTAATTATTGAAAATACACGTCTGTGCATTAAAATATTTAGGAATGATTTAATACCTCCACATTCACCAATCAGAGGCTAACTCAAGAGAAAAAGGGCATAGAAATCAGCAAAGGCTATGCGGCCTTTGTTGATTTCCACCCATCTTTTCTCTGGGCCAAGGGAATGCGGGCCCAGCCATGGAACCTTCATAGGCTATGCGGCCTATGACAATTTCAGGCGACCCATGCGTTTTCTTTTTGGCCGCAATTCGGGAATGGGTTGGTAATAAGTCATTAACGAATTATTTTTGTGCAATTTGGAGTATTTTAATAATATACATAGGTTTGTAAATAAATAAAGTTTCACCACCTCGAAAACGATCTTCGAAAATTTAAAATATCCTTAATTAAGGATTAAGCAACCTTAGTTGGCTCCCGATCACCTAAGTAGCGCGTCTCCGGGAAAAGGGGTCACCCCTCCCGGGGGTACTTACAGAAGTTCGATCAACCTTCAGAGGGGATGTTCAGTTTCTTTTTCCTTTTGCGCTCACTCTCGATTGATGTGTAGGAGACATACATGGTGCATGTGAAGTCCGATCGATCTTCAACGTGTGCATGGAATTTTACGTGATACGCTTTTCCTTGGACAGTGGGCATGCAAAGTTGATTACATGCCAAATAATCAAGTTAGATCAAGCTAACCTTAAGCCGTACCTTAGCGAAGTCCCTTGTAAACTTTTTGTTTTTTTTTGTATCATTTTATGTTGCAGCCTGAGATTGATCTATTAAGTTATAAATTGGGGGTTGTCCTGTAGTATGTATTTATTGTGTGTTGAACACAAAGATAATGTTGTGTGTGCAATAGTAAAGTCTTCATGTTTGCATAAAAATGTTGTTGCATAAAGTCATTTGTAAATTAGTTGCATACATCATTGCATTAAAAAAAATAATAAAACAAACACAATAAAAGGGGAATCTTGCCAATGATGCCTAGTAATTTCCGCTTGAGCTTCCACCGGCTCCTTGATCTCAAAAGATGCTCTGAAAAGCCACGTCACCAAAGTAGTCAGGCTTAGACTTACCCTGTGTACCAGCAGACCAAGGTAGATACTGGCTAGAAGGTGTACCGTAAGGACCAAATCCGGAATAATCCTGGTTTTCACCACCAAGGGGCTGGCTATTAGGAACAATCGAGTGAGGATGATATTGAGGCGCCCATGGACTAGGAACCCTATCTATCGAACCTCGGACTCCAATCGATTTTGAGCAATCCTCCACAATAACTTCCGGTACGCCAAGAGATCTCCTTCTACCACCTCACGATCTAGAGGAGCTAGTCCGAGGAACTTGACCACCTTCCATCAGGTGTTGATCCATCCTTTGGATCAGTTCTTCTACTGCTTCCCCACGATAGGCCCTCCTGCTAGTCTCTCCAGCAGATGAATGGTAAGGAGGACGCCTAGAAGCACTCCCCGACTATTGCAAGCTCGCATGAGGTTGAGCATCGTTAGCATCATCCTCTGGTACCGCCATAGGACCCCGATACTACCCATTCTCAAAGTTTTTGGCAATGAACTCCCAAGCGGTAATGTCTTCCCTCAACAAGATGAGAATGCGAGCATAAGCTTGCAACATAAGAAGGGAAGGAAAGTGAGAAACTAAACGAATGAACAAAGCTCAAAAATGCATGACTTACAGGGTTAACATCGAAAAGTTGCAGCAGTTCATTGTCATTTGACACGATGGAAATAAATCCAAACAATGATTCCTCACCCTGCGCATGCGCAAGATCCTCTGCATGCTGGTCAAGGAGATAATCATAATATCCTCCCAGCTACAGACGGAAAAATTGTCAATAAAGGTTCAAAACCACAAAGGATTGTTGAAGAAAAGCAAGAAATGTACCTAAGCAAAGGCTAAGCGTTCCTTGTGGTAGGCTGCCGCTTCCTCCTTGTTGTTAGTAGGGACGATAAATTCCTCTTAAACTTCCCCAATCATAAGACACTCTATCTCATCAAAAGTCATGGCCTGCCTATAAAAAATGAGTTCGGGAGGATCCACGAGTACATGGTTGCCATTCCCTAGTACGCTGAAAAAAAAAAAACACTCTCCCAGGTAGAATATTGGACAAGGGACCCTCAAGCAGCAGACATGACTGGCTTCCTTGCCTCACCTTCTCCAAATGTGATAAGCAAAAAGAAAGGAAGAATGGGTCTTCACCGGCCTCAATGAGTAAATACGCCTTCGAAGACCATTCAAACCTTTGAAGCGGAATTTCGGACGATGGTACAACTTAGCATCTACCCATTTCCTAGTGGCGGGAACGCACCGGTCAGGACAGTTCATGCCACTTATCACGGTAGTCAAATACTCGAAGGTCCACACCTGAACAATAGGAAAGAACTTACTGAGGATAGAAGAATTTTTGCAAACAACAAAAATTACTGAAAATGTCATGGAGCATAACTTCAAGACTCGCCAGAGGCTACTCACCAGGTTAGCAGCTTCGATTCAGTTGTCCTCGGCTAATACATTCTATCAACACCGATGGGACGATGAGCAACCCACATCCCTCTCACCAGATGAGAATAATTAGCAACCGCCTAGTTTAATCTAATCACCCCGTTGCAATCCAGGAGGTGATGTATCCAGGAAAGAGTAATCGTGCCCTCACGATTAGCATAGATGGCGACATTGATGAAATGCGCCAAACAAAGAAATCGCCACTCAGGAAGAGGAAGAGTTGCGAAATCCGGACTCTTCAGGGTTGCCACCAAGTGGGTATACCTCAGGACTCCATTTCGACCCGCCAACGCATAAGCATGTCGCAAGTACTCAATTGCAAGACGATTCGCTTCCCTCCGAAACTCCAATAGTTGGCCACTCCAGCTAAGCCCTGTAATCATTACAAAGTCAAATGGAGTGACCATCATCTCACCAACTGGGAGATGGAACGAATTGATAGTGTCCCAAAAACATTCCACCATGGCAGGACCGAAAACCCTCCTGTCGTGGGTTCTCCAGATCTCCAAACAATTGAAAACATTTCCAAACCATGCCTCCACTATGGTTGACCTATAAAAAGCACCTATTATGGGTCCCTAGCCAAGTATACCACACATTGGAAACTCCCACATGTTTTGAGGGAGTCATCCTATGGTCAAGCAGTCAAAAGAAAAGTTCAAGTTTTCCCCAATAGAATTCAAAACTTATACAATAAAAGGACGTCTACGCGCTTAAAGGAAATTTTAGAGTATCATCTATTTTAAATTCAATTTAAAGTGCTAAAACAAGCAATAACATGCAAATTGTTTCCACAAAGATAACATGCTATAAAATCAAACTTTTAGAGGAATGAGCATACCGAAGTATCTGAACGGAAGAACCAAGAGTGTTCATCTTGATGAAACACCAGCTGGGCATGTATTGAACTTTCTACTAGGGTACTCCCGCTGCACCATCCTTGCATACGGACACTCTTGAACAGCTGGTTGGGTAGCACGACAACGACCACTCAACCAAGAACCCGTCACTTTCTCAAACAAATAACACAAACACTAAAGAAGAATTGTAGAGAGAGGAAGAAGGGACCTAGTAAGAAGAAGAGTGAAATCTCGAATAGAATGAATGAGCAAAGCAGCAACTTCAGCGCGGTATTTTTAAGCTCAACTAGCACAACCCACTTAGCCACGTGCAGTGTCAAAATGTCAATGGTAGGAGCTAAAGGCAGTTCGACCGCCAAGAAAGACCACAATTTTTTTTTCAATGGTCTCCTACATGTCCTGCCAAAGCTGCACCAAAAAGACAAAAAAGATTCATTTCTCTTTGAAGTTCGATCGGCCTTAGAAGAAGGAACTTTGTCCTCTCCCTCATGCATATCACCAAGTTCATGGATTGCATTGTTCCAAGGGTGGTTCAGCCATTGTGCACCCAATAAAGCATGTGGATCCTTTCCAAGGGTTGATGGATCAAGCCTCGAGACATGCAATTTCCAAAGCCCAACATGCGATTAAAACCCGAGGTAAGTTATCCAAACTGAAAAATCAATTCTTTTAAAACTGACGAAACATGCTTGTTATTTGTAGGAAATAAAATCCTAAACGACATCAGAGCCGCCGATATCGCGCTCGGTGACGTCTCTCGACATTAAATTGACATCATTAAAACCAAATCCTAAACAGCATCAGAGCCATTGACATCGCGCTCGGTGAACTCTCTCGACATTGAATTTCCATCATCTAAACCAAAGCCTAAACGGCATCAGAGCAATCGACATTGCGCTCGGTGAAGTCTCTCGACATTGAATTACCATCATCATGAAATCCATCAAAAGTCCAGTTCGGCAATCTATCAAAAGTCCAGTAAGGCGTCATTCTCGACTGAGATCAGCTTTCAAGCACAAATCCATTTTCAGTCAAGTAGGGAGTTATTCTCGCTCGAGATCATCCATCACTTCGTGTAGGACATCATTCTTGCTCGAGATCAGCGAAAAACCGCACCCCCTATTTTCAAGTAGGGCGTCCTTCTTGCCTGAGATCAGCTTCCAAGAAAAAATCCATTGAAAGTCAAGTAGGGTGTCATTCTTGCCTGAGATTAGCAACCAATGGCACAAGTCATCAACAGTTAGCCGCAGGATTCCAGCTTTTAATCGTCGCCCATGCTTTGCATTCCAAATCCATATCCCCGGACTAGTGTCCAATAATCAGTAGTACTTTGATTTTCATCCTATTCAGATTCAATAAAAGTGGGGGCTATCTGTAGACACTTGGTATTTTAGTATAACAATTAGATACTTTTAAAATGTAATTTTGTCGTTCTTTTATGTACTTTAATTAGAAAATTAGGGGAGCCAAAGTTAAAAGACTTGCATGCATGCACTCTACATGCACAAGTTTACGTGTTAGTTGCATGCAATATCACTTACAAAGTCCTAGCCTAGGCATGCATAATTTTTTACGTTAGAAAGCAATAAAACCCTAACCATGCATATGCCATGCATGGGCTAGGTAATGTTGACATCCATGAACTTACAAGAGGTCTCAAGTTCAAACCTTCATGCAAACATTACCGTCCAAGATTTTTAAGCCAAAATAACGCGCACAAAGACTTCAATGCATACACATACGTACACACCATCCAAAGAGTGAACCTGGCGTTAGTGCATGCATGAAGCATCCTCAAAGTCTGATCGAACTTTAATGCCTTCATACCCCCCCGGTCTACATGATACATTGACTAAGGAAGGTTCATCCATCTCTTCCACCCAAGTCTAATCGGCCGTCACTCTATTCACACCAAAATTTCTCCTACGTGCGTGCTACCGATCATAAAAGCACATGTTCAATGTCTCATGTCTGATGGGACTATAGCTCGATGAGGCCGAGGCAAGCAAATGCATGCATGTACATTCTCCCATGAAGTACCCCAAGACTATAAATAGTAACCTAAAGCTCGAAGCAAAACACACAACAATACACTATTCTTGCCTCTCTACTCAGTCCTAATCTCTCCATTCTCTTACATCTTTTCTCTAATATTATACAACCCTTATCCTTATTTTCCCTTTTCTTAATCCTTTCTCTTAAGGCTAAACCCATACCATCCAAAATCCCACATAAAGCCTAACCAGAAACTCATAAAAAAAACCCTCTTTTATTACCCTTTCCCAGCCAAACTTTGATTCCATTTTGCATTAACAAGGAGGAATTCTAATCTTCAATTGAGCTTCATCAAGTGGAAAGCAAGAATCAAGTGTTCAAACAAGGGTAGGCAAAGCTCCCTTGAAAACCATCATACAGGTATCTTAATTTGTTGTGCTTTTTTCCTAATGTAAAGTTCTTGTACATGTTATAATTTATTTATTCCTTTAGCATGTTTAATGAAAAAAGCATGTAATATTTAAACATATTTCCTTTCCAAACTTCATTAAAAGGACATTTTCAAACTTTTAGTAGAGTTTTTTCCTAAGTGAGAGGCGGACTCAAATGTCTTTATCTTTCTAGTTCGTAACTTTACCCCCGAATCCACTTCTTGGTTCGTAGTCGGAGTCTTTCTTTGTTTTCTCTTCGGTTTTGTTTTGGCTTTTGTCCTTAAAAAAGTCGGGCGACGACTCCTTTCAGACTAAAACATCTGGAGATTGCCTAAATCATGTTTATCATGGTTTTAGAATGAAACAATGCAACTTTAAGGTGTTTTTTCTTACATTTTTAAATAGTGATTGCATTAATTACCTTCTTCAAAGCTTAACATTTTGCGAAAAAGTTAGACTAATCTTAAAACAAGTGGATGTTCACTCTAAAAGTTTAGTTAATTAATCATGAAGTGCATACAGTAAAGGTGTGGTGATTTTACAATATACTATTCATAAAATGTGCGAATAATCTTTAAAGTGTTTTAAAAAGTAAACCCTAGCAAATCCTCCACCCAGCAGATATTCAAAGTCTAAAAGACGCAAAAAAAAAGAAAAAAGAAAAGGACCATAGGATGTCGCGGGCGTGACGGGGGTGTCACGGCCACGACCTAATAGTAAGAGAAACATCCCATGTGGGGTAGTCGGGGCACGACGGGGGCATCACCCTCGTGACCACCTTTGGAAGAAAATTGAGGGGGATGGAGGATATAAGTTGTGGGCGTGGAAAGGGTGTCACGACCGTGACACAACAGAACTTGAAAATCTCTCCTTTGGGCATAGCATGGGCGCCGCGGATGTGACAGGGGTGTCATGACCGTGACATAATCTAGACAAAAAATAACCCTTTTCCTTCCGGAGGGGGGTCACTGGCGTGACAAGGGTGTCACGACCGTGAGCTCCTTCTAACTTCCTCATACTTACTCTTTCCAACCCAAAGATTTTCTAAACACTTTTCTCCATTCTCGTCTTCAAGCCTAGGCACTCTAAACACGAAATCATAACACTTACACCCGAGTACTCCCCCGACTGATGTATGTGCAGACCAAAGGAGATAAGAGTGCACTGGCCTGGACAACACCAAGGACCTTACTGTCCTGTTCTTGTTCAACCTAAGCTCTTCCTAGGGATTGAATAACATCAAGGAATGAAAAACAAATAAGAAAAGATAGAAAACCTGTGCAACCAACTGATACAGACAACACCACAGTAGGGAACATAAGGGCAAAGCTTAGTTACAGACAAGTAGAAACAATGGAGAGTTTTTAGAGACACTCACAAACACACAGGAGCAAGCTCGACTGGTTTCTCATTCATTCACTCATAATTGTATGCAATTACAACAGGAGCTGCTTATATTGCTACTTTCAGCAAGTAGCTAGTTGTGACCAAATGATTAAGGCTTTCCTATACATTAGGAAACCTCTAATATGAGCTTAATCTAACTTAAGATACATAACCGAGCCGTTTAAAACTAATACAAAGCCTAATTACATCAGATTATATTAAGAAAACAACAAAATAAACACTAATGTTGCTAGCTGGATCTGGAAATGCCAGCAGCTGCTTACCGAGCCTTAGTCATGCTCCACTAAGCTTATTATAATCTTCTTTGTGGCTGCTGAAGTAGCTGATTGTATTAGATATTAAGGACTCTTGATCATTAAGGATAAAATGACCAAATGACCTTGTTAATGCTGAAAATGCCAACACAGTTCCAACTGCTCGATGTTGCCTGCACTTCATGAACCAAAACATGTTGTAGAAAATGCCCAAGGACCTCACTCACTTGCACTCCTCGAATAGTAGCAGTAGATGACGTTAAGATCACAGGGTAACCACCAAATGTCATTGCCTGAAGTTGTTGCAACTTCTAATAGACCTTGAATTAGACATGAACCCTGATTTCACAGGTTGGGATTATGTCAAGGTCCAATTGCACCAATTGGACTTAGGTTCTAAGGCCAAGGCTGCCCTTTGCACAGGCACCAGGGGTAAACTTGTAGCTTCCCGTTAATACCTCAAAACTCCCTTAGGACTTTTCTGCTATAACTCTTCTATGTTTGCTGCATGCATAGTTATTAAAATCCCGATTCTGATTTACGATCCTACGATTTTATGGTCTAAAATCGTAGATACGATTCTACTATTTACACACGATCCACGATCCTACTTGGGCTAAATTCTGATCCTAACTTCCCCATAGTTTCGAGTTAGGATCCCTAATCCCTCCTGAATTCCCAGCTAAGTCCCACAGTGTGAAGGACCTGCTAAGGACCTCAGGATAGAAAGTCCTCTCTTCTTTCCTTACTGACTCGATTAACATTGCTGTTGTTGATGGACCTCCATCATCCTCCTCTAGTTCAGAAAAGTTTGACCTCAAACTTGGTAATCCCTCCTCTGCTGGATAATAAGGTCTAAGATCAGCAACATTGAAAGTTGCACTTCCTCCATAGTCTTCAGATAAAGCCAACTTATAAGCATTCTCATTGACTTGTTCAAGCACTACGAATGGACCATCAGCTCTGGAAACAAGCTTCCCTTTTCTCCTGCTAGGAAACCTGTCTTTCCTGAGGTGTACCCATACCAAGTCCCCTGGAGCAATCACAACTCTTCTCCTCTTTTGATTTGCTGCTGTTGCTATCTTCTCATTGTGCTTCTCAATTTGCCGTTGGATTTGTTGATGGAACTCTTTAATCTGCTTGGCCTTTAGATCAGCTTCATAGCTAAACTTGATTGAAGTAGCTTGGAGTACCTAATCCAAAGGAGTGATTGGATTCAGACCATAAACCACTTGAAAAGGTGAATGACCAGTAGCTTTACTTGGGGCTCTGTTGAAAGCAAACTCTGCCTGTGGTAGCATAATATCGCAACTTCCTTTGTTTCTTGCTACTAGGCTTCTCAAGAGTGCACCTAAGGTTCTGTTAGTAACCTCAGTTTGACCATCTATCTGGGGATGACAGGTAGTGCTAAACTTGAGTTGAGTTCCCATCTGCTTCCATAATGTAACCCAGAAATGGCTAAGAAATTTGGTATCCCTATCTGAAACCAGAGACCTGGGAATGCCATGTAACTTGACTACCTCTTGAAAATATAAGTCAGCAACTTTAACAACATCAAAGGTAGTATTGCAAGGAATAAAATGAGCCATTTTTGAGAATCTATCAACAACAACCATAATAGAGTCTTTACCTCTCTGAGTTCTTGGAAGTCCCACAATGAAATCAAGACTAACATCTTCCCAGGGACCTTTAGGAACTGGCAAAGGGGTATAAAGTCCTTGAGGTAGACTTTGACTCTTGGATAATTGGCATATATTGCATCTCTTGACCAAATGCTCAACATCTCTTTCAATCTTTGTCCAAAAGTAATGTTCATTCAGCATAAGCAGTGTCTTCTCTATGCCAAAGTGTCCTGCAAATCCTCCTCCATGCACTTCAGAAATCAGTAACTCCCTTATACCGCTTCTAGGAATATATAACCTGATGCCATTAAATAAAAATCCATGATCTGTGTGATACAGACCCTGAGGATGCTGTTGACAAGCCTGAAACTTGTCCTTGAAATCATCATCTGTAGCATAAAGGACCTTCAGTTGCTCAAAACCTAGGATTCTGGAATCCAGGATGTTGACAGACCTAAAACATATAGGTGTCTGTGTACCGCAAGTGTACGGGTCTGTGTAGTAATAAAATATCGTTCTCTCTCAGGGATTTGTGTTCAATCACGCACTAAACTAGTTCCCTACAAAGAATGCTAGGTCGATCCAAAGGGTGTGGTGAAGTTTTCTAAATTAAACTAAGAAAGCAGGACTTTTTAAGGGTTTTATCAATTAATTAAAAGCGTTCAGGGGAGTCCACTCTAGTCAATTAATCATTTTATCAACAATTCCAGTGTAGGTAACAAGATGATTCGGGGTTTATAATCTTTCTAGGCCCTATCACTTCGTTCTTTCGATCCTAGGTGAGTTACAGTGATTAACTTAAACATTATTTCTAACTATTTAGCCTAATCAAAGATAAGAACTGATTATAAATTAACCCTAGGCAAGAATCATTATGTCTAACTATTTTCTAACCTTTTCAATCTACGCAATCCGATTCAAGACTCAAACTGTCGTTCTATTGTCGAGAATCTAAAACCAGGTACAGACTCAAACTGTCGTTCTATTGTCAAATTACCATGACATACAATGCACGCAGATTAAACGAATAAAAAGATAACCTGACACCGAAACTGTATTCAAATTCAATCAATTGACATCGAGTTTATCCCCCAAACTAAGAAAATTAGCTACTCATAATTCTAAAAGTAAACGTTGCAAAATCTAAATAACAACAAATAAGCATTAAAGAAGAATAGAAATAAACCGTGTTCGAATTGGCGGAATCAATCTCTTCGTGTCACCCGAATCGATCTCTTTCGTGTTCTTCGATCACGAACAATAGTCTAATCTAATAACAATCTTTTGGAATCAACTGTAAATAAATTGATCTAAATCTACTCTAAAAGCTACCTAAAAATCTCTCTGAAAACTAATGTAATCGGAAGAAAATCGCTCGCTGCGAATGATATTTGAAAAGGCGAAGTCGAAGCCCTTTTATAGTGACTGGATTAGGGCATAAAACGCGGCCTGCGTTTTGGAAACAGTGGCTGCGTTTTGCCCAAGTAGTGGATTTCTCCGTGAGAGGGCGCTGGCTGCGCCTCCAAAACGCGGGCTGCGTTTTGTCTTTTCTCGGTTGCCAAACTTTCTGGACAAGGTGCGGCCTGTGTTTCAAAAACGCTGCCTGCGCCTTGCCTCTCCGCTTCAGTTGATCTTGGGCCGAGTCGTTTGGGCCGTTCTCCATTTTTCTTTTCTTTCTCTTCAACATTCTTTTTTTATTTTCCATGATTTTTGCTATTTCTTCTTCAATTCTTCATGCCTTTTGACATAATTCCACCAATTCCTGTAAAACATACCAAACTCGCGAACAAGCGTATAAATCACAGAAATTGCTGTAAAATATGAGATATCGGGTATAAAAAGCATGAAGCTGACATGATTTCAGCCCTAAAAACTCTATATAAAAATGTCTTATCAAATCCCCCCATGCTTAGCTCTTGCTTGTCCTCAAGCAAGTCAGAATTAAAAATAGGAGGGTTAGGGCTCAAACATGAGAAACCAAGTGAAGAAGAGAAAAAGGCGGAAAGATCTTTATAAAGGATTACAAAAACAAATTCTTAACACCTCCTCAGGCTAACCAATATAACACATCAATTCAATCAAGCAATCACAATGATTAGTCTAGACAAGATCAAAACTCAGTTTAAAAGAGAAAGGAAGAAAATTTCGAAACCAAAAGGAGAGAACAAGTACTTCTGAAGCATAAACTTGCTAACAGTCTTAAGAATAATGTAAATGTGCGTGGTTAGTTATGCACATAAGTCAATCAAAAAGAGCAAACCTCACATAGAAAAGAACAAAATCACTCAATCACTCAAATTTCAATATATATGTGAGTTTTCTCATACTCAAACCAATAGAAACAACTACCATAAGCTTGGTAAGAACCTCGCTCTCCACTACTTGTATGCAATGCACAAGTGACAATCAAAAGAACTTTATCGGGTTGTAACGGGGCTTAGGTTAGGGGTAAGGAGTTGTAAAATTTGGGATTGAGGAGTTAAGAGCCATGCTTGGATTGAATTTCAATGAATAAAATACTCTAAACTCTCCTTCTTGCTTAGTGTATGCAAGGAATTTCACCTCTCACCTTCTACGATATTAAACATCTCAACTGAATACAACCCAGTCAAATATTACAAATTTAAATTGAATCTCTCTAAACACCCTTTTCTTTTTGGAACTCTTTTTCTCTTTTTATTTTATTTTTTTTACTTCTTTTTTTTCTTTTTGGTGGGTGATCGGGGAGAAGAAAACTACGAAATTACAACTTCGACTTCGATATATAAATGAACAACATAACCAGACTCTAATTATTCAAAAGGTGGGACTTTAATTTCTCCCTATTTGAAATAATAAGCATAATTTCTCCCAAACTTCACATTTTTGTCCAAACACACCTAAGCAACGGTTCCTTCCGAAAAAACGACAAACTCTCATTCAACCAAGCAAGGCAAAGGGATACTGGATATCAAAGGCCAAGGGTTGCATTGTCAGGGTTCAATCATGAAAGAAGGATAAACAAAGGCTAGGCGGGGCAAAAAGAACGGTTAAATATAGTGTAGGGAAGGCTATTTGGCTATGCAGTTTAGCAAAATAAAACGAATGCCTTAATCACTTTGTCACAGCGTGCAATGCAAGTATGTAGTCTCAAGCAAGATGCAAAGCAAGTTCTAGAGATGCAACTAATGGGTGAGTCACTCAGGGAATATGGAATTGATAAAAGTGATCAATTCAAAACTTAGCCCAAAGATTTGCGGCACGCACATTTATACTTTCTAAGATAGTCAAAGCAGTAAGATACAACTTTCACAACTTGTCTAAAAAATCAGAAGATTTGAAGGAAAAGGTTTCAAAAACTTTTGAGATCTAATCCTGACTTTTCTAAGTGAAGCAAGCTAAACTGAAAGTAAGAAAGGTTTACAAATCATCACTAAAGGTGTTTCCGGTTTTAATCCTAATCCTATCCTATATTTTTTTAGTTTTTGGCTTTTCTAAATTTTTTTGGTCTTTTTTTCTAGTTTTTCTGATTTTTTTTTGGATTTTTGAATAGGTGAATGCAAAAGAAAGGAAAAAGAAAAAGAAACAAACTAGGAAAAGAAAAAGGAAAAACTATATGCTTCTATCTAATGCAAGCTAGGTGGATGCAAATTAAAAGAAAAATTTTGAAGAAAAACTTAAGAAACTAGAAAAACAAAAACAGAAAATAAAAGAAAGACGAAAGACGAAAGACAAAAAACAAACATGAAACAAGAAAAAAGAAAGACGAAAATAAAAGAAAATGAAGGAAAAACAGAAAAATAAGCGAAAAACAGATAAATAAGAAAAATTTAAAGTAAGAAATATTTTTCAACCTCCCCATGCTTAGATGTTGCATTGTCCTCAATGTAGAAGACAATGGTGAAGTGTAAGGGTTTAGCCAAAGATCAAGGATCCTCGGTCGGTGGGGAAGGGTCGGTATGGCTTGGTCCTGGTGGTGGTAAGGCTCGATCGAATATGGCATGCAACATGTAGCAATCAGCCCGGGCAGCTTTGTTTGAGCTACCGGGCCTCCCGAAAATACCGCAAAAGAGTATGCGGCGGACATACCTCAATACGGGGTTCCTAATTAAGGTCGCGGGGGTGTTGCTAGGGTCCCAACTGTCAAAACCAGAAATTCTTAAAAAGAAACCCCTCCCGACCCACTCTATGGGTATAAGGGATGAATCCCTACATGTGCGTTCAGGAAAACCAAAGGCGCGGGCAAATTGGGATACGATCATGTTCCTCTCTACCCCCAAAAGCTAGAAACGAATACACCCATCCCTCCCTTGGAGGTTTACAACTAGGGTCGACAAGAATTCAAGGGTAATCCCCCTATAGGTCGGCTCTCCTAACCCAACTATGTTGGTCATGTGGCAACGACCTAACATCCAATCAATATCATCCAACATACCACAACTACGCAAGAAAGGTTCATGCATATATTTGGTGGGGACGAGGGATCATTTGGAGAGGGAGTCGTATCTTTTCTTGACGCCCCCTTCAAAGTTGAAGGGGTTTGGGTCTCTCGAATCTTTTGAAGGCGCGACTTTCTGTTTTCCTTTCTCCGCCGCTGTGGCTTTTCTCTTCCGACTGCCTCCGGCCTCGTTATCATCTCCCAGTGGTCCGGAGAAGCTAGGATTCTTAGTTCTCACCATCTAAAACCGCTCACAAAATCAGTAAATTCACCAAGACAAATCCTAGGTATCAAATAAGCATGTGCATAACATATAAACTTAGTACGATCAATCCCCCCATGCTTATTTGATACTAGGGATTGAAATCAATATATATCTAACCTAAACCCTACTAAAAACAGAGCATAACACCACAACATAATCACAACCAAATCCTAGACCTAAATTCCTCAATTTTATCATCACATTGCTCCCTAAACACATCCAACAACATAATTCTCTCAATTTTGGAACAAAAGATTAAATATCATCCAACTCAACCCAAGCCCTAATCAAGAAGTCAATCCAAGAATTCAAACCTAAATCAAGAAATTTGAATCTAGTACATAATAATTGGTATAAATTGAACAAATTACTCAATAAACTCAAGCATTCAACCGAAATCATACCAAGAACGAAGTGTATAACCAAAGAACAAGAGGAAGAGTTGAGAATTCCATACCATGAGTTTGAAGAGGAATGGAGTTTGAAGACTCAAAGTATTAGAGTGCAAGTGAGAAGAGAAAAGAGAGAGAAGACTGGTGTGTGGTGGCGGCGCCGGCGAGAGTCGACGGCGACGAGGGTGGTGGGTGGCGCAGGTGGCGCGCTGGTGGTGCTTGGGGAAGGAGGGGTGTCGAGAGGTTAGGGCAAAAGAAGGAGGGGGTTTTCTTTTGAAAGAAAGGGGAGGGATGACTAAATTAAAAAGCGGGCAAAATTTATCGGCAAAAGGGCAAAACGCGGCCTGCGTTTTGTTAAAATTGCGTACCTGAAGTTTGTGGACGGGGCGCAGCCAACGCCTGGAAAACGCTGGCTGTGTTTTCCTACCTGATGCTAGCAGCTCGTTTTTTTTTGCCAATTTTGCTTGTTTTTCTCCCTTTTCTTTATTTCCTCCTTATTTTCCCTACGAATTGAGACATTAAAAATCCCAACAAACATCTACCAACATAGAATTCATTAGGTTAGAAATAAAGATTCAATATAAGCCATGAATTTCTCGAATTTCTTCCTTTTTCTACACACTAAAAGAAAAATATTAGTAAACTTCAAAAATAAAATTGCTAGGGATCAAAATCTGAAAGCTAAAATAATTGAACTAAAATAAAATAAAAATAAAAAAAGTGGGGAGGAATAAATATGTAGATAATAGCGTACCTCCCCGGGGTTGCTTTGTTTAACGTCGTTAGCTCGACGTTATGGACCCTACTCATCGGGGTCCTTGATCCGTTTTGGAACCGGATCTCCTTCATCATGAATTATTTGGAATGTGTCTCTGAATCAACTTGCCTTTTGGTACTTCGTATTCTGTCATCGACTTTCCTAGCTCGATGATCGTTGTGCCTTTCCCCATATCCATCTTGCAATTGACGGTCGAAAGGAAGGCCCTCCTTAGAATAATCTCCGATTCTGGATCTTCTCCTGTATCTAGTACCAAGAAATTGACAGGAACAATGTGCTCTCCTATTTGGAGAAGAGTGTCATGTAAGATCCCTAGAGGTTTTCTAAGGGTTTTATCTGCTAGAGGAAGAATCTTGTCAGTCACCCTTAATTCCCTATGTTCATATTTCCTTAGGTAAGACTTAGGCAAAACATTCACCTCAGATCCCGTATCACACAATGCATACTTGATGGGTCTACCATCCAATTGGACAAGGATCCTAAAACTGCTTAGGTCTTCCTTATTAGGCATAATTGAGGTTTTTTGGTTCCCTCTAATAGGTCTGGCTTAGGTTCGGTCTTGACTACCCTATGTAAAATATGCTCTCCTAAGGGTTCACACTCAAGGTTCACTTTGTCGCAGGTTATAACGTTACATTGAGCACCTGGATTAGGGACAGATTGAGGTGGTAAACTAGTAGAGGGAGTCGCCGAATTGACGATCTGATTTTCTAAGATCTTATTGTGGGTTGCCAAAGCCTCTACCTTTTGCATTAGGTCTTTTATAACACCTTCTTGTTTCTTTGTCCTGCGATAAGACTCTCCATCATGGTTTCTAAATTAGACTTTCGAGGAGGTCCTTGTTGAGGTGGTCTTTGAGGTGGGGGAACATATTTTTGCTGTCCTTGTCCTTGAAGAGGACCAGTGGGATTTTTGTTCCTACAGGAAAAATTAGGGTGGTTTCTAAGCCCAGGATGGTAAGCGTTAGAATTCATGTCATAATTCTGTCTAGGATTGCCAATATAATTGGCCTGTTGAACTTGTTCATTACTAACTCCACCTGTAGGGCAAGTAAAAGTTTCATGTTCGGTCGACTGACAAACATTACAGGTCAGAGGGTTAGATGGCAAACTTAATCGGTCCATTTTTTGCATTAAAGAATCAAGTTTAGATGACAATAAAGAAATTGCATCAACATTAAACTTACCTCCCGCCTTTTGGCGGGGTTTAGACCATTGATAAGAATTGTTCGCCAGATGCTCGATCAGACTCGTGATTTGAGGGACAGTTTTTTCCATAAGATCGCCAAAACATATAGGTGTCTGTGTACCGCAAGTGTACGGGTCTTTGTAGACTATAACCTGAGAGTTGATCAAATAGGGTATGAATTTGTCTAGGGCATATACCATTGCTAGAAACTCTTTTTTAGTTGTTGCATAATTCACTTGAGCTCCGTCAAGAGTTTTGCTAGCGTAGTAGATGCCATAAGGTTTTCCATCAGTCCTTTGCCCTAGCACTACTCCTATAGCGTGATCGCTTGCGTCACACATAATTTCGAAAGGTAGAATCCAATCCTGCGTTTACATTATGGGAGCTGAAACCAAAGCCTGCTTTAATTTTTGAAAAGCAGCTAAGCACTCTTCATTAAACTCGAATGGAACGTCCTTGGCATAAAGGTTTGTAAGAGGGTTTGCTATCTTTGAAAAATCCTTGACGAATCGGCGATAATAGCCTACATGTCCTAGGAAGCTTCTGATACCTTTTACGTTTACTGGCGGGGGAAGCTTCTCGATTACTTCAACCTTGGCCTGTCCACTGAAATTCCCTTGCTAGAGATCATATGTCCTAAGACTACTCTTTCTTGCACCATGAAGTGACATTTCTCCCAATTTAGAACTAGGTTGACTTCTTCACACCTCTGTAGTACCCATTTTAAATTCTGCAGGCAAAGGTCACATGAGGTTCCATAAAATGAGAAGTCGTCCATGAATACTTCCACAAAATCCTCAAGAAACTCAGCGAAGATTGCCATCATACATCTCTGAAATGTGGCAGGTACATTGCATAATCCAAAAGGCATCCTTCTGTAGGCAAAGGTTCCGTAAGGACAGGTAAATGTCGTTTTTTCCTGATCTTTAGGGTGAATAGGGATTTGGAAGAATCCCGAATATCCGTCCAAATAGCAAAAATAGGAGTCTTTGCTAAGCGCTCCAACATTTGATCTACAAATGGAAGCGGAAAATGATCTTTTTCTAGTAGCCTTGTTCAATTTCCTGTAATCGATGCACATCCTCCATCCAGTAACGGTCTTGGTTGGAATTAACTCGTTTTTCTCATTCTTGACTACGGTCATTCCTCCTTTCTTCGGGACTACTTGAACAGGACTAACCCATTCGCTGTCTGAGATGGGGTAAATTATCCCATCCTTGAGAAGTTTTAGTATCTCTTTCTTTACTACTTCCTTTATGTTTGGGTTGAGTCTCCTTTGATGTTCGACTGAAGGTTTATGGTCTTCTTCAAGGAGAATTCTATGCATGCAGAAGGAAGGATGTATTCCTTTCAAATTATCGATGACATACCCAATTGCCTTTTGATGAGTTCGCAAAACTTTCAGCAGTGAAGCCGTTTCTTCTTTTGTCAAGGTGGAACTCACAATCACGGGATAAGTAGAATCTGGCTCGAGGAACTCATATCGCAGTGTATCTGGTAGCGATTTGGAATCGTTGGTTAAGTGATACTCCTCTTTAGGTTCGCTTGTTACCTTAGGTGCGGCATCTAATAGCCTTGCGTAAGTGGCTATGGCATCTTCTTCTTCCTGTACTGAGCAATCATTGAGCAAACATAGTTCATGTGGATCCCTTGACCGATCGTTAGGGGATGCGTTAGTGTTAATTCCCTCAATAAAATCTACCAAATTGCAATCATCAGAAAAGGAGGGAAATTTCATAGCATGCTTTAGATTAAATTCAATCTTTTCCATTCCCACATTAAAGGTCATTTTTCCATTTTAAACATCTACACAACATCCTGAGGTTGTTAGGAATGGTCTTCCAAGGATGATGGGTGTTCGAGAGTCCTCGTCCATTTCTAAAATAACAAAATCCACAGGGACGAAAATCTCTCCTATTTTAGTGGGTACGTCCTCTAAAACTCCTACAGGGTATTTTATAGATCAGTCGGCTAACTGTAGAGCAATAGTGGTAGGTTTTAAATCTCCTATCCCTAACTTTTTATACATAGAGTAAGGCATCAAACTGACACTGGATCCTAAGTCGCATAGGGCTCGGTCAATGTGCAAGGTACCAATTTCGCAGGGAATAGTGAAGCTACCAGGATCCTTAAGTTTGGTAGGCAGTTTATTTTGTATGGAAGCACTACAATAAACATTTAAGGACATTATCTCATGTTCTTCTAATTTTCTTTTGTTACTAAGGATCTCCTTGAGGAATTTTGCATAAATAGGCATTTGCGTAATCACCTCATTAAACGGGATAGTGACCTGAAGTTGTTTTATTATTTCCATAAATTTCCCAAAGTGTTTGTCATGTTTTGTGCTAACTAACCTCTCAGGGTAGGGTGGTAATGGTACATGGACTCTTTGGTTTACTACCGGAGGTTCCTCTTGTTTCTTCTTCCTCCCCTTATCAGTCTCATCTATAGGTGATTCTTTTTCTGGCTCAGGGTCTTTATCAGGAGTACTATTAGTTGGAAGTGGCTCAGTTAAGGTACCTCAGGTGGTTTTCGCCTAGGTTCGTCTAATTGTTTTCCACTCCTAAGGGTCAGGGCACTACAATCCACTGATATGCTATCGGTAAGGGATGTGGAACAATCATTCGGGTAAGTCACTTGGGAGGCCAATTTTTCGTTTAGGTGAGTCAAGGTCTCTATCTTTTCTATCATTTCTAAGAGGCTTTTAATGGTTCCTGCTTGTTCTTGTTGGTTTGAGAGAAGGTTTTTCACCAAAATTTGTAAGTCAGGTTTTTGGTCAACATGGTGAATCTGTTGGGTTTGGGTATTACAGGTTATTTCCTTTGAACAAGCAGAAGTCGCATGATTGGTCGAATGACAGAGTTCACATAAAGGTAAGGGTGCAGGCGAGTCGTGGTGGTCCATTTTTTTCACTGAAGAATCGAGTTTAGCAGTTAATAATGAAATAACATCTAAATCTTGCTTACCTCCCGCTCGAGGGCGGGGTTCTGACCACTGCCGTGAGTTGTTCACTAGGTTCTCGATCAGAGTCCAGATTTTCGGAATTGTTTTTCCCAAAATATTGCCTCCGGCTGGTGAGAGGATGCTTCCTCTTGTTGACTCGCTTGCTCCATTGTAGAATGATTGGATGAGAACCCATTGTTCGAATCCGCGCTGAAGACATTGTCGAATAATGTCCTTGAATCTTTCCCAAGCATCGTATAGTGACTCATCCGGCTCTTGTGTGAATGTGGAAATCTGGTTCCTTAGGCTGGTGAGCTTGCTTGGAGGAAAGTACATCGCCAAAAAGGTGCTGGCGAGTTTGTCGAACGTTGTGATTGAGTTTGGTGGAAGTGTGTCAAGCCACTCCCACGCTTTTCCTTCCAACGAGAATGAGAAGAGACGTAGTTTGACATTGTCCTCCGATACGTTGTTGGCCTTGTAAGTGTCACAAGCTTGACGGAAGAGTCGCAGATGTCAGTATGGATCTTCGTTGGTCAACCCATAGAATGGTGATTTTGACACTAGGTTGATCAAAGACTGTCGTACCTCGAAGTCGTTTGCTTGGATGGTGGGAACATTGATTGTTGATTGCGGGTTGGTGACATTGGGAGTAAGATACTGCCCGAATGTCTTTGGTCGCTGTTCTCCCATCTCTTCTTCTTTTTCCGATTCCGATTCTAGCTCCTCTTCGTCCATTTCTTGATTTTCTTGAAATTCTTTCTCCAGTCTTGCTCTTTTCCTTCTCTCTCGAAGTGTTCGTTTGATCTCAGGATCGTACTCGAAAGAGAAATCTATTTGCATAAACCTGAAAAAGACAAAAACAAGAACACCAAGCGTAATAAAGAAAAATAAAGAAAAATAACAGAAATTAAATAACCTAGTCACCCAGAGCGCGCTCGTCCAATGGCGATTGGGGAAACAAATCCCCGGCAACGGCGCCAAAAACATGACAGACCTAAAACATATAGGTGTCTGTGTACCGCAAGTGTACGGGTCTGTGTAGTAATAAAATATCGTTCTCTCTCACGGATTTGTGTTCAATCACGCACTAAACTAGTTCGCTACAAAGAATGCTAGGTCGATCCAAAGGGTGTGGTAAAGTTTTCTAAATTAAACTAAGAAAGCAGGACTTTTTAGGGGTTTTATCAATTAATTAAAAGCGTTCAGGGGAGTCCACTCTAGTCAATTAATCAATTTATCAACAATTCCGGTGTAAGTAACAAGATAATTCGGGGTCTATAATCTTTCTTGGCCCTATCACTTCGATCTTTCGATCCTAGGTGAGTTACAGTGATTAACCTAAACATTATTTCTAACTATTTAGCCTAATCAAAGATAAGAGCTGATTATAAATTAACCCTAGGCAAGAATCATTATGTCTAACTATTTTCTAACCTATTCAATCTACGCAATCCGATTCAAGACTCAAACTGTCGTTCTATTGTCGAGAATCTAAAACCATGTACAGACTCAAACTATCATTCTATTGTCAAATTACCATGACATACAATGCACGCAGATTAAACGAATAAAAAGATAACCTGACACCGAAACTGTATTCAAATTCAATCAATTGACATCGATTTTATCCCACAAACTAAGAAAATTAGCTACTCATAATTCTTAAAGTAAACATCGCAAAATTTAAATAACAACAAGAAAGCATTAAAGAAGAACAGAAATAAACCGTGTTCGAATTGGCGGAATCGATCTCTTCGTGTCACCCGAATCGATCTCTTTCGTGTTCTTCGATCACGAACAATAGTCTAATCTAATAACAATCTTTTGGAATCAACTGTAAATAAATTGATCTAAATCTACTCTAAAAGCTACCTAAAAATCTCTCCGAAAACTAATGTAATCGGAAGAAAATCGCTCGCTGCGGATGATATTTGAAACAGCGGAAGTCGAAGCCCTTTAATAGTGACTGGAATAGGGTAGAAAACGCGGCCTGCATTTTGGAAACGCTGGATGCGCTTTGCCCAAGTAGCGGATTTCTCCGTGAGAGGGCGCTGGCTGCATTTTGTCTTTTCTTGGTTGCCAAACTTTCTGGACAAGGCGCGGCCTGCATTTCGAAAACGCTGCCTGCGCCTTGCCTCTCCGCTTCAGCTGATCTTGGGCAGAGTCGTTTGCGTCGTTCTCCATTTTTCTTTTCTTTCTCTTCAACATTCTTTTTTTATTTTCCATGATTTTTGCTATTTCTTCTTCAATTCTTCATGCTTTTTGATATAATTCCACCAATTCCTGTAGAACATACCAAACTCGCGAACAAGCATATAAATCACAGAAATTGCTATAAAAATACGAGATATCGGGTATAAAAAGCATGAAACTGACATGATTTGAGCTCTAAAAACTCTATATAAAAATGCTTTATCAGATGTGCAATAAGAAAAATCTTCTAGAAAGTGCATAAGCTCCCTTATTCATATTGCCTGACTTATGATGGATCATTAAATGAAAAGATTGCATAAACTCGACCCATTTGGCATGCCTGGGATTAAGTTTGTGTTGTCCTTGAATATATTTCAGGGCTTCATGATCACTACGTAGGATAAACTCTCCACGAACCAAATAATGCCTTCAATGCTCAAGAGCTCTGATTATTGCATAAAACTCCTTATGATAAATGTTGTACTTCTTCTTTGCTTCATTTAGTTTCTCACTGAAGTAAGCTATAGGTCTGCCTTCTTGAGATAAGACAGCTTATATGCCAACTCCTGAGGCATCACACTCAACTTCAAAGATCTTAGAAAAGCTAGGTAAAGCAAGAACTGGTGTTGTTGTAAGCTTCTCTTTGATCTGTTCAAAGGACCTCTGTGCTGTTGGAGTCCAATGAAAAGACTTTCCTTTGACAACTTCAGTCATGGGTGCCATAATAGTACTGAAATTTCTCGCAAATCTTTTGTAAAATGAAGCTAACCCATGAAAACTCCTTACTCGGTGAATAGAACTAGGGGCAGGCCACTCTTGAATGGCCTTTATCTTCTCCTGATCAACTTGAATGCCTTCAGCAGATACTATATAGCCAAGAAAAATAACTTGGCCTGTAAAGAACTGACACTTCTTCAAATTACCATAAAGCTTCTCCTTAGACAAAATATCCATCACTTGCTTCAAATGCTGTTGATGCTCTGCCTCTGTCTTGCTATAAACCAAAATATCATCAAAATTAACAACTACACAACTTCCAATCAAAGGTTTCAGTACCTGGTTCATAAGCCTCATGAATGTAGAAGGAGTAGACCTGTCAATACGGGCGGGCGGGCGGGTTACGGGTCGGTCGTATATCGGGTTCGAGTAAATACGGGTCGGGTGTATTTCGGGTTCGGGTAAATACGGGTCGGGTGTATTCCGGTTTCGGGCGGTTTGGGTAGGGTTTACGGGTCATGACCGCCCTTTTTCTCAGTCACTTACAACTAATAAAATTGATTATAATTAGTCAAAGGCACCTGTGTAATGTACCATTCTCTTCAAAGTTCGACCACCACGATATGTCATAGTTGTATATACATATTACTATACACCTAAGGGACAAAATTTGGCAATCTTCAAGTCTACAAGTATTAAGCGGTTTACGTCAACAATCCACGAAAAACAGTACTTATGAAATATATAGGGTTTTGCCATGCTAATATACTGAACTTTTAGGGTATTGGACAATAATGTACTGAACTTTGACCTTGGACAATAATACACTAATTTACTGAAAGAGAGGAGAGAGGCGGGACTGCAGGAGTTTGAGGGTTCACTGAAAGAGTGAGTGAGTGAGTGACAGTATTAGGGTTTTGTTTTGGTTATTTATTATTTGATTGTTTCATTTGTATGTCTCTCTCTACGCATAGCTTTCCAAAGTCACCCAATATTTTACTTTTGGGCTTTAATTTTCATGAAATGGACCCATCTTTTTGCACAAGGCCAAAGTAGACAAAACACTTAAAATTAAAGTGTCTGACCCAACGGGTCGACCCAAACCCGACCCGACCTGACCCGTTTTTTACCGGGTTCTTTGGTTTGGGTCATTTTCGGGTCCCGGGTCAGGATTTTGTGTTCAAAACCCATTTTTTACGGGTCGGTTTGGGTAGGGTCGAGAATTGCCAGGTCTAAGAAGGATCATTTGTAAGACCAAAGGGCATTACAAGCCATTCAAACAGACCTCCCTTTGTTTTAAATGTTGTCTTCCATTCATCACTTTCATAAATCCTGATTTGATAATAGCCATTTCTCAAATCTATCTTGGAAAACACCTGAGACCCATGAAGTTCATCAAGAAGATCTTCAAGTCTAGGTATTGGAAACTTGTACTTGATTGTGATTTTGTTTATAGCTCTATAGTCTATACACATCCTTTGGCTACCATCTTTCTTAGGAACCAATAGAGCTGGTACTGCACATGGACTTAGGCTCTCCCTGATCATTCCCTTGATAAGAAGATCATCCACTTGTCTTTGAATCTCTGCAGTTTCTGCTGGAGCCATCCTATAAGCAGGTTTGTTTGGCAAGACTGATCCTGGAACTAGATCAATCTTGTGTTGGATATCTCTTTTAGAAGGCGATCCTTGGGGCATCTCATCTGTAAATAGAAATGCATACTCTTCCAGGAGTGGGACAAGTAGGGGATGATTATTTTGTAGGGTTTATGGTTCATCAGGGGATAATAGGATGAGATCCTTACAAGCACTGAACTCATGATGCTCAGCAGCTAGTAAAAGATCAAGGGTAGGCTCAAGGTAAAGGTTCTTTGTGGGTTGGGTGTGTTTGAGTGGGGTTAAAGTTATTTTCTTGTGGTTCACTACCAAGGTATAAGTATTAGCCCTTCCATCATGATGTACAGACCTGTCAAACATCCAAGGCCTTCCCAACAACAAATGACATGCATCCATAGGCAAGACATCATACCAAACAGAATTATGATATGATTTGCCTATTGAAAAACTCACCAAACACCTTTCTGTGATAGGAATGCCTCTGCTAGACTTCAACCACTAAATAGAATAGGGTGTTGGATGTTATGAAGTCTCCAGCTGCAACTTCTCCACCATTTCCTGTGAAGCTGCATTTGTAATGCTGCCACCATCCACAATAATAGAGCAGACCTTCCCTTTCACAGTGCATCTTGTATGAAACAAGGCTTCTCTCTGTTCCTGTCCTGTCTCCACAGAAGTACTACTAAGAGCTCTCCTTATCACCAATAGCTCTCCTTCATCAGGACCTTCCTCGACCTCATCATACACATGATCAAGCAACTCTTCCTCTAGATGTACTTCCTCTTCCTCCTCAACTTCAGGTTCAGCAAACCATGAAGCTTAATAATCAGCCAAGGTCACCACTCTGTTATTAGGACATTCTGAAGCTATGTGCCCTAGTCCTTGACATCTGAAACATCTCCTGTTATCAGTAGTAATGGGGTTTGGGGTTCTTTAAGGAGTTGGGGGTTGTTTTTGTGGGGAAGTGGGTTGTTTTGTGGGATATCTTGGGGTATAGGGGGTTCTTTGGGCTGTGGGGTAGGTTCTGGGATAGATAAAGGGTTTGGGTTGAGGTTTATAGGAGGTTTTCACAGCAAACTCCTTTCCTCTGGACCTCCTTTGCAACTCTACCTTGTGAGCCAGAGAACTAAGCTCATCCAAAGTAGTGTAGGGATGCAGTTCCACCACATTCCTAATGCCTTCATTCAATCATGCCAAAAATCTCACTAACACCTGAGTTTCATTTTCCTTGAGATCACACCTCCACAAAAGATGCTCAAACTCCTTTGTATATTCCTCCACAAACCTGCTACCTTGCACCAAATCTCCTTAAGATAGTTCACAAGCAAGAACTTAGACTTCAGCTTTTCCCTCATCTGTTCCCAAGTCTTAACTCTCTCTTTTCCCCTCTCTATTATTCTTTTTTGCAGATTAGACCACCAGATTGAAGCATGTTTCTTCATTTTCAAAGCAATAAGCTTGACCTTCTTCTCTTCAGAAACCTCCTTCAAATCAAAAACCCTTTCCACAGTCAGCAACCAGTCCAAGAACACCTCAGTGTCCAACTGACCTTCAAATTCAGGAATTTCCACCTTGAAATCTAATTTGTCATCCATTCCAGCCTTCCTCTGTCTAGGCCTGACTTTCTTACTTCCACTAGGACCCTCTTCTTCACCAAAAGGATTACTGGAATAAGTACTCCCTTCTTCTTCATAATCAGAGTCTTCCTTACAACTTTGCTTCTTCAAATATAAATAATTCTTCAGCTGATCTGTCAAATATTGCACATGTTTCTCCAACTCAGCCTTCTCCCTAAGAGCTTGTTCAGCCACCTCCTCGGAAGTCCTACTAGCAGACATCCTGTAACCAGCAAAAAGCTCACCAAGAAAGTCACACAGCTTTGATACCAAAGCAGATGTGTGTGCAAACCAAAGGAGATCAGAGTGCACTGGCCTGGACAACACCAAGGACCTTACTGTCCTGTTCTTGTTCAACCTAAGCTCTTCTTAGGGATGGAATAGCATCAAGGAACGAAAACAAATAAGAAAAGATAGAAAACCTGTGCAACCAACTGATACAGACATCACCATAGTAGGGAACACAAGGGCAAGACTCAGCTCATGCACTGGGTAAAGTCCACACCACCAGAACATAAACCAAGCTCTACTCAACACCTTCTAAGCTTGCCAAAGCTTAGTTACAGACAAGTAGAAACAATGGAGAGTTTTTAGAGACACTCACAAACACACAGGAGCAAGCTCGACTGGTTTCTCATTCATTCACTCATAATTGTATGCAATTACAACAAGAGCTGCTTATATTGCTACTTTCAGCAAGTAGTTGGTTGTGACCGAATGATTAAGGCTTTCCTAACCATTAGGAAACCTCTAATCCGAGCTTAAGCTAACTTAAGATACATAACCGAGCTGTTTAAAACTAATACAAAGCCTAATTACATCATATTATATTAAGAAAGCAGCAAAATAAACACAAATGTTGCTGGTTGGATATGGAAATGCCAGCAGCTGCTTACCGAGCCTTAGTCATGCTCAATTAAGCTTATTATAATCTTCTTTGTGGCTGCTGAAGTAGCTGATTGTATTAGCTATTAAGGACTCTTGATCATTAAGGATAAAATGACTAAATGTCCTTATTAATGCTGAAAATGCCAACACAGTTCCAGCTGCTCGATGTTGCCTGCATTTCATGAACCAAAACATGTTGTAGAAAATGCCCAAGGACCTCAGTCACTTGCACTCCTCGAACAGTAGCAGTAGATGACCTTAAGATCACAGGGTAACCACCAAATGTCATTGCCTGGAGCTGTTGCAGCTTGTAATAGACCTTAAATTAAACATGAACCCTGATTTCACAGGTTGGGGTTCTGCCAAGGTCGAATTGCACCAATTGGACTTAGGTTCTAAGGCCAAGGCTGCCCTTTGCACAGGCACCAGGGGTAAACATGTAGCTTCCCGTTAATACTCAAAACTCCCCTAGGACCTTTTTGCTATAACAATTCTATGCTTGCTTCAGGAAGGACTTAATCCGTCCTGAATTCCCAGCTAAGTCCCACAGTGTGAAGGACCTGCTAAGGACCTCAGGATAGAAAGTCCTCTCTTCTTTCCTTACAGACTCGATTAACATTGCTGTTGTTGATGGACTCCCATCACCGACACTCGTATTTTTGTACTTTTTCATCATTTTTCAAATTGTTTTTTTTTCTTTTTCTTGTTTTCTTCTTATTCTTCTTCTTCTTCTTCTTCTTCTTCTTCTTCTTCTTCTTCGTCTTCTTTTTCCAATTTTTCCTTTTTTTTCTTTCAAAACATAGAACTAATACGTCATATTACAAGCATGGGTTGTCTTCCATGAAGTGCTTGTTTTAGGTCCCGAGTCTAACCATTCATACCTGATAAATGCCTTTTGTGACTATGTTTTTAGGGGATGTTGATAGTCAATTAGGGATAACTTTTATTGTAAATCTTTATTTATCCCCCTACTTCTCTATTATGCTCGGTGTTGTTGTTTTTGATGAATACTTGCAGATTTGGGAACAAAACACCAGCTTTGGGAACACTTCTGGCAGATTTCAGGACACCACGGGCCTCCAAATGTCAAGAACAGATCGTGACATGAATTTTGAACGAAACGGAGAAGGACCTGACCAACCAGTGGCCACCACAGGCAGCCCGTGATGATCCCCACGGTCCCTGTGTAGGTCGGTTATTTTACTATTGTAGGTCGGTAATCATGCCAGGTGTAACAGTGCGTTGTGAGACCTCGGTTTTTTCGTTCTCTCTCAGGGAGCTAGCGGACTTGGTCATAGAAACTCGGTCAATGGTCGGGATGAGATTGCTAAGGTAAGGATATCGATTTGAAGGGTCACAACGCAAGAAACAAAACTAAGGTCGGTCAAGGAAAGGAAATGGGCTTCAGAGGCTTTTCGGGATGCAAACGGGAATGAGGAAATGGGTTTTGCAACAAGAGAATAATAAGGAGGGAGAATCAAGTGGCAATTCCGTTAGAAAATACCCACCGAGCTTCCTCTTTCGAGGATAGTCCGGATTAACTTCCCCAAAGTCCACCACGGACCCGGAAGGTTAATGAAACAGAATTCCCTAGTTAGTCTCTACTCACTTCCGTGAGTACAGTACTACTATCCCGATTCCAACCTTCTTACTCAAGTGTTGGATGTGTTTGGGGATTTTCGAACCCAAATACATCCACTTGAGGGAAGAAAGGAGTGGGAACTTGATTTCCCAACTAATTACTCACTAATATTGCTAACATAAACCTAATCACCCATTCACACCCTTAATTAACCCCTAACCCATAGGGTTTCTAGCAACTAATGATGATAAAAACTATGCTAACAACATCCAAACCAACCCTAAACATGATTTCTAACATTAAACAACCATAAACAAGCAATATAATGAAATAACAAGCAAAACAATTAAACAAGCAAGAAAGTAATTAGCAAAGTAATTAATAAAAGAGTTAAGGGAAGAGAATACTTATCAAAATGATGCAGATGAACAAGAGAAAGCAATAAAAATATGATCCAACAATCTCTCAATTGTTAGAATACCCAAATCTTCAATAACCACAAATCCTAGGTTGGAATCCACTAATACAAAGATGTAATAATGTCTAAGTAACTAGGTTGGAATCCCCTAAAGTGTCCCCCAAAAAATCGTGAAAAAGGGGTGTATATACAAGTGGAAACAGTTGGCCAAAACGCGCCGTTTCAAGCCGAAACATACGCAGGAAACAGGGGAGGTTGCGGGTGCCACGCCCTGGGTAGCGGGCGCTACCATGCGAAAACGTCCAGGCGATTTTTCCTTCGTAAGACCGTAGGTGCGGTCCAGCTGACCGCAGGTACGGTCTTCCTCGGCCCAGTTGAGGTAGCGGGTGCCACCAGGAGGGTGGCGGGGGCTACCCTACGAAATCTGCCTTGGCGATTATGAGCTTCGAGAGACAGCAGCCAGGGGTAGCGGGTGTCACGCCCAGGGTGGCGGGGGCTACCCTGGTTGTCTTCTTCCCTTTGTTCCTTCCTTCTTTCCAAGGCATATAACACCCGTTTCAAGGATCGTAGTGGGTGTTACCTCACTAATTGACACTAAAGGTAAAGAAAGAGGTCCTGGGTCAACTCCGCCTTGACTCTCGGCTCGGGAAATCACCAAAAATGCTCTAAAATGGTCCTTTTTGCTATGTTTTCGTGTAAAACGCCAAAACCTACAAAATAACCAAAAACATACTAAAAAGCCATGAAAATAAACCCGAAACAAGTCAAAAGCCTAAGAATTAAGGCGTTATTTAGACACAAAATTGGGTCTAAACAAACCCCTACACTTAAACTTTTGCTCGTCCCGAGCAAAACAAACAAAAACAAATAAGAAAACTAAACACCAACTCCTCTATCGTGGGAGGAAACGAGTGCATTTAGCGTTTGCACCAAGCCCTTTGAACCCCCCCGGCAGCCCGGGTGGACGAGGTGGACTCGTGACGGTTTGTAGCGGCTGTACCCACAAAAGGCAAAGAAAAAGGAGAGAGGGAAAGTGAAAACAAAACCGAAGAAAACAAAAAGGAAAGAGAAACAAAAGCTTCGATTCAAAGGATCATGCAACCTTAATTAAGAAAACGTTATTAAGCCTCCAAAAGGAACCGTTATGAGCATCTCACAAGCACCTATCCCAAGCAAAAGTCAGTCTTAAAGATTTTCGATCCCCTACACCTCATGCCAAGCAAAACCCCCTTTGCAAATGTGCTAGTGGGTTCTAACCGAATCCAAAAGACTCCAAAGACTCATGCCCGAGCTCAAAAAAAATGAAATGAACAAGGAAAGAGTTGCCCTTCCTCGCATTTGGTCGCCCTTGGCTTGGTGAGGGCCGTAGGTGATGCAAGGAGAGGCCCCACACTTTTAGAAGCACAAAGTTTCTTTTTTTTGGTTGGTTTTACCAACAAAATTGCTTTTTTTTTTTCTTTTTAAAGGTCGGTATTAGCCTTACTTTCGGGAATTGGACGGCCCATAATGGGGTTTACCCTCCCAACACAGTCTTTTCCATTCACCCCTCCGTCGCAAAGCGATATAGGAGGAGGTTTAAGGGGTATCTCGCACTGCCGATACCGCCCGCAGAGGTTGGCTAAGTGTATCGTGGTTGATGTCATTCAGCGACACGCCCCACTTAGTCTGGTTATTGTAGCTTTTGCTTTCTTTTTCTTTATTTTTTGAACTTAGCTTTTGCTTTTGCTAAACAGAAAAAAAAAAGAACAAGCTCGGACACAAACCCCTAGAATCTTCCGGTTTCAATCTGAACGTGAAAGGAATCGGGGGTCTCACTAGACACTCAATGAAGGGAATCTAAGAAGGTAAGTAATGACTAGTACCCGAGACAAGGTCGAAAGTGCTCAGACCGGTTTCTTTTAAAGAAGATTAAGAACAACTTCTCAATTTCGGCAACAAGATCCAAGAAACAAAGCAAAACAAAGCGAAAACGAAACTGAAAGAAAACTTTTAAGGCTTTCACTCCCTTTTTTTCTCCTTTTTCACACAAATTTTTTTTTTAAATTTTAGGCGAAAACAAAAACAAAAACTAGGTGATCTACCCTTTCAATAGAATATCTCCCGCCCCCCACACTTAAAACGCCATAATGTCCTCATTGTGGGAAGGTGTCATATGAAAAAGGGTAGAGAACCTACAAAAACAAACAAACTGGAACAACTAGCACATAAAAAGTGGTGGCGACCCGAGCGCACACGGCTCCAACAGCAAAATATCCCAACACAAACACTCAAAGGGGCTCGCCACCCAAAAAGAAAAATAAGCATGCGATATGGATCAAGATATATACACAACAAAGAGTGCGGAAAAAGGTTACCTCGGGGTCTTCAATTTGATAACGAACCAATCCGTGATCCAGGAAAACATCACACTTGGATTAGGAATAAACAAGAAAAACATATGAAGTGTGAATGTTAACATGCATAAAAGAAAAAGAACAAAAACAGAAAAATAAACAAGACACTAGAGACTAAAAACTAAAGAAAAGATAAACTATTTACAATATGTACATTGACACTAACTAACCTCAACCCCGAATCTCACTAGTTTGAGGCGGGAATTGAGGGTGAAACAACTCTCATGACTGGCCTAACCAATGATGAAGCAATGAATGCGAGACAACTCTAACCATGGGGACAACGAACTTAACAAAACAAAACTGACCGACACACTTCCCAACTTTCCCATAAAGCGCCCCCCACACTTATCTAACACTAACAGTGTAAATAAAATCAATGAAAAGAGTAAAGTGAGAGCGGGGACACTTACAAATCAATGCTAGAACGTGGATTTAGCAGGGAAGATGAGTTCTTGCTTGAGAAAATGAGCTAAAATGCACAACACAAACAAACAGAATGCAAGAATAGCACACTCATGCAACTCCATGTGTGAATGTGTGTGAAAATTGACGAGAGCTCTTAGTGCAACTAGTGTACTTATGCTTTGACAAATGAAGTGCACCAATTAATCGCACAAAGAACTAATGAATTAGCACTACATATACACAAAGAATACCAAAACAGCACACAAATGCACTTCACTGCGTGGGTGTGTTTGTAAATCAACAAGAACTCATAGTGCTACTAGTGCGTGTGCGTTTCAACAGATGAAAAACAGAAACTAAACACACACAACAATGAGAAAGAACACTCCAATTGAATTCAACACACAATGAGGCAGAATTAAGTGTAGAAAATCAACAAAACCAATCCCTAACTCAACATGAATGAACAACGAACCAATGCAGATGAGAAGGAAAGGATTTCGCACAATTTACACTAAAAATACCTCACTTAGCTGTATAGAATGTGTACTCAAACAATGCTGCACACTTGGACTAGATCTGGACAGAAATTCGAATCCCCAGCAGCAGGTTTTCGCAACAGAGAAGAAGAAATTAGGGTTAGAATACGAAAAATGGAGGGAAGGGTGAGACGAATTGAAAGTTGAGAGGGAAGATTAATTTGGTGTGGGTGAGAGCTTAGTCGTGGTCGCTTAGGGCTGAAGAGAGGGTGAGAGTCGAGTGAGTGAGAAAGGAAATGGGAAAAGTGAGAGAGAAAGTCGGGTTTTAGGGCAAAAATAAAACGCTGATAGTGTCAGGTCTCGGGCGCTACATCTGCTGGGAGTTGGGAATTTGCTGGGCGTGCGTCGATCGCAGGTGTTGTCTTCTTGACCGCAGCTGCGGTCGGCTTCTGGAGCGAGTGTGTTGCTTCGGATGTTTCGGCTGTTGCACACGTAGCGGGTGCTACGTCGATGGTAGCGCCTGGTACCTGCTATTGTACTGTCAATTCCTCCCAAAACAATTCCAACAAAAACCAGCTTCTAAAAACTTCCATACTTCAACACTCATTTTTCATACTTCCTCACATTCAATCTAAAATTTTCCAACTCTCAAACTCCCTCCACACTCATATTCTTTTCAAAACTTCACTCACTCACACTACTTCTTTCACTCCCACTTCAATTTTCTTTATTTTTTTTGAACTCCAACTCTTTTTTTTTTCTATTTTTCACATCATTTTTCACTCTTTTTTTTTCAAACTTTTTCTTTTTGAACTTAGAACTAATACCTCAAATTACAAAGAAAGAAATAAAGAAAAACTAAAAAGACAAGAAAAATAGAAAAACCTAAAAAAACAAAAAAGAAAAATTAAAAAGAAGAAAAAGAAACAAAATTGGAAAAATGCAAAAACTAAAAAATTTGGAATAGGAAACTCAAAAATTATGGGGTGCCTCCCATAGAGCGCTTGTTTTAGGTCCCTAGCTCGACCTAAATACCCGTTTAATTCTACAGAGACGTGGTGCACATGAGAGGTACATATTCAGCTTCTTCCACCATGATCACTTCTTCTTCCTTCCACTCCAAATCCTACCATCTTTGGACAACCTCAAGTTGAGTTGTCCTTCCGGTCGTTTGGTTGACCATGAGCGGGGAAGAGGTGATGATATCTTCGATTTCTTCCAATGTCGCCTCCTCCTCCTTTTCCAACACCTCCTCATCACCTCCGCAAATAGAACAAGGGTCTCCTCCAGTGGTTTGATTGGGTGATGGGGACGAAGAAATAACCTAAGCTCTTCTTCAAGTGGTTCTCCAAATTTCAGACACATGGGAACAATGTTCTCAATCTCTATGTCCTCAATATAAACTTCATCCAATGAGATCTCCCTCCTTAATGGAACAATCTTGAGAGAATCATCACGAGATGTATCTTCAATTTCCTCGGGTTCGAGATATAAAGCGTTGGAATGATCGTTTTCATTCCCATTGTCGGGTTCCACTTCAAGAATATAAGCTTCCTCTTTGTCCTCATGAATAACCGTGGTCACTGAATTGACTTCAACACAAAGCGGCTTGAGAGAAGGTTTCTCAATCGGAACATCATGCCTTAGATCTATATGCTCAACATCCATCAAGTGTTGAATCAACCATTCGGGAAGTGGAATTTGCATTTGGTGTGGATCAAATTGCTCTTCGGAGCATTCATGGATATTTCCTCCCATAAATCTCTTCTCTTTGTTGTTCTTCCTCCTTTTCCTCATCCAACACCCTCTCTTCTTCAACCTTAGCTTCCTCAACCACAACTCCCTCCTCAACGGTCATCTCCATCTCATTCTCTACTTTTTCCTCCAAAACACTATCCTCTACCCAAGAAAACTCATCAACGTCTTCCCCACTCCCTAGATCGACAGAATTTACTTGTATCATTGGAGTCGGTGAAGGTTGGGTGGCTTGAGCTAGTTTGAGTTTGAGACTTTGAATGAAGGCTTGGTTTTTCTCTTGGTCATCCATCATCTTCCTCAACATCAACTCAGCCGAGAATTCTTAGGGTGGTTGAGAAATTTGGGGTGGTACAATGTCTTGTTGAGTTGAATGGGAGGATTCCTCTTGGATAAATGAGTGGTGGTCATAAGGTTGAGAAATGGGGTTGAATGTAGGAGTGATAAACGTGCTATAGTCATAAGCATGCTCTCCAAAATAATGGGAGAAAAGTGGGTTGAAATATGATGGATAGATAGCATTCACACGCTCTACTTGATTAAACTCCCCACATTGATGTTCGGGATGTGGACCCAAACACAGCTTACAAGTATGCATTTTCGGAATAAAAGAAGATATAATGGTTTGCACACCTTGGGCCACTCTCAAATGCTTAGAGGTCTCCTCATTTGCCTTCTCTTTTTGCAATTCGTAAATCCTTCTCATTTGCCTTCTCATTTGCCTTCTCTCCGGGTTCTTGCTTGAAGCTCATAATATCTTGCCGGAGTTTACATGTTTTATCAGCCGGGAAGAATCTTTGAAGAAAATCTCTCTTGAGAGCCTCCCATGAAGAATAAAATCCAGGTGGGCATATATCAAGCCACATCTCGACTTTCCCTTTCAAAGTCAGAGGAAAGAACTTCAACTTTAGATACTCCGAAGATATCCCAGGTATATGCATAAAACTAATGCGCTTCTCGAATCTCTCCATATGAGCAATAGGACTCTCGGAAATATCTCCATGGAACGGGCTGCTTTCAAAAACTTCAAGAAGACACGGCTTGAACTCAAATACCATGTCGGGTGGTAATGGTGGTAAGATGATCGAGTTGCCTCCCGTACTCGAAGATGGAATGGCATATGATAGAAGAGTACGGGGTGAATCAGCTTGGACTTCACCCATTAGGACTTGAAACCTCCTACGATGCTCGGTAGAACATTAGGGCGTACCTACATGCACCAACAAGAACCAATAGAAGCATCAAATTCATCGGGATTAGCGCAAACTAATTTCTAGCGTGAAAGCAATCTCAAATAACCAAAAACCAAGAAACTAAAACTAAGGGCGCTGGCTCCCCGACAACGGCGCCATTTTGTGTAGCAGTGGTTTGTGAGACCTCGGTTTTGTCGTTCTCTCTCAGGGAGCTAGCAGCCTTGGTCATAGAAACTCGGTCAATGGTAGGGATGAGATTGCTAAGGTAAGGATATCGGTTTGAAGGGTCACAACGCAAGAAACAAAACTAAGGTCAGTCAAGGAAAGGAAATGGGCTTCGGAGGCTTTTCGGGATGCAAACGGAAATGAGGAAATGGGTTTCGCAACAAGAGAATAATAAAGGAGGGAGAATCAAGTGGCAATTCCGTTAGAAAATACCCATCGAGCTTCCTCTTTCGAGGATAGTCCGGATTAACTTCCCCAAAGTCCACCACGGACCCAGAGGGTTAATGAAACGGAATTCCCTAGTTAGTCTCTACTCACTTTCGTGAGTAGAGTACTAACTATCCCAATTCCAACCTTCCAACTCAAGTGTTGGATGTGTTTGAGGACTTTCGAACCCAAATACATCCCACTTGAGGGAAGGAAAGGAGTGGGAACTTGATTTCCAAACTAATTACTCACTAATATTGCTAACCCAAACCTAATCACCCATTCACACCCTTAATTACCCCCTAACCCATAGGGTTTCTAGCCACTAATCATGATAAAAACTATGCTAACAACATCCAAACCAACCCTAAACATGATTTCTAACATCAAACAACCATAAACAAGCAAGATAATGAAATAACAAGCAAAACAATTAAACAAGCAAGAAAGTAATTAACAAAGTAATTAATAAAAGAGTTAAGGGAAGAGAATACTTTTCAAAATGTTGTAGATGAACAAGAGAAAGCAATAAAAAGATGATCCAACAATCTCTCAATTGTTTGAATACCCAAATCTTCAATAACCACAAACCCTAGAATAAATCTCTCACTAATCTCTCTCTAAAATCCACTAATACAAAGCTGAAATAATGTCTAAGTAACTAGGTTGGAATCCCTTAAAGTGTCCCCCAAGAAATCGTGAAAAACGGGTATATATACAAGTGGAAACAGTTGGCCAAAACGCGTCGTTTCAAACCGAAACATGTGCAGGAAACAGGGGAGGTTGCGGGTGCCATGCCCTGGGTAGCAGGCGCTACCATGCGAAAACCTCCAGGCGATTTTTCCTTTGTAAGACCGTAGGTGCGGTCCAGCTGACCGTAGGTACGGTCTTGCTCGGCCCAGCTGAGGTAGCGAGTGCCACCAGGAGGGTGGCGGGGGCTACCCTACGAATTCTGCCTTGGCGATTCTAAGCTTTGAGAGAGAGCCGCTAGGGGCAGCGGGTGCCACGCCCAGGGTGGCGGGGGCTACCCTGCTTGTCTTCTTCCCTTTGTTCCTTCCTTCTTTCCAAGGCATGTAACACCTGTTTCGAGGATCGTAGTGGGTGTTACCTCACTAATTGACACCAAAGGTGAGGAAAGAGGTCCCGGGTCAACTCCGCCTCAACTCTCAGTCCGGCTCGTCTCGGGAAATCACTAAAATTGCTCTAAAATGGCAGTTTTTGCTACGTTTTCGTGTAAAACGCCAAAACCTACAAAATAACCTAAAACATACTAAAAAGCCATGAAAATAAACCCGAAACAAGTCAAAAGCCTAAGAATTAAGGCATTATTTAGATACAAAATTGGGTCTAAACACAAGGCATGTCGTGTGTGTACCGACCAAGGCATGTTGCGTGTGTAGGTGGGTTATTTTCGTGAGTAGAAAAGCAAGGCAGCGACGGTTTTTCAGAGGGGATTCATTATCTATCATTTTTCCTTCGTTCTTTGGCCGTAAAGGAGAGAAAAGAGTGTCCTAATACTTCAATTCTAATCCTCTTCCCCACCATCAAGATTCAAGACCGAATCGATTCAAGAGAAACCAATATAGAGATTCGCAAAGGAAAGGAGCGACGTTCGCGGAGAAGGTTCCACCCCCGGGTCGTAAGACTCGATGGGTTGTATTCTTCACAATTCTATTCTTTCTTCTTTAGTTCCTTCTTAGTATTGAGATTTGATTATGTTGATTGGAACTTGTTTCGTGTTTTTCTGGAATATGAGTGAGTAGTTCCTTTTAATTCTAGGGTTTTGCAACCCGAAACAATGTAGTTTGATTTAGTATTATTAGTTTGTGCATGAATTTTTGATTAGAATCAATAGAATGTTGTATTTTCCATCTTTATGAATATTCTTAAGGCCTTGAATATTTGTAAGTTTGAGATTAACCTGAGAAGTACTGAAAGGTGAATTAGGATAGTCTGACTACCAACCTATCTACCTAGGCTTGCGAAATTTGAAAAATGAATAGTAAACTAGGGAATCAATTAGATAACCTCACTTTTGAGACCTTCAATTATGTTTAACCTAAAAAGCATACGAAGGTTGTTAATTAGGTTGTTTAGAATAATTCTATTTAGCATCGAAAGGACGATAGGATTCAGAGGTTGTCGATTCTTGATTCGTTCTTGAATGTATGATTGTGCAAGCTAGGTTTTAATAATCGAACTCTTTGTTATGAAAGCAATTCCCTAGAAATCTTTCTCCCTTGATTGAATCTTTGATTGTTTTTCCCTGTTTTATTAGTTTTATTAGTTTCTAAAGCCTTTCAAAAACCAAAACCTGTCAGCTTAGCAATCCCTGTAGAGATTAGTTTTATGTGCTATTAATTGAGTCCCTGTGGGATCGACCTTGACGTGCTACTACGTACACTGTGCGTTTGCGGCCCTGTCAAGTTTTTGGCGCCATTGTCATGGACTCTGTCTTTTGCAGCCAGTAAACGAACCCTCTTAGGTTGAATAAGTTGTTTTCTTTTTCTTTTTCTTTCTTTTTCTTTTCTTTTTATCTTTTTTTTAAGAAAAACAAAAAAAAAATGGAAATTCTTGATTTTCCCCAATTTGAGCAGGAATTATTTGGCACTAATTTGAGCGATTACTTGCTTGTTATGTTCCATGTTGTTTTGTGCCTGGAAAATCAAATGCTCTTGACATTGTTGCTTTGGGAGTGAATAGTGAAACTCGTACTCTGTTAGAGTATTTTGGTTTTCATGCTAAAACTGTTGATGACGCTTGGAGTTTGCTTGAGTGGCTTGCACGTGATACTCTTGATTTTGAAATTTCTTATTGTGCATCTGGTTACTCTCACCCCAATCCTTGTGCATCTCATGCTAGATTATATACAAACCCCATTATTTGTCTCCTTGTCGTTTATGTAGTTCTTTTGACCATGATGATTCAACATGCCTCGACTTAGCTAGACTTGAGATTTTGATGAGGGCAATGCTAGAGCAACAGGATAAGTTAGAAGCTAGTCTAGAGGAAATAGAGGAAATAGTTTACTCTTCCGAGTCATCTGTGTCAATTGTTACTGATGGTGTCTTTGTTTTTCATAATGCATCCTTACTTTTTTCTTAGTCGACGGGGTTTGAGGTGAGTGATTCCAATGGGTTTGATGTTAGGTATGATGATGATGTTTGCCATGAGTCAATTGATGCTATTGATGAGGAGTCTTGTGAGTGATTTGTGGATGGATTAGATCCTTCAAGCAAGGAATTTGATGATGTACTCCATGGTTCTACACTTTGTTCACCACCTTCCTTTGCCCCTAAGAACCTTGAGGAGCCCATTCCCTGTGAAAAGACCATTGATGTTCATGTTGATGTGGGATGTAAGGTTGACTCTTGTGATGTGACTGTGATTGAGAGGACCAACAATGTTCTTAATTTTTCCTTATGCACTTTAGGAGGGTTTCATCCCTATCTTGATCCATATTGTAAATGCCTAGAGGACTGAACTAGAAAAATCATGTGGACAACTTATTTTGATTCTTTTGATTTTTCTAGTACTATTGACTTATTTGAGAGAGTGCAACTAACATTCTTTACCATGAGTATTTTGTTGCTCTCTTATCTGCTGGCTTGTGAACCGCATGCTGCGGAGTTTGACAAGCTTCTAAAGGCTTTGACTGCATCTAAGGTGAGTTTCGTCTAGCTAAAGACGTTACACTAACGCTTCTTTGGAGGCAACCCAAGCATTTAATTTCTTTATTAGGTTTCATTTTGTTTTATTTTGCTGTGATCACGAAAATCCCTCCGATGACTTATACTTTAGGAGGAGTGTGTTTGGATTGTCATTGCAAGCATATTATTGGGAATTTTTGGCTAGATGTAGATGATAGGAGAGACTTGGTTGTTTATTTGATTTAGGTTGCTTGTCTTGTTTCTGATTCATCTAGTCTTGATTGATTCTTGTGCATGATAATGAAGTTCTTGTATTTGGTACATCAAATGAACTAGTTGCAGTGACTGTGGTAGGTTAACTTGTGAGACTTTTTGAGCCTAAAAGACTATCATTTTTATAGTCTCATTTTCTTTTGAGTGTAACCTTACCATGTTTGCATCTCTAGAACTTGATTTGATTCAATTGAAACTGCATTTGACTTGTGCATAGTATTAATATGATTGAGGCCCATTTTGTAGCCACATAGCCAAAAAGCCACCTAACAATATGATCCCTTTTTGCCAGCCCTTTACTAACCATTTTTCCTGTCATGTTGTTTAGCCTATATTGCGGGCCCTTGGCCTATTCTTAATTCCATACCTTTTTAGCCAAGTTAGTGGAACAACAATTCAGTTGGGGCAGTTTTGTAGTCTTTTTGTTGGTGACTTCCTTGGTTAGAGTGCTCGATGAGGGGAGCGTTGTAATAACCCGAAGAAAATCACCCCCTTAATACGTATTAATTAGTTTAAATAATCAAGGTTAGGAATAAATCACGATTAATTAAAAGCGTGTGTTCCATTTTTCTAACCCAGTGTATGTTTTGCAGGACTTGAACAGCGCCACGATCGATTTCGAATCAGTTCTAAATTTTATTCTTCCTTACAAATTCTCCCCAATGACTCTTATGATACTCTTAATCGTTTATGAATTCTATTTTTTTTCGGTATCGATATATCTTTTTGGGCTCCTTTTTAATTCGAATAAACTAGAAAACAATTATGAGAAATTATAAGGAGGGTTATGTTTATATTTACTGTTGTTGTCGTTAATGTACGTTTTATGGTATTATAAATTTAGGGAAATTGAAATTTGGGAGATATAAGTGTAAGAGGAGTGAATTAAATTAAGGAAATTGAATTTTTATTTTGGCCATTTGGGTTGGACGAGAGGAAGAGAGGAGGAAGGAGTTGGGCTTCCATCTTAGTATTATGTATATATTAAGTTAGGAGGGAGTATTATTAGATGAATTGAAATACAATACCTCACTCTTGCTCTCACTCTCTCTTGTGTCCCTCATCTGCCGAGCCTCCCCTCTACCTCCCTGCTGCTGCTGTCGCCGACCCAGCCGGCCAACGCCGGTGTCTCTTTTCCTGCCACCGCCGCCCCACCGCATCATTTCCATCATCATCTCTCATCCTCCTTCACCGCTCTTTCATGTGTAAACTCCCTATCTTGTTCCGCATCATTTTATGGTTAGAATCTGATTTTGTATTAGAACTTGTGTTGATTTCAGAGATGACTTTGTGGTTCTAGTAATTAGCCAAGGAAAAGTAAAGGGTTCAAGCTTCAAAGAGAGGAATTTGGGTAAGTATAATGATTCTTGGTTATTTTAGTGTTGAGTGAGTGAAATCCTTGCAAATAATGAGCATGCATGTGATTTTTAGTAACTTAATTCTCTATGGAAGAAAGGAAATTTGATTTAAGTGAAATTCATACTTGTAGATTAGTTCTAGAATAAGTAATATGAAGACTTTAAGGGGTGCATGTTAGTTTAAGATTGGGATTTAAGAACTAGAAGATGTGGTGATCTTGCATGAACTTAAGATGGTTTTAAAGGTAGTTTTATGAATTTTTTTAAGTCTGGAAATTATGCATGTGATTGCTAATTTATGTTTTAAGAGAGGTTTAGGTCAAATCACATGAGTTTAAGTGTGCATGTCAATGATTTATTAAGAATGCAATCTGGTTGGGAAATTGCTTTTCCAAAAAGGAAGGAATGTGATTATGGGCTAATTTATGGTATGGATAAAAGTGTTAGCTAACACTTGGTTTTTGTAGCTCGACATTTCGATATATATTTTGAAAGTTATGGCCAAAACCGTGAGATGACGTCAATCGGGGAACATTACGTAGTCAGTTCAAAGATGTTTGCTTTTCGTCGGGTTAGAGTCTTCTTTGGTTTAAGTGTTGAACATAAAAGTTGTAGGGGAAACTTTAAGCTTTCTAGAAAGGTATAATGAATATTTATAGGACATCGGGAGTGAGAGTTATGAGTTCCCAACTCGAGGCTAATAATTTGAGGTTACCCATAATGTGTTTTTGTGACTGCCTGTATTCTTGGCCAAAATCTGACCCTTTCCCACGCTCAAATCAACTTGAGGTTACAATGGAAGTTGAGTTATGTATTACGAGCTTTCCACAGATAGCTTACCCGTTCCGTACAGATAAGTAGAGCTCGAGTTACGATTTTCTGAATAATTGAAATTTAAATGGTTATTATTCCAGACAGCTTGTAAAGATGTTAGTTTTCACCCTCCTAAGCCTCGTTTACAGCTTTCATGGCCAACTACAAAGTTGGAGTGTGTAATTTGAGCTTTCTGGAAAGTCCATTTATGCCATGATATGATATTTGGGGGATAAGTTATGTTATAAATACGCCTTAGAAATCGAGTTCATTATTGCTATTCTTAGAAAAATTACTAAGTAATTCCTCCATAACACCACCTAAGTTAAGTCCTAATTCATGATTTCTTTTCTTTTAAAGTCCCTCCACAAGATCGTTGCACTACTGTTTAAGTCTCTGCCCGTCCAGTTAGTGTTTTTATGTCTTCAGGTACGTATATTGCTAGTAACTTCTAAGTTAAACTTATGAATTATTCATATCATACATACCATATCTATTCTATGATTTACGTCATCCATGATAATTCCGTGCTTCTTGTTCAAAAGTAAGTATGTTTTATGTGGCTTTATGTACCCAAGTTTGGTTTATTCTTTTATGCCTATTTCATTATATTTACTCTAATATTCATGCTTTTATGCAAACGTCTTATGTTAAGTCCATACTTTTATATTACGAGTACCTCAAGAATCATATTCCCTTACAAGAGCAAATTATGTTCAAGAGATTTTAAGGATATCTTCAAGTTACGAATAAGAGTGGTTAAGGATTAAATGGTATCAAGTTTCCAAGGTTAAAGTTTTGAGTGTTCCAAGCTTAAGAAGGGTCTCCGACCATGTTTATGGTGCCTTAGTGCACACCATTATACCCGTGCCCTAGCGCACACCAGGAAACTCGTGCCATAGTGCACACCATGATAATCGTGCCTTAGTGCACCCAGGGAAAAACATAACTTTAGTGTCTTAGATGCACACCATGGAAATCTGGCCAGTATAGGATAATTATCAACCATTCGGATATCCCGATCGGTCCGAGTATATGCGCATACGGTGGCTTAGCCGATGATCCCAAGTAGGGGACCTTCAAGAGAATAACATGACAACCAAGTCTAAAGTTCTTAAGTTACTCAAGTTTTTTGAGTCAAAGTAAAGCTTTATGAGTTACATGCCAAAGTTTTATAAGTCTTGGTTTATAAGGATTTAAGGTCAAGTTTATGTTATGGCTTCGTGGGTGCTGTAGGCTAAGTCATGTATGATTTAAGTTTCTTTTGAAACTATGTTATATTATTTTTAATGTTATATTATTTTTAATGTTATATTAATTTTTTTTTTATGGAAGGAACTCATAAGTATGTTTTCGTTTAAGTTATGAGTTAAGTTACAGGTTAAGTTATATTATTCATGTACAGGTTAACTTATGGTCATGCTTTGTAAGTTATGTTATTGTTTATTGTTATGGTTATTTATGTAGCTTTTAAAATGATTTTGGAACCGCGCTAATTAAATAAAAATATCTACGAAAAGATTCTTACGTTATCGGGGATATACGTACTGAGTTATCTCACTCTTCAAAGTTTTAGGTATTCGTTTTGTTGGAGGAAAGGGAGTAAACGGTATATGAAACAATGGAGACTCGCTCGGATAACGCTAAGAGTTGTGGCTTAATACTCACTTTCCTTAAGAACTATTTACGATACCGTAAATGTTCAAAGGGATAAAACTTAGTACTTGTAACACTCAAGAATAATAGTTTCTCTCTTGAATCACTCAAGTATAGCTGCAGTCTAGACAAGAATGAAGATGTGATTGCTTAGAATGGTGTCTCAAATAGCTTGATAATGCCTCCTATTTATAGGAGGTTTCCAACCCCCTTAGGATACCCTAGTCAAAGGACAATCAAGGGACTTTAATGGAGGATCATAATCTTAATATGACATTGACCAAGTCAAGTCATATAGCTGTTGGAATATCATTATAATCCAAAAAATTGCTCCGGGGTGCCATACATTCCCTAAAACTGGCTACTTGGGGACCACATTATTATTTTTTACTCTTTGGGGACCAGATTGATTGTTTGTTTGTGTTGTCCCTCGTCAAACTCTGGCCTATCGTTGACAGCAGTGAGCACCCAACAATAGCAAATTCAAAGAGAGTAGCTTTTCAACAGCATCCTCCCATCGACATCAACAATGGAGTCGCTCAATTCTGAGCTGATTTTGGCAATCCTTGACTTGCTCCAAGATGACCCATTATCCCTCAAATACTTCTCCATCACTTGCAAATCATTCCACACTCTGGAATCTCAACACCGGAGATCTGCCTGTCTTCTCCGGCCGGACCTCGTCGGCGGCATCCTCCGGCGATACCCACGGCTGTCTGAGTTAGACTTGTCTCTCTGCCCACTCGTCGACGATGCCCTCCTCAACACCATCGCATCCTCCCTTCCTTCCCTCCTCTCCCTCAAACTCACCCGATGCTTAGGGTTCTTAACTTGAAATGGTGCTTGCGGATTAGTGATTTGGGGGTTGGACTTGTTGCTCTCAAATGGTTTTGCAAGAAGAGGAAAAAGATGGGTGGAGGGTGGTGGTCGTCCCGAAGAAGAAGAAAGAAAAAGAAAGGGAGGAGAGAGAAAGAAAAAAATGGAGCCAAATAGGGTTATTTTTGTCAATTCATCTATCTAAATCTATTTTGTGTTGACTCCGGCTAAATTCACCGGATTTTCACCGGAAAAACCCAAACCAGCAAGTTTTAACAACAATCTGGTCCCAAAAGAGTAAAAAAAAAATAATGTGGTCCCCAAGTAGCCAGTTTTAGGGAATGTATGGCACCCCGGAGCAATTTTTTGCATTATAATCATGCTTAATTATAATATCAAACACTAATTACACAAAATCATATACCTGTTAGCATTTAAAACAGTCCTCGACTCCAACACGGTCCGTGTTGGGTGCAACACGACCCGTGTTGAGCCCGGGAACATTTCCCTTGCTCTCTGGAAAACAACACGACCCGTGTTGTTTCCAGTTTCACCCGTGTTGATCATATTCTTGATGTTTCACTTATATATGATCCTTATACTTGATATACATAATTCTTTAGGCTATACAATTATCTTATACTCTTGAAATATTTCCAAGAATCCCTCGCTATTTCAAGAGTATGTGAAACCCTTGAAATAACCTTAATTAAGGAGCTTATACCCCCGCTATTTGAGATATACCTTAACTTGTGATCACCAGGGAAACTCACAAAACATATGACTAATGAAAAGTATATTACTCCTTGAACTTTTCATTTAGTGTATATGTGCCAAAATTGAATCCAAATAGCAAAGCAGACATAGCTTTGAACTTAGGATTTACATAGACGAACTATACCCATAACACACATACATTTTTAATCTTTAGTGTAAATACCTTGACACTATTATCCGGCCTTGTGTCCTTATCCTTCATAAGTGTTTTTGAACTTTAGCTCGTAGTTCCTTTATACGACCACACATTACACTTATATAGGTAGACTTCGTAATAGTACCACCCCTGTAATTAGGCTTTCTACAAAGTCCATTAAGAGTACTACTACTTAACCTCTTATCATTACAGATTTTCTAAGCATCACTTAACCTTGGGATAAAAACGATGCTTCCTACTAATTAAAACAACTCCATACACATTTGAACTTTAAAAATTGGTGGTATTCCAATTCATAAAGTTGAATCTTTGTTGTGATTAGTAGATGTTTGAGCTACACTTAAACCCATCCCCTTTGAAGTACTTTTTATCAAATCTCTAGAAAACCCTTTGGTTAAAGGATCGGCTAAGTTTTCCTTTGATTTGATATATCTTGAAGTCACTACTCCATCCCTTATATGTTGATGTATATAAGCATGCCTCAAACCAATGTGCCTTGACTTACCATTGTAAACATAACTTTACACAACATCGAGAGTAGTTTTCCAATCACAATGAATTGTGATTGGAGCCATTGGCTTATACCAAACCGGTATTTCCAACAATAAGTTCCTTAACCGTTCTACTTCCTTACAAGCAACATATAATGCCACTAATTCTGAAGACATAGTGGAATCCGCTATATTAGCTTGTTTCTTAGAACCCCAAGAAACCGCTCCACCTCCTAAAAGGAACACCCATCCACTGGTAGAGGAGAAATCTCCTTTATTTATCCAACTCGCGTCCGAGTATCCTTCTAATACCGAAGGTTCTCCCTTATATGTGAGTTGATAACTTTTAGTACCAGCTAAATATCTTAATACTCTCCGAATTGCAAACCAATGCATATTACTCGGATTACTTGTAAACCTACTTAACATGCCAATTGCATAAGCAATGTCTAGCCTTGTACTTGTCATAACATACATAAGACTTCCTATCAACTTAGCATACTCAAGTTGATTAACCGGAGAACCCAAATTTTTCTCTAGTTTCTTACTTGGATCATAAGGTGTCATTGCCGGATATATCTTATCACCTCCAAAATTATTCAATATTTTCTCAATGTAATGCTCTTGAGATAGACTTATTCCATCATTATTTCTAATGATCTTAATACTAAGAATTACATCCGCTTCACCCATGTCCTTCATAGAGAACTTTGAGGATTAAAATTCTTTGGTCTTATTAACTTGTTCCATGTCGGTCCCAAAGATCAACATGTCATCAACGTATAGGCATATAATCACCCCTTTTCCATTCTCAAACTTAGAGTATATGCACTTATCCGATTCATTGATCTTATATCCACTTGAAAGCACTACTTCGTCAAACTTTTGATGCCATTGCTTAGGTGCTAGCTTAAGTCCATATAAGGACCTTATAAGTTTACAAACTTTCTTTTCTTGACCTTCAACAACAAACCCTTCGAGTTGTTCCATATACACCTCTTCTTCTAGTTCTCCATTTAAGAATGCCGTTTTGACATCCATTTGATGGATAACTAGCTTATTGATAGTAGCTAAAGCTAACAATACACGTATTGAAGTTATCATAGCCACCGGTGCATATGTATCAAAGTAGTCAATACCATACTTTTGAGTAAAGCCTCTTACAACCAATCGAGCTTTATACCTCTCAACGGTACCATCCACTTTTCTTTTCCTTTTAAAGATCCACTTAGAGGTAATTGGTTTACTTCCTGGAGGAAGGTCAACCAATATCCAAACGTTGTTTTCCACTATAGAATGAATCTCATCTTGTACCGCTTCTTTCCATAAAGAAGCATAATGAGATTGCACAGCTTCTTTAAAAGTTTTAGGATCCTTATCTATATTGTATATACATAGGGTCTCACTTTCAATTGAGTCCCTTGAACCTTCTACTAAATAAACATAGAAGTTCGAACCAAAATCTTTTGGTTTCCTTGATCTTTTACTCCTTAATTCAACACTTTCATCTTCTTCATCATGAATAACATCATGACTCAAAAGATTATCTTGTATGGATATACCCTCATGATTTTCATCTTGAGTTTCAATTAGAGGAACAATATTTTGAGTTATATCTTTAGGTCTAGGAATTGAAGAGAATCTAGTCTCATCAAAAATTGCATCTATTGATTCCATTACGGTATTCACCGAAATGTACTCATTTGGCTCAACCACCAAAAACCTATAAGCTTTGCTATCTTGAGCATAGCCTATAAAGATGCACTCAATTCCTCTTTCACCTAATTTTCTTTTCTTAGGTTCCGGGACTCTTACAATAGCCCTACAACCCCAAATCTTAAAATACTTAAGACTTGGCTTTCTTTTGTTCCATAACTCATATGAGGTACTAGAATTCCCTTTGAATGGAACTCTATTCAAATATAACAACTCATTAACATGGCTTCACCCCAAAATCCATTACTTAAACCGGAGTTAGACAACATAGAGTTCACCATTTCTTTTAAAGTTCTATTTTTCCTTTCCGCAACCCCATTTTGTTGTGGTGTATACCGGGCGGTTGTCTCATGAACAATGCCCGTTTCTTGGAAAAAATTTGGATCATAAAATTCCCCTCCCCTATCGGATCTTAAAGTCTTAATCAAGGTCTCACATTGAAGTTCACTTCTAGTTTTGTAAACTCTAAACTTTTAAAGTGTTTCATCTTTAGAACTCAAAAGATAAACTTAACAATATCTAGAATAATCATCAATGAAAGTCACATAATACTTCTTACCACCCATAGAAGGTGTACTATGAAAATCTGTCAAATCACTATGAATTATATCAAGCAATTTAGAAGTTCTTTTTATACCTGAGAATGAACTTTTAGTGATTTTATTAAGCATGCATGTCTTACACTTTTCTATGTCATCATTCAACTTAGGAATCAAATCAAGATAAGACATTTCTTTCAACTTTGAAAAGTTCACATGTCCTAATCTAGCATGCCATAGAAAAGATTTATTCAAAATAGACACATGCATATAAGCGGAAATCATGCCATCTTTATTACTTTTCGCATTCATTTTAAACATATCCCCATAAGCATATCCCTTCCCTACAAATGTCCCACCCTTGGAAAGTACATAGTTATCTCCATCATACATTTGCATAAAACCAATTTTGCTAAGGAGATAAGCGGATACAAGATTCTTACAAACTTCTGGAGCTAAATACACATCATTTAAAAGCAAAGATTTACCGGAAGTGAAAACAAGTTCCACTTGCCCAATGCCTTCAACTTTCACCGGATGGTTGTTGCCCATGTAGAGTTTCACACCATCAACCGCCGGTTTGAGAGTCTTGAATAAACTCTTGTCAATACAAACATGCCTTGACGCACCCGAGTCTATATACCAATCATTACAACCAATGGATACCATGTTAATATGTTCCTTAATCATGGATACAAAGGAATTGGATTCCTTTTCTTACTCTTGCCCTTAAATGTATCTTTGTTCAAAAGACCATGCTTCTTTTTCCATTGGTAACACTCTCTCTTTGTGTGCCCCGGTTTGCCACATTCCCAACAAACTTGCTTAGGCTTTTAAATTCCCTTGCTAGATTTGTTGTGGCTCTTGTTCTTATTCTTGTTTCCCTTATTCTCTTGCACCATATGGACCTTAGATTTCTCTTTGGTACCATCTTGTAGGCGTAACTCCTCTTCAATGCGAAGATGGTTAGCCAAACCTTCAAGAGACATAGCCTCTTTCCGGTGCGTGAGAGCCCTTTTCGTCTCATTCCAAGAAGAAGGTAGCTTGTCAATAATAGAGGATACGATTATAGTTTCATCCATGTTCAACTTGTGTTGCTTGAAGTTACTCAAAATACGTTGAATCTCATGGAATTGGTCTAGAATTTTCCTATTATCATCCATCTTAAATTTCATGAATTGACTAACAAGAAAATTCTTACTTGACGCATCTTTCGACATGTACTTAGCTTCAAGCATCTCCTAAAGCTTCTTTGCCGTCTCCACATGTTGATAGACATCGAAGAGGGTGTCGCTCATCCCGTTGAGAATGCATCCTCTACAAATGTAGTCGTCATTCTCCATCTTGAGCCTTTGCCGAGTAGCCTCCGCATCTTCAACGGGCACCTTGTCTTTTCCTTGTTCCTTGCCTCCATCACCCGTGGAAACCTTGCCAGTTGCATCTTCTTTTGGAGAATCCTCGGTTGTCACCTTCTCGGCCGAAAGATCTTGAATCACCTTGGGAGAAATCTCAATGTTAGGCACATATGCCACAGTGAGAGTTGTTAGCAAGAAACACATCTTGCTTTGCAACCGTCGGGAATCCACTCCTTCAAAGCGCTCTAGCTTTTGGAAATTGCTAGACATATCACGAAGCGAGGCCATTACTAATTAGTTCTTAAGATTGTTGGAGGAAAAGGAGTAAACGGTATATGAAACAATGGAGACTCGCTTGGATAACGCTAAGAGTTGTGGCTTAATACTCACTTTCCTTAAGAACTATTTACGATACCGTAAATGTTCAAAGGGATAAAACTTAGCACTTGTAACACTCAAGAATAATAGTTTCTCTATTGAATCACTCAAGTATAGTTGCAGTCTAGACAAGAATGAAGATGTGATTGCTTAGAATGGTGTCTCAAATAGCTTGATAATGCCTCCTATTTATAGGAGGTTTCCAACCCCCTTAGGATACCCTAGTCAAAGGACAATCAAGGGACTTTAAGGGAGGATCATAATTTTAATATGACCTTGACCAAGTCAAGTCATATAGCTGTTGGAATATCATTATAATCATGCTTAATTATAATATCAAACACTAATCACACAAAATCATATAGCCGTTAGCATTTAAAACAGTCCTGGACTCCAGTTTCACCCGTGTTGTTTTCAGTTTCACCCGTGTTGGTCATATTCTTGACGTTTCACTTATATATGATCCTTATACTTGATATACATAATTCTTTAGGCTATATAAGTATCTTATACTCTTGAAATATTTCCAACACGTTTTAGTAACCTGGGCAAATAAGAAAAGGAAAGCCTTGGAAGGACGAAACCTTAGAGCATCTTAAGGAGATTGAAGGTGGTTAACAGCACTTTCTGAAGGAATGAGAGAAATCACAGTTATTGTGGCTTGTATGATTTTTATTGGGTTGCTTTATGTTGTTTTGCGGTGGTTTAAGTTAAGTTATGTCTTGATGATACATGTATGAAGTTGGTTTTGGGTTGGATGTTTTTGTTGTGTTTTAGTCTCAGCCTTGTCCACCTCCGTGGACGGCGGTGATACTCTCAGGTGTTGATCCGCTGCTAATCATTAGGCTAGGTGAATCATTAGCTTATTCTTGTGGTTAGTAACCTGGGGGAGTTACAGTTGTGGTATCAGAGCAAAAAAAAATTGGAGAAATACCTTTGGGATATCTTTAGGTGTTGAGGAAAGAGCATATGATAAAGCTAGAGGTAATCAAGCAATATAAAGGATAGGATCAGAGTTTATATGCAGGTGATCTTTTAGAATCCAAGTACATAAGGTACTTGCAGAAATGCTTGAGTCTTGTTCTAAGTTGAACTATGAAATTCGTGGTACGAAAAAGTTCTAAGTATGTGCATGGTGGTATGAAAAGACCTAGGGAATAAAGAGGTATGCAAGAATATGGGGAAACATTAAGGTTAGGTTGAAATTTTAAGTTCAAGATTTATTACAAGTCCACAAGTTTAACAAGGTTTTGTAAAGGATGATGTTATGCATGCTCATAAGAAATGTTAAGATATATAATGATGTGATGTTATAAATTTGAGGTCAATTGTGATACATGAAGTTGGTTAAGACTTGATATGGTTATGGGTTTCGTCCGGGTAAGTTATGATACAAGTTTATGCCGATAGAATGGTTGTTTTATTTTATTAATTTTAAATTGTTATATGATATGTTAGATGGCTGACTCCGAAATGCCAAACCCTTAGGTAATGTTTATGAAACCGGAGAACCGTCTTTCCTCGCGCACTATGAAGTTAATGGAGGCTTATCGTACGCTGAGAGAGAATCTGAACTCTCAATATCACGACCCGATGAAGAGGGCTCACTGTCTATTAGTGACTCTACCGCACGCGAATCCCTGGACTTGGTCCCGGCACAAGTACCACGATTTTGACGCTGGATAAGGCCGGAAGATATGCCAAAGACGCTTAAGGCCTAACAGATCCCTGGACTTGGTATAAACTCGTTAGTGACTCTACCGCACGCGGATGTCAAGTAAAAGCTGTCTTTGATATTGAGTCCTTATGAGCTGCCAAGTTCAACGAGCTGGCTTGTTTCACGTCATAGTACGTGTCTACCGAGCGCATGAGAATTGCTAGGTTCGATAGTGGCTTGACCCGTACTTACGAAGCCATCTGGCAGGTCAGCCCTTCAATACGATGCAAGAGTAGTACGAACGTGCAGCTGAGGTGGAAGGAGTAAAGAAGGAGCTGAGGAACGTTATCAAGAAAAAGGGCGCTCTTGAATGTCCCTCTTAGGATACCAAAGGAAGGTTTTCTTGCAGATTTTATCATAATAGACATAGCTGAATTTGATATTATCTTAGGCACGGATTGGTTTGCCAAGCATGGAGCCGAGATGGAATATGATGAAGGAGTGGTTATGCTGCGAATTCAGTTAGAAGGAAAGATTCATTTCAAGGGTGAATCTAAAAAGCCCAACTTCAGGATAATGTTTTGGTGAAGGCGAGAAAGCTTATATGCCAAGGAGATGAAGGATACTTATGCTATGTAATGGGAAGTAAGTCGAAAGAGCTGAAAATCGAGGATATCCCCGTAGTAAGGGATTTTCCAGATGTTTTTCCCGGAGAGTTGACTTGCTTACCCTCGAGGAGGGAAAGGGATTTTGAAATAGAGCTAGTACCGGTACACAACCAATATCAAAGGCGCCGTATCGTATGACACCCGTCGAGTTGAAAGGGCTCAAGACCCAACCGGATAAGTTGATTTAGTTAGGGTTCATAAGGCCAAGTGTGTCTCCCTAGGGTCAGCCAGTTGTGTTTGTTAAGAAAAAGCATTGAAGCCTGAGGCTGTGTATCGATTACCGGGAGTTAAATAAGGTCACTATCAAGAACAAGTATTTGTTGCCCCGTATTGATGATTTATTTGACCAGTTGCAAGGGGCAGGCCTGTTTTCCAAACTTAATCTAAGGTCTGGACATCACCAGTTGAGGATAAGGCCGGAAGATATACCAAAGACAGCTTTTAGGACCCGTTATGGGCACTACGAGTTTATAGTGATGCCTTTTGGGCTTACCAATGCACCGACAGTTTTTATGGATCTCATGACTCGAGTTTTAGACCCTATCTGGATAAGTTTGTAGTGGTCTTTATTGACGATATTTTGATTTACTCAAAGGCTCGAGAAGAACATGAACGACATTTAAGAATAGTGTTGCAAACTCTGAGAGAACATCAACCATAGGCTAAGCTGAAAAAGTGCGAGTTATGGTTGGAGGAAATAGCCGTTTTAGGGAATACAGTGACCTAAGAAGGGATCAAAGTTGACCCACAAAAGGTTGAAACGGTCATAAACTGGGTTAGACCCCAACCAATACCGAAGTGATGAGCTTTTTAGGTATGGCAGGCTATTATAGGCATTTTATACAAGGTTTTTCTACGATTGCCTTGACGTTGACCAGTCTATTGAGAAAGACTACCAAGTTTGAATGATCAGAAAAGTAGGAGAAAGAATTTCAAGAACTCAAAACGAGACTCACATCGGCCCCAATCTTGGCCTTGCCAATGGAAGGGAAAGAATATGTCATATATAGCGACGCGTCCAGACGAGGGTTAGGATGTGTCTTGATGCAAGATAACAAAGTCATAGCTTATGCCTCTCGACAACTGCAGCCATACGAGCTGAATTACTCTATTCATGATGTAGAATTAGCGGCAGTAATTTTCTGCTTTAAAGATTTGGAGGCATTATTTATACGGTGTTTCCACCAAAGTTTTCACATATCATCAGAGTGTCAAATACATTTTCACTCAGAAATAGTTAAACTTAAGGCAAAGAAAATGGTTGTAGTTCATCAAGGATTATAACTTAGACATTCAGTACTGTCCAGGAAAGGCCAATTCAGTAGTTCATGCCCTGAGTAGAGAAAATCAGCACGACACCGATGCGCCAAAGATGGCCAAATCGAAGCTCAGCCAGGAGATTCAGAAAGCAGGGATTGAAGTAGTCCCGCTAAATGATGTAAAAGCACAGTTGACGGGACTTCAAATACGACCTTCTATTTTGGATGATCATTTCAGGTATATCAGTGCAGGAATAGAATAAGGAAAAATGCCAGGGTTTTTGGTCCATGAAGATGGAACCTTAAGATTCCAAAATCGTCTATGTCTGTCTGCGAGCCGAGATATACGAGAAAGGATTCTATACAAAAGGGCACAACACCCATACTCAGTCCACCAAAGAGGTATTAAGATGTGCCCAGACATAGGAGAGAAGTTCTGGTGGCCTAACATGAAGAAGGACATCACCAATTTTTTTTGTAGACAAGTGTCTCACATGTAAAATGGTGAAAATAGAGCATTAGCGACCGGTAGGAGAACTAAGGCCATTGGAGTTCCCTACATGGAAATGGGACTCAACATCTATGGATTTTATCATGGGCTTACCCTTAACGGTCACGAAGAAGAACGCGACATGAGTGATCGTGGACCGATTGACCAAATCTTCCCATCTCATTCCGATCGATGAGAGTTGGAAGATCGATAAGTTAGCAGATAATTATGTGAAGGAAGTGGTAAGGTTACACGATATTCCTAAAGACATAATCCCTGACCAAGACACCAGGTTTCAATCCCGATTTTGGGCAGCTCTGCAGAAGGCGTTTGACACCACGTTGAGCTTCAATAGCTCGTATCATCCAGAAACAGATGGTCAGTCAGAAAGGGTAAATCAAATAGTAGAAAATATGCTTCGGGCATGCGTCCTAGATTTTCAGGGAACTTGGGAAGAGTTCTTGCCACTGGTGGAATTATTCTTACAACAATAGCTACCAAGCTACGATCCAAATAGCACCTTTTGAAGCCCTTTACGGTCGTAAATACCGATCCCCTTTATGTTAGAACGAACTAGACGAAGCTCTAGTAGTGGGTCTCGAGATGACACACAATATGATGGATTAAGTAGGGGCTATCTAGCAGCATATCAAGACCACCCAGAGCCGACAGAAAAGCTATGCCGACTAGAGAAGGAAACCTTTAGAATTTCAGCCGGGAGATAAAGTGTTCCTCAAGGTTTCACCCACTAAAGGGGTGCATAGGTTTGATAGTAAAGGAACACTAAGTCCTCGGTATATTAGGCCTTATGAGATTATTGGAAAGATTAACCCGGTCGCATGTAGGCTTGAATTAGTTATAGAGTAAGAGCATATTCATGATATGCTCGATGTTTCTCAGTTGCGAAAATATGTACTAGACCCGAACCATGTAGTTGAACCCAAGTCGATGGCAATCACAGGAAATCTATCATATGAAGAAGTGTCGGTTCAGATTCCAGACCGAAGGGTCAAGCTTCTACGCTCTTAGGGGATCCCTTTAGTAAAAGTAAAGGGTTCAAGCTTCAAAAAGAGGAATTTGGGTAAGTATAATGATTCATGGTTATTTTAGTGTTGATTGAGTGAAAGCCTTGCAAATAATAAGCATGCATGTGATTTTTAGTACCTTAATTCTCTATGGAAGAAAGGAAATTTGATTTAAGTGAAATTCATACTTGTAGATTAGTTCTAGAATAAGTAATATGAAGATTTTAAGGGGTGCATGTTAGTTTAAGCTTGGGATTTAAGAACTAGATGATGTGGTGATCTTGCATGAACTTAAGATGGGTTTTAAAGGTAGTTTTATGAATGTTTTAGGTCTGTAAATTATGCATGTGATTATCAATTTGTGTTTTAAGAGAGGTTTAGGCCAAATCACAAGAGTTTAAGTATGCATGTCAATGATTTATTAAGAATATTGCAATCTAGTTGGGAAATTGTTTTTCCAAAAAGGAAGGAATGTGATTCTAGGCTAATTTATGGCATGGATAGGTAGATAAAAGTGTTGGCTAACACTCGGTTTTTTTAGCTCGTCGTTTCGATATATATGTTGAAAGTTATAGCCAAAACCGTGTGATGATGTAAATCGAGGAACATTACGTAGTCAGTTCACAGATGTGTGTTTTTTGTGTGGGTTCAAGTCTTCTTTGGTTTAAGTGATGAACATAAAGTTGTAGGGGACACTTTAAGCTTTCCAGAAAGGTATAATGCTTATTCATAGGACATCGGGAGTGAGAGTTTTGAGTTCCCGACTCAAGGGTAATAATCTGAGGTTAACCAGAATATGTTTTTGTGACTGGCTTTATTCTTCGCTAAAATCCGACTCTTTCTCATGCTCAAATCAACTTGAAGTTAAAATGAAATTTGAAGTATGCATTACGAGCTTTCCATAGATAGTTTACTCGTTCCAAACCGATAAGTAGAGCTTGAGTTACGATTTTTCGAATAATTGAAATTTAAATGGTTATTGTTCTGGGCAGCTTGTAAACGTTTCTAGCTTTCATGGTCAACTAAAAAATTGGAGTGTTTAATATGAGCTTTTCGGAAAGATCATTTATGTCATGATTCGATATTTGGGGGATAAATTATGATCTTATAAATACGCCTTAGAAATCGAGTTCATTATTGCTATTCTTAGAAAAGTCACTAAGTTATTCCTCCATAATACCACCTAAGTTAAGTCCTAATTCATGATTTCTTGTCTTTTAAAGTCCCCTCACGAGATTGTTGCACTACACGGCTACAGTTCAAGTCTCTGCCCGTCCAATTCATGTTTTTAAGTCTTCAGGTACGTATATTGCCTGTATCTTCTAAGTTAAACTTATGAATTTTTCATATTAGAGGTGAGCGGGACCGGGATCCTAGTCATTTTTGCTACTCCCGATCCCGGTCCCGGTTGGTACCAGGAGCAAGGTTTTGCTCCCACTCCCGGTCCCGGTTTTGATCGGGAGCAAGATTTTGCTTCCACTCCTAGTCCCACTGGGACCGAGAAAAGAACCCGGAGTCCCGGTTTTTAACCTATTTGTAATTATTTTAGGTTTATTTTTTTTAAAAAAAAACTATGAGTTCCAACAATGATAGTGTGATACTGTTCACATAAAATTATAAATTGTGAATTCACTGAATTGGTGGAAGAAGAATGAAAGCACATGTTCATCATCATCATCACAAATCACAAGTATATCACTGTTATCACAAATTCACACCGTTCACAAATCACACGTGTATCACAATTCACAGTGGGTTTGTCAGAATGAGAGACGATTGAAACCAAACAACAACAACTTAAAGCACGAAACTGACTGAGAGACGATTCAATTTGCTGGGAGTTTGCGATTCCCATATCGACAAACTGACTGAGAGATGATTCAAATTAAAGCACGAAATTGAATCGACAGACAGCCAGTGAGTGAAAGATAGACGATTTAGTGAGTTTGTGAGAATGAAAAATTCAGTGAATGAGAGATTGAGAAGCGGTGAGTTTGAGTCTGCGTGAGAAAATGACTGAGAGATTGAGAGGAGTAGACATGAATGCGTGATAAAGGGTTTAAGGGAAAGGGAGGCAGTGAGTAAGTTAGGGTTTTTGACTTTTTGGTTGGGGTGTGGGCTTAATAGTTAATAGGTTATAGTAGTATTGGGCCAAAAATTGATTACTGCGGTATTGCACTACTGCCCACTGCCTAAGTATAATTTTTTTATCTAATATATTATTTAAGACAGGGAGTTGGGACCGGGACCAGGAGTTGAGGCTAAGTCCCACTCCCGGTCCCGTAATTAACCGGGACTTTGTTTTTGATCCCACTCCCGGTCCCATTCCCAACGGGACCGGGATTTCGGGACCGGGATTTCACTCGGATCGGGATTTCACTCGGACCGGGATGGCACCGGGAGCCCCGGAAAGTTTTCTCACCCCTAATTCATATCATATATACCATATCTATTCTACGATGCACATCATTCATGCTAATTTCATGCTTCTTGTTTAAAAGTAAGTAAGTTTTATGTGGCTTTATGTACCCAAGTATGATTTATTCTTTTATGCCTATTTTGTTTTATTTACTCTAATATTCATGCTTTTATGCAAACGTCTTATGTTAAGTCCATACTTTTATATTACGAGTACCTCAAGAATTATATTCCCTTACAAGAGTAACTTATGTTCAAGAGATTTTAAGGATATCTTCAAGTTACGAATAAGAGTGGTTAAGGATTAATTGGTATCAAGTTTCCAAGGTTAAAGTTTTGCGTGATCCAAGGTTAAGAAGGGTCCCCGACCATGTTATGATGCCTTAGTGCACACCATGATACCCGTGCCCTAGCGCACACCATGAAACTCGTGCCTTAGTGCACACCATGATAACCGTGCCTTAGTACACCCAGGGGAAAACATAACTTTAGTGCCTTAGATGCACACCATGTAAATCTGGCCAGTATAGGATAATTATCCACCATCCACATCTCCCGATCGGTCCGGGTATATGCGCATACGGAGGCTTAGCTGATGATTGCAAGTAAGGGACCTTCAAGAGAATAGCATGACAACCAAGTCTAAAGTTCTTAAGTTACTCAAGTCTTTTGAGTCAAAGTAAAGCTTTATGAGTTACATGCCAAAGTTTTATAAGTCTTGGTTTATAAGGATTTAAGGGCAAGTTTATGTTATGGCTTCGTGGGTGTTGTAGGGTAAGTTATGTATGATTTAAGTTTCTTTTGAAACTATGTTATATTATTTTTAATGTTATATTATTTCTAATGGTATATTAATTTTTTTTTTATGGATAGAACTCATAAGTATGTTTTCATTTAAGTTGTGAGATAAGTTACAGGTTAAGTTATATTCTTCACGTACATGTTAAGTTATGGTCATGTCATGTAAGTTATATTATTGTTTATTGTTATGGTTATTTATGTAGCTTTTAAATGATTTTGGAACCGCGCTAATTAAATAAAATTATCTACGAAAATATTCTTACGTTACGGGGGTATACGTACTGAGTTATCTCACTCTTCAAAGTTTTATGTTTTCATTTTAGAAACCTGGGCAAAGGAGAAAAGGAAAGCCCCGGAAGGACAAAACCTTAGAGCATCTTAAGAAGATTGAAGGTGGTTAAAGGCACTTTCTGAATGAATGAGAGAAATCACTGTTATTGTGGCTTGTATGATTTTTATTGGGTTGCATTATGTTGTTTTGAGGTGGTTTAAGTTAAGTTTTGTCTTGATGGTACATATTTGAAGGTTGTTTTGTGTTGGTTGTTTTCGTTGGGTTTTAGTCTCAGCCTTGTCCACTTCCGTGGACGGCGGTGATACTCTCAGGTGTTTATCCGCTGCTAATCATTAGGTTAGGTGAATCATTAGCTTAATCTTGTGGTTAGTAACCTGAGGGTGTTACAAGCGTTGTTCTTGTTCATTATTTGTCCCTCTCTTCTTCGAAGGTTGAAATTGATTTGACCGGCAATGAGTCATTCTTTATGTATCTATGCTATTCACCGAAAAAATAAGTATTGAAAAAAAGAAGAAGAAACAAGTAATAAAAAAAAAAAAGAAGAGAAGCTTTGAAGAATAAGGTGAATAGCATGATGGTAGTTTTCTCGCTTATGTCGACTCTTCCCTTATTTTTCTTCGATTTGGGATGAATATTTGTTCTTGATCGCGGTGTGAACTAAGAGGTGTTGTGTGTTATGTTTTGGAAATGTTGCTCTCTTAGGTTCTTGGCTATTTAGCTTCACATTTCCTAAATGATTTCCCTCCTTACCCTACACCTAAGCCCCATTACAACTCTTGAAAAGTCCTCATGATTAACATTTGTGCATATTGTCTATAATGGTAGAGAATTGGGTGTCTTGTCAAGCTTATGGTAGTGTGCTTGCATTGGTTAAAGGTTTTGAGCGAACTAGTGTATCTTTTGCAAACACACGAGGGGAGTGATTCACATACCCTAAAGTGAGGTCCTACCGATCCCAACTAGTTCGCCAAGCATGTGAATGGAATTTAGTTGTGCTTAAGTTGTGATAGATTTGTTGTATTGCTTCTTGACTTGTGATTTTTTTTTCAAACAGCGATTCTATGCTTCAATTTGATTCTTAATCTCGCTAGGGAGTCCTTGAGTGTATGCTTGCTTTGGTATTCCTATATGCCCTTTTTACTAGAGGAGGTGTGTTAGTTTTCTTTACTTTTTGAGTCCTTTCATTGTGTTTTGAGTCTTGTACTTGCTTGGGGACAAGCAAGGAGTAAGCATAGGGGGATTTGATATGTGCCTTTTGTGACTATGTTTTTAGGGGATTTTGATAGTGAATTAGGGATAACTTTGATTGTAAATCTTGTTTATACCCCATATTTCTCTATTATGCTCGGTGTTGTTGTTTTTTATGAAAACTTGCAGATTTGGGAACAAAACACCAGCTTTGGAAACATTTTTGGCATATTTCACGACACCATGGGCCTACAAATGTCAAGAGCAGATCGTGGCATAAATACTTGTAAGTTTGAGATTAACCTGAGAAGTACTGAAAGGTGAATTAAGATAATCTGACTACCAACCTGTCTACCTAGGCTTGCGAAATTTGAGAAAGGAGTAGTAAACTAGGGAATCAATTGGATAACTTGACTTTTGAGACCTTCAATTCTATTTAACCTAAAAGGCATACGAAGGTTGTTGATTAGGTTGTTTAGAATAATTCTATTTAGCATCGAAAGGGCGATAGGATTCAGAGGTTGTCGATTCTTGATTCGTTCTTGAATGTATGATTGTGCAAGCTAGGTTTTAATAATCGAACTCTTTGTTAGGAAAGCAATTCCCTAGAAATCTTTCTCCCTTGATTGAATCTTTGATTGTTTTTCCCTGCTTTATTAGTTTTAGTAGTTTCTAAAACCTTTCAAAAAACAAAACCTGTTAGCTTAGCAATCACTATAGAGATTAGTTTTCTGTTTTGTTAATTGAGTCCTTGTGAGATCGACCTTGACTTGCTACTACATACACAGTGCGCTTGCGGCCCTGTCAGTACCTCTACTTAATGACCTCAAGGTTGGTGAAGTGAACACCCTCAACAACCTTGTCATCTCTTCTAGCTTTACCGTGCTTCACCCTTGAAGCATTAACTTTGAAGTTGTGTAACGCCCTTGCTGACTTGTCATGAGGTCTTAAATACTGTAGACACATGAAAAGTGTCTCATAATTATGTAATTTCATTTTTATTTTGTCTTTATGTTATTTTAGAAAAAAATGCCAAGGAAAGTGAAATGCAAAAGGAAAAAAAGAAAAACCACAAAAAAAAATCAGCCCAACTCCTTTTTGCACGCAGCCCGAGGCGACAACGGGCTTGGTTGGGCAGGATCCGCCCCACATACCGCCAGGTATTGTGGGCGGGTTATGCCCGACCCAGCGCGCCTCAACTTACCTCGGAAGTGTGGCCTAATTTGATCAACGCAGCTGAGCCGTAATACTTGGCTGTATTATGCTATTCCCCCCTCATTTTTTAACCTAATTCTCAACCCTAATTTCTCCTATAAAAACCCCTCTCATCCCCCATTTCATCCTACACCGAAATCACCCTGGCGTATTGACACTTGGTGATTTCATCTTCTCTTCTCCCTCTTTATTTCTCTTATTTTGCATAAACTTAACTGGCATTTTACTTTATCTCTTCTCCATTCATATTATCTTGTAACTTGAGTTAACCCTAAACTCGACCTAAATAATATGGATTGTTCGTGAATAAAGGTACGCTTGTATTTAATTCTTTTATTTCTTGTATTTATTTCTCGCTTTATTATCGCATTTGTATGTAACTAAATAACACTAATCACATTAATTTATACTCTGTTCTACTCTCTTCTTCTCCTCGTCTCTTTCTTTCTTTTTATTTAACCAGTTTAGTAAAGTTCATTCGTCGAACGGGCGGATTCGAGAATTTTATTCCCGAATCCGTAACCTTACCCCCGGATCTGAATCTCGTGGTTCGTGGTTTGTGGAGTCCTTTTTTTGAGTTTATTAATTCTCGTTCAAAAATTAATTGGTGACTCTCTCCTCTTTTCTTTCTTTTATTTCTCTCTCTCGGATTTTATTGTTCGGATTTCAGAAAGTCAATTACGAAAATAAAAAGTTTTTTTTTTTATTTTGGTCCGAATTTGATCCCTAAGTTCGGAAGTAGGCTCCGAGGCCGGGATAGAAAGAATACCTGGCGGTATTCTGGCCAGACCCATGGCTCGGACCTAACTCCCAGATCGGGACTCCACTGTTGTATTACCGACCCGCGATACCTGCAGGTATCGCTGTGGACAGTGACCCTGGTCCCGGTTTCGAATCCTCCTGTTTGCAGTTTTCTTTTATTTCTTCTGTTTCTGTTTTTTTGTTTTCTGTTTGTTTCGTCGAGTAAAGAAAAATTCCCAACTAAAAACAAAAGTTTATTTTCAAAGAAAAGAAAAGTTTATTTAAATTTTAACTTTAATTTATTTAAATGGAAATTCAAACAAATCTTCTCAAAGAAAATACACCATTTTTGGCTCGCCGTTTATCGCGAGGGATAGCACGGGGATTTTCCCGGGTCCCATAAATGGCGACTCCACTGGGGACTTACTCTAAGAAGGTAAAACTTGAAAAACCGGTTTTTTAAATTTTTTAAATTCTTGAGTAGAAAAGGAGAAATTAATTCTTGTAATTTTTATTATTTAGCTACGCATCGGGCATACGGACCTCCATATCAGTTTTGAATAAATTGGGATGAACCCAAAGGTACCGTCTAGGTTAACCCTTTTTCCCTTTTGGGTAAAGTATATTTCCGAATTCAAGGAATGAACCCCACATTTCGAGAAGATCGCAAATTACTTTCCCACTCATGAAGCACTCCAAATTTTTTGGGATTATGATTTTACATTTTCCCTTTAATTTTGCTAGAAAGACACGGGTCACACTACTATGAACTCCATAGAATTTGTGACGAGTGAGAGACATTAGTATGTTAGTTTTAGGCATCCAACCTTAAACCCATGAATATAGAACCTCGGTTAGGTGCATTACCCATTTTGTATGCTATGTGCATCCTTGTTGTGATATATGTAAATTAAGTGCTATATGTGGTTTTTAGAGTCGGTCTCATGGTTCTTTCCCCCCAAATATCGCTTTAGTTTGGGCAATAGTCATGCGAAGGTTAAAGAAGACCTAGAGGTCTCTCTTGGGCCCAAATCAAAGGAGTTTGATTAAACCCAAGATCTTAGCTTGACTTTGTCCAACCCTTAGTCGTATTTGGGTCCATAAATTGTGTATCCGGTCATTATCCGAATCTGAGTTCATTAAGACCTTAATATTGACTCGATCTTATGATGACCCGATGGACCTTTCCCGTACATAATCTCATCCTAGGTTTGAGGTCATCATGCAAGCCCAATGTTGGGTGAGTCAAAGCTAAAGAAAAAAAAATCAACATATACGCATGGTCTACATTAGGTTGTCTGATATAGGTAATTAAGTCATGACATGCATCGGGTAGACATGTGTCGGGAGTTGATGTTGTTCTAATGTGAACTTTCCATACAGGGAAAATAGGACCTAAAGAGGCAAGAATCAAGTCCTGGGCTAGGGTTGGATCTCGAAGGCTGATAAGTTTCTCACCAAACCCGACTACAACATCGAACAGGAGCCTGTCCGCCAGCTCTAACTCGGATACCTCCTCCCGAAATTCGCTCATAGACAACAGTGATATTGTGTCCATTCCGTCTGACTTCATGGCTGAAAATATCGATGAAGATCAAGAAACCCATGGCCAACCTGTTACAGCAGCGGACCTCTCAGCCTTAGTGCGAGATATCCGTAGCCTAATTGACACAAGGGCCAACCAACAAGATCGTAGAATGGAAGGTGTCGTCCAAGCCATTCAAACGATCAATGAAAAGATAGGCATAGGGTAAGATGTCCCTGATGAAGATGACAGAACCGTGTACACTGAAAGGACTATACCCCGGGATGAGCAGTTCATGCCATTCCGGGATAGTAGGGTCGATAATCTTCAAAACCTACTTAGACAAATCCCTCAATTTAGAGAGCATTTTCTGGATATAGGCTTGTCAAGCACTCCTCAAGCCAAACTCCCTCACAAGTTCTCGCTACCTGAGAAGAAATTTAAGGCCATGGAGAATCCTACTCACCATGTGCGTAGCTTAGCGAGCATGATGGTCTTAAAGGAAGTGGACCATAGCTTATATGCTCATATTTTCCCGTGGACTTTAAGCGATGAAGTCCTAAAATGGTACAACACCTTACCGCTGGATGTCCAAGAGAACTGGGAAGCTACCTATCAGGCTTTCATCCAATAATATGCAGCTAGCCAAGATGCTGATGTAACCATCAATGACATGGCAGCAATCAAGAAAGGCGAAGGAAAATAATTCATAAACTACTTCAATCGTTGGAGTGCACAAAAGGCCTTAATGACTGATAAGGTGACTTTGGATTACCAGATCCAAATTTTCATACAAGGGCTGAAGCCAAGGTATGCTAACATGATGGAATGCCATTTGATTCCAGATTTCTCAGCTCTCAAGAAACTGGGGTTAATGGTAGAAGCCAAGCTACAAAAATCTGCATCATCCGGGTGGAAGAACTCCACTTCCACCAAAAGGGTTGGCGGAACATCCAATCAGCAACCAAAAGTTGTCGAAGCACATGTCATTCAAAAGTTTAACTCTTATACACCTATCGACACCTCATACGCCGAAGCCTTAGATCGTCTCGTGAAGAAGGGAAAGATTGAACTTCTCCCTATCAAAGCTGAACCTGAAGTGAAGGGAAAGAATTGGGACGCAAGAAAGTTCTGTAATTACCATCGCATGCGAGGTCATTATACCAATAAATGCCTTACCCTCAAAAATATCATAGAAGGGATGATCCGTGATCAGACATTACCCCTATCCAAAGCAGCCCAACAAAAGCCTAACAACAAGAATAATCCATTCGAGGTCACCATGATATCCAACGCTTCAGCAAGTTGGGACCCCACCATCTTCATCATTGACATAGGGGCTCCAAAATTCGAGGTTTACGCTCCGGACTGCATGCATATCAATGGAGTATGGGATAGCGATGAAGAGGACGTGTATCAAATTGACATGACTTCCTGGGATTCTGACCCCGAGGATACATGCGAGGAGATCACTCCTAAAGTCGAATCACTCAACATAAACCTTGGAGATGAAGAAGAAAACCTAACCAAGGGGATTGAACAGTCAAAAATGGTCCTCAAAGTCACTCAGGAGGATCATCAGCTGGATGAATATGCTGATACTGCTTTTCTTACCAGGTCAGGGAGGACCAACCAGAAGGACCCAACTCCTCCACCACTAGTTGCTCCTACACCTGTAAACGCACAGCCAACTGAGGCAATCCCTGTAGAGGATGCGTTCCTTAAGCAATTCAAGAGGACTAAAATGTTGACCTCACAATTTGGCAACTGTTGAATACTTCCCAGACACATCATCAAGCACTCTTGAATGCACTAAACCGAATCCAAGTTCCCTCGGACACTCCACCCGAGGACCTCGTTGCATTTGTGACTACACCAAAGCTGGGTATCACTTTCGATGAGACAAACTTGCCAAGAGAAGGGTACGCTCACAACAAGGCTTTATACTTAACCATTATGTGTTCCAACAAGGTTGTCTCACTTGTACTAGTGGACACCAGATCGACTGTCAACATATGTCCATGGAGAGCTGCCCAGAAGTTAGGTATTCAGCGGCACCACTTGGCACAACAAACTGTTCAACTCCGGGCTTATGATAATTCCCCGAGAAGGACTCTGGGTTCGGTAATCTTACCCATAACCATGGAAAACGTCACCCGAAATGTCGAATTTCTGGTTATCGATATCTCGACCTCTTTTAATCTATTACTTGGCCGATCATGGCTGCATGAGAATAGGGCGGTTGCCTCAACTCTGCACCAAAAGGTGAAGATGATAATTCAGGGCCAAGTCATCACTATAGATGGCGAGGAAATTTCTGCTTTTGTCACCTCAACAACACCTGTGTTGGAAGTTGAACACAACTCTATAGATGAAGAGTTTCATAACTTCGAGTTTGTGGCCACGTTGACTCTCAATGAGGCCCCTTTCGATTTTTACCCACATTCCAATCGCAAGATCAACGCGATCTTAAGGAACATGGGATATTTTCCAGGGCAATCTCTAGGGAATCCAAGTAAGAAGTCTAACTTCCCGTACTTGATGCCTAGAAGCTATTACTCTTTTGGTCTCGGGTATACCCCATCCGAAGAAGAATTTAGACTTGCTAAGTGGGCAACTGCCAGGAAGAGGAAGGTCGACGACCCACCATTGCTCTCCGAGACTAGGCCTTTTCCTTTGACCCTTAACGGGCAATGGATCAAGGAGGGAGATGATTATCCCTACTACGGGTTCCCAGAGCCTTATTATCAGAAGGAGGAAGGTATCAAAGTAGCTGGCTTGGAAATTTTTAATGACTGCATGATCTTAGAGGAAGGACACTTCATCCCAAGTCGGGATAAGAAACCTCCTCTTGAATTGACATATTGCTGGAAGTAGCATCTTTGGTCTTCTGTTTGGCCAAGAGGCTCATCACAATGACGACCTGGGCAACATCCTTGTCGCAGCCCTTTCTAACCCAGGATTTGATCCGAGCAAGCTGATAACTGAAGATGGAAGCTGCCGTGAGATATCGTGGGTGGACGTCGATGCTGGAAAAGAGTTCACTGTAGCCTTAGGAGAGTCTTCTGAGTCTTTCAAGTCTGGTCCTAGTTTCCCTTCTGTTGAGTCAAAGTCCGTTAAGTAAGTCCTAGAATTTATCTTTGATGTACTCGTTTTCCCTAATTCAATAAAATGAATGTTTGTTTGCTTATCCTGATTTCTTTCTCCCTCTTCCCTGAACTGTTTTTGCCAATAGTGATGATGAATTAATGGACTCAAAAGAATTAATAAAATCTGTCGAGGAACATGAAAATCACACAACCGTAATGGAGGAAACAATAAGCATTAACGTAGGAACCTTAGAAAACCCTCGGGAGTTTAAGCTCGGGAAATCCTTAACATTGGAAGAACAAGAGGAGTACACCGAGTTGCTCAAAGAGTTTATTGATGTGTTTGCATGGTCCTACGAAGACATGCCGGGGATCGACTGAGAAATAGTCGAACATTCTCTCCCCTTATATCCTGATGTAAAACCAGTCAAGCAAAGACTTAGAAGGATGAAACCTGAATGGTCACGTGAAATTTTATCGGAGGTAGTAAAACAGCAACAAGCGGGTTTTATTAAAGTAATCGAGTATGCAGACTGGTTAGCTAACATTGTACCCGTACCCAAGAAAGATGGAAGGGTGAGAATGTGCATTGACTATAGAGACTTGAAAAAAGCAAGTCCTAAGGACGACTTTCCCCTACCTCACATCAACATTCTGGTAGACAACATAGGCAAGCATGAGTTACTGTCCTTCATGGATAGGCATTCATGATATAATCAGATCACGATGGCGGAAGAAGACATGGAGAAGACTGCCTTCACCACACCATGGGGAAATTTCCACTATGTAGTAGTGTCGTTCGGGTTAAAGAATGTCGGGGCTACTTACCAAAGAACGGCCACAACCTTGCTATATGACATGATGCATAATGAAGTGGAAGTATATGTCGACGATATGATTGTTAAATCAAAGAAACGGGCAGAACATACTGCTAGTTTGAGAAAGCTTTTACTTCGACTAAGGAAGTACAATATGAGGTTAAATCCACAAAAATGTACCTTTGGAGTCACCTCCAGCAAGTTGCTCAACTTTGTGGTCAGTTCGAGAGGCATTGAAGTAGACCCACCCAAGATTAAGGCTATCCAGGACCTCAAATCACCTAAGACCGAAAAGGAAATTCGAGGGTTCCTTGGAAGAGTTCAATACATTAGTCATTTCATCTCGAAACTAACTATGACATGCGAGCCTTTGTTCAAAAAGTTGAAGAAGGGGACGAAACCACAATGGGATGAAAAATGCCAAGATGCCTTTGACAAGATCCAAGAGTACTTGACACATCCACCTGTGCTAATGTCACCCGTACCCAATGAACCACTACTTCTATACCTCACCACTATCGATATAGCTATGGGGGCAATGTTGGCTCAGAAAGTTGATGGTCAAGAAAGGGCCATCTATTATTTGAGTAAGAAGTTCCTAGAGTATGAGGTTCGCTACACGGAAATAGAGAAAATGGCCCTGGCCCTCGGCTACCAAGATGCTTCGCCACTACATGCTTGCACATACAGTGCACATTATAGCGGAAAAGAACCCAGTCAAATATGTCTTGGAACAACCAATAGTCAACAGTAGGGTGGCTCGATGGATGGTGATGCTCTCCGAGTTTATTCTCAAGCATGTACCACAAAAATCCATCAAGGGGAGAGTCGTGTCAGACTTCTTAGCTGATTCACCCTCAAGTGAATCTCACCCTACGGATTTAGAATTTCCCGATGAACAAGTCTTCAATACAGATGATGAAACATGGGAAATGCACTTCGACGGTGCATCCAACCAAACAGGATGTGGAGCCGGTATTATCCTAATTTCACCCGAAGGAGCACATACACCAATATCCGTGAAACTTGACTTTGGGGTCACCAATAACGCGGCTGAATATGAAGCTTGCATTCTAGGCATGCAAGCTACATTGGAAATGAACATCAAGAGGTTGAGGGTCTCAAGAGACTCCAACCTTGTGATCAATCAGGCCAATCATCATTGGAAAGTGAGCGACGAAGATATTGCTGCCTACCAAGCATACTTAACTAAACTTTCTGAGGAATTCGATTACCTCACCTTCATGTATCACAAGCAAGAAGACAATGAACTGGCCGATTCCTTGGCCAAGCTCTCATCATTAGTGGCCATCCCGGCAGGGATAATGGAAATGCCTGTGATGGTTCAAAGGAAGAGTGAACCAGCATATGTATGCTCCTTAGACACATGCGAGGTTAGCCAAGATAGTTGGTATTATGAACTTTACATATACCTGACAAAAGGGGAATACCCAGATGGACTTGAACCAAGAGCGCAAAGGGCTATTCGACTTATGGCAGCGCAATACTCCATAATTCAGGATAGAGTCTACAATAAGACTAGTACTGGCTTGACTTTACTATGCGTCGACAAAGAAGAAGCTGAGAATATTATGGAGGCTATACACAGTGGAGAATGTGGTCCACACATGAATGGAAGGATCTTAAATAAAAAGATTCAGAGAGCTGGTTATTACTGGACCACTATGGAGGCTGATTGCCATGCCTTCATTAGGAAATGCCTCAAATGCCAAATTTATGCGAATTTAGAGCATCAACCTCCAACCTATCTTACTACATTGACTTCCTCATGGCCTTTCTCAATGTGGGGAATAGACATCATCGGTAAAATATCTCCTACCGGTACCGGGGGCCATGAATTTGTATTAGTGGCTGTTGACTATTTCACGAAATGGGTTGAAGCGGCATCTTACGGCAAAATCACTTCCAAACATGTGGCTAAGTTTATCTAGCAGAACATCATCTGTAGATATGGAGTATCACATGAAATAATAAGTGATAACGGAAAACATTTCATGAAAGAAGTCACCGAACTGCTTGAGAAATACAAGATCCAGCATCACCATTCATCAGTTTATAGGCCACAACCAACGGCGCCATGGAAGCAGCCAACAAGTCTTTAAAAAGAATCATTGAAAAAATGGCAGTAACTTATAAAGACTGGCCTGATAAGTTACCCTTTGCTTTATGGGGGTATCGAACGTCAATTCACACTGCTACCGGGGTAACCCCATACTCATTGGTATACGGGATGGAAGCTGTATTACCCATAGAGATAGCAATACCTTCCTTGAGGATAGTGGCAGAAAGCCAAATCCCCGAGGGAGAGTGGGCTAGAACTCGATATGAAGAGTTGATCTTTATTGATGAACGAAGGTTGAGAGCCATGCATAATGTCCAGATTTGTCAGAATAGAATTTCAAGGGCTTTTAACAAGAAAGTGAAGCCTAGAAATCTTAAAGAAGGAGACTTGGTCTTAAAGGAGATGAGAACACCAGTTCAAGATCCGCGGGGGAAATTCAAGCCAAATTGGAAAGGACCTTACGTCATCAAGACTCTACTACAGGCAAGAGCTGCAAACTTGATCACTCCCGAGGGCGAGGAATTGTCTCAACCAACCAATTTAGATCAATTAAAAAATTTCTATGCTTGAGAGTTTGAGTGACATAGCTAAGTCACTGGATTCGGCCCAAAAACTTAGCAATGTTTATAAAAAGGAGAGGTGAACTACGAAGGCCTGATTCTACTCTTGTAGATACGTAGGAAACCTGCGAGGGTCCAGGACATATCTTTTTTTTCTTTCTTTTTTTTTCTTTGGAAAGGCAATAGATGTAATAAAATCCATATGTATTATTGATATTTCATATTAATAATAATAAAGTTTGTTACATTTTGCTTTAGTTTCCTCCTAAGACGTGAACTACTAACAAAATTCAAATATAACGATAATAGTCCTAAAAGATTACAATAACACACTTTTAACTTTATTCAGCATTAAACTAACAACAACTATTGGCTTAAGCAGATTCAATCTTTCTTCTCTTTCTCGGGCCTCTTGCTAGGACCAGCATCTTTGTCTTTTGGAGGCGGGCGTTCTCTCTTCTTAGGCTTCTCTTTGTAGACTCGAGGCTCTTTCCCATTTCCCTTCCCGGAAGGCTTGGTTCAGCTCTTTTAGGAGGAGACTTGGGCTCTCTAATGACCAAGGAAGGCAAGGCAGGTTCCCGGGTAATGCGCCGAGCTGGAGGCTTCCTCACAATGATCTCTTTCTTCTTCTTTTGCATAGCATCCCACCTCTTGTATTCAAAATCAAGCCTGTTGAAAACTGAAAGTTGCCCCTTCTCATCTTCTTCCCTTAGCTTCTTCCGCTCCTCAGGATCTTTTCGGTCAGCCATTTGATAAAAGCTTTGGTCACATAGGTAGTGGCAACCTGAGTCTTATCCTTGGGGGCTTGAATAGCAGGAATGTTGCTCCAATAGGTGGCCCAACCCTTCGCAACCACATCAGTGACTTCATGAGGCTTCTGAGGAGTACAATCAAGTAAGGGAATGAGTTGTTTTCTTCTCACCTGGCGCATCACCCTCAAAAGGAAATAATAGGTGCAGTGGGTAAGGCTGATCAATCTCATGTGGGAAGTTTCATACTGTAGGCAAACATAATGATGAACACCCCACCACTCTATCCACCAATCGACAGGAGGACTCTTCTTGAGGCGCTTAATCCAAGAGCCCATGGATTCCTACTCATCCAAGAAGAGCTTGCAGTGTAGAATTCTATGAACCTTCCGATCCACCGTAGTCAATGAAGGAGCCATTTGCCTAAGGTGTTCCATCAGCCAAATCTGCATTAAAAAAAAAAACAAATCAGTCTAACAGTTTTTTCTTTATGTCGAACGAAAAAAATCCCAGACAGACGGCAATACTTGCAGGCATGGTAGCCTGCCAGACCCGAATCTGTCCGGACTGAACAAACGAAATCCAGACAGAGCGTCATGCCTGCAGGCATGGTGGCCTGACCAGAATTTTTGTACAACGAGATTGATGGACACTGACCGGACAGAATGTCATGCTTGGAGGCGTGACCACCCGACTAGAATCAAATCTGATAAAACTTTACAAAAAAAGTAAAAACTGGCCGGACAGAGCAGCATGCCTGGAGGCATGACAGCCTAACTGAGTTTAAACTTAATTGCGCAGAAGAACAGAAAAAAAAAGCGGCGGTGTTACAATACCGCAGCATGGCAACTTGCCGGTATTCTAGGCATGCAGAAATCGTGCACTGGAGAAGAAGCGGACTCCCCCGCCATGCCTCTGTTTTGTCTTGCTCATCCAAACCCATGATGGTTTCGCCTAGTACCAAAGGAGTGAGATTTCTTCCACCTCTCATGTCGTCCAGGACATTGATCAGACATACCGGGATGAATCCCGACCCTCCATAGTGAAAAAGAAATTGTCCTAGGATGCATAAAGCTACTGCCCTTACTCTAACCTCGGGACCAAGGTCTAAGGTTTCGGGTGATTGGAAATATTCTAAGAGGGCTCGCAAGTGTATTTTTCCACCAATCAAGATACTCCCTAAGACTCCTTCATAAAGGCATAACAAAGGTTGGAATTTGAAGGTGCATCGCCGAAAGGGATGGGTAGTGCAGGCCAAGCCAAAGAATCCACACCCAACAAAGCATCCCACTCTTCAACCAAAGGGCACAATTCAACATCCCCAAAGTGAAAAACATACATCCCGGGATCCCATAGTGCAATACATGAGTAGAGAAAATCTAGAAACAAAACCACTTGTTTCAAGCTCAGGAAAATTAAAAGATTGTACCTTTGGAGTTCCTTCTTCTCATTCTTGGAAAGAGCACTCAACCATGCTGATAGATTCTTCTCAAAAGCCATAGGCGTCGGCATGAAAATCGAGGCACGACGGCACGTTTTTCGAGGTAGAAAACGGGACAGTATTGGGAGAATTCTCGCAGCAGAAGTACACTGCCTATAATACCTGCAGGTATTAGTAGGCAGAACAACAGTTCCCTGGACACAGAAATCGAGGCACTGACTGGACAGGCCTAGGTCACCTTACCGCTAGGTATTTATAGGCAGACCAGCAGATTTTTTTCGAGGCGCGAAACCCGAGGCTGAATGATGTGCCCGCCATGATACTGCGGGCATCAGTTTGCATCGAGAGCCATTTTTGTTTTGATTTCCTCTTTTTTTTATTATTCTTTTTTATTTTCCTCCTTATCTTTCCTTATTTCTCTTATTCTTTCCCTTTTCCCCTTTGGTTTTTATTCTCTCACATATATGTATTTATTTTCTTTCCTCTTCTTTTCTCTTCTTTATTCTCACATAATTATATTGATTGCTTTCCTTTTCTCTTCAATTCTTTATTCTCATATAATTATATTTATTTCTTTCCTTTTCTCTTCTCTTCTTTATTCTCACATAATTATATTTATTTCTTCCCTTTTCTATTCTCTTCTTTATCCTCTCACATATTTGTATTTATATTTCTCTCCTCTTTTTTTTTTCTTTTCTTTCTTCTTTCTCTTATTTCTTTTATTCTTTTCACCTCTTTTTATTCTATTTATCCTTTAATCCCTTTTACTTTCTTTACCATTTTTATTTTATTCCCTTTATTTTTTTTCTTTCCTTCTCCACCTTTTCAAAAACAAATAAAGAGCAGAATAGTGTAGAGTTCCATTTTGATCTGTCCTGAAATTAATGGCAAAATTAATATCCCGACACTTAGGTTTTTTCTTTTTTCTTTTGTTATTTTTATTTTTGGGGAAGTGGGGTTGCACGCACCACCTTGCATATGCATTTTAACGTGTAAATTTTGAGTCATAGAATAGAAGTACATAATTGTCTCAGAGTCTAAGTACATACATGCATCTTAGCTAGTACATATTTAGAGTCTTAGCTAGTACATATATAAAGTCTCATAATGCATACATTAAAAAAAAAAGTTTCATCATGCATTCATAGCCAAGCCTACATCAACGAAAGCGAGAAGAACCGCGAGAACTATGACGGCTAGAGCTCGAGCCAGTAGGACCAGCACTAGGACCGCCTCCGTGGTACTGTCCGCCCCAGGTGGGATCACCAGAAGCACCAAATAAAGCATCTGCAAAGGCGTTACCAGTCGGGGCAGTAGGGGGCAAGCCGCCTTGAGCAAATCCATGACGACCCATAGGAGGTCATTGGGATGAAGATGGAACATCCCAATAGAACTAAAACTCCTGAGCACCTCTGTATCACCCTGACTCTCAAGCATCTCTGTATCACCTGAGCCACCAATGATCTCAGTACCTGAGAACTGCCAAGAAGCAAGTACCTCAGTGTCACCAGATCAGACAGGATTACCACCTGTCGCTCGGGAACCAGTGGAACACCGACCAGATCTCCCACTAGACTGGCGGCTCGTACGACGCTCAGTATGATGACTCGACCTACGACTGGCATGGCCATCAGAACGACCCCAAGACGGATGATCTGAATGTTACAAAAGCTCTGTATCCTGTCGTTCAACGGACTTACCATCACTATGAGGAGTCACCTCGTGATCTCCCCCTCCGAAAGAATAACTATGGCCGTGAGACGAACCACGACCTCACTGACCACCTGACCTCGAGGATTGTCCATCATTCTGGGCACGGTTAGATGAACGCCACCTCCCCAACGTGATATTTGTATAGCACGAAATCGCTCTCGTAAAGGTATCTCATCAGATGAGCTAACAATCCATGTTGATTGACCAGCAGTGACATGGCGATGAGAGGATTCGCCATGCTCAAAATGACGGAAATCCCCAATCGAAAAGCGAGGAGGTTCGGGAAAACGTGGAGGAGGACCACGTTCGACACTAGAATGGCGAGGAATACCACCATAACGTCCACCGCCTCTCTGAGAACGCAACTCAGAACCACCATAACCTCCACCGCCTCCCTGAGAACGCGACTCAAAACCACCATAACCTCCACCGTCTCCTTGAGAACGCGACTCAGAACCACCATAACCTCCACCGCCTCCCTGAGAATGCGACTCAAAACTAGACTCATCAGTACCGGAAGATCGAAACTCGTTATGGCTGGAGTCCGAATCACTAGGGGATCCTCGATAGCGGCCTGAAGAGGAAAATCGACCTCGCAGGTGTCGTCCATAAGAGGCACAAAGCTGACATAACTTCTTGAAGCTCCACAACGAAGGCTGAAAAGAAGGATCAAGGAGACACTCAGTAGAGAGGTCGTTGATAAAAATAAAAATAAAAAAAACTGGTAGAGAAAATAAAGACTCACCACCACCGCTGTATCCTGACTAGTATATCGGTCAACCAAAGTAACAAAACCCAAGGCCTCATAATGTCGGGAGGGACCCACTAACTGCAAAGAAAATAAAAAATGGATTTGTTTACCGAAAGTGACAAATGAACAAAGAGAAAATCGCAGCACGTACGCGTCGATGAGCCAAGCGATCCAAAAAGAGCTCCACTACCCCTGCATGGTATTCCTCGTCATAATGAGTAGCCTGCATACCCCAAGGAGTCCCGTGACATGCAGCTACCCAATCCTCGAAGCTCAAAGATCGAGGGGCCATCATTTCGACCGTAGGGTCTGCAGGAATCGAAGGATCGTAGAAACCCAGGATTTGCGAAGAGACTCTCTCACCCAAAAACCAGACGAAGCCGTAAGGACCTTCCAGGAGGATCCTTGATGTAGTAATACCATCAGCACATATGCTCATCCCAGCCTTATCGTCAAGGTCTTCCCAAGGACTCCAATCCACGTCCTCCTGATTTCAAAAAAAAAAAAAGGGAGAGGAATAATTCTGAAACGAGATCCAATAAACAAAATCAAGCGCGAAGAGGTACATACCGGGGTCTCATTATCTAGAAAAGCGCGCAGGTTCTGAAGGGTGTCTGAGCCCCATCTACCAGGACAGCCCATCGCCTTCGACCATCGGGTAGATGCGGGAATGACTTTCATGGTTGCTCTGGTCATAGGGGCCAGAGCAGGGAAATACTCATAAAGCCATACCAGCATAAATTAGGACAAATTGATAAAGCAATCATGATGTCATAAGATGAGAAGAATCTTAAGAGAGTAGTTACCTCCAAGACCTTCCACAAGCAAGGGCCATAATTGTAGAATCGGGACTCCCTATTCGGTAAGTTCGTCCTGCACCCCATGCAGAGACCTCGTACGAAGCAAGCATACGTCGCCGCTCCCCACTTCAAATGACGGATGTTGTTTAAATGCGCTAAGTTCTCTAGCCAGAAGAGATGGACGTCGTCTCCAGGATTGGCGAAGAAGGATGCACCAATAAAATAAGCAGGATGATGCGCATCCGTTGAGCTAATGGAAGAGCTGGGAAACCCCGAGAACGAATCGCGTCCCTAAAATGCTTATAGCGCAAGGGACGGGCCGAGTCCTGACCTCCCATCATAGGCCCAAAAAGTTCTAACGCCTGAGGAGAGCCTCTTCTAAAAGCCTGGTTGAAATATAGGCATTGAGTTCCCCAAGGTAAACCAGTAATTATCACAAAGTCCGTAGGGGTGAGGACCATCTCACCAAATCGGAAGTGAAACGTGTTAGTGGTGTCCCAGAAAAGCTCACCAAGAGCTCTACCAGGACGGCGAGAGCGAGGCATTAACCAGGCCTCCTAACACTAATAAAAGGGCAAGAAACCGGTGCGTTCCATGACATCCCGAACAAGGTCAGCATGACTTTTCAGAGTAGCCATCATTTTTGTGATCGAGCCACAAGTTTTCATGCTATCGTCCTATGTATAAAAAAAAAGAACTGCCATCAAATACTGGGGGCTAATAAAGAATCAGGCAAGAAAAATTCAGAAGGATACGGTCATGTTCCTTTCGAATTACACTCGCAAAGTTGACCTTCAGATCCCATTTTTTGGGACTTCATGAATCAAAAAATTATTTTCATGCGCAACGACATGGTAAAATAACTCATTTTCCATGTCAAAGTTCGTATTGACATACATGTTCCTGATTCCTAAATTTTTTTTTTACGAGACTTAATTCGAAAAAAAAATCACAACATTTTCGAACTATACTCTAAAAAAAAAGAAAAAAAGAATCATATTTTTATGAGAAAAACCACGGGATTATTGATCTTGATGATAAACTCTAAAAATTAGATCGCAGAAGAAATAGTAAAAGGCATGAAATTTTGGGGCTCAACGCGCGACAAAGATGGTTCTAAAATAATTGGGCCTAGGGATACAAGTCATCAAGCCCAAAGAAAATCGCAAGTATGCATACATGAAATTTTACGAGACATAATTCGAATAATTTTCGGATTATACTCTAAAATTAATAACGAATAATTTTATGAGAAAAACCTCAGGAAAATGGTTAAAACCGACGTTAAACTCTAAAATTATTAACATCAAGTGCACAGAATATTTACAAGTACATTTGGGCCAAATGAGACCTCAACACAATTGGGCCCTAGCATGCAAATTAACAAGCCCAAGGATTATGAGAAACATGCAAATTTAACAAACATGAAAGGTTTACCAGGATTTTCAATCGCCGAAGCCACACATGTTCATTTAGATATTGCGAGAGGTTCGCCGGGTTGAACCCACCTTCGGGAAACCACTCCTTAGCAAAGAACGTGTGATGAACCCAATTCTCGGCATGAGGTGCTACATGACCGCGGGGTTTTAAGGGTTGCGTCATTGTCGAAAGCAAGCTGCAAAACACAAAAAAGGAAAATCAAAATCCCGAGACCATACAAGCAGGTACGGAGCAAACCCGAGACCAAACCCCAGGTTTTATAAAAGTTGACCCGTAAACTGGAGCGAATCAAACTCGGGCCCGAACCCGAGACAATACCGCCACGTACGAGGTCGATTTTAGCTGACCGATTTCCAGATCTGGTCCCGAGAAAACCGGAGCCGAAAGACCGTCGCGGGAACAGTAATACTTGGCGGTATACACAAGGAACCCGAATTAATTTCAGTGCCATTTTCAAAAAAAAAAAAAGAAAAGTGAACAAGATCGGCAGAAACCCGGGCATACGTAGAGGTATCGCCAGTGGTCGGAGTTCCGGTAAGGCCCGACGGTGAAGGGTCGGCTCGAAAACCGAGGAAAGAGAGCCCACAATTGGCGGTATGGAGCTTCGAAATTCAGCTGCGGGAAATCTCCGGTGAATTTTGTTGCACGAAAACCGAGGTACACCGGCGGCAGGACGACACAGCCACACCTGGCGGTATGACCTCTGCGGATCAGCAAATCGGACTGGGGACTGTTCGGAAAGAGAAAACGGAAACCCAGTCAGGTGATACATGGCAGTATACAGGTCTCGAGCTCGAATTTTTCCAGCGACCCTGCTGCGCGAAAATCGAGGCACAGACCTCGTACCTGGCGGTATGCTTCCCGGGTCTCCTGGTTTTGCCGATTGTCGACATGTAGCAGTGGGGTTCTTAGAGACAGAAAGAGTGAGAGTGCCCTGGCGGTATGGGCCGGCCGTTGGTGCCCTTAGAGAGAGAAAGAGTGCTTCTTAGAGAGAGAAAGAGTGAGTGGAGGTGAGAGTGAGATTGAAATGCTTGGGTATGAACAAGAATGAAGATCCATTCATATTAAAGGCTCATCTTCAACTTCCCACCTACCCACATAAATGCAAATAAATGGTCATTTGACCGGTCTAGCTAGATTGACCGGGAATTTATTGTGAAGAGAATTTAAAATTTTCTTAATACTCCCATAATAAAAATAAAATAATAAAATAATAAAATAAATAAAAAAACAGTATTATTCTCAAGAGAAAATATGGAAATATAATTTTTATATAACTCAGAAAATAATTTCAAATCAATTTCGCATCATCTTCAACGAAAAAACGAGCGACATCGGGAAAGACTAAGCTACATTTCAAAGACATCGGGAAAGACTGAGCTACATTTCAACGACATCGGGAGAGACTGAGCTATATTTCAACGACATCGGGAGAGACTGAGCTACATTTCAACGACATTGGGAGAGACTGAGCTACATTTCAACGACATCGGGAGAGACCGAGCTACATTTCAACGACATCAGGAAAGACTGAGCTACATCAAGAAAGATCGAAGACCTCCAAGCTATACTTTGATCATCGTCCTACTCAGACTCGATCAAAGTGGGGGCTAACTGTAGACAACTGAAAAGTGTCTCATAATTATGTAATTTGTCTTTATATTATTTTAGAAAAAAATGCCAAGGAAAGTGAAATGCAAAAGGAAAAAAAGAAAAACCACAAAAAAAATCAGCCCAACTCCTTTTTGCACGCAGCCCGAGGCGGCAACGGGCTGGACTGGGCAGGATCCGGCCCACATACCACCAGGTATTGTCGGTGCGACCCAGCGCGCCTCAGCTCACCTCGGGAAGCGTGCCCTAATTTGATCAGCGCAGCTGGGCCGTTATACTTGGCGGTATTATGCCATTTTCCCCCCTCATTTTTTAACCTAATTCTCAACCCTAATTTCTCCTATAAAAACCCCTCTCATCCCCCATTTCATCCTACACCGAAATCACCCTGGCGTATTGACACTTGGTGATTTCATCTTCTCTTCTCCCTCTTTATTTCTCTCATTTTGCATACACTTAACTGGCATTTTACTTTATCTCTTCTCCATTCATATTATCTTGTAACTTGACTTAACCCTAAACTCGACCTAAATAATATGGATTGTTTGTGAATAAAGGTACGTTTGTATTTAATTCTTTTATTTCTTGTATTTATTTCTCGGTTTATTACCGCATTTGTATGTAACTAAATAGCACTAATCACATTAATTAATACTCCGTTCTACTCTCTTCTTCTCCTCGTCTCTTTCTTTCTTTTTATTTAACCGGTTTAGTAAAGTCTGTTCGTTGAACGGGCGGAGTCGGGAATTTTTATTCCCGAATCCGTAAACTTACCCCCGGATCCGAATCTCGTGGTTCTTGGTTTGTGGAGTCCTTTTTTTGAGTTTATTAATTCTCGTTCAAAAATTAATTGGTGACTCTCTCCTCTTCTCTTTATTTTATTTCTCTCTCTCGAATTTTATTGTTCGGATTTCAGAAAGTCAATTACGAAAATAAAAAGTTTTTTTTATTTTGGTCTGAATCTGATCCCTAAGTTCGGAAGTAGGCTCCGAGGCCAGGACGGACAGAATACCTGGCGGTATTCTGGCCAGACCCATGGCCCGGACCTGATTCCCAGATTGGGACTCCACTGCTGGATTACCGACCCGCGATACCTGCAGGTATCGTGGGCGATGACCATGGTTCGGTTTGAATCATACATTTGCGATTTTCTTTTATTTCTTCTGTTTCTGTTTTTTTGTTTTCTGTTTGTTTCGTCAAGTAAAGAAAAATTCCCAACTAAAAAAAAAGTTTATTTTCAAAGGAAAAAAAAATTTTATTTAAATTTCAACTTTAATTTATTTAAACGGAAATTCAAGCAAATCTTCTCAAAGAAAAGACACCCCTTTCGACTCGCCGTTTACCGCTAGGGATACCACGGGGATTTCCCCGGGTCCCACAAATACATTTCATGATCATGAGCATAGAAGTGAATTCTCAGAAATTCATTGAAAAAATGTTAGTACCATTAACAGTGTATCAAATGCTTTGGAAAAATCAATAAAGTCATGGAAAGAATAAATTTTCATGATTTCTCGAAGCATGTCCTCTCCATGTAAGAGCAAGATGAGTCATCAAGGGGGTCATACCCTTGTAGGTAGCCTAGGGACGTAAGGGTCAAATACTCGTGCAAAGGGTGTGGGGCATGAAAAGCACATATTCAAACAAGCAATCTTCGTCAGACGCTCTCCCTCACACTTATCATTGTCACCTATCCCGAATTCAAACCATTCAACGATGATGGAATCCTCGTCATGTCCCATATAAGGAAGAGACTCCACTCTAATAACCTTAAGAGATGGAGGGCAATTAAAGGAAATTCAAAAGATTCATACTCGTTATCACAGTCTAATTCGAATCCCCTCTCCGGTAAATCATGGTCGTCAAAGGTGAAACTCTCATAAAGCACATCACTCCCTCCTCCCAGAGGAGAAGTGGCGTCCTTAAAGGAAGGGGAAAGGGTGGACAGAGACTCAATAACACCAAGATTCTCCACAAAGATAAATGATTCTAAATCAGGCAAGCATTCAATTTTATCAACACAAGCAACATCAACCTATGAATTCTCGAAATGAAATGACTCAAGCATACATACCTCTAGAGGATCCTTGGATGGTCGATCATGCATGGGTTTCCTGCCATTATGCTCATGGATCGCTTATTCGATCGTGTCAATTCGGTAACAAGGGTGATCTATGTTCAGCGCGGCCATGGACTTCTCCAAGATGAATTGTAGCTTGTCATCCCAATATTAAGTGTCAACATTCCATTACGCATGTTGATGATTTCCCACGCTGTGGCTAAAAATGGTCTTCCCAAAATGATAAGAATGTGAGCATCTTCCTCCATGTAGAGCACAATAAAGTCACATGGTATGAAGAACACCCCCACTTTCACCAGAACATCCTCCATGATGCCAATAGGGCAGAAAATTGACTGGTCTACTAGTTGCAAGGAAATGGATGTGAATGTGAGGTTATCCAAATTGAGCCTCTTGCATACCGAGTACGGCGTCACGCTCACACTGGCTCCTAGATCGCAAAGGGCCCTACTAATCTCGAGGTTCCCTACAGAGTGTGGAATTGAGAAGCTACCGGGGTCTCCATGTTTCCTCAATGATTTATTCTCAATGATGGCACTACACTCTGTAATCATAGGGATCATGGTACGATCACTCACTTTCATTTTGTTGGTAAGGTCCTTCAAGAATTTCTTATGCCTGGGCATGTCGATTATAGCATCAAAGAACGGAATGTTGATTTAAAGCTTGTGGAGTACGTCCAAGAATCGAGTAAAGCTTGCATTCTCCTTGAATTGTTCTTCGTTAGTCTTTGAGGGAACGGAATGGCAAGTTTGTATGGACGAACTTTTTGTATCACTGGCTCATCATCTTCTTCCACAAGCATCCCTTTCTTCTTTAGCTCATTCCCCTTAGCCGTTTTCTCATGTACCTCTCGAGTTTAGGCCCTCTCTTCAACCATCTCATCATCTTCTTCTCTGGTCACATCTTCAAGGATCACTCCATCATGCACCACCTACTTCAATGGAGCACTCTTCGGCCCTACCAGCTCAGTGTCACTTCTCAATGTAATAGTATTTAGTTTCCCTCTCGAATTTTTTTGGGGTTGACTAAGCAAACCCTTGGAAGATGAGGGTTGGATTTGGGCAAACCGTTGAGGCAACTGAGCAACTTGTGTCTCAAGCATCTTCTGATTCATCTATAGTTGTTCATTCTGTCTCATGAGTTACTCATTGCATTGGACTAGCTGCTCATTATGTTTGGCATTGAAGGCTTCTTGAGTTTTAAGGTAGGCTTGGACGAAGTTAGGGTCATAGGTGATTTACTGGGGAGGTTGTTGAGGGATAGGTTGCATGACTGGAGGTTGGTGACTTGTTGAGGTTTGGTGGGGAATACATGGTTGATAGAATGGTTGGTTATGAGGTCGGTTGCGATTGGAGGGTCTTCTTTGGTTTTGAAATTGGAAACCGGGTAGGAGTATAAGCGGGGTTGCCTTAAGGAGGAATTGAGTTTTGGGTGCTATAAGATAGCTTATTGTGGTACAAAGCGTTTGCTTACTCACTAGAAACCACCTTCTATTGACACATAAATGAAGCATGAGCACCCACGCATATCTCACACCCTAGGGTAGCATCATAAGACGGGGTTGAAGAAGCTTGCACCTCCATGACGGGCTTCAATTGCTGAGAAGTCTTAAACTGTGTCATATCTTAAAAGAGTCAGTTGATGGCCTTGAGGATATAGTTCACATTCTCTCCTTCAAGCTGCTTAGTCATCTCTCTTGAATCATTTCCCCAATAGCAAGCATTTTCCACCATTTGAGCAAGGAAGGTGTTTGCATGCACGTGAGTGTTGTTTAAGAATTGGCCACCCGAAGCATTATCAACCATGTCTGGTGACATGATTCAACTCATTGTAGAACGTGTGGATCAATATTTATGGCTCAAAATTATGATGTGGACACAATCTTTGGAGGCTCTTGTACCGTTCCCACGTATCATCGAGAGACTCCTCAGGTTCTTGTTGGAAGTTCATGATCAAGGTTCTCAACTTGACAGTTACTTACGGTGAGAAAAACCTCGTTAGAAATGATGAGCTCAGAGATTCCCACGTGGTCAAGGAGTTCCTATGGCATTTGTCAAGCCATGCCCTCACTTTCCTGGCTAAGGAGAATGGGAAGAAACAAAGGCGTAGCTATTCATCGCTCACTTCATTCATCTTGATCATACTACACTGTTCGAGGAAGTTGGAGATGTTCTCAAGAGGTTTCTCAGCCTTCGACCCATGGATTTGAGACTATTTGATATGGTTGAGGTAGGTCGGCCTGAAATCAAACGTAGCATTGACATCCAAGGTCGATAGAACAATAGTGGAAACGCATGCGAAGGAAGTTGAAGAGGCATAATACAACAATGTATGTGGTTGTCCCACAATAGATTTTCGTTGGCATCTCCTACGGGTGTTTGCGAGGTTCTGTCGAACAATTCTCTCAACTTCAGGGTCGAATGGCAAAAGGGGTTAATCCCTCCTACGCATACAATCAATCAAACTACGAACCAAGATGAGTAACCCTAGGGTCTACACTGCACCTAACGACAAGGGAGAACCAGACTCAAAACACAAATGCCAACACAAAAGCACAATGGGGCACAACTCCCCGGCAATGGCGCCAAAATTTTTTTTAACAATTTCCTAGTATATTAAGAAAACGGTCATTTATGACTCGGAGAGCTGGGCCCTAATATTTTAGTCAGGTATTCGATTTCAACAACAGTTCAGGGTAACAAAATAGCAATGGCTCAAGGGTATTATCGGGCCTACCTAGTGAGAGACTAAGCAACCATTTCATGGCTTTAGGGATAAATTATTTGTGTTCGGGTGTTAAGTTTAAGGATTGCAATGATAAAATTGCGTAACTTTCCCCTCTCGAGTGGTAAGTTAACGCTTACTTCCCAAAGTCTGTCATCACTCTCGCATATGATGGACCTTGATAGTATTCGGACACAATCCAATCTAATCGGTTCCAAAATCTCATGCTAGTGGGGATTAGGAACTAATTACTCTGACCCAAAATCTCCAACTCAATGTCTGGAGGATGATTTTAACCTCTCGGTACCAAAATCGTCCACATTAAGCGGAAATAGAGGGAGGGGACACTTACTTACCTAATTAATCACTCTAGTCACACTTATTTGAGTCTAGTCCCCCACTAGGGGCCCTAAGTACCTCCTAAACCTAAGGGTCTGCTTGGGATGAGAGTTAAAAATGAGGGTAGGAGTTCATAAGTGTAAAGGAGTGAGGGTGAGGGTATAAGAGTTCATAAGAGTAAGTTTTTAATTGACATATTTGCCCTTTCATATTATATGTAATACAATGACACTCTTGCATTAGCATTATGCTCATTCTCTCTCTACGCTCTCTACCACTCTCCCTATCTCTCTCTACCCCCTCCCCCCCCTCCATCTATCTCTAATATCTCTCCATATCCCTCTCTCTCCACCCCTTCTCTCTCTCTCTCTCTCTCTCTCTCTCTCTCTCTCTCTTACACACACACACACATCCCTCTCTCTCTATGTGTGTGTGTGTGTGTGTGTGTGTGTGTGTGTGTGTGAGAGAGAGAGAGAGAGAGAGAGAGGAAAATTGGATTGTAATAATCCCTACTTTCACCAATTGTATAACAATAATCCCTACTTTCATTTTGGATTCTAGTGGTCCAAAAAAAATGGATTGTAGTAGTACCAAATCCACCTCCATATTCTTTTTATTTTTTTCATTTCTACCCCATATTATTTTTGTATTTTTCGTTCCTGCACCCAGAAAGGTAATGAACTATAGTTACTAAAATTATTTTTAAATTATTTTTTTGAGTCTCCAAACAATTATTATGATTTTTTAAAAGGAATAAAAGTGAAAAAATCGTAAAAAAATTTAAAAAATTGGGAGAAACATCGTACATTCATTAAAAATCGTGGTAAAGTGTTATACTAAGTTTTAAATCAAATGCAACACAAAATCTGTGATATTTAGGGTATACTCTCGATGATATCCCACTATAATCCAATTTTATTTTTATTGAACCCCACAATCCAAATTGTTAGTAGAGATTATTACGGTCCAATTCGTGAAAGTAGGGATTATTAGAATAATATGGGAATGGATCCAGAAGGGGCTTCGGGTAGGAAGGTAGGAAGGAGTAATATCGCGCGTTAGATCTTGATCCGACGGATGATAAAAAAACCACCAATGACAGCCCAAAAATCACTCACACGTGTGAACTCTTTGGAAAGAGAAAGTAGAATATCCAATCTTCAGCGTGATTCTAGGGCAGGGTATTGATTGCAGTTTTTTACTGCTTTACTTTCCAAATGCATGTGAGATAGTGTCACGAGAGAGCGGCGACTCAATCAACCAAAAGCATAGCAACACATGAGGTTTCTGACAAAAAGTGTGATTCCAGTCAGTCAAATTCTGACGAGATAACTAAGACGATGTGCAGGGGCAACTCGCTGGTGGGTTTCGTCACCAAATTGAAGACGCGGGAGGCACGTAAGGTTGTACCAGACGTCTCAATTTACCAGGTAAACCCAAATCGAACTCCAAAATTAGGTACTGAGGATGGAATTGATCGAGTGTATAAGGTTATATATGTGAATTCTCGAGCGTTTTGCGATTCATTTATATTAAAACACTTTCTCGAAACTGTGATTTTGGGGAATTACTCCAAAATTAGGGTTTGTTGTTGGGATTGATCGAGTCTATTAGGGTGTGTTTGTGAACTATTCAAGCTGTTTGCAGTTCATTTGTATTAACACGCTTTCCTGACATTCTAATTTTGGGAACTTATGAGTGTATGATGGATTCACTTGATTGAAGTAGATGGCGGGAGGTGAGGACGCAGAACGTAATGTCGGTGGTGGCGATGCACGTATTGCAGCCAATGTGTAAGTCAATCTCACACCTAAATCCCAGTCTGTCGTGTATGTAGAAACCCTAACTGTCCGGATCTGTCCGGATGTTGTCAAGCAACTTGTTGACCACACTGTCGGTTCAATGTGGTTATTCGTACCAATTGGTCTACATGTTGTTCGTGTTGGCAATATTGCACACACATTGGTATTAGTGTGGTCATACAGTGTAGGAACATTGACTCCACTGTGGGGTGTACTATGAGCGTTCAGTACAATGATTATTGTCAATAGTACTCACGATAATGAAGTGGTAATAGTTCAGATCATTTTCTAAACGATGTGTGCTTTGTCATTCATTCCATAATGTTAATGTGGACCACTATTGTCATATAGTATGGCCACGCTAGTTACCAAAACATGACCATTCATTGTTATGTTCAATGTTAATGTTGACCACGTTTGCCATACACTGTGGTCATATAATCTCAACTCAAATATGTATTGACCACTCTTCACTATAGCTTATAACACAAAAGTGCATCAATCATGGTGAGCTTCTATAACGTTGACACCGTTGTCCACAGTTTGGGTATACTAGCATACCGAGTATTGGAATATTATTGAAAAATTTGTATGCCATGTTGGTCAATAGGTGAAAAAGGACGACGAGGTCGATGAGGGAATCGGGCCTGCAAAAGATAGGTTCTTCCCAACAAGGATGTCACCGATACCGATGATAAAACTGCTCAATCACATAACAGACGATCAGGTTGCTACGGTTAAAATGTGATACCGATGACCACATGCAACTGGGTTTTGGCGGATTCCTCAACTTATGGATGTCGTTGCTCCGGGGTCAACTATATCCGTGCTATGTGAAGGCCACACTGTGAAACCTAGAATGTTCACTTGATAAGTGCCTTGATCACACTATGAAACCCAGCATGACCACATTCAATACCTAGTGTGGCCTTTCTATGTGCCTTGATTATATACCCCGTTAATAGCTTAGCACATTGTACCAATTATACATGGCAACATACCACTCACATGACATGATCTTATGTTGTGGTTGTACTTATTCATACACATGTATCACATTTATTGATAAGTGTGGTCATATTTGCAACGCGAAGGCCACATTAATTTGTATGATGTGATTGTACATAGGCTACACTGATTTGTATGATGTGGTTGTACACAGGTCACACTGACGTGTGCTGTTTCATGCACATTTACTGGTAGGCGTAGTAAGACCACATCCTATGTATAATGTGGTCATCCATGCTATGCGAAGTCAACACTTTGAAACCTAGCATGTTGACTTGATAAATGCCTTGATCACACTGTTAAACCTAACATGACTACATGCACTGCCCAGTGTGGTCTTTCTATGTGCCTTGATCATATTGTCGCTTCTCCACCCCTAAACCTGTACTGACATTGACGTGTTGGAATTTATTTAGTATGTGCCTTACAACAGGCCACTCACATGCCACTCACAGGCCACAACTATTAATGTGCTTTAGGTTATGCATGTTTATTGACAAGTGTAGCTTTATTTGTCCATGAACATTTATTCGTAAGTATGGTCGCGTCTGCAATATGACGACAACATTACCATGAAGGCCACATTTATCGGTATGAAGCACGCAATTCGATTTTGTGGTGTGGCCAATAGTATCAGTTAGATGATATTGAAAATTAATATGACCATAAGCAGTATTGTTGTATGGCCAATATTATAGGTTACATAATCCTGAAATCCTATCTATTTGGCTGGTTGTTGACAATTCTTGATTGTTGCCTGATTTTTTGAGGACTCCAAGGTGAATTCATTGCGTATGCATTATTGCTACAACTTTGCAATGCACAAAGAAAATTCGATCTAGGACGATGTGTCGAAACGGGCATCGCGCAGGGACCAAGATCGATCGAGCTCTAGTGACGCCACTGTTAAGCAAGATGGACGCCGTTGAGTCTATGAAACATATTGTGGCTGAGCACCACAGTCCATTTGTGAGGGTACTTGTTTTGTAGTTACGCTCTAGTAGTTATTGGTCAGGAAGAACGAAATAATGTATTGAACTTGGATGTCGTTGTTTACAGGGGGTTTTGTAAGAAGATAGTTATTTTTTTTATTGAGACAAGTAGACAGTAGACAACTGAGACTGCAATGTGGTGTGTGGTTTAATTTATTCCAGCAAACTGTATTTATTGTATATACATAAAAATCAATTTTATGTTTGTCTACATTATCCCTTAGTCAAACACCGGTCAGAGTCCAACAACCCTTACAGCTGATATCAATCTTGCGATACGTGGCCGCATACATTTCACACCAGCAGTTGGTGTCCTTACTGCCATCCATCAATATGTTAATATGACCACACTAACTTCCAAGTATTGTCTCGCATTGTCTAAAGCTGGCAACACATGATCCTAGTAATACATGTACACAATCAAATATCAAATTATACCCCATGATTATTAGAACATAATAGGTGGCCACACTATCATGTTTGTGTGGCCACTCAGAGCCTGACGAGTGAAACACACCAAAATCACACGTGCGATCATACCGAGGCCACTTTGTCCCCACATGGTTGAACACGTTTGGCCACATTCTATGTCAGCGAGGGGTGTCCTCACCGTCATCCGTCGGTTTATCGATATAGCCACACTAACTTCCAATTGTGGATTCACATGGTCTAATGCTGCTAGGACACCAACTGCACTCATAACAGCAAAATTGAACATATAAACGCCCCTGGAAGACCATGTCATTTGCATCGGTAAGTGTCACCGGTTGGCGACGGTGATACGTCAGTACGGTCGCATGTATTTCATACAAAACAGTGGTTGTCCGCTATATGATCCATCAATATGTTAATATGGTCACACTAACTTCCATATATGGTCTCACATTGCTATAGTTGGGAGCACATTATAATGGTAGTACATGTACACAAACTTATATCAAACTAGACGCCACGATTATTTGTACATAATAGTTAGCCAACCTAACACGATCGTGTGGCCACCCCATGCCTGACGAATGAAACACCCCAAAATCAAACGTGCAATCGTCATATCGCAACTTTGTCCCAACATGGTTGACCGCGTTTAACCGATACAGACATAAACCGCACCCAAACACAGAAAGACTATACCATTAACTATACGACGTATGTGTTGCAATTTGCAATTGAGTACATACAATGTCCAAAAATGGTGGAACAAGTTCGATCGTGTACAATTAGCAACCAACCAAAAGGGTACGTGTCACCAAATTACCCATGTTCGTATGTCAACGAGGGGTGTCCACCCCGTAATCCATCAACTTATCCGTTTATACACACTAACTTCCAAGTGTGAGTTCACATGGTCTGATGCTTGTAAGACACCCACTACACTCAAAACACCAACATTGAATATAGCACCGCCCCCGGAGCACCATGTCATTTCTATTGGTATATGTTTGGGGGGGGGGGGATGTTGATTGGCACGGAATACATAGGTTCAGGATTTCGACATGTGACTTTGTGTACACACGGGAATCGAGCAGCATTGTTGCCATTGTTAATCATAAAAATGCCAACAATGGATAAGCGTTCGTGAACCTTAAACATTGAGCATATCCCGACTCATCAAAGCATCAAAGCAACACAAAGCAGAACAAAAGTGGTCCACTAGCTGAGACAAAACCCGCACGGGTTTTAAACAGCAGAGACGGCCCAGAACCAAGGCCGGCCCAAGGCGCGCCCCGGTCAACGCTAGAAAACCCGCGCGGGTTTTCTTGTGCCCAAATGCGTCGTTTTGCGTCCACGTCAGCAATCCGTGCCGATGGATTTAAAAACCCACGCGGGGTTTACAATTGATAATCCGGCGCCAAAAATCGTTTTGATCATCAACCCCATGATATTAGCACCATGTGGGTTGACCCTCTTGACTTGATTATGTGATTTGCATGGATTAGGGGGCATGATCATGGGGATGTGTCTCCCTCATTTTCCCTCCTAAACACCACCCTCACCACCAATAAATACCCCCCTCCATTCCATTCATTTTCATCAACAACTCTCATAATCCACCACCATTATACTCCCATTCTCACCAAATATCACCATAACCCTACCCCTACTCTCCTAAACTCTCATCATACCTCTATCATTCTCACTACTCTCATTACCATAACTCCACCAAAAACATCCTCTACACATCACCATCCTAATCCTCTTATAATCATCCTTCATTCATCGAGTCAAGGGAAGTCAAGGCATTTCAACCGGCACATTCGGGCTTCTAAATCAAAGAGGTTCGCTTTTTTATATTTTCTTTCATTATGTTATTTTAATCCTTTTATTTTGTACTTTGGATTCAATTATGTGTGCATATTTTGTAAACCTAAAACTCCATTCTTTATATTGCATGTTAAGAATATAATTTCGTGAAATTAATTAAACTTCTCCCCGCTTTATTTCATTTTAATGTCAATTTTAGTAGAGTCCGTTTTTCTAACGGGCGAATTCAAGAATTCTTATAGTTCTTGAGCAATACCTCACACTCCTTACCTAAGGGTATGGAGCACGGAGATGAAAACGTGCGGTAGGCCATGTAATCCAACCATAGAAAAATCCATGAACATAGAACCTTGGTTTAAGGTATCCCCTCATGTTGTATGTTATGTGCTATGTACTACCCCTTCCCCTTCTCCTTTTTGTTTTAGAGTCGACCCTAGTTTAGAGGTTTTGTTCTAGTCCACATAAAATTCATTGGGTTGAGAAAATGATTATTTATTAATTAGAATAATTGACTCAAAAAGCATCATAGTTAGCCCAAGAGGAAGGGCCCATTTATGCTTGAAAGACGATTATTTTGATTAATAAATAAAAATCAACTCACCTTTGATGATATTATATGGCCCTTTACAAAATTCTCCTAACGAAAGTCCAAAAAAAAATTGATTGAAAGTCCAACAAAGTAAATGGATACTATTTTCGACTGCATAATAGTCACTAGGCTTGAGTAAATTAATTTGTCGATTTAATTAATAAATCCATCGCATTTATGGCCGGCCCGTCGATAGGCCCAACCATATTGGATTTGTCAATTAAGCCCATAAATTAATTATAACTCGCTTATTGTTGACTTTATTCAATCCTTTATAATATCCGTTTCCCTCGACTAAAAAAAATGCAATATAAAGAAAAAGAAAAGTTGGGTCGTCGCTTTTGTCAAGCATTATTCTAGTCCGCATAATAGTCATTATGACTTGAGCCGTCTGAATTGTTAGGCCGAGTTACGGATTCTCCTTAAAACGGTCGGCCAGTGGATTAGGCCCATCCGAATTGAGAAACACTGATTTGAGCCTATTGATTTACGACCCGCTCGCTGTGTTTGACTTTGTGCGGCCCTCTATAATGTTTCGTCCATAGGTCCATATAGAGTTAGGTCATGCACTCCCAAAAAGTGGGTGAGTATCTTGTGTCAGCATATATGTGTCGAGTCAGTAGGGTCATATAGGTCTTTAGGGCATGCATGCATCGGGTAGTATGTGTCAGAGTATGTCTTTGAGTGTTCTAACTTTGAATTTCCATGCAGGCATCATTGGTGATCGAATCCGAGCCCGCATTCGAGATCCGCGAACTGGTCGTTTGATTCCAAACCCGCATTACGATCCATCTGCAACTAGCAACAGCACCATGTCTGGAGAGCAATTCCAAGAGATCCCGGTCCAAAGCACCGAAGCCAACATCACGAAGCATTTGGACGAACTCTACACCAAGATGCAGGGTCTGGTCTTCGCTAATTCCCTAGAGCAAGAGCAGAAGATGGGCAAAAGGCTGAATAAACAACAACAGGTAATGGATGGCATGGTACAGGCCATCACTAAGATCAACACCAAATTAGGGTTGAATGCTGAGGAGGATGACGGAGAAATGCAGGGATACGAGTCTGAACCTGAAATCATCAAGATATCCCCAAATTCTGGAGAAACAGGGATATCTAAGACTAAGGTTAATACACCTAAAGTGGCGAAACCTACGAGGGACCCCGCTGTTAAGGCTCTCGAACAGAAGTTAGAAAACCTCACCAAGGCAATGAGCTCCGTGCCGGCTTTTGCTGACAAGTACTTAGAGGTTTCATTGCCTGTTGAACCGACTTTGAAGGTAGCTGACAAAGTTGAAGTGCCAAATATTAGGTTCAAACCTTCTGAGAACCCCATTCATCATGTAGAGGAATTCATGAGGCTGGCACCTTTAAATTGAATTGATGCTGACCTATACTCTACCGTCTTCCCATCCACCCTAGATGGAGAAGCAAAGGTATGGTATCATGCTCTGTTGCCCCAAGTCAGAGCCAATTTGATTGAATTATTCAAGGCTTTCATCCACCACTACACACGCATCCAAAAGAAACAAGCTACAGTGGATGATCTAACCGCTATGAAGCAACGGGATGATGAGTCCTTTATGGATTACTTCGAGAGGTGGCACACGAAATTGCCCCACATCAACGAGGCAATTCCTCTCTGTCTGCAGTTATCCAACTTTAAGCAAGGACTCAAGAGCAGCCTATCCAAACACTTGGGGTATCATGTCGTCAAAGACTTTGATTACCTGCAGGACATCTGTGTCCAATTAGAAGCCATGCAGAAAGATAAGACAACTTCGCCTGGATGGAAAGGGTCCAGCTCCAACAGGAGGGCTACTAGTGCGGCTAGCCACCCTCCTAGAATCCCGGAGACTAACTCTATCCAGCGCAAGGGGCCTTATGTACCGAAATACGAGACGTATACGCCATTGGATGTTCCTTATTCCCAGGCTCTCGACCGTCTGGTTAAGAAAGGTATCTTGGTTTTGCCCTTACCAAAAGAAGAACCAGAAATCAAGGGCAGAAATTGGGATTCCAACCAATTTTGCCGCTATCACCGTTGCCGAGGTCACGACACCGAAAAATGCTGGACCTTAAGGAACAAGATAGAGGATATGATAAGGGCAGGGACGTTGCCAATGCCAAAAGCTGCTAAGAAACCAAACAATCAAAGTAATCCTATGCCAGAGCATGCAAATGCTATTTTATGTGGGGATTTCAGCTTCGACCCCTCTGCTTTGATTGTTGAAACAGGTCAACCTGTCCCCGAAATAGTTGGGTTCCCCGAAGATCTACTCATTCATGGTATCTGGGACAGCGACGAGGATGATGAGCACGAGCATTCCGAAACAGAGTGGATGGAGAAAGATGAGTCGGACGATGTAGCGTTCCTCACTCGATCTGGTCGTCACAACAGTAACAGGAATACCACCATCCCAGTAGTTGTTCCTAATCTTACACCAACAAATGGCAGTGACAATCAGACCTCTCCTGAAGATCCTCTTCTTTCTCAACTCAAAAAGACTAGGGTTGAGGTTACCACATGGCAACTCATATGCACTTCATATGCCCATAGGCAGAAGATGTTGGATGCCCTTACAGCACTCACAGTATCACCTACAACAATTCCTGAGACTTTGGTTGCTCATGTGACTACCCCACAAGAGATGATCACTTTTAGGATTGAAACAAACTAAAAACACTCCAACACAAGGGTTTGCCCGCCCCGAGCAAACTAAAAACAAAGGAAAGGACTAAAAAGAAAAACTAAAAACCCTAACTAACTTTCGCAGGAATCGCGGATGCATTTAGCGTATGCATCAAGCCCTTTAAACCCCCCGGTAGCCCGGGTGGACGAGGTAGGTCTCGTGAGGGTTTATAGAACCTATACCCACAAAATCCAAAGAAAAGAAAAAGGGGAAAGAAAAAGAAGTGAAAACCGAAAAATGAAACAAAACAAAAGCAAAGAAAATATTCCCGTCCCCAATCATGCACCTAGTTCCCTAACCCGCCTCAACAATCAATTGGAAAAAGCAAGTATAAACAAATTAAGACACGAAGGTTGGAAAACTGCCAATCTTTGAGATTTTGAACCAAAACACTTCCTGATGAGCAAAACACCTCGTGCATATGTGCAAGTGGGCTCTAGTCGGTTCTTCTTATCCTAAACCAGATAATCAGAGTTGTTCTCATGCTCAAGCTCGGGATTATCTATCCTACTTCACTCTTGGTTTTTCTTTCAACCTCTCTTTTCTTTCTTTTTCTTTCTTTTTCTTCTCTTTTTTTACTTTTCTCTTTCCTTGCTCTTTTCTTTTTTTACTTTTCTCTTTCTTACCTTTCTTTTTGCTCAACTCTTTTTTTCCTTTTTCTTGCTTCGCTCTTTTCTTTCTTTTTCAAAACCTACGCTCTTTTCTTTCCACTCAATCCGTTTTGTGTCTTTTAGAGCGTTTGTGTCGGGTTTTGCGGGATTTAAGCACCAGCCTTCGCAAAGGGTTACCCTCCCTGCTGGGTTTCTCCATACGTAAGTCATTGCACTTAAGGGGCATAGGGTGCCGATCCACCCAAACCAACCCATGACGGTAGGCCCGACAGTAATTATTTAATGCATTAATTAAGAGCTTAAGCAATTGAACAACTAAAACCGTCTAACCAAGGTAAGAAGACACAGTCAAAGCATGTAAGATTTGAGGATTCCGCTTTCCCATTCCATGTAAAGGTCTAATAGAGATAAGTCATAGCAAAAATCCTTCCTAAGGCCCATCATTATTCATACCGGCCGCTTCTAACTGATTGAATCAGCTGATTAGACAACTATCTACACAACTGTGAACGGAAACATCTTCAAAAAGAAAAACAACTTTTGGGTTTTTCACAAGATTTCTCCCCTTTTTGTTTTCTTTTCACACACAAAATTTTTCAAACTTTTAGACACAAACTAAGAAAAACGAAAACAAAAGATCAACAACTAGGTGGTCTACCCATGACAAATGGAAAATAGCACTCCCCACTCCAACACAAGACATCACAATGTCCTCATTGTAAGAAGAAGGGTGTCACAAGCGAGGTAGAAAACCAAGAAAAACATATATACAAAACACTTATCACATAAAAAGCGGTGGCAACCCGAGCCCACACGGCTCCAAGAACAATATATATCCAACATTCACACTCAAGGGGTTCGCCACCCAAAAAGAAAATCAAGCATGCATCATGAATCATCGATATATTCACATAAAGAGAGGGTGGAAAGAGGTTACCTCAAAATCTTCAATAAACGCAACTCGATCCACGATCCGAAGAACATCACACATAGGTTAGAAATAAACAAGAAAAGCATACTATGTATGATGGTTCACATGCAAGATCAAAAAGAAAAACAACTATACAAGACTCTAAGGAATAAAGTATTAAGAAACTAAAATAATTACAAAACGACTCTTTTTTTTTCTTAGACTTGAAAACTAGAATGCAAACTACCCTCCCACTCCAACACAAAGAGGTTGTCGTGTCCTCAAAATGGAAGAAGAAGTAGGTAAGTAAGCACCCCAAAATAAAAGAAAAAGACACACACAAAAAGAAAATAAAAGAAGAAAAGAAAAACGACTTGCTAATTATACACTAGAGGTGAGGAAAGATATTACCTAGAAGGCTTCTTATCAATAAGCTCATTCCTTCTCACCACACGATATCGGGCACCAAGTCAGAACCATTCAACGCCCGGAGTAACAAATCATACATCCTCTCATGCATCTCAGAATGGTGTCGGTAAGAGCACACCCGCAATGGCACATAAACAAACATTAGTGCCCTTAACAATTTATCAAATGCCTTAGAAAAGTCATAGAAATGATGAAATGCATGAATATACAAGACTTTCCTAGGCATAGTGAAAGAAGACATGACAAATGGATCCTCCCATTGACTCATAAATGGAGATTGAGCATACAAATCAACGGAAGGAGGCAATACAACACTTTCATGGACATGCTCATTGGAAGACTTGGATGCAAACAACGACTCATAAAGCATATCACCATCAAAAATATCCTTGTCACAAACCAAGTTCAAACACTTAGGATCAATCCCCATAGACTCAAGTTCATCACCACAAGATTTCACATCAATGGATTTACAAGAAAGGGTAGCTAATGCCTCGCTAATGCAATGATCTTCAATAAAGTGAACAAATCGGTATCAAGCACACATTCAATCACAACAGATTCAATTTTACTCTCAACAAGATCATGCTCAATTATATCACAAGCATCATAGCATTCAATAAACTCGTTTTTTCTTCACACAAAGGCATGGACAACGATGTGGACAACGGTTCATCATCAAGCATGTAATCATCAAGTTCTTCATCATCACACACAGAATCATCTTGTTCCTCATGCTCACTAGGTGGGGCTAGAGCTAAGGAATCACTAATCCTCCTTACAAAACTATGTCCATTACAGTAGTCATCATCATAATCATAATCATACACAGAAGAATCGTCATGCATTTCAGGACTCAAAGACGATGAATGACCTATTTCAACATTCGAATCAACCAATTGTGCAAGATAAGTTTCCACCCTAGGTTTAAGCACGTGTTTAAATTCTTGCATGCATTTATTCATCCTATCTTCTAAACCAACTATTTCAGCACCAATTTTATCTAGTCTACAAAATTCAGAAGCATGAGACGGAGATTCACAATGCACACACAAATGACGAGACTGAACATCATCACATGGAGAAAGATCATAACGTTTCTCATAGTGCAATTGAGCATGAAGAGCACACGGATTACCAAAACAAGAACCCGATGAATAAAAAGTCTCCCCAAATTGACGTGTATCCGTGTACAACCAATCAAATAATTCTCAAGCCCGATACTCATTTTCAACATTGAAATCAAAGTAATTCAGAAGAGAACGGGTCTCGAAATTCAATCCCTCATTAGTAACAACTAACACTTCCCAATTAGAATAAATATAACCATGAGGGGTCCAATAAGCAAGATAATCATTTAATCTATCACGATAATCACAAAATAATTCTTGCTCATTTTGAGGGAAGCTAAAACATGCCATCTCTTTTTTTTAAATTTTTTTTTCGATATATTTTTTTCTCTTTTTTTTGTTTCGGATATTCAATTTTTTTGACTTACATTTTTCTAGCATAATCAAGGAAGCAATTAAACTATTTACATACAAACCAATCACCTAATCTACCAAATAACGCCATCCCCGGCAACGACGCCATTGTTCGGTTGTAATTTTTGTGGTTTTATGAGTTAAGGTTGTCGGTCCATAGGGATGGGTGTGAGGCTTGATTAAGGTAATCGGTTTGTGTAGAAGGGGTTTTTCTCAATGCGGAAAGCAATAAATTATGTAAATAAAGCAATAAACTAACCTAGACATGATAATAATTAAGAAAGCAATAAAAGATGAAAGCAATTAAAAGCATGAAATTAAGAAAGCAATAAAACTACAACTAATTAATGAAATTAGGAACAAGAGACTATACCTTTGATGATCTAAACTTCAATTGAATCCTTCACCTTAAACTTTCTCCCGAACAAATAAGAAAGCGTGAATTGGATTACTAAGAATCCCTAAATCCCCACTTGAGAGTGGAATTTGTGACCCTTAGCCCTCCTCCTCACTAAAAGTTGGATTGGATGTTTTGTGGCTAATCTAACATTACCTCACTGACCCTAAACTAAGATTAAGAACCCTAATAAACTAACAGGGACCCTAATAAACCTAATAACATCTACTAAAGACCTAACATAATCAAAACAAATCAAGACCATAAATAACCAAAACAGAACCCTAAACCAACACTGACTTAAACCCTATTACACTAATACTAACCTGAGAAACGACTAATCCCAAAACTGTAAAGATGGAAAAACTGTAACCTAACTCCTACTATCCATTGACCGGATAGAGGAAGAAGAGAAACTGAGGCAGAAATCAGAGGAGAAAAACGAATGAAATGAGATCAAATCCCCAACTCCTTACTGTCCATTGATCGAACATAAGAAGAAGGAGAAATATGAAACTGGAAAAAAGGGAGACAGAGATCGAAAACAGGCCAACAAAAACGAGCAGAACAACATACAAAATTCGAACCAAAATCAACACAAATTTACCCATAACATCAAGAACAATTAATACTCAGAGATTCAAACTCAACAAATTACACTAAAAACTTCGAACAGTACATCGAATTAACAGAACAAATTATCAAAATCTTAACCAAGATAACAAACCAGAATCAATTAAAAAGGAAAAACGAAATAGAGATTAAAAACAGAATTCAAAGCATAAAAACATAAACCTAAAATCTAATTCTAACCCTAGATGGAGGCTCTTGGGGCGTCACTCCCAAAATCAACCATTCATGCTTTCAATCGGCTCCCTTCGTCCCTTTTATACTCGAACTCGTGACTCCCCTTCAAATCTCAGCCCTCGAACCTTCTCCCATATGGACGATTGAGATGAAATCGGTTAGCATTGAAGATGGTAATGGTGGTGGATGCTTCGAATGGTACTTTTCCTCTGCGAATTCAACCAAATCTGTTACAAAACGAGAAAATGAGTGAGAATTAAAGAAGAGATGAGAAATAGAGTGAGAGATTCGCGAGAAAGAGATAAAAGATGAGAGATGGAGATGAGATGAGATGAGATGAGATGAGATGAGATGAGATGAGATGAGATGAGATGAGATGAGATAAGAGAGAAAGAGATGGAGAAGAAGAAGAGAGATGTAGATGGGGATGGGGTGCGTTTGGTGTCTGCGCACATGAGAGAGGAAGAAGAAACCAGAGAGAATGGTGAGAATGTGAGAGAGACGAGGGACGAAGGGGAAGAAAGGGGGAAAATGACTGAGGGAAATTAGAATTAGGGTGGGGGAATTGAAATGGGAATTAGGGTTTGGGTTTTGGCTTTAGTCGGCTGGGTGAAGGGGGAAAATGGGTAGGCGGGTTTGGGTATACGGGTTAGGAGGGTTGACGGGTAGAAGGGAATTAGGAGGCTTTTGGGCTGGGTTATTTCAGCTGGGCCGAAGGGAAATAAAAAGAAGGGGGATTTGGGTTGGCTGGGTTTTTAGGATTAGATTACAATAGGTTTTTATTATTTATTTCTAATATTTATCATTTTTGTTTCATATTAACAATAATAATAACAAAAATAATAAAATGCTATAAAATCTAATAATAGAATAAAAACATAATAAAACTACTAAAATAATTATTAAAGACAAGCAAAAATACCCTATAAAGGAGAAGAATTCGACTCGGAATGAGACCGAACAGATGATCACTTTTGGGATTGAAGATCTACCTCAAGGAGGAGCGTCTCACAACAAAGCCCTATATCTTACAGTGCAATGCTCCAACAAAACTATCCAACTGGTTTTGGTTGACAATGGGTCGGCTGTAAACGTATGCCCTTGGAGGACGGCACAGAAATTGGGAGTACAACAACAACACCTGACTCAAAACGGTGTACAACTCAGGGCTTATGACAATTCGCCCCGGAAGTCTGTCGGATCTGTGGTGTTGCCTATTACTACTGGTAGTGTCACCCAGAATGTGGAGTTTGTGGTGCTGGAAATTCCAGCCTCCTTCAATTTGCTACTAGGGAGGCCCTGGCTTCACGAGTGTAATGCTATAGCATCCACCTTACATCAAAAGGTAAAGATGTTGGTTCAGGGACAGGTGATTACTATCTCAGGAGAAACCATTAATGTTGTTTTCACTCCTAAACAGTCAACTCTCGAGGTGGAGCACAACTCAATGGACGAAGAACTCCACAATTTTGAGCTCGTAGCAATGATGAGCAAGGATGAAGCACCTTTTGACTTCGATCCCTACTCAAACCCCAAAGTACATGCTATGGTCAAGAAACAAGGGAATTTCCCGGGAATGCCGCTAGGAAAGAACCCGAAGAATAAAATTCCTCCTGTGTTCAAGACTTTTAAGCAGAAGGGAAGGCTCGGCTTAGGCTATAAACCCACTGAGAAAGAGGCTAGGTTCGCAAAAATGGCTATTATTGAACAGAAAAGAATGGACAATTCTCCCACCTTGTTTCAAGTAAAACCCTATCCACTCACTCTAAATGGACAATTTGTCAAGGAAGGTGATGACTTCCCTTACTATGGGTTTCCTGAGCCATTCTATCTGAAGAACAAAGGAGTTCAAGTTGTTGGACTGGAAGTCTTCAATGATTGCTCCATTAATATGGCTACTGTCTTTGTTCCCGCTCGGGACAAACAGCCTCCATTAGAATGGACTCATCTTGTTGGAAGCAACATCTTTGGCATGCTGTTTGGACAAGAAGCTGTCCCGGAGAAAACTGAAATCGATGCTGTTATTGCTGCACTGTCTAACCCAAGCTTTAATCCGAGTCTTATGATTGCTAAAGACGGAGAGGTTAAGGCGGTCTCGTGGGTCGACGCTTAGGAAAATAATTTTGCTTTATCTGTAGGAGAGTCTGTTCCTAAGGACATAGAGTCAGGTTTTAGTGGTCTATAGTCAAGTGAGTCTGGTCTAGAGTCTGCTGGCGATGTATTCCTTTCTGCATTCAATAAAATGAACCTTTCTGCTTACTCTGATTCTTCTTTCCCCTCTTCCCTGAGTTGCTGCGCCAATAATAATCTGGAATTTAATGAACCCTTAAAAGAATTTTCTAATGAACATGAGCAAAAGATGGCAGTGTTGGAAGACACCATCACCATAAATGTGGGCACAGAAGGACAACCTCGGGAATTGAAGTTAGGAAGCTCGCTCACGGAAAAAGAACGAGTGTCCTTTACAGAGCTTCTCAAGGAGTTTGTGGACGTGTTCGCATGGTCCTACGAAGACATGCCTGGGATTGATAGGGAAATTGCAGAGCATACCATACCTATGTTGCCTGATGCAAAGCCGGTTCGAAAGAAGGCCAGAAGAATCAAGCCTAAATGGGCTAAGAAGATTGAGGAAGAAGTGATCAAGCAGCTTAACGCTAAGTTCATCAAAGCAGTCCAATATCCCGAATGGATTGCTAACATTGTCCCAGTACCCAAGAAGAATGGGAAGGTGCGCATGTGCGTAGATTTTCGAGATCTTAACAAAGCTAGTCCCAAGGATAGTTTCCCTTTACCACACATCGACGTATTAGTGGATCACTGTTCGGTAGCGTATTTTGTGGTTTCTAAGTAAGGATGTCGAACTCGAGGATGGGTGTGAGGTTTGTCTAGGTTTTTGGTTTGTTAAAGGTTTTCAATTGCGGAAAACATTAAAGTATGAAAATTAAGCGATTAAACTATCCCTAAGCATGATACTAAACATGACCATGAAAAAGAACACAATCAAACAAGCAATTACTACTATAAATGTAAGAAGTCTATAAGCTTATCAAATGAACATTTAATAAAATCTAACTACCACTAAGATCAAAGCAAGCAATAGCAATTAATTAGCACTAATTAATCTAAACAAGATTAGAATGTAGTCCATACCCTTGATGACTAGTCAAAACCGATCTCCATTCTTCATTCTTCATCTTCAATTGCAACTTTCCCCGAACAAAATAGAAAGTTGTGAATTGAGTTACTAAGGACCCTCAAATCCTCACTCTAGTAAGATTTGTGGCCCTTAATCCCCCTTTTCACTAAAAGATTGATTGTTTGTGGCTAAACTAGGAGCCTTCAAAGGCAAAATTAAATGAAATCTAAGCATAAGGTAATGAAGATAAAGGAAGGCTGAAAATTACTTGAAGAAAAGTTGATTACATTCAAAAATCTCAAGAACTTGGAGAACAAGACAAGAGAAAACCCTTAGAGAGAGAAAGTAAAGCTTAATTAAGAAAGCATTAAAACCCCTAATTACAAACTAAAAACTTCAGCTAATTGTTCTTCAAAGGAGTCGCAGCTAATACTCTTATAATGACCTAAGTTAGTTGCACAAAACGCAGCACTTCATTTCCATCCTGAACGCAGAAAATGGATTTGGCTCGGGCGAGCCAGAATTCTGCTCGGGCGAGCAGGCATTCTGGTCGCGTGTTTCTCGTTCCTCGGCAGCTTCTCCTCGGCAGCTCAGAAGCTCAGCTCGGTCGAGCAGGGCCCTTGCTCGGGCGAGCTGGCTCTCTGTTCCTTCACTGCCTTAGCCAAATTTTCCGACCTTTTCCTAGTTGTTGCGCAGAAGCATGGCTCGACCGAGCCAATATGTTGCTCGGTCGAGCAGACCTTCTGTCTCACCTCCTCTTGGCTCAAATTCAATCGGTCATCTTCGCTGACCTTCCAGAGGCGTTGCTCGGGCGAGCCAACATGCTGCTCGGTCGAGCAGCCCTTCTGCCTGCACTCCTGATTTGGCGAGTTTTTGCTCCGTTTTGGCGCCTTTTTAGATCACTTTCTTATTTTCCTACAAAACTACAAAAATCTCATAACTCGAATAAAATACGGGGTTAGAACATATAAAAACTCCCTAATAAAGAGAAGAATTCGGCTCGAAACGAGACCGAACACCACTCCCACACAAGGGTTTGCTCGCCCCGAGCAAACTAAAAACAAGAAAAGAACTAGAAAGAGAAACTAAAAATCCTAACTCACTTTCGCAGGAATCGCGGATGCATTTAGCATATGCATCAAGCCCTTTAAACCCCCCGGCAGCCCGGTGGACGAGGTTGATCTCGTGAGGGTTTATAGCAACTATACCCACAAAAGCCATAGAAAAAGGAGAGAGGGAAAGTGAAAAACAAAACAAGTTTAAAAGTAAAGAAAAAGAGAACTGCTCGTTTCAATGAATCAAGCTGTTTCAATTAAGAAAACGGTATTAATCCTCCGAAAGGAACCGTTATGAGCATCTCACAACGTCTAACCCAAACAACTGCCAATCTTAGAAATTTTGAACCAAAACACTTCCTGATGAGCAAAACACCTCGTGCATATGTGCAAGTGGGCTCTAGTCGGTCTTTCCTATCCTAAACCAGACAATCAGAGTTGTTCTCATGCTCAAGCTCGGAATTATCTAGCCTATTTCACTCTTGGTTCTTCTTTCAATCTCTCTTTTCTTTCTTTTTCAAAACCTACTCTTTTTTCCCTTTTTTTTTTCTTTACTTTTTTCTTCTCTCTTTTTTAGTTTTCTCTTTCTTACCATTATTTTACTCAACTCTTTTTTTTTCTTTTTCTTGCTTGCTTCGCTCTTTTCTTTCTTTTTCAAAACCTACGCTCTTTTATTTCAACTCAATCCGTTTTGTGTCTTTTAGAGCGTTTGTGTCGGGTTTTGCGGGATTTAAATACCAGCCTTCGCAAAGGGTTACCCTCCCTGCTGGGTTTCTCCATACGTGAGTCATTGCACTTAAGGGGCATAGGGTGCCGATCCACCCAAACCAACCCATGACGGTAGGCCCGACAGTAATTATTTAATGCATTAATTAAGAGCTTGAGCAATTGAACAACTAAAACCGTCTAACTTAGGTAAGAATTCACAGTCAAAGCATGTGAGAATTGAGGATTCCGCTTTCCCATTCCATGTAGAGGTCTAATAGAGATAAGTCATGGCAATTGTCCAAGTTATGGTCTAAAATGCTCAAACCGGTTTCTTTCAAAGAAGATTAAGAACGGCTTCCTGATTTCAACAACGAAATTCAAGAAACAAAGCAAAAACAAAAACAAAACGAAAAACGAAAACTTTTAAGGTTTTTCACTCCCTTTTTTCTCCTTTTCACACAAAATTTTCAAATTTTTCGACACAAACTACGAAAAATGAAAACAAAGACTCAAAACTAGGTGATCTACCCATGACAAATGGAAGTATCACCCCCCACTCCCACACAAAACTTCACAATGTCCCCATTGTGAGAAGAAGGGTGTCACAAATAAGGTAGAAAACCTAAAAACACACAACAAATACATAACAAACAATAAGTGGTGGCGACCCGAGCCCACACGGCTCCAACAACAATAATATTCCAACATTCACACTCAAGGGGTTCGCCACCCAAAAAGAAAATCAAGCATGCATCATGGATCAACAATATATTCACAATGAGAAGGATGGTTAAAAGATGATACCTGAAGATCGCCAAGTAAAGCACATCCGAGTACACGATCCACGAACGCAACATCAGAAAAAGAAACTTCAAATATTCACAAATCTACATGATCACTGACTAACCTCAACCCCGAATCTCACTATATGAGGCGGGAATCAAGGGTGAAATGCCTCGCCACTGCCCAGAAACATCACACAACCCCTCGCGCATGTATATCTCAAAATGAAAACACACAGCTAATGCAAAATAACAGAGGGGAGTGCGGAATGCTCACAATCACTGCTCATTACCTCCCGGAGGAGGGTACGGATAGTAGGGGAAGTAAGTCGGGTAATACTGGTTGACATAGTCCGGTGGTGCTGGCGAATGGTCGGTGATAGCATAGTGGTAATATCCCCAATCTCTCCAATATTGATTCTGTTGATGGAAGTACTCGTCATAGCGCTGAAAGTATCCTTCGTGCCGTTCAAGAGTCGATCACGCACGAAGGAGTTCCTGTTGACTCTCCATCAAGTTGTGCGTACTTTGTAGCAAAGTTCGCTGTTCACGGAGGTCAATACTCAGTTGGTCCAATCGGCTTGCCAAGTGCCCCATCGTAATCTCTTGGGAATTACTACCACTAGCTTCACCTTGGGTTGCCGGCTCCTCCTCTTCTTCCACATTTCCGCTCACAAATGGGTCATCGGGCCCCCCAACTCGACGGTTGCTCCTTGGATTTTCGCCACATGACCAGTTATGTTGATTGGTCACATCCAACCAACGTGCAGCTCGCGCATGGTCCAAATGAATGGAAGTTGCATACTTATCCGAGCCGTGCTTGTATATATGCTTTGTGTTGTGACGCTCAAGGATACCCATGCGTTGCAACCTAATACCGTCGATGGGGTCGGGAAAATATCTCGGGGTGAACTTGCGGATATATCCTCCAAAACCTTTCTTCATCAAGAAGTGGCAAATAATATGCCCCATTCCAATTGTAGAGGTAAGGTGTTTAGAGGTAATGTCTTTGAAGCAATGCAAAATGCACGACCCTGTGTTCACCCGCTTCCCTTGGAGGGTGTTAAAGATGATAAACAAATCATCCCTCCGCACATTTGCCCTCCCATCATCTCTTCCGAAGACCGAATTTGAAACTATGCGATGAAAGATTCGAATCGCTAAGTTACAAAAGTCATGAGACTTGGAATTTCTGGTCAAGAAGGAGCAATCCTCAAGAGCATTTGACGTTTGCTGTTTCCGACGCCAACAAGTAAGACTCTTCATAGCGGCTTGTTCATCAAAGTGCACACTCTCCTCAAAATACAACCCATCCGCCGGTAACCCAAGTGCTTGACAAAACTCTTGCACCGTGCAAGTTTTCTCCTTGTTGTCCACCCTATAACGGAACCTAGCGTGGCGTGTATCAACATCCTCAACTTGGAAAGAACTGAGGAACTCAAGAATCGGTTGATCGTAAAGAGATTCGTCAATCTTAATGAAGGATTCCCAACCCAAGACCCTTATAATATAATCAAAACTGGGGCCACAATACACCCTCTTCACTGTGGCTTCATCATAAATGTCCGGAGCACAAAGTTTCCGGTGTTGATAAAGCTCATATCTCTCTCGATGATGCTCATCCTTGAACCGAATTCGCAATTCCGGGTCAGCATGAAGAAGCGTGGGCGGTTGGGCCTTGTAACGATCTTTATCCACCGCCGCCGATGAAGACTCAGGAGGTGGTGAAGGTGTACCTTCCTCATCGGTGCGGGCTCTCTTAGATCGAACCATTGTGAATTTCAAAACACACTAACAACTCAAGAATCCCCAAATAGCAATCAATACACACAACACTCAAGCCTTAAATCTGAGAAACAATCACAAGTAGCACCCAATTTAACTTTGAAATCAAACTTGAAAACACTAATTGTGAATGTTACCTCCCAATTAAGCACCAAACACCAAGTGGTAACACGAATCGGGCAAATAGCAAGTACACAAACAGCAACTCGGGACCTTGAGACCTCCCCCTTGGCAAAAACCGTCTTTCCCCCAAAAACTCAGTACTACCGACAGCAGCAACGCGACACACATTTAGGGCACAGCACACAATTAGGGCACAGCACAACCTCCACCAAGACTCAGTAGCACCCACGGTCACTCGCCCAGCAACCAACGCGCCAGCAGCAGCGCCTCTCTTTCCCCCCCAAGACTCAGTACACGCACGCCCACTCGCGCGAAGAATGACACACGCAGCAGCGCACAACACAAAGAAAGACAATTAGGGCACAGAAATTCAACCAAAACCTGGAAGAATTCGAAGAGGAAATCAAAGATTTAGGGATTAGGGCTTGATGCTAGGGGTTGGGGGAAGTGAGAGAGAGAGATGAGAGAGAAAATAAGTGAGAAAGTATGAAGAAAATGAGAGAGAATCGAAATAAAACTCCCGACAGAAAACAGATCTGTCGCCGGCTCGCCCGAGCAAAATAACCTGCTCGCCCGAGCAGGGATTCTGCATGCGAACACAGGTTTGTCCGAAAGACTGCTCGACCGAGCAGGCAGACACGCTCGACCGAGCAGCTCTTCTGGACAGCTGGGCGTGTCTGTCAGACTTCTTCCCTTTGGCGCTTCAGTGGACAAGCTCGCCCGAGCAAAAATGTTGCTCGCCCGAGCAAGGGTTCTGTCGGCCGCCTTCCTTGACGCAGGATTCACTCTCAATTTAGGCACAGTGGACAAGCTCGACCGAGCCTGATTTTCGCTCGCCCGAGCAGCTCTTCTGGAAATATTGCCTTCTCTTTCTCCTTTACTCGTGAAAACTCCTCTGTAAGACTGCTCGCCCGAGCAAGGGTTCTGACCAACAATGCAAGGAGTTAAAAATTTCTCAAGGAAATAAACCTTCTCACTTCTACTACAAACATGTTCAAATCCTCGATCTCTCAAAAACCCCTCTGGGACATTTCAAAAGCCCGAAATTCTCAAAAATCTAAAAAAATTAACCTAAATAAACAAAACAAAATCTTTTGGTTTTTCAAAAATTTCAAAGAAAAAGAAAAGAAAGTCGGCATGCATGCCTCCCCACTCCCACACAAAAAGGCCACACTATGTCCTCATTGTGGCAAGAAATAAAGGAAGACAAACACCCTAAAAGAATAAAAATCTAAAATCTAACAAAAGAATGAAAAAATTATCTCACCAACTAACTCCAAAGAAAAGAAGGATAATACTGATTAGATATCAAATAATCATCACTGACTTGTAAATGGAGATTGAGTATGCAAGCCATGAAATGGTGAATATATGTGAGCAATAAATGATCCTTCCTTCTCGTTAGTGCATAGTTAAGAGAATTAAACAAAGAAACAAACAAGAAAAATAAACTAATTTACAATATATACAAAGATGTTACCTCAATGTTCTTCAATCAACAGATGGAACATGGAATGTTACACACTCCACATCGACTTTCTCTGGAAGCTCCAAAAAGGGTTTCAACTGTGACCGTTAACTTTCCACATTGATGCATTAGTGGGGTCCTTGATTTCAACTACTCAGGGAAACACAGTGGTCACAATGAATGGACGGTCCATCTAGACTTCAATTTACCCATGAACAAATGCAAACGTGAGTCATAAAGGAGGACTTTCGCCGGAATGAAGGTTTTCTAAGGATCACTTTATCATGTAAGACCTTGATCGCTCCTTACTTAATCTTCCGCTTCGTAAGCTTCTCTCCTTAACTCCTCTAGCTCACAAGGTCAACTTTCTAATGTCCCCGATTGAAGTGTCAAGGTTCAAGGCTTTCAAAGCCCACGCCCTATGCTCGAGCTCTCTTGGCAAATGACAAGGTTTCCCAAAGAGCTCTATCTGGTGACATTCCTATGGGAGTCTTGTAAGCTATCCTATAGGCCCATAAAGCATCGGTCAATTTAGTGGACCAATCTTTCCTATTCTTTGACATTGTCTTTTCAAGAATTTGTTTAATTTGCCTATTGGAAACCTCAATGGCCATTTGATTGAGGTGATAGGCGGTAGTCATTCTATGCTCAACAGTATTTCAAAGCAAAGCGCGAAAGAACGATTATTGAAGTGAGTCCCGTCGCTAATGATGGCTTTAGGCACCCCAAACCTAGAGAAAATGTTTTCTCGAAGGAACCTAGTCACAACTTTAGCGTCATTTCTTTTAATGAATTGCTTGACCCATTTTGACACGTAGTCCACTGCTAGAAGAATATACTCATTCCCAAAAGAGGTAGGAAATGGTCCCATAAAATCAATGCCCCAAACATCGAATACATCCACAAAGATCTCGGGTTGTAAGGGCATCATGTTTCTTCTAGAGATTTTACTCAAACTCTGACATCTAAAACAGCTATGGGCATAAGTATGGGCGTCTTTAAAGATGGTAGGCCAATAGAATCCACTTTGTAAAACCTTATACGCTGTCTTTTTCCCACTAAAATGTCCCCCACACGGTTGGTCGTGGCAAAACGAAAGGACATCCATGATAGACTCATCCAGAACACACCTTCTAAGAATTTGATCAGGACAATACTTAAACAGATAGGGGTCATCCCATATGAAATCTTTGACAATGTGAAGGAACCTATCTCTATCATGCCTATTCCAATCATTGGGCATTTCTCCCGTGACTTTAAAATTAACAATGTCAGCAAACCACGGTTCTACTCCTATGCTAAGAATGCGTTCATCAGGAAAACAAGCATCTATAGGAGACTCTAACACATGTTCAGGTGTTATCCTAGAAAGGTGGTCCGCGATTGGGTTGTCAGATCCTTTCCTATCACGGATTTCACAATCAAATTCTTGAAGTAACAACACCCACCTAACCAACCTAGGCTTAGACTCTTTTTTCTCCATCAAATAGCGAATCGCCGAATGGTCAGTAAAAACAATCACTTTAGACCCCAACAAATAAGCCCGAAATTTCTCAAATGCATAAACCACAACTAGAAACTCTTTCTCAGTGACAGTGTAATTCAGTTGTGCTTCATTTAAAGTATGACTTGCATAGTGAATCACGACAAATTTTTTGTCAATTCGTTGTCCTAAGACCACACCTATAGCAAAGTCGGAAGCATCACACATCAACTCAAACGGTTCCCCCCATGTGGGAGGTTTGAGAATAGGAGGCGATATCAAGGCATCTTTAAGTGTATTAAAGGCCTTCAAACACTCATCAGAAAAATCAAAAGTCACCTCCTTGGCCAATAAAGCAGAAAGGGGTTTGGCAATCTTACTAAAATCACGAATGAATCGACGATAAAACCCAGCATGTCCTAAAAAGGACCTAACCTCCTTCACACAGGTGGGGGGGTCAAGTTCCTAACTAGGTCAATTTTCGCTTTATTCACTTCGATTCCATCTTTTGAAATCACGTGGCCCAAAACTATGCCCTTTCGTACCATAAAATGGCACTTCTCCCAGTTTAAAGTCAAGTGTTTTTCTTGGCACCGACTCAAGACTCTACTCAAATTGGACAAACAATCATCAAAGGTGGTGCTAAATACTGAGAAATCATCCATGAAAATTTCAACACAGTCATCAACAAGGTCCGAGAATATAGACACCATACACCGCTGAAAAGTGGCGGGGGCGTTGCAAAGTCCGAAGGGCATCCTACGGAAAGCAAACGTACCAAATGGGCAAGTAAAAGTCGTTTTCTCCTGATCACACGGGGCTATAGAAATCTAAGTATACCCCAAATAGCCATCTAGAAAACAAAAGAAGTCATGCCCCGCCAGTTTTTCTAACATTTGATCCATGAAAGGTAATGGAAAATGGTCTTTTCTCGTAGCCTTATTGAGTTTTCTGTAATCTATGCATACTCTCCATCCCGATGGAATGCGGGTCGACACTAATTCGCCCCTCTCATTCTCCACCACTGTCAACCCGGCCTTTTTAGGGACTACATGTATAGGACTAACCCACTTCTATCGTAAATCGGGTAAATGATGTCATTGTCTAACCATTTCAGAATCTCCTTCTTAACCACCTCCTTCATTTGGGGATTGAGTCTCCTTAAAGGGTCCCTCTGGACTACACTATCATCTTCCAAAAATATCCTATGCTGCACAATAGATGGACTAATCCCCCTGATGTCTCCAAGCGTCCATCCCAAAGCCCCTCTATTTATCCTAAGAACCTCGACTAGTTTGTTTTCTTGGTCCTCTCCTAGGTTCGAAGCTATAATAACCTGTAAGTCTCACTAGGGCCAAGGAAAACATACTTTAACTCGGAAGGAAGAGGTTTAAGTTCAAGGGTTTTAGAAGATGGTGGCTCAGGTTCTATTATGTCAGGCACATGTTGAGAGGCAAACAAAGACTCATAAAGCAATTCACCGTCAAACACATCAGAATCACATAGTGAGGTTACACAGTCTGGGTCGAATCCTAACTCAACAAGATCACTCACACAAGGGGCAACATCCAGATCAGAAGGGTTACCACTCTCAAGGTCACTAATCCAATTCACAGCATTACACTCTTGCTCATCATGTCCTAATGGTGACTTTTGTAGGTCAAAAATATTCAATTCCATAGTCAAATTCCCAAAAGTCAGTTTCATTCTCCCATCTTTACAATTAATCCAAGCATTAGATGTAGCTAAAAAGGGTCTACCTAAAATGACTGGAATCTCGTCACGAGGACTCTGAACCCTAGCTGTTTCTAACACAACAAAGTCTACAGGGAAGACAAAGGTTCCAACTTGGATCAACACATCCTCAACTACCCCCCTAGGCACTCTCGTAGACCGATCAGCTAATTGGAGAACCATTCTTGTAGGTTTCAATTCCCCCAACCCCAAGGTCTCATAAACATGTAAAGGTAGCAAGTTGACACTTGCCCCTAAATCAAGGAGGGCTCTCTCAATCTGATTATCTCTTATGGTAATGGAAATAGTTGGGCACCCTGGGTCCTTATATTTCACTGGAACCTAACTAGACAAGATAGAGCTCACATTAGAGGCCAAAAAGGCCTTCTTAGGAACTTGAGTTGCTCTCTTCGTTGTACACAATTCTTTGAGGAACCTAGCGTAGGAAGGACATTGCTGAATAGCGTCCAACAAGGGAATGTTGACCTTGACTTGAGAAAAAGTCTCCCTAATCTTTTCAAGAAATTTTTGGTCCTTAGTTCCCCTCAACCTTTGAGGAAAAGGTGGGGAAGGCTTATACGCCACAGGTTGAACAGGACTGGAATTAGGAAGCACTCTAGGTGAGGTCTTAGGACTCGGGTTGTCACCTAAGTTGGTCAACCTCTCTTCCTCACACGGCTCATCCTCAACTAGCTCATCACAAGGTCCAACACTCACATGTTGTTTCCTAGGCGAATCTGAAGGTAATTCTCGGACCTGATTGTCTACTTCCCTTCCTGATCTAAGAGTAATCACCGCATTAAGCCCCCTAACATGGTTTGGGTCACAAGAGGATGAACTAGAAGCTTTCTCCTTAGGGTTCGCCTCCGGTTGTCCAGGGAAAGTTCCCCTATCCCTATTAGACATCATAAGTTGAGCTACACTCTCATTCAATTGTTTCACCATTTTTTCCATGTCACTCATCGTATCCTCAACCCTACTCAAACCAGACTCTTACTCTTTGTACTTCCTATCCCCCTTGTCCTCACTTTGGTATCCTGGTGGAGGTCGAGTATGGGCGATCTGGGGATGGATGGTCTGCCCTCGAGGTGCTTGATAAGCAGCCTGAGGTGGTGGTCTTGGTTGGGTTTGATGTTGGTGAGGAGGAGGTGGGTTTCCTTGGAAACTTCCTCCCTGGTGCATCGGTGGCCTCAAAACATTTTGATTATCCGGCCCGTAAGACAAGAAAGGGTGTTTTGGCACCCCAGGAAATTGGTACGGCCGGTACTGGTTAAACATAGCATTAACATTTTCCACGTTAGTTGACACATGTTGCAAATACAAAGGGCAATTAGCATATACATGGTCAGGTCCTTGGCACCAAGCACAAATCAAAGAAGATTGAGGGTTCGGAGACATGGGTTGCTCTAAAGAATTCACTTGTACGCAAGGTTGGGTCTTAGTAGATGCTAGTTGCTGTTGGGCTAAGGTTTTTATCATATTCTCTAAAGAAGCAAACCTAGCTTCGTACCCAGTACTCTCACTCACCACGTGAACCCCTCCCCGTGCATTGGACAACTGTGCTCCTATGGATTCATCCCTAGTGTTTCCCCATTGCATTACTCTTTCTGACATACTCTCCAAAAAATCCCAAGCTTCCTCATGATTTTGTCCATAAATCCCCCTTGACACATAGACTCTAAGGTTACTCGGGTCTCTGATCTACCCTCATACACTATTTGGCACACAGTCACTAGTCAAACCCATGGTGGGGAAATTGAGACAAAAGATTCTTGAACCTCTCAAAAGCTTTCCAGTAAGGCTCCCCCTTATCCTGTCTAAACTTCAAAATGGAGTTTCTCATTTGAACTGCCATGGAATTTGGGAAATACCTCTTCATAAATACCTTCAAGAAACTATCCCATGAGTTTATGGACCCCGGTTTGATACTATACATCCACCTCTTTGCCGAATCTCGCAGAGCGAAGGGCAAATATTTCAATAGAACATAATCTAAAGGTACCCCAGGTGGTGTGACCATACTAAGGTACTCCTTATACTCTACTGTCCAGATAAGCGCCAACCCCGTCCCAATAAAAAGAGGTAGGTTTTGAGTATGATACTGTCTGGGATCATAGGTAACTCCCTAAGGTAGGGTTGGTAACACAAAACACGATGGAGGCGGGTCATAAGATGGATAGAGCTGGTCGCTCAAGGTAACCCTCGGTCCTTCCTCACCCATGTTAGGCGGGTCGACTAAAGGTCTCTCTACCCTAACCAGTCTACTAGTTTTCGGTTTTCGAACCCATCCTATCGAATGACGCACTTTCTCTTTTTAGTTGGTTTTTCTATTTTTCTTAATTTTTAGTGATTTTTTTTTAACTTGATGCTAAACAAGCAAAGCAATTAAACTATTCACACTATTCACAAACAAACCAATTCTAAACTCCCAAATAACGCCATCCCCGACAACGGCGCCATTGTTCGGTAGCGTATTTTGTGGTTTCTAAGTAGGGATGTCGAACTCGAGGATGGGTGTGAGGTTTATCTAGGTTTTTGGTTTGTTAAAGGTTTTCAATTGCGAAAAACATTAAAGTATGAAAATTAAGCGATTAAACTATCCCTAAGCATGATACTAAACATGACCATGAAAAAGAACACAATCAAACAAGCAATTACTACTATAAATGTAAGAAGTCTATAAGCTTATCAAATGAACATTTAATAAAATCTAACTACCACTAAGATCAAAGCAAGCAATAGCAATTAATTAGCACTAATTAATCTAAACAAGATTAGAATGTAGTCCATACCCTTGATGACTAGTCAAAACCGATCTCCATTCTTCATTCTTCATCTTCAATTGCAACTTTCCCCGAACAAAATAGAAAGTTGTGAATTGAGTTACTAAGGACCCTCAAATCCTCACTCTTGTAAGATTTGTGGCCCTTAATCCCCCTTTTCACTAAAAGATTGATTGTTTGTGGCTAAACTAGGAACCTTCAAAGGCAAAATTAAATGAAATCTAAGCATAAGGTAATGAAGATAAAGGAAGGCTGAAAATTACTTGAAGAAAAGTTGATTACATTCAAAATCTCAAGAACTTGGAGAACAAGACAAGAAAACCCTTAGAGAGAAAGTAAAGCTTAATTAAGAAAGCATTAAAACCCTAATTACAAACTAAAAACTTGACTAATTGTTCTTCAAAGGAGTCGCAATAATACTCTTATAATGACCTAAGTTAGTTGCACAAAACGCAGCACTTCATTTCCATCCTGAACGCAGAAAATGGATTTGGCTCGGGCGAGCAGGCATTCTGGTCGCGTGTTTCTCGTTCCTCGGCAGCTTCTCCTCGGCATCTCAGAAGCTCAGCTCGGTCGAGCATGGCCCTTGCTCGGGCGAGCTGGCTCTCTGTTCCTTCACTACCTTAGCCAAATTTTCCGACCTTTTCCTAGTTGTTGCGCAGAAGCATGGCTCGACCGAGCAGCTAATTGTTCTTCAAAGGAGTCGCAGCTAATACTCTTATAATGACCTAAGTTAGTTGCACAAAACGCAGCACTTCATTTCCATCCTGAACGCAGAAAATGGATTTGGCTCGGGCGAGCAGGCATTCTGGTCGCGTGTTTCTCGTTCCTCGGCAGCTTCTCCTCGGCATCTCAGAAGCTCAGCTCGGTCGAGCAGGCCGCTCTGCGAGCCGGCTCTGTTCCTTCACTACCTTAGCCAAATTTTCCGACCTTTTCCTAGTTGTTGCGCAGAAGCATGGCTCGACCGAGCCAATATGTTGCTCGGTCGAGCAGACCTTCTGTCTCACCTCCTCTTGGCTTAAATTCAATCGGTCATCTTCTCTGACCTTCCAGAGGCGTTGCTCGGGCGAGCCAACATGCTGCTCGGTCGAGCAGCCCTTCTGCTTGCACTCCTGATTTGGCGAGTTTTTGCTCCGTTTTGGCGCCTTTTTAGATCACTTTCTTATTTTCCTACAAAACTACAAAAATCTCATAACTCGAATAAAATACGGGGTTAGAACATATAAAAACTCCCTAATAAAGAGAAGAATTCGGCTCGAAACGAGACCGAACAATAACACTTGCGGACATGAGCTACTATCCTTCATGGATGGATATGCGGGTTATAACTAAATCAAAATGGCGGAAAAGGACATGGAGAAAACCTCATTCACTACGCCATGGGGAACATACTGTTATGTGGTTATGCCTTTTGGTCTCAAAAATGCTGGAGCAACATACCAACGGACAGCCAACACCCTACTTCATAATATGATGCATGTAGAAGTGAAGGTTTATGTGGATGACATGATTGTGAAATCAAGAACAAGGGAAGGACACATTCCTAACCTTCGCAAGTTTTTCCTCCGACTTCGCAAATACAAGATGCGGCTTAATCCAGTAAAGTGTACCTTTGGTGTCACATCTGGGAAGCTGCTAGGCTATGTGGTTAGCCAACGAGGCATTGAGGTTGACCCTTCGAAGATAAAGGCAATCCAAGAGTTGCAGCCACCGAGGACAGAAAAGGAGATAAGCGGTTTCCTGGGGCGAGTCCAATACATCAGCAGATTCATCTCGAAGCTCACCATGACTTGTGAACCTTTGTTCAAGAAACTAAAGAAGGGAAGTAAAATAGAATGGGACGACCAATGTCAAGCGGCCTTCGAAAAAATCAAGGAATATTTGCAACATCCTCCAGTCCTCGTGCCACCAGTACCAGATGAGCCTCTACTCCTTTACCTTACTGTAACTAGCTCTGCAATGGGGGCTATGCTAGCTCAGAAGGCATCAAGAGAGCGCCATCTACTACTTGAGCAAGAAATTCTTGGATTACGAAAGTCGATATGCAGACATAGAGAAAATGGCTCTTGCGTTAGTATGGGCCACCAAGAAGTTGAGACATTACATGCTTTCACATACTGTGTATGTCATAGCTGAGAAAAATCCTATCAAATTTATCATGGAACAGCCTACCATCAACAATCGCATTGCTCGATGGGTGTTCATGCTTTCGGAGTTCAATCTTCTGTACTTGCTTCAGAAATCCATCAAAGGACGGGTTGTCTCATATTTCCTAGCTGTTTCTCCGTCAAAGGAACCTCCAAGCACTCACTTGGAATTCCCAGATGAGGACGTATTTGTCACTGATGAAATCACATGGGAAATGTATTTCGACGGAGCTTCTAATCAAATGGGCTGTGGAATAGGAGTACTACTAATCTCTCCAGAAGGGGCACATATCCCTGTATCTGTAAAGTTGGACTTTGATGCTACTAACAATGCTGCAGAATATGAAGCCTGTATTAGAGGTCTGCAAGCCGCATTGGCTTTAGGCATACGCCATGTATAAGTCTTTGGGGATTCTAGCCTCATCATTAACCATGCTAAAAATACATGGAAGGTCCGGAATGAATGTCTCATGGAATATCAACGGAAGCTTTTGGGACGTGCCGACCAATTTGAGAAAATCAGTTTCCAGTACCTCTCAAGGGATCACAATGAATTAGCTGACGCTTTAGCCAAGTTGTCTTCAATGATATCCATACCATCAGGCACGCTACAATTACCAGTAGTAGTGGAGAGGCAGTCTGAACCGGCATATGTTTTCCACTTAGAAGCACGAGAGGAAGAAACTAAGGAATGGTTCCATGACATCTACAATTTTCTTCGAAAAGGAGAATATCCGGCTGAGTTGGATGTTCGAGGACAGCGAGCGGTCAGGTCTTTAGCAGAACAATACTGCTTAATCCAAGATCGACTCTACAAGAAGTCACCTACGGGCATTAATTTGTTGTGCATTGACGCTAAGAGTGCTAAGGAGATCATGATTACTGTACACGGAGGAGAATACGGTCCCCACATGAATGGACGAATGTTAGCAAAGAAGATTCAGAGGGCTGGTTACTATTGGACCACTATGGAGGTAGATTGCTTAGAGTTCGTTCGGAAGTGCCACAAATGCCAAGAATATGCCAACCTACAGCATCAACCCCCATCATACCTGACTACTTTGACATCTCCGTGGCCATTCTCGGTATGGGGTATTGACATCATTGGCAAGATACACCCAACCGGAACAAGAGGACATGAGTACATATTGGTCGCCATGGATTATTTCACTAAGTGGGTGGAGGCAGCCTCTTTTGCCAAACTCACATCCAAACATGTGGCCAAATTCATTCTTCAAAACATTATATGTCGATACGGAGTGCCTCATGAGATCATTAGTGACAACGGAAGCCACTTTCGAAAGGAGGTGGAAGCCTTACTCGCCACTTACAAAATCCAGCATCATCAGTCACTTACAAGGATTGGCCAGACAAATTAGCATTTGCCCTGTGGGGACACCGAACCTCTATACGAACCGCTACAGGGGCAACACCATATTCTCTGGTATATGGGATGGAAGCAGTCCTACCAATTGAAGTAGCGATCCCTGCGTTACGAATAGTGGCCGAGAGTCAATTGCCAGAAGCCGAATGGGCAAGGGCAAGGTTCGAGGAGCTGATGTTGATGGATGAAAGGCGATTGAGAGCATTACATAATGTGCAAGTATACCAAAATAGGATCACTCGAGCTTTTAATAAGAAGGTGAAAAATCGTTCACTTCAAGTAGGTGATTTGGTGCTTAAGGAGATGAGGGCACCTATACAAGATCCAAGGGGGAAATTTGCACCTAATTGGAAGGGTCCTTACATGATTAAGGATATTTTGCCAGGAGGGGCAGCTCGGCTCGCCACCATGGATGAAAAAGATATAATTCAGCCCACAAATTTGGATCAACTAAAGCGATATTACGCTTAATATCACCAAGCAACTGAAAAGCCAATTTTTAGACACTTGGGATATATTTAATAAATGCTCATGTACTTAAGGAAAAATAAAGTTTGCGAGAACACAATATTTGTGAACAATATTTCTCCTTTATTAATTGAAAATGCAAATACATTATTTGTAACATAAGAAAATTCAAAAGGAATAATTAAATAAAAGACTATTCTGGCAAAGCAGTTTCAGTTCCTTCATTCCATCCATCTTCTAATCTTGTTTCACCTTCTCTACTTCGCCAGTTGTCTCATGGTCAATCTCCATGTCGGTCCATTAATCGCTTTCTCTTTGTCCTTGGGCTTATAGGCCCGCTTGCCTGATTTTCGTGTATAAACTCTCGGACCAAGCCTATCTTTCACTGAGTCTCTTGCGCCAAGACGATCTTTTACTGAGATACGAGGACCCAACCTTTCCTTCACAGGTGCTTGCCTTCGTCTCGCTTCCCCAACACGGCGAGATTCAATAGCAGCAATCAGCCATCCATGATAACCGGCATCTGCGATATGAGACACATGTACCTTTGGCGGAGATTTGAGAGTTGGTCTTCTCTCCCAATATTTTAGTCATGACTCGATCATCGAACTTCGACGTCTCAATTGATCGGGGGTCTCACACAGAAGCTCGGGAATATCCTGCTTGCGTCCCATTTGGCGCTTCACTCGCGCCGGAAAATAAAAGGTCATGTGCGTCAAGCTGGCAAGACACACATAAGCATTACGGAAATCATGGGTCACATACTCGAAAATGTGCCACCATTCGATCCACCATACGATCTCCCACGGCTCCTTTAAGAATGCAATCCATTCTGTTACCGAGCGGAGGTCGATGTACTTTCTCTTTCTTTAACAATAGTTCGCCAACGCCGATGAAATCCGGGGTTCTTCGATGAGGCCCAAGTGCTCCATTAACCAGATCTTTCCATCAGTTAGCCAGGGTCAGAATTGCACACCAATTCTCCCAAACTATAAAAATAAAAATAAAATAAAATAAAGGGGGGGCAGAAAACCCGCGCGGGTTTTGCATACAGTAGGGGCAGCAAATCGGACAGTGACAGAAAGGATACCTGAAGTAGCAGTGGGCTCCCTCGAAAGTCATGTTCTGGGTTCGGATCATCCAAGCCCATCATGGTTTCTGCTAACATCAGAGGCACGGGATTGTAGCCTCGGGACATGTCATCGACAAGTTGAATTAAATTCGCCGGTCCGGTTCGTTTGCCGCCATGATAAAAGCAAAACTCGCCAAGGAGACATAATACGAGCGCTCGCACTCGTATCACGGGACCGTATTCCAAAGTATCAGGAGATTGAAAATATTCGACTAAAGTTTGGAAGTGTACCTTTTCGCCGAATATCGCACTCCCGATGACCCGAGACGGAAGGCATAAGAGCTTCTTGTATTGCTTGGGGGTGTCCATTGGCGTTGGAGGCAACGTCGGCCGAGCAAAATGATTTGTCCCTAAGATCGAGGACCATTCCTCCAGAAGCGGACAAAATTCCTTCCACGCGAAGCGAAAGACATGCATCTTCGGATCCCAAAAAAGTCTCCGCCGCACGGAGAAAATCGTGGTTAATCCTCACTTGTCGAAGACTCAACAAGCTCGTCAGCTTGTATCTTCCGAGCTCCTTCTTTTCTTCCTTGGACAAGGTGCTCATCCAAGTTGTAAGTTTCTTCTCGAAAGCCATGAGAAAAGGGCAAGTTACAAGTAGGGGATGTTCTTTGTGTTTTTGGAAGACTTTGAAGTGATGATGAGGAGTAATGATCACATGCATAACATGGGGTATTTATACACCCCCATTCAAGCTCAAAATGGAGAAATACAACCAGCAACGATCACATAGCCGTTGCCCTCCATATCCCATGATTTCAGCCCATCAACAACGGCTAGCAAAAAAAAGAAGAAAATAAATCAAAACCCACGGGGGTTTTGATGTGCCCAGATCCGCCTGCACGCTCGCCCAAGCCCAAGGCCCGGGCCTGCTGAGGAGAAAGCCCGCATGGGCTTTCCGTCAAGATGGGCTCGCCTATCCGCGGTCCAGCCCACCCGTTTCTGATTGTATGTGGGCCATGCAATCAAATTGGCCCGTTTGTGTATTTTTAATGCTTCAGATCCTAACTCAATGATGCTCGGTTCTGAAATTTTTGCTCGAGTTTACGCTGACACTTAAGTTTTCGTTTTCTTTTTATTTTCTTTTCTTTTTGGGGAAGCGGGATTAAGTTGGGGATTAATCCCGTCATGTAGAAAGTCGTTTAGAAATGCATTAACAAAATAAAGTTGTGCATTCACCAAGTCTTGCATATAAAAATAAGAATAAAATGCATAAAAGTCTTGCATTAAAATTTAAAAAAAAAGTAGTACAAATTAGCTTCGCGTAATAAAAATAATAAAAAAAAGGATGCATAGAGTCTTGCTTGTTTTTGGTTTGATCACCACAGGGAGCCCGAATCGCCGCTGTCCTCAACCAGATCGGCACCAACATGAGAATTCCCAGTGTTAGAAGCACCAGTTGTACCGAAATAGGTGTCCAAGGAATAATAGTCGAACCGAGTCTTTGTCTGGCGGCAACAAGGGAACTTCGGAAGGATGCACGCTCGACGGTGATGAAATGGAATGCTCCCGTGAACCAGCTAGCCATGAATGGTCAGGAACACGCCACTCAACAGAAGGGGTAGGACCAGTTCCGTAACTAGGGGCTGGCCAACCAGAAGAAGTAGATCCTCCTAGCCAAGAGTGTTGGGGTACAGACCACTCTTGCGTATCCGCGGGCCATGAAGGACCCATTCCAGGAGCCGGGACTGGCCATCCAGCAGAGTAAGAGCTAGAACCAAAGGAGGAGGCATCGTATGGTGCAGGACGTGAGGTAGCGTCATCCGCTAGGGCCTGACCGCCAGGATACCCTACGGATGCACCTGAGTCATGGTCCCTCACCACAATCTCTCGACCACGACGAGCAGAACGCACTGAAGTTGGAGTACGGCGGGAGTGAGACGGCCGGTTGGTAGCACTCGATTCTGAAGCATCCTCCACCCAGTAAGAGTGAGGCTGAGTATCACCACCGTACCCAACGCTGTGATGTGACCCCCCTTGGCCAGAATGCTCTTCCAGGGACATCTGAGCCATGTCTTCGTTCACAGGTCGACGACCCCTGTTACTAGAGCCGCTACGATGTGATCCCATAGAATAATGACATTCGGCCATGATGCCTTTACCACGACCCTCTGGCACAGCTGCTAGAGGAGGACGAGAGGACCTACCAACCTCCTCCCATGATCGACCCCGGGAAGAATAATCCCCTGCCGAAGAGCGACGTGGGGGCTCGGTACGAGGAACTCCTGCAGTAGAGCGTCGAGGTGGTTCCCGAGGAACAGACTCAGCGTTAGCCTCCATATCAGCATGCCTGGTGGTGTTACCGCGGTATCTGCCTGAGCCCGTAAATGACCGGTTGACGTATTTCAACATAGTACTCCATTCTTTGGCCACTTGCCTGAAGACAGACCATCGGGGCTGAAAGGCAATAAAGACAAAGGTTACACATGCATAATTGGCACATGAGGTAAAAGGAAGCAACAAAGGATGAGGGATTACCGGTTTCCGCTCAAACTCTTGGAGCGCGGAGCACTGACTGCTAGTCTCAACCTCCAAGAAACTGCCGATCTTTCTTCCCGCTAGTTGGGCCTCCACCTCAGCAGCCATAGCATAGGGCCCCAACTACAAGACTTTATGGTTAGGAGTCGATCAAAGGCACAACATAAAGAAAAGCGAGAAATACCTACCACTCGGGGCGCTAGATGGCTCAAGTAGCGTTGGAATTCCTCATTAAAATGCTCCAGAGGAACGTCATGCACGAAGTTGTCAAAATCTCGACCACGAATCCAATCTCCTAAAACGTCCGGATTGACGCGCCAAGGCTCGAACATGTGCTCTGGAGGATCCTGGGGTATGAGGCCACGATATCCGCCCAGGATCGGCCTCGTAGCTCTCTGCCCCAGGTACCATATGAAGCCCGAGGGTCCCTCCATCAGGATGCGAAGGCGAGTATCGTGCTCCACTTGTTGCAAAGGGGTGGGCAGTCCGCTCAAGTCAAACCCCGCCCATGGACGCTAGTTCACGTGGTCCTGTGAAAGATAGAGAGTCATTTCAAGAATAGAGGCAAAAATAAGATAAAGATATCAGGCATAAAGAAATACCGGGGTGAGGTCATCCAGTACACGACGAATATGATCAAGGTTGCCCGACTGGAATTTCTTCCCTCGTATGCCCGCAGCTGATCCAGTGCTCAAAGAATGACCGTCCTATTTCTCTTGGAGCGAATGCCCAAGGACAGGATATACTCATATGCCCATGACTGCATTATTATAAAGTCAAAAGAAATAACAAAAGAGTAGCAATACTACAAAGAGAAGAGTCTCGGGTACGTACCTCGAGCACCTTCCACAAAGAAGGACCATACTGAAAGCGGGTATGAGACTCGTGGAGGTAAACGGGATCGTCCGCCCAATCGACACCGCGACGAAGCTAGAGGAGGAAATTCGCATACGCAGCCTTGTTCCAATTCAAGTTCCGAACCTCGTTCAAGTCCAGGAGATTCCGAAACCAGGTCAAAGTAATGTTATCTCCCCGATTGGCAAAAAGAGTGGTGGAAATAACATAAGCCAGGAAGATAAAGCGACGTTGATCTCCACGCAAATTCTGGAACTTGGCATCACAGATAGCTGCCTCGAAGTGCGCATAGGCAAGGTTGGACAAACCACGACTGGCCTAAACGCTACCGACATCGACTCAGCAAGTCCAGATCCATCGGGGGGATCTCAGTACTAAAGACTATGTCACGCCCACCCCAAGGAAGACCAGTGATCATAACAAAATCTGTGGGGGTAATCGTCATCTCCCCCACAGGTAGATGGATGGAATTGGTCGTGTCCCAAAATCTTTCCGCCATAGCGCGGCCTATCACGCAAAATGTACGGCCTTTCCATGCCACCAGGCATTTCCAGAACGGCATGAGTCCTGCTGCGGTAATGGTGTTGCTAACGAAATCCCCGGGAATCAAATCAGCTACCTTAAGGAGATCCTTTAAGACGTCGGGAGTTTTCAGATTGTCCTCCTAATGACAAAACAGTGCAAAATTAAAGTCGGGGGCTCACCTATGGCATTGGCTACATGCATAGTCTTTCGGGCCCTAGCTGGACGCCGCACCGACACTGGGCCCACAGCTATGGCCCGCAAGATAAAGGAATTTAGCAAAAAGAATCTGCCGGCCCAAATAAGTCGGCCCAGCAAAGTTAAAATCCCCACGGGTTTTGGCTCCGCAAGTGGGCCGCTCATCCAGACCCAATTTCTTTTTTCTCTTTTGGGGTTTATGGTCCAGAAAACCCGCACGGGTTTTAGCTCCGCTAATAGGCCGCCCATCCAGGCCCAGTTTCTTTTTTCGAGATATGGTCTAGAAAACCCGCGCGGGCTTTCTCTGTTCAAGTGGGCCGTGTGTTTTTATTCTCTTCGGTCCGAATATGCATCCAACCTATTCCTTTTTTCTTTGGGTCGAGTGTGGCCCGTTTCTCAAAAAAGGGTTGCGAATAAATAATGAGGACATACAAGCATGCTAATAATAATAAAAATCGACAAGACATGAAAAATAAATTCGTGCTTGCTCATTTTTCATTATTGAAGCTAAGCATCCAAAGAGGAGTACCTTGCCATGGGAACGGTAGAACCAAGCATGCTTCCAAGATTGGATAGTGAGATCCGAAGGGTCGGCATTTGCACCCGAGATGAAATTGCGCCTCGAAGACATCTCATGAGGCCATGCCGCCGCATGAGGAAGAGGAGGATTCCTGCGACTTCTGCGATGCATTTTCTTAAGAACTTGAATTATCTCCAAAAAGCAATTTTCTAGAGAGAGAAAAGAGGAGCTCGGGAGATGATGAGAAGAAGTTGAATGTGTGAATGAAAGAGATGAATGAGGCTTGGCATTTATAGAAATGAAGAGTGAATGTGAACCGTTCGTTTCTAGGACTCGCCTCGAGATGCCAAATGCGTTTCATTGGCCGAAAATCCAAAGGTCATCTCTTTGCCAGCCAAAGAGGAGACCAAGTCATACGGCTCTCTCTCGTCCACACGAGGCCTAGGCCCCACCATGATTCCCTTCACGAGGAGAAAAGAAAAAAAAATGAAAGCCAAAACCCGCGTAGGTTTTGGGTGAGCTATGGGCCCAGTTCTGGCAGCCCAACATTTTGTAAGCCCAATGAAGATAATGAAACCCGCACGGGTTTTCTACCAGGAGAAAAGGAAATCAACCTCAAGCGGCCCAAGCTCATGTGGCCCAGCAGGAATCATAAAACCCGCACGGGTTTCCTGCCAACAACGAAAAAAAAAATTTCAACAGCCCAAGTTCAACGACCCAAGGGTCCCCAACATTCAGGTAAAAATCTGAACCCATTTGCACTTTTGCGAAAACTAATATCTGCTTTCGTGATAATTTCCAGGATGCCGCATAAAGGAGCACCACTATCCGGTCGCTGCTAAAAGGGACCATCCAGCAGGTTGTCGTATAAAAGAGCACCATCATCCGGTCGCCGCCAAAAAGGGACCATCTATTATCCGGTTGCCACACAAAAGAGCACTAACAGCGACAGTCTTCAAGCGGTTGCCACCTAAAGGCCTCCACCGATGTCGCCAACGATAGTCGTCAAGCGGTAGCCACCTAAAGGCCTCCAACGATGTCGTCAGCAACAGTCGTCCAACGGGTTCCACATAAAGGACTCTGACGATGTTAGCAACAGCAGCCATTCAAACGGATTCCACCTAAAGGTCTCCAACGGCATTAGCAACAGCAGTCATTCAAACGGATTCCACCTAAAGGTCTCCAACGGCATCAGCAACAGCAGTCGTCCAGACGGATTCCACCTAAAGGTCTCCAACGGCATCAGCAGCTGCAGTCCAAACGGATTCCACCTAAAGGTCTCCAATGACATCGACAGCAGCAGTCGTTCAACGGTCGCCACCTAAAGGTTACCAACGACGTCATCAGCCGGTCGCCATATAAAAGAGCACCGCCAGCATCAAGACAGCCATCAAGTCTACTTTGACCTTCGTCCTATTCGGACTCGATCAAAGTGGGGGCTCTCTGTAGGCACCAGGATTTGCACCAATATAATCCCAACTCATCAAAGCATTAAAGGCCGAATATATTGTTGGGCCAACGTAGCAAGCAACACAAAGCAGAACAAAAGTGGCCCACTAGCTGAGACAAAACCCGCACGGGTTTTAAACAGCAGAGACGGCCCAGAACCAAGGCCGGCCCAAGGCGCGCCCCGGTCCACGCTAGAAAACCTGCGCGGGTTTTCTTGTGCCCAAACGCGTCGTTTTGCGTCCACGTCAGCGATCCGTGCCGATGGATTTAAAAACCCACGCGGGGTTTACAATTGATAATCCGGCGCCAAAAATCGTTTTTGATCATCAACCCCATGATATTAGCACCATGTGGGTTGACCCTCTTGACTTGATTATGTGATTTGCATGGATTAGGGCGCATGATCATGGGGATGTGTCTCCTTCATTTTCCCTCCTAAACACCACCCTCACCACCTATAAATACCCCCTCTATTCCATTCATTTTCATCAACAACTCTCATAATCCACCACCATTATACTCCCATTCTCACCAAATATCACCATAACCCTACCCCTACTCTCCTAAACTCTCATCATACCTCTATCATTCTCACTACTCTCATTACCATAACTCCACCAAAAACATCCTCTACACATCACCATCCTAATCCTCTTACAATCATCCTTCATTCATCGAGTCAAGGGAAGTCAAGGCATTTCAACCGGCGCATTCGGGCTTCTAAATCAAAGAGGTTCGCTTTTTTATATTTTCTTTCATTATGTTATTTTAATCATTTAATTTGTACTTTGGATTCAATTATGTGTGCATATTTTGTAAACCAAAAACTCCATTCTTTATATTGCATGTTAAGAATATAATTTCGTGAAATTAATTAAACTTCTCCCCGCTTTATTTCATATTAGTGTCGATTTTAGTAGAGTCCGTTTTTCTAACGGGCGAATTCAAGAATTCTTATAATTCTTGAGTTCGTAACCTTACCCCCGAACCTAGAATCGGGTTTCGTAGACCGGAGTTATTCTTATTATTTTTATGGTTTGTCGGTTTCCTTAAATCGGCTGGCGACTCTTTATTCTTTTATAATCTGTTTGATTATTTAATATTGAAATTTACATAAAAATAATTAAGAAATAATTTAATATCTTTCCTCACACCCAATTTAAAGTGGAAAAATTGAGAGAAAATGTGCATGAATTAATAAAACTCACATTGGTTTTATTATTTCAGATTCATGTTCTCTGGCCCGAGGGAAACAGGCGGCCCGGCCCAAGAGCCATCAAAACCCGCGCGGGTTTTGTTGGTTCTAGCGGCCCGCGTGCTTCCTTTTGGGCCTGAATGTGGTGTAGGCTGATTTTGAATCATTATTAATATATTTTTGTGTAATTTCAAGTGTTTAAATAATAAAAAACGGATTTGTAAAATAAATAGAATTTCACCATCCCGAAAATGAATTTCATAAAGTAAAAAATATCCTTATTTAAGGATTAAGCAACCTTAGTCGGCTCCCGATCGTTTAAGTAGCGCATCCGAAAACCGACACCCCTAAACGGGGGCGATTTTCCGGGTCCTACACCAGCATATGTCAATCTTCTCACAGCCCAACCTTGAACTCTTTTAGACATTTTCTCAAGAATTAAAGCACAGTCATGTCTATTCAATTTCGTGGGTTTAACTGGGACACCAAGGTAACGGAAAGGCAAATTACTTTCAGCAAAACCAGTTAAATTCAAAATCTCCTCTTTTGTCGACTGATTCACCCCCGCAAAAACCACATTCGATTTGGCTTTATTAGGAAATAAACCCGAACTACTAGAGAAATGGGACAAAGCAGATATCAACAACTCAACACTTCTTGGGTCACCATTACAGAAAACAAGAAGGTCATCAGCAAAGCATAGATGCGCCAATTTAATTGACTTACAATGTTGGTGAAATTTGAAATCAGAAATGGATGTCGCCTCCTTGATAGCACACCCCAAATAATCCATTATCAGCACAAATAATAAAGGAGATATGGGATCACCTTGCCTCAATCCACGTCCACTATGGAAGAAACCATAAGAGTTATCATTGATGACCACAGAGAAAGAAGCAGATGAAACACATTCCATTATCCAGTCAACAAACTGTAGTGGAAAATTGAGGCCTAATAACAAGTTCTTCAAGAAACCCCAATCAACCGTGTCATAAGCCTTCTGAATATCTATCTTGAATAAATAACTCGGTTTAACTCCTTTGCGATTAAAAATCTCACAATGTCCTCAGCTATCAAGATATTATGAATAATAGACCTCTCATGGACAAAAGCAGATTGAGATATATCAACAATATCAGGAAGAATCACCTTTAGCCGATTGCAAAGGATTTTTGTAATTGTCTTGTAAATGACATTACAACAGGCAATAGGCCTCAAATCACCAACATATTATGGGTTGTTCACCTTAGGTACAAGAGCCAAAAGGGTCGAATTAACCTCCTTTAGCAGCTTACCAGAATGGAAAAAATCCTTGATTGCTACACAAAAATCCCTTCCAATAATATGCCAAGCTTTCTTAAAAAAGGTAGCGTTAAAACCATCAGGCCCAGGGCTTTTCTTCCCATTCATTCCAAAAACAACATCTCTAATCTCCTTATCTGTAATCACAACACAAAGTGAATGTTTTTGCTCCTCTGAAACCAATTTTCCAAAATGTAAAGTACTCCAGTTAACCTTGCCTGAACAATTCTGTTTAGCAAAGAAACTCTCAAAATGATTGGATAGGAAAATCCCAATGTCATCAGGATCTGTCAATAGCACATCATCAGCATTTCTAATACTCATAATCTTGTTCTGATAAGATCTGACCTTAAGCACAGAATAAAAGAATGGTGAATTCTAGTCACCTTGATTAATCCAATCAAATTTTGTTCTCTGCTTTAATAACTTTGAAGCCGCACCCAAAGAATGCAAATAGTCCTTTTTAGCAACTGATTCAGCAGCAAACTTTTCAGGGCAAGGATTAGAATGTAACTCTTTTTGTAAATTAGTCAAAAGAGCAAACTGAGTTTGAACTCTAGCAAAAATATCACCAAATTTGGAACGATGGAGCTGCTTCAAAGGCCATTTTAACCTCCTTAATTTGTGCACCAAATTGTACATAGGAGACCCTTCAGAATTAGTCTTCCAAATTGAATTAACAATAGACAAAAATTCTTCATTCTCAACCCACATATCACAGAACATAAATCTTCTACTCCTCGATTTTTCACCTTGACTCAGCACAATTCGCAGGGGACAATGATCAGACATTCCCTCCTCCATAACAACATAAAAAATATCTGAGTAGATCATAAGTCCTTCAAGGTTGATTAAAGCTTTGTCTATGCAAGAAAAAATTTGACTATTGTGCCAGGTGAATTTATAACCAATAGATTTAACCACACTAATATTATTATCAGTCAAGGAAGTGTGGAAATCCAATACCTCCTTAGCTTGACCTCGGCACCACCTATTGTGTCTCCCAATTCCAGAATATGGTTAAAATCGCCCGCAATAATCCAAGGTTCATCAGTAGAATTAGCAATATCTGTCAAATCTGCCCAGAGCTCCAATCTATTATTTATGTCATTATCACCATAGACAAAAGACACAAGAAGAGAACAGTTGCCTTGAGAAGCCCTACAATGAATATATTGCCTGTGTATTCTGAGACAAGAGACCATTATTGGCTCCTTCCAAAGCACCCAGATCCTGCTTCTCAAAACATCAGTAGCATTATGAATAAAATTCCATTGCTAACCAATAAAAGACTTCACCACCTCACAATTACTTTTTAGCACCTTTGTTTCAAACAAACCAATGAGGTTCACTTTATTCTGAAACAAGAAAGATTTTAATCCATCTTGTTTCTTAGGGTCATTAAGACCCCTAACATTCCAACAGAAGAAGCTATCCATTATCATGAGATGAAGAAGCATTGGCAACCTCCTTAATCAGCTGAGAAACCCCCTTAATTTGTGCTCTAATAGAACCAAACATAACAGTCTTCTGCTGATCCTGTTGTTTAGGAGAATTACCACTTTTAGATACTTCCTTAATCAAAGTCTTTGCTTGAGCAGGAGCTTTTTTTACCCACTTCTGTTTACCCTTCTTCTTCCTACAATTTTCTTCTTTGTGACCAAACATCTTACATTCAGAGCAGACAATTGGTTTCCATTCATAATCCAGAACTTGAACACAAACGGCACCATCTTCATCCAGAAAAGAAACTGACTCCAGGAAAAGGCTATCCAGACGAATGTTAACCAAAATTCTAGCAAAATTCATCAGGACTTTATCCTTGGTATACAAGTCAGCCTCAATAGGTTCACCAAGAAGACTACCAATTTTACTCAGGCCTGCACAACTCCAAAACCTCCATTCCAAGTTAGGGAGCTTAACCCAAATAGAAACAGCTGAAACTTCATCCGGACTAGTGGATTGACCAAGAGACCAAGATTTCAATGCCATCGGTTTCTTATCAAAATAGAAGACTCTACTAGCCAGAACCTTATCTCTTCCATCCTTCAAGTTAAATCTGAAAACAAAAGTTCCCTCTGGCTGCCAAACAACTCTATCAAAACCATAAGAACCCCACATTCTTTTTGCAAAACTCTCCATAACTGCTAAAGGAGGATTAGCACCAATTACATGACCAAGAATTGAAGATTCCCAATAGCAAAATTCAGAAACTGTATCTTCCTTTGTCATACGATGAGTAGAAATTCCATCCAGAGACAAAGGCTCAACAAAACTCAACTTCATTGAAATATAATGTACATCAGAAGAATGCAATACCCCAACCTGCTCCGCAGATGAAGAAAAAGGTGGTGAAACTTCTCATTCTCACTCGCGATGAGTCGCAGATCCGGGGGAGGCGTCACAATCTCTTCCAATCTCTCTTCAGCACCATCCTTGATATTTAGCTCAATAGAATCAGATTCAGATTTTGAAGATGAATCAAGCCCTAAAAATCTTGGAATAGGACTGCAAGATCTTCGAATTTGATTCTTCTTCTTCGAGGAACGTTTTCTGCCCTTTTTTCGCCCCATTTTCGCAGAGAAAATAGGTCGGTAAACGTTTATATATATATATATATATATATATATATATATATATATATATATATATATATATATATATATATATATAAGAGAGAGAGATTATTATTGTCCAATTCGTGAAAGTAGGGATTATTAGAATCTAATTTTCTTATATATTACTGTCCAAAATGTCATTCTCATATTATCTATTCCCTATATATATATATATATATATATATATATATATATATATATGATTTTATTTATAAGATTTTAAACATCTGCATGGTTAGCTTATAAATCCAACTGGTGTTCACAAAGCCACTTTCACCAAAATTAAAGAATGGTTTTATTATTACAAAATAAAATAAAGTAAATAAAAAGACGTTACACTTTCTACGAGATGGCGAATTTGTCTATGTTTCCCACATGAAATATGACGTCTAAAAAAGAGCTACTAAAATAAAAATGAACCAAAGATGTGGTTGATTCTGATAAGTTAATTTAAAGCATTGTTTTGTGGTTGATTCAAAAAAAGAGAAAATCTTAATTCAAATTGTATTAAAATATTGAAATGTACACGTAAACATTACATTAGACGATGTACAAAATCTAGAATTAATTACTAATTATTAATCTAAACTAAAGAAACCCCATAACTAATTAATAATTAATTAACTATATATGATTCGACAGCACATAGTGTATAGTTGAGTCTCTCTCTAGGTGTTATATGCCCATTCTCCTATGAGAATCAATGTCTTCCCCCTGTGCAAAGGCATAAAAAGATGTGGGATATATGTACTTATGCTAGATTTCTACTCTTTAACTTGATTATTTATTTTACTTTTTTTCAACCTTATTGGGTTGGCTTATTGTGGAACATGTAATAAGCAAATCATAGATTAATTTAAACTCCCAAAAACAATTGGAAGTTAAATATATAAAAAGGTAAGCTCTAACCCCAAAGCCGTGCAATATCTAGGGATTAAACAACTGGCCAAATCAGACAATTGCATGCACATCCCAATTTGATTGCTTGCATGCATGCATGCATTTAAGTATTTAACTAAACAAACCCCAGCTGGCTTTCTCCTTTTATTAAAAGATATTTTTTACCCGAATAATATCAATTTAGGGCTATTGAATACTAATAATGTAAATTATTTTCTTAGTTAATAACAGTATCAATTATCGACATATTTTTCATCAACAGTACACCACCGATTTGGTATAGTTTTGCCACATATAAAGATGATGTGACTTCATAATGTGTGTCATGATAGGTGAAGCTTGTGTAGAAAATATTGATGTTGACGCTAATCTATCTTCCACGTCACGCATTATGGAGTCACGTCATCTTTCCGATGAGTTAAAACCATAACAATTTGGTGGTGTACCGTTAGGGGAAAACAGGTCGATAGTTGATACTGCCAGTATCCAAGAAAATAGTATGTATTATTAGTATTCAATACCCCCAAAGTTGATATAATTGAAGTCCGAAAATCTTATTAAAAATGATAATGTTTTATAATAATTAAATTTTTGGATTTTTGGTCATAAAAAATACAAAGTTGCGTCATTTTGACCAACAACAACACATTTTTAGATTGCTTGTGTTTTTTTATCATTTCTTTCGTAATAATGTAATTCCTTCTCGATGATGTACATTTTTTTTATAAAAATCGTTACATTTGCATAATATGAATGTAATCTCGAAAAAACCATTTAAACTTCTCCCCGCTCTTTTTATTTTAAGATAGATTCTAGTAGACTTTGTTTTTAAACAGACGAGCCAATCCCCCGGCTTGAAATTTGGATTCACAGGCCGGAGTTTCATCTTTTTTTAGGTTTGTTGATTTTGTTAAAATCAACTGGCGACTCTCTTTATCGTAACTTGCATAATTCTTTTTTAGGATTTCTCCTCTCTTTGATTAACTAAAGCAATATTCATCTAGGGAGTAGAACCAAATAGCCAAAAGGTCAGAAATGGGCCAGAAATTGGGCAAGGCCAAATGGCCATAGCCCTATTCCTGGCCTATTTTTGGGGAAGTGGGCCTAAATGGTCATTGGCTGACTCTAGTATGGTCGTTTGGCCTACTAGATTAGTCCAGTGACCCATTACACCCACTTATGGCGTTGGTAGAGATCTCGAGTAGATATAGTTTGGTGCTTCAAACCGAGTTTGTTATCCTAAAATGAATTTACAAGCTTAAGGTACTTAAAGAATCGAAAAGTTTTATTCTCAAAGCAAAAGTATCCTTATTTAAGGATTAAGAAACCTTAGTCAGCTCCTAATCTCAGTGAGTAGCACTGCACAAAAAGTCGTTCGATTTTTTGGTGTCTACAGACACTAATAAGACCTTAATCATGCTTATTCCAAAGGTTAGGAGCCCAGAGAATATATCCCAATACAGGCCGATTAACTTGTATCACGTGATTTATAAGATAGCCTTAAAGACCCTAGCCAATCGTTTGAAAACTTGCTTGCCCATTATCATTTTGCAGAACTAGAGTGGTTTTTGGCTCTGAACGGTTAATAACCGACAATGTACTAGTAGCTACTGAACTTTTTCATATGATGAAGAGGAGGTCACTAGGTAGAAGGGTAGTTATGGAGGCTAAGCTAGATATGAGCAAAGCATACAATCAGGCTGAGTGAGATTTTTTGTGTGTTGTACTGGCAAAAATGGACTTTCTTCCAAATTAGTTTAAGGTGTTGCGCACTTGTATCGATGTGGCAACTTATAACATTGGGGTGAACAACCACATTACTGGATCAATTACCCCATCGAGGGGACTTCAGCAAGGGGACCCCATCTCACCATGTGCCTTTGCTATGGTGGTGGAGGCCATTCTGGGGCTTCTAAGGAAGGTCGTCGATACAGGCGGTTTGCAGGGGGACAAGGCGAGCAGGAAAGGATCTGCAATGTCTCACCTCTTCTTTGCTGATAAAATTTTGCTCTTCACAAGATCCACTTGTCATGAATGCTCCACTTTAGTTGATATAATCAACTTCTATGAGAGAGCATCTTGCCAAAATTCAATTTTTAGAACTCTAAAGTCTCTTTCAACAAGGGTGTCAATAGTGAGAAGTGGGAGGAGCTTGCCAACTTACTAGGTATGAAGTTGGTGGAAAAGCATGAGAAATTTTAGGGGCACCCATTTTTATTGGCAGGAGCAAGAAAGCTATCTTTAGTGCAATTTGGGATAGAGTATGGAAGAAGTTCAATGGATGGAAGGAGAAGCTATCTAGAGCAGGCAACGAATTGCTTATTAAGGCAGTCATTCAAGTTATTCCCACATATGTAACAAGTATTTTTAAACTCCCTACTTTTCTCACTGAAGACATTAAGAGAATGTGTGCAAGATTATGGCAGGGTTCGAAAGAAAGTAATTGTAAAATTCATTGGATGTTGTGGAACTCACTCTGTAGTCCGAAGTGTTTACGGGGTTCGTGCTGCATGCGTCTAGATATTTTTAGCGACGCTCTTCTTGCAAAGTGGGGTTAACGACTTCTTCAGAATAATGACTCCCTTTTCTATAAGGTCTTCAAAGAAAAATATTTTCTGGGCAAAACTTTCTTAAATGCCCCACTATCTTATGCTCCTAACTTATGTTGGAGAAGGATCTGGGTTGCTAAGGTTCTCTTGAAAATTGGGTTATATTGGAGGTTAGGCAATGGGTAAAGCATTAATATTTGGCAAGACGAATTGATTATTGATGAGCAAGGTAAATACATCACTTATGACCCTCCCATAGGACGAGTACTTTAGCGGGTTCAAGATCTTATCACTGGTAATGGCAAAGTATGGCAAACACATCTGATTGAAAGGGTGTTTAATGAACGAGATCAAAAACTCACATTGTCAATAACGCTAGTGGCATACACCTAAATGACTCATAAGCTTGGTGTTTTGACAATGAGGGGTTGTTCACGGTTATGACTTATCTTTTAGGAGCTGGATTCAATCTTGACGATTATGAATGCTTTTAGCCTAAGTTACGGGACTACCGGTGCATCCTAAAGGCAAAAACATTCCAGTGGCAATGGTGTTCAATGATTTTACTTACGAGAGCATTGCTCCATCACAAGCATATAATTGAGACGACCTTATGTCCCAGATGTGAACAGGGGGAGGAGAGTGTTTGGCACGCTATTATGTCATGTTAGGAGTTAGGGGGAGTTGGATATGCTAAGTGTTATTGAAGCTCAATCAGACTATGCAGAAAATCCCCTTGGAGAGCTACTGTTGGGCTAGTTGGAGGAAGATGCAACAGACAATACAAGTGTGTGTATGATGGCAATCTGGTTGACATGGGCAGCTTGAAACGAGATAGTGTTTCACGCTCACATGAACCCAAGAATTATAATCGTAGAGAGGGCAAAAAAATTAGCTCATGATTTCAATGGCCTCACTAATGTTAATGACAGGAGCATGAAGTTGCAACAACCACAAAATCCTTGCTCCTAGTTCCTACCTGGTGGTGATGTGATAAAATTCAATATGAATGCGTCATTGAGCGAACAGTGTTGGGTCACACTTTGTGTCTTTAGGAGAAGAGCCACTGGGGATCTCATTTTAGTAGTAGAGAGGAAGTGTAAGGCATTTTGGTCCCCTCTTATTACAGAAGCCAAGACAGGCTTCTTGCGGCACAACTAACCGATACATTTGCATTTGAGTTAGTAGTTTTTGAAACTGATAGCTTGGTACCTTATCAACATTTAAGTAGTTCTTGCACTTTTCTTACTGAGTTTGATATCATTCTAGAAGACTTGAGACTGTTGTTGAGGAATTTTTCACATTTGTAGATGGTCTCATGTGAAGCGAGGCGAAAACCTTGTGGCCATCGAATGGCCAAGGTTACCCTAGTGGGGGAAGAGCAAGTCTGGTTCAAGAATTTTCAAAGTCAGATTGGACTATATGTACGCATGGATAAATTAGCAATATAATCTCTGCCCCTTCTTTTTGCAAAAAGAAAAAAGAAAAATAAACTCACAGCCTACAAGGGTGTCAAAAGGCTGGCAGGCTGGCAACATGGGATTGGCAAGATCCTTGTCTAAATGAAGTAATTCATTGTCATATGATGAGATTCTCATACCTTGAAATCAAAATACGCAAACTACTAAGTGTGACGATGTACCATTGAAAACATTGCATATCTTTATCAGTAAATAAATCTTGTTTTCTTTTATTGAGAGGAAGATATATAAGGAAAGAACATATTTATATACCTAACTGATTGATTTTACGATATAAAACATGGAGAACAATTCTCTATTTAAAAATAGTCTTTGAAAGCAACAATAGACCACCATGGCAATGACAGGTTGGATAGATTTTTGGTTGGGAAAGTTTTAGAAGAACATGAAAAACGTTAGAAAAGTTGGACAATTTATTTGGGTAATGTGTAATATGAATATTTTCTATATGTTTCATAAAATTTTCAAATTTTTTTACTCTCTTTTAAATCTTTCCCAATTAAAATTTACCTAAGTTATCATTACCCTCAAAAGAGCACAAGTGTGTGCGAGGTTCTAATCATTAACAAAACCTACGTTAAATAACAAATATTTGTCATAGCCAGCTAAAAGCAGAAAGACCCCTCCAGAAATAACATACGAATGTCAATAATTAAGACCTTCAATTTTGAAGATTTACATCTCCTAATCCTTAACATATTTTCCCCTTGTATTTTTTAAATAATTTACCCAGCTATCTATTGAAGACTGTTAAATATCTTTATTCCTCTTAAAGGAGTCATGGAGGACAACACTGTTGTTTGCATTTAGCTGATTGCATAGAAATAGGTGTACTCACAAACCATACTCAAAAAAAAAAAAAAAAAAAATCAAGCAGCATCTTGTACATCTAATCAAGAATGTGTTCACAAACCAACCTCCTTTTTCAAAATTCATACATTAATAGGTAGCCTAATGATAAAGAAAGGATTTCATAAACACAAAATAAAGGCTTACAGACCCCAAGCCTGACGGGTTTGCATTTATTTCGGAAACTAAAGGACTTTCTGTTTGAATTTACAATTCTTACCCCCTCCAAGCATCCCCTCATAAGTATATGAACATATCTTCTTTTTAACATACGATTTAATGATTCTTTTGCAGTTCTAAACGATGCCCAAACTTAGTTATGGCTATAATGAGGAAGTAATCTCGACTAGGCAAGAAAAGGCTCCAAATCCACCCGTGCTAGAGATGGGGCAGAATACAGTATGTACATCAAGAGTGTAGCATGTAATAGCCCGACCTTAACCAATTATAATCATGTTATTGAACAGATTTAATCAACTAAATCACACATTTCAATTCAGCTAACGCTTTGTGTATTTTACGGTGTTCGAGTAGTGCAATGAACGCCACGTGTCAGCTTATCATTTTATTCACATATCATCTGTGTCATAACAATGATTAGTCATACTAATCCTAAATTTTCAGTTTATTTATTATACAGTTAAGTTTTGATAAATTTGATTGAATTATTATTATTATTATTATTATTATTATTATTATTATTATTATTATTATTATTATTATTAGAACTATTCATTATTATTATTGTTATTTTCATTCCTTGTTAAAATTAGATTTTTCAAGGCGACACGACCCAGACCTTACAATATATAAACATATAGATAAATAGAACTTACTTTTTGTTGATAGGAAAAAAAACATCATTTCTGTTTTTTTAGGGGAATTGATGTGTTTACAGTTTACTAAAGAACTTAAGCAAATTGAAAAAGTTGGCAGTTGAAAACCTGTCACCGTCACCAAAATCTCATTTTCATACCCTTAGATTCTTTCAATCTCGTTGTGCACTTGTCAAGAGGGAAGAAAAGGAAAATGCATATTTCTACTATTTGATCAAGAGACCGTCCAAAAAAAGTTCAAGTTGTAGGGTAAATCGACTCGCTAACCTAATGGGTCAGGGTTCGTGCTAGGGGTGACCCATCGGCCTGAACCCAACTCGACATATGAACAGGTCTAATTAAGACTGAGCAAACTCTAAATAATGACAATCTTATTTTAAAGAACATTTGACATATTTTATATGAAAATTATATTTTGGGATTTACTTTTAATAATTTACTTTTGTAATTTTTTTTGTAATATTGTAATTTTAATGTTTGTCGAATATTTCTTATTCCTTTCTTTTTTGGTGATAAATGGTGGGGATTGACGGATCGTATCCCCTATGTATTCAACATAAGTTGTTAAGATTAAAAATGATAAATTCCTCGAACCCACGTGTTATCCATATGGTGTACATGAAGGACTACCATCGAGATTCATCTAAAAAATTCATAGCATTCAGATTAGAAGCTAGAGCTATGTCGATGGCCAACTTAGCTATCTTCTCCGCCACTTGATTTGCGTAATGAAGACAGTGAACGAACAACCTTCACTTCCTACTCCAACATCTCCATCAACATTTTACACTGAGTTATGAGTGGACCAAGTTTTTTATGCTTGTTCTCAGCCGCAGTCAAGGATGTAACAATATCTCGGGAGCCCACTTTGAGTTCTAGTTTTTCAATTTTCATTTCTTTGGCTAGCTTCAAGCCTTCAACGACATCCCTAAACTTGGTCATGGGCGGGGAGCAGGTTTCAAAAGGCACCATGAATATTGCGAACTAACAAACAATACAACATACTATAAGTAGACAATAAATATTGCAACTAGGCAAAAAAAATTATAGTAAAATGATCAATTAAAATAGAAGTATAGTAAAAAAAAAAAAAGATCCATTATGGAGACAAATATATGACAAGTAAAACTGCCTTTGGGAGATAATTGTTGTCGTCGATGAGCAACCGTTATCTCCTAAAAAACAATAAGAGAGCCAAACATTAAATACGATGCATATTTTTAAATCAAAAAACGAAAATAAATGATAATTCAAATTAAGGTTGATCCCATAGTCCAATTTATACTTTCCTCCCTTCAATTTAGGGTGGCGATGGGGCGAATCTGAATCGGATTCATCAAGATTCATATTCAATTTGAATTTCATGAACGTATATTAAAATGGACTGAAAATTAAGTTAGATCACATTACATTCATTGTATCAATATTCTAAATAAATTATAAAAACTACATACCATATCAAGGATATCGACTATCTGAGCATATCTTAACATGTCAACATCGCCAATTATTGTACCATAACTTCCCTTTCCTTTGTACCTTTATAAAGGAAATAAAAAAAGTCATCGCCGATAATGAAATGCACTTTAACATATTAAAAGATAATTGACCAAAAGAAAGCTAATAGGGTAGAAAAATTACCTTAACATCATCAATGATCCAAGTAAGCATCTCAACGCTTCCATAGTTTTTACATGGAGCCTGGAGCGATGAAGGCTTATAACCCTTCCCCGATGCTAAATGCACTTTTCGATGCCATTGTAAAAACAGGAATGACTAAGGTGTCCCTTGCAATATTTCGAAGGCTTGAAAACTTGTGGTTTTGTTGCAAAAAACTGAGATCATCAATATCATCTTCAGTTTTTTTTTCGATTATTGCAAGCCAAAGGCTTAAAGTTCACAAAATACAGCAAATCTGCAAAACAAAACAGCAAACAACCCACTTCAAACGACACATGCCTACGAAAAAACTGCTAAACATAAGCAATACAACGAAAATTTACTACAACCCAAAAAACTTTCTCATTCGACAATGATCACAAATAGGGGTGTTCATTATTCGGTCTGAACCGGTTGACCCAAAAAATTGGACAAAAACCCGGACCGAATGATAATCGGTCCGGTCTTTGGTGCAAGTTTTTTATGTTTTCGCGTTTCGGTCCGGGTCGGTCTAAATCCGGAAAAACCCAAACCCAGACCGGAAACCCAATTATTATAAAATTTAAATTTATTCAAAAAAAATATTCATGATATTATAGGCGTTAATCACGCATATAAAAAATATTATCACCTAAAAGAATATTATATCCTAATTCAACGACCCCTTCCCTCAAAATTAGAAAGATAAATATTTTGACATATATTCATCCTATTACTTTGTATAAATTCACGTAAACGGTAATTAAATTGTAGCCAACTTTGTAGGTATTTGTGTGTCACTACAAATTTTGTCATATTTGTTATCTATTCTACCATATTATCATATCATTTAAATTTTTATAATTCATTATTTTCTAAAATTTCCCACCATAATTCCATAAACAATAACTTACAATACAAAAAAAAATGTAGTTTCTAACAAAATGACATACATTAATTAACTAATCAATCATTTTACAAATTTGAATAGAAAATTTTTAAAAACATCTGAACTGGTCCAAATCGGTCTGTGTTGGTCCGGTCCAAATCCTAATTGGGTTGGTCCGGGTTGGGACCAGTTGTTTCTGGTCTGGTCTTTGGTCCAAAGTTTTGGCTATTTCGGGTTCCGGTCTAGTCCGGTCTGGTCCGGGTTGGTCCGGGTTTGACCCAATGAACACCCCTAATCACAAAAGATCAACTTCACTTGGGTGAGTCATCGAGGAATCTCACGCCTATATCATTGCCAATAATCCTTGTTCTACGCGTAACCTCAACATCAATATCATCAAGAATGTCATCTTCCAAGTTCATTGCACGCCTATTTTTCCTAGCCTTCTGTCCATCTTTTTGGCCAAGAACAGTTCTGTAAGTTGCTTCCCTGACAAGCTGCCACTTAGATTTCATCAACATCATCTTCATTAGGTAATGTTTCCCCCTCCAACTATAGATCCAACTCATGCCCCCCCTACTTCTTGTTTTCTTTACTTGTGCAAATTCATCCTCTAAACCACAGTCAACACTCGTTGGACTTTTTCGCCTCAATCATTTAGGTGGCAAGTTAGGAGAGCCAAATTGATTTTGCTCACCGGCATTCCTTTGGTACTGAATTACTAGATCACGAAGCATTCTTTTAACCCTTTTAATTTCATATTCAACTTCATCACCATAAATTCTTTCAAAATAGTACTCTACACAATCCATTTTGTTATTAGGATCTAAAACAATGACAATTGCTAAAGCCCCATTAACATGACCCCAATATTTATAAAGCTTTGCAACCATACTTTCCGCTATATTCCTTATCACATCAATATCACTAGAAACCTATGACTTCAAGATAAGTCTAATTTGACAGATGTTCCAAAAAGATAAGTGGGATGTTGGATAGTCTCTACCTGAAAATGCCTTAGTTGCATAGTAAAAGATTTGCAATTTCCAACATATATTCTCTACCAAATATCAATCTAATTCACTAGGCACCACTAACTTTAATTTTTTTTGTTAAAATGCTTTTGTCATTCAAAAACATCTTTCTAAGGGATATTTGTTTGAAGCATTAGGAAAGTGGAGTTCTACTAGTTTTGCAATTTATAACCAACATTTTCGAAGAAGAAGCCTCCAACACTTGGCAAGCTCCACAATTTTTTCGATTCTCTTAGGGGTGAACGTCCAAAATGCAACTCATTCACAGATTTTTTCAATGGATGATTCAATTACCCCTAAACAATCTTGAACAATCAAGTTTAGTATAAGTGCCCCATACTTCATGTGAAATAAAGTCCCACCATGTACGAGAGACCTAGGTTCAAACTATTCCCGTAAGACACGAATCATAACATCATTGGTTGTACTACCACCATGTAACCTTATTTGTGAGGCCATATTGGGATATGAAGTTGATATTCACCTTTTTTTTCTTTCTCCTCATATCTAATATTGTTTTTAATAATTTTTATGGTTAATAATTTAAAAAGCATTTGTCACTTGGATAGATTGCAGATAAAATTAATATGAGAAAAATCAAAAAATCAACAACGAAATGCTAAGAAGTAGGAAATCAAATAAGACCCCCATTTTTTTATGCGGTACCTTGTGGTGCGGTACCGTACCACACTGCTCTACATAATATTCTACCACACTTCACTACATTCTACCACACTTTACCAAAATATCTTTTTAGGAGTCTAATATAAAGTAAGAATTGAAGAAGGAAATTTAGAAGGTGAGAGAATGTGTGAAGGTGGGTGAGGGGGGGGGGGAATGCAAAGGCGTTGGCGCGTGAGAGAGGAATCCGGCACCAATGAGAATGGTGGTTTTAAAAGGCAAGGGGCTCAATCTTCAAGGTCCAAAAAGCAGACACACTGTTTTTATGAAATAAAATGTGGATTATTTATTATTACTGTTGTTGTAGGCAACTCCATTTTTGTCCTCTCTCTCCCCTGTCACGTGACCCTCCCCTCTCTTTCTCTCTCTACGTGCTTGGAAATTTGCAAGGAGATGAAGAGATGAGGTAAGGTGTGAGCACTGAGCAATATTGACAAGGGACCCCCCACCCCCCTACCCTTCCTTCCTTCCTTCAAAAAACCCCATTCTCTCTCTCTCTCTCTCTCTCTCTCTCTCTCTCTACATTCTCTATATATTCCACTGTCTTCTCAGTGTCAATCCCTGTGGTTTTTTAGAGTCTTCCAGTTCCAGTACGTAGAGAGAGAGAAAGAAGGCATCTCTTAATTTTGCAGTTTTCCAGCTCTCTGCACTGCTATTTCAGCAACCAACAACAAAGAAGAAGGCTACCAGTAGGCCAGAAAAAAAAAAAGAAAATAAAGAAGAAGATTATCATTACAAAGTGTTTATTATTTATTTTTTTAAAAAAAGTTAAGAGAGATTGGGCGAAGTCAAGGGGGGATGCAGCAGCACCTGATGCAGATGCAGCCCATGATGGCAGCCTATTACTCCAACAACGTCACTACTGATCATATTCAACAGGTTTTTTTCTTATCCCTCTTCTTATTATCTACCCTTTTTTTTCTGCTTCAAGTTTTGCCCTTTTCTTCTTTAACTTGATCCTTGTTTCATTTTTGTGCACTTTCCCCCCTTGTTGGGGTTGCAAATACACCCATTTCTGGTACACATGAGGTAAAAGTGGTGATATATGTTGTTGAAATATCATTCGAGTGATTGATTTGTTTTCAAGTGGATGGGTATCTTCTTGTTTAGTTGTTTGATATCATTCGTTCTGAGTGCCTATCAAGTTTTGGTCTTGTTCAGGTTTCCTTCTCTTCATATCAATCTCGCTATTTTTTGACACTACTATTGCCTCTACCATGCAAGTATTTTATTTTTTCCCCCTCTTTTCCTTCCCATACGGATGTTTGTTATTATTTTGCTCCTGTACTTATACTTGTGGATATGGGTTAATTTCATTTTGAGTGTTTGTTTCTTAGCCCTTGCTGTTTGCTGAATACTGCTTTTGTGGGCAGTTCCTTATATATATCATCACTCACTCATGAGTGTGATGACTGATGAACAGACTTTGGAGAGTTCCATTTTAATGAAATAAATCAAATGATAGAGGAGGAAGGTAGTAAATCTTCATTAATTAAGATCTTGAGAGATGTTATGAATGTCCCAGAGTCAGATGTAGCTAGGCAGCCGTACATGAGAGTTGTGCACCCAAACATATTGTTTTCCTTGTTCTTTTTTCCTTTTTTTTCCCCCCTCTCTTTGATGGGGTTTCACCAAACATAAAATCAAAATGTTGCAAACATCACTTTCATGTCACGGGTTAATTAGAGTGCCCTACACGTACGGCGCTGTTCTCTCTTTACTAGTATGATCAATAGGAAAGTGTGGTGTTAGTGTATTGTTCCCCCTTTCGGAACTTCTGCGTATTAAATCTATTTTGGCTATTTTCTCGCTGAGTTCTTTGCCGGTGCATCAGATTTTTTCAACAGGTAAGCTTTGTCAGTGCATACATTCTGATTTGTATCGTGTTTATACCATTTCTACTGTAATCAACTGAGGGCTAAAAAAATGTTCATATTAATACTTTACCCAATACCATCTAACATAAATTCATAAAGCTTCTATTTTAATAAACTGAGGGTTAAAATGGTGTTGATATTATGTGAGTCAAACTAGTTCAAAGTTAAGAATAAGGTGCGGCACTATCTCATATGATTAAGGTCCACCTATGACGACAATAAAGAGAAGCGAAAAAAGTACGGACTGCATCTTACACATGCAACAGTAGTAGTTGATGATGGTAGTAATTGCAAATGAGACTACTTCCTCAACATTGTAGCTCGAAGTGGGTTGCAACATTTAAGTTCATCATATATAAGTTCTCATGTTATATTATAGTATGTTGGTCCACTAAGATTTGTGGGCCTAACTGTCTTGCTTATAATATTTGAAAATTGTTATCTAGAGACTTTGGTCCATTAGAATTAGCAAGTTAAGAGTATAATGGAAGAAGGTGGTGGTTAGTACTTATAGTACGTAGGGTGATACCAGTTACTCCCCATTTGCTTACAATTTGATTATCTTAAGACCGATGGTAGTCAAAAGTATTTGGGTTAGAGAGATTTGTGGGATAAAGGTTATATCAATTAAGTAGAAGTGAATGGTTTTTGGGTTGTTTTATAGCTGTTTTATAGCTGTATTTTTATGGTTTTCCTAGCTGTATCTTCTGCATCTTCCTGTAGTTGCTGTTTATCTTTTTTGTTTGTTTTCTACTATTTTACGAATATTTTGTAGTATTTTTGTATGTTTTATAACTTTTTAGACTTCTAACTATGAAAAAAAAAGGTATTTGGGTGGGGGCAAGCAGCAAGCTAAAGTAGGGCAAAATTCTGGTAGGACTAGTGTTAGTAGCCTAGGTAGTAGTAGCAAACAGCTGTGTGACACAAGGTGGATGATGAGTTAATGCTATCTGTTATTGCGACTCACATCCATTTAAAATCTGATGTTGAAGTAACAAGTGAAGGTGCTAGCCACGTGTATGGTTGGGGAGTATGTAGATGTAGGGTGGACCCCCCCCCCCTAGGTATAGGCCTCTCCATTACAAGGTCCTTAGGGAAGTGTACGTACTCTTTGGTCTTATTCATCTATAGTTAACTTCATCATACTTGATAATCATAGCTTTGGTTCACCCCTTGCTCTTCCATATATATTCAGATTGTCATAAATACTACTGTCTAAACGATTCTTTTATATATTAAGGCAATACCCCCGGGAGTTAAATTTGTGCACCACATGTAAATGAAAGGGATCATATAATAGAGTAGGGCACGTTTTATTCCAAAGATATATGCCCTAGTGAACAACGTGCAGGAAGAATAAAGGTGATGAAAGAAAGTTGTACGAGTTTGGTTCATTTTTTGCATGCAATAAATGTAGTGGTGAACAAATTTTTCTACAGCTAGAGTAAATGTACCGATGATTCTTTTGGACTTTTTGTGAGAGAGATAGTGCACTATAGGTGCAATGTTTGGCGGGTTTCTATATAGGAAGTAATGTTTGTTCAAAAGAAAAACAAGGGTATATGCTTTTGAGCAATGAGAGCAACAGCTGGGGAGGGAGCAGGTACACAGATGCTGTAACTTGTAGTAGACAAACTGTTATCGTCATGTCTTCATTTGCTGAGGAAGAGTTAAATGAATTTGCTATCATTCCACTCCCTTTTTTTGTCAATTTTCTCCTTGAATTTTTAAATTTGTCAAATATATTAGCTAACTTTTTAAAGTTGTTAAATATGTCAATTAATTTTTAATATTTGTCAAAAATGTCACAAGTTAAGATATAGTTGAGTAACATTTTAGACAAATTTCAGAAGCTAAGTGGTATATTTGATGAATTTCAAATTCCAAATAACATATTTGACAAATTTAAAAGTTCAATGGTAAAAATGACTAACATAAAAGTACATGACACCATGTTCATTTAACTCCCCTACCATATATTGCCTTCACCTCATAATACTTCTCAATTTAATTTTTTTTTTTGTCATTATATTTGTGGTTTTATAATTTCAATGTAATATTTTTCAGTTAAAGCTGTATTTTTTGGATGGTAAATAAAATTTTACTTATTCTTACTTTATTTTATTTTACTTTACCATTCAAAAGAAAAGAATTATACTTTTAGATAATTTATGTTTAAAATTTTTTCTTTAACCTATAGAATTTATATAAAAATAAAAAAGAAATAGGTGATGTGACATTTGTATATTTTTACTATTTTCCTTGTCATAATTTATCTTATGTTAACTACACCTTCTCTATACTAAAAAAGAACAAAGTGAACTATTTTTTTTTATTGATTTTTCTTGCACAATGTGAGAGAATAGGAGAGAGAGAAGTGAAACCAATTTAAGCCCTATTCTTTTATGCAGTAGGTTGCGGTGCGACATCACACTGTACTGCACTCTATAATTTTTCACCACGCTTCACCACACCATACCACACCACAATCATTGTTAATATATTTTCATTTTTCTCATTTTTCACTTTTCTCATTTATTTTTCACATTTTCTCTTTTAACTTACTCCATCCACCACAACTCTTCGCACTTTTTCAAATTCCACCACACTGTACCCAAGCGCATCGCACAAAAGAACAAGGCTTAAATAGTAATATTGCATAACTTTTTATAGAATACAATACTCAACTAATCCTACTTTTAGGCCTCGTTCTTTTTTGCGATAACTTGCGGTGCGGTACCGCATTACACCGCATTACTCAATATTCTACCATATTTCACCACACTCCACCACACCTTACCACAATCCTTATCAAAATATCTTCTTATTTTTCTCTTTTCTCACTTTTCTCCTTTACTTTTTACATCATCTTTCATCACCTTCTCTAACTATTACAACTCCCATCACACCTCACCTCACCACAATCAACTAGACTTCACCACACTTTTTCAAATTCCACCGCACTGCATCAGTACCACAGCGCACCGGACCATGTAAAAGAATGGAGCCTTAATTGATTTTCTAAACTTTGGTCAAAGAGTCAAGTAATATAAGATGGAGGTAATAATAATTTCTACTCATTGACTCACTCATAGGCACGCTTAGCTGTTTGGGTAGCATTTATGTGTCACATTTTACCGAAAGCCTGAAGTCTTTGGTGTATAAATTCCAAGTTTTCCTGGCATTTTGTGATGAAGGTTTGATTCAATTTGGAGAATTTCCCTTATGGTAGGAATTATCAATTGATATATGCTACCGTTGGAGTGTTGATACTTGGAGTTAGTGCTTATGTTGATCCACTTGATTACGGCCTTGGTCTTTGGTTAGGTTGGATATAATTTATTCAAATTTATCCTAATCTATTCAAACTTATCCAAATATGACACAATTCCCCCAAAAAATATCCATTTTAAAAACACAATTCTCCATAAAAACGCCGTAATTCATTCTAATTTATCGTAACTTATCGTAACTTATCTATCCAAATTTGAAAATAACCTAACCAAAGAACATGACATGTTTATAATAAAAAAAAAAAGAATTTAATGTGAATTTGTTCTGGAGATTGTGAGGCATTAGGCCTTAGGAGGTAAGTGTGGGTTGAGGAGAAAGCATTGAAATAGAGTATACCTCCAGAGTCCCAACAGGATGAAGTTTGGTTTCCCATGGTTAGAGCATGGTGGTTGCAGAAATCGTAGAAAAAGGTGTCTGCATGTGATGATAATTTTAGTATATATTGTCCGTTAGCTTAAGAATATCTTTAGTCAATTTCACTGAAAACTTTCAAAACCTGTTTATTAGGTGTGGTCTGTGGTCTGTGGTCTGTGGTGTACTCCAAACTTGTGTCCCCGCCAAACTATTTGAAATGAAATGGTTAGTCCCCACCCCACTACACTAACCTGCAAAAGAGGGATACACCCCCCTGACCATGTTTGTAGTCCCCACCATTAGTAGTATTATTTTCACTCCTCATCCATCAACTTCTCTATTTACTATTACTGCTTTCCTTTCTCTTTTCAACTCATAAACATAAACTAGCTGGATTTCAACTACCTATTCTTTCGTTGAGTTATTTTCAGATTTGGATGGATAAGCTAGGATAAGTTGAAATAAGTTGGGATAAGTTATTTTCAGGTTTGGATAGTTTGGTTAAAGCTAACCAAAGAACAGGGCCAGGTTAGGTTAATACCTGTTTTATTCAAATCTTAGCTAATACTTTGGTTATAAACTCCTAGCTTAGGTGGTTAACTTTTTGGTCTGCCTTTTTCTGTTAGTTAGGTCTTTAACTTTACTACAGGCTTGGTTGGAGTTGGACCACACCCAAAAGAAAGAATGTGAAGGAAAGAAAAAAAAAGAAAAGAAGGGCGTGGTGGGAGACATCCTTGTTTCTGTAATCATTCAAGTGTAGCCAACTAACTTGTGCCCAATCGGCTCAAAATTCTTCTTCCTAGGCTCTGCACTGCAGTTATGGATTCCTTTTTGCCAACATCTCAATACAGTTTTCCCTTTTCGGATGACAACCAGCGTTGTTCTTTTTTCCGCCCCCTCTAGGGATTTTGCATTGCTTCATGTAATAATCATTATTTTTATTTTCTTATTCCTGTGTACTGGTCAATAATTTTTCACATCTTTATTTTCATTTCCAATAAATAGTGTACATAATGCAACATTCTGCATTCACTTTGTTTTGAGAAATTGTGTGATTTTGTTCTTTTGGGATGTTGGATAAATTTATCCAACTCACCCCTACACACTTTTTTCTGTCTTACATACATGTTTTCAAAGTACCTTACCTTGCTTACATGATATATATTTTAAAATTTATATATTTAATAAGTGAATTGGCTAATACGACTTGTCTGACTTATAATTCCTTAAGAAAATTATAAAAAATATATTTAAACATTCACATCTTTAAATGATGTAACTGATGTGATTTATGTTTCTAAACACAATGCTGCCTAACCTTCCCCCCAACTATCTAACATACGGAAAAAAAAAAAAAAAACCTGACATTGCAACAAGGAGAAACAAATGGGTTAGTCGGGGCAGTGGCGAATTTTCAGTGCTCAATGTGATTCTTTTCCTGTTCTCATCTGTTGATCTATTTCCTTTTTTGGTTGCCTTAGGGTGGATTATCCAACAGTCCTTTACTAAGAAATGCAATGTATTCTCAGTTGTGTTACCTAATCATGCCTCTGAAGCATTTGACATGTTTATTTCTGAACTCTATCTACTTGCACACTTGTCCAAAATTGGAAGACTTCCTGAAGAATGAATAGCTTATAAGTGGCAAGTTAAGTTTAATAACAAGCACTTTTGTTAGTTATCGAAAAAAAAAACAAGCACTTTTGTTTCTTAAACCCGACTGAGGACAACAGATCTGGAAGGGCTACTTTTTAGAATCAAGAGAGGAAAATTGATTGGTTTGTAATTTTTAATGTAGTCAGATTAACTTCTGAACAAGTACAGAGTATCTAATGAGATTGTACAGTTGATGACCTCAACTTCTCATGCTGTGGTATTTTTTTTGTGAATGGTTGCAGTACTTGGATGAGAACAAGTCACTTATTCTGAAGATTGTGGAAAGCCAGAATTCAGGGAAGCTAAATGAGTGTGCAGAGTAAGTTGATGTTCAAAATGTTGGATCCTGTTATGATTTCAAATCTCATCCATGTTTTGGGTTTCAGTTGTATTCTTATAATTTCAAAACAGTGTATATGTTTGAGAAAAGAAAGGGTGATAGGTCATTAGAAATGCTACTTGTTATTATTATTCACATTCTTCTGAATGGGCCAGGAACCAAGCTAGGCTGCAGAGAAACCTGATGTATCTGGCTGCCATTGCTGATTCTCAACCCCAACCGACAACTATGCATTCACAGGTAAAAAGCTAAAGATTGGATTTGTCATTGCATCCTGGATTTTTTCTGTAATTTTAAACTTAAAGACGAGAAATAGCTAATGTGATTGTCGCAAGAAAATGCAGTTCCCAGGGAGCAGCATGATGCAGTCAGGTGCACACTACATGCAGCAGCAGCAGCAGCAGCAGCAGCAGCAACAGCAAGCTCAGTCGATGACACCCCAAGCTCTAATGGCTGCTCGGTCATCTATGCTGTACAGTCAGCAGGCATACTCGGCTCTTCAGCAAACCCAAAATCTTCACAACCAAATGGGGATGAGCATGGGCATGCTCCAGGGGGACCCACACAGTGCAGCTGGCAGTAGTAGCACCACCATGCTTGCCGGTGCTGCCTATTCTGATTTTGGACGTGCAGTCACAGGTGGAGGCAAGCATGATATTGGCACTCTTGAAGGCCGTTCTGCTTCTGGAGATGCCGGGGAAGCACTCTACTTGAAGTCTGCTGATGAGTAAGACTGGGCCCAGCGTTAGCTCAGTATGATTTAGGTTTCGGTTTTATTTAGCAAGGGAAACAAGGAAAAAAAAAAACAAGTGGTAGTTGAGCAATTACTTCTACTAGTAGGAAAGCATGGCCAAAGATGGTCTAGTCTAAGAAAGGGCTGCTTAAAGGACTGAAAATTTTCTGGGTGTTAAACAGTGGTGAACTTTCACTCACAAAACTTTGGTTTGGTTCTTTCAAGTGGTAGGACTCTACATCTCCTCAGTAGCTTTTTATCATGTAAATTTGTAGGGTTCTTGAACTATTATCCTATGCTCTCTACCTGTTTGGTGTTTATCAGTCTTATATTGGGACTTAATAGCTTCTGCTTCTGGTCTTCTAATGTATTTGCATAATTTTGATAGCATGTTAATATCCCATTCAAAAAGTGCAAACAACATGCTGTTTGACTCATCTGAGACCCTGGAATCTGATAGACTCAGTTCTGAATCTTCTGATCAGGTAACCTGACCCAAATTTACTTAAACAGTGAGATTGTTTTTCTTGACTTCTAATAAGACAGCTGCTACAACTAATAGAATGTACACAAGCCTGTATGAGACCATGACTTAAAATTAATGAGACATGAATGAGTCATTTGTCAAGTCTCTCCTTGGGGAGGTTTCTATAATTTTCTCTACATACTCTAGGATTTGTTTGAGAAATTTTTGCACATTTCACTTAGCTCATGGGAACTGAAATGTTTGCTCAAGAAAGCATTTAAACTCACATTGTCTTGATCTATGCAAAATGATGCATTTGGGTTTCGATGAGAAACTCTGGTTTTAGGAGCAACATTTCGAGTTGTTTCCGGTACTGAAGGGCCAGGGTTGTGTGAGTTGTTGCCGGTGAGTTGTTGGACAACTGCTCTGAACTCGGATTCATCGCTGGCTTTGACCATGATTGGATTGGATATGTACTTCACTTTGACGGGCGCCTTCCCTTTTCCTTTGTGCTGTTTGTTATTCATCTTTGTCAAATGAGGGTAGAGTGAGAGAGGTGGAGAGGTGGGTTGTGAGGCAGACTGGGTATAAATTTGGTGATGAGAAAAGTTTGTAGAACTTCAACTTTGCATAATGGAAACTTCAAGATAGTGATAGGATGATGAGAATAAAGCAGGAGAATAAGGAGCAGTTGAGTATCTTGACTGCTTGTTGAAGTTAACCACCAAGTTGGAAAAGTCTCTTCTAAATTGGATGGCAGATAACGCTTTCCAAATTGTCTGCCCATTTCTGCCTACCTTCTTCACCATTATAAGGCTGTGTTCTTTAGCTTGGTAGTTTAGGATTTCATCAAGCTTAAGCCTGGCAAATTTATCGACAATTTCAGCTTACCAAAATGTATCAATTTTTGCCTAAATTTATCAAAATTTACAAAAAAATTATCAAAATGAAAAAACAAAAAAATATAATTTTGATATATTAATATAAATTTGCCAAAAATTGTCAAAATTTACGAAATATTACCAAAAATTATTTTTTATCCAACTATTTTTTACCCATGAATTTGACACGTGTAACAAAGGATGTGATTGTTGTCTCAAAAGTGGCTAACTAATTTGTTCATTATGAATTAACAGAAATTTTATTAGAGACTTGGCCATGTGTTTTTTGTTTTTTTTTTTGATTTGGAGTGTAGTTAAGTTGTACGTAAGTAAAGTAAAATATGTTAGGAAAGTTATCTTAGTAAGGTAAGTTATATAAATTACATCAATTGTCAAATAAATAAATTTTTATACAAGGTAATGTGAGTACATCACTAATTAAAAACTGTATATAAATTTAAATACATATCATGCAATTAAGCTAGGTAAAGTAGTTTCAGAATATGAGTAAAAATAAATAAATTTAGGGAGGGGGGTAAATCTAACTAACATAAAAAAGAAAAAAGAATATGACCTACCGTTTTAAAAGAAAAATTACTTAAAAAGGCAAACAATAATACGTTATAGACAATGATATACATCTTGCATTAAGATGATTAATAAACATCTTGAATTATCCACAATTCACATTTTTATAACTTTTATTAATATTTTCTCTAATAATTATATATATATATTTTTTGTTGATGGAAATATATATATATATATATATATATATATATATATATATATATATATATATATATATATAGACACACACACACACACACACACACACACACACACACACACACATATATATATATATATATATATATATATATAGGGAATTGATATAATGAGAAGAGAAGAAAGGTGAGCATGGAAGCATGCCAAATCTCAGCCATTGAAATCAAGATCTAGGGTAGAGATTTAAGAGTTGTTTTATCTTTATTTATAAAGGATGGATTTAATTTCATTGGTTGATTTTCTTATTTAAATATGTGAAGAGCACCCTCACGTGAGTTACAAAAAAAGGAAAATAGACAGATGATGCATGCGTACTGCTGCATTAATAACAATGAAAGCCCCCAGAAAACTCATGTTTCATTGTTTTGGAAATACCACCCCAAAAATCCAGAGCAGTTTCAGTTTTCTTTGGAGACCAAGAGCACATTCAATTCTGTCTGAAAAAAGAGAGGGGAGGAGGAAACCCTAGCGCCCGCCACTGCTGCCGGTCACATGAAAACAGAGGCTGATGCTTTGTTCTGTGTTGCTTGGCTCTGTTTTGATGCTACTGCTACAATACTGTTGTTGCTGCTGTTCGTGGTTGAGGCCGGCACCACCACCGACACTGATGACCCCCAGCGCAGCCTACTGTTGACCACCAAACGTAAATGTTACAATTCAAGTTCTTGTCTAAATTGTTTATACTCTGTTCATTGTTCATGCTCTGTTTCAAATCCCAGTTTTGATGTTTTGCTTATGGGGCAGTATGTGTTGTAGGTGCAATGAGGCAACTATACCTGATGTTCATTTTGGATACACCCTGATGTTCATTTTAATGGTAGTGAGAGTGGATATATGCTAAATACCAGTGGGTGTTCTTTTTTATTTTGTTATTTATCATCGATGGTTTATTATCCCAGAATGCTTGATGTTCATCCCAGAAGCACTGGTTGTTCATGTCATTTTTATTTTGTTATTCATTGTAATTGTGATTTGATGTTCATCTCAAAATATTTGATGTTCATCCTATAACTACTTGGTGTTCATTGTGATTTATAATCACGACACACTCACAATGAACATCATTTATAACTACTTGATGTTCATCCTATAACTATTTGATGTTCATCTAAGAATGCTTGATGATGTTCATCATAGAACAACTTGTTGCTCATTTTATTTTGCCACTCATTGTAATTGTGATTTGATGTTCATATCAGAGTGTTTGACGTTCATCCCAGATCTAGTGGGTGTTCATTGTGATTTGATGATCACGACACACCCACTACGTGGGTGAGGAACATTTTATAAGTGCATGGACGTTGCCGATGGGGATGAAGTAAAGCCAGGCTTGATTATTAAACATACAAATGGCCATACATATGCAACCATTCATCCACCCCCAACTTCGGTCACAAAGGGAAGAGGTAAGAAGACGAAGCGACTACTGCAGGTTGCCACCAAGAAGAAAGCAAGTGCAAGAAGGTGCAATTATTGTTGCGACCAAATAGCAACACATGACAACAAGAATTGTCCAAAGCGTTATAGATGATCTAATCAAGTTATTTTGAACATCAGTTGACTATGCTTTTGGATTCATGATTGAACGATTGGAGTTTGTGTTTGTTTTTTTTTAACATAAAAACATTCATTTTGCTTAGATTTGAGTTGATGAATTTTTGTCAGATTCAGTTGAAGTGTTTTCCATGAATAAACATGCGAAACTGATTTTTAATATATATATATATACTCATCAGAACAAATGACTAGAAGTTCGGCTGATGTTCATATTAATTACATGTGATGTTCATTTCGAGCACCCTTGAAGATCAATTACATATAAATGATGTTCATTTCATTACCAAACTCATTCCCGATTGATGAGCATAAAATGCCTACCTGATGTGGTTTTCAATACATATACATATTCATCTCAGTATGTGATGGAGATCAGCCCTCACAACCTCATTTGGTGTCAACATTCTTTGAGGCCATCCATGAATCCCAGAAGGTGCTTGACTATATCAAAGGTCATCCACCTGATGTGAGGCCATCCTTATTGTCTCTACACTTCAGAATTGAGGCCTCACTCACATTTGGTCCCTTGGAGGTCATTCATAATGCCCAAGCTTACATGGTCCGAAGGTTTTTTGGGTTCCACAGAACTATTTCAACCTGGGCATGCATTGAGGACGTTTATCTGGACATTGAGGACGTTTATCTGGAGCAGATTTTTCTTTTCAACTTGGTTTGTGTTTCTCTTCTCTTTGGAGGTCAAGGAAATGTGTTACTAAGACATTCTAAATGTCAAAGGTTGATCCATTTGGAGGTCATTTGCATTCTGCACAACTATTGCAATCTGGGTACGTGCATGAGGACCTCATTCAGGATCAGCTTGTCTTTTGGTGTTTTAGCAAGGTCCTTTTGGTCTTTTCACTTGGGTTGCATCATCTTCTGTTTATTGGAGGTCATTAATCTTTTATGCAATCTGAATATGTGCATGAGGACCTCCATCTTGAGTCTGCTGAGAGTTTGGACGTCCAAAGACGTTCCCTACTGGAGGAAGACTATTTGCACCTTTTTGACTTCACTTTCTGAGTTATTGAGGTCTTTCCAATTCAGTGAGGTGTTTTTCAATGAGGCCCTCTATGAAGAAGTCACTTTTGAGCTGTTGAGGTCCTTCCAGCTCGTGAGGTGATAATCCAGCCTTGCCCACGTGAGGAATGCTGCTCCAACAAGAAAGCGCCATGTGTGATGTTTCTAGAGCCTTCCAATTGTTCTAGAAGCTTCATGAAGATGCCATGTGTGACGCTTTTATTAGCCCTCATTTTATTGTTCTAGAAGCTTCTTAAGTTAGTTATATTTTATCTTATTTTGATGTAATTAGTTAATTAAGCAGATTTAGGACGTTTTCTTTTTGCTCAAGAAACTCCTAATTAGATATTTTAGCTGGGCTTATATATACCCACTGTGAGGTCATTGTAAAAAACAACTTGATATGTGAAATATGATATTTGAGTGCCTTATTGAGCCTCTTGTTTGTGAGTGACGTTAAACTCTCAAATTTGGTTAATTCTACTACAGTATCAAGGATTTGGCAATCCTTGTGGTGGGTGTAGAGCTTGGTGACTTCAATGGTGGTGCGCCTGTATCCATTGAGGTAATCAAGTCCATTGCCCTTGTGTTCTAGCTGTGGTGTGCCTGTATCAGCTTGAGCTCAAGTCTATCTTTCCTTTTCTGTTTTTCCCATCCCTCATTATCCATTTTCAATCCATTTGATGTTATTTGGTGCGTGGTGAACCGGGTTCTATCTTGGAGGAGGTTATTCATGTTGTTATAGCTCTTCCAATCTTATTTCACACCTCACCCATTTCATCCATCTGATCCTTGTTGATTACCCTCTGTTTTGGAGTTGTTTGCATTCGATTATTCAATGTGAGGTCCCAAAATTTCAGTGTTGTGTGTTTGTTTGGTGTCTGTGAGGTCATCACTCTGATCCTAGCGACCTTGCATACATCAACTTGGTATCAGAGCTGAGTTTCATCTTGGGGGGAGTATATTGGTGTTGTTTGTGATGTCGTGCTGTAGTAGAATACCTCCTGAAGTTGCAGAGTTTGCTACCATCTTGGTGAGAGAGTTTTGATTTCTTTGAGCCTAAACACATCCCAAAATCAGCCCAAACACATACCCACAAAAAATCCAGCAGCCTTGGTGATTCATTTCTGATTTCTGAGCCTAAACACATCCCAAATCAGCCCAAACACCTAGCTACAAAAAAAAAAAAAACCCAGCAGCCATGACTTTCAACAAGTCTTCATCTCGAAAGAGTGAGCAAATTTTGAAGGAGGAAAGGAGATTAAGGAGATTGAGGCGTGAGATCAAGATGTTACAATTGGAGATAAATTTGTGTGAATTTATTTATGATTCTATGAAGTCACTTGAACCACCTTTGATTCAAGAGGAAGAACACAAGGATGAACATGAGGTTGATTTTAATCACCCTCCTATTTTTGATGTGTATGAAGATGAAGAAGATTATAAGGGGTTAGAAGAGGAAGAAGAGAAGAAAGAAGAAGAGGAGAAAGAAGAAGAGGAAAATCCCTTTAGTGGATCCGGGAGAGGAGGTAGAGATCCTATATATATGACGAGGAAGTAGAGGATCTTGTTGAAGAAGAGTGTGTAAATGAACCTTTGGATGATCCTATCTATGATGAGGAGGTTGAGGACTGTCTGTCCTTGACACAGTCAATGACCTTAGTGTGCTGTCAGCCAGTGACATTGGCAGAATCTGAACCTCATTTCGTGATTATGAACATCATGTCATCTTTGGGTGCTACAAGGATGAGAATGGAGGATGAAGCTTCCAGTGGCTTCAATGTTGAGTTGGTTAATTTCCAACCACGGTCACTTCTATGGGTGAACTTGAAGGTGACAAGAAGACCAAAACGAAAAAGGTGGAAGCAAAGGAGGTCGAAGTATGAGGAATGGAGTATCAAGCCCCCGACAAACTCAGTGGAGGAGCTCATTGTTTTTATTGGAGATGTTGATTTTCCAGCCTTGATCCTTTTCAAGTTACTTGGTGTCCAATATTTTGGTCAAGGTATGGGATCTCAAGAATTTTCTTACTACATTATTTTGTTGGGCATGAATGAAGCATACTTGCGAATATTTTGGTCAATTGGGAGTTTCATGAAAGCATGTTTTGTGAAATTTTGTGTGCTTTGGTGTTGTGTTGAGAAGGTTATCATGATTATGCAACTTTGGTTGAGTCAAGATAGTGGAATAGCAGTGAAATCATATTATCTTGATTTTGTGAGCCTTGATTATGCTTGTTGTGGATTAATGTGGAATGTTGTTAAGGCCTTGATCATATGTTCTATATTGGGGAGTATGCCTTGGATGTTTACTGAGGAAGTTGTGCTAGGAGGCACATTGTCATGTCATACCTTCACCATGTTTAGCAAGAGAAACATCTATGCCCCATATCCTTTTGCTCAAATTGTCAATTGTTCTGTTTTGAGGCCCTCCAGACAGTCAAGCACTGTTATACACATTCCTTACCAACCTTGGTTCGTCATTAATCCTATTATCACCCCTCCACTCAAACCACCACTTTTCTTCACCCACAAAACAGCCCCGAAAGCCCCACAAAAACCCCTCATACCACATAATTTCCTTTTCAACAAGGGGAGTTCCCAAACCTACTTTCCATACCCCTTTATTCCCACATCACTACCCTCCACAAAAAATCCAACCCTCAGAACCCACGAACCTAGGTTTCCATCCTTGAGCCTATGGTTTCTGAAGATCCTTAACAAGGTTGAGGACCTGATTCTCCTAAACCAACACAAACCCAAACTCCTCAAACAGCCATCCCCTCCTTACCCATCCTTTGGAACACTATCCTTATGTGTTTCCGGAAGCAAAACCCCCTGGTTTACCTCCTGAATATAAGTTTCAGCATCAACAAAAGAAAGTAGCTAAGTTTCATGATTTTCCTCACAAGAAAAATAAGAAGTTGGGTTTTCTGCCGGGAGATCTTGTTTGGATCTACCTAAAGAAGGACAGATTTCGATCCAAGAGGAAAGGGAAGTTGGTTCCAAGAGCTGAAGGTCTCTTTGAGGTCCTTAAGAAGGTGGGAAACCATGTTTACAAGTTGGATTTTTCGGATGAACTTGGTGGAAGTGCAACCTTCCATAAGGCAGTTCTAAGGCCATACTATTCTTGGTGTATATCTTTGAGGCCATATTATTTGGTGGTAGAGGGCTTTCCAAGTTTGAGGACAAACTTTTCTCAACTTGGGGGGAATGATGGAGATCAGCCCTCACAACTTCATTTGGTGTTAGCATTCTTTGAGGCCATCCATGAATCCCAGAAGGTGCTTGACTATATCAAAGGTCATCCACCTGATGTGAGGCCATCCTTATTGTCTCTACACTTCAGAATTGAGGCCTCACTCACATTTGGTCCCTTGGAGGTCATTCATAATGCCCAAGCTTACATGGTCCGAAGGTTTTTTAGGTTCCACAGAACTATTTCAACCTGGGCATGCATTGAGGACGTTTATCTGGACATTGAGGACGTTTATTTGGAGCAGATTGTTCTTTTCAACTTGGTTTGTGTTTCTCTTCTCTTTGGAGGTCAAGGAAATGTGTTACTAAGACATTCTAAATGCCAAAGGTTGATCCATTTGGAGGTCATTTGCATTCTGCACAACTATTGCAATCTGGGTACGTGCATGAGGACCTCATTCAGGATCAGCTTGTCTTTTGGTGTTTTAGCAAGGTCCTTTTGGTCTTTTCACTTGGGTTGCATCATCTTCTGTTTATTGGAGGTCATTAATCTTTTATGCAATCTGAATATGTGCATGAGGACCTCCATCTTGAGTCTGCTGAGAGTTTGGACGTCCAAAGACGTTCCCTACTGGAGGAAGACTATTTGCACCTTTTTGACTTCACTTCCTGAGTTGTTGAGGTCTTTCCAATTCAGTGAGGTGTTTGTCAATGAGGCCCTCTATGAAGACGTCACTTTTGAGCTGTTGAGGTCCTTCCAGCTCGTGAGGTGATAATCCAGCCTTGCCCACGTGAGGAATGCTGCTCCAACAAGAAAGCGCCATGTGTGATGTTTCTAGAGCCTTCCAATTGTTCTAGAAGCTTCATGAAGATGCCATGTGTGACGCTTTTATTAGCCCTCATTTTATTGTTCTAGAAGCTTCCTAAGTTAGTTACATTTTATCTTATTTTGATGTAATTAGTTAATTAAGCAGATTTAGGACGTTTTCTTTTTGCTCAAGAAACTCCTAATTAGATATTTCAGCTTGGCTTATATATACCCACTGTGAGGTCATTGTAAAAAACAACTTGATATGTGAAATATGAGATTTGAGTGCCTTATTGAGCCTCTTGTTTGTGAGTGACGTTAAACTCTTAAATTTTGTTAATTCTACTATAGTATCAAGGATTTGGCAATCCTTGTGGTAGGTGTAGAGCTTGGTGACTTCAATGGTGGTGCACCTGTATCCATTGAGGTAATCGAGTCCATTGCCCTTGTGTTCTAGCTGTGGTGTGTCTGTATCAGCTTGAGCTCAAGTCTATCTTTCCTTTTTTGTTTTTCCCATCCCTCATTATCCATTTCAATCCATTTGATGTTATTTGGTGCGTGGTGAACCAGGTTCTATCTTGGAGGAGGTTATTCATGTTGTTATAGCTCTTCCGATCTTATTTTACACCTCACCCATTTCATCCATCTGATCCTTGTTGATTACCCTCTGTTTTGGAGTTTTTTGCATTCGATTATTCACTGTGAGGTCCCAAAATTTCAGTGTTGTGTGTTTGTTTGGTGTCTGTGAGGTCATCACTCTGATCCTAGCGACCTTGCATACATCAGTATGGGTTGATGTATTTTCATCTAAATACGATGTCCACTTTCGTTGTCAGTTAATGTTCATTCCACTATAACTTGATGTTCATTTCATGACCGGCTGGTGTCGTTTTGCATATTACATATATATTCCACGAAGTGTGATGTTCAATTCAATTATAACTTGATGTTCATTTCACAATACCTTGATATTCTTACAACCAACACTTTGAATCGATCATTGTAATCTGAAATGAACATCAAGTTATAACTTGATGTTCATTTCACAATACCTTGATGTTCATGTCAATTTCATATAGATGTTTATTTCATTTTGAATTGATCATTGTAATCTGAAAATGATTTTCATCACATTACCCCAATGTTAACATCAATTATTGAAATGAGCATAATCAATTGAAGGTGAAATGAAAATAAAAGGGATACAAAACTAAATATGATGTTTATTCCAATATAACTTGATATTCATTTCATCAAGTTTATGTATGTTCATCTTAATATGATGTCCATTTTTCATTGCCATTTGATGTTCATTCCAGCACAACTTGATGTTCATTTCTCGATAGCTTGATGTTTATACACCCAACACTTGATGTTCATTTCATGCCCACAATATCCAAAAAAATATAATTTCATGTTTATTTCATTATAACTCGATGTTCTTTTCATAATATCCAAATGACAATACAACACTTGATGTTCATTTCGTTATAACTTGATTTTCATTTCACTGTAACTCAAAGGGATACAAAACTGAATATGATGTTGATTCCAATATAACATGATGTTCATTCCAGGTCAAGAGTTGATGTTCATTCCAATATAACTTGATGTTCCTTTCATCAAGTTTATGCAATGAGCATCAATTGAAGGTGGAATGAAAATCAAAGGGAAACAAAATTGAATATGATGTTCATTCCCATATAACTTGATATTCATTTCGTCAAGTTTATGTATGTTCATCTCAATATGATGTCATGCAACAGAGTGCCACTTACATCAAGTTTTTATTTGCGAATATCAACTATTTTGTCATGAACATTAACTGTATTATCGACAAATAACTTACATGTCATGCAACAGAGTGCCACTTACATTACATATATACAACCGAGAAATAACTGTGTTACCGAAAAATAACCTGCAACACAAACTACCCCATAAGCAAACATCAAAACATCACAATTAAAATGAATAATAAAATAAAAAGTAATTGTGAAAATGAACATCAAGCATTTGGGTGATGATCACCAAACACATAGTGAGTGTGTCGTGATTATAAATCATAATGAACACCAAGTAGTTATAGGATGAACATCAAACATTCTGATATAACATCAAATCACAATTGCAGTGAATAACAAAATAAAAATGACATGAACAACAAGTACTTCTGGGATGAACATCAAGCATTCCGGGATAACAAACCATCGATGATGAACATCAAATATTTTGTCATGAACATCTAAAAACGGAAACAAAACGAACCTCATGTAGTTGTGTAAAGATCATTACTTGACAATGAAATGAACATCAAACCCTCAAACAGTAGTAACAGAGCAATATGATCGCATATACATCGAAGTCCAACTACAAAAAATCCATTCTCACGATTATAAACAACGATAGTTTTCTAACATTCAACATGATTATCGTACACACTACCATATCACAATTGTATCCATTCTCACTTCCAAACCCATGTATTCAACATATATCCACTCTCATTACCATTAAAATAAACATCAGGGTGTATCCAAAATGAACATCAGATATAGTTGCCTCATTACACCTACAACACATACTACCCCATAAGCAAAACATCAAAACTGGGATTTGAAACAGAGCATGAACAATGAACAGAGTATGAACAATTTAGACAAGAACTTGAATTGTAGCATTTACGCTTGGTGGTCGATGGTGAGTTCTAGGTGGCGCTGGGGGTCGTCGGCGTCGGTGGTGGTGCCGGCCTCGACCACAAACAGCAGCAGCAATAGTATTGTAGTAGTAGCATCAGAACAGAGTCGGGCAACACAAAACAGAGCAACAGCCTTTGTTTGCATCAAACCGGTAGCGGTGGCGGCTGGGCATGCAATTGATCGGAAAACTCACCCCGCCGGAAATCACTCGCCGGAATTCGCATGCTGGAAAATCCGTCGCTAGGGTTTCCTCCTCCCCTCTCTTTCTTCAGATGGAATTGAATGTGTTCTTGGTCTCCAAAGAAAATTGAAACTGCTCTGGATTTTTGGGGTGATGTTTCCAAAACAAAGAATCATGAGTTTTTTGGGGCTTTCATTGTTATTAATGCAACAGCACACATGCATCATCTGTCTCTTTTCCTTTTTTTTCAACTCACGTGAGGGTGCTCTTTATATATTAAAAAAAGAAAATCAACCAATGAAAATTAAGTCCATCCTTTATAAATAAAGATAAAACAACTCTTAAATCTCTATCCTAGATCTTGATTTCAATAGCTGAGATTTGGTATGCTTCTATGCTCACATTTCTCCTCTTCTCATTATATCAATTCTTATATATGTGTGTATATATATATATATATATATATATATATATATCTATATATAATATAAAAAAAAACTTTCTCTCTCATCGAGAGTTTCTCTCTCTTGGCGATACACCGACGATCTGCAGCAGCCTGTTCCAGGGCCTTTTGCCCTAGCCACGGAAAAGACCAGGAAGCTCGCAAATCGTCAGTCCAAGACACCCAAGAAGGGAACTCCGATCAAGGCTTCGACATTAATCACGTCAGAATCTGGAGAAAGCAAAAATGATACAAATCATAGATCGACCGAGAATGAAACTCAGGCAAACGAATTGGGGAAAACAACGTTGAACCTCCTGGCCAAACTTCGAACACAAATCAAGAGACTTCTGTTCCAAAAGGGTGAAAAAAAACGACTTATGCTTTTCTACTTGATCCGGAAGCAGGTACCTCACTGGATTTTGTTGAAGCAGAGTCAATTGATGGAATCGAAGTAGCCAAGATCGAGAAGGAAGAAGTGATGAAAGAGGTACAATTCTGGGCACCCTCCGTTCTATGTTGTGTACTGGGTTCAAATCCTCCAACCCATGTACTCGAAGGTTTCATCAAGAGAATTTGGAGTGGATATGACCTGAGTAAAATTGCTGCAATTAGAAAAGGGCTAATCATGGTCAGATTCAATAAGGAAGAGGAAAGGCAAACAGTGCTGAGGAGAGGAGTATATTTCTTTTACAATAAACCGTTTATTGTCAAGCCATGGTCTCCATCACAGAAGATTGAAATTGAAGAGATATCAACTTTGCCAATATGGGTGAAATTTCCTAAACTTGATCTCCAATACTGGAGCCCAAGAAATCTAGGAAGCATAGCTAGCAGAGTTGGTATTCCTATCAAAACTGACAAACCCACAAAAGATAGATCTAATCTATCATATGCACGAGTCCTAGTAGAGGTGAAAATGTCAGGCCCCTTCCCAGATGAGGTAAAGTTCATAGATGAAAATGATATTCTACAAATTCAGAAAGTAGAATATGAATGGAAGCCTACCATGCTTAGACATACTGAAACAGAATGCAAAAAGAAACAAGCAGAGGCACAGAAAAATGAAAAGAAACAGGAATGAAAGATGAAGAAAACAAGCAAGCCAGTACGAGAAGTGGATGAACATGGATTTGTGAAGTTTACACAGCCCATAAAGCCACCAAAGGAAGCTCCTCAACATGAGCCTCAAAGGGCTGCACAGGCAGCAGAGTCACCAAAAGCATCCACTCCAGTTCATAACCGATTTGCAGCATTGAGTGAAGCTAATGAAGCAGACAATGGAACCAAGGAAGATGAAGTAGCTGAAAGGCATAACACAGGTACTCAGCCATCCCCATGAAAATAATAACATGGAATGTCAGGGGTTTGAATGACCCCTTAAAACAGGGGGATATAATGATCCTCCTGAGACAAACCAAAGCAGAGCTAATCTGCTTGTTAGAAACAAAAGTGAAGAAAGGAAAAGAACACATACTCACAAAAGGTATGTTTAAGTATGGGGATTGTGCTTCCAATTTCCATATTCAGGATACGGGGAGAATTTTTCTTGCTTGGAAAAACAGAAGTTATGAGGTTTCTGTGCTACATACAACAGAACAATTGATGCATTGTAAGGTTCATGACAAAGTCAAACAACTGTGTTTTAATGCCACTTTTGTGTATGGCTTCAATCGGGCAGAGGATCGGATTCCTCTATGGGCAGATTTGAGACAAATCCATACCAACACCAATGGTCCTTGGTGTGTTTGTGGGGATTTTAATGCCATCCTACAACCTGAAGATAGGATTAATGGCACACAAGCTTCTTTCTTTGAAATCAAACCTTTCAAAGAATGCATATCAGACTGTAAACTCTCAGAACTGATATGTCATGGAGAAGATTACTCCTGGACAAACAACACTGTCATGTCCAAAATTGATAGATTGTTCATAAATGAGGAATGGCAAATGGAAGTTGGATATACTTATGCAAGGTACATGCAGTAAACTTTGTCAGATCACAAAGCCATTTCTTTCACAACCATAGAGGAACCTCGAAGGAAACCAACCTTCAATTTCTGCGACATGTGGGCAGAAGATCCTCAATTTATTCCAATAATTACTCAGGCTGCAACCATTTAAACGAGAGGGACAAACCAATTCATCATGAGGAACATCATAAGGGCAGCAACTCAGGATCTAAAACACCTGAGAAAAATGAAGTATCATGATATTCATCTCCAACAGGAGAGGGCTCGGGAACAGCTCCAAATGCCCAAGAAAACCTCACACAAGATCCCTTGAACATCGATCTTCAGGAAGAGGTCGATCACCGAAGGAAGGAATACATCAAAATAATGAAATCTGCAAATTCATTGATCTCCCAACAATGCAAAGTCGAACAAACTGCCCTTGGTGATACCTGCTCTAAATTCTTCTTTACAAGGATGAAACAGAGGAAGCTTCACAACACAATATACACCATCAACGATGCGAATGGACATACAAAAGAAGGATACAATGAGGTTGCTGATGTAATGGTCCAATTCTATGAAAACATGCTTGGGCAACAAACATACAATAGAGCACACATTAGCCAGGAAATCATCAAGAATGGCCCAACTCTCAATATGGGCCAACAACTTAAGCTATGTGAAAGCTTCACGAAGGATGACATCAAAGATGCTCTTTTCTCCATCCCAAATCACAAATCCCCGGGTCCAGATGGTATGTCCAGTGGGTTCTTCAAAAAAGCATGGCCTATCATTGGAAACAAGTTCTGTGATGCTGTGCTTGAATTTTTCAGGACGGGCAAGCTTCTGAAAGTCTACAATATCACAAAATTGGTGCTGATCCCTAAGATTGAGTCACCAACTTCTGCTACTGATTTTCGACCTATAGCTTGCTGCACAGTGATGTATAAAACCATATCAAAGCTGCTAGCCTGCCGAATCAAAGAAGTTCTGCCGTCCATTATCAATGAAAGTCCATCCGCTTTCGTCCATGGTCGTGAACTACTCCACAATGTTTTAATGTGCCAGGAATTGGCAAGAGGATTTCAAAGATCATCTTCACAATCCCGATGCTTGCTCAAGATTGACCTACAGAAAGCGTTTGATACAGTCTATTGGGAATTCATTGAGGAGGTTCTTATCGGTCTGAAATTTCCCCCGATTTTCACTGCTTGGATTAAAGAATGTATCTCAACCACTTCTTTCACCATCAATATGAACGGGGAAAATCATGGATTCTTCAAAGGAGGGCGAGGTCTCAGGCAAGGAGACCCAATCTCACCCCTTCTTTTTGTCATTATCATGGATTATCTCTCTAGGGGATTTGATATTGCCGCAAAACATAAGGATTTCAAGTTCTACCCGAAATGCAAGAAAATGAGACTAACACATCTGGTATTTGCCGATGATTTGATGGTCTATGCGGCTGCAGATAAGCATACAATGCAACTACTATCGGATACCCTCACTCACTTCTCAAACACGGCTGGACTGCATGCAAACCCTGTGAATGGCATCTCCAACCAGGAAAAAATAGAAATCCTTCAACTCACGGGTTACAAAGGTCATTTTCCTTTGAATTACCTGGGAATGCCCATCACCTCAGGGAGACTTAGCAAACTGGAGTGTGCGAGACTTGTCAAGAAAATGACAGCTAAAATCCACATATGGAAAACAGCCAATCTCTCCTATCCAGGTAGAGCTATGCTTATTCATACGGTTTTAATGGGACTGTACTCCTTTTGGGCCAGCATCACCATCCTCCCTAAACAAGTCATACAAGAGGTCATGAAAATCTGCAGGAATTTTCTCTAGTCTGGGAATGCCACATACACACGAGCCCCTCCCATAGCATGGGATAACGTTTGTCTTCCCAAGGCCAAAGGAGGATTAGGTTTTAAAAACCTAGAGCATTGGAACAACGCATTGATTGGCAAACAAGCTTGGGCGATAGCTCAGAATAAACAAAGTCTTTGGGTCAAATGGGTGCATGAGAGATACGTGAAAGGGTCTGACTGGTGGATGTACAAAACACATACAGATTCATGCTGGTACATGAAAAAACTCTGCAAGGTTAAAGACAAAATACAGACCCTGATTGATCATGCTCTTACTGGCCATATATCATGCTCTTACTGGCCATAGAGAGAACTGGTCGTGGGCTCGATTTGTCTGGAATAGACTCAATACCCCAAGACACTTATTTGTGGCCTGGCTGGCAATGCATGGAAAGCTCCCTGTTAAAACCAGACTGGCAGCCCAATCCAATATACCCACTGAGGAAATATGCATTAAATGCAATCATGAAGAGGAATCCATCCCGCATCTCCTATATGATTGTGAGTACGCCAAAGAGATTAGAGAACATATTTCTCAGTGGTTGAATATACCTTGCTCTAGCCCAAACTTACATTCGTGGATCAAAAAGCTCATGGGTTGGAAGGCTACTAAACAAAAGAAACATATTAGTTTGGCTGCTGCTGCAAGCATTATATACAATGTGTGGCGGAGTAGAAATCTTCAAATCGTTGATAACATAAACATGGAGGTCCCCCGGTGTTTTTATGTCATCAAAAGCTCCCTCAGAGATAGGACTCTCTATGTTACAAAACATCAAAAACAGTTTGCAAACTGTAGAGATTACCTAGCTTAAATACCTCTCAATAGCTTTGTATTTTGATTGATTGCCTTTTTTAGGCCTTTTGGAATATATTTAAACTTTTCCAATATATATATATATATATATATATATATATATATATATATATATATATATAGGATAATTGGATTCTAATATTTCCTACTTTCACCAATTGGACAATGGTGGACCGTACTTCATTTTGTATTTTGGTGGTAAAAAAAAAATAAAAAATTGGATTGTAGTGGTATCAAATCCATCTCCACATTCTTCTTATTTTTTTCATTCCTACACTATATTGTTTTTGTTTTTTCGTTCCTTCCCCTAGAAAGTTAATGAATTGTAGTTTCTAAAACATTTTAATTTTTTTTTGAGACTCCGAATAATTATTATGATTTTAAAAAAAATAATAAAAGTGAAAAAATCGTAAAAAGTAGTAAAAAAATGATTTTTTTTGGAGAAACGTTGTATATTTATTAAAAATCATTGTAAAGTGTTATACTAAGTTTTGAATCAGATGCAACACAAAATCTATGATTCCCTCGAAAATATCCAACTACAATCCAATTTTATTTTTTTTGGACCACCAGAATACAAAGTGAAAGTACGGTCCACCATTGTCTAATTGGTGAAAGTAGGGATTATTAGAATCCAATTATCCTATATATATATATATATATATATATATATATATATATATATATATATATATATATATATATATTTAATAAGTGTTATACTCTTATATTATATTATATACATATATATATATATATATATATATATATGTATATGTATATATATATATATTTATGTTTGTATGTATGTATATATATATATATATATATATATATATATATATATATATATATATATATATATATATATATATATATATATAATATAATATAATATAATATAAGAGTAACTTATTAACTAGGTAATACATATATATCAAATATAAGAGTATAACACCTATTAACTAGGTAAAAAAATATAAATAATAGCCTTATTTTATCAACCATACTAGATAATGTACAATTTATTCATAGTTTATATTTATGAAAAAATATAAATAAGAAATATTTTAACTTAACTTATAAGTCATAATAACTTTTAATGTAATGAAATATATCTTTTTCGAGCTGAGTGTTCACTGCATTTGCAATTAAGTTTTGAATATCTTCTATAGTAAGTGATTCTGAAGATGAGTTACTCTTATTATCTTCCCCATCACCATCACCCTTCGAAGACTCTTTGTCAAATTCCTCTTTGTCTGAATCTTCGTCGGAGTATTGATACAAACGCTTCTCTATTTTCTTCATCACTTTTGCGATCTGCTCACTTTGTTCACTGATCTTCTTGTCTTTCTCTTCACTTTTCCTGGCAAGCCTATTTAGCATAGCCTCAAGTTCAACTATCTTTTCTTCCATGTTGACAGTCATCACGTCGCTTGAATCTTGGTGAAAGAGATGAGAGGCAGAGATGTCCCACCGGGTGTGGCAAATTTGTAAACACAAATTTCGAGTCTAAAATAAATAAAGACAAGAAAATTGGGAAACAAATTAATTTGTATTAATATTTGAATGTATGTGGGCACAATCTCTGCATTAAATATAATAAAGTAGTCCTTTGATTCGATCTCCTGAAATTTGGGTGAGCCGAGGGAGCGGACACTTAATCTCGATCTCGAATGCAGGTCTAGCTGAAGAACTCTGTAGCAGTTCTTGAGTGTTGATCTCCTTAGTGCTTGGTAGTTGATTTGCTCGTCAAGGTTATTTGCTTGCGAGTTGGTATTGGTTGCAATTCTTCAAGTTCTTGGATGCGAGGGCTTGAGCGCTTGATCTCGATCGATTAACCAGACGAAGATGGTGATTGCAGTCTTTGATGTGAAGAACATAAGTTGTTGAACTAGCAGGCGTTTGTCCTTGGCGCTTGATAGCTGGAGGTTGCATGTAGTTCGATCTTCTGAAGGCTTTGCAAGTCTTGCCGAAGAACTCTATGGGAGTTCTGGATCTTGACGCGGTAGAGGCTTGTAGACTTGATCTTGAACCTTTGTAGACTTCGATCCTTGGCGCTTGGTAGCTGGAGGCTGCTGACAGTTGGATCTTCTGAAACCTCTAGAGTGCAAAATGTCGAATGTTGTCGGGGGGTTTAAAATGAAGGGGGAGAACCCCTATTTATAGGCTCTGGAGGCCTAGCCCCTAGGGTTTGAGTTGGGATTTGGGCTTGGGCCCAAGTTAATTAATTATTCCTTTTTAACTTTAAATAAACAAATAATTAATATTTTCTGCATCATCTTTGACACATGTGATGATATTATTGGCCAGGATGTATTTCCATTTAAAATCTAATTAAATGGTCCGCCGTAATTAATTTGACACGTGATGGGTGATAATTGGCCAAATACCTATTATTTTATTTTCCAAGTTTCATTTTTTTATTTGGTTGCCAAATTTTTGTCTCCTACAGAATGTATATATTCAAATTATAAATAAAAAAATGTATAAATAATATCATGAGCACCACTAAACATCCATACATATTGTCTTTAAAAAAACAAAAAAAAGAGCCCAACAGTATACATGGAATAATTTAGGAATAATCCAAAAAAAATTACCAAATTCCAAACTAAATTCTCAAACCCGACCTACTAACATAATCAATAAGACAAAGTGCTGATAATATCAAATGGAAACATGCCAAAATAGATTTTTTTTTCAAACAAAAAAATACAAAAATTTATAACTGCAAGACAATAGTAATATATTTGCCACTAATAGATGTTAAGAGGACATTTTGTTCAAAAACAATTACAGATATCATTATTCAATAATATATAATATATAAGGTACCTTACTTTTCTTATAATAACATGTATAATACATACGAGATATGACTACTAAATATCAATCCAAATGACAAACCTTTTATATAATGATTAATGTTTATCATATTAACGACAAAGTCAACCATAGGGAGTGTATGGTCATTGCTTATGAATATTGTTGCTGAGCTGCAGGTGCACTAATTAAAATAGTGTTTATTGCTGAGTATGCGTATGCCCAATGAAGGCTTAATTCAGATTTAGAGACAAACTCTTCAAACTTCATCCCCATCAGCTCTGCATTAATAATGTTAATTGGGAAGTTTGGGGCAGGAACGATAATGCCTTTCCTCCTCTGATGGGTATGTCTTGTTAAACTATGTGCAACATGAGTCAAACATATGAAGATGGAGAAGTAGAATGACACAGATGAGATAAATGCAAAAATATCAAAAGAAATCAAACCTAGTAGCTATGTAGTATTAGTAGCAAAACTGAATAATGACATTAAGAGAAAACCCATATTACCCAACATTATTATAATTGGTGGAAGAAGGTAAATGAACAAGAGATCTTCACCCAAGGCCAGCAAAATTAAAATTTTCCCATGCAGTCAAAAAAGGATCGCATACCTAGTAGCTAAACCCTGCCAAGGAAAAAAAAATCGAAACTAAGACTTCATATCATCATTACCAACTGTAAAGTAACCACAACATCAAAATACCATCAAATAGACAATATAGAAACATAGGAAGACTTATAATAAGTAGAGAGCAGAGAATGACTGCTTACCATATCTATGACCCATGGGAAAGTAGCATAATAAAAAATAAGAGCCCATCTGCTATGGAAGATTACCCCAAATACCAACCTGAAGTGGATTGTTCAATATAGCCTAAATAGTTTTCAAAAAGAATATGTACATAACCTGAATACAATGTCATATACATGAAAAGAAAATCTAAACAGCGGTTAAGGAATTGTTAATCATGAAGGTTAACCAAAAGTCAAACAATGTCCACTAAAAATTATATCAAACTAAATTTTCATAATTTATTTTTTTTTCGATTTCTAGGGTGTGTCTATAGAGTCGAGAGAGGGGAGAGCTACTGAATATTTTATGGTATTCTTGCACCTATAGAACCGATGAAACGGAAGGGTACAAAGAAGTGGTATTGTAACACCCCGGATATGTGGTTAAGTGTGGCATAAAAGAATTGAAATGACTACTTATATCACCAAGGTGAACCTTATTTTATGGTAGCTCCTTCGTTGGGAACTCCTCAGTTAAGCGTGCTTAGCTGGGAGTAATGTTCGCGGGCAGCGTGTGAGCGAGGACGAAGCACGCTGGAAAGACTTGTTGTGATTTGTGGGGCCAGTCAACGATTCTTGAAGCAGTTATCGGTAATGTTCGCGGCCCAAGAGGGGTTGGGGCGTTACATATGGTATCAGAGCCGACCTGTGACCGTGACCTGCGCCAGTGGACGAGAGATCTATGGGCAGTCACCTAACGAGGCAAAGATTCTGGAGTGGATTGTGGCACAACGAGGATGTTGTGCGCTTAAGTGGGGTTGACTGTAACACTCCAGATATGTGGTTAAGTATGGCTTAAAAGGATTGAAATGACTACTTATATGACCAAGGTGCACTTTCTTTTATGGTAGCTCATCCGTTGGGAACTCCTCAGTTAAACGTGCTTTGCTGGGAGTAATCTCAGGATGGGTGACCTCCTGACAAGTTTCCACAAGCAGCGTGTGAGCGAGGACGAAGCACGCTAGAAAGACATGTGGTGATTTGTGGGGTCAGTAAACGATCCTTGAAGTAGTTATCGGTAATGTTCGCGGCCCCGGGAGGGGCCGGGGCGTTACAGGTATTCTTTCATCTTTTTAAATTATCGAATATGCCGAATTGTAATATGTTGATATTTGTTACTATGTAAATCCAATGTATCATGTAAAATTTTATGAAAAAATTGTAACATGCAAATACATGTTAAAATATATTCATGTGGTATATATTGATAGTACTTTTCGAAACTAACCTGTTTGTATTTGTAGGTTTGCCGAGAATTCAATGGTTGCTTCAAATGTTAATAGTTGACAGATTGGAAGAGAATGAAAGATATTTCGATGTTTATATATTAGGTCGAGAGGTAGACTCCTAATTAGATTTGGGTAAGAGGTAGAGTCCTACTTAGATTTGGGTGAGAAGTAGAGTCCTAATTAGATATGAGTGGGAGTTAGAATCTTAAATGGGTTGGGAAGTAGATTTCTAACTAGATAAGTAGACTCTTAATCTAATTAGACTTTTTGTTTTTTAGTTATTTAAATTGATTTTTTTATTATTTCATGGGCGGGAATTTTTTACTGTATTTTTAATTTTTAAATCGATTTTTTCTCTTTAATATGATTGATCAATTATCCCTACAATTACTCTGGGTTGAGTATTTCAAATTTCGAATATATTACTTTTATATTATTATAGATTATAGATGTCCCACATCGGAAAAGTAAAAAGAATGAACATGATATATAAGTCAAGTGGGCTACTCCTCTTAACATCAATTGATTTTAAGATAGAACTTCACTTAACTTGTGTACCATGGGCCTTAGTTAAAGTGGGCTTCCGCCTTGGATCTCTCCAACAAAAGCTATAGGTTCATCTTTCTTTCACAAACATTTATATTTTTATATCCATATGAAAATCTTTAATTATTTATAAGATTTTACCTCAACATGTCTTTGACTATGATTTATCATTTCAGGGTTCGTTCTTTTATACGGTTGGTGCAATGTGATATTGGTGTGGTGCGGTGGAATTTGAAAATGTGTGGTGAGTTGTGGTAGGTGGGACAGGTGAAAAGAGAGAGAATGTGAAAAGTAGAGGAGAAAAATGAGGATAGAGAAAAGTGAGAGATATATTGGTAATGATTGTGGTGTGGTGTGGTGTGGTGTGGTGAAATGTGATAGAAATTAAAGAGTGTGTTGCCGACTTGCGGTGTAGTACCGCATCGCAACCTACCGCATGAAAGAATGGAGCCTAAATGTGATTTACTACACTATTCAATACTAGCTACAAATTCCCGTCCTCTAGGAGGGGTGATGATTTATTTTATTTTTTTTTATTTAAAAGGAATTTTCTTTTAAAAAGTAAGAGTTATGTTGCTCCCTCCATTTTTTTATCTGTACTTTTTGTGGTTCATCTTTATTAAAAAAATTTTCACATAATATTTATATGAAAAATACGATATCATACTTTTTCAATAGTAATTTTTATTATGAATATATATCAAGTAAGAATTATGTTACTCCCTTTGTTTTTTAATCTGTCATTTACACTTTTCGTGGTTCATCTTTAATCAACAATTTTTCATATAATATTTTTTATAAAAGATGCGATATTATACTTTTTCAATAGTAACTTTTATTACGAATCTAATGTTATATATCAACTTTGTATGATGAATCATTATACAAATTAAGGTATGAACGATCAAATTTGTTTTGGTGAGCTAAGTTTCTAGTTTGGAGGAAGACATTTATTGAATTATGTGGATGAGTCATCAAGCGTTCTTGCACACGACCACCCTTGAGAACACTAAACAAAATTGTCAAGCTAACGTTCTTTTCTACTTTGATAATGAAATGACTTATAGTTTGGAGTGGAGGGAATACCCTCGTTATTTTACTTTTAAATTCATTAAATGAAACACCAAAAATGATTTTAAATAAGGTTCTAAACACAAACTTCTAGTCGGAATTAAATTAGACAGGAAATTTGCTAACTAAATAAAATTTGTATTAATTTATGAAATTGTGGGTACAATTCTCTGTTTGATAGTTACAAGAAATAATAACTAATCCTCCTATTCGATCTCCTTGAGTGAACTTGGATAAAATTTGATCTTGAAAGAGGGTCTTGATGACTTGATCTCGATCAAGAGTAATATTTAATCTCCTGGTAACCGACAACACGTGCCTTGATGTGTTCAATGCCTTCTCCGGGGGAGTGAGTTTTTTGAATGTCTTCAGTAATTCAGGAGAGAATCTTTAAAGAGTTTCAGAGTCCAGATTGTCTCCAATGCCAGAATGACCGGATGATTTGAAAATGAGGGGGAAACCCTTATTTATAGAATCTGGAGGTCTAGGCTTTTACCTGGGCTTTGGGCTTGGGCCTAAATCAATTAATTATTCCTTTAATTTTAAATAAAGAAATAATTATTATTTTCTTCATCATCTCTGACACTTGTCAGCTTATGGTTGGTCAGGATTTAATTTTGACTAAATGATCCGCCGAAGTGAACTTAACACATGGCAATTTGTGATTTACCCTATTAAAATTAATCTACTTTCCACGTGTTATTTTTTTTATTTGTTGACAAATTTTTGTCTCCTACAAAGGCTCTTTTTTTTTTTTTAAGGTTTTTGGCCACAAATAATACTACCTGAGAGGCTTGTGACTGAGAATAATCCAAAGTGACTTTTCGGCCACTAGCAGTCTGTACTTTTTCACTATTTTCTCATAGCAGTTCAGAGTCAATTTCCGGCAACAGAAAGCTGATGTGGCGCCAGAAAGTATGTTTATTTATACTTCAAAAAGGAATTTTCCGGTGGCCACGTTAGCTTTCCGGTGTCGAGATTTGATTCTGGACTGTTATGAGAAATTAGTGAAAAAGTACAGACTGTCAGTGACCGAAAAGTCACTTTGGATTATTCTCAGTCACAAGCCCCTCAGTATGGATTATTTGTGGCCAAAAACCCTATTTTTTTTTCCCCCAAGGTAGCTAAGATTTTACTTTGTCTAACCTTAACTTGCCTTGCCTTGCCTTTTTTTTTTTTTTAATTTTACTTTACCTTACCATTCAAAAGAAAATGGTTAATATTTTTAGACAATTCATCTTCAAAATTCTTTATTCAACCACATAATTTTTTTAAAAATAAAAAATAATTAGATCATATGACACTTTTCTACCTTTACTACTTTCGTCATATTTTCTTACCTTACTTAATATTATCTTGTCTTACCTTAGCTTACCTAAATCTTATTTACACTCGCAAAGAACAACAGCTAAATATATTTAAAAACTTTATACTAATAATCTTGTAAATGGTTAAGATATTAATTTGGTCCACCACCTTTAAAAATCATATCAAAAGAGAAGTGTACTGAATAATATGAAGGATCATGATATATATCTTGAATCAATATGATTAATAATCATCTTGAATTAAGATACCTATCATTTTTATAATACAAAATGAATGTAATTTTAGTTTTCAATTCAATTAAATCCATATCTGAAAATTTTCTCCTAATTAACACAATAAAAAATAAACTAAAAGTTACAAATGAAAATCCAAATATAAAATAGTAAAAATAGCCTACGAACACGTACCATTCCCTTTTGTTTGAGATGGATTGCAGGGAAACCAGGTCGGGAAGTCATGGTTAGATTGATTGGGAGTAAAGCAAAGGCGGAATATGGCTGCTCGGGACGCAATTGGGACATCTTACTTTTAACTTGTTTAGCCTGTTATCGGACTTGGAGATATGTAACTCTTAAATTGGATAAAGTTTGTATAAGCCTATTAAAAGATATACAATTTTTCGGTGGGTGTGGTGATACGGGTACGTATCCCACCAAGGCCTTACTCAGACATCCATGGTTCACCATGGCAAGACTCCACTGTGTTGGAATAATTTATTGCACTTATGGGACCAGTCAGGGTTCATGCTATTTCACCAGGCGAAAAGTGGTCATTGGACCTTCAAGATACACTTGACAGTGGCAAAAGAACAGGCAATGAAGTGTGGGTTTATTATACTTAAATGAAAGTTATAGCGTGGAATGTGTGTGGTGCAAAGCGAACGCAAATTATTGCGGAATTAAAAGCGCTCAAACAGAATCAAAAACTGGATATTTTGTTTATCATAGAAACAATGACAAATTCTCTCAATTCGGAACGTATTATACGGCAATTAGGGTATGAAAATGCAGAAATTGTAGATCCAGTTAACCACTCTGGTGGCATTTGGGCTCTTTGGGACAATACAAATAAAGTCAGAGTAGCAACTCTGAACACAGATAACCGAGCTATACACATGTTAGTACATGATGTGAATAATCAACAAAATTGTATAGTTTCGGGAATCTATGGACCTACTCAATTTAGTGAGAAGGATGCTTTTTGGGAAAAACTTATGACTTTGCACACTATTTTTGATCTTCCCAGGTGCATTATAGGGGATTTTAATGAATTAGAAACAATGGCAGAAAAACGGGGTGGCCCTGTAGCACCAGCTTCTGAGTGGAACGACTCCCACGCTTTCTAATGCACAGAAATGGAGAATCAACTATAGTAAGAGGAAACAAATTTTCCTGGAAAAAAAGAATACACGGTTATTGGATTTACGAAAGACTAGATAGAGCTATCTTTAGACAAGACTTTATCGACAGATATCCGGAAGCATTCTCTTGGCATGGATCATTTACGTTCTAAGACCACTGTGCAGTTTTCATGGAAACTAACCAAGTGCTTACTAGGCAAAAAAACATACCATTCCGTTACCAGCGTTTTTGGAGTCAATATGACAAAATGAAACAGATTACTAAAAAGATATGGAACCAACCTCAAAAAGGGACTTGACTGTTCAGAGTTACTCAGAAGCTCAAATTGGTTAAGAGTGGTTTGAGAGAGTGGGCCAAACATCAATTTGGTCATTTTAAAACTAAACTGGAAGAGAATATGGAAAGAATAGAATACATTGAGGAAAAGCTTCTGGAGAGCGGTTAAATTCTTGGCTAAACCGCAAGATCAAATAACGGGAAAAAATGCTGCTTTATCAACAGAAATATTGGGGTAAATTAGCTAGAAAAGATTGGTTAGTCAAAGGTGACAGAAATTCTTCTTATTTTCAAAGAATAGCGAAGGCAAAACAAAAGCGCCAGGAAATTTCAAAAATCCAAACTGAATCCGGTGAATGGTTGGAAACTGAAGAGGAAATTGGAGAAAAATTTGTGGAGGATTACAGTATCCATTTCACCTCACAAGGAACGTCTGACTCCATTAATTCACTCCTAGGAATTGAACCAGTTATAACACCTATGGATAATGAGCTGCTAGTGAAGGTTCCCTCTAAAGAGGAAATCAAACTGCCAGTTTTTGATATAGATCCTAGTAAGACCCCGGGTCCCGACGGGTTTGGGGCAGGATTCTTTCAGGATTCCTGGCAAATCATTGAACATGATGTTGTGCTAGCTATTCAAGATTTTTTTGCCAAAGGTAGGTTACTTAAAGAGATCAACCACACTTTCATTACGCTGATTCCGAAACTAAAGGATCCAATTCGAACCAGCAACTATCGACCTATAAGTCTGTGCAATACAGTCTATAAGATTATTGCTAAAATTATGGTTAATCGGCTAAGACCGCTGCTAGATAAAATTATTTCACCTTTTCAAAGTGCTTTTATCCGGGCAGATCAATACATGATAACATCCTAATTACGCATGAGATCATGCTCAAGTTCAAAAGCTCCAAAGCAAAGAAAGGATGGGTTGCGATAAAATTGGACATGGAAAAAGCTTATGATCGAATTGAGTGGCCCTTCTTGAGAGATACTTTATCTAAATTGGGATTTTGTCCTAAGTGGATAAATCTAGTTGATCAATGTGTTAGCACAGTCTCATACTCACTACTAATAAATGGTTCACCTAAAGGTCTCGTAAAACCTTCAAGAGGATTACGGCAAGGTGATCCACTTTCACCTTACCTCTTCCTAATTTGTATGAATGTGTTTAGCTCGATTCTAGAACAGAATGCAACTAAAGCTAAATCTGGGTTAGGCATCCAGTGAACTCCACACTCACTAAAGATCCCTGGCTTATTATTTGCAGATGATTGCCTATTATTCTGTAAGGCTACACCGCTTGTGGCATCTAAACTAAGAGAGCTCACTTTAAAGTTTTGTAATATGTTGGGGCAATTAATTAATTTTCACAAATCGAAATTAATTTTCTCCAAAAACACACCGAGACCGACTAAGGACACTGTGCAAGGAATTTTTAATATCCCCGCTACAGAATCACTGGGTAAATATTTGGGGTGCTAGATTAAGCAAGGCAGACAGCATTCAAGGGACTTTGATGATATTATAGGGAAAGCTACGGAAAGAATGACGTCCTGGAAAGCGAATGCACTATCGAAAGCAGGTAGAATAGTACTTATACAAGCAAACCTTGAATCCATTCCGGCCCACACAATGCAAATCCTCAGACTTCCTAAATCAGCCTGCCTCGGTCTTGACCGAATTAATAAAAATTTCTTTTGGAAGAAAACTAATGAGGCTAATGGAATGGCTTTAGTGGCGTGGGACACAATTTGTCTTCCTAAAGAATATGGAGGGTTGGGGCTTAGACGAACAGAAGCTGTAAATTTAGCTTTTCAATGTAAACTCGCTTGGAAAATTCTAACTGGTGAATCTCTCTGGGCAAATTTAATGAGACAAAAATATCTCCGTTTAAATGATCTATTTTCGTATAGGGGCAGAAATACGGACTCCACAGTTTGGAGAAATCTGTTGAAAGTTCGGAATATTCTGAAACAAGGTTTAAGATGGCGAGTAGGAGATGGTAAATCAATTAAGTTTTGGTCGGACAATTGGATTAATGATAAACCGCTTTGCGATTTATGTGATCTTAATGTGGTAGAGGAGGAGGCACTAACTGTTGATAAATTTATTACTCAAGCTAAAACTTGGGATTTAGAGAAATTGAATAGCATGATACAAGACCCTGTTATTGTTCAAAAATTTTTAGGCATACCACTTTCAATGGCTCCCATGAGTGATGAAGTCTGTTGGGGCCTAACTGGGGATGGTTCGTTTACCACGAAAACGGCAACTAGAATTATTCAAGAGTGTATTAATCGGGAGGAGAAATGGGAATTTCGCTGGATTTGGAAAATTGATATACCTCCTAAACTTGGTATTTTCCTGTGGCTAATGCTCCACAAAGCTCTGCCGACACGAGGCAACCTGCTTCGAAGAGGAATGAATCTGGATCCCACCTGCCCCCTTTGTCTGGAGGATGTTGAAACTGATAGTCATCTATTTAGAGAGTGCGCAACAACTAGAAGAGTTTGGAGATTAGCTAGCCAACATGGCTGGATTGAAGACCCGGTAATGACACATGGTACAAATTCCATCAATCAGTTTCTAGAGAATAATCGTTCTGGGGAACATAATAGAATGTTAACTAGGGGCATTTTCCTTCTATGGACGATTTGGAAAAATAGGAATGAGGCTATATTTCGCAATAAAATTTTCCAACCTGCTCAAAGCCTCATTCAAGCTAAAAGTCAGGCGGCTGAATGGCAAATTAGAAACAAACACGAGGTAGAGGATTATGGTAGCAGCAGTAGGGTGGGGTATACCAATCCTATGTCTCTAGTTTGGTGGTATACCCCTCCCATGGGAGCTGTCAAACTAAATTTCGACGGCTCCCTCATCAACAACTCGGCGGCAGGCGGCTACATCATCCGGGATTGGAGGGGCGCGGTTATTGGAGGGGGAGCGAAGTACTATGGAGAGGCTCCAATATTGGTGGCAGAGGCAAGGGCATTGCGAGATGGGTTAATTGCGGCTTCGTCTGCTGGTTTTCAACAAATTCATAATGAAGGAGACAATATGGTGGTTATTCAAGCTCTTAAAGGTAACTATCGGATCCCGTGGCAAATCAAAGGTCTCATTCTGGATGCTCAAATTCTTCTTCAGCGGTTTCAAGAAGTTAAAATTTCTCATATCTACCGCGAGGCCAATGCGGTCACCAATTGGTTAGCTAATCAAGGGCATTCGAGAGGGGTTGCTGATGATATGACTCTCCTTAATAATCCCAATCTCTGTAATCAAGTTAATCTCGATAGGGCGGGCCGATTTCTTGTGAGAAGACATTGGTAGTCTGCCTTTTACCCGCTTACCTGTGTAAAAAAAAAAAAAACGTACCATTCCCTTTCTGAGCCTAACCATCATCATTCATCTCCCTCGTAATCATGTTTGATGTATGACTAATATACCTTGATCCTCTTATCAAAAAATATACCTTGATCCTTTTTAATTCATTAGCCCCTCCTTTTCACCAATGCTACTTTATCTTGGTCTCTATTAATTTTAACAAATGATGGCATCATTAATCAAATATATGACTATGTATTCCAGAAACGAAGCAGCAGTGGAAGAAGGGTAATTTCGTCTGTATCTAGATGGATAAATTTAGAGAGTTAATTTCAATTTTAGGGTTGGTTTTTAGATAGTTAAAACCCAATTTCATTGTTATACCAATTTCAGATCCGATTTTACGGCTTAAAGTTCATGTTGTTTGATTTAATTTGTTATTTCAAAGCTTACTCTATTTCACTTTCGATTGCATAAAATTTCATTGTATTTCTAATGCTTTTAGATTTAGAACTAAATTATGTAGTTTGTAAATTTCATTGATAGATGTAAGTTTTTTATAGTTTGTGCAAAATGTGCTCTACGTATTCAAGTAATTCTTGGTTAATTAGGTGGAAGTGTACGACCCTATGTTCAATGCCTAGGCTAATTTCCATTAATTTCACCTTGATCAATCATTTGATAATTCGATAAAGCTAATGAATTTGAAGTTTAATTTTCGATAAACAGTAATTCAAGGGTATACAAGGGTAGGTATGGATGTTTTTTTAAGTGATATTTTAGTGTGTACTCTACTTCGATAATTTTCTTCCTTCTTATGCATGCTAAGGTATGAAAATACCTTGTGTTTCTATCACCCTCTTTTAACAAAAGACATCGGGATTGTTGTTTCCACCGTAACGACCCCCATCCTAAACCATGAAATAGACACATCACTCGATGCTTAATAAGATTATTTTAGAACAATTAGAACAACCTTAAAATCTCTACCCTAGTTATATTTTCAATTACAAATTACTTCTGAAAGATTTTCGCATGCAAATTCCCGAAGAATAATTGAGATCAATCTTCAAAAGAAATCTTGGACCCCTTAAGGATAGGGGAGGGTCGAGAAAGTTGGCAACCAAGTGTCACCAAAATTCAGCTTACGCACACCCTTAACTACATGGAATATACTCTTACACCCCTACAAAAAGTATGAAAGGACTACTCCCTAAAGTAGGGCAAATATTCCTTACAATTCCCATGCATGGGGAGTGTGCAAATAATGATCATACTGTAAGAAGTTACAACAGCAAATATTCCCTTTTCAATCACACTAACACTCAACCTCACTCTATAAAAGGGCTAGCCACTCACACACACCACCCCCTTTTGCTCACTCCCTCTCATTGATCCTTTCTCTCTCTATATCTCCCTCTTTCTCTCTCTATCCGATTCTCTTTCTTCTCCCTCTAAAATTAGCTCATGTTCCTTCCACTTAGCTACAACAATAAAAACACACACTCTCCTAGCTAAAAATATCACTTAAACATCAAATAGAAGAGGGAAAGGGGGAAAGTTGGAGGGACGGTTTGAGAGACTTGAAGGTGCCTTAAGAGGTTTCTTATGAAGGCTATCTTTTCTTAGTACATGCACAAGACTCAAGAAGTGTGTAGTTGCTGTCCAAAAACCGAACTCGGAAGGAAGAACAAGATTAAACCAGGATCAACCAAGGCATCAAGGTAACACCACTCAGATTAAGACCTATGAACCATCCTACATAAAGCACGATTTTAACCTTACTTAGGGATCTCTTCTGCAAAAACTCTCAAAATACATTTGACAGCTCGAACAAGGAAGACAACCCAAAAAGCCGTGACCCAAAAGCTTAAGTATTGATTTAGTTATGACCTTTTCTTTCCAGACATGCAAAACTGATTTTCTACTTGAGTCAGTTCTTACATAGCTAAGACTTTGTTAAATTTTGTACCAATGTGTAGGTGTTTTAATAAATCTAAAATTATGGGCTTAAAATATACTTCATTAGTGACATTCTCCAACTTGAACCAAGTCCAAAGCATAAGTATTGAGAGAGTTATGACCTTTTCTTTCCAGACATGCAAAATTGATTTTATACTTGAGTCAGTTTTGACATAGCTACAAATTTGTTAAATTCTGTACCAATGTTTAGGTAATTAAATTAATATAAAATTATGGGCTTAAACTAGACTTCGTTAGTGAGATTCTCCAACTTAAACCAAAGCAAAAGCTCAAGAAATGAGGGAGATATGGTCATTTCTTCCAAACTTGTAAAACTGATTTGCTGTTTGAATCAGCTCTAACATGCATTTGACTTTGTGAATCCGGTACTAATGTGTAAGTGTTTAAATTAATCTAAGAATATAGGCTTAAACTAGACTTCATTAGTGAGATTCTCCAACATGAATCAAAGTAAAAGCATTAGAAATGAAGGAGTTATGGACATTTCTTTATAGACATCCAAATTGTGTTCTGTCTGAAATGAGTTTTGACATATGTTCGACTTTGCTAATACGATATCAACGTGTGCATTTTTTGAGTAATCTAAAACTATGGTCATAAACTATACTCAATTTAGGAGGTTTTCCAACTTTAATTACTCTCATAGCTCAAGAAATGAATTAATTACGGATTTGTGAGTATGGACCCTCAAACTGAGTTACTGCTCGTAAATAGTGACTACTACATCCCGACTTTAATAAAATAGGTATTAATGCATGCAAGTTTGAGGAAATCTAAAAAGATGATCATAAACTAGGGACATGTTAGGAACCTCTCAAAGTTGAAGCAACTCAAAAGCTTAAGAGATGTGTTGGTATGAATTTTTTTTTTATTAACAACAAAAATTATGTAATTGTAACAGGAAGTCAGCTACAAGTTAAAGGTATGGAGACTATGGACAATTAATATTTGATCATGTAACATAAAATGGAAATAAAAAAGGATGATGTTCGTAATGGGGAAGCTGATGTTCCGAGGGTCACCAGTCAAAGCCCAAAACTATAGACTGGTTGTAAGCATGCTTGGAGAAGCTGATGTTCCAAGGTTCATCAGTCAAAGCCCAAACTTTTGATCGATCACGAACCAAGGATCATAAGATGGGTTAACGCTTTGGCCAGGCGTTAACCAAAATGTTAGGTGCACCAATAAGTTAAGATGTTCGGTGATTGCCTTAAAGAGAGACGTCTGAGGGGCATCACCAGCTGCCGAGGCAGCACTAATGATAAGAAATCTTAAAAGAATATTATTGACTTGTTTTTAATACTTAGCGAAGCGCTAACTCCATGACTATGTTCCATGTTAGGTACCCCGACCAACGTGGCATGTCCGGGAACTTGAAGGGAACAAGTGGCACAAGTGGTGAAGGCATGAGAAATTGGGTTATGGGTGCCGTTAAATAAGCAGGAAGAATTGCCTAATGGTCGTATGCTTTATGTATTCCCATTACGACCCAAGAAAACTCCACGAGCTATATCATGTACTATTAAGGCTACCCTATAATGAGAAGCTGCACTCCCCCATCCCTTAATAACATGAGCTAACAACCTTAAAGACTGGGGAACCCAGGGGGAATTAGTATTGAGGGCCTTGAGTATTGGTCGATCGCTATCAGGGAAGACACCCATCCGAGGCTCACTCGAACCATCCTGAGAAACCCGAAGCAGGCCTTCGAGGGAGTATCTATGGGAGTCGATGATGAGCCATCGTGTATTGAGGATGGCCCTGGATCCCAATTAGCTAAGGCCCAACCTTTAGTTCCCGGAGTTACCCTTAACGACAAAAGGGTTGAAGCCATAACGAGTATAATACTCCTCCTAATTGCCTTGAGTATTGGTAGATCCATAATAGGGATAACGCCAGAACGAATGGCAGCTGACCCATTATGAGAAACCCGAGGTATGACTTCGAGGGAGTACCTATGGGAGTCGGTATTGAGCCTCAGCATCGGAAAATAGTCCCTGGATTCCAATCATCTAAGGTCTATCTTATATGGGGATGCATCCTTTACCTCTTTGTTCACCAATGATAATACTTAGACCAACGAATGGCCATAATCAGTGAGGGAACTTCAAAAAAATAAAAAAAATAAACTGGGATGTTACATCCACCATCTTTCCTTCCTAGTATTCCATATTCGTAGTTGAGCCCCCAGTGCTGCTCGTCTTGCTGTTTCAACGTTGGTGAAACCATCTCTCAAACCTTTGTCATCGAGTCTTCTCATTTCCTCCTCTAGCTTCGCAATTCTCTGGTCGATGTTGCCATAGACTTCTTGATAACACCGCTTAAGAGGATCCTTCATCGCCTTTAGCTTTTTATGGAATGGCAATCCAGTGAGAGATTGCCATTCTTTCTCGAAAGTGCGGGAGAATGACGGGAGATCCAACCACGGGTCTTGGGTTCTGAAGGGTGATGGTCCCCATTTCACTTCAGATGTCTTCATGTGCAACAGAAAATGGTCTGAGGTTCCTCTATCAGGATAATGAACCTTGATATACTGAAGCTTTGCTACGAGGCCAACATTCATCATTATCCTGTCAATTCTACTTGCAACATTAACCCTTACATAAGTGTAGTTTTGGTCAACTGGCAAGTTGTGCAAGTTTAGGTCCACCATGAGATCGGCAAGGTCCTCCATGCCTTGTGTACTCCCTTCTGTACCCCTCATTTCTGACAGCGTAAGTATTTCATTAAAGTCACCCATGATTATTAAGGGGTGCGTAATGTTGTCTTTAACCTCCCTCAGTTGGTCCCAAAGGATTCTCCTCTCTTCCACTGTGTTAGGAGCTTAAATGAGGCAGACAACGCAGTTTACACCTTCTTGAGTCAACTCCCCTTCAATACAAATCCACCTTTGCCCTTTAAATCCACCGCTACATTTGAAGTCCTCCTTTACCCACATTAGTATTAATCCTCCTGACATACCTTCCGCAGGTATATCCATATAATCAGCTTCCACTCTTCCCAATACTTATTCAGCTCACAGTCATCGAATCTGTGGTGCTTCAATTATGCAATTCCAAATATATTGATGTTTTCCTTGTTGATGAAATTCCTAACGTGCCTCTTCTTTTCCATCGATCCAATTTCCTTGGCATTCCAACACACCTCTTTCATCTTTCTATCTTGTTGATCCGTAGTCTCCCTCCTATAGTTCTTCTTCCTTTCTTCTTTTCCACTTTTTTTTTTGAGTTTTTTCCTGTAATATCTCTCAACCTCCTTGCTATCATTAATGGCTACCATACCACTATTGTTTCCAATTGTCAGAACTTTTTTAGCTATCAATTTCCGATGGCTCTTTGACTTCCAAGGGACAACTTCTCATGTTGTGCTATTATGACAGCTCCTTGCGTGTCTTTCAACTGTCTTTCCAAATTCTCGTCATTTGCAATTGGTACATCCACCAAGTTTACACCTTTCTCTAGATTGCTCTCTACAAGACAAAGCGTGCCTTCCTTGTTGTAGTTCATATTAATTGCATGGTCTGAAGCCTCTCCAGTTTGCTCCTGACTATCCACCTGCTCTTCTATTGGCAGCTCCTTTTGTGGGTTTTCCAAATGATACATTAACCTTCCGTTTTTAGTCGGGTGTTCTAGTGGGTCTATGTTTGGGTCCAAGAGACTCTGGTCCACAATTGGGTCCAAAGTTTCTGGTGGGTTGAGCAAATTGTTACCTTGGTTCAGCTGCTCAACCATTCTTGGTTTGTCTCTGGGCATGTCTATCAATGGTGTCTTATGAACAATCTCAACCTCCAACTGGCGATTTTCATCGACATTGCAGAATTCTATATGCACAATCTTGAATAAAAATTCCTGGATAAAAATTGGCTCAGTGCTGCAAGCTTGATGGGTTGGAACTCCTGGATAAAAATTCTATATGCACAATCTTGAATAGTTAGAGTGATGCAGCCATGGACTTCCTCCATAACCTTTGTCAATAATAGTGCATTCAGTGAGCCCATTTGCTCGTATTATCCTTTATATTGCCTTGTTTCTAGGAGTTTCCCCCCACGAGGATACTCATTTTTGAATGTTTTCTTTCACCCGTCCATGAGGAGGAAAGCCCCTCATCTCGACCCATGCCAATCGGTCCTCACACACTTCATATTTGGACCAACTTCTAATCTCTAAAAATTCCTTTAAGAGTTCTTTTGGGATGCTCTCTAGATCTTGTTTGGTTGGCAGGGTGAGAATGATCTTGGTCCCACCAAGGGCTGTGACTCTTACTTCTAAGCCGGTCAGGTTTATGACTTTATGTCACAGGCTGGTTAGGCTAGATGGCTCTTTGCTAATACATATGAGACTTCTCTCCAACCACTCGATGTCTCTTGTACTGTGGATACCCCGGACGACGAGGTTATTACAACCACTTCTTTGGCTCCTGGAATCCACTCTGTTCTTTCACAACCATACTCTGGTCTCTTTTCTGTCTTTTTCACCCAGACCTTCTTCACTATTCGCTTTTTCTGTGAATGTTTACTTCTAGCCCATCTGACTCTCACCTTGCTTCCTCTAATCCAACTATGGTGCACCTTAGTCTGTATTTGTCTATGCTTTCCGGTAGATTACCGATATAGACCGAGCTTGTCTGTCTGCCTTCCGCCATATTAATAATCTACTTCAAAAGCTTAGAGCGTATGCTCAAATCTCAGCTACTGCTCTGGATTTTGACCGCACTGACCACTCACAATAACATAGTGGGAGTGGGGACATTTTAAATGTTTCACCTACCTCGGAACCGTCCATTTTCATGCTTCTCTTTTACTGGATGCAACTGCAAACGAGAGAGAGAGAGAGAGAGAGAGAGAGAGAGAGAGAGCAGTGTGTACTCTACTACTATGTGATTATTCATGAAATTAGGGTTTAATTTTGACTGATTTAATGTCCTCTATTTCATTTTTTAGTACTCCATTTGTTTTGCCAAGCTCATTTACCGGTTCAAGCAATTGCAAGCAAAATTGATTAATTAACACAGTTTAACACCTATATTAAAACTTTCTCGCAAATAATGGTCATAGTTTATGTTTGGGGGGGTTGTATTTTGGACCTCGAAAGATGTGGTAATTAGTTTTTTGGACCCTCAGTTTTCAATGTTTATTTTTTGGGCGTTAAAATTCGTGTGTTGAATAAAAAGAAAGGTCCATGTCTATTCCCATATATGTTTGAATTTCTCTTCCGATTGGCATCGAACTTCTATACTAAGCTTAAAACTGATATTGAAGTTATACTACACCTTTCTTATTTCATGTTGGAGCTATATAGATTCTTAAGTACCCTTGGGAGTAGCCCAAAATCTATGTTAGGTCTCATGGTCAAATACGAAGCAATTGCAAAGGAAATGATAGGTAAGATGTCCATTACAAAGTGTATTATAGCTTTAATATCAGTTTTAAGGTTAGTGCTAAAGTTTGATGTCAATCGAGAATGAAGTTCAAACATGGAAAGAAAAAGAAGAAGGGGGCACGAACCCTTTTTATTCAACCTACTAACTTTAAGGTCCAAAAAGTTAAACATTGAAAATCAAGATTTCAGAAAATTAATTACCCTATCTTACGAGGTTCAAAATGTAAAATAGTTAATACATTCTTTGTTCCCCAATGTGCCACGTTGATCTTATTATGGTTTCAATATGGATGTTCATGTGATCACACACTTTAAACATAATATTTACGAAAAATTACAATATTTGTACTTTCATGAATGAACTTTTCAATCAAATGATAACAACTTTTATGTAATAGATCCTTATATAGTTTGAAAAATCACAACAAGAAAAACTACTTTGGCAACAAAAAAAATTTGTTGCCCTAGTCCAATTTTCATTGCCTTTTAACACAAGGCTACAAAAAATTTGTCACGACTTGTAGACTCTATAAATATCCTCTCTTGGTTGTTAGGTTGTTACACAATTTTATAATTTGTTAGAGATCTTCTAACAGATTCTTTCTTGTAGTTTCTTGCTTAGCACTTGTATATATATAGCTATCATATGCAGACATCAATGATTATCACAATACAAAATATTTCCACATCTTCTCCTCCCTATTCAGTTTTCTCTTCTCTGATTTACATGGTATCAGAGCTGCAGGTTCTTTGATTAGTATTTGATCAGAGAGTTGAGAGAATCAATTTTTTTCCTGCTTTGTTACCCTGCTTTTGAAGAATGTCAACTTGAAATTCTTCCTCTAAGCAGTTGGAGGATTATAATGCAGATCCCTTGTATCTGCATTCTTCTGATCAACCCGGGACGCAACTTACCAATGTGAAGATGGACGGAACCAACTTTCATCAATGGAGCAGATTTGTGCAGATCGCTTTACGCACCAAAGTGAAGTTAGGGTTCATTACAGGAAAATGCATTGTTAGCACTACTGATCCTCTACATGAGCAATGGTTGCAATGTGACAGTATGGCTGTGAGTTGGATTTTGAATTCAATCGACCCCAATTTATCTAGTGCTTTCTTGTTTGTTGATTACACTGCTCAGAACCTTTGGAATGAGTTGAATGAGATGTTTGGGCAGAGTAATGGTCCTTTATTATTCAAGATTCAGAGTGAGATTTCCGAGTTATATCAAGAAAATGACAGCGTTTCTGTTTACTACACCAAACTCAAGAAACTTTGGGATGAGCTATTGGATCTCAGCTATATTCCTCTTTGTGATTGTAATCCAAAACATCCAAATTGCAAGGATGTTCAGAAGACTGCTGAATTGGATCAACGACAGAAACTCATGCAGTTTCTCTTACATCTTAATGATAGCTATGATGCTATCAAAAGGCAGATTCTCCTTTTGGATCTGGTACCTACTGTCACCAAAGCTTGTCACATGATAGAATGTATTAAGCAATAAAAGAAAGTTACAGGAAACTTGTTGGTTGGAAGAGAAGTTGCTGCTGTTGCAATTAGAAATCAGGGAAATGATATTCCAACTCAGCCTTGTTGGCTCAAGGATATGGTGGGCCAAACAATTTGAAAAATTTCAAGAAAGATAGTAAACAGGAAAAGCAAGGCAAATATTGTTCACATTACCGCATGACGGGTTACACTATTGATTAGTGTTTCCTAATTCATGGTTTCCTAGAATGGTACAAAGGGAGGAAGGTTACTGCAACTAATATTGTCTTTTCTCAAGATACTGAGGTTATTCAAGACAACCCTTTGGAGATTGTTGATAACGAAAGGAATTTTGAGTCTGGGAAGGCTTCAGGGACAAGTCAGTTCGATCTTCAGGCTGTGGCTCATGAAGTTCTAAGGCTCAATAAGGGAAAGCAGGTTGACCAACCAAGGTCTCACAGTTCTGCTAACTTTGCAGGTAATTTCTCTTCTACTTCTACTTATTTTGGTGCTTGCTATGCTTTGGTAAATAACTGAAAAGGGTCTTGGATTATGGATACATGGGCCACAGACTACAAGACCTTTCATTATAATCTCTTTACCAGTATCTTTGATTTACCAAAACCCAAACCCAAACCCATCACCATTACTTTACCTGATGGAACTCTCAAAATCGTCACACAAGCTGGTCAGATACCTATCACAAATACTATTACCTTGAGCAATGTTCTTTTTGTGCCAGAATTTCACTTCAACCTTTTGTCTGTTGCCAAATTACTTATTGACCAACATTTATTGGCTATTTTTTCTCCTAACCAATGTTGTATACAGGACCCTACAACTAAACAGGTTGTGGTTATTGCAAAGAAACTTGGAGGCTTATACAAGTTACAGTTCATTTATAGAAATGATCAATGTCTTGAAAACAATGCTTCTGTTCATGTCAATTTTTCTTTGAATTCAAATCCTACCAGCTTACCCACCATAGATATCATACATGCTCTATTAGGACATACTTCCACTTCTACACTACAACATATACCTTGGTGTAAGAATAATATTGTTTTTGATATTCCTTATGAAGCTTGTGTGATGGCCAAAATGCACCGCTTACCTTTTAATAAAAGCAACATCAAAACTGATTGTCCATTTTAACTTGATGGATCTTTGGGGATCATACCGAACTGCTAATATTTCAGGTGCTTATTATTTTCTTACGTTAGTAGATGATTAAACAAGAACTACTTGGACTTACCTTTTGCAAAACAATTCTCAAACAAAACATATCATCATTCAGTTTTTTAATCTTATTGAAACTCAATTTCACACCAAAATTCAAACTATACGTAGTGACAAAGGTACTTAGTTTGTTAATAACGTCTGTCAACAATTTTTTTTGACAAAGGTGTCATACACCAACGATCTATAGTAAAAACCTAACAACAAAATAAGGTAGCAGAAAGGAAACATAGACATTTACTTGAGACAGCTAGAGCTATTCAATTACATGCGAATCTACCTAAAACCTTATGGGGGGAGGGGGGGTTTTGAAATGCTTTACAAAAAAAACCTCATGAATACTCTACTCTAAGGGTCATTCGATGTCTTTGCTTTGCCAAAAATTTACATATCACTGATAAATTTGATTCTAGATCTCGTAGGTGCATTTTATTGGGATACTCTTTTGGCATCAAAGGATATAAATTGATGCATCAACTACAAACCCAACTTCTTTGGGTCCTGATACCCCAACACCATCCTTTCTTTATTTTGCTAATTTGGCACATCTTTCCAAACCATATATGGCTTCTCTTTTATCTGTATTACATACTCCGGAGCCTTACACTTACAACCAAGCTAAGCAATATCCTGAATGGGTAGATGCTATGCAAAAGGAATTATCTGCTATTGGAATAAAATCATGCATGGTCCCTTATCACTTTGCCTCAAGGGAAGAGGGCTCTAAGTTCTAAGTGGGTATACAAAACAAAATTCAAACCAGATGGTACAGAAGAAAGACATAAAGCGAGATTGGTGATTAGAGGTTTTTAGCAAATCAAAGACAAAAGATAACAAACATACTTTTTCTCATGTGGCCAAACTTACCACAATTTGGATTTTCATTACTTTAGCCAATGAAAAAGGTTGGCCTTTACATCAATTGGACATCAACAACGCCTTTCTTCACGGGTTTCTTGATGAGGAAGTATATATGCTTCCTCCCCAGGGCTATTATAGTGCCAATCCAGGAGAGGTATGCAAGCTTCAAAGGTCCTTGTATGGTCTTAAGCAAGCTTCCCGACAATGGAATGTGGAGCTAACCAAATTCCTTATTGGTCATAGTTTTATTCAATCAAGAACTGACTATTCCTTGTTTTCTCGTAAGGCTAATGAGCTTTACACTTTTGTTCTTGTTTACGTTGATCATATGCTCATTTCAGGAAGTGATGCACTTGGGATACAAACTCTAAAAGATGATCTTCACTCTGCCTTTACAATCAAGGACCTAGGCTAGACTAGTTATTTTTTGGGCATTGAGATTTCCAGATCCTCTCATGGCATTTTCCTTAATCAGCGAAAATGATGTCTTGGATATTGTTTCAGATGCTGGTTTGTTTGATGCCAAGACCAGTTCTTTTCCTCTTCCTAAAGGGCTAAAACTTTCTATTGATGATGGGGACCTATTGGATGGCCCAGGACAGTATTGAAGACTTGTTGGCAGATTGTAATATCTTACCCTCACTCGTTCTGATGTATCTTATGTTGTCCAACACTTAAGTCAGTTTTTGCAAACACCTAGACAACCTCATCTTGATGCAGCTTTGCATGTTATTCAATATCTAAAAGGCACTGTTAAGAAGCTTATTTTACCCCGCTGGGCATGGTCTTACTGTACGAGCCTTCTATGATGCTGACTAGGGATCGTATAAGTTTTCTGCCAAATCCTTAACTGGATTTTGTGTTTTCTTGGGAGATTCTTTGGTCTCATAGAAAACCAAAAAGCAGAAAATAGTTTCTAAGTCTTCCGCTGAAGTAGAATACAAGTGTATGTCTGCTACTACGTCAGAATTGGAATGGATTCATCATCTTCTTCTTGACTTCCATCTATCTCCTTCCTTACCCATATCTCTCCACTATGATAATCAGGCAGCCATTCATATAGCTGCCAATCCTATAGCTGCCAATCCTATATTTCACGAACGAACCAAACACTTGAACATTGATTGTCATTATGTCTATGACAAAGTGTTAGATGGGTTCATTCAAAACACATTATGTTTCTTCTCAGAATCAGCTTGTCGATTTGCTAACAAAACCCCTTGGTGAAGCACAACATCAATTTGTATCTTCAAGGATGGGTTTGTTAGATTCTCCCCCAATCCATCCTTGAACGGGGGGGGGGGGGGGGGGAGGGTTTGTAGACTCTGTAAATATCCTCTCTTGGTTGTTAGGTTGTTAGACAGTTTTATAATATGTTAGAGATCTTCTAACAGATTCTTTCTTGTAGTTTCTTGCTTAGCACCTGTATATATATAACTATCATCTGTAGACATCAATGACTATTACAATACAAAATATTTCCACATCTTCTCCTCCCTATTCTGTTTTCTCTTCTCCGATTTACACGATTTGATAGTTTTATCCTCAAGGAAAAAAGTTTGGGCTACAAATTAATAAAAATGGTAACACAAGGTAGTTATGGTGGGCAACCATTTTATTTTTTTATGTCTTAGTAGCTTTTAGCAACATTTTTCTTCAAATTGTTGCCCAATCTATATAAATTGCAACAAAAAAAATTTTGTTGCCACATATAATATATTTAAGCACAAAATTATTTTATTTCAAAGTTAAAGAGATGCCCACATTGCACAACCCAATAAAATAGTCAAATACCCATTATTACCCTATTTTAAAAAATAAACATTTCAACTTTTGCAAAAGTGGTTTGAGCTTTCAATCGTGATTGTGTTTGCTAAGGGACATTGACTTTCCATAACAGTTATTTTCGTAAATGCTGAGGTTTTGCATAATCATGAATCATGGGATTTGTCATGCTAGAGACGATGAAGAGGAATAATAGATGGACACTTATAATAATACATTGTGTTTGTTGAAGATCATATCCTCTTCTCATATAGTCCCTTTCAAAAGGTTCGTAGCCTTGCTCCGCATAAATCCCCATGAACCATAGTTGATTGAACCCTCACTCTTGTGCTATATGTTTTCCTTTGTGGACTACTTTGTGCTTGGTTTTAACAGAATTAGAGAGTAGTCCTTTCTAGGTTGTCTGTCATTGCTTTAGGTATTAGTACATACATTGCCTGTCATGGCCAAAAGTTTGTATTATTAGAGTACAATTGCTTGTCATTGCTTTGGGTATTAGTAAATCATCAAATCCACAAAGTAGTCTCCATTCACAAAGTAGAGTTTTAACCCTCACTCTACCCATGCATACATGATGTAGTTCCCTTTGGGTATAAAATAGTAAATCATGAATATTCTCTTGAATTTGCATTTGTAGACCAACAATTCATTTCATCAAATCCAACTCTCCCCTTCCATAAACCCACATGTTTCTCTAATTCCAAAGATTCTCTTGGCAGCGAAATTCCTTCCCCTAGTGATCCCTTAATGTGGCGGTCGATCCTTGTCACTGCTTTCATATGTTCTCCTTTGGGTTTTGCATGAGTTGAGAAAGGATGTGAACTGTATGTGAGATCTGACTTGGTAATGATTAAATAAATCAATCTTCCTACAAGCCTCCTGAAAGAACTTGGATCTTATAATTCTTTTCCTTGAGCGAGGGCAAGCTTGTGATTTTGTTTTATGTGAAAAACTGCAAGTTTTGCACCTAAAAGACCACATTCATCCACTATATCCAAAGCATACTTCCGTTGACAAAAGAACAAACCCTTTTGTCCTCGTCAATGCCCAAAAAAATACTTCAAGGGACCTAAGTCTTTAATATTGAAGTAAGCATTCAAATAAACTTTTAACGTTTGACATTCTTGGACATTATTAATGGCTAGAACAATGTCATCAACATAGACTAGAATTGCCATAAAAATTCCTCCTTTTCGACATGTGAAAAGGGAATAATCAGCAAAACACTTGATAAAACCATACTCTCAAAGCTTGGAACTCTCAAAATCGTCACACAGGCTGGTCAGATACCTATCACAAATACTATTACCTTGAGCAATGTTCTTTTTGTGCCAGAATTTCACTTCAACCTTTTGTCTGTTGCCAAATTACTTACTGACCAACATTTATTGGCTATTTTTTCTCATAACCAATGTTGTATACAGGACCCTATAACTAAACAGGTTGTAGTTATTGCAAAGAAACTTGGAGGCTTATACAAGTTACGGTTCATTTATTGAAATGATCAATGTCTTGAAATAAATGCTTCTGTTCATGTCATATTTTCTTTGAATCCAAATCCTACCAGCTTACCCACCTTAGATATCATACATGCTCTATTAGGACATACTTCCACTTCTACACTATAACATATACCTTGGTGTAAGAATCATATTGTTTCTGATATTCCTTATGAAGCTTGTGTGATGGCAAAAATGCACCGCTTACCTTTTAATAAAAGCAACATTAAAACTGATTGTCCATTTTAACTTGATGGATCTTTGGGGATCATACCGAACTACTAATATTTCAGGTGCTTATTATTTTCTTACGTTAGTAGATGATTACACAAGAACTACTTGGACTTACCTTTTGCAAAACAAATCTCAAACAAAACATATCATCATTCCGTTTTTTAATCTTATTGAAACTCAATTTCACACCAAAATTCAAACTATACATAGTGACAAAGGTACTGAGTTTGTTAATAACGTCTGTCAACAATTTTTTTTGACAAAGGTGTCATACACCAGCGATCTATAGTAAAAACCCAACAACAAAATGGGGTAGCAGAAAGGAAACATAAAACCTTGTGGGGGGAGGGGGGAGGGGGATTTTGAAATGCTTTACAAAAAAACCTCATGAATACTCTACTCTAAGGGTCATTCGATGTCTTTGCTTTGCCAAAAATTTACATTTCACTGATAAATTTGATTCTAGATCTCGTAGGTGCATTTTATTGGGATACTCTTTTGGCATCAAAGGATATAAATTGATGGATTTAAATACTCTTCAAATTTTTCATAGTAGAGATTTTATTTTTTCAGAAAATGATTTTCCTTTCAAAAACAGCACCATTGTTCCTTCATCCCAGTCTGGTCAATCAAACCCTTGGCCTAATGTGCATTATTCTATTTTTGACAACACAGTTTCTCAAAATCCTTCACCCCTTCCTCACACTACTGAGTCTTTTTCAAATACCTTGTCAACTCATGATTCCTCTCATGATTCCACAAATGAGTCACTATCTCCTTACTCCATAATTAATACTTCTGACATTTAGACATCTCATATCTCTGATTCTATACCATTGTGGACATTTTTCCTCGCCGTTCGGGCTTTCGAACGTCCACGAAGATTGGGGTGTGATTCGGTGATTTGTGCTGGGGTTTAACCTTTGAAAACACTTTAAGGAATTAGTCATGCATTTCATAAATAAAATTTTGTAAAATCACTTTCCCTTATGCATATAAGAGTCATTGAATTAAACCTTTAAGAGTGAACATCCACTTGTTCCAAACTCTTCTAAATTTAACCCGATTTGCTCATTAGAATGTTAGGCTCGGAAGAAAGAGGTTTATGCAAATTTATTTAGAAATATAAGAAGAACGCCCTAAAGTTGCATCGGTACATTGTAAAACCATGTTCTACCATAGTTTATGCAATCTCCGATGTGTTTTGGTTCGAAATGGGAGTCACCACCCGATTTTTTAAGGGAAAAGCCAAGACAAAACCAAAAAGAAAACAAGGAAGACTCCGCCTGCGAAACCCAGGAATGGATTCGGGGGTAAGGCTACGAACTCGAAAAGTAAACCTTAAGAGTTCGCCTCTCACAAAAGGAAAGACTTTACTAAAAGTTTAAAATGTGCTTTTGATAACATTTGGAAGGGAGATAAATAAGAACTTAAATGAACTATTTCATGGAACATGCAAAAGAATAAAAGAAAGAACGATACATCATATACAACAATTTATTTATAAAAGGGAAATACTTAAAAGCTTACATTGTGACCTTTCTTTAGGGAAGCCTCGCCTAGCCTTTGTTGTAGCTCCTTTGAATGGATTGAATAACCCTCTTGAAGATGCTAAAATAGTGCCACAAGTGGATGGAAAGAATATGGAAAAGGAGGACAAAAAGATGGTAGGAAAAAAGGGCTTTTTGTGAGGTTTTAGGGTTTTATGGAAGGATAATGGAAGGTAAGATGAGAATGCAGATAAGAGGGCTTGAAGGAATGGAGAAAAAGAGATAATAATGGTAGGAAACTGATGGAGAAGGATAGGAAAAAGGTAGAAAAAGGATAGGATGAAAGGCTCTTAATTTTTATGGTGTTTTAGGATAGTATTGTGATGTTTTTGGGAGGTTTATTTGGAGGTGAGGGAAGATAGGATGAGAGTATGGATTCGAGGGTTTGAAGAAGGTGGAGGAATGGAGATTATCATGGTAAGAGTGTCGTGGAAAGCTGATAGAAAAGGTGGTAGAATGGTGATACTAGAATAGAGATTAGAGAGATGATGAAAGAATGAGAGTGTAGGAGGGGAAGAATGAGTGAATGATTGAGTGAGTTTGGCTTTGAGGGAGGTAGTATTTATAGGCTTTAGGAGGGAGTGGTTACATATGCACATACATGCATATTCATGCTCTTTGATCCACGCAATTGACTGGCACATAGCACTAGGCAAGGGGGGGATGTTCTTGGAGTGGACGGTGGCTCGTGGCGAATGAACCACGTGTGGTCAAAGCTCAAGGCCGACAGGCCTACAGCAGGGGGAGACGTATTTCCTCTCGTCTATGCATCCCTTAGACGGTGGTGTGTGAATGTATCCACTTTGGGAAGTGGTGTTTCACACTGGACGGTAATTGTAATCCTTGTCAGGTTTGCGAAGTGTTTTGAGGTTCTTTTGGATGTTTTTGCAAGGTTTCGAACTTAAGACCTCTTGGAGCTCCTTTGCATGTCACTTTTACGTAGCTCATGCATGGCATGCATAGCTGAATTTATAATTTTAATTACGTAAAAGTTGTGCATGCAATTCCGACATAATCTTGAGCATGTAGAGTGCATGCGATCAAGTGTCTTTTGGCTTCGGCTTTCGCTTCCCTTATTTCTCTATTTTCTAGCTAAAAATACATAAAAAGGAAGTAATAAAAATTACATTAAAAGTATATAAAATCTATGCTAAAATCTAGTTTATCGGCCAACTTCTTCTTCTTTATTTTTGCTTCGTTATATATAGATATGCTATATATTTATGTGTCAAATCCCGGTGTCTAAAACCATCCTTGCCATTACATACTTATTCTGCTACTTCTCATAATTCTTCTCTTTCCTCTTCTCCTACTTACTCTTCTTCACCTCAAACTCCCATTCTCAGAAGGTCTACTAGACAGCGATCAACCCCAATATGGATTAAATATTTTCAGTGTCCTCCTGTTTCTCATGCATCAACTACAAACCCAACTTCTTTGGGTCCTGATACCCCAACACCATCCTTTCTTTATTTTGCTAATTTGGCACATCTTTCCAAACCATATATGGCTTCTCTTTTATCTGTATTACATACTCCGGAGCCTTACACTTACAACCAAGCTAAGCAATATCCTGAATGGGTAGATGCTATGCAAAAGGAATTATCTGCTATTGGAATAAAATCATGCATGGTCCCTTATCACTTTGCCTCAAGGGAAGAGGGCTCTAAGTTCTAACTGGGTATACAAAACAAAATTCAAACCAGATGGTACAGAAGAAAGACACAAAGCGAGATTGGTGATTAGAGGTTTTGAGCAAATCAAAGATAAAAGATTACAAACATACTTTTTCTCATGTGGCCAAACTTACCACAATTTGGATTTTCATTGCTTTAGCCAATGAAAAAGGTTGGCGTTTACATCAATTGGACATCAACAACGCCTTTCTTCACGGGTTTCTTGATGAGGAAGTACATATGCTTCCTCCTCAGGGCTATTATAGTGCCAATCCAGGAGAGGTATGCAAGCTTCAAAGGTCCTTGAATGGTCTTAAGCAAGCTTCCCGACAATGGAATGTGGAGCTAACCAAATTCCTTATTGGTCATAGTTTTATTCAATCAAGAACTGACTATTCCTCGTTTTCTCGTAAGGCTAATGAGCTTTACACTTTTGTTCTTGTTTACGTTGATCATATGCTCATTTCAGGAAGTGATGCACTTGGGATACAAACTCTAAAAGATGATCTTCACTCTGCCTTTACAATCAAGGACCTAGGCTAGACTAGTTATTTTTTGGGCATTGAGATTTCCAGATCCTCTCATGGCATTTTCCTTAATCAGCGAAAATTATGTCTTGGATATTGTTTCAGATGCTGGTTTGTCTGATGCCAAGACCAGTTCTTTTCCTCTTCCTAAAGGGCTAAAACTTTCTATTGATGATGGGGACCTATTGGATGGCCCAGGACAGTATCGAAGACTTATTGGCAGATTGTAATATCTTACCCTCACTCGTTCTGATGTATCTTATGTTGTCCAACACTTAAGTCAGTTTTTGCAAACACCTAGACAACCTCATCTTGATGCAGCTTTGCATGTTATTCAATATCTAAAAGGCACTGTTAAGAAGCTTATTTTACCCCGCTGGGCATGGTCTTACTGTACGAGCCTTCTATGATGCTGACTAGGGATCGTATAATTTTTCTGCCAAATCCTTAACTGGATTTTGTGTTTTCTTGAGAGATTCTTTGGTCTCATAGAAAACCAAAAAGCAGAAAATAGTTTCTAAGTCTTCCGCTGAAGCAGAATACAAGTGTATGTCTGCTACTACGTCAGAATTGGAATGGATTCATCATCTTCTTCTTGACTTCCATCTATCTCCTTCCTTACCCATATCTCTCCACTATGATAATCAGGCAGCCATTCATATAGCTGCCAATCCTATAGCTGCCAATCCTATATTTCACGAACGAACCAAACACTTGAACATTGATTGTCATTATGTCTATGACAAAGTGTTAGATGGGTTCATTCAAAACGCATTATGTTTCTTCTCGAATCGATTTGCTAACAAAACCCTCGTGAAGCACAACATCAATTTGTATCTTCAAGGATGGGTTTGTTAGATTCTCCCAATCCATCCTTGAGCGGGGAGGGTTTGTAGACTCTGTAAATATCCTCTCTTGGTTGTTAGGTTGTTAGACAGTTTTATAATTTGTTAGAGATCTTCTAACAGATTCTTTCTTGTAGTTTCTTGCTTAGCACCTGTATATATATAACTATCATCTGTAGACATCAATGACTATTACAATACAAAATATTTCCACATCTTCTCCTCCCTATTCTGTTTTCTCTTCTCCGATTTACACGATTTGGTAGTTTTATCCTCAAGGCAAAAAGTTTGGGCTACAAATTAATAAAAATGGTAACACAAGGTAGTTATGGTGGGCAACCATTTTATTTTTTTATGTCTTAGTAGCTTTTAGCAACATTTTTCTTCAAATTGTTGCCCAATCTATATAAATTGCAACAAAAATTTTGTTACATATAATATATTTAAGCACAAAATTATTTTATTTCAAAGTTAAAGAGATGCCCACATTGCACAACCCAATAAAATAGTCAAATACCCATTATTACCCTATTTTAAAAAATAAACATTTCAACTTTTGCAAAAGTGGTTTGAGCTTTCAATCGTGATTGTGTTTGCTAAGGGACATTGACTTTCCATAACAGTTATTTTCGTAAATGCTGAGGTTTTGCATAATCATGAATCATGGGATTTGTCATGCTAGAGACGATGAAGAGGAATAATAGATGGACACTTATAATAATACATTGTGTTTGTTGAAGATCATATCCTCTTCTCATATAGTCCCTTTCAAAAGGTTCGTAGCCTTGCTCCGCATAAATCCCCATGAACCATAGTTGATTGAACCCTCACTCTTGTGCTATATGTTTTCCTTTGTGGACTACTTTGTGCTTGGTTTTAATGAATTAGAGTAGTCCTTTCTAGGTTGTCATTGCTTTAGGTATTAGTACATACATTGCCTGTCATGGCCAAAAGTTTGTATTATTAGAGTACAATTGCTTGTCATTGCTTTGGGTATTAGTAAATCATCAAATCCACAAAGTAGTCTCCATTCACAAAGTAGAGTTTTAACCCTCACTCTACCCATGCATACATGATGTAGTTCCCTTTGGGTATAAAATAGTAAATCATGAATATTCTCTTGAATTTGCATTTGTAGACCAACAATTCATTTCATCAAATCCAACTCTCCCCTTCCATAAACCCACATGTTTCTCTAATTCCAAAGATTCTCTTGGCAGCGAAATTCCTTCCCCTAGTGATCCCTTAATGTGGCGGTCGATCCTTGTCACTGCTTTCATATGTTCTCCCTTTGGGTTTTGCATGAGTTGAGAAAGGATGTGAACTGTGTATGTGAGATCTGACTTGGTAATGATTAAATAAATCAATCTTCCTACAAGCCTCCTGAAAGAACTTGGATCTTATAATTCTTTTCCTTGAGCGAGGGCAAGCTTGTGATTTTGTTTTATGTGAAAAACTGCAAGTTTTGCACCTAAAAGACCACATTCATCCACTATATCCAAAGCATACTTCCGTTGACAAAAGAACAAACCCTTTTGTCCTCGTCAATGCCCAAAAAAATACTTCAAGGGACCTAAGTCTTTAATATTGAAGTAAGCATTCAAATAAACTTTTAACGTTTGACATTCTTGGACATTATTAATGGCTAGAACAATGTCATCAACATAGACTAGAATTGCCATAAAAATTCCTCCTTTTCGACATGTGAAAAGGGAATAATCAGCAAAACACTTGATAAAACCATACTCTCAAAGCTTGGAACTCTCAAAATCGTCACACAGGCTGGTCAGATACCTATCACAAATACTATTACCTTGAGCAATGTTCTTTTTGTGCCAGAATTTCACTTCAACCTTTTGTCTGTTGCCAAATTACTTACTGACCAACATTTATTGGCTATTTTTTTCTCATAACCAATGTTGTATACAGGACCCTACAACTAAACAGGTTGTAGTTATTGCAAAGAAACTTGGAGGCTTATACAAGTTACGGTTCATTTATTGAAATGATCAATGTCTTGAAATAAATGCTTCTGTTCATGTCATATTTTCTTTGAATCCAAATCCTACCAGCTTACCCACCATAGATATCATACATGCTCTATTAGGACATACTTCCATTTCTACACTACAACATATACCTTGGTGTAAGAATCATATTGTTTCTGATATTCCTTATGAAGCTTTGAAAACTCTTTAAAATGTGCTGGGGTTTAACCTTTGAAAACTCTTTAAGGAATTAGTCATACATTTCAGGAATAATATTTTGTAAAATCACTTTCCCTTATGCATTTAAGAGTCATTGAATTAAACCTTTAAGTGTGAACATCCACTTGTTCCAAACTCTTCTAAATTTAACCCGATTTGCTCATTAGAATGTTAGGCTCGGAAGGAAGCGGTTTATGAAAATATTATTTAGAAATATAAGAAGAACGCCCTAAAGTTGCATCGGTACATTGTAAAACCATGTTCTACCATAGTTTATGCAATCTTCGATGTGTTTTGGTTCGAAATGGGAGTCGCCACCCGACTTTTTAAGGGAAAAGCCAAGACAAAACCAAAAAGAAAACAAGGAAGACTGCGCCTGCGAAACCCAAGAATGGATTCGGGGGTAAGGCTACGAACTCGAAAAGTAAACCTTAAGAGTTCGCCTCTCACAAAAGGAAAGACTTTACTAAAAGTTTAAAATGTGCTTTTGATAACATTTGGAAGGGAGATAAAAAAGAACTTTATAGAACTATTTCATGGAACATGCAAAAGAACAAAATAAAGAAAGATACATCATATACAACAATTTATTTATAAAAGGGAAATACTTAAAAGCTTACATTGTGACCTTTCTTTAGGGAAGCTTGTCCTAGCCTTTGTTGTATCTCCTTTGAATGCCTTGAATAACCCTCTTGAAGATGCTAAAATAGTGCAACATGTGGATGGAAAGAATATGGAAAAGGAGGACAAAAAGATGGTAGGAAAAAAGGGCTTTTCGTGAGGTTTTAGGGTTTTATGGAAGGATAATGGAAGGTAAGATGAGAATGCAGATAAGAGGGTTTGAAGGAATGGAGAAATAGAGATAATAACGGTAGGAAAGTGATGGAGAAGGATAGGAAAAAGGTAGAAAAAGGATAGGATGAAAGGCTCCTAATTTTTATGGTGTTTTAGCATAGTATTGTGATGTTTTTGGGAGGTTTATGTAGAGGTGAGGGAAAATAGGATGAGAGTATGGATTCGAGGGTTTGAAGAAGGTGGAGGAATGGAGATTATCATGGTAAGAGTGTCGTGGAAAGATGATAGAAAAGGTGGTAGAATGGTGATACTAGAATAGAGATTAGAGAGATGATGAAAGAATGAGAGTGTAGGAGGGTAGAATGAGTGAATGATTGAGTGAGTTTGGCTTTGAGGGAGGTAGTATTTATAGGCTTAAGGAGGGAGTGGTTACATATGCACATACATGCACATTCATGCTCTTTGATCCACACAATTGACTGGCACATAGCACTAGGTAAGGGGGGATGTTCTTGGAGTGGACGGTGGCTCGTGGTGAATGAACCACTTGTGGTCAAAGCTCAAGGCCGATAGGCCTACTGCAGGGTGAGACGTATTTCCTCTCGTCTATGCATCCCTTAGACGGTGGTGTGTGAACGTATCCACTTTGGGAAGTGGTGTTTCACACTGGACGGTAATTGTAATTCTTGTGAGCTTTGCGAAGTGTTTTGAGGTGCTTTTGGATGTTTTTGGTAGCTTTCGAACTTAAGACCTCTTAGAGCTCCTTTGCATGTCACTTTTACGTAGCTCATGCATGGCATGCATAGCTGGATTTAGAATTTTAATTACGTAAAAGTCGTGCATGCGATTCCGATATAATCTTAAGCATGTAGAGTGCATGCGATCAAGTGTCTTTTGGCTTCGGCTTTGGCTTCCCTTATTTCTCTATTTTCTAGCTAAAAATACATAAAAAGGAAGTAATAAACATTACATTAAAAGTATATAAAATATATGCTAAAATCTAGCTTATCGGCCAACTTCTTCTTCTTTATTTTTGCTTCGTTATATATAGATATGCTATATATTTATGTGTCAAATCCCGGTTTCTAAAACCATCCTTGCCATTACATACTTATTCTGCTTCTTCTCATAATTCTTCTCTTTCCTCTTCTCCTACTTACTCTTCTTCACCTCAAACTCCCATTCTCAGAAGGTCTACTAGACAGCGATCAACCCCAATATGGATTAAAGATTTTCAGTGTCCTCCTGTTTCTCATGCATCAACTACAAACCCAACTTCTTTGGGTCCTGATCTCCCATCACCATCCTTTCTTTATTTTGCTAATTTGGCACATCTTTCCAAACCATATAGGCTTCTCTTTTATCTGTATTACGTACTCCGGAGCCTTACACTTACAACCAAGCTAAGCAATATCCTGAATGGGTAGATGCTATGCAAAAGGAATTATCTGCTTTGGAATAAAATCATGCATGGTCCCTTATCACTTTGCCTCAAGGGAAGAGGGCTCTGAGTTCTAAGATGGTATACAAAACAAAATTCAAACCAGATGGTACAGAAGAAAGACACAAAGCGTGATTGGTGATTAGAGGTTTTGAGCAAATCAAAGATAAAAGATTACAAACATACTTTTTCTCATGTGGCCAAACTTACCACAATTTGGATTTTCATTGCTTTAGCCAATGAAAAAGGTTGGCCTTTACATCAATTGGACATCAACAACGCCTTTCTTCACGGGTTTCTTGATGAGGAAGTATATATGCTTCCTCCCCATGGCTATTACGGTGCCAATCCAGGAGAGGTATGCAAGCTTCAAAGGTCTTTGTATGGTCTTAAGCAAGCTTCCCGACAATGGAATGTGGAGCTAACCAAATTCCTTATTGGACATAGTTTTATTCAATCAAGAAGTGACTATTCCTTGTTTTCTCGTAAGCCTAATGAGCTTTACACTTTTGTTCTTGTTTACGTTAATGATATGCTCATTTTAGGAAGTGATGCACTTGGGATACAAACTCTAAAATGATCTTCACTCTGCCTTTACAATCAAGTACCTAGGCTAGGCTAGTTATTTTTTGGGCATTGAGATTTCCAGATCCTCTCATGGCATTTTCCTTAATCAGCGAAAATATGTCTTGGATATTGTTTCAGATGCTGGTTTGTCTGATGCCAAGACCAGTTCTTTTCCTCTTCCTAAAGGGCTAAAACTTTCTATTGATGATGGGGACCTATTGGATGGCCCAGGACAGTATCGAAGACTTGTTGGCAGATTGTAATATCTTACCCTCACTCGTTCTGATGTATCTTATGTTGTCCAACACTTAAGTCAGTTTTTGCAAACACCTAGACAACCTCATCTTGATGCAGCTTTGCATGTTATTCAATATCTGAAAGGCACTGTTAAGAAGCTTATTTTACCCCGCTGGGCATGGTCTTACTGTACGAGCCTTCTGTGATGCTGACTAGGGATCGTATAATTTTTCTGCCAAATCCTTAACTGGATTTTTTGTTTTCTTGGGAGATTCTTTGGTCTCATGGAAAACCAAAAAGCAGAAAATAGTTTCTAACTCTTCCGCTGAAGCAGAATACAAGTGTATGTCTGCTACTACGTCAGAATTGGAATGGATTCATCATCTTCCTCTTGACTTCCATCTATCTCCTTCCTTACCCATATCTCTCCACTGTGATAATCAGGAAGCCATTCATATAGCTGCCAATCCTATAGCTGCCAATCCTATATTTCACGAACGAACCAAACACTTAAACATTGATTGTCATTATGTCCATGACAAATTGTTAGATGGGTTCATTCAAAACGCATTATGTTTCTTCTCAGAATCAGCTTGTCGATTTGCTAACAAAACCCCTTGGTGAAGCACAACATCAATTTGTATCTTCAAGGATGGGTTTGTTAGATTCTCCCCCAATCCATCCTTGAAGGGGGGGATGTAGACTCTGTAAATATCCTCTTTTGGTTGTTAGGTTGTTAGACAGTTTTATAATTTGTTAGAGATCTTCTAACAGATTCTTTCTTGTAGTTTCTTGCTTAGCACCTGTATATATATATAACTATCATTTGCAGACGTCAATGACTATCACAATACAAAATATTTCCACATCTTCTCCTCCCTATTCTGTTTTCTCTTCTCTGATTTACACGATTTGGTAGTTTTATCCTCAAGGCAAAAAGTTTGGGCTACAAATTAATAAAAACGGTAACACAAGGTAGTTATGGTGGGCAACCATTTTTTTTTTGTTGTCTTAGTAGCTTTTAGCATCATTTTTCTTTAAATTGGTTCCCAATCTATATAAATTGCAACAAAAAAAATTTTGTTGCCACATATAATATATTTAAGCACAAAATTATTTAATTTCAGAATTAAAGAGATGCCCACATTGCACAACCCAACAAAATAGTCAAATACCCATTATTACCCTATGTTAAAAAATAAACATTTCAACTTTTGCAAAAGTGATTTGAGCTTTCAATCGTGATTGTGTTTGCTAAGGGACATTGACTTTCCATCACGATTATTTTCGTAAATGCTGAGGTTTTGCATAATCATGAATCATGGGATTTTTCATGCTAGAGACGATGAAGAGGAATAATAGATGGACACTTATAATAATACATTGTGTTTATGGAAGATCATATCCTCTTCTCATATAGTCCCTTTCAAAAGGTTCATAGCCTTCCTCCGCATAAATCCCCATGAACCATAGTTGATTGAACCCTCACTCTTGTGCTATATGTCTTCCTTTGTGGACTACTTTGTGCTTGGTTTTAACATAATTAGAGAGTAGTCCTTTCTAGGTTGCCTGTCATTGCTTTAGGTATTAGTACATACGTTGCCTGTCATGGCCAAAAGTTTGTATTATTAGAGTACAATTGCCTGTCATTGCTTTGGGTATTAGTAAATCATCAAATCCACAAAGTAGTCTCCATTCACAAAGTAGAGTTTTAACCCTCACTCTACCCATGCATACATGATGTAGTTCCCTTTGGGTATAAAATAGTAAATCATGAATATTCTCTTGAATTTGCATTTGTAGACCAACAATTCATTTCATCAAATCCAACTCTCCCCTTTCATAAACCCACATGTTTCTTTAATTCCAAAGATTCTCTTGGCAGTGAAATTCCTTCCCCTAGTGATCTCTTAATGTGGCAGTCGATCCTTGTCACTGCTTTCATATGTTCTCCCTTTGGGTTTTGTATGAGTTGAGAAAGGATGTGAACTGTGTATGTGAGATCTGACTTGGTAATGATTAAATGAATCAATCTTCCTACAAGCCTCCTGAAAGAACTTGGATCTTGTAATTCTTTTCCTTGAGCGAGGGCAAGCTTGTGATTTTGTTCTATGTGAAAAACTGCAAGTTTTGCACCTAAAAGACCACATTCATCCACTATATCCAAAGCATACTTCCGTTGACAAAAGAACAAACCCTTTTGTCCTCGTCAATGCCCAAAAAAATACTTCAAGGGACCTAAGTCTTTAATATTGAAGTAAGCATTCAAATAAACTTTTAACGTTTGACATTCTTGGACATTATTAATGGCTAGAATAATGTCATCAACATAGACTAGAATTGCCATAAAAATTCCTCCTTTTCGACATGTGAAAAGGGAATAATCAGCAAAACACTTGATAAAACCATACTCTCAAAGCTTGGAGGAGAGTTTTGCAAACTATTGCTTAGGTGCTTGTTTAAGCCCATAAAGTAATTTTCTCAATTTACAGACTTTTCGAGGAGCAGATGCATAATATCCTGGTGGCAACATTTTTTTAAACTTCCTCATAAAGGTCTTAATGTAAGAAGACATTGTTTACATACAATTGATGCAATGTCCAACCTTTTGCTATGGCTACAGAAAAAAAGAACAACGAACACATGTCATTTTAGCAACAGGGGCAAAAGTCTCGTTATAATCAACACCTTCTTCCTAATGATCTCCATGAATAACAAGTCTAGCTTTGTGTATCTGAATAGACCCATCTGCATTTTATTTCACCTTATAGACCTATTTAAATCCGACCGATTTCTTTCCAGTAGGAAGTTCAGCTATATATCCCAAGTACCTTCTTTTAGTAAATTATTGACTTCCTCATTCATAACTTCTCGCCGCTTACTATGTTTGACAACCTTATGAGAAAATCTAGGTTCATCAATTTTCATAATACTTGAAGAAGAATTTTATGTTAAGGAGAGAACGTTACACAACTCACATAACTATGTAAAGGGTAGGGCGTACCTTAGGACTCCTTTTGATAAGGCAATGAAGCAGAGATAGGGTCTTTGACAGCATACATGACATCAAATATAATCATTCAGCTGGGTTGTAACTTGTAAGGATTTATCTAGGAAAGGCATAATTTCCTATGAAGGATCCCCAATCTTTGATGCAAAAGTTTCCCGGTCCGCAAACCATTATTAACTCTGGATTTTCCTTGATGTTCCTTGTCGAAATAGACCCCATCATGCTACTTGCCTGTACGAATTAAAGTCCCCGAGCTACGATCCTGCAAAATACAAGAATTTCAATCAAATGTGACTATGCAGTTTAAATCCCTACACAAACATTAAATTGAAACAAGATTGCAATTCAAAGATGTGACGAGGAGTGTCCCGTTTAGCTGCAATTTGTCAATCAAAGAAATTTTTCCCTGCTTGTCAGCAATGTTTTTTGCTCCCTTGGGCAGGTCAACTACCACAGACTTTATATTTTATAATATCTCTCATCAGTGTTTCATCTCTGGTCATATGAGCGGAAGCGCCACTATCGATCAACCACAAAGGGTTCGAATCACATGTCATAATTGGCCTCATAATAATTCAGTTCATGAACCTTTCTCCGATACCATGATAAATTTGAAGGGATGAAAAGATTATCAAAAAGTTCTTATTTCTTGCCTATATTCATAACTAGTACATTATATATGTATCTAGTTTTATGGCTTGGCGTCAAGGTAAAAGAACCCTACTCCTAATGATATTAGAATTATGAAACTAATAAAATAGTAAACCAAATAGTACTCTGCTAATACCCTTAATAATTTTAGTCTTCTTAGAATACAGTCATACTAGGATTCTACCGGTACGATTAGTATCTTTGTTGTCAATCTCCAACCTACTTAGTTTTAGGCTTTATTAAGATTTTGCATCAAATAACCGAATGAACCTTTTTGCTTACTAATTTACCAACCTTCAAGAATCGACAAATGTGTGGAAATAAAGATTGCATGCATCAACCACAATAGTAGTAAGAAGTGGTGGCGGAACACATTTAGAGTAAGGTTGTTGGTTGGGAAAAATTTATATTGAGGGCCTTGTGATTGAGAATAATCCAAAGTGACTTTTTGGCTAGTGGCAGTCTATACTTATTCATTATTTTTTCGTAATATCTCATATTAAAATTCTGACACCGAAATGCTGATGTAGCAACCGGAGCACAAGCCCTTTTAATTAAAAGCATGCCACGTCAAATTTTTTTAATTTTATTTTATCATTAAACGATAAAATAGAATTAAAAAAATTGACGTGACATGCTTTTAATTCATTGCTAATGTTTTTTCCCCCATAATGTAAGTGCAAAGTGAATAATGTAAGTTAAACGATAAAATAGAATTAAAAAAAATTGACGTGACATGCTTTTAATTAAAATGACACGTACTCCGGTTGCCACATCAGCATTCCGGTGCCAGAATTTCAATATGAGATGCTACGAGATAATAATGAATAAGTATAGACTGCAACCAGCCAAAAAGTCACTTTGGATTATTCTCAATCACAAGGCCCTCAATAACTATTTTTCCCAGCCAAAAACCTTTTAGCATGTGTCTTAGATTTGAATTTAGGTTGAGTACTTGAAATTTAATGGGACCACTTTTGATTTCCTCTAAAATGTTGGCTTGTACCTCCTTATATAATGGTTATTTTTTTCCTTTGTTCATGTTTTTCTTTTTGGATTATCATAATTAATACAAGCTTATCCATCACTAAATTTCTTTATACTTGAGAATTTAACAGCCATATATTTATAAAATTCTCATTTTATTATTTTTATTTTTATTTTTAGTTCTTTTCCTTAGTTATTAAGTAGTTCTACCTATTAGAAATAACACACTTTGTTTCTATGAATGACAATTAATCCAACCCATTAGGCCCTTACAGCAGGCCTAACCAATGGGCCTATTGCAGATAAGGGATAGGGTTATTGACCAAGAAGGACGACCCAGATAGCATTTTGCAAGTTTAGTACCGCATGGACTTGGAAGTCCAAATTTTCATTAAAATGTGGGCCATGCAAATATGACTCATCTTCCTATCTCCCCTCCTCTTCTCTCTCTACCAAAACAGGGGAAGGTAGAGCCCTTCATCTCCCTCCTCTTCTGTCTCTACCAAAACAGGGGAAGGCTGAGGGCGGCTGGCAATCAACTAGCGGCGAGGGCGCAGTGGGTGGGTGGTCTTGGCGACGGTCAGGGACAACCATCTAATCCAGGGAGAAAAAAGGGGCATTTCATTCAAACACAAACATATATTATCTGGAAACCAAAACAAAGGCACTTCAATATTGCATACTTTGATTACTTTCATGATATAAGTTGATGGCAGGAAATTTCATACATCATTTTAACTTCCCAGAACGTCCTAACATTTGACCTTATATAAACCCTGATCAGGAAAAGGCATAACTATAACAAAACCCAATAAATCCAACTCAAATTCTCTCAAACACAAATGCACACCCACATTACAAACACCAAACAAACCTCTGTTCTAACCCTCAAAAGCATATCCAATCACCACCAACAAAACTCAACAATACCAAATCCCCATCAAAACCCACATTCAATTTAATCCCTCAAAACCCAAAAAAGGGATTGAAAACATACCCACAAACAGTACACCAGAAGATCTTAGAAGGAGCACGGAAGTGGATTGGACAATGAGAAGGCTCGGTGTTCATCCTCTTGCGAAGAAAACGAAGGTACTTCATCTTCTGCCTGACAAGGCCACCAGAGAGTGCGATCTCCTCACATCGAACGACGGTGACATATTGGCCAGTGAAGAGCTCCTTGGCGACAATGGAAGCTAGACGGGCGAGCATGTGGTGGCGAGCATCGACCACCACCCTTCTAGTCATAACCCATCTAATCCAGGGAGAAAGAAGACGAAGAGTCGAGATCCGAGAGTTCAAATTTGTAACAAGAGTCACATCTACGGTAGCTGCTGATTCATCGGGATGTACTGTTTCTGAAGCAAAGCGTCAGAGGATGGAGATATCGGCTACATCGGCGCTGTCAAGGGAATGCGATAAAGCTGTTGAGAGAGAAGAGGAGGGGAGATGGGAATGCGATAAAGCTGTCGAGGGATTGCGATGAAGAATAGGTTGCCGGAACAGGGCCGAAACAGGGCCGCCTATGGCTGCTGACGGTTGTCCCCGACCGTCGCCAAGACCACCCACCCACTGCCGCCCTCGCCGCTCGTAGACCGCCAGCCGCCCTCTGCCTTCCCCTGTTTTGGTAGAGAGAGAAGAGGAGGGAGATGAAGGGCTCTGCCTTCCCCTGCTTTGTAGAGAGAGAAGAGGAGGGGAGATGGGAAGATGAGTCAGATTTGCATGGCCTACATTTTAATGCAAATTTGGACTTCCTAGTCCAGGCGGTACTAAACTAGCAAAATGCTATCTGGGTGGTCCTTCTTGGTCAATAACCCTAAGGGATAAGAGATACCTAAGCCCCGTACTTGGGCCCTACCTTACACAACAACAGGAAGTGTCAAATCCAAGTAGATAAAATTGCGTAGATAAAGTTGAAGGTGGAGTACTCACCAACCAAGAAAAGTACACTTTGGTAAGAATAATCTCCTTTCTTATTCAAACTTATGTGAACAGCAATTGTATATTCATTTTTCCTTCACAAATATTTATATTTAGTAAAATCCATAGAAAATCTTTAATTATTAATAATATTTTACTTAAAGATGTCCTTTTTATAATTATTGTCTCAGGTGACTTGCTACTATATTTGATACGACACAAAAAATAACATAAATAGACTAGTGGGGTGTTGCACCTTTAATAAAAAATTTCTTTTGAATAATGGTAATCGGTTGTGGACATAATTTGTAATATTCTGTTTATTGCATTGAAGTTTTGCATTGAATTACTTTTTTTTACAGTTTTCAATACGCCTATTTAATCGTATATTTTAAAGGGATATTGGATGACAATATACTGACCTTTGGTATATTGGATTGTAATATACTGACTTTTACTATTGGACAACAATATCCCTTACCTTTATACTTATGTGAGATTATTATACCAATAGTGACTGAGCGGGTGGTGACTGGTTAACTGGTCTCGATTTTGACATGACAGACGGAGAGAAAATAACCGACTCTTGCCTAATAACCCCGTTAACCCTTCGGTTTTTCTCACTAACCCACGTTAAAAAAAATCGGCCCTAACACAGTGACTAATAGGGTGGTGAACCGGTCTTCGTACTGACGTAGACAACCAACCAATGTCTGTTAATATGGGTTAGTTAGAAAAACTAAGGGGTTAGTGAAGTTATTGGCTTGAGACAGTTTTTTTTTTCCTTCGCCAGCTACATTAGCGCACATATAGACCGTTTCACCACCCCTTTAGTTACTGTTGGTTTAATAATGTCACCCAGGTATATAGGTCAGAGATATTGTTGTTCAATAGTAAATGTTGGTATATTACAATCAACCAACCCTAAAAGTTGATATATTATCATCCAAAAACCCTATTTTAAACATAATATTCACCAAAAATTACAATATTATATATACTTTTATGATCTGAAGATAGAAAGTTTATATAGTGTTTCATTTAGGCCGCTTTCTATATTCACTTGTTATTACAATTTTCATTTGACGTACTTTTAAACATAAGTTTCCAACTAGTGATTCTTTAGGATCTAATAATATATTAATATGAATAGGAGTTAAAATTGGCCTACACCTCAACAAAGAAAAAAAATTAAATTAAACAATGTTAAACATCAAGAACAAATGAAAATGTCAAAACTACTCCCAAAATAAAAGCCAAAATTTATTCTTTTAAATTGGGGTGATTTTTTTTAGAATCTGGGTAAAGGAAGAGTACAGAGGAACTTAGGAGACCCTTCTCGCAAGGCGCCTTCCTAAGTTATCATGAACAAAAATAAAAGAAAACTTAGACGACGGGCTAATACTCCAAACATCTAGGTTTTGAGGGGAGTATCCCTTGTTAGCTAACCAATCTGCAGCCATATTGGCTTCCCTAAAAATATGTTTAACCGAGACACCCTTTAACATTTGTAAGTATATCTTGATATCTCTAATAGTCATATCAATTTGCCACGACACTTTGAAAACACTTTTGATTGCCTTAATAAGAATCAAGTTGTCGCTTTCAACTTGGACCCTCTTGCACCCTGCCTGAAGCGCTTGCTGAACACCTACTTTGAGAGCTAGGGCTTCCGCAAATAGAACAGGCTCCGAGTGGAGTTTGAAGGCCCCCGCGTGCATGAGATTACCCAGAAAATCTCGAATGACAAACCCAGCTGCTGTCCCATGTTGATTCACTGAGCTATCACAATTGAGTTTAACACACCCCGAGTTAGGACGATCCCAACCAACATGCAACGTATTCTGGGATCTAGAGGTAGTAGCTCGCCGTATCTGAGACTAAGAAGGAGATGCATTGAAGGATCTTATGGCTTGCCACTCTGCATAATTCTTCTTTGCCTGAATAATAACTCTAATTTTGTTGAAGATGGAATTGTTGTAGGTGCAATCATTTCGCTCCTTCCAAATACTCCAGAGAAGGTAGGTGGCTCTTTTGAGCTCACTCAGAGGTAGAGAGTTGCGCGAAGATTTAAAAGGATGTCCTTGCCACTAGAATCAAGTAGTCAATCGATTGAGGAGTTTAACCATTTGTGATCCCTTGCAATTTCCTACACTTTTTTTAGTAAAGTGGCATTAATGGATCAAATGTTGATAAGTTTCAATGTGTTCCAAACACATAACACATGTGGGGTCCATGTTGACACCTCGTCAGGCTAAGTTACCTTTAAGAGGAAGAACACCATGGAAAGTTTGCCAAAGAAACGTTTTGAGCTTAGGTTGAACATCCTGTTTCCATATCCACATACCCTCCCATTTGTTACTTTTATTAATTCTACGACCAACCAAACGCACCCTTAATGGGAAAACCCATTAATTTGAGAACATCTGTTAGAAAATTCCATTCAACTCTATCATAAGTTTTTTCCATATCAAGTTTTAGTGCTATCCACGGGGTCTTGTCATTAGACTTGGCGAATTTATGCATAATTTCATGTGCCAAAATGACATTATCATGAATGTGCCTATTTGGAACAAAAGCACTATGAGTTGGACTGATTAAAGAATCCAGAAGTGGTCTCAATCTGTTTACCATGACCTTAGCTATAATTTTATAAACAATATTGCAAAGACTTATTGGTCTAAACTGATTAGGCAAAGTTGGGTCTTCCACCTTTGGAATAAGGGCTATAAAGGTGTGATTTACTTCTTTCAGAAGTTTATCATTCCTGAAAAAAATCTTGGATGGCCTTAATTAACTCTTCAGCCACGAGCTCGAATAATTTTAGAAGAACACAACTCCAAAACCATCCGGCCCTGGAGCTTTAGTTGGGTCCATTTGAAACAGAGCTTCTTTAGTTTCTTCCATAGTAACATTAACTATGAGCAAATTGGCCTGTTCGCTCATCAATTTAGGAAGATTAACTCCTTTACAACAAGGTTTGCCTTTACAAGAAGAAAATCTAGTTTCAAATTCATGAATAAATTGCTCCTGAATATCCTTTTCATTTTCTATCCAAACCCCTGACGAATCTTTAAATCTTAAGATTGTAGATTTTCGCTTACGATTAGTAACTGCCTTATGAAAGAAGGAAGAATTTCTTTCTACTTCCGTTAACCACTTTTTCTCGAGTAGTTCGCCCAGTACTTCTGGTTGAACAACAACATTCTTTCTCTTTGGGTAATTAGCCTATTATGCCATTGATTAAGACGAAAATTATGAGGATCATTTAAAAGATTATCCTTAACCAATTGGAGTTTAGAAGCATTATGTTCCATCTTCTCATTGAAATTCTGAAAGAAGGTTCTACTCCAAGATTTGAGCTCGATATTTATTTGTTTAAGCCTTCTACTAATTCTAAACATTGAGTGGCCTTGAAAGTTGCCTTTCCAACCAGCTTTAACAATATTATTGACTTGGGTATAATTAGACCAATGTTGATTAAAACGGAATTGTCTATTCTTTTTATCTCTCAAGTCCGGGTTGGGATCGAGAAGAACATAACTATGATCATAGCAAGAAAAAGGCCCGTGAGTAACAATAGCTTTAGGAAATAAGTTGCAGCAATCATTTCTAGTAACTGGTCTATCTAACCTTTCATAAAACTTGTGGCCATGAATTATCTTTTTCCATGTAAAGATCCTCCCAACGGGGGTGAAATCTAACGCATTAATATCTTGAATGAACTTAGTCAAACGAACTGTTCTAGACTGTTGGGCCATGACACCTCCTTTTTTATATGTAGGAAGGAGAAGCTCATTACAATCTCCAATAATAAACCAAGGCAAATGAAAAACTTGGTTTAAGAGCTTTAAGTGTTCCCAAAAATCAGATTTATCAATCTCTTGAGCCGAGGCATAAATCCCATATACTATAGTCTCAATATTGGATTTTTTTCTTTGACGTACAAATGAATTGCACTAGAATCCCTTTACAGAACATGTACTTCTCTATTAGTAGTATTCTAGAGAACCCAAATTCCCCCTGAGTGATTTACAATGGGGACCCATTCTGAGCGATCACATCTTAACAATTTAAGAATTCTATTCGTGTTACTAGAATGACTAGAGTTTCACTTAAAAAAGTGATATCTGGGCGTAAGATGTTTAGAAGGTGGTTTATTTTAGCAATCTTACCAACACTTTTAGCTCCTTGAATATTCCAATATACAATTTTCATTAAAACACTTGCTTTTTGAAATGAAGATTCCCATTAAGGAACAATACCTCCCAAAAAAGTCTCCAAAGACTAAAGGTTAGTATAACAAAGGAATGTTTCAACCTTCCTTTCTTAAAGCAATCTAACAGACTGAGCACCTGACAAAAAAACCAAACTCGTTGAAAAGATATGATCTCTATAGGTTTTTCCTTTCGACCATTTTATGTCAAACCAAAAAAATGGGACGCACTCTCGAGATGCCTTCCAATTTGTTTGACTTAAACAATATCTTAAGTTGGATGACTCCAACTTTGTTTCATAATTCCTTTTAAGGAAGGTCTTAAGAATGGCCTTGGAGGTTACTATAATTATAGTAAGCTCTCTCGCCGTTAGCACAATTATTTTATATCCAATAACACAATACAAAGTGTCAAAAAAGAAACAAATGAGGACATGAACACATTCTTCATTAAGGAAATACAAAGTGCTCCAATAAGTAAACACTCCGCAAAATAGGAATAAGACTAAAATTGTTTTCTCGTCACATGCTGGTAAGTATAAACCATCCTTGCTAAATCTGCAACTAAACTTAATGACACACCGCCGCCACAAAAGTCGGCCCATCAGTCGGAAAGAGGTGAAGAGACGTGCGAGCAAGGCCCTGCAAACCACAAGATCACAACTAACACAATACCAGTAAAGCAACAAGGCAACCTCAACACACTCATAAAGAAAATGCAATGGCGAGGAATGAAAAAGAACAAAGGCCAAACAAACCAAGATAACCAAAACCAGAGAAAACTAAGAATGACAATTTTCAGCAAGGTCAACATCCCACTAGAGATGTATGCTAGTGAACAAGCCCAGGGTCAGATCAGCCAAACTGACTCAGGATAGAACATCAAACCAAAGAAATCATATGCATGCACACTAAGAGCAAGTAGAACAACAACCCCGAACTGCAGGGCACAGGAAGAACGATTCAAACGATCTACACACAAGAACTTACGGTCACTAAGAAGGGACTTAACCCAAGAAAGAATCAACCAAAAGAAAAAAACAAAAGACCTATAGATTTCAAACTCCAACTCAATACACAAAACTGGCAAAAGCAAGAAGAATGGAAAGAAATCACCAGCAGGAAGGACTGGCACAATAACGAGACACGAGTTCAGCACCAGGAAATAGCGAACCGGTAGAGTCCTCCCGGATTCGATTGTCGGCAAATCTCTTAACCTTTGCATCAAACAAGAACGGGCAATAACAGCTTCGACCCACACGGTGTAGTACAAGATTTCAACTATGATTTGCTGTCCTGGAAAGCTATCACAATCCCCCATCTTCAAACAAAGACTTGGCGGTTAGACTTTGAAATCGGCCCCAAACGAAGCCAATAAGGGTCCAAACCCATAGAACCCAGTTACGTGAGGCAAAACACCCCAGAAAGAAGCCTAAATTGACTTTACGAGAAGAGCTCAGATCGAACATTTCAGTCGACGACAAACTGAAAATAGACATGATCGAAAAACGAATTGATCGAAAATAGAACCCACCAACTTCAGGAAAGACAGACACAATCTGGATTAGAAGAGAACTCAGACTGGAGATTCGAAAAAAGAATCGATCGCAAATAGAGACAACCAACTTCGTAGGAAACAAATTAAAGAACCAATAAGGCTTGAGACCGAGACTGGGACACCTGAAAGGGTTCATATTGAAGAACATGATTGATTTAATTAGGAAGGTAAGCGAACTGACTAAAAAAGAATCCACCAACAATGGATCTGGAGACAGAAGGGGGTCAGTTAGGAGAGACTCACTGAGAAAACATAGATAGGATGGCTTCAAGGAGGGGTCAGGTGGTTTGGGCGGAATAGTAGCCGTGACTGAAGATGAATAAGAGAATTAGAGTGAAAGAGGGGGAAGGGGAAAGGGGGAGGGGGAGGGGGAATTCTCTCTCTCTAGAGCCTCTCTCTTCATTCTAGCTGGGTTAGGTTTATGTATTCAATTTAGGAATTGGGGTGAAATTTAACTCTCACTATTTATGAATATATATTAATAAAATTTTAAGTGGTGCACCAGTTGAAAATGAAGTTAACACATTTTAAAAGAACTGATTATATCACTGTTAAAAAGAAAAAGATACACATCAGCCCAACTCAAGTAACCAAAATTTGTTGACTCTTATAATTTTTAAAATTAATTTTTTGACGTTCAGCTAAACTTACCAAAGGTTACCTTTTTGGTATAAAGAAGAGGACTACTTGCATTACATTAACTTCATCCTCTTCCCCTCCTCAAAAAAAATAGATTTTATGATTCTTTTTTTTTTTTTTTAAAAATGAAAGCAAAATTTCCCAACGGATGAGATTGGAGACAATGTTTAGGACGGGTTGGGTGGATAGCTTCCTGACACTGTGTAGGCATAGCTACAAACGCATTTGTGTGCCAATAACCATGCCCACCCATCAATCCAGCTATAGAGAGAGAGAGAGAGAGATGTATTAATAATAACCACAAGTGTCCTGCTAATTGGCACTGACTTGGAATGGAAGCGATGTAACAGATTAATTGAAGAAATAAAAAATACCGTCGTCCAACATCAACAACCACAAACTGCGTTACCAATGTTTCAACAAGTGAATCTTCAATTTCCTCTTCCAATTCCAATTTCACTTAAGCTTACCTTATGACATTCAACAATCAACACCATGATCCATTCTATTTTCTAAACAATGATTGTGAAGCTTTAGAATCCTGGATTGAATTGGGGCCACATTACCTACAATAATTGATTCCTCACCAATCTAGTCTTCTTCATACATGGTATGACATCTAGCGTTCTTTATGTTTATGTCCTTCACTATTTCATTTTCTCATAATCGTTGTAAAAAAAAAAAAAATCTCGTTTACTATTTGGTTTCCAAATTTGATATCGCAATATATCCTATGATGTCTATTTTTTTTGTTTTCTTCTCACATTGTTATGTTTACATGTATTTCCAAACAATCCAAGGTTTTTTTTTTCTTCTTGGAATGAGATCTTTAATATTATATGGATGTTGAGGATACATAGACAAACAAACCCCATATGAATGTTGCACTTACCCAGATAGGCTTAAGTATCCCAAATGCATGGCAAAAATTCAAGCAATCATAGTTTTAGTATATCATTGAGATGCACTATAACAAATTCTTCATGCCTACAACTTACTCATCAGTCATGATAAGGGATACATTCTGTCATCAATTATTTCAAACAAGTTAGTTGATTTAAATCATCTAACTTGTAACCCCTCCCGAATAATTATTTATAATTGTTTTGGAATTTTTTTTCTTTGTTTTTGGGATGAAGCGAAATTGTGTTAACTCTATTAACTATAGTATCAAAATAGTTAATTACAATTTCAGCATAATCCTAAATTATACTACTTTAGTAACAATTTTAATGAAAATACTCCAGTAAAACTTCTGAAAAATATACAATTTTGTTTTTGTTTGGTGGCGATACTAACATGTTCTGGCTCAATATGAGTACTAATTGGTGCGCTTTTATTATAATTGTTGGGTACACTTTTGTTGAAATGATTGACTCTGATTCTTCGTAAATTGGTAATTTAGTACCCCATTGTTGAAGTAAGTAATTATGATTCTCCATAACTAGTATTCAATGTTCCTAAAATGGAGACCCCTAAGAGGGTATTGCCAACTACTAGTATTAGAATAGCCAGGAACAACATACCACTACATCAATATCAATTTTTCTAGGTTTTCTAATTTGAGTAACAAATTCCCACAATTGCACTCTATCGGTGACTAGTCTATCACCATAATCAACAACAATGTAACAACCTCTTTCAATCTGCTTCGGTTTTTGAATGTTGATGCTGGTGCATTTGTATTGATTTCTTGTACACTTTTTTGAGTGACTCCGTGCTTTCTCCATGTTCATATAACTTCTAGTAGATATACATATGCTATTTGATAGCATGCTGACATTATTAGAAGTTGATGAATGTAAATGAACACATATTCTACATGGGACTGAATGTAAAACTAAGTAATATTGAATCATATGTCTTGGAAAATGATAGTGGATTGCTTACGACAACTTTAAATGTTTTCATCTGCTTCCAATTAGCGTTATTATTCTGACATAAGTATGAGAATTTAGTTTATGAAAGTTATTTTTTCTCCATAATTTATTTGATGTTATTCTTGGTTGTTGTAAAATCTGTCTTATTTAATGAAAAATTCCAAATATTTTGTTAATGATTTGCTTCAGGGAACACCTGTTAACATCATAGTAGGTTCTCATGTCTGGCTTGAGGACCCTGATGTTGCTTGGATTGATGGGATAGTCCTAAAAATATCTGGCCAGGAGGCTAACATCGAGACTTCAAATGGGAATAAGGTATATTGATGACTTTTAAGTATTATGGTATAATCCTTAAATCCTCTCTGAAAACCCCTTAAGAGGAGGCATACCATTGTGGACATTTTTTTCTCATCGTTCAGACTTCTAAACGTATGCAGGACAGGGGGGGGGGTTTCTGCTGGGTTTACTTTTAAAACTCTTTAAGGATTTTCACACATTTCATGAATAATAGTTGTAAAATCACATTCCCTTTACTTGATGCATCTCGTAAATTATTAAACTAATCTCCTAAGAGTGAACATCCACTTGCTCCAACTCCTTTAAGATTAATATCCAAGTTGTTCACAAGATGTTAAGCTTGGAAGAAAGCAATTTATGCAACCATTATTTAGAAATATACAGAATCACCCTAAAGTTGCATCGATACATTATAAAACCATGTTAAACACAATTTAGGCAATCCCGATGTATTTTAGTTTGAAAAGGAGTCGCCTCCCGACTTTTTTAAGGGAAGGAAGGCCAAGAAAAACCAAAAAAAAAAGAAAAGAAAGAAATACTCCACCTGCGAAATCAAGAAAATGGATTCGGGGGTAAGGTTACGAACTCGAAAGATAGGAACCTTTTGGGTTCACCTCTCACAAAAGGAAAGACTTTACTAAAAGTTACACAATAATTTTTTTTTTTTAATTGAACATGCAAAAAGGAGTGAAAGAATTACAACATACAGACTTTATTTACATAAGAAGGGAAACACAGAAAAAGCTTACATGATGCCTTTTTTTAAAGAAGTCTTGCCTAGCCTTAAATTAGCTCCTTTGATTGCTTAGAATCACCTCTTGAAGATGCCAAAGTAGTGCCAAAAGTATGGATGTAAAGGTTATGAAAGAAGGATGAAGAGTGGATGAAGAAGAGTTCTTTTTGTGGTGTTTTTGGGTGGTATATAAAGGTAGGCTTTTTGTTGAGTTTTTAGGGATTTATATAAGGATAATGGAGGGTAAGATAGGAATGGAGATTGGAGATTTAAGGGAGTAGAAAAATGAGGATTATGATAGTTGGAGTATTGCAGGGATTAGAGATGAAGATGATAGAATGGAGATTAGAAAGATTATGAAAGAGTGAGAAGGGGAATGGATGAATTTGTGAGTGAAGGAGTGAGTTTGGCTTCGAATTTGGGGTGGTATTTATAGGCGAAGGGGAGGCTTCAAGAGGGATGTATGTGCATGCATTTTATAGCCATTGGAGTCATCAAATTCATGGCCGATCGACATTAAGGGGTAAGAACCATGAATTTGTTGGTCAAGAATGGTGTGAATGATGAACCTTGGGTGTGAACATCTTAAAGGTCGATCGACCTTAAGGCAGGGGGGAGATGTATTTGACTTCGTCCATGTATTCTTGGACGGTGGAGGTGTGAACAATGTGTTAATCCCTCCATTTACACTTGGACAGTACAATGTGAACGGGTTGAAGTTTGATGCACCTTTTGGCTTAAAATCCATGGATAATAATGCTTACATGAAGGCTTGAACTTGGGACCTCTTGTAGCTTCTTTGCATGTTACTTCTACGTAGCTCATACATGACATGCATGGCTAGGGTTTAACATTTTTCTTACATAAAATTTGTGCATGCAATGTCCATGTAAACTAGTGCATGTAGAGTGCATGCATGCAAGTTCTTTGGCTTTGGCTCCTCTTTATTTACCTATTTTTAACTAAAATACATAAAAAAGAATAATAAAAAATTGCATTAAAAGTGTACAAAACCTATGCTAAAATCTAGTGTCTACAACCATGAAGGTCCAAAGCCAATTGATGTTCCTGGATGAAAGCCAAGGAACCTGGCGCTTACGATGCAAGCTATCTCTACTTGTTCCATGTGCCATTAATGTACATGTAACGTTAGGCCTTCTTTATCACATGTCTAATATTATTGTCTTAAATGATTTTAGCTGGGTTCCTAGTGTTTGTTGAATTCTTTGAAAGAAGACAAGAAGACGTGTATCTCTTTACATGCATGCATGCGAAAGATACTACATATGAAGAGTGTCAAAGGTTTTATAATTTACACTATTGCATCTAAACATTGATATTTCTTCTGAGACTAGCAGGCATGTCATTACTACCTTTTGTGTCCTGCATCAGTAAAGTCATAGCATTATGTTTATATTGCTTAGATAATAAAGGTATGAAACACCATAAGCAATCTATAGTGGAATAACTTAATGTTGGGAGCTATTATATGAAAGAACTTATATAAATTTTTTTGGTTAAAATTTGGTTGCTATATAGATTGTTGTGAGACTATCAAAATTGTATCCCAAAGATACGGAAGCTCCTCCTGCTGGGGTCGATGACATGACCAAGTTATCTTATTTGCATGAGCCAGGTGTTCTGCAGAACTTGAGAACAAGATATGAGCTCAATGAAATATATGTAAGTTATGTTACATTAAAAAGTAGTTGCCTCTCCCCAAACCCAACACACTAAATACACACATAGACACAGGCAGCGACAATAAGCATAATACATGGGAAAAGGATTATGACAATTGATGAATACTACCAACATTAATTAAGGAATCAACTAGTCAAAATATGCCAAACTTATCCAATTTAGATTCACCTCGATGTGTTTTTTAATACGACAGACTTATACTGGAAACATACTCATTGCCATCAATCCATTTCAAAGACTGCCTCATCTGTATGATGCTCACATGATGCAACAATATAAGGGAGCGCGCTTGGGGGACCTAAGTCCTCATGTTTTTGCTCTTGCTGATTCTGCTTATCGGTAAGATTTCTTTTTGATCCATTGTTTTTCTTGTGCCATATGGCTAATACGGGTATAATTTATGGACAACAGAGCAATGGTAAATGAGGGGAAAAGCAATTCAATTCTTGTGAGCGGTGAAAGTGGAGCTGGTAAAATTGAAACAACAAAGATGCTTATGCAGTATCTTGGCTTCTTGGGTGGTCGCTCAGACACTGAGGGACGCACAGTTGAGCAACAAGTTCTCGAAGTATGATTGAAGTTTTAAAAGAAAATAAGTTCTTGCATTGAATGAAAAAATACATAAGATATGCATAGATAATAAATATATTGTTTTAATTTATTTTCTAATATCTTAAGTTCTTTATACTAATCAATTGTATTGTAGTCGAATCCAGTTCTCGAGGTGTTTGGGAATGCTAAGACTGTCAGAAATAATAATTCCAGGTTAAATAATCTTCGTCGTATGCTTTAAAATAATGTTGCATTTCTGTTTAATTTTCGGCTAGATTTACCATACTTACATGTCTAATTTTGGCATTTATAACTGCCAAAGGTCGTTATTGGTTATAATCACAAATCCAACATTGATAGCGATTTGTGCTTAACTTCATACTCAAAACTGATGCTTTAAAATTTATTACTATTTGCAGCCGCTTTGGTAAATTTGTCGAGATTCAGTTTGACAAGCATGGGAGAATATCTGGGGCAGCCATTAGAACATATCTTTTAGAACAATCTCGTGTTTGCCAAGTCAATGATCCTGAGCGCAATTATCATTGCTTTTACTTGCTTTGCGCAGCACCAAAGGAGGTATCATCCATTCCCTTACTATTCCTTGAAACATGTATGCATTTGTGTTATTTATCATGGTTAAGAGATGTTAGTTTAGTTACTTTCTTGGTTTCAGGATGTTGAAAGATATAAACTAGGAGATCCAAAAGCATTTCACTATCTAAATCAGTCAAAATGCTATCAGTTAACTGGTGTGAGTGACGCACATGACTATCTTGCCACTAGGAAGGCCATGGACGTTGTTGGAATAAGTAGCACAGAGCAGGTTTCGCATAATTACTTCGTGTTATGCATTAAGCTATTTAATATATTTCTATTGGAAAAAAGAAAAACTCTGCTACTCATGTGTTGAAGTAAAGGAAGGGTATAGAAGAAAAATAGGAATTGAAGGGCTGAACTTTACTTCATTTTTTGAACTAAAGAACATGGCATTCCAAATAGTACAAGATGAAAACAAACTCAGCTAATAAACACAACACGTTTGACTCAAGGTTGTTAAAATCGGGATCCTAACTTGAATCCATGGGGTAGTTATGATCGGAATTAACCCATGTAGTATGGTGGATTGTGTGTAAATAGTAGAATCGTATCGAGGATTTTGGATCAAAAAATCGTAGGATCGTAGATTAGGATCATGAATTTAATCACTATGCGTTTAAGATACGGATATAAGAGCCACTATTAATTTAGTGCCCAAAAATATGAAATATCAAAACTGAATTCAAGGACAAACTATTCTGAGTCATTGAATACTAGCTCGTAGTTAGAAAGATATCCAACTAATTTGGACAGCCATTCAACATTCTTTCTTGCATCAAAATCACATACTCTAAGTTTCCAAATCAAGGCAAGTTGCACATAACTACAGGCTCGACGATACATGCGCGATTTGAAATGGGATCCCAAAGATAATCGGTTACCTTTTCAAAGGCTGCCAATTCGCTCAGCAGGTTATTCATTGGACCATGAACAAATTCAGCGCCCCCACTCTAAAGAATCGTGTTTAACTCATAAGAGTAACTTGGTCAAACTATTAGGTTATTGTTCATCGGTACAACAAAATTGAAATGTTATTTCTCATTTTACACCAAGACTGAAATAAAATGATATATGATGTCAGTATGCTTTGTCTTGTTGTGATATTTGTTGCTTCCTACTATTAAACTGAAGGCGAGCTAGTAACCTTTACAACCAAACAACTTGACATGCTATTGAAGTTACAGCTACATACTCTGCTTGTAACGACAAAAGCGTTACTAATCTTACTTTGCAACAGTCCAAGAGATTGCCTCAAAACCCAAGATAAGATATGCCTTAATGTAGTCCTTCTATCATACGTACAACTTGCCCAATCATTGTCATAGTACCCTGACCCAATAGCAAATTTGATGTACTAGAGTACCACCATAGTTCCGGCAACATATTTTTAGAACACCCTCTTTGTAGCTCCAAAAGGTTGTTTAGTGAGATTATTCATTAATATAAATTAACACCGTTATAAAAAATGTTATATCTGGATGAGTTTGTCTCAAATAATTCAACCCACCGATTAAGCTCATGCAAATTTTTTCGTTCAATAGCCCTTTTACCATCTTGAAGTTATAGTTTCTTATTTCAGTTAATGGAGGTAATAACAATTTTGCAATTGAGCATCTGAAATGTGGAGAGAAGATCTGCTGCATACTTTTCTTGGGATAAAAATATTTTATCTTCTACTTGCTTTAGTTAAAGTCCATAGATGAAATGTCACAGACTCAAATCTATCATTTCAAACTCCTACATGCATGAACTGAATTCAGCAACATATATTTTAGAGGACCCTAAATAAATAATGTCATCCATGTTAAATACACACGATGCAAATTTCACATTATCACGCATTTTTAGTTACACTGTTGATTCATTTTCAATAGTTTCAAAACCATTTTTAGGACGCATGAATCCCTTCTATCGTACTATGTCCATGACACTAATTTAAGCCAGTAAAGAGCTTTTCAAAGCTTGTTAACCTTGTCTTTTTCGTCCTCGACAATAAACCCCTCAGGATGTGGTACATAGACCTCAACTTCTAAATTGCCATTTAGAAAACCAGGTTAACATCAAGTTGATAATTAGTTTATTTTAAGGTAGCAACAAAGACAACACTATTTCACTGTTTCAAAGTGCGCCACTGGTGAAGACGTTTCAGAAAAGTCAATATGTGGACGTTGTGTATACACCTTTGCCACAAGCATTGTTGTCTGCTTTATATGCTACCATATTCATGATATTGAACTCCCACTTGAGACCAGCAACAAATTTGTCTTCCGGTAAATCCACCATTTCCTATGTCTGATAATGTTCAATCACCTTTATTTTTTGTATTTCTTTTTCCCATTTTGATGCTTCTGTTAATTCAATATACCTTCTTGGCTGAGACACATAAGGTTCAAAACAATGTAAAGTATACAAATTTGTGGCTTATTTAGAGTTCAAATGTCTATTCCTTATTGATTTTCATAATGGTAGCTTCCTAACTGAACCCTCCTCATCACTGGATGAAAATGATCGTGTTAGGAAAAGTTTTTGGTGATCTTATTGGACGATTTGATAGCGAGCTTGCAAGTGAACTAGTAGGCAAACTTGTAAGTACATTTGTTGGCGAGAGTTAACTATTTGTTTGAAAATTATTCCATTTGAACACCTTGTTGGTCAAGCTTTGTACCCTAATGGCAACTTGTTTCCTCATCAAGTAATACATATGTCATGATTATCACTCTCCTACTTATAGGATCTTACAATTTAAAACGTTTTGACTTAGTGCTATAGCCAACAAAGATGCACTTTATAGACCTATCGTCTAACATGTTGCATAGTTGTAAGCAAACCATAGCATGTGCGGAGCATTGAAAACAACGCAAATGGCCTTTTGTTCACTTGTCACCATTCTAAGCTTCATATAACATTTGATTCAAGGTTGTGTTTTTCTTAAAGATATATTTAAAATGTTAGTTGACGTAGCAGGTACATTTGAAAAAAAAAACTTCTTTGAAAGACTCACCACACTCATCGACTCATCGTACTTCGGGCCATTTCAACCCCCATTTTTTGCTCTAGCGTGTGAGGGAAAGTTAAGTCCTACTAAATACCATTTTACTCACAAAAGATGTTAAGTTCAGAAAGAACCCTAAAAGAGGGGGGGGGGTTGAATAGGGTTAATGAAACTTTCTGCACTTATATTCACAAGGACATTACTGTAATAGATACAGATGAAAAATACTTCTTTATTGAATCAAAATTTAAGTATAAGAAGAGAAGAGGGGATCAGAATACTCGGCAGTACTAGGACTGTGAGGTCTTCAGAACTGCTTATAAAGACAGAAACTTCAAGTCAGTTTCTGGTGGCTAACCTCACTAATGATTTTAGTGATGTTACAACTCACTAAAGATTGAGGTACTCTTTCTTTAGCTACTCTCTTTGGATGACCTTTCCAGAAACACTTTTCCGATTACAAAAGTCACCACTAAACACACTAGTGGTCACACTCAGAATTTTTCTACCAAAAATTCCTACTCTTTGATCATACTTGCTTTGAATAGTTATCCTTCCAGAGAGGATAGGCAGAACTATTTATAGTTGGCGTTTCCCAGCTTCAACGACCTTGTCTTGACTTTCCTTGTTTGTTGATAGATTCCGATTCAACCTTGATTCTCTATCTTCATTTCTTTGGAAGTTGTGGTATTGCATTTTGATTTAAAATCTGCAAGGTTAAGTATAGAAGTCAGCAAGGAATATCTCAGATAATATGCCAATGTGATGATATGATATATTTTCTTATACTTCCCTAATTTGTCCTGAAACTTCACTCTTTCAATCAAAATCTGCTGGCGGTGCTCCTCTGTGTCTTGATGTCCTTAGAGCGAGTGTCGTGGAGGGCATCAGATGCTTTGCAATTGTTTCTACAATCTCCCCCTTTTTGTTTGAAAGACAAAATTTGCATACATGGCATATATATACAGATAGTAGCACAACATCTATCTATCTATCTATCTATCTATCTATCTATCTATCTATCTATCTATATATATATATATATATATATATATATATATATATATATATATATATATACAGATATTAGCACAACATATAATTTAAGAGCACCGAGAGAGATCCTGAACAAGTCTATCACAACATCAAGCAACACCTCAGAGATAGAACTCTCTTCCTAGTTATAAATACACAAAAGCAAACTATGTACGTAGATATACTATGCAATTAGGTTTTGTAATCATGGCGTTTGCCGCGTTTATTTGATATGTCTCACATTTTTAAAAAAAAAATTAAAATATATATATATGTATAAACCAGGCAATAAATAGTTCGTAGAGCATAGGCATAGATGACTTTGAGCTCATCCAAGTGCATCCAATGACCATTCAGTTGAGCCTTATAGCCTAGGGTTTCTAGCATGGTGAGGTTGATGGTGGGAATGGAGATTGGAATCTTGTCATCATAAGGGGGGACATGGAAAGCTTTGAAGACATGGTGGAGCATATTAAAATAAGGGAGAGGGCTGGTGTTACTGGATGTTGCTCGGACAATGTGTTGATGAATGACCTCACCCAGTCTTGGGTGGCAGTCACTTAGAATGTTGAGCAGAAAAGCAGTACAGGGCTCGTTGGTGGTCTCCTTTGAGGTCCTCCTAGGGAGGATGGTACGAACAACAATATAATAGAGACAACAGGCTTCAGAGTGAAGATTAGTGTATTGAGGGTATTTGATAGTAGTGGGGTTTCCAAATTTTGTAAGAAGTTCTTGCCTGGCATCAGTGGTGTTAGACAGAGTAGACTTGGAGGGATCAGGTGCCGGATTTAGGACTCGCTCGAGTGTGAGGGGGGTGAGATGAATATCTCTACCAAGGACGGTAGATTTGAAGGAGGGCTTGGACGAGTTAGTAGTGGTGTCCTTAACATAGACATAGAACTGGTATACGAGTTCAGCATAGCAAAATTTATCTCCTTGAAAGAAGATGTTATAGCCCATGTTAGAAAGAGCAGTAAGGAAGGAGAACTTGGTACCTTGAAGGTCGTCCAGATCGACCTCTTCACAATGCAGTAGAGGATGAGCTTTGAAGGACTCGAGACGCTTCTTCAAGAACTCCTAGGAGGAAGCGGAGACTGGTGAGGGGCGAGGAATGATGCCTAAATCCTCAGAAGAGGAGTTGGCGGAGGCGGTGTCTGGCGTTACAGGGGGCTTGCTTGAGCGCATCCGTTTCGCTACGCTGGAGGGAGCAGCAGGGCGAGATTGCCTTTTTGTCATGGTGGAGGAAGGAGAGTGAAGAAGAGATTTTCTGAAAGTGACAGTAGAGAGAGTGAAAGCGAAGGGAGAGAGAAGATTGCAGTACAGATTTCATTGTGGGGACCAAGTTAAATAGAAAGGGTGAAGGTTAAAGTGATGATGAGAGGTGGACAAGAAGTGTTACGGTGACAGTGAGTGTTTAAGGCCACAAAGAGAGGGAGAAAATGGAGGAGGGACAAAGGATAGTTGGACTTGATAGCTAATTATGGAAGTTGGTAAAAAAATAAAGAGATGGAGGAGGGAGTTTTGGAAATTTGAAAAGGAAAACGGATTTGAAAAGATTTTATTTTCAAAAAAATTTCAACGTATGAAATACATATGGAAGATGTTCAGATCATTGATACAACCAAGATTTCTGTAAAGTGAGTTGGAGTTCAATCAGATGAGGGCATAAGTTGACCAAAGGAGGTGTTAGGGAAACGTACATGAGAGATGAGGAACTTATGGGCGTCTCCCCCTTAGTCGGTGCACGGAGATGGTGAGGTTCTCCGAGATGAGAGATAGTATTCCCCCTCAACAGGTGTGAGGATCAGGCTTCAAGTTGAAGCATTCCAAGCTCACGTCGGATGAAGGTGAATTGTTCTTCAAGGAGAGGCTTGGTGAAGATATCAGCCAGTTGGAGATGAATGCGTACACATTCAAGGCTAATACGTCCCTTCTCCACATGATCATGGATGAAGTGATGACGGAATTTAATATGCTTGGTCTGTGAGTGTTGGACATGATTCTTGGGAATTTAAATGGTGCTCATATTGTCACATTTGATGGGAACATGTGAGCAGTGAAGACCGAGGTCCTCCAGTTGGTTAGTGATCCGCAGGAGTTGAGCACAACAAGCGCGTACGGAAACATACTCAACCTTAGCTGTGGATAGGGCAACAGAAGTTTGTTTCTTGGACTGCCAGGAGACTAGTGAGGCACCAAGCACTCGGCAGCCTCCAGATGTGCTTTTACGGTCAATTTTGTACCCAATAAAGTTAGCATCGATGTAGCCACAAAGATGTAAGTCTTGCTGTCTTGGGTACTAGAGTCCAAGGTCTTTGGGGCCTGCAAGGTATCTTAAGATCCTTTTGACAGCATAGAGGTGAGATTCCTATGGGGCGCTTTGAAAGCGCGTACATAAGCAGACACTAAACATTATATCAGGGCGACTTGCAGTAAGATAGAGCAGAGAGCCAATCATACCTCGATATAGTTTTTTCAGAGCTTGGTTTACCTGTGAGGTCTGAATCAAGCTTGAGGGTGGAGAACATCGGAGTGGTAGAGTGCTTCAAGTGCTCTAACTGATATTTGTTGAGGAGCTCAGAGACATATTTACTTTGATTTAAGAAGATTCCCTCATTTGACTGCTTGATTTGGAGCCCGAGAAAGAATGTTAATTCTCCTACGAGGCTCATTTCAAATTCTTCACTCATGAGGTGAGAGAACTCATAAATAAGAAAGGGATGAGAAGCACCAAAGATGATGTCATCGACGTATATCTGGGTGATGATGAATTCCCCATCTTTTTTGTCTTGGTGAACATGGGTTGGTTTATTTTCCTCTTGTGAATCCATTTTTGAGGAGGAGTTTGATGAGTCAGTCAAACTAAGCTCTTGGTGCCTGCTTCAGACAATAGAGGGCCTTATAAAGACGAAATACATGATTTGGGGCAGTGACATCCTTAAACCCAGGTGGTTGCTTGACGTGGACTTCCTCAACTAAGACACCATTGAGGAAGGCGCTTTTGACATCCATCTACTGGACTTTGATGTGCTTTGAAGATGCATAGGCAAGGAGAATCTTGATGGCCTCCAAACGAGCAACAGGGGCAAATGTCTCATCTTGGACGTGATTGTAGCCTTTCCTTGAAGACCACATCACCACCCTTTCATAGGGATTAAGTGGGTGTTCAGGAACAAACTACATGAAAATGGATCCAAGAAATAAAGCCAAATTAGTGGCAAAATAGGAACAATTCACCTGTTTCCTCTGTTGCTCGTTTGGAGGAAGTCTGGACAGTTTCATGGATCCAAGAAATAAAGCCAGATTAGTGGCAAATGTCACATCACCCCTCAATACCTTCTTCCTGATTGTAGCCTTTTGCCACTAATTTGGCTTTATTTGTTGGATCCATTTTCATGTAGTTTTTTCCTGAACACCCACTTAATCCCTATGAAAAGATGGTGATGTGGTCTTGGCACTAAGGTCCAGACTTTGCCTCGGTCAAATTGGTGTAACTCTTCTTGCATGGCATAGATCCAGCATGTATCCAGTAAGACCTCATTGTGATGTTTGGGCTCAACCTGCGAGATAAAAGCATGAAAAACACAAACGTTTCATAATGAGGACCTTGTGCAGATACCTGTGTTGATATATGAGAGAAGATTATCAGCATGTTGAGCTGGCTTGAACTTGTAGGTGACATCGAGCTCATTAGTGCAAGAAGTTGAGGGCACAAGAGGTAGTGAATGGGAGAACGTTTGATCCTCATCTGAAGGTGTCTGAGGTGGAGGTGAGGATATATGGTCCTCCTCTTGGGCATATGTGACAGGAGGTGGCCTTGGTGGAGGTTCATCGTCATCATCACTGGTAGTAGCAGGGAGGATGAATTGTCCCTCATTTTGAGGAGGTGGAGTGTGAGGACCATTGTCCTCATCAAAGATGACGTGGATACTTTCTTCTACCATCTTGGATGATTTTAAGTAGACTCTATAGGCTTTGCTAATGGCGGAGTATCCAACAAACGTTCCTTCTTCCCTACGAGGATCAAACTTACTGATGAAATTTTTGCCATTGTTGAGCACAAAGCACTTGCAGCCAAGGACCTTATGGTGAATGATATTTGGTGTCTTCCCTTTAAACAGTTCATAGACAGTCTTTTTCAATATGGATCTGATGGTGCACCTATTTAAGATGTAGTTGATTGCATTGATGATTTCGGCCCAAAGGAACTTGGGGAGGTTGTTTGCATTAATGATGGTCCTTGCCATGTCTTCCAGAGTCCTGTTCTTCCTTTCAACAACTCCGTTTTGTTGAGGGGTTCTTGGTGTAGAGAAGTTGTGAGTTATCCCCATTTCAGCAAAGAATGATCTGAACATGTCTTTATTGTCGAAATCCTTTCCATGATCAGTTCTTTTGGATTTGACTGAATCTCCTCTGAGGACCTTGAGCTACTTGTATAATTGTGAGAATTCCTCAAATGCATCTGTTTTGTTTTTTAAGGAAGAGAACCCACGTAAATCTAGAAAAATCATCTATAATGACAAGGATATATGAGCTACCTCTGAGACTTCTGTATGGGATGGGTCCATAGAGGTCCATATGTATGTGGTCAAGACATTTTATGGTGGTCACAGACTTGAGAGGTTTAGAAGAGGATTTGGTCTGTTTTCCTTGGATACATGCATCACATACCTTACCTTTCTCAAAGTTTTAAGATGCGATACCTATGACCAGATCTGACTTACGCAATTTATGCAGTGTTTTCATGCTAACATGACCTAAACGACAATGCCACAACTAGGCTTCCTCAGTTCCAGCCTTGAGGCAGGCGAGGTCCTCTGTTGGCTTACTTAAATATATAACATAGACATTATTCATGCGATGACCTTGCAATATGACTTGATGTGACTCAGAAGATACTACACATGCTTGCCTATCAAAACTGACCCTATTTCTTTTATCACAGAATTAAGAAATACTGCACAAGTTATATTCAAGACCTCCTATAAGATATACATTATCTAGAGAGTGATTGAGGTCCTTACCGACCTTCCCAATGCCTAGGATCTTGCCTTAGTTTTTGTCTCCAACGATTACCTTCCCTGTCTTGTTGGTTTCCTGTTCGCAGAACTTGGTTGGATCTCCAATCATATGTCGAGAACAGCCGTTGTCCAAATACCATAGGTCGCTGTGAGTTTTGAAGCAACACCTGAAGCAAAGGACATTATACCTTTCTTGGTTTCTGACAAACAAGAGGAGTCTTTAGGGGAGGTTTTTGGAACCCACATTCTGGTGATTCGAGAGGGTCTGGGAGAGTTGGAAGACTTAAGTGATAGACTTTGTGAGGTCTTTTGTTTATTTGTTGAGATATTTCTGTGATGATGTCTTTTGAGATGAGCTAGATTTGGGGTAAGGAGAAGAGGTCCTCTGTGTGAGTGATTAGGAGGACTTTTGGACTGACATTCTTTGAGGGGTGGAATATCAAGTCTGGAAGAATGGGTCCTTTTTTACAAAGATGAGATTTTGTGATGGCCTCATTTGACAATCGAGTGATGTCCTTACAGCAATCTCTGACTTCTACGGTCAACCTTACATTTTAAGCCACCAATTGACCATTTTTGGCATTTAGAATTTTTATAGTTCTGTTTAGGTGACTGGCATGTTTTGTGAGGTGGTTGACTCTCTCAATTAAGGCTCTAGAGTATTTCAAGAGATGAAGTAGTTTGTGGGTAAGATGCGTTTTAGGAAAAGTGAGAAGCTCGTTTAGTGTTACCTCGTCATGAGATGAGGTTGGATCCTGATCTTCACTTGAATTTCCCATTAGACATTGTTATCTCCTCCACTTCATTGTTGTTATCACTAGAGTCGTTGTCACTCCATGTTGCTAGCATTGCCTTACGATTTTGCCTCTTAGGCCTATTGCTTCTCTTATCCCTATTTCTTCTAGCGTGAGGGTCGTCCTGCACCAAGTGTTCTGAGCTGCCACAACCAAAATAGGTAAATGGTTCTGAATCTTATTTTATTGAAGATTTACTTTTCGGACTTTGTCTTTTGTTTTGGGCATCCTAGATATATCCTTGAAAGGTTGGATTTATATTGTAAAGTCTTTTGAATCCTTTTTCCAGCATTGCCATTGTGTTTTCCTCGTCATCCTCAATTTCACTGTCTGATTCTCGCACTGCCTTCAGGGCAATTCCTTTTTGTTATAAGGAATCCTGCAATTGGATCTCATGGGCCAGCAGTTTTCTAACTAGTTCCTCCAATTTGAGGGTCTTGAGGTTTTGTGCTTCCTCGATAGTTGTAACGTTTGGGCCCCACTTTCTTCTTGGTAAGCATTTAAGGACCTTTCTAACATGTTCCTCATTTGAGTAGGTTTCCCCTAGTGATTTGAGGTGGTTAGCAATGTTGCTGAACCTTTTGAACATCTCTTCAATGGTCTCATTCTCTTCCATTTTGAAGGCCTCATATTTCTGAACAAAGATGTCCACTTTGGTGTCTTTGACTTGACTTTTTCATTCATAGGCGGTTGTCAAGTAATCTCAGACCTGCTTTGGAGATTCACAGTTAGAAACACGTTCAAAATCATTTGAATTTAAACTGCAAAAGATTAAGTTTAGAGCACGAGTGTTCTTTTTCATTGGCTCCTTTTCTTCATCAGTCATTTCAGATATGTCCTTTGAGACATCTTCACTAGCACTATTCTTTTTCATGGGAGTAGTGTAATCTCCCTTAGTGATACAATCCAAAGATCTTCATCTTGATCTTTGAGGAAGACTTCCATTTGTGTTTTCCACATCTTGTAGTTTTCTCCGGTGAGTGGTGGTGGTCTTGTCCATGAGCGTCCTTGGGAAGTTTCACCGGTGCCTATTCCAGCCATGATCTTTTCCACAGAGTTGTTGAGATCTTGATACAGTAGACCTGCTTTGATACCAATTGAAAGAACCCTAGAAGGGGGGTGAATAGGGTTGATGAAACTTTCTGCTCGTAAATTCACAAGGACGTTAATGCAATAGATATAGATGAATAATAATTCTTTATTGAATCAAACTTTAAGTACATGGAGAGAAGAGGAGATCAGAATACTCGATAGTACTAGGACTATGAGGTCCTCAGAACTGCTTACAAAGGTAGAAACTTCAAGTCAAATTTTTGTGGCTAACCTCACCAACGATTTTGGTGATGTTACAACTCACTAAAGATTGAGGTACTCTTTCTTCTGCTACTCTCTTTGGATGACTTTTCCAGAAACACTTTTCCAATTACAAAACTCACCACTAAACACACTAATGGTTACACTTAGAATTTTTCTACCAAAAATTCCTACTCTTCGATGACACTTACTTGGAATCGTTATTCTTCTAGAGAGGATTGACAGAACTATTTATAGTGGCATTTCCCAACTTCAACGGCCTTGTCTTGACTTTCCTTATTTGTTGAAACTTTTCGATTTAGCCTTGATTCTCTATCTTCATTTCTTTGGAAGTTGTGGTCTTGCCTTTTGATTTAGAATCTGCAAGGGTAAGTATAGAAGTCCGCATGGAATACCTCAGAGAATATGCCTATGTGATGATATGATATATTTTTGGGAACTTCCCTAATTTGTCCTGAAATGTTTCTCTTTCAATCAAAATCTATTAGCGGTGCTCCTCTGTGTCTTGAGATCCTTAAAGCAAGGGTCGTGGAGGGCATCAGAGGCTTTGCAATTGTTTCTTCAAGTTCATTTAAGTGAATTCTCCACCTCTATCCCAATAAATGAATTTGAGGTAAGTTCATTTGAGGTGAATATTTGAATTTCTTGAAAAATTCAAATGTTTACTTTGTATTTCAAGAAAGAAACCAAACTCATGCAGCTGTAATCATTAATAAACGATTGAAAATGCAAACTTCCACTAGTGATTCAGTTGTCATTGGCCCGCACAAATCAGCATGTGCTAGCTCCCAATAGTGTGCGCTTCTCCAAGCTTTGCCTATAGAGAATGGTGGTTTGCATTACTTACCATTAACAAACCCCTCGTATGTAAATTATTCCTAGGCAACCCAAAGAAATAATTTTTTTGTGCCTAATAACTATAACCTTTCTATATTCAAATGACCAAATCTCAAATTAATGGGCTTGGCTAGAGCCCAAATTGACTTAAAGCTCGGGTCTTGGGCTGGAAATAGTATGGATGAACATTGGAAGTGAGCACAAACGAAAATTTTTGGGGAAACTTCAGGAACAACATAGGTATAAGTTAACATGCATTTTGGAAATAGTGTAGGTGGACAATTGGATATTGTAGCGTGACTCGATTGTTTTCGATCTTTTGCTCCTGTTTTGCTCAAATACATTAAATAGCCCTAGTTTATTGTTGTTACTTTTTTTTATTTAAGCCCTTCAGTGTTATGGTTTATGTATTCCATCAGTGTAATGGACAAAAGAGATTAGGGAAGAATATATTGTAATCCTTGATAGTGCATCGTTTGTGATTTTTTTCCTAAGCTCGAGTTTTTTCACGTTAAAAATCCTTTACGTTCAAAACCATATCGCCCTTTTAATTACCCCTATTCTTTTGAGCTGCTAGCACCCTAATTTCTAATAACTGGTATTGAAGTTGGGGTTAAGGGTCGCGATTGTTGCAGCTTTTAATTGGAAAGAATTATGCTTTTTGGAAAATGCAAATTGAGGATCTGGTGTATCAGAAGGGCTTGCATCAAGAGTTGTAAGATAAAAAGTCATATAAGATGGAGCATACTGATGTATAATGGGATCAAAGAGATCTCATTACACAACATTCTACAGGATCTTTAAACTTGAGGTTGGTTAGATTGATTCTTAAACGAATGAAAAGATGGAAATGGCGTGTAAATGAATGAATAATGGATGATGGACGAATGGATGGATGGGTGAACGAATGAATGGGGATGTATTCTGGTTGGTATGGAATAGAATGGAATGATAATGCAATGGAAATCAAAAGATTCAAAAGAATAGATTGAAACTTACAACAAGAATGAATCGTTTGATCGAATGATAAATGGCTTGGGATCTTCTAAGGAGATACGGATTCACCACTCCTAGAATCCTCCAACTCTTCCTATCACCAATCTAAGATAGCCAATCTTAGAATAGAAGAAGAGATTCAAAGAGACTCCTCTCAAGAAGACTCAAATTCTAACGCAAAGGTTAGAGAGAACAAAACAAAAGCTTTTGATTTGATTTGTGTATATTATGTGATATATAATATGAATTACAAGAGGCCTAAGGGGGTATTTATAGTAATCCTAAGCCCCCTTGGGCGTGTACTAATCAAGAAGTTAGGCCCTTGAGGCTTACATCATGCTCTACATTTATTACATCATAAATACATAAAGGACTTTCTAAAATACAACTCTAGAAAGAACTAGCTATATCTCCTTCAATACTTGTCCGTTTTCCAAGATTCAAAAACATTGGAAAGCTCTTTCAATGTACTCAAATCTGTCTTTGGATGACTTCCTCAATAGATGTATGGATCTAGAGGTATAGAGCAAAATATCGAACTGCACTTGATAAGGTCCTCTACTGTCGTGAGTGATGATTACTCAATAAAGGACTTTTATCTCCAAGAGTGATTTAAGCTCGTCAATGTCCTCATATTTATATATAAGAGTAACTCCTTGTAAGCTAGAATACCATCAAGGTCCTTCACGCTTTCTACTTTGAGCTTAATAAACCATCGTAGTTAAGGTTGCCTTAGATGTCATTTGTAGCTTCAAGCTGGATTAAGGTCCTCTTAGCTAACCTTGATGTATATAGTTGGGCGATTATACATCATTCTCCCCCGGTTGAAAAAGTTTGTCCTCAAACTTAGACAAAACTTCTTCTAAACCGTTACATAGCACTTCTTCTTCTAAGCTCATCCTTCTTCTTATAAGAGATCTTTCCAAAAGTATTGTACACGTCAACTTGCTTCTTCCTTTTGCGTTCCTTGAAGATATTACAAACTCTCTTTTTAAATGCTTTGAAATCATCATAGACCCCTTTGATGAACTTCCACTTTCTTCCAAGTTTTCTCATGAATAATCCAATGACATCATGGTGCTTCAAATCTTGTTTATTCATGGAGAATGTAGAAATCTCATATAACTTCTCAACTTCAAAGTATAGATTCACAAGCTTGTAACTCATGATGAAGACAATAGTAATATGACGTTCCATCTTTGAAGAATGACCTTCAACGATCATAATATCATCTTCATACAACTCCTTGATATATTCAAGCCCAAGTACTCTTGAATCAAACATATATCTTCTCGTTAGAAAACTTCCTTTAGTCAAAGAACTTGCTTCCTCCAAGTGACTTAGTTTTGATGAACGAATGAAGTACTTCATCTCAAAGCATAATGATGGCTTGATCTCCTTATCATATGAAACATACTCCAATACTTTGTAGGAATCACGAAGCTTAAGCATGAATCCTCCAAGATAATATTCCTTTTGCTCAAATACCCTCATGATAGTAACAAGTATGAATGCTAAGCCATAAGCATGTAGTTTCCTCTTTTCTCCACTTAGTATTTCACCAAAATAATTCTGGGTACAACTTCCTTGAGATAGGATTTCACCTTTCTCAACTCCATTTTTAATGAACAAATATGATGCAAGAATAGGGAATAAAAGAATATGATGATCTATAGCATCCTTTAAGAGACATAGTACCTCAATTATGGATGCAAGTATGGACCCTTCTTGAATAGTTCCTTTCTTCCTTTTGTCCAATTGAATTACTCCATTTGACGAGATATGTTGAGATAGCACAATCTTGGACGAGAGGTAAGGACATTTCTCCAAGTACTTCTCCGATTCTCCATGTGACTTCTCATGCTTCGATAAGGCTAACTCCAAAGGATTTACATACTCCTTTCTACTTCTACTACGTACAAAAATGTTATCAAAGTATACAAATACATTCTCTTTACATTGCAATGGTACATACTCTTTCAAAATATTTTGTATACTATGAAAATCAAGGACGTTGATGTAGCTATCCATGAATTGCGCTTGATCCTTTGCATAGGCCATTCGGTGATGAATCAAGGGATTCGGTGGCAGCCTTTGATGATACTTTTGTATGATGATACTCATAGGAGAGAAACGTTTCCAAAGAGATAAGAGAGAGTGGTCACTTGTCGATGGTGCTTGTCTTTCATCCAAATATTCACAAATGAGGACAAGTGACGGTAAAGGACATTGATCCTTTATAGGCTCACGATTTCCAACCTCCATTGGTGTAAGAATGACACTCCTTGGTTCTTCAAATTCATGATACTTATTCTCCATAAGTGCCATAAGAGTGCTTTGATCCTCCTTGAGCCGTGAGACAGAAGGTGGTAATAAGGACGCCTCTTGGAGCATGATACTCCTATCATACAACTTTGATTCTTCCAACAAAGTATAACAAGAATCCATAGAAGTAATATTACAATATAATGAAATTTTGTAAATCTTGTAAAAACAAAGACTTACTAAACTTCTTGGATCAAAATGAATGTCCTTGTCATGAAATGAATGACCGTGTGAATAGCTCTCCGTTTGTAATGTTTGGACCCTTGTTGTAGCGAGGCCAATATCATTGCCATGGTCCTTATCAACGCCAATGCTAGCGTCAAGGTCCTCATAGATGGCACTACTTTCTCCTTCTTGGATCAATGAACATACTTCTTCTTGGATGGTATAATGAGAGTAAGAAATAAGCTCTCTTTATTGTTGATCTTGCGGTACACTAGCCTCTTTCAAGACTCTACTTACAACAAGCAACTCTTCTCCATTTAATTCTTCTGCATACATCTTTTCTATTACAATATCCTCCTCTTTTTCTTCCTTGTGTACTTCATGACGCACGCTACATACCTCATTCATGCCAAGGTTATTACTCGTTTCATGAACATCCTCATGCTCGTCAAATACATCAAATACCACACTTTCAATTTCTGGTTGCATGCTTAATGATGTTTGACAATCAACCAAAGATACTTCTTTCTCCTTTGGACATGCACTTTTGACATGATCAAAAATTTGGCAACATAGACATGTACTTGGGACAATGGAAGTTGGGAGGTTTATAGGCTGTTTTGAGGAGCTTTGGATAGTAGGTGTGGGGAGGTTTAGGGGTTGTTTTGTGGAGTGATGGGCAATAGGTAATAGGGGCTGTTTTGGAGGCGTTTGGACGAGAGATTTAGGAGTGTTTTGGGACAGATTTGTAGGCTTTTGAACGAGAGGTTTGGGACGAGTTTGTGGCTTAGTTTGAAGGTCCTTGGCGGGGGATTGTTGGGATGGTTTGTGAGGTCTTTGTTGTATAAGGGTTTTATCCCAAGTTCTTTACTCTTTACTTGTATTTCAACATGAAGGGCTAAAGAACTTCACTCCTCCAAGTTTGTGTAAGATTGATATACAATAACACGCCGAATGTAATCATTAAGACCAAGAGAGTAACATACCAAAACTCGTGGATCATTCTCCTTAAGAGCATATTTCCATAGTTGCCGCCTGAATTCTATTGTATATTCAACCACGTCCTTACTCCCTTGCTCCATTCTTTCAAGTTTGTTGATGTAGTCTCCTTTGTAATTGAATGGCAAAAACTCTTCTTGAACATTATTTCCATTCTTCTTGCTGGAACGTTTACTCCATTCATAAGGTGTTTCATATTCAACCTTATAAGGATGTACCTCACGTGAATTTGCGCTTCTTGATCCCTTTTGAAGGATCCCAAGTTCTTCCATTTGTTTGGTGAGATCATGAATTTGTTGCTCCAAACGTTGTAAATCACTTTGTGAATTCATGCTAGATCTTTTGCAAGCCATAAAATATGAATCTTGATGAAGAAAGACTCAAACAAGACTCACGGTTTAATGGGGAAATGTAAGGGACGAAATGGGGGAATGTGTTTAGGCTAGGTTTGATGGGATTGTGTTTGGGTTAGAGGGTTGGTTTCTTGATGGGGTTTCTTGGTGGACGGTTTGGAGATTTGATGGGGGGATGGATGGCGTTTGTGTGGGCTGATTTTGTGGGATGAATGGTGATGGAAAGATGTTTAAAGATGGCACAAGAACCAATATCCTAAGCTCTGATACCAATTTTGATGTATAATGGGATTAAAGAGATTTCATTACACAACATTCTACAGGATCTTTAAACTTGGGGTTAGTTAGATTGATTCTTAAACGAATGAAAAGATGGAAATGACGTGTAAATGAATGAATAATGGATGATGGACGAATGGATGGATGGGTGAACGAATGAATGGGGATGTATTCTGGTTGGTATGGAATAGAATGGAATGATAATGCAATGGAAATCAAAAGATTCAAAAGAATAGATTGAAACTTACAACAAGAATGAATCGTTTGATCGAATGATAAATGGCTTGGGATCTTCTAAGGAGATACAGATTCACCACTCCTAGAATCCTCCAACTCTTCCTATCACCAATCTAAGATAGCCAATCTTAGAATAGAAGAAGAGATTCAAAGAGACTCCTCTCAAGAAGACTCAAATTCTAACGCAAAGGTTAGAGAGAACAAAACAAAAGCTTTTGATTTGATTTGTGTATATTATGTGATATATGATATGAATTACAAGAGGCCTAAGGGGGTATTTATAGTAATCCTAAGCCCCCTTGGACGTGTACTAATCAAGAAGTTAGGCCCTTGAGGCTTACATCATGCTCTACATTTATTACATCATAAATACATAAAGGACTTTCTAAAATACAACTCTAGAAAGAACTAGCTATATCTCCTTCAATACTTGTCCGTTTTCCAAGATTTAAACACCATTGGAAAGCTCTTTCAATGTACTCCAATCTGTCTTTGGATGACTTCCGCAAAAGACGTATGGATCTAGAGGTATATAGCAAAATATCGAACTGCACTTGATAAGGTCTTCTACTGTCGTGAGTGATGATTACTCAATAAAGGACTTTTATCTCCAAGAGTGATTTAAGCTCAATATATATATATATATATATATATATATATATATATATATATATATATATATATATATATATATATATATATATATATATATATATACATACAAGAGTAACTCCTTGTAAGCTAGAATACCATCAAGGTCCTTCACGCTTTCTACCTTGAGCTTAATAAACCATCGTAGTTAAGGTTGCCTTAGATGTCATTTGTAGCTTCAAGCTGGATTAAGGTCCTCTTAGCTAACCTTGATGTATATAGCTGGGCGATTATACATCACATACTGAGTGGGAACTTCTAGATCGTTAGCGTTAGGGACAGTAAGATTGAGGCTGGCATGGACCGCGGCTTTCAATGTGATGGATCAAAAAATTACGAAACACTTGTTTGGAGCCTTATCAAATATCTTGGAGAAGCCTTTTACTATCAATAAGGTGTTTGATGCATAGTTGAACTGAAAGTGCATGATCGAGTTTGATGATATGCATGATCGAGCCTTATCAAAAACTTGCTTGGAGCCTTATCAAATTTCTTGGAAAAGAGGAAGCCTGATGTAGACAAGACACATTTTGCAAGGACACAATGATTTTTTTTACTAATTTTCTTTGATTGAGATAGCGTGAGGTGCTTTTCTTGTTTTTGCTTTGTTATACTTTTTGAAGCCAAAAGCAACAACAGTCTAGCAATTATGTGGAGGGGATTTTGTCTTTTGATTGCTTCTTTTTTTTTTTGGACCTCTCATTTGGGCTGAAGGTGTATTGGTGCTTAAGGTACTTTGAACTCTTGAGGTAAATAAATTTGGTCTAATGGCCACAACTTATCGAAAAAATAGTGCTCGCTACTTTGTTACAAAGTACCACTTTTCCCAATACATACCAAGACATAACTTTTACAATACCATTTATTTACCAAAAAATTTTAGAAACCAAATAGATCATTTTCATTGGGATTGTCCTAACCCCAAGGATAGAAGAGCATACCATATCACCATGAGTTAAATTCCTTTTAGCATGATGTTGGTGATGGCTTAACCGTGCGTGTTAATGAACTAATTGAGTATTGAGTGACAAACGCAAGTTCTTCTTTTCAGCGTTCATCTAGTACGGATTCCTTTAGTAATTTTGTTAATGAAAGGTTTGGCAAGGTGAGACATCCAAACAAAAAAAAGTCTATAGTTGCAAGAAGACGGTGATGTGGACTTCAAAACATTCGATGGAGAAACTAAATGATGAAGGCCTCATAATCAGATTAGAGATTGACATTGGCAGATCATGACATGAGCTTTGGTTATTGTTAATAGTAGGAAGGTGGGAAATTATATTTTTCCATTGACATTCTAGCATGTTTTTTCATGCTCGGCAAAGACGTGTTCGTTCTTTAGAATTGAGACAAGAACTAGATCCTAGAAGGGTTTTGGTTGTTGCTCCCATAAGGGATGATTGAAGAAATGGTACACCACCTAAACTACATGTTAAATCGACATGGGCAACAAAAGGATTTGATTGGGTGTGTGCGCATCATCGGTAAAGGCTTGGTTTCCAAGTGGGAAATCGGTGAGTTTGTATGAAGCCTAAATTGAGTAAAGGCTTGAATCTTGAGTTAAAAGTACATTGATGGGAATTAGAAGCATGGAAAAAGGGTAGATTTTGGATAAACCTGAGAAATAGTGTAGGTAAAAGCTACCACGACCTGGTAGTGATCATGTCCTGGGTCCACAGGAGTCAGGAGTTAGTTATTGTGGTGCGACACAACGTTTCTAGGTCTTTTGCTCCTATTTTCATAATACGTTAACTTACCCTAATTTTATGTTGTTTCCTTTATTATTTAAGCCCCTGGATGTTGCGCTTATGTATTCTATCTTTGTAAAAATAAAACACATTGTGATCCTCAATAGTGCATCTTTTGTGATTTTATTCCCAGTTTATAGTTTTCCACATGAAAACTCTTTGTGTTGAAAACTCCCTTCCCTTCTTTGTTTCCCTTATTTTTTTTTGTTTTTGTTTTGAGTTGCTAACTCCTTGATCCAACACAAATGCCATAAATGATCTACTCCACTAATTAAGGAACAGCTCCCACATTTTGTATACGCATGAAAGGAGGATATTATAGTTTTAGTCATTTGGATACCAAATAATCATATCTAGTCTTTTATTATGAATTGTACAAGCACCATGATAAAAGAAAGCAGAAAATCTACACCCAAATAGTCGGCTGACACTTAAAGATTGTGTACAAGTTAAGGGACATAATGCACATTTTGAATATTTGTAGTACTACCACTGGAAGTATGGTTAGCAACTGTACTTAGGCCTTCAATTTTGAGTGTTGTGCCATTCATAATTTAAACTTCTGGTTTTATCGAATCATCAAGCTTTTTGAACGTCTTTGTGTCAGATATGCTTTTGGAACAACCACTATCAAAAGTCTAAGTCTCATTATATGTGGCTTCAATAGAACTTGAGTCATATATAAGTGATTATCCTCCAGTGATGTCACAATCAAATTGGCATGTTTTTGTTCATTCTTCTGTTTTGGCCAACGCTCATACTCCTTATGATCATATTTTTGCAATACAACACTACAGAGTAATCCTTCTAATGAATTGTCCTCATTTATGTTTATGATCATGACCACGACCATGATGGCTTCATCTGCCTTGGTGTTTAGGCGTTGAATATTCTGACCTATTTTTGTCAGTCTCACACTTCATCTAAAATTCTTTTCATTGCTTTTCCCCAAAGGATCTATTGTTTGACTCTTCTAATGTAGCAACAACAATGTCAAACACTAGTGTTTAACTCCTTAACAACGTACTAATAACAACTGTATCATTGAGCCTCTCACTATATCTTTTTTATATGTCTAACAATGTCAGTTAGTCTACATAGGTATGTTGGCATAGATTCTTTTGCTTTCATGGCCAATGTTCCAAACTCACTTCTCATTGTTTGCAATTTAATAGTAACTGCCATTTTCTCACTTTAATATTGATATGGAATGTCTACCATGCTTCACGAGCACTTGTCGCCACAACAATTCGGGGAGACATTTTATTATCTAGTGATGATTGGATAAAAATAAAGTCTGTGACATCCTTCTTTTGAGTCTCCCTCAACAGTTGGTTTGATTGAGGTAGTGTCGAATATGGCTTTGTGCTACTATTTCCCACCAAATCATATATTTTTTGGGAGTTGACCATGGTTTTTATTTTTAGGCTTCAAAGGTCGTGTTTTTTTCACCCTTCAACATATGTAGTTGAGGTTGAGAGGAAGACTTTACGTTGCTGGTAACAATGGCTATCTCAACCTTTTTGGTGGTCTCGATTCCTTGGACTCTCTTTTAACTCTTATTTTACCTTAGTGATGAACAAGTCGCACATTGTTTCTTTTTTTGAGCAGGGACTGCACATGTCTTTTCATACTCAAAAGATGGCTTTGATACCAAAACTTTTTAGACGAGGCGAAAAAAATTAATGAAAAGAATTGAAGCTTTCATCCATCTTTATGAACATTAAGACGATGACATTATAAATAGTATTATATGAAAAGAAACTTAGCTAACAAAAAGCAACTGACAAAGATGGTTACAAGATCCACAAACAACTCAATGCCAAAAATAGGAAATATCAAAACTGAATTTAAGAAGCAACTACTATGACTGTTAGCTAACGATTAGTCTTACATCTTTTGGAGAATTATTCAACATTGCGATCTTACTTCCATTCATTTTTACTTATGTAGGATGCAATTATTCGTGTTGTTGCTGCAATTCTTCACCTGGGAAATATTGATTTTGCAAAAGGCAAAGAGGTAGATTCATCAATTTTGAAAGACGACAAGTCAAAGTTCCATCTGAAAACAGTTTCAGAACTTCTCATGTATGATATGTATCATCAATTCACCAATCCATGTTTAAACTTGGACAAACTAGTAACAATCTAATCTTAACTGACCTAGGTGTGATGCTCAGGCCTTGGAAGATGCATTGTTAAAACGTGTCATGGTTACGCCTGAAGAAGTTATAAAGAGAAGCCTCAATCCTCTTAATGCTGCAGTTAGCAGGGATGGTCTAGCCAAAACTCTTTATTCTCGGCTCTTTGACTGGTAAGATACTAGCATTGATGTCAATGCTATTGGTATACATACATACATACATACATACATACATACATACATACATACATACATACATACATACATACATACATACATACATACATACATACATACATACATACATACATACATACATATATATATATATATATATATATATATATATATATATATATATATACATACATACATACATACATACATACATACATACATACATACATACATACATACATACATACATACATACATACATACATACATACATACATACATACATACATACATACATACATACATACATACATACATACATATATATAGATATATATATATATATATATATATATATATATATATATATATATATATTCAAGTTCCTATGTTGGATGTCAAGGCTCAAGTGAAGTATTTATGTCTTCCATTTGCAGGTTGGTGGACAAAATTATCCATTGGACAAGATCCAAACTCGAAATGTCTTATTTGTGTCCTTGATATTTATGGTTTTGAGAGTTTTAAGCATAACAGGTAATCATTTACAAAATAGATGAAGAGCCTAATGGATTTAACTTATGATTGAAGATGTTGAATGTTGGAATTCTATATTATTTGCATAAGAGCTTTTATGTGTTGGGTTTGACTGGACAATGTAGCTACATTGAATCCTTGTAATCCATATAACGTCTTCATCTATTATTTACCATTTTACTAATATGGTCATGAAAATTATTGTTAAGCCTAGTTGATCACAAGGGTCTGGCCAAGTTAGGGTTAGGAGAGGTAGCACGTTAGTGAGTTTGGGTTAAGGTTATGATTTGGCATTACGTTGTTTTGCATGTCGCATTTGACATTTTTTTTTTAAAACTCAACAATAGAAACAATGAATGTGCATGGGAAAATAAAAATAGAGTAATGTATTGATTTATAGAACTTAAGAGTAGAAGATTTGTTGTTGTAGTATATTTTACTATAATTTAGATTTACTTTCTACGTTCACGAGGTTAATTAGAGTTCTCTTTTTTTCCTTTCCCTATAGATTGGTACTATAATTGGCATTTTCTTACTTTATTTATTCTCTGGTTTTGTTCTAAATACATTTTAAGTGTACATGTGGTCACCTTCAATTTTAAAGAAATGATGAAAATAGTTAATTTTGTCGACCACATTGTGCAGTTTTGAGCAGTTCTGTATTAATTTCACAAATGAAAAGCTACAACAACATTTCAACCAAGTAAGCATTATTAATACTGATAATCTTAATCTTTTTTTCAAATTTTTTTTAAAGCTAATTGCATGTTATGGGTACCTCCAGCATGTCTTCAATATGGAACAAGAGGAATACACAAAAGAGCAGATTGATTGGAGCTACATTGAGTTTGTTGACAATCAGGATGTGTTGGATCTTATAGAAAAGGTTAATCACACTTCTTGCTTATCTTTCAGCATGTTATGTAGTTTACCATGTGATTAATATGATAAAACTGTTTAGAACCTGCAATGTGATGAAGCAAGAGTGATGTTTCACTGTAGTCGGGATCTGACAATTGTGGATTTTTAAGTGGTGAAAATCTCGAGTCTAGTTTCCTTACGTGTTTTCCTTAGTTCTAACTCGTTGTTGTCTAGATTTTAATATTTAACTCTTTTTAAATTTCTTAGTTCTTTAGTTTAGTCTAAATCATATGTTTAGATAGCTAGGCTTTTGTGTATTAGTGTAAAAATGTTGAAAGACCCTAACTCTCTATAGATTTATTCATACAATCCACAAAAATTCAAAGGACAAAGAAGGAGAACTTTAGGTAGAATAAGCATCTTTATTGAATATAACTAGGATTATATCAGTGTTAAGTGCTTAAAACCTCAAGTATATACTAATCTAGCCACTAAATATAATTAAAGAGAATAAAACGGAACACATAAACATGAAAGTTAAGAGAGTAATAAGAGAAAGAGAGAAGATAATGATTATAGATGAAAAGTCTTCAAATTTCTTCAAAGATTCCACTAATCTCCACTAGTCAATCCTTAAACTCCAAAATCCCTTCCTAAAACACTACTATTTGAGAAAGAATAGAGAGAGAATGACACTAAATGTAGCCTCCAAGTGTCGATTCTGCCAAAATCTATACAAAAAAAGGTATATATATGTCAAAAAATGTGAATTGGCAAAAAAATCCTGAAAAACAGGGCAGCGTAGCCAAATCGAGAATTCCTTGAAAGAGGATTTTAAAATTTATGATTAGGGTAGTTGTTGTCATATTTCTACTATAATAATTTTACTTTTATGAAAATTTACATGTGGTTAATAGGGTTAATCAAGAATTCCTTGAAAGAGGATCTAGAGTTGTTTAAATTGTGTAATTTATCCAATTCAATGTGTCAATGCTTTTACCTGTATTGAATGATTCGTGTGATTGTGGATTTGTTAAGTGGTAAATGCCAAGTCGAGTTTCCCTACTTGTGTGTTTTCCTTGGTAATATGGCATTGCTTTCTTGCTTTTAATTGTTAGCTCTATGTGTGGTCGTGCAAGAGACTACACCAGGGGCCATGTTGGCTTTATCATGGCTTTATTTCTCCCCTTTGCATTGGTCTTGGGCCCAACTTTACTTTCTTCCTTCTTAGATGCTTTTCTTGACATTACTCACCATCCAACTCTTTCCCAATGTTAACTAAAATTCCTAAAAAGATTAAAAAGTAACTAACTAGTAGAAGAGAACAAGCAAAGTCTCATAAGATATTAAAAAACTAAAAGACATGATCAAAGATGGAAGAAAGACTGAGAAGAAAGAGCGGAAAGTTAGCAAAAGTAAGGTTTATCGTGAACATTTAAATTCTAATCATGTCATAGCTTGTAGTTGTACAATGTGCCATAGCTTGTAGTTGTATAATATGAACCATCAAGAATTCAACGCTACAAATTGAGATGAAATGGGGAGGCAATGTGCCATAGCTTGTAGTTGTATAATATGAACCATCAAGAATTCAACGCTACAAATTGAGATGAAATGGGGAAGCAATGTGCCATAGCTTGTAGTTGTATAATGTTATTAACAATGTTCTAAGGAGAAGAGTAATACTTGCATGCCTACATAGTAAACCTTTGGGTGCTAAGTTTAATTAACTTGTTGGATGTGACAATGAGAGGAAAAACATTGTGATTGTGAAATGTCAAGATATGTTTAGAAGTTGAGATTTCTAATGCGCGCGTGTTTTCAAAATATACGTTGTAGTGTTAGTGTTGGTTTTAGTGGTTGGCTAATGCGTGAAGCATAGCAGAATAAACTAATACCTTAGTTACTTCAAAATGTAGGGGCAGAAATAGGAATTCTGGACACACTTGATGAATTTGCAGCAATTAAGGTATATGACATGTAGTTCGGGGAAACGTAACATACTCTGTTAGTAAATATTTATGACAAGTGGACAAGTTCATTTGTTTATGTTCTATTTCTCAATGGAAGCAATAGTCCTTATTCTAATGGAGCATCTATAGCTTGATCAGTTTTAAAAACTGCACTCGTAAGCTAGATCAAGTTTCAGACTCCCGTGGTTGATTATTGAATGCATACTTTGACAAAGATGAAAAGTTCAAACTAAACTATGGTAATTATTTTATAGATTTTGTAGACATAGAACAACAATCTAGAAATATATATGTTTAAGAAAATGACTAATTAGTCTCCTAAATCCTAAGAACCAAAAAGTAATCTAAAGAGGGGACTCACATTCAACAATCTCCCAGTGACAAAAATGATATGTAGGTAACTTAACTAACCAAACATTTTCAAAGTTTAGTCAGAATTCACTTAATTATCCATCCTTAAATTTACCCAACTTAAATTTACATGTGCAAAGAACATGTTAGGAAAGCAAAATGTTGTTAAAGCATACTTGAAGCGAAAATAGATAACATATCAGATGCTTCAGATGTTGAAAACAATAATGCAAGAGTAACAAAAACAAAGAGAGACAAGATTTAACGTGGGAAACCCAAGATCCGGGCAAAAAAACCCACGAACAATAAAGACACGAACAAACTCCCTCTCATTGTCAGAGTACATCTACAAACCTCCACTCTTTCATGAAATCAATAGGAGAACTATAGATCTACCCTAGTAAACCAAATTACATGAGAAGAATACAACTCTCAAGACTCTCACACTACTAAAAAAGCGTCCTTCCACGCTTATAAGTGTGGCCAAGGACCCTTGCCATGGATGGATAAGCGTGGAAAGGGAATGCATGGGGAAACTTTCGCCACGCTTAATAGCAAAAAGAAATTCCCCACACTCATTAAGCGTGCATGAAGCAACTCTCCATTTACATGAGAAGAATACAAACCTCCACTCTTTCATGAAATCAATAGGAGAACTATAGATCTACCCTAGTAAACCAAATTACATGAGAAGAATACAACTCTCAAGACTCTCACACTACCTAAAATGCGCCCTTCTTCCACGCTTATAAGTGTGGTCGAGGACCCTTTGCCACGGATTGATAAGCGTGGAAAGGGATGCATTGGGAAAATTTCGCCACGCTTAATAGCAAAAAGAAATTCGCAACACTTATTAACCGTGCATGAATCAACTCTCCACTTACTACTATTTTTTCTTTTGAATGCAGATTCAAATGCCCGACTTCAGCGCATAAGAAAGGGTGACTAACCCAACGCTTACCTCTTGAGTATCAAAGATGATTTGATTCAAAATATCACTTGACTTTTTTTATCTTCTATTTTTACCTTTAACTAATAGACGGGTATATTAAAAAATTATAGTTATGACTTATAAAATATTCTTGAAATTAATCTAATACTATATATATGTACGTAAACACCACTTGACGTCTTGGTTTTTATCTTCTACTTTATCTTTAACTAATTGACGGACATAAATTATAATTATGATTTTTAAATATTTTTTATAGAAAAAGATATTCGAAAAATTATAATTAAAAAAATTAATAGCAGTCTACCAAGCTTATTATGTGTGGAAAGAAGGGTTTCATTTGGAATCAATAATCACCTCACTTAAGAAGCGTGTTAGAACTTTTATAACATGTTGCCACTCTTATAAGTGTGTTTATTGTCTTACCACTCTTAGTTTGCATGGAAGGATAAAGATGTAGAAAATTACACGCTTTTTTTACCCTCATTTAAATATGCATGGGTATACAAGCGTGGAAGCAAGCCCTTTTTCTTATTGTGTCACTCTGACAACTCTTCAAACCCTAGTGAATCCATCTGCTCGGATCTCTCCGTCTCCTTCCCCTCAAGGAAGGCACTTTAAGGAATCTTAGCCTTTTTGCCACAGTGCTCACCACTAGACACCCGGTGCTCTCCATACGAGACAATATAATACTTTCAGCAGCTTAGGAATATATAGGAAGACAAAACTTGGTCACTTTAATTAGATTTACCAAATCTAATATAATTTTGGAAACCTAATATAATAAGGTAACGTAAGTAATTTCCTAACACAATTAGGAAATAAATCATGTGGCCTACTTAGGAGGATTTAAGGAAACAATGTTCCTAATAAACTCCCCCTTGGACTAAAATCGACCGATGCTGAGAAGCGCCCACCTAATCCGCTTGAACAGTCATAATCTGTACTCTACATATTCATTTTACACCATATTGCCCTTGAACTTCTCTAACCATAAACCATGATCGTTGCTCGAACACCTAGGATATCACAACCAATTGCTTCCTTGAATTTGGTCAAACCCCCTCTGATATACTCCATCCGTTCCATATCAATTGTCGTCTTTGGAAATCGTGCCGTCATACATAAAAAATTTTGATCATAAATTTCTTAATTTATAAAATGATTTGTCACATAAATTTCAACCAATAGTTTCATTACGAAAATACTATTCAAAAAGTATATTATGGTAACTGTTAATAAAATATTATATGATAAATTATCTGTAACGCCCTGGAAATTCAATTATAAAATTCTAAATGTCAAACTAACGGTAACAGCGGAAGTCAAACTTTATTCGGGCGTTACTTCCGTGTCTCCGAAGAAACACAAGGCAAGATAGTACTTAACAACTATGTTAAACAAGGAAATACCAACATTTTTTCAACTCCAAACACACTTGTCTTTAACTTGAACCAACATAGAAAGAAAACTGAAACCACAATAGTTCAAACTTTAACCACACTAGTTTATTTAATAATCTCCTAAGACCGGCGCATCCTCACTTCTAATTCCCATCCCCTTAACCGAAATCAGTACCTGAAAACAAAACATTTGAAAACATGAGATGGAACTCAATAATGTCTACCCCTAACTGTCAAAACAGGTTACAAATTCATTTCAAACAATTTAGAGGAAGAGAAGAATAATTCAAACCATTTTACAAAGTAGTTTACACCCAACCCAAACACAACTTGATAATTCCAGTTTTTATTAAGCGGGCGGGGGTTTACAAACCTCCCTTCAACACGGAGTCACAGACTCCCATCTAATCAATACTTTCACAACTCATCACAACTTTTCTTTCAATTTCAATACACTGGATAGCCATCCAAAATTTACAACACATGCTCGCTTAACCCCGGGGAAGACCTTTTTTTTAGCACAAATCAGGGTTTTCCTGATCTCTTGATAACGTCCCTACAGGGATCCGCCCTGTCTCCGGGAACGCTACCCGAACCCGCATTTAGTCTCACTTGATTTATTAGTCCGGTCTAACACAACACTTTTCCAGTCTCAATCAACCAATCCCAAAAGACATCAAACAACCTCATAAAAATACTGTTCTTATTTAACCAAAAGTTAACAGAATTATAACACAACACTCAAAACAGACAGTCAGCTTCACATAAAGTTCCCCTCGAGATGCAATTTCCAAAACAACTTAAATACAATAAAAAAAATAAGTAAAGCGCAAAGGGAAAATAGGGCATAGACATTACCTGTTGATCGTTACTTCAAGTCAATAATCACACACTTGAGCTCACTACTCAAAACGTATCCAATCCGAACCTATAAAGAATAGGTTCTAAAAATTAACAACGACCTAACGAAGTTAGTACAACACTCCCCCCTAGCTTACCCATCCCTAATTTTATTAAAAGTGCAATTTATTAGGTGCTCCTAGAGCATGTGCTCCAGATTCTACAATTGTTCACCCATATGTATTAGGTTGTTCACTCTGATTATTATGATTGTTCACTCTGGTTCACATGATTGTTCACTCGCAAATATCTGGAGCACATGGTCCGGGTGCATCTAATATATATTGTATTAAAAGCACGAACAATACCCTACGTACAAGAATTGTACAATTAACCTTCTTATAGGCAAGCAGTAACTGGACAGCCCCCTACCTCCCTGTTGTTCGGTCTCTAACTTGACTTACGGACCTCATATGAATTTAAACTCTAACTTTCTGGAATCGTTGGAATGTCTACTAAAACTTTTATGTTGAACACCAGACCTAATTCAACCTTGAAGAGACCTAGAATTAGCAAAACATACAATCGGTCCAGTTCTGACCTGCCCCTGGTAAACGACACATAATCCGGGCTACACACCTCGAAACTTCAAACCGTAAAATTCCTATGAAAGCTAACATCTAGGCGTACTTCCAGTCCAAAAATCTTGATTAAAAACATACTACACAATTAATGGTACATGTTTAACTACGACACGTTAAAGTTGTCTCAAAACGGCTCGCTTTTTATTTTACTCTACCAAGTTCAACTATAAGTAATTGATCCAAGACTCCAACTTGACACATACACTTAACCAACATTAAAAGACCCCCCTAGCCTTTCACACACCAACAACACAAGGTTAAAAGCCTCCCTGCCTTACTATAACTAATTGACAACGTAATTATAACCTTATCGATTGAAGAAGAAGAAGAAAGAAAAGAAACATACATACATGTTGCTCCATTCCAACGTACACACCAAGACACTCTCTCCTGTTTTTATTTTGTTACTAGATTAATGATCCATTAATCCATATTAATAATACACTTAAGGCATATTAACACTCACCTAGTCAGTAAACTAACCCTAACATCAATTAGCCTTTGAAAGTGTATTTGAACCAACCAAGAATACGTAAAGACATCAACATTTTATGTGAAGCAAAAACAACTAGGTTAGAGTTAGATTCCATACTCTCGACAAGGAGGTTTGGTGGTCGTTGATGGCAGTCCCGACAAGCAACGGTAGCAGCCGGGGTGGTGGTGCAGGTGATCGGCGTCGGGTCGGGGTCACGTTGGGCCGGTTCCAATTGACAGTAACAGTGGTAATAGTTGAATGTGCGGTGATTACGGCGGAGGTTCCGTGGTGGTTTGCGGTGGTCTTGCTGGTGGCGTCCGGGCAAGAATGGCGGTGGTACCGGGGTTGTCGATGGTTGCTTTGATGGTGGTTGTTGGTGGAGGTTAAAGAAATGGAAGAAGAAGGATAACCATAAAATGATAGAATGGGAACAAAGGGGGTCGGTACTGGGGTTTCGGTTACTCGACTAAGGGTTACTGAGTTGAGGGGGATTAACCTTGAATTAGGGAGAGTTAAACTTGGTTTAGGGAGTTAAGTAATATTATTCTTACTACTAATAACAATGATAATACTATAATAACAATAATAATAATAATAATAATAATAATAATAATAATAATAATAATAATAATAATAATAATAATAATAATAATAATAATAATAATGGCAACACTAAACTATTAATACTACTACTACTACTGATAACCATAACAATATTAGTAATAATAATAGCAACAACTAGCAACTATAATATCACAATTTACCAATCTACCCCTTCTCCCATGCAACGTCCCCATGAACACAATGACTATTTTACCCTTGTTAGTCTCTCCGTGGTCCTACGAGCTCAAGTGTCAAAATAATATAATTACAGAAAATTTCACAGAGTAACGGAGTCAAACGTACGACGTAACGATAAACATATTAGAATTTTCGGGGTTCTACATCATTTCCCTCTTAAAAGAAGTTTCGTCCTCGAAACTTAAGCTAAGACTAACCAAAACTTAAGCTAAGACTGACCAAAACAACTTACTAAACTAACGGGGCAGCTACCCCAACTCAGGGTTTTATATCATTCTCCTCTTAAAAGGAGTCTCGTCCTCGAAATTCGACGTACCTTAGGCGTTAAAGAGTTGTGGGTACTTCGATCGCATCTCCTCGTCAGTCTCCCATGTGGCTTCTGTTGTGGCATGGTTTGCCCATCGCACCTTTACTAGAGGGACTGTCTTTCTTCGAAGTTGTTTCTCCATGCGGTCTAAAATTTCAATCGGTTGCTCCTCGTAGGTCAGATCTTCTCTTAGTTGCAGCGGTTCTGGCTCGATCACATGAGCAGGGTCAGGGACGTACTTTCGTAACTGCGACACATGGAACACGTTGTGCACTCTAGATAGGTCTCCTAGTTATTGCAACTTGTAAGCCACCTCTCCCCTATGCGCTCTAGAATAGGGTATGGTCCGATGTACCTTGGTGTCAGTTTTCCTGATTGACCAAATCTTGTGACTCCTTTGGTGGGTGAAACCCGCAGAAACACATGTTCCCCTACCTCAAATTCCAAAGGTCTCCGCCTCCGGTCAGCATAACTCTTTTGACGACTCTGAGCAGCCTTCATCCTATCTTGAATCGCCCTAATCATCTGAGTTGTAGCTTGAATTAAGTCGGGTCCAATTGTAAGCGCTTCATCAATGTCTTGCCAGCACAAGGGAGTCATGCATCATCTCCCATACAACGCCTCGAAAGGTGACATTCCAATGCTAGCATGGAAACTATTATTGTAAGAAAACTCGATTAAGATCAATTCATCATCCCACGAATCCTTAAAATCCAGAGCACATGCCCTTAGCATGTCCTCAAGGGTTTGGATAGTCCTTTCCGTTTGGCCATCCGTTGCTGGGTGGAACGCGGTGCTAAATTTGAGCTTCGTCCCAAAGGCTTCTTGTAACCTCTTCCAGAATCCAGACTGAAATCCGGTGTCTTTATCTGACACTATAGAGCTAGGAACTCCATGAAGTCGTACTATCTCACGCACATAAGCTTGTGCCAGCTGATCCAGCGTCCAAGTGTTGGCCATAGGGAGAAAATGGGCTGACTTGGTTAGTCGATCCACTATCACCCAGATACCATTATTCTTTCTTCTTATCCTGGGTAGACCCACCACGAAATCCATTGAAACTGAGTCCCATTTCCACTCTAGAATCTCTAGGGGTTGTAGTAACCCAGCGGGTCGTTGGTGCTCCGCCTTCACTCGCTGACAGGTGAGGCACTTGGCCACATACTCGGCTACTTCCTGTTTCATGTTGCTCCACCAAAACGTTTGTTTGAGATCCTTGTAGAGCTTGGTCCCTCCTGGGTGAACTGAGTATGGTGTGTTGTGCCCCTCATCCAAGATTTTTTGCTTCAACTCCTCTATGTTAGGCACACATAATCGGTTTTGGAATCTCAGTGTTCCATCCTTGTGAATCACAAATCCCGGTGCCATTCCTTGTTGTACATCTCCCTTGATTTTATCCAACTGCATATCCAATTCTTGGGCACACTTAATTTCTTCTAAAAGAGTGGGTTGTACTTCCATGGCATTCATTAACGCCCTCTTCCTTGGTGTCACCACATGAATCTCTAACCTTCGAAACTCCTCACACAACTCCCGTGGTAATGTCACCAAATGGTTTACCGTGGGGTATGGTCTTCTACTGAGAGCATCTGCCACCACGTTGGCCTTCCCTGGGTGGTACTGAAAATTTACATCATAATCTTTCAAAAATTCCAACCATCTGGTTTGACGAAGGTTTAGCTCCTTCTGCGTGAAAAGGTACTTCAGACTTTGTTGATTTGTAAACACTTCACAATGTACCCCATAGAGATAATGCCTCCAAATTTTGAGTGCGAAAACTACCGCTGCCAACTCTAAATCATGAGTGGGATAGTTCTTCTCATGTGTTTTCAACTGCCTTGAGGCATAAGCAATCACCTTCCCATCTTGCATTAACACACAACCCAACCCATTGTGGGAGGCATCGCTGTAGATAACAAAAGCCTCGTTATCACGAGGTATGGCTAAAATTGGTGCCGAAGTAAGCCTCTGCTTCAGCTCCTTGAAAGCTTGTTCACATTTTTCTGACCACGCGAATTTTACTGACTTCCTTTTCAGATTGGTCAAAGGATTTGCAATCTTCGAAAAGTCTTTGACAAATTTCCTATAGTAACCTGCCAATCCTAAGAAGCTCCTTACTTCGGTGGCATTCTTTGGAGTGGGCCAATTGGTAATGGCCTCCACCTTTTGAGGGTCAATAGCTACTCCCTCTTTAGACACCACATGCCCTAAGAACGCAACTCGTTCTAACCAGAATTCACACTTTTTGAATTTCGCATAGAGCTCATTTATTCGCAAGGTCTCTAATATCGCCCTTAAATGTTCAGCATGACTCTCTCGAGTCTCAGAGTACACCAGGATATCGTCTATGAACACCACTAAGAACTTGTCCAAGAAAGGTTCGAATACCCTGTTCATTAAATCCATGAAAACGGTTGGAGCGTTCGTAAGCCAAATGGCATCACTAGAAACTCGTAGTGTCCATACCTAGTTCTGAAGGCCGTTTTGGGGATGTCATCATCCCTTATTCTTAGCTGGTGGTAGCCCGACCTTAGATCTTTCTTCGAAAACACCGTCGCACCCCTCAACTGATCAAACAAGTCATCGATACGGGGCAAAGGGTAGCGGTTCTTGATTGTTATTTTGTTCAGCTCCCGGAAATCTATGCACAATCTCATGCTGCCATCCTTCTTTTTCACAAACAGTACTGGCGCTCCCCATAGAGATGTACTAGGGCGAATATACCCTTTCTCCAACAGCTTATCCAACTGAGTTCTCAGCTCCTTGAGTTCTGCGGGCGCCATGCGATAAGGTGCCTTAGAAATACGGGCTGCCCTGGGCTCTAAATCAATACAGAAATCAACCTCTCTCTTTGGGGGCATCCCTGGTATCTCCTCTGGGAAGACGTCGATGAACTCTTGCACCACCGGGATAGTCTCAATCGCCGGCTCTTCTGGTTTGGTGTCCACTACGTTGCATAAGTATCCCTTGTAGCCTTGCTCCATTAACTTTCTAACCTTAAGAGCGGAGACAATTCTCACACCTTGGAGATGTCTATCACTATAGTGAACTATTTTCCTCCCATCTAGTCCTATCAGAGTTACCTTCTGCTTGTGGCAGTTAAGTTCAGCCTTATACCTTGACAACCAATCCATCCCCAAAATGATATCAAATTCCATTAAATCAAATTGATACAAGTCAGCATTGAACTCTTGTTCTGCTATCACTATAGGACATTCCTTATATAATTCCCCACACCTAACTGAGGTCTCTGTAGGTAAGACTACTGACATGGAGCTGCTCTCCTTCGAGGGCATCATTTTGGTCTTTTCTACTACCCCTGGAGCAATAAATGAATGACTTGCACCAGAATCAAATAATACAGAAACATTACATAAGTAGAGAGAGAAAGTACCAGTCACAACGTCAGCCTCATTCTCCGCTACCTCTCTCCTCATCACATAGACTCGCCCTCCCGGGTTACGTGGTGCCTGGTTCTGTTGCCGAGGTGGGGGTGGGTTTTGAGCTCTCCCTTGGTTGGCCTGGTTTCCCCCAGGGCCACCTCGATTCTGCTGTTGAGGTCCAGAGTTCCCATTGTACCCTCCCCTGTTCTGATTACCTTGGGGTGGGATTCCTCTATTTCCAGTGCCCGCGTTGTTGAATCCCCCTTGTGGTGGGTGACGACATTACCTCACCTGATGTTGGTAGCTTCCGCACCTGTAGCAGCCGATTCTCATTGGCGTCCTACAGTCCTTTGCATAGTGCCCTGGTTTCCCACATGCCCTGCATGTTACAATATTCGGCGTTACTCGCCCTGAATTACCTTGCCAGTTGCTACGGCGTGGTCTCTTGTCTGGATAAAAGGGTACAGGATTGGAATGGGGAGGTTCTATCCTTTTGTTGACCTGCCTATTCGGGTGCACCTCATGGGTTTTAGTCACCCTCTCCAGGTTAGTGGCCACATCCAACATTTCCTGATAAGTTGTGAAGGTTCGCACCGCCATACTCTTCTTGTACTCAAAGTTTAACCCATCCTCAAATCGATTCATCTTCAAAGCCTCATCAGCTACATAGGCAGGTGCGAATCGAGACAACTCCATAAATTTTGATGCATATTGTAGCACACTCATTCTACCTTGCTTCAGTTCTAAAAACTCCTTCTCCTTTGCCTTCTGAAATGCCATAGGGTAAAAGCGGTTCTTTAACATTTCTTTAAACCGGTTCCAGTTGAACCCTGGTTCATGTTGACGCTCCTTAACACTCATCCACCATAGGTCAGCCTCTCCTTTTAGGTGGTAGCTGGCAAGACCAACCTTTCTCTCCTCAGGGCACGGTAGTGCCTCTAATATATTCTTGATGTCTCTAATCCATTCCTCAAGGATCTTAGGGTCGGACACCCCGGTGTAGGTTGGGGGGTTGAGGGTATTGAACTCTTGGAAAAGGGATAAATTATTGCCCCTCCCTTGCTCCCCTCTTTGTCCTGCCATCCTTTCAAAATGCTCGGTCTGACGAGCCATCATTTCTAACATCATCATATGGGTCATGTATGACGTAGTCGACCGAGGGTTCCCTCCATCGTTTGAGGATGACTCTGCTTGTGGTGCAGGTGTTGCTTGACCTGCCCTGGAGGCTGCTGCCTCGTATAGGTATGCGTAATGATGTCTGAGATCTGGCATGGTAGGGGGGAGTTCTCCATTAATCCTGCTAACTCCAGTTCTCTCATTTTAGTCGATCTTGGAGTCAAAACCGGTACAACCTTAAACAAAACTCTGCATGTTCCAATCCTAATTGTTGTTATAAAAGTTACTTACAAGATTGCAAGTTTAGAAATAATAGATATGCACAATCATGTACACATAACTGACCAAATAATCCACAAACAAGCATAATAAATACATTCACATTCTGTGGGTGTTCCCCACTCCAAACAACATGTCTACTGTATCGCAATTATTTCACACTTCATCATAATGGACAACACTTTTTAGAATTCTCATCTCATTCAATAAAAAGAAACTACACATTCCCAGTTCATACCCTCAATAGGGCTGTTACAAGAAAGGAAACACCACACATAAATACACTATAAGGTTATATGAAGAGAAACCATTTCATTACATCAATTATGCATGACCACAAGAGAATATATATAAAAGAAAACCTAAACTATGCGCCTACATCTCTTGCTCACCTCAGCTGCCTCCGGATCCCAACTCGGGTCGTCAGACTCATCTCCTGAGCCTTCATCAGACTCGGAGTCCCCAGACAGGTCTGACTCCTCATCAGGCTCAGGATCCTCTTTGGGATCCTCTTCCTCGTCAACATTCCCCCCACATCTCCCTCGGGTTCTTGATCCCCCTTGGGGTTAGGATCTTCCCCCGGGTTCTCCTCTGGGTTAGCCTCTAGGCCTTCCTCTTGATCCTCCTCCTCTGGTTCCTCTTCGGGTTCCTCTTCCTGATCCTGTTCCAGTGCAGGGTCCTCTGGTGGAGCTCCTGGGTCCTCATCCTCATCAGTCTCTGAGTCTGGAGGTGGGGGTGGGTTTTCTAGGTCCGTGTCGATGTCGATCACATTTGCCGGTGTCTGTTCATGCATCTAGTTTATAATATCGAACCCATCGACCCCCGCTGGGGCTCTCCCACACCAAAGACATACGGGGTGTTCCGGGAGCTCCGGATCTAGCGGATGAAGCGGTGGCAAAAGCTGGGAGACCCGGTATCTCCATCTCCGATCTCCAGCTAAGGTGAGTAGGAAAAGGCTCCCTAAGGCCTCCTCGTGCCTCAAACAAATGAACTGGATATCCATGTCCAGCTGGATCTCGACCTCCTCCCTCAATCGAATGAAGTAATCTTCTAGGCGTTCTTCGGGGTCTCTCCAAAAATATAGGTGAAAATCAGACTCATCGATCTCGTAGCTGTGTAGAAGCTGGAGATCCATCCTAGTAAAACAAAACCAAAGAATGAGTGCATATTTTGAACACATCAAGGCATACTATCACAAAATACCCCTTTTTCCCATTCCTACACTCAACACTCCGAACTTAGCTACTTAACTCCTAAGCTATACACTTAAAAGACTTTAGAAGGTATTAGGTCGAACCTAGAGCTCTGATACCATTCTGTAACGCCCTGGAAATTCAATTATAAAATTCTAACAGTCAAACTAACGGTAACAACGGAAGTCAAACTTTATTCGGGCGTTACTGTCGTGTCTCCGAAGAAACACAAGGCAAGATAGTACTTAACAACTATGTTAAACAAGGAAATACCAACATTTGTTCAACTCCAAACACACTTGTCTTTAACTTAAACCAACATAGAAAGAAAACTGAAACCACAATAGTTCAAACTTTAACCACACTAGTTTATTTAATAATCTCCTAAGACCGGCGCATCCTCACTTCTAATTCCCATCCCCTTCAACGAAATCAGTACCTGAAAACAAAATATTTAAAAACATGAGATGGAACTCAATAATGTCTACCCCTAATCACAAAGCAGTTACAAATTCATTTCAAACAATTTAGAGGAAGAGAAGAATAATTCAAACCATTTTACAAAGTAGTTTACACCCAACCCAAACACAACTTGATAATTCCAGTTTTTATTAAGCGAGCGGGGGTTTACAAACCTCCCTTAAACACGGAGTCACAGACTCCCATCAAATCAATACTTTCACAACTCATCACAACTTTTCTTTCAATTTCAATACACTGGATGGTCATCCAAAATTTACAACACGTGCTCGCTTAACCCCGGGGAAGACCTTTTTTTCAAGCACAAACTATCAGGGTTTTCCTGATCTCTTGATAACGTTCCTACAGGGATCCGCCCTGTCTCCGGGAACGCTACCCGAACCCGCATTTAGTCTCACTTGATTTATTAGTCCGGTTTAACACAACACTTTTCCAGTCTCAATCAACCAATCCCAAAAGACATCAAACAACCTCATAAAAAGACTGTTCTTATTTAACCAAAAGTGAACAGAATTATAACACAACACTCAAAACAGACAGTCAGCTTCACATAAAGTTCCCCTCGGGATGCAATTTCCAAAACAATTTAAATACAATAACAAAAAATAAGTAAAGCGCAAAGGGAAAATAGGGCATAGACATTACCTGTTGATCGTTACTTCAAGTCAATAATCACACACTTGAGCTCACTACTTGAAACGTATCCAATACGAACCTATAAAGAATAGGTTCTAAAATTTAACAACGACCTAACGAAGTTAGTACAACACTCTCCCCTAGCTTACCCATCCCTAATTTTATTAAGAGCACGAACAATACCCTACGTACAAGAATTGTACAATTAACCTTCGTACAAGCAAGCAGTAACTGGACAGCCCCCTACCTTCCTGTTGTTCGGTCTCTAACTTGACTTACCGACCTTCGTATGAATTTAAACTCTAACTTTCTGGAATCGATGGAATCTCTACTAAAACGTTTATGTTGAACACCAGACCTAATTCAACCTTGAAGAGATCTAGAATTAGCAAAACATACAATCGGTCCAGTTCTGACCTGCCCCTGGTAATCGACACATAACCCGGGCAACACACCTCGAAACTTCGAACCGTAAAATTCCTACGAAAGCTAACATCTAGGGGTACTTCCAGTCCAAAAATCTCGATTAAAAACATACTACACAATTAATGGTACATATTTAACTACGACACGTTAAAGTTGTCTCAAAACGGCTCGCTTTTTATTTTACTCTACCAAGTTTAACTATAAGTAATTGATCCAAGACTCCAACTTGACACATACACTTAACCAACATTAAAAGACCCCCCCCTAGCCTTTCACACACCAACAACACAAGGTTAAAAGACTCCCTGCCTTACTATAACTAATTGACAACGTAATTATAACCTTATCGATTGAAGAAGAAGAAAGAAAAGAAACATACATGCATGTTGCTCCATTCCACGTACACACCAAGGCCCTCTCTCCTATTTTGATTTTGTTACTAGGTTAATGACCCATTAATCCATATTAATACTACACTTTAGGCATATTAACACTCACCTAGTCAGTAAACTAACCCTAACATCAATTAGCCTTTGAAAGTGTATTTGAACCAACCAACAATACGTAAAGACATCAACATTTTATGTAAAGCAAAAACGACTAGGTTAGAGTTAGATTCCATACTCTCAACAAGGAGGTTTGGTGGTCGTTGATGGCGGTCCCGACAAGCAACGGTAGCGGCCGGGGTGGTGGTACAGGTGATCGGCGTCGGGTCGGGATCACGTTGGGTCGGTTCCAATTGACAGTAACAGTGGTACTGGTTGAATGTGCAGTGATTATGGTGGAGGTTCCGTGGTGGTCTGCGGTGGTCTTGCTGGTGGCGTCCGGGAAAGATTGGCGGTAGTACCGGGGTTGTCGATGGTTGCTTTGATGGTGGTTGTTGGTGGAGGTTAAAGAAATGGAAGAAGAAGGATAACCATAAAATGATAGAATGGGAACAAAGGGGGTCGATACTGGGGTTTCGGTTACTCGACTAAGGGTTACTGAGTTAAGGGGGATTAACCTTGGATTAGGGAGAGTTAAACTTGGGTTAGGGAGTTAAGTAATATTATTCTTACTACTAATAATAATGATAATACTATAATAACAATAACAATAATAATAATAATAACAATAATAATAATAATAATAATGGCAACACTAAACTATTAATACTACTACTACTGATAACCATAACAATATTAGTAATAATAATAGCAGCAACTAGCAACTATAATATCGCAATTTACCAATCTACCCCTTCTCCCATGCAACGTCCCCATGAACACAATGACTATTTTACCCTTGTTAGTCTCTCCACGATCCTACGAGCTCAAGTGTCAAGATAATATAATCACAGAAAATTTCACAGAGTAACGGAGTCAAACGTACCACGTAACGATAAACATATTAGAATTTTCGGGGTTCTACATTATCAATCAAAAAGTGACATTGGTGAATGTGACACAATTTATATGGCACAGAGGGTGTACGTCGATAGATCATACTTGCAATGAAAATAATTAACATATCAAATGTTTCAGATATCGTGAACAATAACGCAAGAATAACATAAACAAAGGGAGACAAGATTTGACATGGAAACCCAAGTACATGGCAAAAAAAAACCTTGGAAGGCAAAAACATGAACAAACTCCATTATCAAGGTCAGAATACAATAATATATCTCCTTTCTTTCAAGAGCTCAATAGGAAAGTTGCAAATCTAACCCAGTAGACAAATTACATGAGAAGAATACAAATGTGAAGACTTTTCTCTTCAATACCTAGTGAATCCATATGTTAGCATCTCTCTCCTCCTCCTCCTAAAGAGAGGCTTTTTAAGGAATCCCCAATCTTTCTACCACGATGCTCTCTGCTAGACGCTCGATGATCTCCTCTTGAGACCATAGTTATTAAAATCCTGTTCACAGTCTTTATCTACGATCCTACGATTTTATGATCCAAAATCCTCAATGCAATTCTACTATCTACATTCCGAACCACGATCCTACATGGATTAATTCCGATCCTAACTACCTCATGAATCCGAGTTAGGATCCCAAGTCTAACAACCTTCCTCGAGACACACACACATAATACTTTCCAGACTTAAGAATATATAGGAAGACAAAACTTGACCACCACTACAAACAGATTTACCAAATTTAATATAATTTAGAAATCTAATATAATTTGTAACCTAATATAATAAGATAAACCTAAGTAATGTTTCGTCGGGAAAATATTTTCCTAATTTTATGATTTACCGTAAAAAAAAGATCGGGAACAATTTTCAAAGAAACTTATTTTCCACTAAAGGATGGAATTTGACTACCTTTGTTCAACATAGGAAAAATAATTTCCACCTTTGGTTGATGGATCAATTTTTCAAGGAAACTTTATAATTTGTGGACTTCTTACTTTTACTATCAAATCTAAATGAATTTTAATGGCGAAATTCAACTCCAATAAGTCAATTTGACTCAAAACTTTGTAAAATGAAAAATTGATTAAGAAAAGCTCAAATATAAATTATGAGCTTCAAATATTCTTATCTGATATCACATATCGCCACATGTATCGACATTAGTTATTGCTAATGAAATTTTAAAGAAAAATTTAAATTTTAATGGTTTCAAACAAAACTTTATGATATGGTAGGCTGAAGTAAAAAAAAAATTAAATATGAATTTTGAGCTCCAAACTTTTCATTTATAATAGGATTTTTGGACGTTAATATACTAAATTTTTAGGGTATTGGACAATAATACACTGAACTTTAACATTGGACAATAATACATTGCACTTTATGTTGGAGGAAAGGGAGTAAACGGTATATAAAACAATGGAAACTCGCTTGGATAACGCTAAGAGTCGTGGCCTAGTACTCACTTTCCTTAAGAACTATTTACCATATCGTAAATGTTCAAATGGATAAAACTTAGCGCTTGTAACACTCAAGAAATAGGTTCTCACTTGAATCACTCAAGTATAGTAAGGGTGTGATTAGCTTAGAAAGGTGTGTCTCAAATAGCTTGGAATGTCTTCTATTTATATAAGAGACTTCCAACCCTAATGACATCCTTTAGTCAAAGGACAATCAATGGCCTTAATGAGGGATTATATCCTTAATATGACCTCGACCAAGTCAAGTCATATAGTTGTTGGAAATCTTTGATAATCGTCTTTAAAGTTGATATCAAATACTAATTATACAAGATTATATAGCCGTTAGCATTAAAAACAGTTCTGGGTTCCAACACAGTCCGTGTTGGGTGCAACACGACCCATGTTGCTTCAACACGACCTGTGTTGAGCCCAGAACAGTTTTCTTTGTTCTCTAGAGACCAATACGACTCGTGTTGGTCTCAAACTCACCCGTGTTGATCATATTCTTGATGTTTCACTTATATATAATCCTTATACTTGTTACATATAATCCCTTAGGCTATATAATTAACTTGTACTCTTGAAATAATTCCAACAATCCGCCGCTATTTCAAGAGTATGTAAAACCCTTGAAATAACTTTACTTAAGGACCTTATACCCCCGCTATTTGAGATATACCCTAACTTGTAATCACCAGAGAAACCCATAAAACATATGCCTAATGAAAAGTAGATTGCTCTTTGAACTTTTCATTTAGTGTATATGAGCCAAAATTGAATCCAAATCACAAAGTAGACATGTCATTGAACTTTGGATTTATATTGACCAATTATACTCATAACACACATACATTTTAGATCTTGAGTGTAGATACTTAGACACTTTTATCTGGCCTTGTGTCCTTATCCTTCATAAGTGTTTCGGAGCTCATAGTTCCTTTATGCAGCCACACATAACACTTACACAGGTAAACTTTGTAATATACCACCCCTGTAATTTGGCTTTCTACAAAGTTTATTAAGAGTATTACTACTCATCCTTTTCTCATTACAGATTTCTAAGCATTACTTGACCTTGGGATAAAAACGATGCTTCCTACTCATTTAGACAACTCCGTACTCATTTGAACTTTAGAAATTGGTCGTATTCCAATTCGTAAAGTTGAGTCTTTGTTGTGATTAGTAGTTCTTTGAGCTACAACCCATCCTTTTTGAAGCACCTATTATCAAATCTTTAGTCAATCCTTTGGTTAGAGAATCGATTATATTTTCTTTTGATTTGACATAACTTAAAGTCACTACTCCATCCCTTATAAGTTGATGTACGTAAGCATGTCTTAAACCAATGTACCTTAACTTGCCATTGTAAACATGCTATATACAACATCAAGAGTAGACTTGCTATCGCAATGAATTGTGATAGGTGCCATTGGCTTATACCAAATAGGTATTTCCAATAATAAGTTCCTTAACCATTCCGCTTCCTTACGAGCAGCATATAATGTTACTAATTCTGAAGACATAGTGGAATTCGCTATATTAGCTTGTTTCTTAGATCCCCAAGAAACCACTCAACCTTCGAATAGGAACACCCATCGACCGGTAGAAGAGAAATCCCCTTTATTTTTCCAACTCGCATCCGAGTACCCTTCTAAAACTGAAGGTTCTCCCTTATAAGTGAGTTTATAACTTCTAGTGCCAGCTACATATCTTAATACTCTCCGAATTGCAAACCAATGCATATTACTCAGATTACTTGTAAACCTACTGAACATGCCAATTACATAAGGAATATTTGGCCTTGTACTTGTCATAGCATACATGAGACTTCCTATCAAACTTAGCATATTCAAGTTGATCAACCTGAGAACCCAAATTGTTCTCTAGTTTCTTATTTGAATCGTAAGGTGTCACTACTGGATATATCTTATCACCTCCAAACTTGTTCAACACTTTCTTAATGTAATGCTCTTGAGATAAACTTATTCCATCATTATTCCTAATGATTTTAATACCAAGAATCACATCCTCTTCACCCATGTCCTTCATAGAGAACTTTGAGGATAGAAATTCTTTGGTCTTATTTACTTGTTCCATGTCGGTCCCAAAGATCAACATGTCATCAATATATAGGCAAATAATCACCCATTTTTCCATTCTCAAACTTATAGCATATACACTTATCCGACTCATTGATCTTATATCCACTTGAAGCACTACTTCATCAAACTTTTGATGCCATTGCTTAGGTGCTTGCTTAAGTTCATATAAGGACCTCATAAGTTTACAAACTTTCTCTTCTTGACCTTAACAACAAAGCCTTTGAGTTGTTCCATATACACCTCTTCTTCTAGTTCTCCATTTAAGAATGCCATTTTGACATCCATTTGATGGATAACTAGCTTATGGATAGTAGCTAAAGCCAACAACATACGTATTGAGGCTATCCTAGCTACCGGTGCATATGTATCAAAGTAGTCAATACCATACTTTTGAGTAAAGCTCCTTACAACCAACCAAGCTTTGTACCTCTCAACGATACCATCCACTTTTGTTTTCCTTTTAAAGATCCATTTAGAGGTAATTGGTTTACTTCCCAAGGGAAGGTCAACCAATATCCAAACATTGTTTTCCATTATAGAATCAATCTCATCTTTTACCGCTTCTTTCCACAAAGAAGCATCATGAGATTGCATAGCTTCTTTAAAAGTTTTTGGTTCTTTATCTATGTTGTACATGCATAGGATCTCACTTTCAATTGAGTCCTTTGAACCTTCTACCAAATAAACATAGAAGTCCCAACCAAAATCCTATGGTTTCCTTGATCTTTTACTCCTTAATTCTATACTTTCATCTTCCTCATCATGAAACATCAAGATTCAAAAGATCATCTTATATGGATGTACCCTCATGATTTTCATCTTGAGGCTAAGTTAGAGGAACAATATCTTGACTTATATCTTTAGGTCTAGGAATTGAAGAGAACCTTGTCTCATCAAATATTGCATCTATTGATTCCATAACGGTATTCACCGATATGTACTCATTTGGCTCAACCACCAAAAACCTATAAGATTTGTTATCTTGAGCATATCCTATAAAGATGCACTCAATTCCTCTTTCACCTAAATTTCTTAGTTGAGGTTCCCGGACCCTTACAATGGCCCTACAACCCCAAATCTTAAAATACTTTAAATTTGGTTTCCTTTTGTTCCATAACTCATATGGGGTACTAGAATTCCCTTTGAATGGAACTCTATTTAATATATAACAAGCCGTTAACATGGCTTCATCCCAAAATCCATTACTTAAACCAGAGTTCGACAACATTGAATTCACCATTTCTTTTAAAGTTCTATTTTTTCTTTCTGCAACCCCATTTTGTTGTGGTGTATACGGGGCGGTTGTCTCATGGACAATCCTCGTTTCTTGAAAAAAATTTGGATCATAAAATTCTCCTCCCCTATCGGATCTTAAAGTCTTAATCAAGGTCTACATTGAAGTTCACTTCAAGTTTTGTAAACTTTAAAATTTTTAAGTGTTTCTCTTTAGAACTCAAAAGATAAACTTGGCAATATCTAGAATAATCATCAATGAAAGTCACATAATACTTCTTATCACCCATAGAAGGTGTACTATGAAAATCTCCTAAATACCAATGAATTAAATAAAGCAATTTAGAAGTTCTTTTTATGCTTGAGAATGAACTTTTAGTGATTTTATTAAGCATGCATGTCTTACACTTTTCTATGTCATCATTCAACTTAGGAATCAAATCAAGATTAGACATTTCCTTCAACTTTGTAAAGTTCACATGTCCTAATCTAGCATGCCACAGAAAAGACTTGTTCAAAGTAGACACATGCATATAAGCGAAAATCATGCCATCTTTCTTACTTTTCGCATTTAATTTAAACATCTCTCCATAAGCATATCCCTTCCCTACAAAAGTCCCTCCCTTGGAAAGTACATAGTTATCTCCATCCTAAACTTGCATAAAACTAAACTTGCTAAGAAGATAACCGGATACAAGATTCTTACAAACTTCCGGAGCTAGATACACATCATTCAAAAGAAAAGATTTACCGGAAGTGAAAACAAGTTCCATTTGCCCAATGCCTTCAACTTTAACCGGATGGTTGTTGCCTATGTAGAGTTTTACACCATCATCCGCCGGTTTGAGAGTCTTGAATAAACTCTTGTCAACACAAACATGCCTTGACGCACCCGAGTCTATGTACCAATCATTACAACCAATGGAAAACATGTTAATATGATCCTAATCATGGCTACAAAGGAATTGGGTTCCTTCACCTTACTCTTGCCCTTAGATGTATCTTTGTTCAAAAGACCATGCTTCTTTTTCCATTGGTAACACTCTCTCTTTGTGTGCCCCGGTTTGCCACATTCCCAACAAACTTGCTTAGGCTTTTGAATTCCCTTGCTAGATTTGTTTTGGCTCTTGTTCTTATTCTTGTTTCGATTATTCTCTTGCACCACATGGATCTTAGATTGCTCTTTGGAACCATCTTGTAGGCGTAACTCCTCTTCAATTCGAATATGGTTAGCCAAACTCTCAAGAGACATAGCCTCTTTTTGGTGCAAGAGTGTCCTTTTAGTCTCATTCCAAGAAGAAGGTAACTTGTCAATAATAGAGGATACGACTATAGATTCATCAATGTTCAAATTGTGTTGCTTGAACTTACTCAAAATACGTTGAGTCTCATGAAATTGATCTAGAATTTTCCTATTATCATCCATCTTAAATTTCATGAATTGACTAACAAGAAAATTCTTACTTGACGCATCTTCCGACATGTACTTATCTTCAAGCATCTCCCAAAGCTTCTTTGTCGTCTCCACATGTTGATAAACATCGAAGAGAGTGTCGCTCATCCCGTTAAGAATGCATCCTCTACAAATGTAGTCGTCATTCTCCATCTTTAGCCTTTGTCGAGTAGCCTCCGCATCTTCCTTCCCTTTATCTCCATCACTCGTGGAAATCTTGCCGATTGCGTCCCCTTTAGGAGACTCCTCCGTCGTCACCTTCTCGGTAGAAGTGTCTTGATTCACCTTGGAAGAAATCTCAATGTTAAGCACATAGGCCACATTGAGAGTCGTAAATAAAAAGTGCATCTTGCTTTGCAACCGCCGGAAATCCACTCCTTCAAAGCGTTCTAGCTTTTGGAAATTGCTAGACATATCACGAAGTGAGGCCATTACTAAACAGTTCTTAAGATTGTTGGAGGAAAGGGAGTAAACGGTATATAAAACAAAGGAAACTCGCTTGGATAACGCTAAGACTTGTGGCCTAGTACTCACTTTCCTTAAGAACTATTTACTATACCGTAAATGTTCATAGGGATAAAACTTAGCACTTGTAACACTCAAGAAAAATGTTCTCACTTGAATCACTCAAGTATAGCTGCAGTCTAGACAAGAATGACTTAGAAAGGTGTTTCTCAAATAGCTTGGAATATCTCCTATTAATAGGAGACTTCCAACCCTAATGACATCCTTTAGTCAAAGGACAATCAATAACCTTAATGAGGGGTGATATCCTTAATATGACCTTGACCAAGTCAAGTCATATAGTTGTTGGAAATCTTTGGTAATCGTCCTTGAAGTTGATATCAAATACTAATTATACAAGATTATATAGCTGTTAGCATTAAAAATAGTTATGGGTTTCAACACGGTCCGTGTTGGATGAACACGGTCCGTGTTAGGTGCAACACGACCCGTGTTGAGCCCAGAGTAGTTTTCTTTGTTCTTTGGAGACCAACAAGACTCGTGTTGGTCTCAGACTCACACGTGTTGATCATATTCTTGATGTTTCACTTATATATGATCCTTATACTTGTTACATATAATTCCTTAGGCTATATAATTAACTTATACTCTTGAAATAATTCCAACATTTTAGGGGGTGTTGGACAATAGTATACACAGAAAGATTCCGACGATGGCTAACTTGGTGGTGATCCTACGTGGCAGGTGGACCACATAGGATTACCACTAAGTCAGCCACCACCGGAATAGCTATGAATGCATTATTGTCCAAGGTCAAAGTTCAGTGTATTATTGTCCAATACCCCAAAAGTTCAGTATATTAGTGTCCAAAAACCCTAATATATATTGGCATTTATGCTGACATGTGACACTAAATCAGACTGAAACTTAAAAGCAAAATCCAATTTTAAGTATTAGACTTGAAACATTGTAATACGATAGAATTGATTATAAAAAGATTCAATATAAGTTTTGAGTTCCAAAAATTTTCATTTGGTAACATATGTCGCCACATATATCAATATTTTTTGCCTCTAAAATTAATTGAAACTTTAAAGCAAAATTCAATTTTAACGGCTCAAATCGAAGCTTAGCGTTATTATAGGATGGAGCAAAAGAAAATCAAATGTGAATTTTGAGCTTTGAGTATTTTTATTTGTAACATATATAGCTACTTATGTCGATATTTTTCTTCCAAAAAATTTGACTGAAACTTAAGGGCAAAATTCAATTTCCACGGTTCAGATCGAAATTTTATAATACAATAAGATATAATTAAGAAGATCAAATATGAATTTTAAATACTAAATAATTTAAATTGTAACATATATCAATATTTTTGTAGACACTTTTTGCTCTTAAAATTAATCAAAACTCACCTTTAAAGCAAGTTTAAATTTCAATAGTTTGGATCAAAGCTTTCTAAAATGATAGAGTAAATAAAAAAAGGTTCAAATATGAATCTTGAACTCCAAAGATTTTCATTTGATAAAGTATATCACACTTATAGAGCTTCAAATTATTTCATTAATAAACATGACACATACATGGTCGTTTCCAAGAAATGATTTTTCTCCTTCCAAACAAGTGAAATTTTAACATTGAAAGTTATTTTCCTTGGAAAACCATTTTCCATTACCCACTTGTTCATAACTCATTTTCCTTCTAACCAAAAACACTTTTAGTTAAAAATATTTTTCCTTCCAAACTTGAGAGGAAAGTTGTACGAAACTAAAATTGTCTAAATAGGAGGGATGATGGGAGAGGGAGAAAACAAATTGAGATCGAGCTTGGTTGATAAAAATGAACTTTTTATACTAAATTAGTCAGGAGAGAGACAACTTTTGTTTTCATTGTATTTTGCATGAATCAAATGGAGCCTTAAGCTTTCTTTCTCCTCCTACTAAATTAGTGAGGAGAGAGACAATTTTTTATACTAAGTTGTTTGCAAGAACAATGCTTTAGCCAGGGAAAAGGTAGCGTCAACGAATTAAGAGTTGAATATATATTCTTCCAATGAAACAGAGGGTCAAACTATAGACAATTCTATCAACTCACCGACACATATCGTAATTCCTTTGCTTAAGATGTGACCTTACTCAAACCTAAAATGAGACATCTTGGTTTTAAATTTTGGGTGTGTTTGGTTGGGATAAAAATCATTTTCTGGAAGATGATTTTTTTATTTTCCGGTGTTTGGTTACTGGAAAATGGAGAAAACCATTTTCCGAGAAAATGAATTTCCCTTGTCCCTTTGTAAATTTATTTCTTGATTCCAACCTAAGAAAAACCATTTTCTCCCTCTGTCCCCTACTCTCTCTTTCTCTCTCCAGCATATTCTCTCACGAACCGATTTGGATCTCTCTCTCTCTCTCTCTCTCTCCACCACTCTCTCTCACTCACATATTTTAATATATGTCTCCTGATTGTCAAAAATGTGAAAATCATTTTCCAGAAAAATCATTTTTCTATGTACCGAACACGAGAAAATATCAAATGAAAAATCATTTTCTAAGAAACATTTTCCAAAAAAAAAAAACAATTTTCCTTGAAAACAATTTTCCATTGCACCAAACACACTCTTTGTTTGGAATTTGGATTTGATCTAATGACTAAACCAAAATCAAATGTTCCAAATGTATGAAAAACTACTGAGGAATCTAATTGTAGCCTCAACTGTGGCTGGCATGACCTTAATCTCGAATGAAATTTTATTAACTGTAACATATGTTTTCATTGGCTTCTGATAATAGCTAACTTTTATGCAAACACTGCCAAGAAAATATGTTGTTCCTTATCTTTTCACATCTTTCTTGGCAACTTCTAAGCAGTTTATTAAGTCACTTTTGATTTTGCTAACCTTTAGTTAATTATATCTTTCTGGCAGAAACCGGGTGGGATAATAGCTCTTTTGGATGAGGCTTGGTAAGCAATTCTACAGTTACATGTGCATATATGTGACATCAATTGTCGCACATTTTCCTTGTGCTTGCTTATAGCCTGGAAGACATGTCCTGTTGTTGGTAGTTGTAGGCTTTCTTTTATGGACTCCATTTAACTGGTGGGTTTGTGTAATCTTGTCCATAGCATGTTCCCCAAGTCTACGAATGAGACATTTACTTCAAAGCTTTATCAGACGTACAAAAATCACAAGCGCCTTATCAAGCCAAAACTGTCACGTACAGATTTCATAATTTCTCATTATGCTGGCGAGGTATAACTCTATTATTATTTTGTACCTTTCTTTTGTTTGGTACACTACTAATCACATAAACCTTTGTAATTCTTTCAGGTTCTTTATCAGTCAGATCAATTTTTGGACAAGAACAAGGACTATGTGGTGCCTGAACATCAAGAATTGTTATCAGCTTCCAAATGCCCATTTGTAGTAGGCCTTTTCCCCCAGTTGCCTGAAGAAACAACAAAATCCTCAAACAAATCTGCCAAGTTTTCCTCTATTGCTTCTCGTTTTAAGGTAGTTCATTGATAAAACTAAATTATGTTCCTTTCTTATTCTTCCAGAAGGTTAGTAAGTGATTTTTATGATTCGTTGGTGTAGTTACAACTACAACAGCTGATGGAGACGCTAAACTCAACAGAACCTCACTACATACGGTGTATAAAGCCAAATAGTGTTTTAAAACCTTCTGTTTTCGAGAACGTGAACATCTTGCAGCAATTGCGTTGTGGTGTGAGTGCAATTAACTTTGTGTTGCACAGCTAGAGAGACTAACTTGTATAGGTGATTTCAAATTCTTTAGCAATGAATGAGCAGTCTATCTACTATATACTTTTGCAGGGGGTCCTAGAGGCAATCAGAATTAGTTGTACTGGATTCCCTACTCGTCGCCATTTCAATGAGTTCATAGATAGATTTGGAATCCTTGCCCCAGAGGTCTTACAGGGCAAGTGAGTCTTGTTTCTTTGCACATTAAAATGTGTCACTAAAACAAATTAGAGCTTCACGATTTTTTAAATTTTTATCTTGTGGAATATGCTTTTATTCTTCCCGTTTATTGCCTTTTATTCTTGTTTATTTGTTTCATTTTTCTTGATTCTAGTTCTCACTTATTGAATTCAATTCAGCTATGATGAGAAGGTTGTATGCAAAAAAATATTGGAGAAGAAGGGATTGAAGGGGTATCAGGTACTTTTATTTTCTTATACTTATTTCATAAACTAACAAAATAATTTCCAAGTATTCTAGGATTTCATGGCGTACGTAGTTGCAATGGAGTAATGCTGCTATTTATTGCATGAAATTAATGTGTTTTCTGGTGCTGCATGTAGCTCTCTACTTTGGCTCACATCATGCTTGTCATTTTCAATTTGTGATTATGCTGACATGACTACAATGTTTTCTGGGATCTTGTTAAGCTGTTGAACCTAGTATGCCAAACAGCTAGAACAAACGGTAGCTAATTGAGCTCCTTCTATCTGATAAGTTCCAAAGTGACCCTCTTAAAAGCTATACTTATTGAGATTTTTGTAAGAGTAATAAAATAGTTTGTCACTATCTTAGAGAGAACAAGAGACGAGAAAAGTAAAGAGTTTTTCCTCGTTAGATTTTCTAATAATTTCTTGACATTGTTTGAAGTGTTTTTCACTCTGTTTGGGAAATAGGCTTGTTAATTTGCTAGGGCCAATGCTAATGGTGATGGTTTTTCATTGTTTTGCTTCTTGCTTAGTTTTGGCCCACTTAGTTACCACCAGACAACCATTGTTGTCTGCTATGTTTTGTACGTCCTCTTTTTATGTTGTAGATGGCTTATTGCAGGTAGGCAAAACTAAGGTTTTCTTGAGAGCTGGTCAAATGGCTGAACTAGATGCCCGAAGAACTGAGGTCCTAAGTAGCGCAGCCAAAACTATCCAATGTCGTGCACGAACTCATTATGCTCATAAACGTTTCGTTGCATTACGTGGGGCTGCAGTTTGTTTACAGACTTCAATAAGACGTAAGATTTCTATGACCAAATATTGATCCTACTATCTATTGTATTTCTCTAATAAGGTTTCATGATTATTAGTGTGAAATAGTAGCTCTCCTATACAGGATTTGACAATATAAATCCTTCCATTTGTTAGATATCTATGACTTGTTCATTACTCATTCACCCCCCAAGACCCCCCTGCTTCATACCTCTGCCCTAATAGGGTTCATTAGGTGACATTTGTGTGTGCTTATGTTTGTGGGAAATAGTGGGTGCGGTTAGAGTTTTGGAGAAGTTGAATGACCTTCACCAGGTTGATAAACCTTCTCATATGTACAAATAATTCGTTACATTCGTACAAGTTGTCATGGCGTACTTATGTCTCGACCTCATTTGTTGTTTTAGAGAACCTTGCTTGCAAATTGTTTGAGAGAAGAAGAAAGGAGGCAGCGGCTATAAGAATACAAAAAAATGCACGTAAACTTGGAGCACGGAACAAGTACAACAAACTTCGCGTCTCAGTGCTAGTCTTGCAGATGAGTTTACGCTCATTGGGTGCTCGTAAAGAATTCTGGTTTAAAAGACAATGTAAAGCAGCAACTGCAATCCAGGTTCATTTTTTTTCTTGACTTTTATTAATTATTTGGAAAATTGGATTATAATAATCCCTACCTTTGGCAATTGCACAATAATAATCTCTATCCTTTTGTATCTCAGTAGCCCTAAAAAAAAATATTGTATTTTTTGGTATAAAATCAACCTTCATATTTTCATATTGAGATTTATTAAATTTTCTTATTTTTCTATTTTTTTCATTCTTATTCTCTGAAATGTTATGAATTGAAGTCTAGTTACTAAAAGAAATTAATTTTTTTTAGAATTCGAAAAATTATTATATTTTTAAGTAACAAAAAGGGGGTAATCATAAAAATATAAAATAATGTTGAAAATTTGGGGAAAATGTAAATTCACTAAAAATCGTTGAAAAGTTGTCCTAAGTTTAGGAGAAAATGCAAGTCAAAATTCATGATTTTGAGAGTATTCACTTGTTAGTGGTCCAACAAAATGCCTCATAGTTTCACTTTAAGGTTTTCAAAAATTTTAGATTTTTCTAATTTTTTTCCATTCTTGTCCCCAAGAGGGTTATGAAGTTTAGTTACTAAAATATATATTTTTTTTTAAGAATCCAACTAAGTGTATGATTTCTTAAGGAATAAAAGGGGAAAATAGAAATTAGAAAAAAAATTAAAAACTTTTGGACAAACATTGCAAAATCATTAAAAATCATGGGAAGTGTAGTGCTAAATTTTGGAGCAAAGGTAAGTCAAAATCCACAATATTTGGGGCATACACTCATTGGTGGTAAATACATTTCTATTTTTTTTTTTTGGGATCACTAATGTACAAAAAAAAGTAGAGATTGTCATTTTTCAATTGTAAAAAGTAGGATTTTTTTTTTACAAAGGAAAAAAAAGTAGGAATTATCAAATCCGATTTTCCTATTATTTCTATTAAGCTATTTCTTTGAAAATAGATTATACTCCCGCGAATTCCATGCCTCGGTACTCTGGGAACGAACTTTATGAGCATGTGGGTATCCTTTTATGAACATAAAAATATAAATTCATGAGCATACAATTTTCGTTCTTTAGCAACACACACACACACACACACACACTCACACACGAATATATATATATATATATATATATATATATATATATATATATATATTTGTAATTTGAGTTCTTAATTTATAAATCACGTAAATTTCTAAATTCACAACTTTCATTTTATGACCATGTGTGCACTTGTTAATTTTATGAGTATGCTCATAAATTTATACATGTGTGCTCATAAAATTTTACGTATATGCTCATATATAAAATATATCTCGGGAGGGCAAAGGCATTGTATTTTAGGGAGTATAAACTTAGTTCTACTCTTTCCTGAAGATTGTTCTTCTGACATGACCTTATACTTGGGATAGAGCCGGTGGCGTTGCCACAAAGATTCATCATACTACAAAAAGCTCAAGAAAGCAACTATAGTTGCACAGTGCAAATGGAGAGGAAGACTAGGAAGGAGAGAATTGAGGAAGCTCAAAACGGTGAGTTCTGCTCGGTGGTGTATGCTTCTTTTCCTTGCATAATAGTATTTTTTTCATGAATTAGGATTAGGATTTTGAAAGAAAAAGTCACAATTTATTTCATGAAGGTGAAGTACAATGAGGTCTCAAAAGAAAATTGAAAGAAAAAGTCATCAAATATTGTGGTATGTTATGCTCGGTGGTGTATGCTTGTTTTCATTGCATTCCTTAGCTAAACACGTATTAGGTATGCACCAATGTAATTCATAACCTTTGCGTTTACATTTGGAAAAAAAAATATACTTTGCTAAGTTAATAGTATTTTTTTTCTCTGATTATCGTTCACTGCTCAACAAAATGATGACGAATGAAGGGAGTGTGTGAATGACACCTACATCTTTGATTAACTGCCCCTCATGGTAGACCATCTGCTAATAAAGTAATAGGTGCAAATGGATTGTATTTGTCGCTCACGGGGAAATTTTCTTGTCAGTTGTTGGATAAGTTTTAGGCGAAACATGGTTCACACGTCCTTTACATATTTTCCAATGAGTTAAATTTTGCGATTATGTTACAAGATGAAAATTATTATTTTTCCTCTACATTAAGATGTCTTCATATTTTTTTCCAAACGATGGAAAAACAACTTTAACCTGCATGAGATTGTTGCTATTCTAAATTAGATTTCATTTGAAAGCATTTCCCGATGACAAACTTAGAGGGTCAACTTAATATGAAACAATAGTAGCTCATGGATATTGTTGATTAACAATCTTCCTAAGTTTTTCCAACAATAGCGCCCTCTCTACATTTTGCAGGCCGCAAGAGACACAGGGGCCCTTAAAGACGCAAAGGACAAGCTTGAAAAACACGTGGAGGAGCTTACATTGCGCTTACAGCAAGAAAAACGGTTGCGGGTAATATATATTTTACAATTTCACATTGTTGTTGTAGTCATATGATAAGTATCATATGATAATCTTCTTATAAATATCACTCTTATTATGAACCACTGTCGTCTCAAGCATGTTTTACTGACAAAGATGTGACGCATCTCATGTAGGCTGATTTAGAGGAAGCGAAAACACAAGAAATGACTAAGTTGCAAAGATCTATGCAAGCTATGAAAATCGAAATAGATGAAACAAAGTCTTTGCTTGATAAGGAACGGGAAGCTGCCAAGAAGGTCGTTGAAGAAGCACCGCCTATAATAAAAGAAACTCCAGTAATGGTTGAAGATACCGAAAAAGTCAATTCTTTGATGGCCGAAGTAGAAAGCCTGAAGGTTTTGCATTCCATAATCCTTGAACTAGTTGTTTGGTTGTTGAAAAATTGTATCAGAGCAACAACGTTTATCTCAATGTCGAATCTACATCCAATAATTGTTTTGTATGTTGTAAGTTCTTCAGGCATCATTGGAAGCAGAAAAAATAAGAGCTGACGAGTCTGAAAGAAAACTCTTTGAATCTCAACAAGTTAGTGAAGAAAGGCATAAAATGCTGGATGACGCGGATCAGAGAATCATGCAGCTTCAAGAGACCGTGAACAGGTAATTTTACCCTATGGCTGTTAACAAACTCAAGCTAGAAGGATGAATATTTTGGAGTGAATTTCTAATTGTTTTCCATTGTCTTTGATCAACATACATACAAGAATATTGAAGAAAGACATATTCTACTTTCCAATACAAGAGGTTGAAAAACTGGAAACAAAATAACAATGATCATTGAAAATATAGATGATAATATTTACCATAATTTTGTCAGACCCTCAAATCCTCAATACCCCCCCTAAGTTGGTGCCTGTAAATTCTGAACGCCCAACTTGCTAACCAGAAACTCGAGTTGTGCTCGGCTAAGAGGCTTGGTGAATATGTATATCAATTACTTAGTTGTCAGAACAAACATTGTGTGAATAGCACCTTTAAGCAGGTCATCACGAACAAAATGACAGTCAACTTCAATGTGTTTGGTTCGTTCATGAAAACTTGGATTACAAGCAATATGTAACAGGGCTTGGCTAGCAAAATGTAATTCCATAGGTTGTGATAGCCATGGTATTCGACTTTAGCGGAAGATCGAGATATTTTGTGTTGCGTCTTAGTTTTCCAAGAAATAAGATAATGTCCCCGAGAGATAAAGCAACCAGTGAGAAAGCATTGGGCTACCGGGCAGTCGACCCAGTCTAAATCTCATCATGTATAGAGTTCTAACTCACAATCTTTACCAAGAAGTGTACCTTGTCTAGGGTGACTTTTCAAGTAGTGTACCACCCGCAATGCTACATCCCAATTAATGTTCCTCACTAGTTTAACGCATCAATTGAGAGAGAACATGAATGCAATAAGACAACTCGGGACGAGTAAAGCATATCGTTCTGGATCACTAAGGAATTGACCATCATTTAACGTTAAGCGATGCTGCTATTCAACAAGGACATATGCGGGTTTAATGCCAAGCAACCTAACTTTGAAAAGGATGACTAATGTGTATTTCCTTTGAAAGAGAAAACTACGTTGGAGATTTCGAGCAACCTCCACTCCCAAAATATATTTAAGGACTCCTAAATCTTTCATATTAAATAAGGTTTGAATTGAACAATGGCATTATGCTCATTTCTCGAAATAATTATATCATCCACACACATTAGTAAGTTGAGTTAGAGAGTTCTATGATGCAAGGTGAACAAAAAAGTAGTCACAATAAAGTGTCGAAATCCATATTCTTTCAAAGCTTGCGGTAGTTTAACAAACCAACATCGAGGTGTCTGTTTGGGTCCATATGTCGATTTTCGAATACGATACACTTGTTGAGAACTTACAACTTGAAAACCGGGCGGAATTTTCATGTATACAACTTTCACAATGTCTTCATGCAAAAATGTATTATGGACATCCATTTGGTGTAGTTCTGCACCGTAACGTCCTAGGGTGTCAATGACTAGTAGAGTTTATCCTGAACCTTGCTAAGTTGCTCCAGGATCCTCATCACTAGTAAAGGTGAATGAGTACGGCATATCTTCATTTGGGGCACTCGGGGGGCATTTCGGTCAATGTATGGCCAAGGTGGGTCATTCTGGAAGCATCATAAATGTATGGATATGCCACGGAAAGCCATAGAAGAAGGCACGGAAGCATTAAGGGAAGATAAGTTGAAAAGAAGAAAGTAGACAAAATTGGGAAAATAAAAAAGGCATGCCCTCACTCTTTCCATCATAACTCCTTCAATAGAGCTCCGACGGACTTGAAATTCGGGGAGTTTAAAGTCTACACTAAGAGCTTTCATCGATATATTATGGTGCGAAACCAATTCAGATGAAAAGGTTATGTGAGTTTGAACTCGACAAAAAAAAAGCTACCAACAACACGGTCATGCCATCCAGCAGCACGATCGCGCCATACCTACCTAAAGGCACTGCACGATTGTGTCATCTACATTTTCAACCATGCTTGTTCTTGTTTTCCTCTTTTCTTAGGTATTTTTCCTAACCCTTGAAAAGACTCTTATACTCCTTTTTATATCTGATGCACCCTTCTCCCTCCCAAGTAGTAATTATGTTCAAGATTTGGTCCTTAAGGGTAATTTATAGATTTCTTAGAGAACAGTCTTTTTTCTATTTATCCATTTTTTTAGGGATGTAAATAGGAATTTGCTGAGTATGGATGAAAAGTTGAAGTTTTTTGCTTCCAACCCCCTCTTAAATTTTGTTTACGTTATCCATTGTTTGATTAATGGCGGCCTTGGAAGTCTTTTCATTTGGGATCTATAAGTGGTTCATCCTTTAGCTAGATTTGTTGGAATTACTAGTTATTGGTGGTGGAGTCTGTCCTTTATCCAAGTTCATTTTCGACCCTTAGTGTGATTTACTATTGGCTGTTTTGGTGTCTTTTGGGTGTTGTTGCTGATTTTGGTCATAATTACCCATTGATTGCATGTTCTGTCAACAGTTCACAAATTCCTCTACTGTCCCATTGATTTTTTCAATCAATCATCATATTTTTAATCCTTAATGCTCCGTCCACTATGGGTGTCATGCTCCATTTGGTATAAGAGCCTCCAAGTTTTGCATCTCCTTGACGTATTGCTCCTTTGATTGATTTTGGTTGTGTGTTCATCATTTCAAGGATTTTGATAATGTGTTGTGTTTGGGGTCATAATCTTATTTTTTTTATCAATAGCAATTGGGTATTTGGTGAATTTGATCAATTGTGTTATACTTGTAATTATTGTGATTTGGGCGCCCCATCCCTAGCTTGTGAATACTTGAAGTATTGGTGTAGAATATTGATAGTGGAATTGTGAGTTTCAGGCTCCTTTGATTGTTGGTGTTGAATGGGTTCTTAAGTTTTCGAAGTTGTGTCATCTCCTATTGTGATTTCCTTTTGTCACTCTCTATACATCAACTACAAAGAAGCGAAAGCAAAACACAAAGCCAACTGTAAAGAACCAATATCCACAAAAAAATTTCCCAAACACTTTATGTCCTTCACCCTTCTTGTTGAAATTGATAATACCAACAATCCTAATCAAGAGGAAATAAGTCGGCGATCAAAAGTGCCAATGGGACCTCCGCTTGAAAATTCCCCTAATCTAGGCTTGGAGAGTTAGATCTTGCATATAATAAATGTTCTTGGTGCCATAATGAGTCAACTTGAGAGGCTTAATGCACATCTTCTTGGCCAACCTCGGCATGGAAGGGACAAAGACCCCTTAGCCCTATTTGTCCTCCAAACTTTTAGTTGAGTGACAATGATAGTGGCTCCTTCCAACAAGCGAGAAGAGGAACACGACCACTTAGAGATGATTTCCATGGTTTTAAGGTTGATCTTCCAAAGTTCAATAAATCCCTTGACTTCGATGACTACTTAGAGTGGATTCAATTGATGAAGCGAATATTTGAAGCTAAGGGGTACAATGACAAAGACGCATTTAAGGTGGCTAGTTTAAGGCTAACTAAAGTTGCATCTTTGTCGTTCGAGAGTGCTAAGGCTCAAAGGGCTCGGAATGGTAAATCGAAGATTGCTTTGTACGAAAGGTTGTTAGAATCGGAATCTTAATAAGGATCGATGAGAATAGTTAGGATCATAATCGTAGAATCGAATAAAGGATCATAAGATTCTAATACAATAGGAAAATATCAAAAAAGGTGCTATAATGGTTAAAATCTTGACAAATATTCACTAGTAATAAAGCAATATGTTTAATTATATATATCTGTGGATAACTTTAATACAAAATTTATATTGTAAAGATGATACTTTAAAGATGATAATGTGCGCAAACATTATCAAATTTATGTCGAATCGTGGAAGGAATCGTTTGATCGTACAATCGTATTGCAATTCTAACACATAATATTTAGGATAAAATAGAATCGTAAGATCCTAACTACTTCAAGATCCTATTAAAAGTTGGATCGACAGAAGGTTTTTGGATCATAAACTAATAGAAGCTCAAGAAGTTGATGAACCAACGGTTCCTTCCTCACACCTACAAGCAGGACATTTGAGGAGACTCTTTGCCCTTGAGCAAGGAAAAAAGAGTGTGAGCAAGTACATTCAAGAATTTGAGCAACTTATGATCAAGAGTGAGCTCCAAGATCCTCAAGAGCAAATCGCCATGAGGTTTTTGAATGTTCATGATCAAGAGTGAGACTCAACCATATCACTCCTTGAATGACTTGTTCAACATGCATGGTTGAGAGGAGTAAGAATGAAAGGGTTATTCATAAGTCCTATGTGATGTATAATGGGATCAAAGAATAGGATTTATCAATTACTCATCAAAGGGGAGACGTACAACCAATCTAAGAATAAGGTAGTTCACATGAAAAGGGTTAGGGTAGGGGAGATTCACGTGAAAGAGAGGGAGATTTTGTGGAGTTTGGGAGATTTGTGAGAGAGTATGGATTAGGGTTTGAGAAAGATAGGATCTTTGTGAGATTGAGAGAGGGATGGACGAATGTTTGAGAGAGATTTGGGAGAGTGATTTTGACGTGAGGTCGTTTGAGAGGGAGGGAGAGTATGATGTGAGGGAGAGAGAGATTGAGAGAGACCTTGTGAGATTTGATAGCCTTAGGGTTTATTGAATATCTAACTAAAAGGATAGAAAGATAAAAGGGATAGTTCAAGGGATCAAACTTGATACAGAAACACCACAAGATGAAACCCTAGGGCTACTTGTCCTTCCTCTTAGTTATAGAAACACCTTCTAAGAGTAGGGAACAAGCTCTTCCTCACCACTTGATTTGCCAAATCAAGATACAATAGAAGAGATCAAACGAGATTTCAAGAAACACTCAAGGGGTAAACTAAAAGCTTGATTGTATTCATAATCCAAGGTTAGATGATTTCAAACGAGTACAAGCCTTGCTATTTATAATAGACTAAGTCCTAAACCTCCTAGGACTACTAACTTGGCGTGCAAGCCAACCAAATAATACTAGTAGATGCCTAACTACTATCTCTTCCTTGTATTTGGATTCCTAATCCTAAGCGGACTTAGTTCCAACAATATTAATCCTTCCAGGACTTGGCTTTCCTAATCCAAGATGGATTAGTTACAATATAAACCAACCTAATCTAGGATTACAATTACTTGGCGCCAAAGACACTACCACATGCCTATCACTCGTCTATTAGAAAATTCTAGAACATTCTAGACTATTCAAGACTCCTATGACTTGATATCCAAGTTTATAGATATTACTTGGCATCTCACATAACTAAAAATAATAATAATACATCAAATAACTTGCTAAGAATGATAAAATGCTAAAAATGTGAAGTTTAAACTGAAAAGGCCAAAATTGTGAACCTCATCTTGAAATGGTCAAAACTGTGAAATTCAATTTGGGCTTGGTACTTGGGCCTTTCAGCGTGGACTTGGACCTCCTTTAGGACGTTTGGACGTCCTCTTGGAACAAGAAGCATGTGATATGAGTTGGCCTTTGGGCCTCCACAAATCTGTAGATGGAACAAGAAGCATGTCGTACCCACGAATTCTTTTCACGTACTTTTGGAGAGAACTTGGCAATTTGAGAATACTGTTGTGCGTGATGGCTAAGAGAATACCTGATCTTTCACCCATGGACGAAATAAGATCAAATTGTGCCCTCTAGCTCCTCGTCAAACTAAACCTAGGGTGGGATGTGAGAAGAGAAACCTACACGTGAAATAAACACGAGCAGAGTGTGCTCTTGGTGAAGACAAGCTAACCATGGCTTTGTGATGGAGACCATCCAACCAGTTCAGCAGTAGCCCAAGTGTCATCAGCCAGTACAGACCAGGAAGAGGAAGATGATCCAGCAACAGCAGCAACTCGAGCAACATGTACATCATCTTCATCACCCAAGGAGGTTTAAGCAGCAGCTTCAGCATCAGCATTGACAGCAGCAAGCCTTGCTAAGCCAAACTCAGCAGCTGTTGGAGCACTTCCAGTAGAAATGGCAGGCTTCCATTCTCAGCAGCAGTCCAAGGAGTCCACAGCAACCACCAGCCCACCAACTTCATCCAACCAGACTTGCTACACTTTGGTAAGGCACGTCCTGGCCAGCACAGCCACTCATCCCACCAGCATTGGCCATCTAGGTCAATTTTAGTTCCCAGCACAAACAGTCCAAGCAGGCATCTTTCTCAATTCTGTATCTATGAATTGAGTGAGATTCAGCACAAGTTCCCTAGGAGTTTTTTTTTCCTGACATGCATTCTCCAAGGACAAGTCAAGTCTCAGCATGTTCGAGTAAGAAAGTATCAAGTTACAGGCACCAGAACAAGCAACCCTGCAAGGTTGTTTGTTATCAGTTTTTCCAGAATCCCAGTCCTGTGGCTAACTTATTTTGATTCAGCTACAATGAAGGTTAACTAAGTCTTTTCCAGCCTTCCTTAAGCTATTAAGGTTATATCTAGCTTAAGAAAGCCCGGGAAAGTTACTGAAGTAAGTTAGTTTTACCCCCCCAGCTAGGAAAGGTTCTGATTGGCTGAAATTGCCAACCCTTGGGAGTTTGGTCCAATCAGAAACAAGCTTTGTTTTCTTTTCATTTTTGAATTGTATCTGGATGATATTAGCTAGATTAAGATGTAATGGAATGTATTTGATTTAGTTCAGCAGCTAGCTTAGAAGGGAGATTAGCAGGTTACTTTAATTAAGTGCCTATAATTAAACTATTTTAGATTAGCTATATATAGTGATGTATTCAGCAGCTTAAGGACACAATCAGTGATATTTCAATAGCATTCTGAGTGCCATAGTTGAGCCTCTCATTTGTGAGTATCAGTAAACTCTCAATTGGTTAAATCTACTTCAGTATCCAGGAGCTGGCAAGCCTGGTGGTGTGTGTAGAGCTTGTTTGCTTCAATGGTGGTGTGTCTGTAGCTGTTGAGGTAACTAAGTCCCTGCCCTTGTGATCATTCTGTGGTGTGTCTGTATTAGATTGAGCATAAGTCTATCTTTTTAATTCCTTATTGGGTTGTCATCCATTCCAGCCAATTGCATCCAATTAGCTGTGTTTTAAAACCTCAGCTGCAAGTGTGTCTCTGTGTGGTGTACTGTAAGTTCCATACTATGATCTTTGGAAGCTTGCATACATCACTTTGTCCTTGCCTTATTGCGAGCCAAGTAAGGTTGAGTGTTCCAAGGCACCACAATTTCCATATTCCCTCTCTTTGTCCTTTCTCTTACTGAAAAATCTCCAATCAATTTCTACTACAATAAAGAAGGCTATGCATTGGGGGTGATGCTTGTTAGGTCCCTTGTGTTAATGGAGATGGAGTGAAGGAACAATCGGTAGAGCATCGTCCTAGTGATGAACTCTCTTTTGATGAATGCGTTTAGGAGTTCAATGAGATCATGTGTGATGGGGATCCTTTTAAGAGCTGCAAAGAATGTGCCACCACCCTTTCCTTAAAGACATGTTATACCTTCAAGAGGGGCATAATAAAGCATTTGACTTCATTCTTTGAGGACCTCTCGATGGGAGTACCCTTCTGATGGAGACCATCCAGGAGAACAATCAGCAACATCAACTTCATCAGCAAAGGAGGCATCCAAGGGATTTTCACCAGCAATGGCAACAGCAGCACTAGGTGGAGAACATGCTTATTTACCAAACTCAGCAGCTAGGGAAGCCCTTCCAGCAGAAACAGCAGGCTTCCAAAGTCTAGCACAGTCAACCAGTTATTCAGCATGTTCATCAGAAGTTCAGAGACCAAGCAAAAGGTTTACATCTTCACCCGCAACCATCTATCCACCAACAGCATCCATCCAGGCTTGCTCCACCCTTGTAAAGCAAGTCCTGGCATCCACAGCCACTCAGCCCACCAACATTGGTCATCCAGACCAATTCCCGTTCCCAGCAACAACAGTCCAAGTAGCTGACTTTCTCAATGTTGTATCAATTGATTAAGGAAGAATCAGCTAATGTTTCCTAGGAGTTTTTTGTTCCTTGCCATGTTCTTTTCAAGTCCAAGCCAAGTTCCAGCATGATCAAGCATGGCACAGCAAGATTCAGAAGTCAGAACACACAATCCCAGCAGGATTGTTTTATCAGTTTTTCCAGAACCCCAGGTCTGAGGCTATATGTTCTGATTTCTGTTCACAGGGGTTATTTTGGTCATTCCAGCATGATATTAACCTGTTGAGATTACTTCCAGGTTAGCATTGGCGCGGGAATTACCTTAGTAAACTTATTTTTACCCCTTAGGAGAGGAAAGCCTCTCATTGGTTCATTTTGCCACTCTTTTGGCATTTGGTCCAATCAAAGCATAGTTAGTCTTTTCTTTTATTTTTCTTACAAAATGTGCTCAAGATAGTTAGTATGTAATCAGTTGTATTAGCTTAAAGCATTTTACCTTAGGTCAGATCAGGGAGATTAGATAGAATGCTTATGCTTCACCACCTGTTAATCAAACTGCTAGTTTTCTTTATATTCTGAAGTTTTCTATCAATGAAGGGCATCTCAGTGTTCATTCAATAGCATTTTCGAGTGTCTTAGTACCTCTGAAAGTTTTTGAGTGTCCTATAACTCTCAATCTTGGTTCAATCAGTTCCTGTCACTAGAGATTGGCAAAATCCAGCAAGTGTAAGCTGAGCTTGATCATCCATGCTTTGGTGTGTCTGTAGAGGCATGTGTGTGAGAGTCCATTGCCCTTGATTGCAGTTGTGGTGTGTCTGTATCAACTGTAAGCAAGCCTATCCTTTTAATTTGTTATTGGGTTGTCTTCTATTGCAGCTTGTTGCTTTCAATCAGTTATTGTGAATCCAGGCATCCAACTGTGAGTGTGTGTGTGTGACTGTATGATATATTCTAGCTCAATACTCTGAACTTAGTGAGTTAGCATACATCACCTTCCTTGGCTTGGGTGTTGATTTCTACCCTCCAGATTTGTGGGCAAATCCTTCTCAAGATGGGGGGGAATGCACTATATCGACCAAGGGCCTCAATGACTCGTAGAATTTATCCCAAACCTTGCTAATGGGCTCTAGGATCCTCGGCACTAATAAAGGCAAAGGAGTATGTCATATCTTCATTTGCGGGACTCAGGGGCATTTCGGTCAATGTACAACCAAGGTGGATAATTCCAGAAGCATCATGAGACTACATGTATGCTAAGGTATGCCAATGAAGAAGGCATCGAAGGATCAATGGCAGATAGTTGAAAAGAAAAAAGTTGACAAAATTGGGCAAAGAAAAAAGACATTCTTTCACTCTTTCCAACATAACTTCTTTAATAGCACTTTGATGAACTTGAAATTCGTGGAGCTTAAAGTAGATACCGAGAGCTTTCCATCGATATATTATGTAGCTGGATCAGAGCTCGGATGAAGATGTTATGCATGCTTGAAGTCAGCAAAAAAAAAAAAGGATGTCAACAGCACGATTATGCCATCTATGTTTCCAATTATTCTTGTTTTTTCTTCTTCTTTCCTTGGGTATTTTCCCTAACCCTTAAAAAAATCCTTATACCCCTTTTTATATCTGATGTACCCCTCTACCAAGTAGTATTATGTTCAAGGTTTAGTCCTTAACGGTAATTTGTACATTTCTTGGGGAACAATCCCTCTTTCTCTCTTTAATCCATACTTTTGGGGATGTAAATCTAATTTTGCAGATTATGAATGAAAAGTTGAAGCTTTTCGCTGTCAAACCCCTCTTAAATCATGTTTACTTTATCCATTGTTTGATTAACGACGGTGTTGCAAGTCTTTTCTTTTGGGGTCTATTGGTGGGCCATCCTTTAGATAGATTTGGTGGAATTGCTAGGTATTTGGTTGTGGAATCTCTCCTCTATCCAAGTTTATATTTGACCCTTGGTGTGATTTACTATTTCCTTTTGGTGTCTTTTGGGTGTTGTTGCTAATTTGGGTCTAAGTTCTCACTCTTCCTAAAGTTATCCCCTTGTTTAATTTTGCGAACGACATAAATTCTTTCTTCATCTTACATACAAAATCCGTGCTTAGATAGTCCCCATCAAACCTTTCATACATCCATTATCCATTACTATCTATCATGTACCTAGCTGCATATTTAATACCAAAGTGTTTAGAGGTTTTTCATAGTTGACCTGTACCTTATTGTAAATACACACGACCATATGTGGAGTGCAATGAATTTTTTATTTGTCTAATTTCATTATGTTAACAACAAAATCGTGCACATGTCTATGCTATTCTATAGGGATAGGTAGTTCTAAATCCATTTAGAACTCAGATAATGTTACATCGTACATTCAAAATCGACGCAAGGCTTAACTAAAAAAAAATCGACAGCATTTCCTCATAATCCTCCAAATACAATAATTAAATACGGGGTCTCTTTCATGGAGCCCACTTTAAGTTTCACACTTGGTGAACATTAAGAACATAGGGTCCCGACATTTTTTCAACCAACTTGCAAGGACTTAAATTACACACAATGTACCATCACATAATTAGTAAACTATCCAACACGGACAATTTAAACGCATGTACATACCAACCCCGCATCTAAAACAGTCCATACACGATGTGGACATGTATATAGAATGTAAGAATTCTTATCCCTTTTGGACCTTTTTAGGTACATATGTTTGAACGGTATATATACTTGAAACCATTAGTTCAAATTAATCAATTTAAGAAACTACATTCAACCACATTAAACAAAAACTTAAGTGCATGCTATTTCAAACCAAAAAAAAAAAAGTCACAACCAATCAAATCCTAAACAAATATACTCCTAAAATGAATATGAACCCCATTAAAATATAATCACCAACTTAACAAACATCTATCCAAATTAACCAATCAAACTCCAACTTAAAAAACATTTATCCAAATTAACCAATCAAATTCAAAAATTCATGAATAAAATTCCATCGTAAGCATTCAACGTCAACAGCATATCAAAAACACATTTAAACATATAAACGTGAATAACTAAAAACTCTAGTTTACATTTAAACCCTAACCTAACTTATACCTTTCTAAATATTTAAGCATACATAAGTCACCCTAAAATGTGCTCCACAAGCCCTAGTTTACATTCAATTTTAAACCCTAACCTAAGTAAAAATTCAAAAAAAAAACAAAACAAATTACTTTAACTCATTAAAAATTAACAATCCAAAACACAATAAACATCAATATCTTTACAAATTAACATCCCTAAATTGAACCCCAAAACCCTAACTTAACTGAAACTCCAAAATTAACCTAGCAAATTACTTAAACTTATTCAAACTTTATTATACTAAACCAATAAACATCAATATCTTTACTAATTAATAACCTAAATTCAACCCCAAACCCTAACTTACTAAAAACACCGAATGTTAACTGAATAAATTACTCAAACTTATTCAAAATTAACATTCCAAAACAAGAAACATCAACATCTATAAGTTAACATTCCAAAACAAGAAACATCAACATCTATAAGTCTAACACAATTGATAATCATGATACACAAATTATAATTAAAATAACAGAAAAATTAACAATAAAGCACACCAGAAAATGGGAGGAAAGGGGGTTTATAAGTGGCAAAGGGAAGTTCGAATCGTCAAACGGTTGATGCGGCGACGGGGGGTACGACAGCCTCGGGTTCTTCCACCCGCGAAGCGAGGCGTGATGCACAGGGAGAGAGGAAAGAGAGGGAGGTATGGGGAGGTTCTACGGTTCTAGCCGAGAAAAGAAGTCGAGCAAAATTATTTAAGTTTCATGACCGTTTATTTAAAGGCCACGAATTTTTTTCTAACGGTCGTTGGCCGCAATCGCTTAGAGGTATTTGCAAACGTTAGATTAATGCTCGCAAAATTAGTGACAAATATCTTAAACAATCACAGTTAATGATCCCAATGACGACCGTTAGGCCATGATTTGTGATCGTTAAACTAACAATCGTGAAGCCATTATTTTAACGATCGCGCGATAAAAATTCCGAATGTTAATTTAACGGTCACAGTTAAGTTGTTATGTTGTAGTGACAAGTTCCTTCACTATCCCATTGGGTTTTCCATAGATTATCATCTTGGTAATCCTTAATCCTCTGTCCACCATGGCTGTCACGCTACTAATTCCCATTGTCGTGTTGCCACCATAGCTAGAAATATATGAACTATGACCATTTTAGACAGGGGAGAGAAGGTCTCTGTATACCCAACGCCTTCAAATTGATGATTTTAGAAAAATCACTAATCAACCTTTGCAGTGTTCCACCAATCCATCTTGATTTTGTAGACCCATATACAACTAAGAGCTTTCTTGGTAAGTGGTAAGTCAGAAATTCCCATGTTCTGTTGCCTTCCAATGCATTGATCTCTTTTTGCATTGCTTCTCTCTATCTTTCATCTTGAACAGCTTCTAAAAAGGACGTAAACTCATTCCCTGAGGTAACTGCTGCAAGAAATTATTTTTGTTTTACAGAGAAATTATTGTAGTTTATGTAATGTTATATTGGGTAAGGTATACCTAAATGACAATGACACTAAGTTACAGTTGAGCGGGCATATGGGCTTACTTTTCGAGTTGTTTGTGACATACTCACGTAAACAAACTGATGGCTTTTTTCTTCTATGCCCACAACCAAATACTTTTATTAATTCTGTAGGTTGCAATATTGACTCATCTTAGACATCATGATCAGTAGCTTCCCTAAGACCTTGATTTTCAATGTCATATGATCCTTCCACTCTCACAAGTACATTTTCTACTTGTAGTATGTCACCCCCTTCTTCTTGATAAGCGCCCTCCAACCCTTCTATTTGAGCATGGGTTTGTAGATCTTTATCACCCATGTTTTCCTCATATTGTGAACATGGTTGAGTTGCCACACCTTCCCAACCGCCCTAATAGTTCACTTTTCTATTCGCTATCATCGAACCAAGATTGCTTATTTTATTATCATTAGTAGCAAATTGAAACTCATACTCGGAGGACACGACATTCCTTAAGGAAAAAAAATCGAGGCTCTAGATCGTACAATCTGCATCCCTTTATGTCATATGGGAATTCATCGAAGACACACCAATGACCTATGCATAGAAATTTATTCCCTCTATTCCCTTGGTTATGTGTGTAACAAAGCGACCTAAAAACTCTATGGTGCTCATATGAAGGTGGACGTTCATAAAGAATATCATAAAGGGTCTTCCCTTTTAGTATCATGGAGAATGTTCTGTTGATCAAGTAGGTTGCAGTGAGAACAAATTCCCCCTAAAAGTCAATTGGACGATGGCATTAAAGCTACAAAGCCTAGCTACGTTCAATATGTGTTGGTGTTTTCGCTCCACCCTACCATTTTATTGAGGTGTATACGTGCAATATGGTTGAAAAATTATCTGATTCAAGGAAATAATTTTTCATACTCATAAACTTCATTATGTTACCGCTTCTAACAACTTTGACTTGTTTGCTAAATTACCTCTCAGTCATAGCCAAGAAATTTTTCATATTTGGGGACACGTTTGTCTTGTCGACTAATAATGTCAACCAAATTGCAGGAAAAAAAATCATCCACTACTGTCCAAAAATAACAAGCACCACAAGATGAAGTACTTCTATAAGGTCCCATAAATCGTAATGAATCGACTCAAGCACATTAGAGGTCTTTGTTTCGCTAAGAGGAAAATTATTTCAAGTTTGTTTTGCTCGAAAAATATCACTTAACTTATTTAAAACATTGCTACCTTCCCTAACATTTACTCCATATATTAACTTGACAACTTTATGTCATGGATGTCCTAGTCTTGTATGCCTCAAGTAACTTGAAGTTGAACCCATGTTGCTTACTTTATGAGCTTGTCTCTATGAGTATCCTCGAAAGTAGTATATTCCATATTTCCGCTCATCCATACCAATCAATGTCTCTGATGTGCAGTCATGTAAAACACACATATGTTTAAACAAAGCTATTATACGATTTGAGTCATTAATAATTTGTGAGATAGCATATTGCAATTTAGACCAGGAACGAAAAGAACATTGGACAAAGTCAACTCATACTCCAATTTAGTAACTCCTTCCTGAGTAGCAAAGACATGGCTGCCATTCGGCAGACCCACTAGGCTAGGAGATATTTTGCGCCAGTCTTTCAGTGTTTCAAGTCTTCCAATCATATGACTTGAAGCTCCAGTCTGAATAATTCATTGTAAATTTCCAGTCTTACCAGCCATCTTCTTCATCAAATTGGCCTGAACGGACTCAATTACAAGGATGAGGGTCTTAAACTTGCTAGAATCCAAATATGTCAGACTTGACTTCTCTACAAATGCAAAATCAACCGCTTCATGACTCGCCCTTTGGGAGTGCGTGTATATCAAATTTCTGTCCTGAGCTTCGCTACGTCCTCTGCTCTTGAACCTAGTTTGGGTAGTAAAAGCAACAATTTCACTACGATTATCCTTACCTCGTGCCATAGCCGTAACTTGTTCTTCTTGAATCAGAGTGGAGTATACCCTATTAAATGGAGGTAGAGGTTTAGTAGCGAGTAATTTCAACCGAATTGTTCCATACAAATTCTCATCAAGACCCATGAGGAATTGATGAACCCGATCATCCTCTCACTTCTCGGAAATTTTTGGTCCAACGTTCACACTCACATTTACCACAACTACATGTTAGATATTGATCATAGTTCATTAATTCATCGCAAAAAAGCTTCAATTTGCCATAATAGGTTGCAATAAGCATTCCCTTCTGCCTCCATTCGACCAATTGAGCATTCACTTGTTGCACTCGAGGTCCATTCAAAACTGAAACGATCTTTTACATGTGACATAGTCGATCGTAGCTATGGTTAAATGGAGTTCATATATAATCCATGAAATAATCATAGATTGTACCTTCCACCAATCCTTCAAATTAGAAGAATACTCATTTGGTTTGATAATCTTTCCTTCAATAAATCCCAATTTTCATCTAGCTCTCTGAATGAGGTTCTCATAGCACTTGCCCTCTCTTCATAATTACGTTTGAACCAATGTGATATTGCTTCCAAGATTGTTAGGGGATGTAAGGTCATATTGAATGGTATTTTTGTTGGTAATTTGTTCATGTTTTTGGTTTCTAGTGAGGCTTTGCCTTCTTGGCTTTAATATCATAACAAAATCAAGCTAGATGGAAAAATATTTTGGAGCGAATTTCTCATTATTTTCGATTGGCTTTGTTCAACATACATACAAAAATATTGAAGAAAGAAATATTCTACTTTCCAATACAAGAGGTTGAAAAACTTGAAACAATATAACAAAGATCATTGAAAATATACAGAACAATATTTACTGAAAAATATGTCAGATCCTCAAATCCTCAATAGTTATCAATCTATTTTAACTGCAATTGTAGGGTGCATAATTTTACGGAGAATCCTGAAAAGAGGTGATGAAAGAAACGAGTGAATGTGGACTGTTTGATGTATTATACATCAATGGTGCAACGTCACCAAAACCTTGTAACCTCTTTCCGCATGTTTGTTACTCTTGATGTATGCCATATTTCCAAACCCAAACCACCAATACCATTTGATATAGATTTATTAGAGTAAGAACTTCGAAAGAATGATTTTACAGTAAAGTATTATCTGATCTAAACATCAAGTATGCCTCAAATAACGAGTACTAATAACTAGAGGTTTTACACTAGTAGCTTGACGATGGAGTGCATTTTAACATATGTTTTATTTATTGAGTTAACAACTTGTAAGATCAAAGATTTGACATCTGATGTTTTACATGAATATGATGATGTTCTGTTGAAGAATAGGGGAACCTTAAAAAAATTTAGGCATGCTACTTAACAAATGGTCATAGGGTACTACAAAGACATGATTGCCAAAACATTTAATATTGATATAATGTGAATATTCTCACAAGTTTGACTACTGGCCAACCAATTTCAAATTTGCCATAGATTTGGAATTTCCCTTTTGCTATTCAATCTTAAAGCTAACATATGTGCTTCTACTACTTCTATCGATTACAAATTTGAATATTAGTGACATTATCAGCACAATTTATCAACCTTATAAAACAACACACAGTAAATGTGAATGGATGAATGCTACAAAACTTCATATGTTTCTATTTTCTAATCAGAAGGATCTTTTACATCTTTTGCTTACTACTTGGAACTTCTACTTACCCATGTGACGAAAAATTTCTACAACTATTTGGTTATTTCTTTTATAACATTTGATTTTCCTAATTAGGCTAGAGGACAAGCTCTCCAATTTGGAGTCAGAGAATCAAGTTCTTCATCAACAAGGTGTATCAACCGCACCTGCACCCGCACCTGCACCCAACAAATATTTGTCAGGACACTCTAGATCCATCATTCAGGTATTTTTTATGACAAATACAACATTGAAAAACATATTAGAAGATACATCATTACTGTTCCCTAACAATTGCATTTGTTGATTTGCAGAGGGGATCTGAAAGTGGTCATTTTAGAGATAATCATCTTCGGGTAACTTCTATATTCTTTGTTTATTCATGTATTTGGGTTTGTTTTTGTTGGATTATTTCTAAAGTTTAAGGGACAATTAGAATGCAAATTCACAAATATAAGCTTAAGGATGACCGGGAAAGTCAACAAGTGCCTTTTAAGATGGACCATGTAGTATGGAACACAACCTATGTCAAGGCTATGATTGCTTGATATTGATTTTTGGATTTCATGCGCTTGAAAAATCCCACATGTGGATTATTATGGATTAGAATTTGACTTATTTAATCAGTTAATAATCACCCCCTAATCCATATCATAAACCTATGGATAATGCCCTAGGATTATGTTCTTCAAAGGAAAGGTTTGGATACTCCAAGGTCCAACAAATAGGGGATGAATTCTCATTCATCCACACACTCATCTCTTCTCATTCTCGTAAATCACCTAGACACCTTTAACGCACACCTCAAGGTGTTAACTCCAGTAACTTCTTGGAGAATCTTTTGAGAGGTATTGGGCTCTTATTCACAAGAAGTAGTTAGGTTAATTTTAACATTGAATATTTCAGCGGTGCACTGAATAAGTCTTAAGGGGGTATTGGTTGAATACTTAATTCTTAGCCACTTAAGTGAACCTTCATCCTTTATCTTTTGTGATAGTGTGAGCCCCGTTAGCTCCATATTGTTATGTTATTGGTGATTGACCTTCCATCTAGTGTATTATAAGTTACTGATATTCACCCTTTCTTTTTAATCTGCCAGGATTTGCATAGTTCTTCAATGAATTATAGAGAATTTGAGGAGGATAGACCACAAAAATCCTCAAATGAGAAACAACAAGAGAGTCAAGATTTGCTTATTAAGTGCATTGCACAACCTCTAGGCTTTGCTGGAAACAGACCAATAGCTGCCGGTATAATATATAAATGCCTTCTTCACTGGAGATCCTTTGAAGTAGAGCGAACTAGTATTTTTGACCGCATCACACAAACGATTGGCCATGCTATTAAGGTTTGAAATCAAATTTATTGATACAAAACTAGCTTCCTTCTTGATGAGATGTTGAACTAAGTCTTGTTTCCTTTTGAAATGAAGGAAGCCCATGATAACAATGAAATTTTTTCATATTGGTTGTCAAATGTCTCAACACTTCTGTTGCTACTACAACACACGTTAAAAGCAAATACTACAGCACCGATTCCCCCACAACGTCGTAGATCGTCAGCCAATCTAGTGGGAAGGATGTCACAGGTGGGGGAAGGGTGGAACCTCATGTTACCTTTCAAATTATAGAATTGGACTAAACATGCCTGAAGAATTACTTTTTGTGGTTGCATTGATATTTTGTTGGTATTACGTTCAGAGTTTTCGTGGTTCACCACGTGGGATTCATCGTTCCTTTAGGACCAATAGCATGGCTGGTACTATAGAATCATTCCACCAAGTTGATGCTAAGTACCCAGCATTACTCTTCAAGCAGCAACTAACTGCATATGTGGAAAAGATATATGGAATCATACGAGACAATCTTAAGAAAGACATTTCACCAATGCTTGGCTTGTGCATTCAGGTTTCTTTCTTTCGGCTTTTCTTTTCTAGTTAGCATTTTTTAAACACAAGTTTTTTCTCATGACATGTTGTTTGAAATGAAATAATAATTTTATTTATCGTAATAGGCTCCACGAACATCAAGAGCAAGCTTAGTGAAGGGATCATCCTATTCAGTGGGTAACTCAGTTGCTCAGCATGCATTGATTGTTCACTGGCAAGGAATCGTTAGAAATCTTGGAAATGTTTTGAACACGCTGAAAGCAAATCATGTTAGTTAACCTTTTTTGTCGTCATTTATTTTTGGCTTATCATGCCTATTGAAATATTCAATGTCCCAAGAGGGACATTTGGGTACAATAAACATTGTGTCGAGGACACAAGGAGGGAATGAAAAGCATAGAAAGAAAGAAAGAAAGAAAGAAAGAAAGAAAGAAAGAAAGAAAGAAAGAGTGGAGTTGTTATAATCACCGCAAGAGATGGATGTTGGTTAACATCAATGGAACATGCTTAAAAGCAAAATATCAAACTTGGACGGTGTCTCGTTGTTTTCTTGTTATGCTCGGGGCTTTAGTCCATCATGTCCTTTCTATGCAAACAATGCATGTCCTTTTTTAACCTATTGCTTTGCTTTTCTGCTTCATTTTCATTCTTTTTTTTTTCCTTTACAGGTCCCTCCATTTTTGGTGCGGAAGGTGTTCACACAAATATTCGCTTTCATCAATGTTCAATTATTCAACAGGTGTTTGTTTGATTATTTATGTTTATGATATTCATTTGCTCACTCTTTACATCAAAATTACTGCCGAAAGTTCACTTCCATCTCAAACAGCCTTCTGTTAAGGCGTGAGTGTTGTTCGTATAGCAATGGTGAATATGTCAAGTCTGGTCTTGCTGAGCTTGAACATTGGTGTTATACTGCAACAGAAGAGGTAGTGGCTTATACATGATTTGATATAACTTTATTTAAGGAATGTCATTGTGTACTAATCCCTGAAGTATGCAGTATACAGGTTCCGCATGGGATGAACTAAAGCATATTAGACAAGCTATTGGATTTTTGGTAATGTTCCCTTTGTTTCTTTTCTTTAATGAGTTTGACATCTCTTGTTTTCTCACAATTTGCCACTTCTCAATTGATTATCGAATAAATTTTGTGTTCTAGAGTCTTCAGTACTCTTCTGCTCTAGGGGATAACATATGCATTTGTTAAGCAACACATAGTTCAATTTTGAAAGGTCTTGTTTCTGCAATCCTTGCTAAGGGGTTGATTCTTTGAAAATTGTAAGGTCCCTTATTTTAATGGTAAGGTAGAAATCATATTTACTTGTGTTATTTTCTTCTAATTTAGGTTATACAGCAAAAACCAAAGAAATCACTAGATGAGATAAGTCATAACCTTTGTCCGGTAAGGCAACAAAATAAAGAGAAAGTGGTTTGGCTTCATATTTGATCCTTTCTGAAGTTTTTAACAAGAAGCATGCATTTTAGGTGCTTAATATTCAGCAATTGTACCGTATTAGCACAATGTATTGGGATGACAAGTACGGCACATATAGTGTGAATCCGGAGGTGTGTCTTACTGATAGACAAACTACATTCTTCTTTAGGCTGAATTTATGTGTGGGTCTTTGGAACTCCTTAACAACGTCGTATCTCAATAGGTCATTTCTAGTATGCGGGGGCTGATGACTGAAGATTCAAACAATGCAGTTAGTAGTTCCTTTCTATTAGATGATGATTCAAGGTTCACTTCTAGTACTTGTTTCCTATACTTCAAGTTGCCTTACCTCATATTTTGGTTTTGAGTTATTTCTAGCCATATTGTGATAAGCTTGAGCCTTCACATACTAAAATTCAAACAAACCAAACCAACCCTGAACAGGTTTTGATTAGAGAAATTGACTCACATATGAGTATCTCAACACGTATTGAACCTATACTGGCAAATCTAAATATTACTAGAATTGAGAATCATACAGATGAGTGTCATCGAATATAATACGCTATCAACCACTTTGATCTCATTTAAAATTGAGCCACCCTAATGTAAATGAATTTTTTCGCCAAATGTGCTTGTATTCTGCAGGAATTCATTTTGATGGCTCTCTTGAAACATAATACATTCATGCTCCAAATACTTTATTCTTTTCTGTCGTTCCCTCAGACATAGACATAGTTCAATTAAGCTTGCATTATGTTTCCTACTAAATTACCGTTGGTAGATATTGTTGTGCTCATCTTCAAAACACTTTGTCACTACACATCTTATGAAGTGATATGAAGTATAAGTTACAAGTTACTTATGATAGAACAAGTTGTGCATGGCAAACCTTGTTTTTCTCACGTAAAAATATCTTATCTTTCTACTTACCTGATGCAGCATTCCATTTTCTGTGGATGATATATGGAAATCAATGGATCAAATCGACATATCAGATGTTGAAGCACCACCTCTTCTCCGCACAAACTTGGGCTTTAGCTTCTTGCTCATGCCTGCCAAGTAGTGTTGCCTATTCACAAATTTCTCATTTGGCAATTCTCACTCTCCTCATCCATCTTGTTCTTCTCCAAAGAAAACAAGAAAAACCACCTGCCCCGGAGGTTACACTGTTTTGAAGAATATCATATAGGTTTTCCTTCTCTTTGTGTTTTTTTAAAAAAAAAAAAATCAAGTCATATGTTTTGTATAGTTGTAGTTCAACATATGATAGTTGGTTAGAACCTACACCTAGGATGTATATTTTGCCCCTCAATAGACCTTCCACTTGATCTAACTTAGAATGGCTAGCAACTACTCTTAATTGTATTTCAACATACAGATACAATAACCAAAAACATTTCCAATTTCATCCCTTGTGAATAATCATGCCTATCAAGTTGGGCAGGTGGGCTAAATATGTGAAGGATGTATTTCGATTTCGGAGAAATATGAGTTTGGTTTATTTTAGCATTTACTAAATACGAGTAAGTTGTATACTGGTTTCTGGCAGTTTGTGTTGGGTTTTGAAAAGCAAACACAATTTTTTCTTTTTCCCAAAGAAAATAAAATTACCTCCAAAGTAGAGCAATTTGTTTGACATATACTGAATATGTATCATTACATTCATATGATGATAATTGAAAAATATCTTAAGACTTAATTTTGAGAAATCTATATAATACTAATGACAAAATCTTGGGCCCCACATAATACTAAAAGGATAGTGTTTTTAGGTCAATGAGTCAATATGATTTCAAATAATATATTAATTATTGTATCTTATGTTTAGTTATTTTTAATTATTTCGATATTTAACAAAACAATAGTTTCTACTAAATTTTTATCACTCATAAATCTCGTGTGTCCCAACCGAAGACTTATATATTGATAAACTTTGAGAAAGGAAATGAGAGAAAGCTCAGACAGAGCATTTCATTTATTTGTGAATGAATGAAAAATACAGCAGCTATGTGAAGTATTTATACAGCAGAGTAATCAGTTATTCCTAGTAACAAACTAATGCTGACTAGGATAACAAACTAACAACCATAACTACTTGTAAATGCATCATATAGCTCAACATCCCCCCCTCAAGGTGAAATTGGGGGAGAATCCACCAATGAAAGCCTTGAACATAAGTGGTGATGTTGTGAATCCCCTAAAGGTTTGGTAAACAGATCACCCATTATTGCCGTGAGGTTACATAATCGGTGACAATGAATCCCTCAAGAACCTTGTCTCGAACATAATGGCGATCAATTCTTAGGTGCTTGGTTCGCTCATGAAAGACAGGGTTACGAGCAATATGCATAGCGACTTTGTTGTCACAATATAAAGTGATGGGAAGATCAATGAAACATGAAAATCTGCTAATAGTTGAGATAACCAATCAAGCTCGAATCTGACGATGGACATACTCCTGTATTCGACTTGGTAGATTTGCCATTGTCTTTTTGTTTCTTGGTCTTCCAAGAAATGAGAGAAGAGCCCAAAACACACAATACCCACTCAATGATCGCACTCATTCTACAAGCGCCAATCGCATCATCACAATAGGCGAGAAAGTCGCAAGTTATTCTTTGGAAGGATAAAAGACCCTTCTTGACATGCCCTTCAAGTAACCAAGGACATGTAGAAGTGCTTGGTGATGAACATCGATTGGTTGTTGAGAAACCGACTAAGATGTTGAACAAGCGGCATAGGTAATGTCCGGTCGAGTAATTGTCAAATACAATAATCGACCAATCGACCTTCTGTAAATTTAGGTTCTCCAAGAGTGCGGTGTCAAAGTTAAATAAAGACCCTTTGGAAGAGGAAACTTGCGTGGTTTGGCTCTGTCAATCCTTCATCCTCCAAGATATCCAATGCATATTTTCTTTGATTTAAGGTGATGCCAGGAAGATCCGCAACCTCAATTCCTAGGAAATACCTAGCTTCCCAAATCCTTGATGGTAAAAGTTGTATGCAAATCACGTTTGATGCTAACAATGGCCTCTTCATCATCTCCGATAAAAGATCATCTACATAGACAAGAATGAAAACAAACTTGCCGTTGTGAGTCTTAGAAAACAAAGAATAATCTGATTTGGATTGTCTATACCCTCGACCAACCAAGAACTTGGTTAGTTCTACATTCCATTGGAGAGGCTGTTTGAGCCCATACAAAGATCTCTCCAATTTGCAAACTGTCTGGTAAGGCTTTAGTGTACCCTAAAGGTGGTTGCATATAGACTTCTTCCTCCAGAAACCATGTAGAAAGGCGTTATTCACATCGATTGGGATAAAGACCACCACCGCGGCAAAGAAGAGCAAAAAACTCTCACAGGTGGTTAGCTTAGCAACGGGAGAAAAAGTATGTTTGTAGTCTTTATCTTTAACTCGCTCAAAACCCCTTATCACCAAACGCAGGCCTTGTGCCTTTCTATAGAGCCATCTGGTCTAAACTTAGTTTTGTACACCCACTTGGGCGTAAGAGCTTTCTTCCCCAGGCGGGGAAGTAATGATCCAAGTGCCATTATGTTCAAGAGCCTCAAGCTCTTTGTCCATAGCCATTACCCACTCGGGATCTTTGCTAAGCTTGCGAAAGAATGAGGTTCAGGGACTTGTAGAACATTGACAAGTGATGCCACATAAGAGGGAGACAAGTGGGAAAATTGATGGGCATTAAAAATGGGATAAGAATGAGTAGAAAGGTTGTGAGAAGCATTAGTGGCAGTTGATTTATGATTATGTCGAATCTGCACAATCAAGTCCTTTAACCAAGTAGGTGGTACCTTTGCTCTTATCGACTTCCTAGGTGCAATAATATCGTGAGATGGAGATTGATGAGGAAGAGAAACATCAGAAATAGGGGAAATAGTATGAAGATCTGAATGAACAGGTGATGTATTGGAGAAGGTGAAGCTGAGTGAATATTAGTGGGAGATGATGAATTGGAATTTCTATCAGGTGGGTTTATAATAGGTGGAGTCATAGGAGATGAAGATTCTGATTGAGTAGGCAAGACAACAATAGATTCATCATGAAAGGGAAAAGAATGAGGGTCGGGTGGAGGGAAAAGGGTATCCTGTATAGGAGTATGTATAGTTGATGGAGATTTGAAAGGAAAAATATTTTCTTTAAAAATGACATCTCTGCTGTGAAAGGTCTTTTTTGTTTGTAAATCATAAACTTTGTATCCTTTAATACCATAAGAGTATCCTAATAAAACGCATTTGACAGCTTTGGGAGCAAATTTGTCTTTTCAGCAGTTCTATGTGCAAAGCAAAGACAACCAATGGTTCTCAAATTATCATAAACGGGTGTTTTGTGATAAAGAAGTTCAAAAGGACTTTTCCATTTTAAAAGTGCCATTGGCAGTTTGTTGATAATATGAGTAGCTGCCAAGATGCATTCTCCCCAAAATTTTGTAGGAAAGCCAGCTTGGAACATGATGGCCCTAGTTGTTTCAACAAGATGTGTGTGTTTTCTTTCCGCAACCCCATTTTGCTGGGGGGGTTTTACAATAGATCTTTGTAGAAGTATACCTTTTTTATGAAAAAACTCAAGACAAGTAGAATTAATAAATTCAGTCCCATTGTCAGTTCTAAATTGAGAAATTTTTGTTTGAAATTGAGTTTTCACCATTTTGTAAAATTGAATGATAGCTGAAGAAACTTGATCTTTGCTATGTAAAAGCTAAGTCCAAGTACTCCTAGTTTTGTGATAAGGGGGGGATGTTGAGAAAAAAGATTGGGGTTAAATGTCATGTGATCACTTGCCCCTGTATCTATTATCCAAGAATTCATCTCATGCACAACACAATTAGTATTAGAGTGAGAGCCTAAAGTAGTGGATGTACCTCCAAAATGTGCATATGTTGAACTATCTGATGTGCTGTCTCCATTTTGCTTGCTTTTAACCCACTTCATGACCTCTTGAGCAATCATGGACTGAATCATCCCAGTATCAATTTGTCCAGAATTGCCACCAAAGACTTCTTCCAAAGGATTATCTGCTTGATCTTGGCTGTGAACATTAGCTGCTATCTTAGCCTTTGGATTTGAGGTATCTTTAGGACCCTTGTACCAGTCTGGATACCCTACTAACTTGAAGCATTGGTCTATGGTGTGACCTTGTTTCTTGCAGTAGTTGCAGAATTTAGAAGCCTTCAAATCTTTAGAGTCTTTCCAATCTTTCCTTCCCTTTCCAACTCCTTTCACTGCCAAAGCATTCGAAGCTCCATCTCCTTCATGAGCATTATAGCCAATTCGAGCTATATTGCCATCAAGAAAACCAAGCTTTCCTTTGATCCTTAGAGCCATTGTAATGCTTTTACTCCACCTCTGAAAATTAGCTCCAGAAAGCTTGGTAGTAGTTAGTTACCAGCGAGCTGGATGATCTGAGCTGTAAATACGGTGGATCATCATAGCGATTCTTGTTACGTGGCCATGTTTCTTGGTGGTGTTCCCAATGAGGACTTCTCTCGGTAGAATTTTCCGATTGATATTGTAGATGCAAAACAATCATCAATTTGCTAAATCAAGCTCGATACCATGATAAACTTTGAGAAAGGAAATGAGAAAGCTCGAATGAGCATTTCATTTATTTGTGAATGAATGAAAAATACAGCAGCTATGTGAAGTATTTATACAGCAGAGTAATCAGTTATTCCTAGTAACAAACTAATGCTGACTAGGATAACAAACTAACAACCATAACTACTTGTAAATGCATCATATAGCTCAACATATATTTACAATTGTCATCCAAATCCTTGCTGCTATCATATTTGGTTTATTGGTAACCTCCCAACTTAATTGAATCCAATCAATTAGATAGATATTGATCATTCTATTTGCTTCTTAATTTACAAAGAATTCACTTTGCAAGATTTTGCTGTTGTAATCAAAGTGGAAGTTGGTATGTCCTTTACTATTTATCAATTAACTTCAACCATATTCAATCAATTATTACACATGTGTAATTCATGCTTAATTTGCACTTAAATCAATATCCATATAACTTGCTGTTAAATTGCAGCAATTATCTATTTTTATTCTGTAAATTGCTTCTTAGCAAGTTCTATATACATCAAAATGCTAGTTCCTTTTTAGTTCAAAATAGACATGTTGGGCAAGGTAACGATGGCAAGTCATGGAGGGGGGACGGTAATCTTGGGGAAAGACTGGAGGAACAGAAAATCATTGAACCGAATAGGAGAACTCAGTCTGCAAGGAAATCATTGAAGGAGGCTCTTGAGGAGGCAAACTCTGAAAGAAAGGATCCCTCCACAGAATCAAGAACAGGAGGAGGGAAAGGGAATGATGAGGTATCCTTACAAGTGAAGGAAGGGAGAGTAGGTAATCTGGCACAGAAGGAGACGACGGAGGGCGAAAATAAAGGAAAGCAGATGATGGAGGAAAGAGAGAATGATCATGCAAAGGGGATCAACACGGGGGGGGGGGGGGAAACACACGTGGAAGAGAAGAAGAACCAGCCAAGATTCAAGGACGTCGAGCCCATCAGGGGCCATCTCTATCAGTAGGACCAAACGAAAAGGGCAGGACGCTATTAGTTTGGACGACATGCACCTAATGGACGTGGAGGCAAGGTTGTTAAAATCGGGATCCTAACTCGAAACTATGGGGAAGTTAGGATCGAAATTTAGCCCATGTAGGATCGTGGATCGTGTATAAATAGTAGAATCGTATCGACGGTTTTGGACCATAAAATCGTAGGATCGTAAATCAGGATCGGGATTTTAATAACTATGCATGGAGGTGAGGGAGAAACGGAGTAAACTCCATGATACCGAAATGGTTGATATTCAAGAATCGGCGGGGGTGATCGGAAGTCACCCTTGCCGTCACCAATGAAAATCATTAGCTACAACTGCCGAGGGTTGGGGAGTCCCGAGGAAGTCGCTTCCCTCCGACGATTGGTACGGAGGTACTCCCTGGAGGTTCTCTTCCTCATGGAAACGAAGAGATATCCTAATGAAATGGCTGGTGTTCATTGGCGGTGTGGGATGGAGGGTTGCCTTAGCATACCACCTAGAGGAACAGCTGGCGGTATTGCACTTTTATGGAAGGAGGGTGTGGAAGTCTCAATAACGTCTTTCTCAAACCACCATGTAGATGCGGTAGTAACAACCGAGGGGAAACTTTTAGGAGTACAGGTTTTTACGAATGGGCCGAAGGAAATCAAAAAGAGAAATCTTGGGATTTGTTACATTTCCTTGGCGGGCAGGATGACAGACCATGGACGGTTTTTGGGGACTTCAATTGCATCCTTTTCCCTAATGAGAAGAGTGGAGGAAGGGGCTTTGATTATGGGGAAGCTGCGAAGTTTGGGGCGGTAGTGGACAGATGGGAACTTAGAGACGTGGGTTATGTTGGTCACCCTTATACATGGAGTAACCGGTAGGGGTGGAAGAAAAATCCGGAACCGGCACACCGAACCAGAAACCGGATAAAAAAACCGGGAACGGGCAACACCGAACCGGTTTAAAAATCCGGTGCACCGCACCGGAAAAACCGGATACTAAACGGGGCGGTTCCGGTTTGGGATATTCACACCGACGGGGAACCGGCACCGCACCGTTAATATAATTAAATACATGTATATATAAATTTTGGTTAAAAAAAAATTCTACCCAAAAATTAATACAAAAATAATATAAATTAACTAGTTAAAAAAAGAACATTAGGTGTTAGTGTGTTATTGGGTTGGGCTATAGGGCTATAGGGCTAGTAAATTTGGTTCTCACTTTTTTTTTTATTAAATAAAGAATTTTTTTTTATTAAATAGAGATTTTTTTATGTTTGATAGAAATTTATGCGGTTCCGGTTCACCGGTGAAACCGCACCGTTAAAGTGCACGGTTTTAAAACCGTGATTCGGTTCGGTTCGATTCGGTTTATGGTTTTCGCGCACCGTTTCATCCGGTGCACCGCTTCGGCGCACCGAAACCGCACCGCACCGCACCGTTTCCACCCCTAGTAACCGGAGGGAGGGGGAACAACATATTGAAGAAAGATTAGACAGAGTCCTGGGAAGTGAAAGCTGGCTGTGGATGTGGCCAAGTGCAAAGGTCAACCACGTCCTGTGGGAGGGGTCTGATCATCTCCCTATCGTCCTTGATACACAACCGGAGCACCTACATGAACGGAGGACGCTAGGGAAGGTGTGCAGATTTGAAGCAATGTTGACATCCGAGGATAGCTTTGAGGAAGTTGTAGGAAACTGCTGGGAGGAGACGACAAGAACTACAGTAAATATAACAGAGAGGCTGAAGGAATGTGGGACCCGATTTGCGGCATGGGGAAGGAAAAAATTTGGGCAGCTGGACGAACAGATTAAGGAGCATCGAAAACGCTTTCAAGAGCTTTGCTATAAAGAACTCACTGCCCAAAATTTGCAAGCTTTGCGAGAAATTGAATACACATCAAGGAAGTTGGAAGGTGCAAATGAACAATATTGGGCTCAACGGGCACATCACCAGTCCCTGCGAGCGGGGGACCGTAATACGGCGTATTTCCATGCCAAGGTCAAGCAAAGAAGGCAGAAAAATACTATCCGGCAGATTAAAGACATGAACGGGGAATTTCAAACTACAGCGTCGGCAATTCAACAAGCGGTAATTGATTATTATCAACAGCTATTTACCTCGGCTGAACCCAGGCTCGACGGAGTGGCATTCCCAGAATTGCGTGGACGACTGACGGATCGAGGAAGACGGGAGCTAACCAAGCCTTTTATTGCTGCGGAAGTGGAAGTCTATTCGGTTGTAATTTTTGTGGTTTTATAAGTACGGATTGTCAATCTCAGGGATGGGTGTTAGGCTTGATTGAGGGAATCGGTTTGTGTAAAGGGGTTTTTCACAAATGCGGAAAGCGGTCAATTATGTAAAGTAAAGCAATAAAACTAACCTAAACATGGAATTAAGGAAAGCAATAAAAGCATGAAATAAAACATGAAATTAAGAAAGCAATTAAAAGCATGAAATTAAGAAAGCAATAAAACTACAACTAATAATGAAATTAGGAACAAGAGATTATACCTTTGATGATCTAAACTTCAATTGAATCCTTCACCTTAAACTTTCTCCCGAACAAAATAAGAAAGCGTGAATTGGATTACTAAGAATCCCCAAATCCCCACTTGAGAGTGAAATTTGTGACCCTTAGCCCTCCTCCTCACTAAAAGTTGGATTGGATTTTTGTGGCTAATCTAATAAAACCTTAAGAAACTTTAAAACAGAAACCCTAACTTAACCCTAATTTAACGTAACCAAAACCTAAAGATAAACCCCAATCTATTAACCCTAATAAATATAACAATTAACTAAAAACCTTGACAAGAGCTTACCTAATCTACTCTTAACATAACAGAAAATAAACGAAAACACAATATACTAACCTACTATTACTACTGTTGACCGAAACCAAAAGAAGAAGAAAAGAGAAGAAATCAAAACCCCTACCCCCCTATTGCCCATTGACCGAGCAGAAGAAGAAAGGAGAAAGAAAGAAAACAGAGACAGAGAAAGATTGCCGAGACAGAATCAGAAGAGACGACGAGCATAACAGAGCACCAATTCGAACCAAAATCAAATACCAATACAAAAATGCATCAACATTACCAATTCAATACCAGAACATTCAAACAACATTAAACCCAGAATCAACAGAACAAAATTCGAAACCATTCAAAAACAAACCCAAAATCGATTGAAAGTAAACTGAAAATAGAGATTCAAAACAGAGATTTAAAGCATGAATAAAGACATAAATTAAACCTAAATCTAATTCTAACCCTAAATGGAGGCTCTTGGGGCGTCACTCCCAGAATTTACCATTGATTTCTTCGAATGGCTCTCTTCTTCCCCTTTTATAGTCGATCTCGATCTCCTCTTCCAATCTGAGCCGTCGATCTTCTTCCTTGCGGACGGTTTGGATGCGTTTGGTGGTTGAAGATGAAGACGGTATGCGCGATGGTGGGTGCGTCCAGTGGTGGCTTGTACTTCCTCGGTTACCACAACCGAATCTGCAAAAAGGGACGAGAAAATGAGTGAGAAATTGATAACGAGAAATTGATAAGAGAAGAGAAGAAGAAAGAGATGATAAGAAAAGTGAGATGAGAGAAGGAGTTAAGAGATGGTTGGAATGGTGGAGGGAGCTTCGGTGGTGGTTGTCTGCGAATGAGAGAATCAGAGAGGAAGGGGGACGAAGGAGTGAAAGGGGGAAATAAGGAAATGAGGGAATTAGGGTTTTGGGATTGGTTTTGTTTGGGGGTTTATTCGGCTGAGTCAAGAAAGGGGAAAACGGGCACAGGTTTTGGGTTACTGGGTAGGCGGGTTAACGGGTAGAGGTAATAGGCTATGGCTGGGTTAAATGGGCCGATTAAGGGGGAAGGAAAAAGAAGGATTTGGACTGGTTTTTAATTAGGAATTAGGATAGGTTTTTATTTATTTATAATATTTACAATTTTGATTCAAATTAATAATAATAATAACTAAAAATAATAAAATGCTATAAAATCTAATAAAAGAGTAAAAACATAAGAAAAATCCTAAAATAATTATTAAAGACAAGCAAAAATACCTTATAAAAGAGAAGAAATTCGGCTCGGAACGAGACTGAACAAAGTCGCTTTGAAACAGATGGCCCCCCAAAAGGCTCTAAGGCCTGATGGTTTCCGTGCACTTTTTTACCAAAAATATTGGAATATAGTGGGCAATGACGTGTGCAACTTGGTGCTGAAGGTCTTAAATGGTCGAAGTATGCCTGCTGACTTAAACCACACTCTAATCACTCTCATACCGAAAATTAGGAACCCAGAGGATTTGAAGGATCTGCGCCCTATCGCTTTGAGCAATGTTACTTACAAACTTGTGTCAAAGGTATAGCAAACCGAATCAAACCTCTCCTGAATTCTATCATTGATGTACGACAATCCGCCTTTGTCCCTGGAAGGTTGATATCGGACAACACCATGGTGGCCAGTGATGAAAAAGAAGAAGAAGGGTAGGACAGGATGGATTGCAGCAAAAATCGACATGAGCAAGGCGTATGATCGCGTGGAGTGGGGTTTTCTACGACTAATTCTTAGAGAGATTGGGTTTCATGAGGAATGGGTTGAACTTACAATGATGTGCGTCGAAACTGTGAAATACTCCTTTTGTATAAATGGTAGACAGACTGATGTGGTTACCTCGGAAAGAGGGCTCAGTTAAGGGGGCCCTCTGTCACCTTATCTATTCCTTCTAGTAGCTGAGGGATTGAATGCTCTCATTTATAGAGCAACGGCGGTAGGGGATTGGAATGGGCTGAAGATCTGTCGGTTAGCACCTGCGATCACTCACCTTCTTTTTGCCGACGACAGTATTTTCTCTTTTAAGGCCAAGGATCGATAAGTACAATGCTTAAAAGATATGTTACAACAGTATGAAGAGTTGTCGGGACAGCAAGTTAACCTCGCGAAATCTGAGATTTATTTTAGCAAGAACATTGAGGAGAACAAGAAGGGAAGATGTCTAGCAATGCTGGGGATGGTGGAAATGCTGGAACAGCGGAGATATTTGGGACAACCTCTACTTGTGGAGAGGTCGAAGAAAATAATTTTTGAAGAACTCAAGAAGAAAGTGTGGGCCAAATTACGTGGGTGGAAGGAGCGGCTCCTGTCACAAGCCGGACGCGAGACTCTGATCAAATCGGTCATTCAAGCCCTACCCGCGTATACAATGAGTATCCATAAACTCCCATCTTCCTTTCACAATGAGATAAATGTGATGGTTAGTAGGTTCTGGTGGAGTGGGAAAGTGGACAAACGAGGTATCCATTGGCTAAAATGGGATAATTTGTGCAGTAGAAAGAAGGTGGGTGGCTTAGGTTTCAGGGAGCTCGGCTTTTCAACACAGCCATGCTTGCCAAGCAAGCGTGGTGACTACTCACGCAACCCAATTCTCTAGCCAACCAAGTCTTCAAGGCAAGGTATTACCCACGGGGATGCCTTTTAAACGCGAAGCAAGGCTACTGTCCTAGCTTTGTCTGGCGTAGTGTGATTGAAGGGAAGGACCTACCACTAAAAAGGATAGGTTGGAATGTAGGTGATGGTAAATCCATCAAGATATGGGAGCACAAGTGGGTGGAAGTTGGAGGCGGTTTCTTCATTGGGAGTACACCCGAGGGAAAGGAGGAATGGAAAGTTGAGAACTTGATACAAGATAGGGAAAGTAGAAGCTGGAACGAAACTCTAATTATGCAAAATTTTGATGATGATGTGGTAAAGGCCATACTAGATGCGCCCCTCTCAGAAACGGCTAGAGAGGATCAAGTGAGATAGCTCTACTCCAAGAACGATGAATATACGGTCAGGAGTGGATACCACTTAGCTCATTCCCAAACAGATGCCTCGTTGTCAGCAAGGAGTACATCTAGCTGCTGGGACATAGTGTGGAGTACTCGTGGACACCCTCGGGTAAATAACTTTCTGTGGAGATTTGTAAGAGGAATTTCGCCAACCAAGAGTAAACTATACACCCGACACTGTGCAGACTCAGCCATATGTGAGATATGTTGCAGAAAGATAGAGGATCAAAAGCATGTATTCCTGGATTGTCCATGGACCAAGGAGGTGTGGGTGCAATTGGGCATGAAAGAGGTGGTTGATTTCCCGGGAAACTGCGGCGAGGAATGGTTGTTGAATGAGGCCAAGTCGACGGGAGAGGAGAAGATGTCACAGTGTGCGTACGGACTATGGAGTATATGGTGGGCAAGGAATGACTATATGCACAACAAGAGAGCTATAGACCCTGCGTATGGAGCGGAGAGAGCAAGGAGACAGTGCAATGAATATTTACTGTCAGAGGGCGAAAGGAGGATGGCAGAGAACAATAGGGAGCTAGGAAGGTGGGAAGGTCTGAAAAATGAAATCAAAATAAATTGTGATGCAGCCTGTGATTTAGAAAAAAGAGTGGTGGGTATCGGATGTGTGGCGAGGCGAGAAGGAGGGGAGTTTCTATGGGCTGCTGAGAGAATGTACGACGCCGGGTGGAACCCAGAGATGGCAGAACTGAAGGCGATCCAACTAGCGGTGGAGATGAGCATCAATCAGGCAGTCACCTACGGGGTGGTGGAGAGTGATGCCAAAAACATAGTATCCATTCTCAGATCCGGGGTGCTGGGCAGAGGACCTGTTGCTCAAGTTATGGAAGATGTCTTGATGCTGCGAAGACAGAGCAATATACAAGGTTTTGAATGGGTTAGAAGGGAAGGCAATGAAGTTGCACATAGAATCGCTAAGTGGTGTATGACAAGCCCTGAGAACCAATATTTTTTCAACTCTCCCTCCACTTGGTTGATTGATGTATTGCTAAATGATGTTATATTTTTGAATTAATGAATCTGCTCTTGTTTCAAAAAAAAAAAAATCACATGATTCAAATTGAAAACTCGAAATCATGTTTTTCAATTTGTGTGGCATCATTAAATTTGATTTTGCAGATTACATGAATTTTTCAAGATTTAATTGTTCCCAAATTGAGTAAAATTTATGAATATGTGCTAAACCAAAAAAAAATTAGTTCTTTGGAAGGTAATTACATAGTAATTATTTTTGTGTACTTTAGAGGAGTTAAATGCATTTGCTGCCATATAACTCTTATTTTTGTCAATTTTGCCATCAAACTTTTAAAAATTTGTCAAATATGTTACTTAACTTTTAACATTTGTCAAATATGTCACTCAAATTTTAAAATTCTTCAAATATGCTACTTAACCTCTAAAAATTTTCAAATATACCATATATCAAGATTTAGTTTAGTGGTATTTTTGACAAATTTTAGAAATAAAGTGGCATATTTGACCAATTTTAATGTTAAATATCATATTTAATTAATTTGAATGTTCAATGGCAAAATTGAACATAAAAATGAAAGTTGCATGGCACCAAGCTCATTTAACTCTACTTTAGAGCAACATTGGTAATTAATTACTTTTAAAATTTGTAAATTCTAAAATTTTTCAAAAATGTCACAGGTTAAGATTTAGTTGAGTGGTATTTTTGACAAATTTTGGAAGTTAAGTGGCATATTTGATCAGTTTTAAAAGTTAAGTATCAAATTTGACAAATTTGAATGTTTAGTGGTAAAATTGACAAAAAATAAAGTTACAAGGCAAGTTAGACAATACCTATAAATGGAAATGATTAATCAAGGCTCTAAAATTCCCGCAGTAGCTGATGACATGTATCATGAAATGCATTACAACCCCAACGATCTCAATATGTGCAAATGTCATGAGAACGACAAGTTTCTAGGGCGGGCGGGGGCTAAGGCAAGGCGACCCCATGTCCCTCCTCCACTTTGTGTTAACCATGGAATATCTCTCCCGATCTTTGGACTACTTTGTGCATGCGCAACCAAGTTTCAAATATCGCCCCATACTACAAAATATATCAAATCTAGACCCTTTGTTCTAGACCCTTTTCTAAAATGTCGACCGTGTATTAGGCAATAAACCAACTTGTAGATGCTTTTTTGAGTCTAACAAAGATAAAAAAGGCGGTCCACCAGAAAAAGGGTCGACATTTTCTCTACTCAGCCCACCCATTAATTTCAAGGAGCGACAAACCAAAATTTTGAACTAAAATGACATGGCGAGTTGAGGGTTTCGAAAAAAAGAAAGGGAAGCAGCAATGAGTAAACCACTAAACCCTAACCTGGACTCTCTTTTTTTCGATAATTATAAGCCACAAAGGCTAAAAGTATCAAAGATGCTACAAAAGGTCCGCAGAAAATAGCGAAAACAAAACCAACAGCAAGCAAAAACAACAACAATAAGGAGATACAGCCATAAAAAAAATGAAAATTAACAGCTACGAAGCCAGCCAATCATAACCAATCACTTTTTCTTGGTTGATAGAACCTTTTGCCTACCAACCTCTCTCACCAACACCTTGCTTCGAGCAAACGCCTCTTCAATACTAATAGTTTTCTTTAACTTTCGTGGCGTATCAAATTTAGTTGACTTAGTCTTTCGAGAGGTATCCAAAACCAACTTCCATTTAGATTTTAACACGGCCTCCGTGTACTCCTAGCACTGACTTTTGATCGCACTAAGATAGAATCCTCCATATCAGGAGAAAAACCAGACACTGAATGAACCGACACTGTGTCTTCACTGTCATTTGGAGCAAGACTAACCAACATATCCTTGAACGAGCGCGATGGAGGTGAACGACAAACAAGAGACTCATGAGCTCCAACACCATCTTTAGGTTGACTCATGTTTGCAATGAAGGGGCTTGAAAAAGTTTGCTCGGAATCAGCCGGGACACTAGAATCAACCATCTGCTTTGATTTGGGAACCCAAATCCACTTGACACGTTTAGAGCTCAACTTCTAACCAAATTTAGCCCAAGAGACAACTAACACAGAGCCATTGAAACACCTCCCTTAAGACCACAAATAGCATTCAAACCCACTTGCTTATCCGCCAAACGAACAAAACCGTACCTTTTTCCATTTCTACCCAACTTCTGAGGGATGTAAGCATCAGAAACGAACCCAAAGTCAGCAAATAGGTTATTCAAACTCAAATTGTCAACCCCAATTGGCAGGTTGTCAACAAAAAGGGAGAAAGATTGCGACCTAACTCCCAAAGTCCCATCAAGATAGGTATGATCAGGCTGACCAACCTCACCACTCACCGCAGCGGCACCAGACAACACAACACCAGAATCGGGGGACTCAACCACCTCACACAACCCGAAGAATTTCTTAAGAACACACAATCTCACTAGCTCTAGAAAGAGCAGCCACCGCCGACACACCACTAAGACTACCCTCAAGATTAAGAGAGTCAACAATGGAAGACAATTCAGCCTTAAGCTCAAAACTACTTTTTTTTTTTTTTTGTTTTAGGGAAAAGCTCAAAACTTCTTGAAACTAGAGAGGGAAACATGATACTCACAACCCTAGGTTACCGTAAAAAAAACCCTACCGATGACAAAACAAGACAAGATAATCTTTTTTTTTTTTTTTGAAAAAGACAAGATAATCGAATAACCTCAAGAACCTGGAAACTTACAGCCCAAGATCTTTAGGCAGGAGCAACGATAAGGCCACCACCGAACACCGAGAAACGACCGACCAAAAGAAGAAGAGAAGAAGCAAGCGCCGGAAAACCAAACGGGCACACCAAGACCGAGACCCGAACACTGCACTACCGCCCAAAACAACAGCACCGCTAATCCAGTTACCCAGAGCTTCGACCTCCCGGGATGCCTATGGAAGACGCCGGCAACCAAGGGCAGCGAGCCGGTCGGAAAAGTCTGAATTGTGTAGAGCCGCCCCGTTTCCGTTCTTGCCAGACCGTCGGTGAAGGTGACCGAGGGCACCGCAGGACCAGCCTACCAGAGTACCGTCATCCCGGGAGATAGATGACGACCACCGGAAACCAGGTCGGCGAGTCCAATGGCCACAGAGAATGCAACGGACCTCTGCGTTTGAAATTTAAAATTCTAGAGAGAGAATTTGGCGAGAGGCTCAGGTATTCAGATTTTATATTTGATCACAATTGAAACGCAACGCAAGTAACCAGGACTCTCTTTCCCTTTCTCTATCTGGGTTCTCTCTCGCACATGGGAGGTTGTCCACCGCGCCGCCCCCAACTCCTCCCTCTTCTCCGTCGCCGCCAATGAGCAGCTCAAGGTCTTGGTCGACCGCTTTCAGAAGCCTGGTGGCTTCGATTTGTGGTCCCAACACGACGGCGATTGGGCGGATGGCTCGGGAGAAAGCGGGGACGTTGATGCTTCTTTTACGGATATGGTTGCATCCAGGAATAGGAGAGGAAGGAGAAGGCGATTGGGCGGAATTCATGTAGGGGGTCTCATTCTCAGGCTGGGGTATTTAGTAACGATGCTGGGGAGTCACATGGTCAAAACCCTTTTGATTCTGGCGTGAAATTGGATTATCATGCCGGGGTTTCGAATGGTCGAGATATACGCTCCGGAAACAGAGAGGCAGGTTTCAAATTCCGGCGATGCTGATGGATCTGTCACTGGGGTTGGACTAAGGAACAGAAGAGGAGGGAGAAATGGGATGAATTCCAGGAGCCGTGCTTCAGGTGGGAAGTTGGGGAATACTGTTGTCAGCCCCGTCTCAATGCCGTTGGTGGTAGTATTCATCATACAAATTATCTTTCTTTCTTTAGTACCAAGTGCTATATGAATGGATTTCATTAACCAATTTTGCTCTTTGTTTCTCTCAGTTGATTATTTCATAGCACAATGATATTGAGTAGAATTATCAGGTATGGTTATACGTTTCTGTTCAGCTTAAGCTATACAAATTTTAGCACTCGGTGGTTCCCAAAACCTCCTTGTCTGTCCCCACTCATTCGTCAGGCATCTACTTTTAATCTGCACCATTAATTGTTTATCTTTTCTCATGGCAAGGTTAGTACACTTGCAAATGTATATTTTCCCCTTACTGGATGTAATTCTCCCTCCATTTGCCCTTTAGCAATCCATTTTCTACTTCTAATCGAACACAGAAACACATAAGGTCACAAGAAACAATAACTAGATTATTCTCCTGCCATAGAAATCAAAGAAACACTTTGGGGGTTTGAAGGCAATGGTTATTGTGTGCGTTTAGGAATTATTCTCATCTGGGTTGTCAAGAAAGTCTTGAATTTCTTGGGAATTTGTTCGGGTTTGTTTTTTTTTATTTTTTTATTTGAGTGGTGAGTAGCAGATGGTTTTCTTTATGTTTGTTGTTGAACAATTTGTATTGTCATCAGAGTGGGAGGGTGAACAACAATAGCCTGAATGGTTCCTTTCCTATGGCTCTAGCCAATCTATCTTAGCTTGCTTTCATTTGAACAATTTGGTCCCCCCCCCCCCCCACACACACACACTCACACTCTTATTTGCTTGAGAATTGAGCAGTGGAATTGGGAGCACAACCTGTAACCTTATGGCCCTAGAATTACTTGTTGTAAAATAATGTGTGTTTGAGGTCGAAAGGGGACTTGTATTTCACCTCGCTATGTCACTTTATTTTTCTTGATTTGAGATGTTTTATAACCAATAGATTAAAGCTATTGAATCTAGAATTACTTGTTGTAAAATAATGTGTGTTTGAGGTTGTAAGGGGACTTGTATTTTTCTTGATTTTGTCTGCTGTCTAGGCTAGGAATGTGTTGGCTTTTGTGAACCTCATCAATTGGTAGGTGTTCCCTTCTTGGTCTTACAGTTTCATCTTGAATTACCTGGTTTCGTGATGTCAGCAGAGCTCAATGACTTCATTGTCAGATGATTCATCTCAGCATTCTGAGTCTGGTGCATTGGCTGATGCTGTTAGTATACTATATTAACTGAAAAATTTGACTCTATATTAACTGAAAAGTTTTAAGATTGACATATAATTTGATGAGTTCATTGGGTCAATTTACCAGATGACGAAATTAGTACATTTCTGCTTGTTGTTTTGTTGTTTGTGCCTCTCTTAAAGCATTCGTTATGATTATTGGTTTAATTAATTTCTACTTTATGTTCTATAATTATCCATTGCTTTAAATGTTTACTCTAGATTCCTACTTACAGTAGGATATGATTGAGGAGGGGTAATATTTATGTGGCCTTATAACTGCAACTGTGATGTATGGAGAGATAAAAAAAAGTGTCCATTGCATGGGTGGGTGAAAGGCAACCCTTAGATTGCTGAAAACTAGTGACAGGGCATTATAAATCTGAAACACTATCGTACCCTCTAGTAGTTTTCATGGTCTCATGTACTCTCACTTTTGTTGCCACATTCAGGGAGGAAAGATAACACTGAATGAAAGCTTGTTTGGGCTGTCATTGCTGATTTAGAGAGGAAATACAACACTACACATCAATCTAAACTATTGCAAGGTAACACATTTGTTGCTCATTGCTAATTAATCCATGTTTGAGACTTTGAAAGCTCGTTTGGGTTGTCAATGGTTCATAATTGTGGGTCAGTTTTTTGATTCTGAAGTTAGGGTTTCTCAATGAAATCTCCCTGCTCATTGCTCATTGCTAATAAATCTTTTGAATTTTGTTTATTATTCATATATTCCAAAGTGATGAACATAGATGCATGCATGTTAAGTTGAGATCAAGTGGGATTAGCTGTAAGTTGGGTCTCAAAAGGAACTGTGGGGGTCAGCTGCAAATTTTCATAAATTCTGAGGTGGGGGGAGGGGGGGTAGTGGATGTGCTCTGCTTTTTGGTTTCTGTATTGTCAATTTTGTCAGGCTCAAACATAAGTTTGTCTACTACCTTTGTAAGTCCATTATATCAATGCAGTGTGTAGCTCTATGTAGTGAGGCAAGGTGGGTTGCCTACATAATGCTCAAACTAATGCTTCTCTTTTCAGGTTAGAGCAACTGTTGGAATAATGCATGGGTCTCCATTGTCAGATGATTCATCTCAGCATTCTGAGTCTGGTGCATTGACTGATGCTATAAGCAATGGATTGATAAACCTATGATAGTCTGATACATAAAGAAAAATTCTTTTTTGGAAAAAAATATTGAAATCTAGACGCTTTTTAGAGTCTATATTGTGTCCGCCATCATTTTTTTTGGTGTCAGTATATATGCAGTAGACCCAAAAAAGGGTCTAGATTTAAGGCTCTCAACCCAAAAAAGCTATCTAGGTTTCCTCGATTTTTTACCCAAAAAAGTGTCTAGATTTTTAATGCAGTAGACCACAAAAAGTGTCTAGATTTTGGACGCGGTCGACCCGAAAAAGCGTTTAGAAATTTCCAGATTTAGACCAAAAAAAGCGTCTAGATATCTCGATCCCAAATATCTCGATACGTCGACCGTTTTTTATTAGACACCAAAAAGCGTGTAGATAATGGCTAAAAAGATTCTAAATTTGGGGTATTTTCTAGTAGTGCCCAAATTGCACCCGTTTGCAACTCACTCATATGGTGTTCGCGGACGACCTCATTCTCTTTTCGGCAGCCACGCATACTTCGGTACAGACGCTAATGCAAGCTTTTAAGCACTTCTCTGACACAACGGGCCTTGTTGCTAACCACACAAAATCCTAAATGGTGCTCGTGGGAGGGGGGGGGGGGGGGGAGGTAAATCCATATTTGGAAACACGCCTACTGCAAGTGACAGGTTTATCCCAAGGGGTACTGCCCTTCAAATATTTGGGAATACCGATCTCGATCTGTAACCTTACCAAGAACGACTGTAATATACTGGTGGATAAGATCATTAGCATGATCAAAACTTGGTCCACCAGGAATATCTCGTATGTGGGACGGGTCGCGCTGGTCAATAGCGTTCTCACGGGGTCTATGGCTTCTGGGCAAGAATCCTTATCATCCCCTAACACACCATCAATGAGCTCAACAAATACTACTGGAACTTTTTGTGGGGCGCTTCACACTACACCCTCCTTATGTCTCCACGCACGCCCTCCTTATGTCTCCTGGGACGACACGTGCATGCCAAAAGAGTTGGGGGGACTAGGTTTGAGGCAACTATAAGCATGGAATAAAGCCTCCATAGCTAAACTTGTGTAGGACATACAACACAAGGAAGTCCTTTGATCAAATGTGTTCATACAAAATATATCAAAAGAACCTCTTGGTGGTCCTAATTCCCCCCCCCCCCCCCTAATGATTTTTGTCCTTACTTTAAAAAGCTATGTGAGGTAAAAGATGAATTCAAATGGGGGTGCGCCCCGAGGGTCTGCTGGCACTGGGGGAGCGCAACTGGGGATGTTGGCTACGAGGTGCGATCAGGCTACAAGTGGCAGGTGGAATGCAAGGACATACCAGTTTATTGCATGGGTGCTGCTTTGTGGCAAACTCCCGGTGAAAGCAAGAACCTCTCACTAGGATGGAAAAGGGGAAACTTGTCTCCTGTGCGGAAGGGAAGCGGAAACACTGGACCATCTCTTTGCAGACTGCACTTACACTCGAGAGATCTATGGGTGCATAAAGGGATGGTCGCACTGTGAGGTGTTCGACAATCCTCACAGCAAAGCTGAGATTGTTTGCAAACTCACGGCTAATGATGGTACAAGAAGGATCTGACATTTTTCAGTCCACAATCTTCGGTGCCACATGCTATAATATTTGGAATGAAAGAAACGCAAGAATATTGTGTGGGAAAAGGCACATCACCCCAATAGACAACATCCACCGCATCTAGGATAATGTTCGAACTAGATGCCTTGTTGCTAAGCACCATCCGGTGTATAGTAGGCTCATTGAAGATGTACTAACCATGTAATAGCGCTGGCAAGGGCCATCTCCCTGCCTCTGTATTTTCTTGTTGCTTGAATATAATCCGCTTTCAATTGCAAATATATATAAATATATATATATATATATAGATAGGAAAATTGGATTATAATAATCCCAACTTTTGCAAAGTGGATTGTGATAATCTCTACTTTCAGTTTGTATTCTGGCGGTCCAAAAAAATAAAATTGGATTTGAGTGGGACGCCGACGAGTAATGGGGCGGTGACTCGACTGTTTTTTGACATCGCACTATGGGCACATGTTTTATAATTTTTTTCCTTTTTTTCTGTTTCTAGGGTGGAAACTAAATTTTACCCCCTCCCTTTTGTTTCTCTCTCTTCTTTTCCCTTTCCCCTTTTCTTTTTCTGTGCGGTAAAAACCCAGTTGTGGTAAAATACACCACTTTCATTCTCTCTCTATTTGTCTCTTTTTCTCCCTCTACTGGTTGTTGCCTGTGACACCGATCACCATCAAACAACCGTCGGCTGCCGCCTCTTATTTTCGTTGGTCGCCGCTTGCTCCTTCTACGGTCGTCGGAATGTCGACCGACACCACCCCCATCTCCTTCCTTGCTTCTCTTTCCCACTACTCCCTCTGCCTCTTATGCTTTTGTCTCCTCCTTCGGCCTGCTAAGCTTCCCTTCGACGACCGAGTGCCACCAACTGCACCCCTAGCAGACCCTTTTTCTCTCTAGTACGTCTCCCTCCACCTTTTTTCATTGAACCCTAATTTGATTAAACTCCCTTCCAATTTCATCCCCAATTAACCAGAATCAGAATTCATAATGTCAGAAAGGGAGATCGAGAGTTGAATTCAAACCGCCCACAAAAGAGCATGGTTGAATCCGTCGCAAAACTTGAATTCGAACCACCCACAATGTCATAGAGGGAGATCGAGAGTTGAATTCGAACCACCCACAAAAGAGCATGATTGAATCCGCGTGGTTGTCTCTTCATCGACCTTTTTTTTTGGGTTTTCTGACGAAGGTTGAGGACTTCAAGTGACAAGAGAGAGTCGAGGAGGGGCAGAGAATCACCATCTGGAGCCGAGCTTCGTGCTCAGGCGTCCTTGGTTGCCATGGATGTAGGTTAGAGGAAGGGGAAGGAGGAACATGGTCTTAAACAAAGAAGAAGGAGCAAAGATGGGGCTTGATGGTGATGGTGGCTGAGCTTCTACTCGATCATGGATGCTCAAAGATGGGGCTTGATGGTGATGGTGGCTGAGCTTATGCTCGGTTATGGATGCTCAGTTCAGCCCAGAAAGAGAGAAAAAAGCAAGAAGGGGTAAGGTTAGAGAGAGATTGCTCGGTCATGAATGCTCAATGAAGGAGTTTTTTATCGCATAGAAAAAAAAAAGGTGAAAGGGAAAAGTAGAGAAAGTAACAAAGTGAAGGGGGGGTTAAATTTATTAGTTTCCAACCTGGAAATAGAATAAAAAGAAAATAAAAGAAGGCATGTATTTTTTTAGTTGATGTGGCACCCGAAAACGAAGTCAACGCGTTCAAATACATGCCCATAGTGTCATGTCAGAAAACTATGGAGTTACCGCCTCATAATTCGTCGTCGTCCCACTCAAATCCAATTTTTTATTTTTTATTTTTTATTTTGGACCACCAAAATACAAATTAAAAGTAGAGATTATCGCCCCATGTTTTGTAAATTAGATGGCGATAATCTCTATTTTCAGTTTGTATTCTGGTGGTCCAAAAAAAAATGGGTTTGAATGGGGCGTCACCGAGTTGAGCGGTGGTTGACTTTAATTTTGAGTGCCACGTATGTACAAACACATGTCAACTCTTATTTTTCCTTTAATTTTAATACACATACCTTCTAATTTTTTTATTTTTTCAGTTTACCAGCAGAAACTAAATTTTACCCCACATGTGTTTCTCTCTCTTATTTTCCCTTATTTTCTCTGTGTTAGCCGATCAAAAACCAACTCAACTTCAATTCTCTTTCTTCCCCCATTTCATTCGTCTTTCCCTTCTCTCTCTCTCAGATCTCTTACTTATTAGCTTCTTTCACAAATTTGGGTCAAAAAATTAAGCAAAAAATACAACATTTACGCAAGCTCTCAGAGCTTATTCAAACAAAGCATCCCAGAAACCCAAGATTAAGAAAGATTATTTCTTTTTCTATAAGGGTACTTCCAAAAAAAAAACAAAGAAATAAATGGAACATGCCATTTCAAAATTAAGACTACTCAAGCTTTGATGCATTCAATATTTGTTAAATTCCCCTAAAGTTTACACACTACTAAATTGGGACCAAGTTGCCAATATCTTATTCAAGTTGAAGATAATTTCAATATATTTAATATCCTTGTGTCGTCAAGAGATGAAATGATATTTTTCAAAAGAGTGTTGACCTTGAAGTGGGAATTTCGTGGAGATTTAAGCGAGTCCAAGAGCAAAGCCCAGATGGGTTTGGAGGAGAAAGCAGAGAAGAACAATGAAAAGTCATGGCCATTGTTGCCATACGACGCTCTCTTTCTCCAGTAATGGGAAGATGATTACTTTAGCTTTGGGCAAGATAGAGAAGCGTGTGTAGTAAGTAGTAATCCAGTGCAAACTATCGACATTTTGGTGTAGGAGAAGAGATAAAAATTTGGATTACGATGCTCATCACTGTTTTTCGATTATGGCTTCTGCAAAATTAACAGGCAGGTTTTTGCTTGCTGTTCAAGAACCTTGAAAGTGTTAAAGTAAAAAATTGAAGGATTTTATTACTACCTCCGTCCCAAAATATTTGTCCGTTCACTAAATTTTGACTGTTAATTACTCACAAATTATAATGAAGTAAAATATAAAATCACTACCATTAGAAAGATAATTTGCTAAAGATTATAATGACGGTTATTTAATATTGTAACTTATTATAATTTGTGAGCAATCAACGGTCAAAATTTAGTCAACGGACAAACATTTTGAGACGGAGGTAGTAATTAGAAAGAAGAGGGAGGATGAAGGGGTTTTTTATAAATGCTGAGGTAAAAAGGTGAAAGGGAAAGGTAGAGAGAGAGAAACAAAGGGAATGGAGGGTTAATTTCATTTCCAACCTGAAAATAAAAAATAAAAAGAAAATAACAGAAGGCATATGTTCTTAGCTGATGTGGCACCTAAATCGAAATCAACGCGGTCAAACACATTTTCATAGTGCCATGTCAAAAAATCATCGAGTCACCGTCTCTCAACTCGGCGGCGTCCCACTCAAATCCAATTTAGAGTATAGCCATCCAATTTACAAAACATGGAATTATTATAATCCAATTTTCCTATATAAATATATATATATATATCCAATACACACAACATCCTTAGCTCCTAAATTAGTGCATTTCAGAGCAATTTTTGGACTCTGGTCCTATCCATCTCGAGCATTCAAAGTACACATAATGTAGTGTGCAAAAGAAGACTTGGAGACAAAATAAATCTATCTTGAATCATCATAATAATCTTCCATTCTCGATGCAAGTTTTGGCATTTGACATGTATCATTGTATGACTTATGGAATCAACTATCAGCTATCAACTATATGATCTATGCTAAATCTTATGCCACAACACCTGATTCTGCTCTATAGAGATTGGTTACAATTACAAAACACTGCATAACAACTCCCAATGCATTTTTATGTAATGTTTACATAACTGACATTCCTATTTCTATTCTAAAATTCAGGGCAGGAAACCTAATAGGTTTGGTTATTGGAGGACCCGCCGCAGTTCATCAACAATGCCCTGTAAGACCACTGGTTTCCAAATGAGACCATTGATACCAGCTTTTATGCATCTTTCCCATATATCATCCTCAGCACTAGCAGTTAGGGCTATAATAACCGGACCATTTCTGGCGTGTAGCTTTCGGATTCTCTTGGCCACTTCAAAACCATCGATATCAGGCATATGGAGGTCCAATAAGATGACCCGGAAAGCGTCCACTGAGGGGGCTGCCGCACTCAGGCACTCAAAGCCCGACGAGACTGCGGAGACCTCACAGCCTAACTTCTCCAGCACCCTCTTGGTCACCTTCCGGTTCATGTTATCATCATCAGCAACGAGGACTCTCAAGCCATTGAAGAGGGAGTTGGGCTCATTTTGCTCTAACCCTTGTGGGCCTTCAAGCTGTAAGGAGGGTGTCAAGTATCTTTTATTCTGGAACCGTAGAACAAGGGTCATCCTTTGGGGCAAGCCAAATGGATTTAAGGACACCCAGATATCGCCCTGCATCATCTGCAAAAACACAACTAAAATCGTTAGCAAAATCACATAAACCCACCAGAATTTCTATTACACCTAAGCAGATGCAATTAACTTGTCTCACTTTCTTTAGGTTCCCCCCTTTACTATGTCCTTAGCACAGGGGCATAAACATTCTGAATTCCTGTAATTGCTAACCCTTATAGAGAGTTGCACTAATTATTCGCTCATATATAAGTAAAAAGTTGAATTCTCAACTATGAAAGAATTCCCCAAAATAAATCAAGCGGCAATAGTTGCATATCATGAATGACGTATATTTTGGTAACATAAGGTCAATGCAGCAAACTTTGACACGGGGAAAATACATACGGGACAAAAGGGAATGAATGAGATAAGACATAGTTATCCGAATCCTAAGAATTTAGCATCTATTGCATAAATTTCTTCATAGGTTAGGCTCACGTCATGGGCCACAGTTAAAAAAGACTTCGCACAAAACCTTGTAATGATAAAAAAAAAAGCATGAACTGTTCCACACATTTCACAGTGGCCCATATCAAAAGCCAAAAGGAAAAGAGAAGTCCACCCAATCAGGAAATGACATGGGAGTACCACTATGAGAAATTGAGAAGTGATGAAGAAGCAAGGCATCCAAACAATGGCGGTAAAAAGAAACTTGGCTGTGATATTCAAAAATTCTCCGTAAAAATAAGAGAATTTCAGTTCAGTTCGTCAACACAAATGTAACTTTGATTAGCATAACAAACATCTAGAAAGGCATTAACACCAAAAAAATATGCAATTGCTAACCCCAGGAAACATCTAGCATGTTAGGACAAAAATTCTCAACACACTCAATTGGTTGGCCACTTTCTAATGACCACAACAAAAAATCATCATATTGCCAATATCATAGCCAATTTGGAACTCTTCACTCTAAAGCAGAGTGGATAAAAACTGAGATTCCACATGTAAAATAGAGAGAGCTGCCATCAACTGGTATTCTAATTCTGGAACATAGTTATTCATAGCTATATTATTTTTTACTTGAGGTTAATGGGAAAAATTGAAGAATTGTAGTGAGGTGAAGGAAATTTTGCAAAGGTACCTGGGCGAGCCTTTTGCACATGGTGAAGCTCAATCCTTCCTTGTTTGTGTCAGTGTGTGTTCTCCTGGCAGCATCAGTTGGATAACCTCCACTGATGTCAAACTCAAACTTTATACTAATGAAATCATTGGAGGCACCAGGTCTCCACATCCCCCATTTATCATTCTTACCCTCGCTTCCATTTTCAGCATAAACCCGGAAAACAACAGAGCCCCCTCTCATGACATGTAACAAGTAGCCGACCATGTGTAGCAAGACCTGAAAAGTTCTCCTCTCGTCACCAATCACATGCTCAGGCAAACTACTCTGAACATCAGGAGAAAAGACAATCCCTTGATAAACAAACAAGCATTTGGCTAAGCAAGATGCTTCCTTAATCATAGAGTGAAGGTGGAAATGTCTCATCTCTAATGGGAATCTTCCATTGTCTTTTGCCGGTATCTCCATCACATCATTAATTAAAGTGGAGAGGACATTACTGGTTCTCACCATTGTGTCAACAATAATCTTCTGTTCAACGCTCAAATTCTCTTCAAACATTGAAAGAAGGCCTATAATCGAGTGCATTGGTCTCCTCATTCCTTGGCTCATCACCTTTTGAAAGGAATCTCTTGCTTGGTTCGCCATGACCGCATCCTTCCTAGCCTGCTGCAGAATGCGATTCTGCTCCCCAAGCTTCTCCCTCATCAATTGGGATTCTTCAAGGACCTTAGCATGGGAAAGAGCCACCGCCACTTGATCGGCAACCACTTCAACAATCTCTAGTTCATGAAAACTCCAAACCCGAGCCTGTGAATTGGGAAGAACTAAAACCAAAATAGCATAACAAGCCTGGACCACTTCCGGGGTCCCACCTTTAAAGTTGGAGAAATTGAGCATAGGCATCCGGATTGCTGCCACAGAACCAGGCTCACTGGAGTCACCGCTGCTTGCTATTCCCAGAGCTGAGTCCGGCCTTAAAATCCTCACTCCCTTGTTCTCACTTATCTCTCTAACATCGGGATCGTCCACTGGAATACTTCTAGAATAACCTTTTGAGTGATCCGATGGTTTCAGCTCATGGGTCAGGGTCAGTGCAGTCTTAGTCTCATTTGGCATCCATACTGCACAATTCTGAAGGTCCAAAGTCTTGGAAAGCTCTACCAAGGTAGTATACAGGACTGTGTGCTTATCCAGTGATCTCCTAATTTCTCTAGTGAGCATACGAACGTGCCAACTAGCTTCCTTTTTTTTCTTCATCATACCAACCTCTTGATCAAGTTCCAGAACATTTTGCCTCAAAAAAACCTCCCTAACTTTGATTTTAAGCAGAAGAGGGATCAAAGTAATAAGGGTTATAGCAGTGGCACAAGAAACCAAAGCCGTGAGGAACTTGAATATGGTAAGGGACAAGATGAGTTGGAAGGAGTGAGGACCATAGTAAATCCAGCCATTGAGCAAGTGGGTCATTCCACAAAGGACAATGAAAGCAATGAATTCAACAAGGACCCATTTGAAAGGAAGATTTGAGCAACTGATGAAGTAGATAAGCTCGATGGGTATTGAGAAATAGGCAACAGCGATCAAGAAATCGCTCACCTTTTGGCATTCCAGAATGCTTGTCAGGCTCCAAAAACCCTCATCATCACAATTACAATGGGAGTATCCACTAACAATAGTGGAGGCAGAGACTAAGAGAGTACAAACCAACAAAACAATGCCTGTCCCTCTTAACATTTCATCAATATCCTATATCCAATCAACTGACCCTAAATTTACACCACAGCCTTCAAAACTCTAAGCAATGAAATTGAGCTAGAATCGCAAATATCAACACAAACACGCACATCACCTGGGTGAACAACAAACCCATCTGCTGGAGATTCATTTATAACGAACCCCATGATTATGCAACATCAAATCTGATCTACACAGGCTCACCCACAAAAATCTTTACTGATTCCCAGGCAAAATGGATGCCTAAACTTCAAATTTTATCAAGAAATGGAAGCCCAACTTGAGCATCCAAAAAAGATATTCAGATCAAAATATCTATCCTGGAAACTTTAGCGGGCAAAGAAACACCCACTTTCAAAAGCACCCAAATTTCCACAGAAACATAAAGAAGAAAAATCAGTGGAAATTTACCGTCAAGTGTAGCAGACCCAGGAAAAATCCAGCTTAGAGGAAACAAAACAGTTGAACAACCCAGAGAAGACTCAACCCATGAACCCGAAAATGGGTTGTTGGTGAAGAGGTTTTTGCTGGATCCAATTTTTGTATATCTACTAGTACTAAATACTGCTCACATGTGTCTTTCTCTGTCTAGTTTCCCTTGATCTCTAAAAAGGAAAAAAAATGCCAAAATTTCCAAGTTGCTTTTGAACATGGTGGAAGAAATTTGAAGAAAGCGGCATGGGAAAATCAGGGGAGGGCCCACTACAGATGAACATGAACTGAACCTAGACAACCCCTGTGCCACCTCGTCACACACCTATTCAATGATTTTTAACTAAGCCGGTGGAGATTGCGTGAGGAAAAGTGCACGGTTGCTGTTAATCCATCACCGTGCATGTGTCTTCATCAACGGCTCTTAATGGATTGCGATGATAGGCTTACGCTAGGAACCGTGGGTTGTCTGTACCTGACAATTTCCGCTTCGTGATGTTGCTTTCTTGACCGTTGCTCACGTCGGTTTACGTTTTTTTCGCTCAATGTGGCAAGTAATTCTCTCAGCCCTGGGAAAGTCTTGCTTGTTTCTACTTTAGGGTATGTTCGTCTAAAAACACTAATTGATTTTTTTTAATTGCACTAGTCGACAAATCTCAACCTTTGGTGAATATAAAAGAGATTTTTTTTAAAAAAATGATTTTTGAACTGTAGAATACAATACATTGAGAGTATTAGACAATAATACTTGTGTTTTTTTTTACTCTAATATATTGTAATATGGAGGATGAGTGACACCAGTACGCTGGAAACGAATTTCGGTGAGAATGACTCACCATAAATCCTACGTGTCAACCGGAGAAAAATGACGTAATCAAGGTCTTTGAAACTCCCAGGTGAAGAGGTGTTTCTCACTGACAATATCACGTGGTAGATGTATTTCGACGTCGAATTGAACCAAATGGGATGTGGTGTATGGATTCTTGTAATCTCACAAGAAGGAGCACATAACCCGGTATTGGTCAAGCTGGATTTTGATGCCACGAATAATGTCACTGAATATCAAGCTTGCACCTTAGGATTACAAGTTGCCTTAGAAATGGGTATCTGAAGGTTGAGAGTCTTTGGAGATTCGAGCCTTATAGTAACCAAGGAACGAACACATGGAAGGTGCGCAATGAGACATTTGTCTCCTATTAGGCCCATTTGCAAAACTTGCACAATAATTTGAACACATTGAGTCCAAGCATTGGCCTAGGTCAATGAGCTGGCCGACGCGCTAGCCAAATTATCTTTTATGATCGTTATGCCAACAAGGACATTAGTTATAGCTAACTGCATAGAGCGCAAGGAGAAGTCGACTTACGAATATCTAATAGAATTAAACTCAATTAGTTCAAATGCATGGTATGTTGATATGTACAACTACTTGGAAAAGGGAGAGTTCTCACCAGGATCAGAGCCCCGACCACAATGGTCCATCAGGTTAATGGTCACTTAATACTGCATAATTCACGATTGCCTATATAGAAAACAAATAAATGCATTAACCTTCGTCACGTTGATCAACGTGACGCTGAGGAGCTCATGACATCCATTCATGGAGGAGAGCATGATTCCCACATGAACGGGCGAATGTTGATAAAGAAAATCCAAAGAGCAGGCTACTACTGGTGAACAATGGAATATGACTATCTAACATTTGTCAAGAAATGCCCTAAGTGCCAAGTGTATGCCAACTTAAAGCACCAACCTACTTCATACTTAATCACACTAACATCACCTTGGCTTTTCTCAATAATAGGAATTGATATCATCGACAAGATAATGCCAAGAGGAACTAGATGACATGAGTATGTCTTACTGGTAGTAAAATACTTCACTAAATAGGTAGAAGCAGCATCATACGCCAAGCTAACTTCAAAACAAGTTGTGAGTTCATACTACAAAACATTATCTGCTGATATGGAGTACCACACGACATAACCAGAGACAATAACAGTCATTTCAAAAAAAAGAGGTAACAAAATATTTGGCCAGATACAAGATTAAGCATCACAAATCATCACCCTACGACCCACAGACAAATGGAGCAGTTGAAGCGGCCAATAAGACTTTGGCAAAAATAATCAAGAAAACGGAAGTCACCTACAAGGACTGACCTAACAAACTCTCATTCGCCTTATGGGGCTATAGAATATCAATTTTCACCGCTACTTGGGCAACCCCTTATTCCCTAGTCTACGAGATGGAAGCAGTCTTTCCAGTAAAAATAACAATTCCCTCTTTACGCATCATTGTAGAAAGCCAGTTGCCTATGGTAAAATGGGCTAGGGCTAGATAAGAAGAATTAATCCTTTTGGATGAGCGAAAACTTAGAGCCTTACATAACATAAAAATGTACCAAGGTAGGATATCCAGGTCATTCAACAAGAAAGCTAAGGATCAGACTTGCAAATAGGAGACTTGGTGTTAAAGGAAATGAGGGCAGCGATTCAGGATCCCAAAGGCAAGTTTGCGCCATACTGGAAGGGTCCTGATGCCATTCAAGAAATCCTTCCAAGAGGAGCAACAAGATGGGCTACACCATATGGCGAAGAGCAGATTCAACCTACCAACTTAGACAGGCTAAAAAGGTTTTACACCGCAACTAAATTTAATTTGGGTACTTGGTGAAGGATTCACATTACTTACTCTACAAAATAAGTATACAAAAAAATGTGTACATACAAAGTAAGCATCGAAAGGATTGAAAGGAAGGTGAAGAGAATGTAATAAAATTGGATGCGAGCAGATATACGAAAAAAAGAAAGTCTACTTCTCTTATTCAATGCATTGGTAAAAGAGTTTAACCTAATAAAAGGCATACAAGCATTACTTATCCAAATCATTGTTCAACATTATTAATATTTTAAAAAAAAAGCCACCAAGCTCAGTCAATCTACGTTTTCTCAACAGAACTAGAGTTAGCTTCTTTCTCACTCTGTTGTCACCCTCTCCTCCATTTTTAGGGTGGTAACACTTTTTGGTCTTAGAAGACATGGGAGTTTTTCCTTTGTTCCTTCCAAGATCATCCCTCCACATCACAGCATCATCCTTGGGTTCTTTGATAACGATCCCAGGATAGACGGTTCGCTTATTATAAATAACTCTAGGGCACAGCCTATCCTTTGCAAAGGCTCTTGAGCCACAATCTCTACCGTACATTGGTTTTTTGTAGTGCAGCTGCAGTTCTAGCTCTCAACAAATTCGGGATTTTCACCTTAAGGAGGCGAGTTTGAAGGGATGTGGTCAACCAACCAACATACTTAGGAACAACATCAGTTATAACCGTTGCAAACAGTGTTAGGAACCCAAGCCTCCTTTCCTAGTATGCACACTAAGTGTCTATCAATGATTGCTTCAACCCCGTCCTGTCTAGAAAAAGGCACACTTTGGCATGAATGTGCTGACACCTCCTATTTGGCATATCACTTGTTTAACCCGTTTTAAGGCCTAAATTACACTTTTAACCTTGAGATTTTCACTCGATCCCGGGTCATTTTTATGAATTTTAATGTGTTTTTTGTTGTCTTTGCTTGGCACTTAATGATTAGAAAAAAAACAAGACAAGGAAGCAAATCAAGGCAAAAAGGGAATCTTGGGAAGATTCTCGAGCCAAGCCGGGCCGAAAGCTAGAGCGAAGAAGGATCAAGCAAGGCCAAGACCTTGAAGAATTGGGTTAAACAGGCCGTCACACCCGCTACAAGGTTGGTCACGGGCATGACCAGGCCATCTCCGACGCAGCAAGAAGAAGGAAAGACACGAAGAGGGAGAAAGAAGAAGGAAAGACCCGAAGGTCGTGCCACCTACGATGGGACTACATTGAAGTGAAGAGGAAAATGGTGAAGTCAGGCAGCGCCCCCCGACTAGCCCGTCACACCCACGACCCCGCGCGGAAGATTTTTGCTAACTCTTCGCTCCTTCAGCATGTCACGCCTGCACCGTCGCACGTACGACGACGCTGTTTAACGCAATTTTTAGCCCAATACGGCTGCGTTTTGCCTAGTTTTGTACCATTGTATAAATATATTAATTAGACATTTCAACAACTTTTACTAGGTTTTTGCTAATTTTTAGGAGATCGATTTGGAGCAGCTTTTCAGATTATTAGCCTAGGGTTTAGTGTTAAGCTTATTTCCTCTACCTACTCTCAAACAATTGCATCATCTTTGCTTTTTTTGGAAGAAATTGGTCATTCTATTGAAGATTTGAAGATTCCTTCTATAATATTTGCTATTGTTGTGCATTACATCATTTGATAGGTAATAGTTACCCTTTTTCTCTCTATTTACTATTGCTAATTAAGTGTTTAACTGCTTGTTTAGTGGTAATCTTTCCTTAATCAATTTCATTAGTGGGTTTTTAATTGATCTTGTTATAATCATGCTTAGGGTTGGTATTGAATGTGTTAGGATAGTTGTAACTATGATTAGTGGGTAGGATTTTATAGTGTTAGGGGGTAACTAAGGCATTAATGGATGATTAGTCATATGTATAGTCATTTAGGGAGTGATTAGTGGGAAAAACCGAGTTTCCACCTTATTCCTTCCTTCAAGTGGGGTGATTTAAGGTATAGGAGTTCCTTAAATCACTAAACACTTGTTTGAAATGATAAGGACGAAATAATTAATCCTATTCTCATGAAAATGAGAATAGACCTAATTAGGGACTTTTGCAATTTTAACCCCTAGGATCCATGGTGGGCCTTGGGGAAGTTAATCCAAACTACCCTTGAAAGAAGGAGTCTTGTTGGTATATTTTAGCAAAATCCAACCTAGTTTATCACATGGACGACCCCTCCCATGTTGGGATTTTCCCCTATTTTGTCATTACCTTTATCTGTTGCAGAATAACAAGATGGGTAGAAGTTTCAGGAATGTCTTCCTCATCACCACCGATATCGCTATGGACACTAATGCATTGTAGAGCTTTTAAAACCCCATTCAAGGTATCCTGTTGTTGTTCTATCCACTGATTTTGTTGTTTAATGAGTTGTCATTGTCCAATGGTATGCTCTTCAACTTTCTTCTCTTGTCATAAGGTAGCAAATGTAATTGATCCTCGTATCTTGTTGAACCTATCCTATAAGTACTTAGCCAAGGTTACATTGAGTTGTTCGTTGTTGTTGTCGATGTTGTTTTCAGCCATGCTGAAGTTCAATCTACGGGATGTGTGTAGAAGGTGGAGGAATAAAATCCGGATTTTGGATGATTCACCCGGATGGTCCTAAAATCCAACCCTTCTGTCGATCACATATTATGCTTGTACAAGAACAACGTCGTGACTTGAGGATTTGACCTTGATCCTAGACACACACACAAAAAAGAAAAAAAACCATCCCGATGCATGTATGTCCTATTTGACCTACATGGGAATTCCTAAAAATGCAAGACACCTATATGCTAACTCGAAAAAAGACTCACCCATGAAGCCATGACATGGGTGTGCATGTCTTATATACTCTATATGATCCTAAGCCAAAAAATGACACTATATACAATAAGGCAGTGTATAGGGTCGAATAAAGTCAAAAACAACGAATTAACATAAATCAGAAAGCACAAGTGGGTGTTTCTCAATTTGAATGGGCTCAAATCACAAGCTGACTATTTTAAGGAGAATCTGTCACTTGCACTAATGAACTTATGTTAACTCACGTTGTATTTGCTATTACACGGACTAAAATAATGCTTGGCACACTGACGGTCTGACTCCTAGCTAGACACTCTTTTTTTTCCCAACATATTTTATTTACACTCGTGGAGAGAGGGCGTTGTAAAGGACCGGATAAAGCCAACAAAAGGTGAATTGACTCATAAATCCAATTATTAGGTCCACCATGGATGGGTCTACCAATGGGTCAGTCGTGGATTTTTTTTAGACTTAATAACTGAATTTATGAATTGATTTTCCCTAACCTTGTGACTATTATGCGGGCTAGAACAACACTCACTTACTTTGTTTAATTATTAGTAAATTTTCTTTGGACTTTAATTAAGAGAATATTGAAAAGGGTCGAATTAAATCATCAAAGGAAAGTTATAAAATGAATTGACAAACAAGGAAAATTAACCTTTTGAAATGGATGGGCCTAACAATCGGGGCGACCATAAAATTCAAGGTCAGTTAACCGAGTTGATAAACTCATTTCTTCTCAAACCCAATGATTGTTATGCGAACTAAAACAATATCCGTAAAGTAGGTATGACTCTAATGACGACTTGAAATAAAAGAAACATATATTTACACATAGCATACAACATGATAGGGCACTCTAAACTAAGGCTCTAAGTTCAAAAAGGGTTTATTGGCTAGATTAAGGCTTAACGACTCATGTCTTGCCCCGGTGCATTATCCTTATAAGAGTCTTACAATTCAAATGTATGGGGTGTTGCTCTTAGAAGCTCAAGTGGAGACTCCTTAGAGTGATGCACCAGTAGATGTGGTGAGTAAGGCTCAAATTGGTGTAAATGCAATATTATGAATATAGACGGTCTGTCTTCCCATTGTTTAAATATTTGGGTTAATCCTAACCCGTCGCTTTAAGTGCTCCCACGCCAATGAATGGCAAAGGAGTAGCCCGGTATATGCAATGTTTTATGCCTAAGAGTGATTGATTAAAATATGTAAATCTAAACTTTATTTCAGTTCCAAAAAATTAGAATACACTAAACTTTTTTCAGGTTTTACCCTCTTTTTAGAAAACATTCCCCAATGGAGTCACTAAAAATTTTGTGGACGTCCCCAGGGTAACCGGTCCGTCGACCTCCCCGGGGCTTCCCCCTGAACAAAAGGGGTTGCTGCGATGTCGCCGCTTTTGCTTTTCATTTGATTCCTCTATGTTTTGCTTTAAGGTTGGAATTTTGGGACTTTGTTGGCTTTTAACTTTTTTTGAAAAAAATTAGGAATCGTTTTGCACATTTTATGAATAGTTTAATTGTAAAATTACATTTCCTTTACCATGAATACTTTGAGAATATTTGAACCAAATAAGGAGAGAGCTACCACTTGCTCTTTTCTTCCTCAAATGTGATTGTCCTATTTTCATAGTGCACATGGGCTCGGAAAAAGGCAACTTACGCAATTTCAACTATTTAAAATATACATTACATTCCTAAAGTTTTATTAAACTTGTTGTAAGACCATTACTCAAACAAAACAAGTTTTAAGGATTTTTGAAAACCATGGTCTATGCAACAAGAATAACACTTTTATTTTGAAAGAGTAGCCACTCAACTTTTTAAGGGGAAAAGATTTTAAAACCTAAGAAAAAGACTCTGTATATGAACCAGATTACCGAGTTCGGGGTAAGGTTACGGACTTGAAAGAAAAGACCTTTGAGTTCGCCTCTCACTTGAGGAAAGACTCCACTAAAAGTTTAAAGTGTGTTTTTATAAGATTTGGAAGGGAAATAAAGTAAAATATTACATTTCAAATCATTCAATCATGCATTTACCAAATGAAATAAATTAAAGAATGAACTCATTATATGTTGGGTGCTGGCCCATTCGATCCTTCTAAAGGTCCTCTTCAAGTTGGTTACGACTTGTGGTTATTTGAGTTTTAATCTAACTCTAATTCTCCTAGCCGTCATATATATAGGATATAGTATTCTCCACTTTCATTATCAATTAGATCAGAGAGAAAATATAAAGAGAGATATAGTTTCACCAATATTTTCCCAGAGAGTTCCACCTCTTTAATCCCGAGAGATATTGTGAGTTGAGAGATTAAGAGATTGTATTGTAATCCTCACTATTGATCATATCACACCCTGTGATAGTGATCGAGTTGCACTCCTCCCTTTTCTCATAGTGGATTATTTTCTGGTTGTCGCCGTCCGTGGGTTTTTCTCCGAGTTCTTCGGATTCCCACGTATATCCGGTGTTCCTTTTATCGCTTAATTTACGTTCTTAAATTTTTTTGTCATCTTCGTCATCTCGTTTGCTTCCGCTGTAGCTACAACCTGTAGTTATTTTCTATGAAATCCCTCGCAAGTGGTATCAGAGCAAGGTGGAGATGGCTTCAATCATGAAGTGCGAGATTCCAAAATTCGATGGGATGAGGAGCTTCACGATATGTAGACTGTTGATGAAGGTGGTGCTTATTCATCACAGGTTATGGGATGTGATCGAGTATCCCGACGTGAAGACCGATGAAACGATGAGTGATGAAGACTTCAAGAAACTCTAGAAAAATATATAGGGTAGCCTGAGTGCAAGAGAGTAGAAAAAGTTGGAGAATAAGACTTTGGTAGGGACTCAGCTAAGCTTGGCAGAGCACATTCAGAGAGAGGTGATGTATATTAAGGAACCTCGAAAGCTTTGGACCAAACTAGGAAGCATTGTATGTGGAAGAGTCTTACCAACAAGTATCGAATGAAGGAGAAACTCTACAGGCTATGAATGCCTACAGGTACCTCTATGCAAGCACATCTTAGTGAATTTGATTCTATTATTACTGAGTTAGAATTCATTGATGTGAAACAAACTGATGAGGATAAGGCTTTACATTTATTTTGTCCCCACCTGTGTCACACAAATAATTTAAGGAGATCATGTTGTATAGGAACCGTTGTGTCCTTAACCTTAGTGAAGTAAAATCTAGTTTACTGTCTAAGGAGAAATTTAATAATGAGGGTGATGATTAGGCTAGTGTGGCCTTGATTGTAAAGGGAGGGGCAATGATTGCAAGGGAAACGGGTCTAGAGGGAAGTTGTAAAACCCCGAAAAATTCAATTGTGTTTACCGTTAAAATACCTAACGTGCGTTTTATCCCGTTAATTATTTATCTGTTTTCACACACAGCTTTTAGGACCGCGAGTGAGTTCGTTGGAATTTTTAGAGTTTTAAAAATATCAGTTAGAAATTTTTCGGGCTTCGGGTAGATTTTATTTGGATCAATTGTTAAATTTTTATCTAGGAATGAATATGTTTTCGGGTAATAATTCTTGGGGGACATAATATTAACACTCGGGGTATTATTGGTTGTGTTAATTTTATTGCTGACATCATCTTAGGTGACGTCACCCTTCATACCTACCTTTTCTTTTTCCCCTCCCCTTCCTATTTGAGGCAAAAACACTCCAAAAAGGGAATCGGATGAATTGCTACACCCACTACCTTGACATACCACCACCCTTTTCCCCCCAATTTTTTTCCCCAATTCACATGCTCTCTCTCTCTCTCTCTCTCTCTCTCTCTCTCTCTCTCCTCCCTCCTCCCTCATTCCCTTAATATTATTTGTTGTTGCTCCTGCCCGACACCACCACCACCATACACCCCCTCCTCTCTTCCATTTTTCTTCCTCATTTCACCAGCAACCACTTCCTCCTCCCTGCTCCCCTTTATTTTCCGACCACCACACGCCGACCACCGCTCTTTTCCTCCACCAACCAACGCCAAAAACCGACCCCAAGCCCTCCCACTGCACCCCAACACACCACCCACGCCACCACCTTGCACCACCTCCAACACCCTCCTTCCACGTGTATTTCGACGCCGGTCACCACCTCACTACTTTCCGACATGCACCGCTCCACTTCTGGCCGTCACAGCCGCCCAGAACCCCCTTCAAAACACCACCTCTCAAACCCTTGCTTTGCCCTAACCGAGACCTTCAACCACCGAATGTCGTCCCAGCTCGTGGCGTCCAGGCTTGGCGACCTTTCCCGACTCGGCGACCTTCCCCATCTCCGACGAGCGATCCGACCTTCCCGATTCGGGCGAAGTCGACCCCGGTTTTACTTCGAGGAGCGGCTGCTGCTGTGCATTCGACCACTCGACGCCGGAGACCTGCTGCCACCGCCTTCTAGTCGTCGACCGCCTCCCAGTCGCCGCCAGCACCGCCCAAGCACCACCCTCCCTTGGGTGTTGATAGTATAAACTCAAACTCTCCTTTTCTCTCTCTATGTTTGGGTTGTATTATTATTAAGTGTTCTTCTGTGTTTGTGATTGTGTACTTGAATGAGGTGTTGGAATTTTAAGTGATTGTGTAAATGTTAGTATTCTGAAAGTGTGATTAATAGCTTGAAATCTTGTTTAGGGTTGAGTAGAAATGGGTATGTATTTGATGTGTGGATTCTAAAACCCTTGTTTAGTTCATGTCATTAGTAAGTGTTCTTGTTGATGATATTCATGTTAGTATCAAGTTCATTGTACTGTTCGGTTCATTATGTTAGTATTAATAAGTTTTCCTATTATATTATCACTAAGTTTCCATGTTATTATTATTATGTCATATTATTAATCTTAAACTGTTCATATCAATAGTAGTAAGTTTATTATTATTATTATTATTATTATTTATTATTATGTTCATATTATTAAAATAAGGTTTTCATAATGTTTCTATATGAAATAACCCTAGAGGGGGGGTGATTAGGGTTATAAAAATAATTCTGCACTTCAATCAACACAACCAAGTTAGTAACACTTTTATATGAAAAATAACTTCTTTATTGAATGATCAAAAGTGCTAAAGAGGAGGAGGTTATAACTCAGCACAAAAGAGAACTTGTGAGGTCCTCAATTGGCCTACCGGATTAGAAGACACAGCAGAGGTCTTCTAAATATGAGGCCTCACAGTGGAGGCGATTACAACTAGTGACCTCACACAACAGCAAGGCACTTGTTTGATTTGGAACTCTCGACCCTAGAGGTCCTCACCAGTATGACCACTGGTTACACAAAAACTCACCACTACACAAGAATGGCTACACTCGGAATATTCACTCAATTACTCTTACATTCAGAACTTTCTTTCACAAAGTTCTTACAACGATTTTCTTCCTTGGAAATCACTTATTTGCTAACGGGGTGGGTTCTCATATTTATACTTGATTCTTCACTGACTTCCTTCCTTTCTTTCCTTTGCATTTGATCCTTTCCTTCGTGCATTGGTTCTGATGTGGTGGCTGTCTTCAACGGCAGAATCCAGCTTTTCAATGCAACATTTTAAGCTAGGATTTGTTTCCTTTTCTGAGGTGTTCTTCTATCTTCATGAAAGCCCTTTGCCATATTATCTTTCGTTTTCGTTTGAATTTTGAAAAGGGAATGAAGATCATTATAAACAATTCTCATAATAAAGGGAAGATATAGGATTAGGATATGATTTGTACTTCCCTAAGATAGCTCGGTTGGTCTTTCAAACAAAATAATCTTGTGCTGACATTTGAGGTCTTCATTAACGATTACGCTGAGGTCCTCATAACCAGTTGAGGTTCTTCAATCTCCCCCTTTTTGTTTGAAAGACAAAACTTCCTGGATGTTGCTTCTATACATGCATTCTCAATGTACAACAGATATGGACAATAGATGCAACAGTACATTCTTGTAATAGAGTATCATATAGTAGCAAGCAATAGTTCACCATATTGTTTCGGTTACGGACCAAGGATATCTCCCCCTTTTTGTCTTTCAGACAGAAAAGAAACAAGATATTACAAGTACTAAATTGTGTAGCCAAAATAAGTAGAGGAAGAGAGAGGGAGAAGGAGGGATAGGAGGAAAAGCAATGTTGAGGACACCTTGACCAGGCCCTGATTAAATTTTGAGGTGCCCGAGAGGCCATGCTGATGAGGACATCAGAGGTCTAGGCATGTAGTGAGTTGACGAACCTGGAAGGAGGAGAGGGACCACATGTAGGGAGGATGGATGATAGGACTCCCCCTCAATTTGACAGCTTGTGCATAGGTTGAGGTCCTCATAATAGACAACTCCCCCTCAAAAGGTGCGGGTGGTGTTGTTTCACGACCTTCCCAATGTCTAGGATCTTGTCTTGAATTTTGTCTCCAAAGGTTACTCTTACATTCTTGTTGATTTTCAGTTTGAAGAGCTTGGTTGGATCTCCGTGTTTGAGGCATACCTGTAAAAGAAGACATTATACCTTTCGTGGTCTCTGACCAAGGATGAGATCGTTGCAATGAGGTCTTTGGGACCCAGATTTTAGTAATGCACCGAGGTCTAGTTCCTTTAGACAGGGGATTTGATGAGGTCCTTATTTTATATTTTGTAGGAGGTCCTCTATGATGATTTCCTCTGAGAGGCGAAATGTTTGGGATAGGAAGGAGAGGTCCTTTGTTGGCATGGAAAGGAGGACTTTTGGACCGATAGTTTTTGAGAGGTGGGTTATTGGGTGTGGGAAGGAGAGGTCCTCTGGGAGGGTGATTTGTAGGAATTTTGGTCCGAGGTTGAGAAGAGGGGGTTGTGGAGACTGGTTTGCTTTGGTAAGGATGGGAATTATTGACTGCCTCATTGGATAATTGAGTGATGGTTTTATAGCAATCTTTGACCTCAAGAGACAGTCTATTGCTTTCTGTGAACAGGAGGTCATTTTGAGAGTTCAGGCTTTCTATGGCCTCACAGAGACTTTGAACATGGTTGGTAAGGTGCTTGATTCTTTCTATCAAGGACTTAGAGTATTTAAAAAGATGCATACACTTATGAGCAAGATGTAATGGTGAAAGATTAAGGAGGTCATCAATGTTTACCTCGTCATGAGATGAGGTTGGATCTTGATCCTTACTTGTGTTTGCCATCAGACATACATTTGTTATTTCTTCTACCTCACTATGGCCTTCACTGGAATCACTATTACTCCATGTTTCTATCATTGCCTCATGGTTATGCCATTGAGGTCGATTGTTTCTCTTGTCTTTGTTTCTTCTGGCGTGAGGGCAGTCCTTCATAAGGTGTTTTGAGCTGCCACAAACAAAACAAGTAAATGGGTCAGCATCTTTTCTTGATGAGGACTTACCTTTTGAGGTTGCTTTTCTGTTTTGTCCATCCTTGATGTATCCTCGAAAGGTTGGATTTTTCTTGTATAATCTTCTGAACCCTCTTGCCATCATTGCCATTGTATCTTCCTCCTCATCATCATTTGACTCACTGTCAGATTTACATACTGCCTTGAGGGCAATTTCCTTGGGTTCTGAGAGGTCATTCAATTGGATCTCATAGGCCAATAGTTTTCCAATGAGTTCCTCCAGTTTGAGGGCCTTGAGATCTTGAGCTTCTTCAATGGCTGTGACTTTTGGACTCCATTTTCTTCTAGGCAGGCATCGGAGGACCTTTCTAACTTGTTCCTCATTTGGGTAGGTTTTTCCTAGAGATATGAGGTGGTTGGTGATGCTACTGAATCTTTTGAACATCTCTTCAATAGTCTCATTTTCCTTCATTCTGAAGGCCTCATACTTTTGGACAAGGATATCTACTTTGGTGTCCTTGACTTGACTTGCGCCTTCATATGAGGTTATCAAGTAATCCCAAACCTGTTTCGCAGTTTCACAATTAGATATACATTCAAAATCATTCGAATTTAAACTGCAATAAATCAAGTTTAGGGCATGAGTATTTTTTCTCAATTGCTCCAACTCTTTCTTGGTCATTTCAGATCTTTTCTTTGGTCCATCTTGACCAGCACTGTTCTTCCTCGTGGGAGTGGGATAATCTCCCTCGGTAACCACAGTCCAGAGGTCCTCATCTTGGTCCTTGAGGAAGATCTCCATTTGTCTTTTCCACGACCTGTAGTTTTCTCGAGTAAGTAGTGGAGCTATTGTCCATGAGCGTCCTTGATGAGCTTCGGTTGTGTTGAGGCCGGCTATGATCTTTACCACGAGTTGTTATACTCTTCATATCTGTGGACCTGCTCTGATACCAATTGAAATAACCCTAGAGGGGGGTGATTTGGGTTACAAAAATAATTCTGCACTTCAATCAACACAACCAAGTTAGTAGCACTTTTATATGAAAAATAAAATGATCAAAAGTGCTAAGGAGGAGGAGGTTACAACTCAGCACAAAAGAGAACTTGTGAGGTCCTCAATTGGCCTATCGGATTAGAAGACACAGCAGAGGTCTTCTGAATATGAGGCCTCACAGTGGAGGCGATTACAACTAGTGACCTCACACAACAGAGAGACACTTGTTTGATTTGGAACTCTCGACCCTAGAGGTCCTCACCAGTATGACCACTGGTTACACAAAAACTCACTACTACACAAGAATGGTTACACTCGGAATATTCACTCAAATACTCCTACACTCAGAACTTTCTTTCACAAAGTTCTTACAATGATTTTCTTCCTTGGAAATCACTTATTTGCTAACGGGGTGGGTTCTCATATTTATACTTGATTCTTCACTGACTTCCTTCCTTTCTTTCCTTTGCATTTGATCCTTTCCTTCGTGCATTGGTTCTGATGTGGTGGCTGTCTTCAAGGCAGAATCCAGCTTTTCAATGCAACAGTTTAAGCAAGGATTTGTTTCCTTTTCTGAGGTGATCTTCTATCTTCATGAAAGCCCTTTGCCATATTATCTTTCCTTTTCGTTTGAATTCTGAAAAAGGAATGAAGATCATTATAAACAATTCTCATAATAAAGGGAAGATATAGGATTAGGATATGATTTGTACTTCTCTAAGATAGCTCGGTTGGTCTTTCAAACAAAATAATCTTGTGCTGACATTTGAGGTCCTCATTGACGATTACGCTGAGGTTCTCATAACCAGTTGAGGTTCTTCACTATATTATTAATACTAAGTTTCATGTTGGTAATAAGTATTTCATGTTTTTAAGTTTCATGTTAGTACAAAGTTTTATTATATTAGTAAGTTCATGACATTATTATGGAGTTCAAGTTATTAGTGAGTATTTCTTATTACTAAAATTATTAAGTTTCCTATTTACTATTGTTACTAAGTTTTTCATATTTTATTATCAAGTCTTCATGTTAATATTATTAAGTTGTGTTATTAGTAGGTTTTTCGTATTATTATTATTATTATTAAATAGGCTTCAACCTGTGCGATGCACGGAAGAACTCAATTAGCTACTTTTGAAATTTTATAAAAGTCATGGATAAGCAAATGTCCATACAAATAAACCAAACGAAATATTAATGAAATTGTTACATGGAAAACATCATGATAAATTGTTCCGACAAAACATGTAATTCAGCAATAGAAAATTTCCTAAAATGTGAATGATTTCTATTATAATATTTAGATTATTATTATTATTATTATTATTATTATTATTATTATTATTATTATTATTATTATTATTATTATAGGCAACACCAAAATAATTTAATTCAGAGTCCAAAACAGTGAAAGATTAGTGATACTTCTAGTTTGTTTAATTTTAAAATAAAATTTGGATTGAAAATAAAAAAATTGAAAATATAAAAAAAATATAATTTTCTACGTTGTGATTGACCAATTCTCCTACAGTCACTCTCGTGTCTCTATTTCGTGCGACCCACAATGATTTCTATTATAATATATAGAATATTATTATTATTATTACTATTATTATTATTAGTATTATTAGTATTATTATTATTATTATTATAGCCAACACCAAAATAATTATTATTATTTGCACCAAAATAATTTAATTCAGAGTCCAAAGAAGTCAAGGATTAGTGATACTTTCTGATTTTTTTTAATTTTAAAATAAAATTCAGATTGAAAATAAAGATTATAAAATAGAAAAAATATAATTTTCTACGTTGTGATTGGCCAATTCTCCTACAGTCACTCCGGTGGCTCGATTTCGTGGGACCCACAATGATTTCTATTATAATATGTAGATTATTATTATTATTATTATTATTATTATTATTATTATAGGCAACACAAAAATAATTATTATTATTTGCACCAAAATAATGTAATTCAAAGTCCAAAGAAGTCAAAAATTAGTGATACTTTCTGGTTTTTCTAATTTTAAAATAAAATCCAGATTGAAAATAAAAAATAGAAAATAAAAAATATATAATTTTTTACGTTGTGATTGGCCAATTCCCCTACCTTCACTCCTGTGGCTTGATTTCGTGGGACCCACAATGATTTCTATTATAATATAAAGATTATTATAGACAACACCAAAATAATTACTGTTATTTGCACCAAAATAATTTAATTCAGAGTTCAACGCAGTAAAGGATTAGTGATACTTTCTGGATTTTTTTATATATTAAATTAAAATCCATATTGAAAATTAAAAAAACATGAAAATAGAAAAAAAATATAATTTTCTACGTTGATATTAACCAATTCCCCTACAATCACTCCCGTGGCTCTATTTCGTGGGACCCACAATGATTTCTATTATAATATATATAGATATGGAACAGTTGGAAACGTTATCAAAGTCCAAAGCCGTATGAGATTTGTAATAGTGTTTTTTTAATTCTAAAATAAAATTAAATTTAAAACAGTTATAGAACAGCTGTAATTGGTGTCAGAGTCCCAAACAGCTTAGGTTTATAATAAAATCTGGTTGAAAATAAAATAAAAAAGTATTAAAAATTGGGTCCTTTTTTCTTAATTGCGATTGGTTGAGACTCCTTGAAACGCTCTCGTTGCAGTATTTGTTGGGTCTCACATAGATTGTCATTATAAGCATATAGATTACTGTTATTTGCACCAAAATAATTTAATTCAGAGTCTAAAGCTGTCAAAGATTAGTGATACTTTCTGTTTTTTTATTTTAAAATAAAATCCGGATTGTGAATAAAATAAAACTGAAAATAGAAAAAAAATAATAATTTTCTACGTTGTGATTGGCCAATTCCCCTACAGTCACTCCCGTGGCTCTATTTCGTGGGACCCACAATGATTTATGTTATAATATATAGAAGAAGATTATTATTATTACTAGGCCTCATCCGTGCAATACACAGAGTGAACTCAATTAATTACTTTTGAAATTTTATAAAAGTCATAAATGTGAAACTTACTGATGAATATTGAGAAAAATGTTTATGAATGTGAAACTTATTGATGGGGAAGGCATAAGATTATGTGTATATGATTTTGAAGTGCAATAAGATTGATCTTGTTTGCTCCTGACTGTAGATAAATAGAGGTTTAATTTTGGGATATTTATTATGTTGTTTGTGAAAATAGATGCATGATAATAAGTTAATATCTGGGAAACAGATATAACCTCTAACAGATGTGTAATATTTATACAGATATCTACAAAAACTTATGAATCTTATTGACCTAACCGCAAGAGTCATGTTAATAATCTAATTGGTCATGGTTTTGGAGTGTTTCGGATATTAAGGTCATTCGTTACGGATGATTTTGTTTTAGTGGTGTAATTAAATTAAAATTGAATACTACTGTTTGAGATTTCGTAGGATTCGTTTAATGATATATATTTTTAAATTTCTTGAATTATAAATAAAATCTGGAAAGAAATAGAAAATAAAATACAATTTCTTGAACATTACTGTTTGAGACTTAATAGGACTTGTTTTGAATGTAATTGTTGTCAAGCAGACGTGGATTAATAATATATTTTTTAATTTCTTTAATTGTAAATAAAATTTGGAAGGAAATTGAAAATAAAATACAATTAAAATTAAAATAAAACACTACTGTTTGAGGCTTAGTAGGACTCGTTTTGAATGTAACTACTGTCAAGCAAACATGGATTAAGAATATATTTTTTAATTTATTTAATTGTAAATAAAAATTTGGAAAGAAATTGAAAATAAAATACAATTTACTGCGATGTGATTGGTCTATACTCCGAGAAACGCTCCCGTGACTTTATTTCGTGGGGCTCACAATGATTTCTTAATTGTGATTGGTTGAAACTCCTTGAAACGCTCTCGTTGCAGTATTTGTTGGGTCCCACATAGATTGTCATTATAAGTATATAGACTATTATTATTATTATTATTATTATTATTATTATTATTATTATTATTGGCAACACCAAAATAATTTAATTCAAAGTCCAAAGGAGTCAAGGATTAGTTATCCTTTCTGTTTTTTTATTTTATAAATAAATTCAGGATTGAAAATTAAAAAAAATGAAAATAGAAAAAAATATAATTTTCTATGTTGTGATTAGCCAATTCCCCTGCAGTCACTCCCGTGACTTTATTTCGTGGGACCCACAATGATTTCTATTATAATATATAAATTATTATTATTAATAATAATAATATTATTATTATTATTATTATTATTATTATTATTATTATAGGCAACACCAAAATAATTACTGTTATTTGCACCAAAATAATTTAATTCAGAGTCCAAAGAAGTCAAAAATTAGTGATACTTTCTGGTTTTAATTTTAAAATTATCCGGATTGAAAATAAAAAAATTAAAATAGAAAGAAAAAAATTCTACGTTGTGATTGACCAATTCCCCTACAGTCACCCCGTGGCTCTATTTCGTAAGACCCACAATGATTTCTATTATAATATATATAGATATGGAACAGTTGGAAACGTTATCAAAGTCCAAAGCCGTATGAGATTTGTAATAGTTTTTTTTTTATTCTAAAATGAAATTAAATTTAAAACAGTTATGAAACAACTGTAATTTGTGTCAGAGTCACAAGCAACTTAGGTTTATAATAAAATCCGGTTGAAAATAAAATCAAAAATTATTAAAAATTGGGTCCTTTTTTTCTTAATTGTGATTGGTTGAAACTCCTTGAAATGCTCTCGTTGCAGTATTTGCTGGGTCCCACATAGATTGTCATTATAAATATATAGATTATTGTTATTATTATTATTATTATTATTATATTATTATTATTATTATTATTATTATTATTATTATTATAGGCAACACCAAATTAATTACTGTTATTTTCTCCAAAATAATTTAATTCAGAGTCTAAAGCAGTCAAGGATTAGTGATACTTTCTGGTTTTTTAAATTTTAAAATAAAATTCGGATTGAGAATAAAAAAATTGAAAATAGAAAAAAAAATAATTTTCTACTTTGTGATTGACTAATTCCCCTACAATCACTCCCGTGGTTCAATTTCATGGGACCCACAAATATTTCAATAGAATATAGATTATTATTATTATTATTATTATTATTATTACTATTATTATAATTACTGATATTTGCACCAAAATAATTTAATTCAGAGTCCAAAGCAGTCAAGGATTAGTGATACTTTCTGATTTTTTTTTAATTTTAAAATAAAATAAGGGTTTAGAATAAAATAAAATTGAAAATAGAAGAAATAATAATTTTCTACGTTGTGATTGGCCAATTCCCCTACAGTACTCCTGTGGCTCTATTTGCTGGATCCCACATAGATTGTCATTATAAGTATATAGATTATTATTATTATTATTATTATTATTATTATTATTATTATTATTATTATTATTATTATTATTATAGGAAACACCAAAATAATTTAATTCAGAGTCCTAAGCAGCCAAGGATTAGTGATACTTTCTGGTTTTTTTAATTTTGAAATAAAATCTGGATTGAAATTTAAAAAAAAATTGAAAATAGTAAAAAAATATAATTTTATACGTTATGATTGGTCATTTCCCCTACAGTCACTCCCGTGGCTCTATTTTGCGGGACCCACAATGATTTCTATTATAATATATAGATATGGAACAGTTGGAAACGTTATCAAAGTCCAAAGCCGTATGGAATTAGTAATATTTTTTTATTCTAAAATTAAATTAAATTTAAAACAGTTATGGAACCGTTGTAATTGGTGTTAGAGTCCCAAGCAGCTTAGGTTTATAATAAAATTCGGTTGAAAATAAAATCAAAAATTATTAAAAATTGGGTCTTTTTTTTCTTAATTGTGATTGGTTGAGACTCCTTGAAACGCTCTCGTTGCAGTATTTACTGGGTCTCACGTAGATTGTCATTATAAGTATATAGATTACCATTATCATTACCATTACCATTATTATTATTATTATTACTAGGTCTCAACCTGTGCGATGCACGGAGTGAACTCAATTAGTTACTTTTGAAATTTTATAAAAATCATGGATGTGAAATTTATTGATGAAAATTGGGGAAAACGTTTACGAATGTGAAACTTATTGATGGGGAAGGTGAAGGATTATGTCTATATGATTCTGAAGTGCGATATTTTGAAGTGCGATAAGATTGATCTTGCTTGTTCTTGATTGTAGATGAAGAGAGGTTTAGTTTTAAGATATTTAGTCTGTTGTTTGTGAAAGTAGATGCATAATAATAAGTTAATATCTTAAAAATAGATATAACCTTTAACAGATGTGTTATATTTATATAAATATCTACAAAAACTCATGAATCTCATTGACCTAACCGCAAGGGTCATGTTAATAATCTAATTGGTAATGGTTTTGAAGTGTTTCGGATATTAAGGTCATTAGTTATGGACGGTTTTTTGTTTTAGTGGTGTAATTAAATTAAAATTGAATACTACTGTTTGAGATTTCGTAGGACTCGTTTAAGGATATATATTTTAATTTCTTGAATTGTAATAATAAAATCTGGAAAGAAATAAAAAATAAAATACAATTTAAATTAAAATTAATATTGAACACTGCTGTTTGAGACTTAGTATGACCTGACTTTTAATGTAACTTTTGTCAAGCAGACGTGGATTAAGAATATATTTTTTAATTTCTTTAATTGTAAAAAAAATCTGAAAAAAATAGAAAATAAAATACAATTAAAATTAAAATTGAACACTACTGTTTGAGACTTAGTAGGACTCGTTTTGAATGTAAAACTAATGTTAAGCAGACGTGGATTAAGGATATATTTTTTAATTTCTTTAATTGTAAATAAAATCTGAAAAGAAATTGAAAATAAAATACAATTTCCTACGTTGTGATTGGTCTAGACTCCGAGAAACGCTCTCGTGACTTTATTTCGAGGGGCCCACAATGATTTCTATTATGATATATAGATATATTATTATTATTATTATTATTATTATTATTATTATTATTATTATAGTCAATACCAAAATAACTACTGTTATTTGCCCCAAAATAATTTAATTCAAAGTCCAAAGCAGTCGAGGATTAGTGATATTTTATGGTTTTTTAATTTTAAAATAAAATTCATATTGAAAATAAAAAAAATTGAAAATAGAAAAATATATATATAATTTTCTACGTTGTGTTTGGCCTATTCCTCTACAATCACTCCCATAGTTGTATTTCGTGGGATCCACAATGATTTCTATTATAATATATAGATTAGTAAAAGATCCTGACAATATGACTAACAGATGCATTGTATTTATATGCTTACAGAAACAAATTAATATATATAATTGACCTAGCCGCAAGGAATATGTTGGCAACCAATTAGGTAATGGGTTATTGTATCTTGGCGGATATTTAGGTGATTAGTTGAGATATGGACTGTTAAGAATTAGTAAATTAAAAGAAAATTAGTCAGAGTCATTATTTGAATTCTAAAATAAAAGAAAATAAAATAAATATACAATTTTTTGCACTGTGATTGGTAATAAAAGAAAAGAAAAAGAATAAAAATATACAATTTTCTACAAAAGTCATAAAAGAAAATAAAAAAACAAAATTATAAAATTTTCTGCTTTGTGATTGGTCAAGACTCCTAGAAACGCTCCCGTGGCTTTATTCAGTGGGACCCACAAAGATTTCCATTAGTATTATATAGATAAGTTTTTAAGTTATTACAAAGTGTTCATATTATTACTAGTAATAAATATTAAGTTCGAGATGTTATTATGTTGCATATGATTATTAAGTTTTCTTGTCATTATTATGTACATATTATTATTACCAAGTTCATGTTATTATGGAGTTCTCATGTGAAGTTTATGTTCTTAATCTTTCATGTTATTATTAGATTTCCATGTCATTAGTTAGAATGAGTAGGTTTCGATTATGTTATCAAATGTTCATTAGGAGTATGGAGTTGGTTTAAAAATATCATGCTAAGGTTTAGGTGTTTTAGGGTTGGTTTATGATGACCTTGGAACCCTAGGAATATGCTAGGAACCCTAAAGGGGAGTTTTAGATAAGAATGCATGATTATGTGACCTAGCATGTTATTGCATGAATAATGACATATTTGTAATTTGTGTGAATAGTACCATGCAAGGCTTATATGTTTAGAGTTATTCTTGTCCTTAAAGTTTTGTTATTATTCGAATAATGTTGAAATATTGTTGACATGATTTTATGTGAGTACTTGTTATGATTGAAATACCATGTCATGTTAGTATAATATTATTATTATCGATTTATTGTTTCAAATTTGTGTTCGACCTTATTGAATCCCTTCAGAATAGGTGAGTTGTGATGTTCATGTGATCTTGATGGTTATGCACATTACATGGTTAACTTAGTTGTAAGAGTTGGATAAGTTGGGGGAAGGGTAGGATTTGTGTGAATTAACTATCGTAGAGACCGAGTATTAATTTTAGAAGTTCATATTCAATTCCTAAGTCTGAGCGCGGTAACGAGATAGTAGCTCTGTGTGCAATTACTGAATTGAAGTGAAGATCTGCAGGTAATGTTTATGTCCTAATTCCCTTTGGGATGCTCTTTTATTTGTTTTGTGATTTCAATCTGTTTTATGAAGCTTGCATCCCGCACGGGGACTTTCTGTAAAGTTAGACTGTCTGATTTGGATGTCTGTGAGTTGTTTTTCTAAGTTGAGTAAAACGTGGCAGTACAGTCTTTTGAATTCTGAATTTTATTCTGTCAGTTTTGGAAATTGGGTTGGGTTTTGTTTGAAGTCTGACATCTGATAATTCATAAGATACTAATGATCAAAGTGAAACCATAAGCGGGTTGCGGGTAACGACCCGAAGACCAGGATATGTTCCTGCAGGGAGTTATCAAGAGATCGGGGAGTCTCGATATATTTCTGAGATTGTGCACACATCTGATTCTGTTTCTGGGACTGGCCATCCATATTCTGATTTTGAGGATCTGAGATCCTATTCTGATTCTGAGTTCTGATATTCTGGGGATAGGAAAATTCCGCCCGTATAATAAAATTCTAATATGTTTTCTGAGGAAAAGTTTACTCTATTTCTGATTTCTGATTACTCTGATTTCTGGTTTCTGATTTCTGATTCTGAGTTTAAAAAGGGTAATTGAGGTTTTTGGAACATTGTGTTTTTCTGAGTTGAAAGCTTGTGCTGTTGCTTTCTGAACTATGGTTATTTATGATCTCTGGTTATTTTTGAGTTGGGATTCAAATGAGTTGTGAAAAGGTTTGACTTGTTCTCCTCCCCTAAATGAATTGAAATGATCTTTAAACTGTTTTGACAGCTAGGGGTAGACATTATTGAGGTTTTCCCCCTCATGTTGTGAATGTTTTGTTTTCAGGTGAAGATCAATTATGTGATTGGGACGGGCAATAGAAGTGAGGACGTTGGAGTTGGATGTTTTGAGAATAAAGTTTAGTTTATGTTTAAACTTGAAGTTTAGTTGATGTTGAGTTTTTGTTGTTCTAGAATTCGAAGTTCTTTTCGTTGTTAAATTGAAGTAAACAGTTATCGCTTGTGGTTAGTTTTCCTTTCTTGCCTTGTATCTCTTCGGAGGTATGATAGTAACGTCCAAGTAGTTTTCCTGAGACTACTCCCAGCCAAGCACGCTTAACTAAGGAGTTCCCAACGGATGAGCTACAATAAAAGAAGGTGCACCTTGGTGATATGAGTAGTCATTTCAATCCCTTTAAGCCACACTTAAGCGCACAACGTCCTCGTTGTGCCACAATCCACTCCAGAATCTTTGTTCCACTAGGTGATTTCCCATGGATCTCCCTTTGACTACTTACATCACCAAGGTGCACCTTCTTTCATGGTAGCTCATCCGTTGGGAACTCCTTAGTTAAGCGTGCTTGGTTGGGAGTAGTCAAAGGATGGGTGACCTCCTGGGAAGTATCCCAAGTAGCGTGTGAGCGAGGACGAAGGACGCTGGAAAGACTCATGGTGATTTGTGGGGCCAGTCAGCGATCCTTGAAGTAGTTATCGGTAAGGTCCGCGACCTGGGAGGAGTCGGGGCGTTGCAGATGGTATCAGAGCCGACCTGCGCTAGTGGAAGGGAGATCCATGAACAGTCACCTAGTGGGATAGATTCTTGAGTGGATTGTGGCACAACGAGGACGTTGTGTGCTTAAGTGGGGATGATTGTAACACCCTGGATATATGGCTAAGTGTGGCTAGGGTATGAAATGACTACTCATATCGCCAAGGTGCACCTTCTTTTATGGTAGTTCATCCGTTGGGAACTCCTCAGTTAAGTGTTCTTGGATGGGAGTAGTCTCAGGATGGGTGATTGTAGACACCGGGATTTTCACCGATATAATCCTGACTTATCAAAAGTTTAATGAAACATTTGGGCCGATACCAAGGTGGATCATTGATTCAGTAAGCGAAGCAAGCAAAACAATAAAAAGCGGCCCAGTACCAAGAACAAAACCCGCACGGGTTTTAATCAAAGGCGGCGGAAAAAAGAACCACTGGGCGCGCCAAACATTGCTTCAAAACCCGCGCGGGTTTTAGATGGCCTGAAGCGCGTCGTTTTGCCGTCCACGTCAGCGATCCGTGTGCCTGGATATTATAAAACCCGCGTGGGTTTTCTGTTTGAATTCGGCGCCAAAAATCTTGATCACCCCCCATGATATTAGCCCCATGTGTTTGACTCCTACCCTTGACTTTGTGATTGCATGGCATAATCCTTGGGATGTGTCCCTCCATTTCCCTCCTAAACCTCACCTCATTCACCTATAAATACCCCCTTCCATTCCATTCATTTTCAGCAACTAATACCATCATTCTACCCAAACTCTTATCATTCTCATACTTTTTTAAAACTCTCATTATTCTCATATTATCATCCCTTACTCTATCAAAACCATTACTCATATACTATCCTACTACCATTCTCATACTCATCTTTCCATTCCACCAAGTCAAAGGAAGTCAAGGTGTTTCAATCGGCGCATTCAGGCTCCTAAATCAAAGAGGTTTGCTTTTATGTTTCTTTTCGTTATTATTACTTAATCATGTAATTTATATTTCATTTCCATTAGTTATGCATATTTTGTAAACCAAAAACCCCATTCTTTATATTGCATGTTAAGAATATAATTTTGCGAAATCAATTAAACTTCTCCCCGCTCTTTTTCATTTTATTGTCGATTTTAGTAGAGTCTGTTTTCTAACAGGCGAATTCAAGAGTTCTTATAATTCTCGAATTCGTAACCTTACACCCGAACTTAGAATCGGGTTTCGTAGATCGGAGTTATTTTTTATTATTTTTAAGGTTTGTTGGTTTTCTTAAATCGACTGGCGACTCTTATTTCTTTTATAACCCGTTTAATTATTTTGAACATACGAATTTACGTTTAATATTTTCCACACACTAATCCAAGGTTAAAACCGAGAGAAAAAGGGCCAGAACTTGATTAAAAACCCCCGTGGGTTTATCAATTTTAACCTATCTTCTCTAGCCCACAAAAGCGAACGGTCCGGCCCATGGAGTATTAAAACCCGCACGGGTTTTAGCCCTCTACGACGGCCCGTTTGCCTTCTGTTGGGCCTGGGTCGAGTGTTTGGTCGATATTGAATTATTTCTTAAAGTATTTCGGTGTAATTTCGAGTGTTTAAATAAATAAAAACGGATTAATAAATAAATAAAGTTTCATCACCTCGAAAATGAATTTCGAAAATAAAAATATCCTTATTTAAGGATTAAGCGACCTTACTCGGCTCCCGATCATTAAGTAGCGCATCCGAGAACAATTTCCCCGAACGAGAATTTTTCGAGTCCTACAGTGACCTCCTTGGAAGTTTTCCCAAGCAGCATGTGAGCGAGGACGGAGCACGCTGGAAAGACTCGTGGTGATTTGTGGGGCCAGTCAGCGATCCTTGAAGTCGTTCCCGGTAATGTCCGCGGCGCGGGAGGGGTCCGGGGCATTACATATACCGAGGAAGATAATGTTATGATCGCATATGCGTTGATTGTTGCAGAGGAGACTCTTGAAGGTGCTGAACCTTCTACCTATCAAGAGGTCATCCCCTGTCCAAGTGCCTCAAACTATATAGGAGCTATGCAAGAGGAGATGGAGAGTATGTAGAAGAACCAAATTTGGGAGCTATGTGAGTTGCCTAAAGGGCGACGAGCTCTTACTATTAAATGGGTGTACAAGAAGAAAGAAGGTATCACTGGTGTAGAGAGTACAAGGTGGAAAGCCAGATTATTGGTCACAGGTTGCAACCAGAGAGAGGGAATTGACTACAATGAAGTTTTCTCGCCAGTTGTGAGGCATACGTAATTCGCACCTTGCTTGCCTTCGTTGCTATATTTGACTTGGAGTTAGAGCAACTTGATGTGAAGACTGGGTTCCTTCATGGTGAGTTGGAGGAAGAGATCTATATGGGGCAACTAGAGGGTTTCTGGAACGTATCGGGATGAGGCTCGAGTCCCACTTTTCATGGGCACAAAGTCTTCCCTGACCCTTTCCATGAAAAACAAGGAAAACGACGTTAGGGTCGAGTGTGGAGTACGCTTTAAGGTGGACCCGGGACCCTCGAGGCATGAATTGATCGGCACCGGGTGTGGTATCCACTTCAAGTGGGACCCCAGACCATGGGAGTCGAGCTATGGGTCCTCATCGGAACTTACTTTGGGCCTTTAAAAGGGTTTGAAGTCCTTCGGCAAGAATAAGCGCAAACGGGTCAACATGGGTTGTTGGAATGGACGTGCCTTCACTCTTTGGGTCATAACTCCTTCAATATAACTTTGATGGGTCTCAAATTTGAGCAGCTTAAAGTACACACCGAGAGCTTTCCATCGATATCTTATAGGCCTAAAACGAAGTTAGGATGAAGAAGTTATGCGCGTTTGAAGTCGGCAGGGAAAAGCTTCCAAGAACACCGTCGCGCCCGCGACGAATTTTTCGCACTTGCGACACTTTGCTGCCAGAATGCGGTCGTGCCTGCGACACATGGCTCGCACCCGTAACCCCCTGCTGCCCAGTTGACGCTGCTGCGCTCGCTTGCCCCATCACACCCGCAACACCCTGTTGTGACCCATGTTTTGTTGATAATCATTGTAATTTTCTATTTTAACCCCTCCCCCATTAGTATAAATACCCCCTTAGCTTATTTTTTAAGATAGTTTATATTGATGAGTGATTTGCTAATGCAATGTTAGGGTTTTCCCCTAGTTTCTCTCCCAAAAATCTTGTTCTTACTTTATCCATTTGTTGATGGTGGTGTTAGCAAGTCATTCCTTTAGTGGTTATTTAGTGGATTACCTTGGATAATCATGGTGGGGCATTAGGCCTAGAGTTGTGCACTCTCCTTGCTCAAGGTCATATCCAACCTTTGGGTGTTCAAGACCTTGTTCGTGTTGATCATCACTCTCATTCACACACTCAAGCTAATCTTCACACATCCACGCGACGGTAACACTCCATTTTGGTATTAGAGCTTTGGTTTTTCATTTAACTTGAGTTTTTTTCATTGTTCTTGCTAGTGTGTTCTCTGGTGTTGGTTTGTGGATTGTATGCAAATATTGCTGATCTGCATTCCCTTTGCAATCCAAGAGTATTGGAATACTTTGTATTGTGTTTGTATTTGTTGGATTTGAAGTCATTTGTAGCTTTGAGGAGAAGTTGGAAAATAGTTCATATAAAGTGTTCGATGAAATGTCCAAGTGAGAAAAACACAAAGAACCCTTAGCCAAACACTAGCCAACTAAAAAAGAACCCCCAAACTCCACAAATTATCCTAAACACAATCCGTCCTTCACCCTTACTATTGTTATGGCCCTCATGCCGAGACTTGAGAGTCGATTCACGAACATTCAAAATACTCTTGATAGCCTCTTGACTCAAGTAAACAACATTGCCATCAAACCATTAGTATCGAACCCGTGACGAACGAAGGAGGTCCACTAGAAGCCATATCCGTCCTCCTCCCTCATATGAGTCGAGTGACGATGATAGAGGCTCATTTCGACGCCATCGTCGACAGGAAGCGGTTGAGAAGCCCCCCCCCCCCCCACGGAATGAATTCAATGATATCAAGATCAAAATTCCGGAATTCAATGGCAATACCGACCCCGATTTATCTCGAATGGGTCCAAATCTTGGAGAGGATTTTTAAAACTGAGGATTATAGCGATGAACATTCCTTCAAGGTTGCGAAATTGAAGCTCACCAAGGTTGCATCCCTTTGGTTTGAGAATGTCAAGGCACAAAGAGCTAAGGAGGGTCGAGCAATAATCACCTCATGGACAAGGCTAAAGCGATTGATGAATCGGCGATTCTTGCCTAACACTTACAAGCGAGAGGTTAACCATGAACCCATTTCATCACTTGATGGGCAAAGAAGAAGAGAGGATTCCTCCTGGAAGAAGCCATTCCATTGTTCCCCACTAACGGCCTTTACGTCCCAAAAATGTGTCAAATGTAGACGTGTGGGACACGATACTTTGCAATGTCCGACAATGGCTATGGTTGAAGCTTGGATTGAGGAATCTTTTGGTGTGGTGGAGCATACAAGTGACATGGTAGAAGGTGTTGATGAGCAAAATCTCACTTCCACACTTAGGAAGTTTGAGGAGGTTGAGAAAAAGGAAAGTTCAATGGACGCGGTTAATGTCCTTGAGGCTGATGAAGGAAAACCTCATGACCTTCTTGGTGTACATGGTGAGATTGATGAAGTTCCAAGTCAAGAGGAGGATGCGAACGTCGACCTTGCCCTTCCTCTTACCCTTGTTGAAAAAGCCCTCAAAGAAGCTCCTTTGGTTTTATCATTGCCACCGATGGAGAAATTAAGCACCAATGGAGATGACTCACATTCCCTTCCACTTATGGGCACTCAAATTCTTCTCCATGAGAAGAACAAGGTAACTAAAGGCTCTCGTATGAATTTTATTGAATCATGCTTGAAAATTGGACGTTGTGATGTAGAGTCTTTGGGTGAGTCATGCATGACCTTTGGAAGGCATTGGTTGTTTGAGAATGTTTGTTGGCGTGATAAATTATATGATGAGCATGTGATGTCCATGATTGTAAATTCTCTATATTTTTGAGTGGCATGCTAAGAATCTTGGTGTTCGTTTGGTATCTAGTGGCAAATGTGGGTTTGATGATACCTTGATTCTAGTACAACCAATGCTTATGAGCTCGTCATTTGTGTCATCCTTCAATGAATATTGTTTGCAAGTTGGTCATTGTGATATGCACTCTTTGAATGGGTCATACATGTTATTTGGTCAACATTGGTTATTCGAGGATTCGTTGTTGAATGAGTGCTATTGGAAATTCGGTGTGCAATGTTTGTGGGAATGCTTGTTGAATGAAGATCATTTGCTTAACTGTGATTACTTGAATCTCTTAGCCCCTCATCAAATCAAACCTTGGGTGGAAAGTGAGTTGAGAAACCTCCTAACGTGTGAAACACGGGATGAGTCTGCTCTTAGTGAGGACGAGCCACGTCTTGCTTTGTCTTTACCTTGTAGCATACCAAGTGAGAAAGAGTGTACCCAAGCACAACAAAAATTTCCTATTCCTTCCCTTAATCCCCTACCTCCACAAAACAAGCCTCCAACCTCCTTCTTTTATTTGGATAATGGATATATAGTGGGTTTCGACGCTTGTTGGGTGCCTCGTATGATTGTTCATGACGACCGGGATGTTTGGAGTTCCGATGGGTCTCAAATTTTTGGAGCTTAAAGTATACACCGAGAGCTTTCCATCGATATCTTATGGGCCTAAAATGAAGTTTGGATGAAGAAGTAATGCGCGTTTAAAGTTGGCAGGGAAAAGCTGCCCAGAACACCATCACGCCCGCGACGAATTAGTCGCACCCGCGACACTGCGCTGCCAGAATGCGGTCGCGCCCGCGACACATGGCTCACGCCCGTGACACATGCCTCGCACCCGCAACGCCCTACTATGACCCGTGTTTTGGTGATAATCATTGTAATTTTCTGTTTTAACCCCCCTAGTATAAATACCCCCTTAGCTTATTTTCCAAGATAGTTTATGTTGATGAATGATATGCTAATGCAATGTTAGGGTTTTCCCCTAGTTTCTCTTCCAGAAATCTTGTTCTTACTTTATCCATTTGTTGATGGTGGTGTTAGCAAGTCATTCCTTTAGTGATAATTTAGTAGATTACCTTGGATAATCATGGTGGGGTGTTAGGCCTAGAGTTGTGAACTCTCCTTGCTCAAGGTCATATCCAACCTTTGGGTGTTCAAGACCTTGTTCGTGTTGATCATCACTCTCATTCACCCACTCAAGCTTCTTCACCCATCCACGCGACGGTAACACTCCAGTTTCATTGTTCCTGATAAGGAGGAACAAGTGTGCAGATTAAGGAAGTTCTTTATGGACTTAAACGGGCACCCAGACAGTAGTATAAAAGGTTTGATACCTTTATGATAGGGAAATGGTACACAAGGAGTCATTATGACAACTGTGTGTACTTCAGGCAATTCGACAATAGGTCTTTCATTTATTTACTGTTGTACGTTGATGACATGTTGATTGCCTCCAAGGACATGTCAATGATTAAGAAGCGAAAATCTCAACTCATCCAAGAGTTTGAGATGAAAGACCTCGGGCCAATAAATAAGATATTGGGTATGGAGATCCAGAGAGATAGAAAGGCAGGGAAGTTATTCTTGTCTCAGAAGAAGTATCTAGAGAAGGTGTTGGACAGGCTCAACATGAGAAACTGTAAGGCAGTTTCAACACCTTTAGTTGCACACTTCAAGTTGTCTGGTGAGAATTGCCCTAAATCTGAATTAGAGGTGAGAAGGATGTCTAATGTTCCCTATGTTAGTGCAGTTGGTAGTTTGATGTATGCTATGGTGTGCACTAGACCTGACCTGTCCCATACAGTTAACGTGGTGAGTAGATATATGCAGAATCCAGGGATGGAGCATTGGGAAGGAGTAAAGTGGATCCTTCGGTATGTGAAGGGTACCTTGGAGAAAGGCATCTTGTATGATAGAGGCAGCGTTGCAACATCTGATGTTGCAGGTTATGTGGATGCTGATTATGGTTGAGATTTAGATAAGAGACACTAATTTCAGGGTATGTATTCACTATGTGTGGTGGAGCAGTGTCGTGGAAGGCCTTGCTCCAGTCTACAACAACCCTTTCTACTATAGAGGCTGAGTATATATTGCTGCTACAAAAGGGGTGAAGGAGGCTATTTGGCTGATGGGTTTGGTCATGGATCTTGGCGCACCACATGGTGAGACCGTGGTTTATTCAGATAATCAGAGTGTTATTCACCTGACCAAGAATGACACTTACCATTTGAAGACCAAACACATAAGCATCAGGTATCACTTCATCAGAGATATAGTTGTTGCAGGTGAGATTGTGGTGAAGAAGGTGCATACTTTTGAAAACCTTGCATACATGCTAACCAAGGCTTTATCTATGGCTATAAGTTTGAACATTGTTTGGACTTAGTTGGTGTTCTGAGCATGTGACACCCTTCGGGGATACGCCTTGGGAGAGGCGTGTTGATGGCGACAGGCGAGGTGCATTATTTTGGATCGATGAGTCGGATCATGGTCTAAGGTGGAGATTGTTGGATTGTGGCCCATTGGATCCTTCTAGAGGTCATCTTCAAGTCGTTTACGACTTATGGTTATTTGAGGTTTAATCTAACTCTAATTCTCCTAGTCGTCCTATATATATGATGCAGTTTTCTCCACTTTCATTATCAATTAGATCAGAGAGAAAATATTGAGAGAGATATACTTTCACCAATATTTTCCAAGAGAGTTCCACCTCTATTATCCTGAGAGAGATTGTGAGTTGAGAGATTAAGAGATTGTATTATAATCTCCATTGTTGATCGTATCACACCCTGTCATAGTGATTGAGTTGTACTCCTCCCTTTTCTCATAGTGGATTATTTTCTGGTGTAGGACCCGAAAAAATTCCCCGTTCGGGGGAAATGTTTTCCTCGGATGCGCTACATTTGTGATCGGGAGCCGACTAAGGTTTCTTAATCCTTAAATAAGGACACTTTTATTTTCGAAATTCATTTTCGGGGTGATGAAACTTTATTTATTTACAAACTCGTTTTATATTATTTAAATTATCCGGAAATTACACAAAATAATCTCAAATAACTTAATTTCAACCCAATTGACAAACAAGGACCCAAGAAGCAAGCGGACCTTCAGAATTTGTCAAAGCCCGCCTAGGCTTTAATGAATTCTGGGCCGGTTCTCTTGCTTCCAGGCCCAGGGAGATAATTGGTGGAAATTATTAAAACCCTCCTCGGACCAAACCCATTTTTACCATTGAACAAAAATTAAATCATTTTCGTAAATTAATTTTGTGTAAGAAATCGAATACTTTAAATAATTAAACGAAGTTATAAAAAAATATTTAAAGAGTCGCCAGCCTATTTACGGAAATCAACGCACCATAAAATAAAAGAAAGACTCTGGTCTACGAACCCGATTTCTAGATTCGGGGGTAAGGTTACGAATTCGAGAGTTATAAGAACTCTCGAATCCGCCTGTTATAAAACAGACTCTACTAAAATCAACATTGAAAAGAAAGAGAGCGGGGAGAAGTTTGATTAATTTCGCGGAATTATTATTCAAATCATGCAATAAAAAATAAATGCGGTTTTATTTTACAAAATAGATGTACAAGCACGGAATTAAATAAAGGATTACATTATTAAATACAATAATTTAAATCAAAGAAATGAACCTTGCTTTGGTTGTAGCGGCGATAAAGTCGATCCCTTGAGTTGCCCCTTGATTTGAAACCTGGATAAGGAAATATGGATGGCTTAAGAAAAGTGTAGTGTGGATGATTGTATGGTAGTGAAGAATGTGATTATGGAGATGGAGAGAATTTGAGATAATGAGAGAAAATGAGAGTAGAATAGATGATGGTTGTTGATGATTGTTGATGAAATGAAGGTGGAATGGAGGGGGTATTTATAGGTGGAGGAGTATGGCTTTTGGAGGGAAATGGTGGGGGACATACCCCAAAAATCATGCCATTTCACTCCAAAGCCTAGGCGGGGTATGAGCAGTCAAGGGGCAAAGTCAACCACGTGGGCAAAAATCAGGGGATTGCAATTGCATGCATGCAGAAATTTTTGGCGCTAAAATCACCAAAGCCTAGGCGGGGTATAAGAATTTTCGTCACACGGATCGCTGACCTGGCGTAAAACGACGTCGCGTGCAATCTCGACCAAACCCTAGGCGGGGTTTGATCATTTCTGGGTCGGATCAAACCCTAGGCAGATTTTATTCGTTCTGGGCCGAGGCGCGCGCCTGGCCTGCTTCTTCTGTGTGGGCTGTGAATAAAAATAAAACCCCTTTAGGTTTTAACAATTATTCCGGTTTTATTTTGGGCTTGTATATTTTTGGTGAGTCAGGTTTCATATCGGTACAAATTCCGTGTCTACATCTGGTTGTCGTCATCCATGGGTTTATCTCCGAGTTCTTCGGTTTCCCACGTATATTTGATGTTCCTTTTATCACTTAATTTTCATTTCTAAATTTTGTTGTAATCTTCGTCCTCTCATTTGCTTCCACTGTAACTACAACCTGCAATTATTTTCTCAGAGATCCCTCACATTATATTATTGCATAAACTAAAGAATGATTGCATGAAAAGGATAAAGACAATAAATTATACCTAAAACGAGAGGAACCGAGCACTTTTGCCTAGCCTTGAATGCCTTTTATCTTTAAGTACTAAGTGATAGTATGGGTGTTTTTGTGATTTGTTTTGTGGTGTTTATGAAAGGGATAAAAAGTAAAGGTTGATGGTGGGATAGGATGATGATAATAAGTGAGTAAGGGAATGAGATAAGATGATTTTGAGAGAGAATGAATGAATAGGTTGAGAATGAAGTGAAGATGAGATGAACATTTTGTGATTTTGTGAGTTGATGAGAGAATGAGTAAATGAGGTGGTAATTAAGTGTTGAATTCATACTGAGCTAAGGCAAAAATGATGGCTATTTATAGTGTTTATTGTGCATGCATACATCCATGCTTGAGCTCCAAGATTACAAAGTAATCTCAAATGTCATAGACGACCACGTAGACTTCCTATGAAGCACGTAGTTTGACTAGATGGTGGGGTCATCAGGGGGGATGATACATCCTCGTATAGCTCGCGCAATCATCTGTGCATTAAATGTAGTTTTGACCTTGGACGGTGCCGGTATGTGATGGAAGGGATGAGGAGTTGCACTTTTTTTCTTTGGGCTTGCCGATGGCCTCACGACCGTTAGGCTCTTTTAAGAGCTTTGGCTTTCTTTGTGTATGGGTTTGAGTTTTATGTTTTTTTTCCTGGTTTTTCTGGGTTTATCACTTACAGACTTGGCTTAGCTCGTTTTTCCTGGTCCTCTATTTCTCCTATTCCTAAAATAGTACAAGAAAATATAAAATATTACAAAAGTACATCAAAATGCATATTATATTAAGTAAAAATCCTGGTGTCTACACTCATATGCACTAACATGATGTTGATTTTGCAGGTATTTAAATCAAGCATGGACTATCTCCAGCAATTTGTCAGACCAGACTAACTCCGAGTATTATTGAAGTGATTGGGCTCGGGCTACCCCTGAAATTTCATCAAACCTAGACTAACTCCAATAAATTTTCAGATCGGACTAACTACGAGTACTATTCAAGTGATCATGTTACTTATGAAATTTTATCAAGCCTCCAACAATTTTTGAGACCAAACTAACTTCGACTACTAGTCGGTGATCGGGCTACTCTCAAAATGTCATCAAGCTTGGAATACCTCCAACAATTTTTCAGAATAGACTAACGTCAAGTATTATTCAATTGATCGAACTACCCCCAAAATTTCATCAATCCTGGACTACCTCCTATAATTTTTTAGACCGGGCTAACCTTAAGTACTATTCAAGTGACCAGGCTACCCCCGAAATTTCATCAAGCCTGAACTACCTATAGTAATTTTTCAGACTAGACTAACTCTGAGTATTGTTCAAGCGATTGGGCAACCCTTGAAAGTTCATCAAAGTCAGACTACTCTCAACTGCGCTTCAGATTTCAAGTTACCCTCAAGATATTCATTGGACTGTCTCCAGTTAATTTTCAAGATCCACTTTGACTTTTGTCTTACTCGGACTCAGTCAGAGTGGGGCTAACTATAGACACTAAATAATTGTGTTTTCTTCTTTTACATAGTAAAGTACATTCAAACATGTACTGACCCACCACTTACTGAGAATGGGAGATGATAAAAAGATGACAGTGGCACACAGAATTGATTACTACTAATACTAACTTTTGGGGTTGTCATCCATTTAAAAAAAAAATAGTGATGAAGCTGGGGAACTATTTATCCTCCGATCTAGGCTGGGCCAAGTGGTTTGCTCAAATATTTTGACAGCCCACCGAGCTTAAGCATATTCTTTGAGGCCCATATGCAAATTAGGCTCTAACAGATTTTTTTTAGTGTCCAATCCAAGGCTGTAATTTGTGAATTGAGCATAATATTTTGTCGGGCTCTGGCGGACTTTTGTTGATCTAAGTCTAAGTTGTAGCAGATTATTTTTGGAAGCCCATAGAGTTCTTGGGAAGTTGTAATTACCAACTGCAACCAACACAAAAATAAACAGTTGGGTTAATAACTGGATTCCACTCCTAGGGTTGGTCCAAAACAAACCTAAGGTTAGGTTATTTGGGAGTCACAAAAACCTTGTTTTCTAGAGATCAAATTCAATTAAAATTAGGTATTAGAATTACATAAAATAATCAAAGTTGGTTTTCGACAGAATAATAATGGAATTCAACCCTAGGAAATAATAAACTGCCTCACCCAACTCAACACACTGTGGGAATTATGCCATTCGGACCGCAAGCCCTACATTTATATCTAATTTATATTTTCTACCTCAAACTACATAAACTACCTATTTCTAAACCAAACTTATTACCTACTTTTACATACTTCTAGCTAATTCTCCTCAAACCTACATGAATTTATCAAACTTACTATACCTAACAACTAGATACTCATCGAATGAACATGGCCTAATTAAACTCTAGGTATTCCAATTTGCAATTGCGCACCTTTAAATTGAATTATAAATTAATAACCTCCAACCATAAAAAAGATTTCTCTATGCAATGTACCATTAAACTTTCAAAAATATGCAAAACTAACCAAACTTTGTCCCCTTAAATATTCCCATAATATTATATAAATGCACAAATATGTGTTACCTTGTACATTACTAGAAATAGCAGGTAAACTAGGGAAATTATTTTTTTAAAAAAAGAAAAACAAAGCAAAAAACTCTCCTTGATGTTCCTTCTAGTCCTATGAGATACATAACAAAAAAGAGAAAAAGAGTAGGCAGGTGGTGAAACCAAGTGGAAGGAGTAGGGAATGAACGTTAAGTCAGGTGGCAAATGGAGATGAGTGAGGTGCTGGTGGTCGCAATTTAATGGGTCAGGTCATGGCTGGGGCACGAAAGAGGTAGAGAAGTCGGGTTTCTGGGCTCATTTTTAGAGGTTGCTCGAGTGGTTATCTGGAGTGATTCTCAATGAAATTGGTCATGACCAAAAGGTCATTGATGGTGGCGATAGTTGCTACAACAGTCTAAGCTATGGAAGAGATGAGAATTATAGTAGTTTTTGGCGATTTTTTAAGACTTTTTTAGGGGTGATTTAGAGGCGTTTAGGACAAACACTCGACTAGATTCGGTAAATATAAACTCAATCTAGTGAGCTTAGTTGGTGAGAGTTTGAATATGTGTGGTTGGTTTAATTAAAATGATGGGGAGCAAGGGTAGTATTCAGATTGAGGTGGTTGATTTTATTGTTGATGCTTTTTTGATGAGTGCTTAATGGTATTTCTGGTGGCTTTCAGAGGTGGTGATTGTGTGCCTAAGATGGTGGGGGGTCAGTGGTGTTTTCTAACAGAGGCAACAACTCTGAGAAGATGTTGGTTAAGTACATGGGAAAAAAAAAGAATAAAAGAAGTTGATGAATGAGAATGCAAAATCATTAGTAACACTCTAGTAAGCAAGACAGGGAATGAGGGACAATTTATTATGAAATTTTGTTTTGCAATGCAATGGTTAGACTGATTTATGAAGGGTATTAATGGTGAGGTGAAAGAGATGAAGAAGATGGTTGAATGTATGGTGGTTGAAAAATAATGAAGAGAGAGAAAAGGAAGATGGGCGAAGGAAGGAAGATGCATCTTGTACCCATTAACATTAACGATTATGACATGCTTTCTCAATAAAATAGTGCAATTTATTATGTGCTCTTAGAGTTTGTGTTCCAAATAGTGTGTCATTTGCAGATATTATGTTGTTGACGGTCACAAATATCGTAATTGTTTACTCATAATTATCTAATTGTTCACTCTCAATATTGTAATTGTTTACTTGTAGATATAATAGAGTGTAAACTCTAAATATATGTAATATACTCCCTTCGTCCCTTTTTATTTGATACTTAGAAAAAAAAATAGAGAAACCAATGCAACACAAAAAAAATTTAGATAGAAATATATCACAATTACAAAAATATCCTCAATTATGTTTGAGTAATTGGTTACAAAGTTAGTTATTAAGGGTAAGCGTAGTAAAATTATTATTGAAAATGTACGAAAAATATTAACAACGAAAAAAAAATAGTTAAGTGGATAGATAACTAGAATCAATGGGACAGATTGATTAAATAAGTTTAAGGGAATTGTGAGTGTGCGTTTGGGGAGGAAAGGGTACTTTTTGCACACTACGGAAAGTTTAGGGGTGCATTGCATTAAGATTTCCCTAACAAGAAATAGTCAAAAAGGCTAAGGGTCCTCTTTGGTAAACGATTATCAAATAATTTATCGTAAAAGTTAGTTTTTTTTTTGAAATCAGACATAACGATATCATTAATAGCAAGTCGTACGACACTTACGATGAAAATCGTGATTGAACAATTGTAGATCTAAAACATAGATATGAAATTCAACTTCCAAATAACTAATACTAATCTTAGTGACGTTCGACTCTGATTTCTACTATGACTCTGCATCTTTCTTCGATGACTCTGCATCTTTACCATTGTTGGATGTTTGGTCTCGTTCCGAGCCGAATTTTTATCAGTTATAGGGTATATTTGCTTGTTTTAACCCCAGATTTATATATTAAATGTAATGATTTCGTGTTTTGTAAGAAAATAAAGAGTTAGAAGGAAATTGGGCTTAATTGCGGCTATTTAGGGAATCCCGAGTGTTTTCCCGAGCCGACTCGAGTAAACCTGAGCTAACCCGAGCCGGGACCCGAGGCGGAAACTCCATGTCCATTATTGGCGCAAACAGGGGAAGGGAGACAGCCGGGCGTCGCACCCATGACAGGACGGGTCGCGCCCGTGACACTTTTCTAGGATGTCAAGACATCGGCCAAGGCTTGCGGACAGACAAAAGTCGCGCCCGTTACGGTGAACGTCGCGCCGCGACAAGCTGTGGGGAGAAGGGAAAGGCTGCGGACAGAGACCTGTCGCGCCTGCTACTGGACGAGTCGCGCCCGCGACAAATCACGGTAACGCCCGCGACTAATTGTGTAACGCCCACGACCACCGATGAAAGCTGACGGATATAAACGGGCAGTGGAGCGTCGCGCCCGCGACAGCTCCAGTCATGCCCGCGACGGTCGGCGAATCTGCGAAATTACGCGGCACTGCTGAGTTGTAATCTTATGGTTTTGGGGATTTTTTTTTCTTCCTTCTATAAATACCCATACATTCAGCACTATTGTAACCAAGCTTATATCTAGAAAGTAGTTTTAGGAGTAGGATTAGAGTAGAATTAGGTTTAATTGCTTTATTTAATCTTGCTTTAATCCTTTAATTGTTCTTCAAGCTTTCTTCATTGTTCTTCAAGTTTTCTTTATTTCTCTTGCAATTTTGTATTCAATCTCTTTCAAGCATTTTCCATTGAAGTTTTACAAAGCTTTTGCTCTCCCCCCCCCCCCCGTCTCTCTCTCTCTCTTTTTCTCTCTCTTTGATTGCCATTGATGTTTGATTTCAAAACTTTCTAGTCTTAATCACACCCAATCCAACTTTTAGTGAGGAGGAGGATTAAGGGTCACAAATTCTACTTCAAGTGAGGATTTAGGGATCCTTAGTAATCTAATTCACAATTTTCTTGTTTGTTCCGGGGAAAATCAAGTAAAGATTGAAGATTAGAAGATCAGTTCATCGAAGGTATAATTTCTTGTTCCCAATTTCATTGTTCATTCTAGTTTTTCATTCATTGCTTTTCATTGCTTTATTTGATTTGATGCTTTTATTGCTTTCTTTAAATCCATGTCTAGATAGTTTAATAGCTTTATTTACATAATTTACTGTTTTCCGCACTGAAAACCCCTAATGCAAACCGATTCTCTTGTCAAGCCTAAACACCCATCCCCGTGGATTCGACAACCCTTACCTCACAAAAACCTACAAAAATACCGCAACCGAACATTGGAGAAACTCACAACCCGTGCTATAACGATTTGAAAGTCGATCTTCGTCCAATGTATTGACCACACCAACTGAACAAAAATTCTAGAAAGAGACTAAAAACCCTAAATAAGGGTATAAAAAAACTCTTACAAAAGAAGAGATTAACTTTTTTTTGCGTAAACGTAAAACCAAGCTAATAATTGGGGTAGCAATCAAGCAAATTGGGGCTTACCATCGACAAAAGAATCGATGACAGCCCCTCCAAGGAGATGGATGCTAGGGTTTTATCAGAGAGAAAAAAAAAGAGGAAGCTAGGGTTTCGAATCTAAAAAGAAAACATAAAAAAAGTTAGTTTGTTTGGGTGTCAAATAAACTATTCATATTTTTTTTTAACAATGGTAAGTCGGGCGTAAACGTAAAACCAAGCTAATAATTGGGGTAACAATCAAGCAAATTGGGGCTTACCATCGACAAAAGAATCGATGACAACCCCTCCAAGGAGATGGATGCTAGGGTTTTTCAGAGAGAAAAAAAAGAGGAAGCTAGGGTTTCGAATCTAAAAAGAAAACATAAAAAAAGTTAGTTTGTTTGGGTGTCAAATAAACTATTCATTTTTTTTAACAATGGTAAGTCGGGCCACCCACTAGGTCCCCTATCTCAGGGAAAGCCCAATGGTTCCACCAAATCACGTGGGAGGGGAAACCAGCATACACGCTCTTCGCTCCCGAATTGATTCCGAGACACATGGATACCACACAGCAAATCTTGCATCACTTGAGCTAGAGCTCATTGATAAATAAACTATTCATATATTTGATAAACAATTTATACGATTAATTATTTTGCCCCAATCAGCTAATTTCCAATAGGCTGATTAGAGTAATCTATTAAGATGACTTATTGTGAAAAAAACATATTAGTCAAAAAATTGTCTAAAATTAACCGATCCATAAAAATATTATTTATAAATAATAAATGAATTTCAATAAAATATTTTTATGAAAAAACTAATTTTACCAAAACATCTTTTCCAAAAAAAACAATACAAACAATCAAAAATAAATAATAGGAATTTTGGGCGCTAATATACTGAACTTTTGGGGTATTGGACAATAATGCACTGAACTTTGACCTTGAGCAATAATGCACTGAACTTTAAGGGGTGTTGGATAATAATGCACTCAAGACTATTTCGACGGTGGCGAACTTGGTGACAATCTTACGTGACAGACTGAGAAGACAAATATTTTTGGACCAATTCATTTCCTCCACCCGCTACATAGGACCGCCACCAAGTTAGATATTGCCAAAATCATATTGAGTGCATTATTGTTCAACACCCCCCAAAGTACAATGTATTATTGTCCATAGTCAAAGTTCAGTGCATTATTGTCCAATACCCCAAAAGTTCAGTATATTAGCATCCAAAAATCGTATATAATAAATACAAATACAAATAGTCACACGGCCAAGGTGGAAATTATTGTATGGTCCTGGAGCATGTGCTCCAGGAGACGACATGGCAGCCATGTCAGATTTTTTTTTTTTTTTAAAATCAGTAACTACTTGTCGATTATCGGCGTAAGTTAAACTGAATTGTTTAAGATAACATCATTGTTCACCATACGATGTTCACTAAATTGAGTTGGATTGTTCATTACTTCAACTGCATTGTTCATTTACTTCAACTACGTTGTTTATTTACTTCAACTATATTGTTTACTGAACTTGTTCCACATAGTTTACTCTATGAAAAATTTAGATTGTTCATCATAACTTGTTTGCTCACTTGTAAGATTAAGATCGTTTACTCATGAAATCAATTTATAATATATAATCTTCTTATGTGATAAAATTTCTATCATTAGAACTTATCGAATAACATGTACTTGAACTTGCAGGAGTGAATGGCTAAACAATGAATTAGTAAATAATGACATGGTGAACAATGGAAATATTTTCAATAAACAACCACTAGTTATATGATGAACAATTGTAACATATTTAGTGAACAATATCAACATATCTAGTGAACAATCTTGATATACATGGTGAACAATCTCAACGTATGTCGTGAACTCCTATCTAATTATGAGTGAACAAAAACTCTTTTATAGATGAACAATATATGTCATAAGCCAAGTAGAATTCGGAGCACATGTTTCAGGAGCATATAATACATATTGCAACCAAGGTGGCATTGCGAATGTAATCGCAGCATAATTTGCAGAAAGCAAATTGCAGAGAGGAGGAAGAAAATGGCGGAGGACCTATTCGGGGACTTACCTCCTCCTTCCCACCAACCCCCTCCCGCCGAGCAACGACAACAACAACAACAACAACTTCCCCAACCTCGAAAATCTATCAAATTCGGTGAACCCGACCAGAAACCCAACAACAACCCGGCCCCACTTCCTCCTCTCAAAAGCGCCCTCAAGAGACCTAAACCTCCCCAGGAGTCTACTACACCTAATCGTAATTTTCTCTTCTTTCTTTCTCCCTTCAATTCATTCTTCTTTGATGCATTACGTGTTCTTCTCTATGGAATTCAATGTTTTCTTCTGCGCTCTTTCTCCATTCTAGGGTTTCTGGGTAGGCTGTTCGAGTAACAGGAAGAAAAAAAGGATTATATTTGCTTCTGGGTAGTAATGTTTTTTCATCTTTGATTGAGCCTAAGCCAAGATGCTTCGAGCCAACCAAGCCTTTTTCTGACCAAGCCGAGCTCAAGCTTGGTTGGCTCCTTTACTGTTTACACCCCTACATATATCCCATCAGTTCTCAATAATGTCACCGTGTTGTTTCTACTTTTGCACAAACTTAACTTTATTCACCCTTCATCTTACAAGCTTTTCTAATTTTGCGGTACATTTCACTTCTTCTTTTTTTTACCCCCCTAAAAGCTGAGAAGTTTTCAACTCACCACCGTTTTTGGATTTCAGGGTGTAACAGTCATGATACTGCAGGATTTTGACTCTGTAATGTCGTTGTATAGGTGATTGATAATTTTCTCTAGCTTCTTCAACTTGTTCTGATTTAATTCTTTTTTCTATTAAATTGTGTGCTTAGTTGCGTTAGTGGATGAGGATACGCCTGTTGAGTTCAGGTTTGGCTGCATTTTTGTATTGGGAAGGTTTGGAGGGGTATTAATTGGATTTAGATGGAGTATTAGTTCCATTATCCTATATTGGCAAATTAAATGTTGAGTTTGCTCTTTGGCACTTTTCGGTAGTGTAGTTGTCTAGCAAGGTTGATTGAACTATTCTAGTGCTGCTAAGGTGCCAAAGTCTTGTTGTGCTTGTAGATGCCGAGGGTGGACCTGAAAAGAGGCTGAGGTTCAAAACAATAACTGATACGTCTGTGACACAAATTCTGGAGGCAATGCAGAAGATAGCATCCCATATTAAGAACCCAGCTAAATTCAACAAAGCTTCAAAATTGGCCATACAGCTGATTCAATCTGGCAGTGTGAAACCTGAGACAGTTAACCAGTTCTATGCTATACTTGAAGCTGCGATGCTGTCATCTATTTCGTGTAATGATGCCAGCGTAAGATCTGATTACCATGCACTGTTCTCAGCAGCACAAGATGCCAGTGCAGTAAGTTGTTGGATTTCTTTTCTCTTAGCAACCCCACCCCCCCCCCCTCCAAAAAAAAAAAAATCCCCTAGCATAAAGCAAGATAAGTGAGAATTCCCATATATATTCTTTGATACATGGGATCTTATTATTTGTTAGTGTCACATCTCAATCTGATGCCTTTGTCATGGGCATGACTTCGTTTATAATCTATGTAGCTTTTGGATAAACACCAGAAGAATCAGCTGAATGTGTGGACTATCCGGGCTGTGGTGGCAAATGACTTGTATACTGATGACAGCTTTGTGGTAAGTATGACTAAGAATCAAGATGTTGCTTTTTCTGCTACTTCATGGTAGTGGTAGACTGTTAATTATTCCATCATGAATGTACTACATTGGTCCAAGGGCTCATAATTATCAATGAATTTGGTTCTTTTTTAGCATAAGTCTGTCATCATAAGAAATGGAGCAGCTACTTCACTCACACTTGTGCTGCCTGTGCTCCTTCAATACATTTTTGGTCTTGTAATGCTCCAAAAAATGATATATACTGTTAATAATTCATTTTGATGAAAAAGAGCAAAATTCAAGAAATAACTAGCACCTTCACTCACACTTGTGATTTGTGAAATCTTGCTAAAATTGAGTAAGATTGGTTTAATAGCTCCAGTTGCAGCGTGAGAAACTCTACTAAAGGAATTTTGGATTCAGATATACTCCAATTAATGACGAAGTATTGCCACTGACAAAACAAGATTTGGTAAACAAATTTCCTACTTCAGAATCACACTGGCTCACCAGCATTCTCTGTAGCCCATCTTGCTCATTGCTTGTACTGTACAAAACATTTAGCTCTTTCTACTTCAAAAACCTTTCTGACTTGCCTAACATAGCCAACCATCACCCCCTCTCATTCCTCCATATGCTCAATCTCGCCTATCTTCCCTATTATGTGGATTCTACGGAATGTGGAGTACAAATGGCTTTCTGATCTCACCTTATACGACCTGCATGCCTTCCTCAGTTAAACTTGCTAATAACCATATCTATTTCCTTGATGCTCAAGGATTGAAAGCTTTATTACTTTGATCTTTGGTATGAAGACAAATTGAGTTCTAGCTCATATGTTCTAGTATCAAATCGTTCTTTGGGAGCAGCTATTGCTGGCTTATACTCTTTCAGCTAATGGCAAGACTGCTAAAAGTTCTGTGGTAAATTGGCATACTTAGTTAGAGGTAGGGCCATAGGGGTTTCCAAAGCCGGTTAACTAGACTTTGGGTTAAACAAGATTTTCGGCTCGCATAAACTCAAACAAAAGTATGGGTTAGTCTACTTTTGGCTAATTGTTTTCTCAGTTTGACAACATCCTTGAAACATAAGCTGAACTGTAATGGATGCTTAACCTACTCTGAAGTTCAGTTAACCAGTTTCTTGGTTTGGCTGAGGTCGACCTTACCAAATCTGTTATATTCTTTTATTTTTCAAACTAAACCCTAATTCTTCATCTTCCCCAAGCACACTACGCATATTGCAGAACCAAAAGTTAGAAAAATTAAAACCTACTTTCACTTCACATTGTTAGAAAAATTTAAATGGTTCGGTTGGGTTAATTGAAGGTTTTGCCCCTGTGAACTGTAACCGACCTGTGAACAGGAAAAAAAGGTTCAGTTAGGTTAACCAAGCTGTATCTTTTTACCAAAGAACATTGGTTAACTGCATTTTTCGGTTCAGTTAAGTGATTTTCCCAGTTAGCTTCTAGTTTTTTTTTTTTTTTTTTTTTTGGAGGGGGGATATACCTACTTACTGGCCAGTTAGGCACCATATGAAAAGCTATGAACTTCTAAGTTAAATTAAAGGCATGAAACATGAACAGTTGCTGAGTAGCATCAGAAAGTGAAAATGCTTCATGCATGGTGAATCTTGGGTGTATTTGTGATGGATATTCTGGAAGTGGTTTAATTGTGTACTTCCTGTACTCTGTTCATCTCTGTTGGTGGAAATTATGTTCCATTTATGCCGTGAAGTGTCTTGGTCATTGATCTTCTGATTACCCTTCAGGGGTGGGATAAATTTGGAGTGCAGTGCTGTTTGCAGAATCCTTGGAGAGAATAGTGCTTAGGGAATAGTGAATGAGGTTGTCAGGACTCAGGTGTAGTGTTTAATAAGTTAGTTTGGTCAAATTGTTAGTCCCTGCGTTGATATGGTTTGTGGTGCAAATTTTTGAAATTCATTGTCTCAAAGTACTAGATATTTGTCAGTGTTTGGCTTTTCTTGTTCCCTAAGTGGCGGTGTTGATGGGTAATTAATCGTTAATGGTGTACTTAGTGTCTTGGATCTTAGCAGTGATTGTTATGGTAACTTCCCTTCCTCTGATTGGTATTCCCTCAAAAGTGACAGAGTCACATCTTCTGGACAATCTATGTGAAGAAGCTCATATAGGATGTTTATATCTTTATATGGTGGTACTGGTAAGGCTATCCGTAAAGACCACAATGATTAAGCAGATGATAGAATTTGTTTAATGAATGAGCAAACCTGACAGCCTGTTTTTGTATATGGCAATAATTAGTGTTCCTTCATAGTTGTACTGCACATATTATTCAGAGAAAATTTATTCAGAGAAAATTTGAAGCAGCTTGGAATGATTGAATAACATTTATGTTTGACAAATCGGAATGAAGTGATAGCATGATTCATGTAAATGGCTTTGTGCTGGATCAGGATATGTTTATACGACTCTTATTTGGTAAAATTGTTGAAATAGGTTGGCATGCAGGCACATTGCACACACTTTGTTCTACTGGATTTATAATACTATTATGTTGATCTTGTGGTGCCTTGGGCTGCCTCCTATAGCTGTGCTGTTGGTGCAGATTGTAGCACGTAGTTATGCACTCACGAAGAAAATATGAGCATTAAATAGGCATATGGTGTGTATGATAGTCCTAGGATGGGAATATGGGTAATATGTTAACACCCTCAAGTTCCCATATACAGTAATAGCAGGATTTCTCAAAATATAAGATTCATGTTTGAGGTTGCCCCCAAAATTAGATTCCATATAAAGTAAAAGCAAGATTTCTCAAAATATAAGACTCATGCATTAGGTTGCCCTCAAATTAGATCTAAAGTTTACATTTGTCTTTAAGAGTAGCAATTGGAAAATAGAGAAGAGACGCCCGGGGGGGGGGGGGGGGTTGTAAAGATGACTAATTAGATTACGTGGTTTCATCTTGATTTTTGGATGTACTTATTCAATTTTTTTCCCACTTCCTACATAGTTTGCTAATTCTAGCACCCTTTCCCTTCTCAAAATCCTTCTCAGTCCCCCTCAAACACCATCTATACAACAAACTGAATATAATTATTTACTTCAAACTAAAGTGTATGTCCTCTACCAATTAGTGGCTCTTCTAATTCTAATGACTGCTCTAGCTTTGTGCATTCGTTCCATTGGGCATGTGCATAAACGTGCACGATGCCCCCTCTCAAAAGTAAAGGGGAAAATGTTTCCACTATCCTGCCTCCCTGTCATCTCTTTCCTTCCCTCATTTTTGGTGAACTTTCTTGGCTTTGGGATGGGTCTGTGGGAGAATGGTGGAGGCACTGTTTGTGTTCCTTCATTTGCGATTGTGAATTGATGTTGGATAATTGTTTGATCTTTAAATATGAACTCAGTTAACTTTGGCAGACTTTCTTATTTGGGCATGATGTAGTTCTCAAAAACTGCCGGGCGCATCAAAGACCTGATATCTGATCTACCTGTTGCAACTGTGGAAGAAGACGCTGAAGAAGCTGCAGCACTTCAAGATGAGAAGGATACAGCAAATGGGAAAGTTCAATCCAACCAAGATGGAATTTCTTCAGATCAATCTGGTGAGGATACTACCACCAAAGAGGAGTTTGACCCTTTTGGGCTTGATGCTTTGATTTTCATACCCAAGAAAGATGAGAAGGCCAAAGGAAAGAAAGGGAGAGAAGAGGAAGAGGAGACAAAGAAATTTCTTAAGTTACAGAGAGAAGCCTTGATCAATTGTCTTGAAATAGCTGCAAAACGCTACAAGATCCCGTGGTATGTCCTGGCACTTACTGCCATGGAGTTTTAAGTGGCATTTCACTATGTTACCTTTGTGTGTGTGCAAACCAATATGTGGTTTTTCGTTCCGTTAAGTTTTTTTCCCATTTTCCTTTTTGGGCGGCCTTTTATTTTGTTTTTTTGGGGGCGGTATTGGATTGGTGATGATCTTCCTACGTTCTGTGCTCCCCTACTCAAGCTCTAAATTAATGACTTTGAGCGATTTTTTGGTGGGAGGGAGATCAGACATTCTGTTGTTTTTACGCTGTAGATGAGGGTTGAGGCGTTGATGTGGGAAGTTCTTTCTTTCTTTATGCTAGATTGTCATCCCCTATCTTTCCCCTTCCCCCCCCCCCCCCCACAGCAGAGCTGCCTTTGGCCCTTTGCAATCTTGCTGACTGCTGATTTGGTAAATGAGTCTCATATGTGAGACGTTGGCCATTGACAATGAGAATGTGCTATTTGCAGGTGTCAGACAGTGATTGACATTCTTGTGAAGCATGCCTATGACAATGTGTCAAGGTTCACTGCCCAACAAAGGAATGCCATTGAGAAATTGTGGGCTTCAATCCGAGAGCAGCATAACCGTAGAAAGCAAGGGAAATCTGTTTCTGGTAAGCTTGATGTGACTGCTTTTGAGTTTCTTCAAGAAAAGTATTCTCATGAGAAGATTAGCATTCGGCATGCTGTTGGGGGTGGTGGAGAGCGTAAATGTCTTCAGTGGCTCGGTTGATGGCTTCATATCCTGATTGCCAGTTCTTTTACAACTGGCTGGTATTGCTTTGGCACTGACCATACTGGGGAGGTTGTCTCAGTTTTAAAAATGTCTTCTCCATTTGAAGGGAACACAGAGAAGCTGTGAACTTGGAACTGTGAAGCCAACAAACAATACCTTCCGTTTTCTAGCATTGTGCGACTGCTCGTGTCTTGTTTGAATGTGCTAGATATGCTCAACATTTGGTAACCATGGCAATGGGGATGGTGTTCAGCTTTAACAGTACCAGACCAGTTGTATACTTCGTGTAGAATTGTGTGTTACGGAGTTTAACCATTAACATTTCCAGACCAGTTGGATGGAAATTAGTACATCTCGGACTCCACCAAAGCTTGAAAATTGCATGTTTGATGAATGCATTGTCTCAAGAATACACAGGGAAAATTGGATTCTAATAATTTTTATTTTCAGCTTTGGTATGTTAATATTGCCTTTTTTTTCTTTTTTCAAATTTTTGAGTGGTTTCGAGAATCAAAAAATTGTATTCTAGTAGTATCAGATCTACCTCCACATTTAAAATTTTTTTTTTCATTCTTGCCTCGTGATTTTTATGTTTTTCATTCTTGTATCGAGAAAGGTTATGAAGTGTAGTTACTAAAATAATTTTGTATTACTTTTTTTGAGAACTCGAACAATTATTCTAATTTTTCAAGAAATAAAAGTGGAAAAATTTTAAGAAATCGAAAAAGAATTTGAGACATTGTAAATTCATAAAAATTCATGGGGAAATATTGTGCTAAGTTTTGAATCAAATGTAAGTCAAAATCTATGGTATTTAGGATATACATTTAGTGATGTGCTATTAGAAATATATATTTTTATTTTTATGAACCACCAAAATACAAATTCAAGTAGGGACTATTAACATACAAAAACTGAAAATAAGGATTATTAGAATTCAATTTTCCAAAAGTCTTTTAGGTGAGTAAAAAATGAGTAAATTACATTTACCTTACCTGACATTTGTGGTAATAATTTTTGCACGTCTGACATTTGTGATATAATTTTCACCTTACCTGACATTAAGTGTTCATAAATTTAAACCTCCTAAGATATTTTATAATTAATTTTTCTCGAATTTTCCGGCGTAACATTAAAAATATAAATATGAATAGACTTTTTTACCTTTAATTCATATGACTTTCAATTAAATATGAATTGATGTTTTTATCCTTGATATTAATTCATATGGCATTAACAGAGGAGTGTTGAGGAAGAGGAGTGTGAGAGGAATCGACTGTTGGTGTTTCCTATTTGGAGTTTCGACACACCTTTTTCCATATAAAACAATGAAAGGGTCATTTAAGTCATTTCCTTCTCAATATTATGGACAACATGGTATATTCACATAGTTATATAGGGGCATTGTTGTATTTCTCATTTCCGATCAGAAGTAACAGATTTTGTCACTAAAAATCATTTTCACTCAATGTCAGGTAAGGTGAATTATTTCACAAATGTCGGATGTGCAAAAATTATTACCTTAAATGTTAGTTAGGGTAATTGTAATTTACTCATGAAAAATACTACTTTCCTTGAAATTCGTAAAAGATGCTTCTTTGAAACTTTATCAAAGATGCTGCCATTTTCTTTGTTTTTCTTGCACAACTCCTAAATGTTGATATGAGGTAGATTATTCCTCCGAATTATGGGTGGGAATTGGGTGGGTATGGACAAGGACAGTCCATACCCACATTTTACCCAAAGATTATAAGACCATAGCCATACCCTATTCATGCCTCTTAATATCCACATGGATATTACCCATGTGGGTAATACCCCCATGGGTATTCATGGGTATCTAACTATTCAACTAACTATTCTTATTTTGTATTATAACGTTTTAGATAATAAATTTATATTTGGAGCTCAAAATTCATGTTTGAACTTTTTTAATCTATCCTATCATATTATAAAGTTTCAATTTAAATCGTTAATTTAAAGTTTCAGTTAGTTTTTGCGACAAAAAATGTCTATATATGTCGCGATAAATGTTATCAAATAAAAAGAATTAGGAACTCAAAATTTATATTTGATCTTTTTTTAATGAATACTATCGTATTACAAAGTTTCATGTCAAATAGATAAAGTTGAATTTTAATTTAAAATTTCAGTTAGTTTTTGCAGCAAAAAATGTCTATATATGTCGCGATAAATGTTGTAAAATAAAAAGAATTAGGAGCTCAAAATTCATATTTGATATGTTTTTAATCAATATTATCGTATTACAAAGTTGCATGTCAAGCTGATAAAGTTGAATTTTAATTTAAAATTTCAGTTAGTTTTTGCGACAAATAATGTCTATATATGTCGCGATAAATGTTATCGAATAAAAAAAGGGAAATTAGATTCTAATAATATGAACTTTTGGCCATATAAGACTTAATAATACGAACTTTCGATTAAGTTCTGAATAATATGAACTTTGACCCCCTGTTGCCCCAGTAACACGCCACCGAGTTAAGATTAACTTAACTCGGTGGCGATCTAAATGGGCGTGAGGTTTAGCCTTTGTATTTTGACCTAGCCATGTCATATGTTGACTTAAAAAAAATGCCAACTCACCCACCGCTCCTCCTCTTCTTCTTCTTCTTCTTCTTCTCACGCCTCCCCCACCCCCACCCCCACATCCACCTGCTTGCCTTCTCTCAGCCACCCCACCATTCTTTTCGGCCACCTACTCGCCGGAAACCTCATCCACTCTTACCTTCCACCGTCCTTTGACATATCAAACTTAATCCCCACAAATCTCCCAACACCCACTTTCTTATGCACCACATAATCCCCCGATTTCAGTGTATAAGGGTCCACTTTATAACCAATCCCACCCATATCCCCTCCATTTCTATCCTTATCAGCCCCTTTGAGCTTCTGCAACCCCCTCTGCTGCTGCTCCTTCACAAGCTTGATGTATTGCTCAGCTTCTTCGGAATTCATGGCAGGTTTCGCCGCATCCCGGGTCCCATGATCGCGCCGGACCTTCTCGTTTAGGACTGAAATCGGGTCGTTTTCCCAATCGGGTATCTTGTTGTCCTTCACTTGGGATAGTTTTGTAGGGGAAAGAGAAAGACCTTCGGTGTACACAGAACTACAGATTGGAAATTGAGACTTTCGAGCCCAATTATGGCGTCGGAATTTCGGGTTGGCGATTAGGGTTGAAGTTCGTCGGCGATGAACAAACTTGATGGTGAAATCTGAAATTGGGAGTTTGGTTGCAGCAGCCATTGCTAGAAATTGAAGAGTTTTGCAGCGAATTGTTGTTGCTGTGTGTTGTTCACCCTGTAAATCAAGAGGAGAGGATGAAAATTTCAAACTGGGTTTGTAGAGAGAGATAATGGAAAGGGGAATATAAACAGTAGCTACCACTCAGATTGGGTTTGAGATGGGGTAAAGGAGGTAAGAGTGGATGAGGTTTCCGGCGAGTAGGTGGCCGGAAAGAATGGTGGGGTGGCTGAGAGAAGGCAAGTAGGTGGATGTGGTGGTGGGGGTGGGGGTGGGGGTGGGGGAGGGGGGGGGGGGAGGCGTGAGAAGAAGAAGAAGAGGAGGAGTGGTGGGTGAGCTAGCATTTTTTTTAAGTCAACATATGACATGGCTAGGTCAAAATACAAAGGCTAAACCCTTCCGGCTGCCAGCTAAGATCGTCACCGAGTTAAGTTAATCTTAACTCGGTGGTGTGTTACTGGGGGCAACAGGGGGTCAAAGCTCATATTATTCAGAACCTAATCGAAAGTTCGTATTATTAGAATCCAATTTCCCATAAAAAAATTAGGAGCTCAAAAATCATATTTGATCTTTTTTTAATCAATTCTATCGTATTACAAAATTTCATGTCAAACTGATAAAGTTGAATTTTGCCTTAAATTTCAGTATATAAACGCAATCCAAATCGATATGCATATATAGTTAAGACATCAATGGGTATATGGATACCCATGAATAATGGATACCTGCACCAAATTATGGGTAACCCATACCCATCGTACCCATTGCCCATCTCTAATGGGTTTTACCCACCCATTATGGGTGGGTAAGGATGGATACCCAATATATGGGTATCAATTCCCACCCCTACTCCAAATCCTCCCGAAATGATTGAACTTATCCTTCCTGCAACGTGAGTAGATTTGGCAAAACTTATCCGACACCTGAAATCGAACCCATAATTGAACAGACATTTGACACGCCAACTGATTTGGATCCAAAGAACCGAAATGACCTAACCATGCTTAAACCAAACCCAAAATTTATTCTAAATTGAAGTTACTCGTACTCAAAATGACCCAATATATAGTCAAACTCGACCCAAAATGACCCGACTCAAAATGAATCAAATAGGGGGGAAAGCATAATAGGAACCGTTCCATACCTAGACAAAAACCGAAGTGACTCTTAATCGAATTTAGGGAAAACCAATTGTACCTATACCCCAAATGACCATACCTTCCTGGAACCAAACACGTATTATCCAAACCCAAATGAACCAAAACTGAATAATGCCAACTCAATTTGAATTGTAATCATCTTTGAACTAACCCTACTCATAAGCTATTTTGTCGAATGTCAAAGTGATCCTACTCATTATCAACCAACTTTGAACACCTCAATATAAATTGAATTAACTTTTGTATTGTTTTTATTCAATTAAAAATAATCCCCCATCCTATTTATTTTAATATTTTAACTAGCAAAATGTATATTGTGACACCAACGTACATCTAAGATAACAAGGAAACTTTTAAAGGTGAGGGAAATGAGTTCGAGTTGAGCAACCATCATCCTCAAATAACAAGAAAACTATTAAAATATTAATAAACATTCAAAATACTAGAATCACAAATAAAATTAGTATTAGATATAATATTAGAATTACAAATATAATAAAGGAATTCCTTAAAGATAACAAGTAAACTATCAAAATATTAGAGTTATAAATAAAATTTGTATTCAATATAATATTAGATAACAATTAAACTATCAAAATTAAATTTTTTTTATAGTGATAACCAACAGGGACTTAGCAATAAATTAAGGGTTAAATCAATGTGTAAATTTAATTTGCCTACTTCTAGTTGAAAAGAAAGGGGAAATTTGTATAAGAAGTTAATAAAAACAAGAGTTTTTAACTGTGGGTGAAACCTACAAAGTTAATAAAACCAAGGGTTTTTAACTGTTAGGTGAAACCTACAATAGTGTTAAGATATTTTTGTAAAAATGTCAAACTTGTACTTTTACAGTTTGTAACCTGTAAGTTACAATGTATGATAGAAACTTTAGTAATTTTAAGGTATATTTTTTTATTGGCTGCCAAAAACGATGGGTTTCAAATTTACCCGATCTGATTTGACTTGACGTGACATTGAATCAAATCCTACCCAAATCCGTATTACTACCGGCTAACGTTGTCCTGAAATCAACCGACCATATTTTTTACCTAAACCAATTCAAGTCGAACTGAACATATGACCAAGTACCACCAAACCCAGAGTATAACTGATTAAAATTGGCATGGAATCAACTGAGCTCATTAATAACCTTCAGACCCGAATCAAGGTTGAACAAAAAATTAAACTGAACCATACTCGAACCTGATTAAACTGACTTATACTTGACCTGGAACCAAGTCATTGTAGCTCGTTCGAAATATACCATACACAATCTTCAACTAAACCAAAACCATATCCAATTGTTCATACCTTAACTTGAAATTATCTGAATCCGAAATTCATATGAACCGAACTCGCACCCGACCCGTAAACTCTATACCCGAAATGCATCTGACTTATCCAACCCTAAATACCCCTTTGCTAGGTCTAAACGTGAGTATCCTTTATATTCTCGCAAAAACGACCAACTTTTGTAGGAAATGAGTTTTGTGCATAATGTTTACCCACTTTAAAAGATTTTGTGGTTTTGTGCTTGTTCCTTCTCGTATTAACCTCTTTCCCCGCTGAGAAGAATTCCCTTTGTTTATTGTTCCTGCTGTCTACATTTCTTGTGGGCTAAACCTTGTGAAGTAATAATGCTTACACTAGTTTCACCATTCCCTTCATTGCAAACCATCATCTTTAGTGGCTTTACCTTAGAGATTGATGTAGAAGCTCTTATAACCTTGCAAAAACTTTGACTCGGTTTCTGTGAAAATGTCATTTGCCTCTCTTCCACAATCTTCTAATATGCTTCTTGAAGAGTCAAAGACACACACTTGGCTAGCTGGGACAAGAAAAAGTTATCATGTTTTTATCATAGGTACTTTTGTCTCCACCAACTTAATATCTCTTAATAGTAGCAATCAGGGGCAGATTTGACATGGGTTCACGTGGGGTCAAGTGACCCCAATTTAAAAAAAAAGTTTGACAATATCCTATTTGAGAGTAAAACTGAGATTTACTTACATATATTATATATGACAACAATGGAACATACAAGTAAGTGTGGCTAGGTGGTGAGTGCATGTTGAGGTGTGATATTGCAAGCTATGATTGTGTGTTCAATTCCCATGTGGTCTTAGAAGACTAGCTTTTATTTTCTTTTCAATTTTTAACTCAAATTTTTTAGTTTAGTGGAATTTGTCTATTAAACTTGAAAATTTAGCTCGATATTTTTTAGTTTTATTTTGTTAAAATCTCTCTAATTTTAGTTTAATTTATTCTATTTTTAATTTGGATTGGTTTAAATATATAATTAATGTGAATGTCATTTACTTGAAAAAATCGTTATTCTAATCACTTTTTTCCAATTTAAATGGAAATATTATTTCAAAAGATACCTACTTAATCACAATTTCCTTCAAGTTATGTAAATTTTCCTTTGAATGCAGAAAGTAGGAAGCGTGGTCCTGAACTACATCAACTTGTCAACGCAAATAATATAGCAAGTTTTCTGAATTATTATTTTGACTTTTTATGTTCGACTTTTGAACCCACTTAATTTCATTTCTAGATTCACTACTGCTATCAATGAAACTTGCTTCCACTATCAAAGTGGAGATTCCCTCCAATGTTCTTCCATTGTTAGATGACATACAACTAGAATTGTCAGCATCCATTTTGTTTGGCTCAAATTGACACCTTTCATTGTTGATGATTGCACTATCACAAGAAACCATAAAACTAGTAACATCAAAAACTCCGTCCTTTGAAATTGCAATAGTATCATGCTCTCTATGTTCAGTGCTAACTCCGGAGGACTCAACCTTGGAGACTTCTTGAACTTGCTTCTCCTTGATAGCCATCACTTCCTGCATTATAACATCGTTCAGTGGCTTCTCCTGCGGATTTTCACATGGACTCGATTGGTGGAATTCATGCATGATTCGTATGATCCTGGACAGTAACTCAACATTGTTTCCACCTTATCATCCTTAAAACACCCAACACTCTCACTATTTTTAGACTGAGAGCTCTTAGGATTGTTAGAGTCAACCCCTTTATGACGACCATGAATACCAAGTACATCAAACCCCTTCTACAGTCAGTTGTAGTCCCTATCTTCCCCAAATATTCTTCAGAAGGTCTATGCTCTTTTTCTAGCTTCTTTAGCTCCTTTAAGATAAATTTAATTGTTGGTTTAAACTTAAGAGCTATTTCCAAATCTATACGAGAATTTCCCAACATATCTCTATGTAAAAAATTGGCCCTCCTATATCTTTCTTTTACATTTTAGGGATCAAACTTATTAGCTAAATCATAATGAACTTGTGCAAGATTATAGTTTTCCAGCCATAACCTGTTGGAAAAAACAATGAGATGGAGATACACGGTCACATGGAAGATGGGGGATCACTTGGGTGGCTAGGAGTCGAAGGTTACACCGGCTCCCCTTAAGACTTATTCACTAGACCGCGAAAACACTTAAGGGTAAAACCTAACTTCTTGTAAGCAAAGTAACAAGATTTCTCAAGGTACTCTCAAAGAGTTGCTGCAGTCAACACCTTAAGAGTGTGTTGAATGCTTTCTAGAAAGGAAGAAGAAGATGATTGAGGGTGTGGATGAATGTGGAATTCATCCACCTTATATAGAGATCCTTTGGAGTCATAAGGAGGTCAAACTTTCCAAATGCAATGGGCACAATCCAAGGGATTTGAGTTGAATGATATTGATGAGAAATCATGACTGATTTCTCAGTCAATATCATCCAAAACCATGACCAAATACATTTCAACACGAGGCATAAATCAAGGGATTTCAAAATCAATCTCGACTGTGATCAACACGGATCGTGTTAGATCAACACGATCCGTGTTGTAGCCAACACGACCCGTGTTGGATCAACACGGTCTGTGTTGATCCTGTGCACGTTTTCTGTGCTCTCTGGACGTCAATACGGGTCGTGTCATACTGAACACGATCCGTGTTGAGTCCCTTTTCTTAGTTAAGCTCATATTCGACCTTTCCGGTCGATCCCATGCTTATAACTTATACTTTATGCCTCTTAACTCTTGAAATACTCCAACAATCCCCCGCCATTTCAAGAGTACCACTTGAAATAGCTAGGGATCCCTCACTTGGGTAGAAATACCCCCTCCATACAGGGCGACTTCTAGAAAGATTCAACACCCGAGAAATCAAGGAGTTGTTATGCGTCATGAAAGTGCCTTTCGACTTGAACTTTCACTTAGTGTACATAATTTCAATTAGTCTAAATGATAAAGACACTATTTTAAACCGGCCATGTGTCCCATACCCTCCGCGAGAACCATCAAGCCCAGCCCTAGGCTATCCGAAGTGGCCCACTTCACGTTCTCGCATAGGCAGACTTTTAAGCCCCGTAATAGAGCTCCCCATCTCATCGATTCAAAGTCTGTTAATGAGTCATAGACTCAAACCTCTTGAACATTACGGTTGTTTGAGCATCATCTTGTCCTTGGGAGGATTTATTTTAAATATTTTGATGCTCCCATTATCATTCAACGTCGTCGACCATTGAACTCAGGCTTAACCAAAAATGTCAAGCGTGAGTTGGAGCTTCGTTGATGACAATTTATAGGTGGGCTTTACTCCCATCCCCTTATCAAGGATCACTAGATATTCCTGCGACCTTGCAAGAATTTGATCATGATACTTTTGAGTGCCCTCAATTAAGTAAGATCACTAGATACATACATATCTTTCCATGATCTTACTTATCATGATCATCTCTTAAACTTAACATTTCTTTCCTTTATCATAGTTTTGATTTCACAATCACACTATAGGATTAGGTAAGAAATACTTTACCACTTATCTTAATACGACTAAACCATCACATTATAAGCTTTGGTAAACTTTAAACTATTGAGTTCATATTTTGAACTTACAAACGAATGCTTTAGTAGGCGACAAACCTTTGAACTATACATTCTTTTGTAATGCCAAAAACTCATGAACTCAAACCTTGATTATAAGATTATCCAAATGACATGGATAATCCTCGTAATGCTTATAAATAGATTACTATAACTTTGTCCAAGATGTTGGACTACTTGTATAGTTACCTTGAAAGAGATGCTTACAAGATCAAAATTTCTTTTGATTTTTCGCATTCTTTTCCTTATCACTATGTCTTCATCCAAGTATCTTGGATTACATAGCCACTACTTATACCTTAGAACAACCTTATAAATCAAACTAACATTTAATTTTCCATGTTCTTCGCATAACTATATCCAAATAACTTTTGGATTTCATAGTAAAACTTATCACCTTAGAACCAACCTTGTGAATCAAACTAACATTTGATTTTCATGTTCTTTGAATAACTATATCCAACTAATTTTGAATTTCACAGTTATAGCCTTTGTACCAATCAAAGCGGTACTTGATTTTCCATGGAAGAGATCTCTTCGAAATTAAACTTGAAAAAACCACTTTAAGTTTCATGGAAATTAGATTCCATCTTATGTGTAACTTAAAACATTACACTTTCAATCCATTTGCTACAAAGCTTGAATACCATAAACTTGAATACCATATGTAATGAAACTTATTACATATCTTAACATTGGCTAGGCGAGAAAGAACCTCAATCGATCTTGAATGATTATCTTATAGTTATATGACCTTTACTTATATGATCAAACGTCATTCTAATTAGGGTCATGCTTCCTTATACATGATTAGATCCACTTCTTAAATATTAAAAATGTGGAACTCATAATCATTCGTCCTGTATGCCAATCTTACTCACAAATCCATAAACCACTTAAGGATGGATCAAACAAATGTATATGAGAACCATATGCATTTCCCTTTGTAGCAAACTTGATTGAATCCTACATATCAGACATGTAAACTTGATTAATATACTATTAACAAATGGAGCAATGATCATCCAGTTTTATAACACATGAACTTGGGTAAACATTATATGTTCAAAATAAATGATCATGCATAAAGTCCAACATGCATACATTATGCAACTTATCTTATAGTAGATACATACTACTTACATTCATACATGATGAACACTTATAATCTCATTAAATGGCGGTAAAGCCACGTACATGTATTCAACTTAAACACATATATACATAGAACCATGATTATCCTTACATCTTATATAATCAAGCATTAACCATATGCGTCATTATGTAAGCCACATATATTAGCATACGAACCATACAAAGTATGAACCTTCTCATAAATTTTTACTTTATCTCATGAAGGAACATCATATATGACAAAGTAAACACTTAACAATAAAATCATCTTGATAATCACAAGGTCATGAGCATGAGAAGCTTACACTTAAAAATAAATTTGTGTCTATGTTACTTATAACACACACATAGCCCATATGCATGCTTATAATAATCACATAAATCGTCATTATTTCTTATTAGGCTATGCTAAACTTATCGAAACAATATTATGCGTGAGAACTTTAATTACTACCATGACAAACAAGAAATATACATTTTTTCTTGTGCTCATATGAAAAAAAAAACCTTATTCATATCTTAATAATAGGGAAAACATGTCATGGTCAACTTATTCACGCAATATGATCATATGAATTAACTTGATCTCATACTTTAAGCAAAGTTAACACAAGTACTTAATTAATATCATATGATACTCTTGAACTTGTCATGCCTCAAACATAAATAAAATGTATATATAACATGATTGATTGGTAACTTGACATGCATACTAGCATACTTGAAACTTAGATCAATCAAAACATTTTATCAAGGCAAACTTGCATAAGTGCTAATCCAAGTATATAACAACATATATATTTAAACAACTTATAATCATGAATACTTTACAAGCACTCATAAACATATGATTGTCAAAACTTTAAACATCATAAACATGAACTCATATTAGACAATCAACTTGAACTTTGGGAGAAACATGCAAAGACTTGAGACATATGAGCAAACATATAAACCTTCTTTGCATAGTCAAATAAGAATTAATCACATGAATTCATATTGAGACAAATTACCACGAATCCATATTCTCACAACTTATAAATTTCCATGTCAAACTCATACATTTCATGAACACTTACACCTTTTTCATATTATGTATGCTTAACAAGACATGAATCATACATGACAACACAAGTATATATCTTAAAACATATATACTAGAGAAATAAGAACTTTCATGAATGCACATCGTCTTAACTCAAACATGCTTGTATCTCTAGCGAAGAATAACACTAGTCATGTACATAAACTTAAACATCTGAATCAAAAATATTTACATACATACTTGAACATGTACATACTTGAAAATTAAACATTCATCAAATAGAAGGAAATTGATAAACTCATGTACTTAAATATAAATAATCATGATAAACTTAATTAAACAATTATCATGCTTTATAACAAAACAACTCATATATGAACACCACATATATGTACTTAATCATAGAAATACATGCCATAGAACTTATAAACTCACTCGACATGACATTTTGCGATTTACTAGACAATAATAAAATTAAAATCGCAGTTAACATCTAGGCATAATGGCAAACATGTACTCACAAACACCTTAACACACCACTTTCTTGAAAACTTGTAAATGGTGACTTAACAAGGTGTATAAATAAATCTAAACATGTTTCTAATAAATCCATCCATTTGAATTAACACAAATTCAAATCAAGATAACTTATGCCGCTTAAATCAAATAAATGCCAACTTAATGAAAATAAAGAACTTATCTCGATAAGAAGGCAATCTCAATATACTCCTTAAACTTCTTCAGTATAACCATCAATCACCATTGCCACAACCGATCGATAATTTAACTACATTAATCAAATAAATCACAATTATTGATTAATAATCTTGATAATTAAAAACAATGAACTTGAGTAAACAAGAAATTGTATAAAGCAACATAAACTTATCTTTCGATTCCATAGCATCTTGATCTTGAAATTCCATCCCTCAAACCTGATCATCGATGGTGACAATAAGTCTTAAGATAGTTGGAAAAACAATGAGATGGATATACACGGTCACATGGAAGATGGGGGATCACTTGGGTGGCTAGGAGTCGATGGCTACACCAGCTCCCCTTAAGACTTATTCACTAGACCGTAAAAAGACTCAAGGGTAAAACCTAACTTCTTGTAAGCAAAGTAACAAGATTTCTCAAGGTACTCTCAAAGAGTTGCTGCAGTCAACACCTTAAGAGTGTGTTGAATGCTTTCTAGAAAGAAAGAAGAAGATGATTGAGGGTGTGGATGAATGTGGAATTCATCCACCTTATATAGAGATCCTTTGGAGTCATAAGGAGGTCAAACTTTCCAAATGCAATGGGCACAATCCAAGGGATTTGAGTTGAATGATATTGATGAGAAATCATGACTGATTTCTCAGTCAATATCATCCAAAACCATGACCAAATACATTTCAACACGAGGCATAAATTAAGGGATTTCAAAATCAATCCTGGCTGTGATCAACACGGATCGTGTCAGATCAACACGGTCCGTGTTGTAGCCAACACGACCCGTGTTAGATCAACACGGTCCGTGTTGATCCTGTGCACGTTTTATGTGCTCTCTAGACGTCAACACGGGTCGTGTCATACTGAACACGATCCGTGTTGAGTCCCTTTTCTTAGTTAAGCTCATATTCGACCTTTCTGGTCGATCCCATGCTTATTACTTATACTTTATGCCTCTTAACTCTTGAAATAATCCAACATAACCAACATGCCACAATATTAAAATTTAGGGTAATAGCCAATTCATACATTAAATCTGCATCATGACTAGGAATTGAAGCGCCAACACAAAGAAATTGAAGAGCCCTTTCATGCATAACAATTTCGTTGGGGAAACCTTGGGCCTAAACGATAATATTTCCCGTATCTTTGAGATCCAAACCATCCAAATAGCCTCTCGTAGATGTTCAGTCCTTACCAGGTGCTCAAGCACTGATTTTAGCGGTTTATCCCTTTGGGAAGAAATTAACTCCTCAAAAGCGACATTAAATCCAGGATCCATCAGTAAAATAACAAAGACCCACCACAATTTCTATGAAGTCACTTTAGACACCAAACATCACTCATACACATTAGACACTAACAATAGATTGATTTATCAACATAAAGGAGTACAATACCACCCACATAGTCTTCTGCAGTAGAATTGCAACTTGGCGAAAAGAAATTGTGATATATGTGACCAAGTTACCCCAAATAGATACCTAATACGCCACAAAAAGACCAAGCTAGAATGACTAATGTACACCACTTATCATGGACTAATTGCGATATGTGACCTACCGCAACACAACTTAGTAAAAAAAAAACTGACAGATGACCACCAAATCCACTAACTTATGTAGGACACCCCAAATATACACCTCCATCTACAAGAAACTACACCAGTAGTAACCTCAAATAGATATCTGATACATCGCAAGTGCACGGGGTACAGTGTAGTATATCAAAGTTGTTCTCTCGAGGATTTTCTTGGACTACGCACTAAACTATCCCATTACAAAGGATGCTAGGTCGGCTAAAAGTTGGATTTTTCTCTTGCAAATGCTAATTAACTAAACTAATTAATCAAAGTATTACACTTTTAGATTTTTGACATATTATAAAAGGTATTTAGGGGAGTTTAATTAATTAATTAGGTATTAATTCCAGTAATCAGTAGTTGGGTATTGTTCGAGGTCCATAATTGTACTAAGGCCTATCATAACAATCCTTCGATTCGGGGTGAATTGCAAAGATTAAACTAACACCTATTTTCATGGCTATTTATTCAATCAAGGATAAGAACAAATTATATAACGACCATAAGCATGCACATGTTATTTCTAATCGAGTTCTATTCCTATTTAATCTTTGCCCATCCGATTCAAAATAACAATCTTTCGACCCGAGATTAAGAATCTAAACCAAGTAAAATGTGATCAATCAATTACTTTGATATACGAACCACAAAGATTAAATGAACTAAAATAACTACTTTATACAGAAATTAAATACTCAAGGTCAATTAATTAACATCGAGTTCTTCCCTTAAATAAATAAACGGGCTACTCATAACTATGAAGAACAAACGCAACAATAACTAAAATCGCACAAGAAAACATAATGAAAACTAAATAGAAGTAACCACAATTCGAGGGTTGAGTCGGATCTTCCTTGTGTCATTGTAGACACTAAAAAAATCAAAATACTGTCAAAAGTTAAAATAAATTAAGTTGATTATTTTGGTCGGTCCAAATTAATTAATTTAATTTATTTAACTAAAATTGGCTCAAATTGACTATCAAGTCAAAGCTCAAATCGACTGTCAAGTCAACTCAAACCTAAGGCCCGGACAACGGCCCACAAAGACTACTAAGTCAAAGTCAAATGGACTGTCAATTCAACCTAAACCTAAGGCCCGGACAACGGCCCACAAAAACTACCAAGTCAAAGTCAAATGGACTGTCAAGTCAACCCAAACCTAAGGCCCGGACAACGGCCCACAAAGACAACCAAGTCAAAGTCAAATGAACTGTCAAGTCAACCCAAACCTAAGGCCCGGACAACGGCCCACAAAGACTACCAGGTCATAAGCCCAAGAGAGAGATCAAGTCATTTCTCTATAAATAGGACTCTACCTATTCTCATTAGGGAGAAGAAAAAATCAACTCTCAAGAAGTCTCTCTAGAATTAAACAACAAACACATCAATATGTGTCGTTTGTTCTAGAGATTCAACACCAACTTGATCGAGATTCAAGCCGCATCGGCCCTCCTTCAAGAAGACTACAGAGATCGAATCAGAGGAATATTTTTATTTGTCCATCTTGTAACAAATATTATAGAGATTGTACCCAAATTTTTTGAAATCAATACAAATTATATTTGTCCATTTTTTCTTGTCTTTATTTATTATAGACTCAAAAATTTGTGGTTACAAATTTTGGCACGCTCGGTGGGACAATCTCTACCTCTCATCTCGATCTCTGAAATCAAGACTTTCAAGAACATCTCCACGAATAAGATATGGCTACAAAGGCTTCAACCAATCAATCTCCTAAGGAAGAGTTTGCAACAAATGTGAAGATGAAACACGAGGCCATTGGCAAGGTGAGGGAAGTTCGAAGTAAAACAAGGTCATCTGATCTTGTTACTATGTCAATTATGGTTACAGGAGTTGTGACTATAGAAGAAGAAATGGCTAACATAAAAGCCACGTTACAGAAGCTTACTCAAGATAGCGAAGAGAAGGACACGCAAATTAAGCGTCAAGATAAAAAGATTGTTAAGTTGGAGAAGAAGTTAAAGCAACGACCAGCAAAGTCCCTCAATAAATATTCAGACGCAGAGGGAGAAAACGAATCTAGTGAAAGTGAAGCTGAAAATGACATGTCTAAGAAGGGCGACAAGCCATTATCAGCGACAAGCTCAATGACTGCAGAACAAGTCCAAAATTTAATCGCGAAGGCACTCAAGGACCAATTGGGAGAAGCTTCACAAAGAACTCACAGGTACACTAGGCCATACACTAAGAGAATAAGCACTCTTCGTATGCCACATGGTTACCAACCTCCCAAATTTCATCAATTCGATGGATATGGTAACCCAAAGCAGCATGTCGCACACTTTGTTGAGACATGCAACAATGCTGGCACGGACGGAGATCTCTTAGTCAAGCAATTTGTGCGCTCCTTAAAAGGAACTGCGTTTGAATGGTATACCAACCTTGCATCTGGGTCCATCGATAGTTGGGGGCAAATGGAGGAGGAGTTTCTAAATCGTTTCTACAACACAAGTCGTGTCGTTAGCATGACAGAGTTGACTAATGTCGAACAATGGGATGACGATCCAGTTGTTGACTACATCAACCGTTGGCGTGCTCTTTCCCTAATGTGCAAGGATCGTCTGTCAGAAACCTCTGCGGTCGACATGTGCGCTCGAGGAACGGATTGGAACATACACTATGCCTTGCAAGTAAACAAGCCTAAGAGCTTCAAAGACTTGGTGACACAAGCTCATGACATGGAGTTTACAATTGCCAACCATGGAAAACACTCTAACAATAGTGTCTCCACAATTGTTTATGAAGACATGCCAAGAAGAGACCCTATGATTGAAGAAAATGATTATTGTTTTTCTGACTCTGATGCACCAGAAATGTTGGACAAACTCCTTAAGAAGGGACTCGAAGAACTCCCTGAGCCGAAGCGCCTTGAAGAAGTAGGAAGAGTGAGCAATCCTAGGTATTGCAAGTACCACAGGATTGTCAGTCACCCACTAGAGAAATGTAGGGCATTCAAAGAGAAAGTCATGGAGCTAGTGAAAGAAGGGAAAATCGCACTAGATGAAGAAGACACTGACGAGTCTGACTAGATGCGACGCGCGCAAGGAGAGCGGACACCCTAGGAGGCAATGAGCAGTCACCTGAAAAAAAAGGGGACTCAAATAACAAAAAAAAAAAACTTCAAGTGATCGTTCGTCATAGACTTCCAAGTCACCACTAATGACTCCCAAGTCAGCCTAATCAAGAGACTCCCAAGTTGAAGCACAAGATTCACAAGTCTATCAAATGACCAAAGACCTTCAAGTCATCATTAAAAGACTCTCAAGTCATCATAAAAAAAAAGACTTTCAAGTCATCATCAAAGAGACTTTCAAGTCATCACCAAAAGACTCTCAAGTCTATCAAATGACCAAAGACTCTCAAATCATCATAAAAAAAGACTCTCAAGTCATCACCAAAAGACTCTCAAGTCAGCATCAACAAACTTCCAAGTCATCACAAGAAAAAGACGCACAAGTCATCATGAACCGACTTTCAAGTTGTAATCAAAGACTCTCAAGTCATTATCAAAGACTCTCAAGTCGCTATGAAAGACTTTCAAGTCGCTACAAAGAAACAATTGTGTCAAAAGACTTCTAAGTCACGATTGACCAAGAACGCACGCTCTCAAGTTAGCTAAATCTCAGACTCTTAAGTCATCAAGTACGTGGACTCTCAAGTCATATATCTCATAAACTCCTAAGTCATTCATTTATATGAGTGTAGTGCCAACATGTTCAAGTCAGGTCCATCTTTCGGCATTTAGATGTACAAGCAACGTACATTGTGTAGCCTCACAAACCTGCAAAAATAAAAAAGGAGAAAAAAAAAAGTTTGTGGACTCTCAGAGGAGTTAGTCATTCTGCCATGCGCCGGGTAAGCCGACTCGTCACCTTCAACGAGGACAAGCTCCTCTACGCAAAAAACGGAGCTCGTAACCCTTGTCTTTGGCAGTGCCGGGGTCTCAAAAATTTTTCCCGACTCCTTACCTCAACAAGGACAAGCTCCTCTACGCAAAAGCGAAGCTCGTAATCCTTGTCTTTGGCAGTGCCGGGGTCTTAAAAATTTTTCCCGACTCCTTACCTCAACGAGGACAAGCTCCTTTACGCAAAAGCGGAGCTCGTAATCCTTGTCTTTGGCAGTGCCGGGGTCTTAAAAATTTTTCCCGACTCCTTACCTCAATGAGGACAAGCTCCTCTACGCAAAAGCGGAGCTCGTAATCCTTGTCTTTGGCAGTGTCGGGTCTTAAAAATTTTTCCCGACTCCTTACTTCAACAAGGACAAGCTCCTCTACGCAAAAGTAGAGCTCGTAACCCTTGTCTTTGGCAGTGTCGGGGTCTTAAAAAAATTTCCCGACTCCTTACCTCAACAAGGACAAGCTCCTCAACGCAAAAGCGGAGCTCGTAACCCTTGTCTTTGGCAGTGTCGGGGTCTTAAAAAAATTTCCCGACTCCTTACCTCAACGAGGACAAGCTCCTCTACGCAAAAGCGGAGCTCGTAATCCTTGTCTTTGGTAGTGCCGGGGTCTAAAAGTTTTTCCGACTCATCACCTCCAACAAGGATAATCTCCTCGCGCAAAAGCGGAGCCCGTTATCCTTGTCTTTGGTAGTACTCGAATCTTGATACCTACATAAGAAAAGGTTAAAAAAAAAAGCTCTACAAAGTCAGAATCATGCACGATCTCAAAGACTTCTAATCAAATAGCCACCTACAATGGTGGATTTGTAAATTACCACTATACAACTGCATTGTATCTCGCAACAAAATTGTTGATATCGCTTGCCTGACATCATAGCTACATGAAGACGAAGTTGACCACTTCTATACAGCATGATGATTGTTTAATGTATACCTAATTCATGGCATGGCCTTAAATAGGAGCCAGTTGCAGTGCCACACCCACGGTGAATAATACTTTGAGATCTTGCTAAGAAGTTTTGGAATACATTCATTATTCTATAGCAAGATTTTAGGAAGCAATCAAAACCTTCATTATTTAGTAGCAATATTTTAAGGGAGCAATCAGTTGCTATGTGTGCAAACAACAGAGAAGGCAATAATGCTAAGATTATGATAAGTTTGCCAATTAAGCACAATTGTCATATAATCTTAAGAGATCAATAAAAAGTTGGCTATTGATGTAAGGAGCAAGCGACTATGCGTGTATATTTGATTTGGGCCTATTCAATTTGACATTTCACAAGTAAAGTGTTATTATACCAACGTGTCATACGTCAAAGGCAATCTACCGGGAGTCTTGGCCTCATGGGACAACACACCTACAGTCTACCAAGACAAATAAAAAATGATGTGTCGACACATCATCTGTGCTCAAACACTTGACCATGTACACGACTTTACGGCGACAAAATTACGAATCAAGTCACTCTTCTGTCAAGACAAGTACAAAAAAGTGTCGAGACGTTAAACACATGACAGCGTACACGATCTAGTCTCGAGGGGGAAATTTGTAGACACTAAAAAAATCAAAATAGTGTCAAAAGTTAAAATAAATTAAGTTGATTATTTTGGTCAGTCCAAATTAATTAATTTAATTTATTTAACTAAAATTGGCTCAAATTGACTATCAAGTCAAAGCTCAAATCGACTGTCAAGTCAACTCAAACCTAAGGCCCGGACAACGGCCCACAAAGACTACTAAGTCAAAGTCAAATGGACTGTCAAGTCAACCCAAACCTAAGGCCCGGACGACGGCCCACAAAAACTACCAAGTCAAAGTCAAATGGACTGTCAAGTCAACCCAAACCTAAGGCCCGGACAACGGCCCACAAAGACAACCAAGTCAAAGTCAAATGAACTGTCAAGTCAACCCAAACCTAAGGCCCGGACAACGGCCCACAAAGACTACCAGGTCATAAGCCCAAGAGAGAGATCAAGTCATTTCTCTATAAATAGGACTCTACCTCTTCTCATTAGGGAGAAGAAAAAATCAACTCTCAAGAAGTCTCTCTAGAATTAAACAACAAACACATCAATATGTGTCGTTTGTTCTAGAGATTCAACACCAACTTGATCGAGATTCAAGCCACATCGGCCCTCCTTCAAGAAGACTACAGAGATCGAATCAGAGGAATATTTTTATTTGTCCATCTTGTAACAAATATTATAGAGATTGTACCCAAATTCTTTGAAATCAATACAAATTATATTTGTCCATTTTTTCTTGTCTTTATTTATTATAGACTCGAAAATTTGTGGTTACAGTCATCCAAGTCAATCTTCAAAATCCTCTTGACGTGGCTGCCTCTTTATCATATGCCGACTAAAAGTGTAGAAATTTAGGTTAAAATTTGGAACCTGCTTACAATTATATCCGCAAGGTCCCTTTTATATCACGAGAAAAGAAAGACGTTAGGGAGTGCGACTGGATGTGGATATTTTTTTGCGCCTTTCAAACTTTGAATACCCACGGGATGGAGAATTTGCTGGGGTTTGCTTTTTAAAAGGGATTATTTGCACATTTTCTAAATAGTTATGTTGTAAAATCACCTTCCCTTTATTGTGTGCATTTCGTGAATAATTAAACTAAACTTTTAGGAGTGAACATCCACTTATTCCAACTCCTTAGGGTTAGTTCAATTGATTCATAAAATGTGAAGCTCGAAATAAGGTAATTTGTGCAACACCATTTAAAAACATGCAAAAGCAGCGTAAAGTTGCATCGATTCATTGTAAATTTATGATAAACATGATTTATGCAATCCTGATGTGTTTGAGTTAAAAGGAATTTCCATCCAAATTTTTTAAAGAGAAAGTCAAGACAAAACCGTGACCTACTTTTGTCCAGCAATTACGATCTCCACAAAACAAAGGCAGAGAAAAACAAAACAAGGTCATGGCCGGACCAAGGTGATCACGCCCATGACTCATGACTCTTCCAAAGTCAAACAACATGAGCTGAGGGTCATGATCGTGATCTATATGGTCATGATTGTGACCTCATGATGACCATCTAATCAAAGAAGTCACCCTTCCCTCAGAAGTCGCCGCCTCGGTTCCTCCTTTATTTGTGTCGATTAGAAACCCCTCCTTAAGAGCATTAGCAATAAAGTGTGAAAATAGTGGAAGAATAATACAAGAATCCCACATGCAAAAAATTGCTGGGAGGTGCCATACATTTCTAACAACTGACCAATTGGGAACCACAATTTTTAATACACTTAAAGGGGACGAAGTTGTTAAACAAATGGCTAGCAGGTGACTTTCCGGCCATTTTTTGCCGGAATACATAAAATGACATAAAAGCCCTTAAGGATGTATGTGAAAAGACGAGGCAGCCCTCATGTTTCTCGAGTCTGAAACAAGGTGCTTTCTCGAGCTTGATGCTGCAAAATCGATACCCTAAAGCTTGCATTGTTTTTCCATGAGGTTGATGGAAGAAATAATTGCACACCCAGAGAAGTATTCTGATGAGAGAAAGCCCCCTATGCCGGAATTGGAGGACCCATCTAATCCTAGGCTAACTACATGCCAATACAATTTCCCAGGACAATCCAGAAGAAATTCCATCTCATTTTCAGCCACAAAACCCTATTTGCCAACCCCTAAACTCACCAATGGGACTATCCATTTCACCCGGCTTCTCTGCAGCAATTCGTCGAACACCTCTAGTGCAATCTCTAAATCCGGGATCAGAGGGTTCCTTGAAGCTCTGGGTGAGGCGCTATCCATGGCGTTTCCAGTATGGGTAGCTCTAGGTTGTTTGATGGGGCTTTGGAAACCCAATTCTTTCAATTGGGTAACCCCCCAGTTGTCTATTTGGGGGCTCACTGTTATCATGTTAGGTATGGGGACGACCCTCACATTCGATGATCTTCAAGGTGCTTTTGCCATGCCCAAATAAGTCCTCGCTGGGTTTTGCCTCCAATATTCGGTCAGTTTTAAACTATCATTTCCTTTTATTAGTTTCCCTTCTTTTTCATAGTCAAAGTAATTTCCTTTTCAATATAAGATGCAAGTTCAACTTCTCAAATTAACAAATGTCTGCTTTGACTGATTCAAATTATTATTCCGTGGTGGTGAATTCGGCCATGAAGAATGCAAAGGATCCTACCAAACATGTGTTCCATGTTGTGACTGACAAGATGAATCTCGGGGCCATGCAAGTTATGATGAAGATGAAGGACTACGGTGGTGCTCACATTGAGGTGAATGCATATGAGGATTACAAGTTCTTGAATTCATCGTATGTGCCTGTTCTTATGCAACTAGAGTATGCTAATTTGCAGAAGTTCTACTTTGAGAATAAGATTGAGAATGCAACAAAGGATACCACCAACATGAAGTTTAGGAACCCCAAATACTTGTCCATGTTGAACCATTTGAGGTTTTATTTGCCCGAGATGTACCCTAAATTGCACAGGATACTGTTTTTGGATGATGACATTGTTGTTCAAAAGATGACAGATGAAAAATAAAGAAGAAGCTTGTGGGTAGTTGAAAAGGAGATGCTTCCTTCAGTCCAAGGGTATTCTAGGCACTCAACTCTAAAATTTCAAAATTTTATTAACTTTAGTCAACTATCACCGTTTTCCGGCAAAAAATGGCCAGAAAGTCATCTACTAGCCATTTGTTTAACAACTTCGTCCCCTTTGAGTGTATTAAAAAAATATCAAAAAATTACTTTGAGGTACCCTAACTTTTGGTGAAATGTTTATCTGGTACCCCAACTTTTCAAAACTAATTTTCGGGTACCCTTATTTTTGGGATTAGTAATTAAAAGGTGATTTTCCGTCCAAAGTAGTGAATTTACCGATGAATTCTAGGCGGGAACTGGATTAAGAATTTGAGTTGACGAAAATACCCCTTATTTATTATAAAACAAAAAAAAGGCTCGTAATGCACCCCCTCCCTTCTTCCTTCCTTCTTCTCTAAGATATGCTTCACCTTCTCTATCTTCTTCTCTCTCACTTCTCACTCACAAGAAATAGTTGGAACTTGGAAGCCATTCTTCTGCAACCAAGATTCTTCCTTTTATGATATGCTTTTTTTCACAGTTACCGACCCGAATCAAGGGTTCCTGTCCTTTTTTTTCTTTTTTGGTGCGTATTTCTTTTTTTTGTTTTTTCAGGATGATAATTCAAGAGGAAGCTGTTCATCCATCGATCAGCTTCCTTGAAATTTCTTGTGTGTATGGAAAGTGGAGAAGAAGGAGAAAGGGGGAAAATGAGAGAAATGGAAGTATTTGAAGATGGAGCAGAGAGGAGAGAGACAATTGTTGGATAATGTGAGAGAAATGTATGAATTTGAGCAATGGAGAAGAAGAAGAAGAATTCATGGTTGCAGAAGAATGGAATTGACGATCTGGGAATTGATTAGTTGTTTTCTTTCTCCCTTTCCTTCTTTCTTTCTTTGTTTGTTTGGGGGGTGTTTATATATTCTTCTGGGTGTGATTGTAAATCGGATTGATCTGAATCAAAGATGGGAAGATTGAAGGTTGAGTTGAAGCAGATCGAGAACAAAATAAGCAGACAAGTGATGACAATCTGGGCTACTCAAAAAAGCTCGAGAAATCTCATTTCTTTGTGATAAAAAATGCCAAGGGTATTTCGGTCAGTTTATAAAATCAATCGGATTTTGGCTGGAAAATCACCTATTAATTACTAATCCCAAAAGTAAGGGTACCCCAAAATGAGTTTTGAAAAGTTGGGGTACCAAAAAATAGTTTCTCCAAAAGTTAGGGTACCTCTAAGTAATTTTTTGAAAAAATATGGTCCCTAACTAGTCAGTTGTTAGAAATGTGTGACACCTCCTAGCAATTTTTGATCCCACATGAGAGTAGAAGAATAATGGGTGTAAGTTTCTCTCTTCTCTTTTTTTCTCCCTTTCTCTCTCTTCTTTTCCCTTCTCTTTCTATCTCTCTCCTCCCAGGCCCCTCCCTCCCCATAGGTTTTGTTCCACATTAAACCTAGGAGAAGGGCTGTGAAACTTTCCTGCCACATTAACCGACTCAATCATGGACTGACACATCATCTCCTCCCTCTCCCATGACATGTTGCTGCCACTACTCGACCTATCCATAGGATGGTCGTGGTCGTTCGTCCTGGGTCCGAATCCAAATGAAATTGAAGCTCAACGGACCCTCGAGAGGCGAGATGTTTGGCGCATGCAATGAGGCTCGAATAGGGACCTTGGGTAACTCCGCTTTCGTCTTTGAATCGATGGTGTTATCTAACTTGTAGATAATTTTCCAGAATATTTTAAGTAAACCACATTATTTCTTATCCACACCTACAATTTTTATCTTCTGATATAAAAAGGTTTTGGCAAATTTACCTTTTTCATCATTTATGACGATTCCAACAATTCTTTGTTATTACTGAGTGCTAGTTCAAATGCTTCTTCGTCATTTATCTTGTTATAGTTACGACTTCCTAGGGTTTCTATCAACTTATGATTTTTCTTGCTTTTGCACTCATTAGCATAATGCCCAATTGTTGTTATTGCTATTTTCGGTAGGGCAATAGATACTTTTTCTAAATATATCTGCTTTTCTTGGGGACTCTTTTGTTGGTATATTGCGTTCTTCTGAGTTTTTCAATTCTTTGTTTATTGAAAGCCTTTTTTCTTATAACTATTTTTCTATTCAAGAACTCCCCTTTTATATGGAGTATCCCAACAGAATAAGAATTGTTTCTTCATGATTTGATTCTTTTAGATATTTAGATATTAATAAGTGTCCAGCTTCTAGTAAAAGCACATCTCATACCAAGAGTATCAGTATGCTCATGATTCATTTCCAGTCATTCTTTAGATTTTTCTTAAATAATGGAATTAATGAGATAAGACATTTTAGAAAAAAAAAAACATGGCCAAATTAGTGGTGTTATGACCAATTTTATAATAGGAATAACTAAATTCACTAATATAATATTCTAGATATCTCATATCTAGAATATCTATACTCTCTTGTTTCTTTGCTATTTATTCTCTCATTTTTTCTTCCATTTCGAGATTAACCCCAATAGATTTCATAGAAATTTATCTACATAGAGCTTTAAAAATTTCGGGAATCCCAGTCCCATCTTCGCTTCTGATCAAGTCCCCTCCCAACGGGAGCGGGACTGGGAGTAGGACTAAAAAGGAAGTCTTAGTCGACACGGGACTAGGAGGTGGACTTAACCTCAATTATTGCTCCTGGTCCTCACTCCTTGTTATATATATATATATATATATATATATATATATATATATATATATATATATATATATATATATATATATATATATATATATATTATATATATATATATATATTGCATTTTTTTTCCAGAAAAAGACATGTTTTAGACATTGTGAAATTTTAATTTAGGAAAAATTGTTTATGCAAACAAACCGGTGCCGACATTTGTGAAATTTCAGAAAAAGTTTATTATTTATGTTGGTTGTTTATGAAAATATATCAAATAATAAGTGCAAAACAAATTCACGAAATCAGGACTAAAGTTTCCCTGTTGATTTTCCTCTCCCACGGGGAGTGGGAGCAAATCTTTGCTCCCGGTCTCAATCGGGACCAGGACATTAAAATATTATCGGGATCCCTATCCCGCTCAACCCTACTCTTCATAACTAGAATCATAACAGTTTGTCACTGTTCCTGCAAAACTATGTCCAAATAATTTAGAAAGTTTTCCAAATTCAATTTACATTTAGATTAAGAACAATGCACATTCCCCTTTTCCAATGTTCAAATATTTCTTCTCTATTGTAGACTCCATCTAAGCATATAACCAGTTTGATTGAATGGAGTAAGGCTTAGTTTTTCATGAAGAGGTTGGTGCAGGTAGGGGTGTCCAACAAAAACCTAAACCAAAAACCAAACCGCAAAACCGCATAAACCAAACCGGTCAAAGCAGTTAACCATTTAGATTTTTTGAAAATTGCGGTTTAGGTTTTGGTTTTGCATTTTTGTGAAGTGGTTAACCGGTCTTGATTAAATTAGGTGCAAAATTTGAAATTTTGAAGTAAAATGTTAATTTTTCTTTCTTGTTACTTTAAATAACTAGAAACCGGCGGTTAACCATAAACCGAACCCAAAAAGCGGTTAACCATGTTATCAATGCGGTTTCGGTTTAGTTTCAATTTCTAGTTTCCAAAAGCGGTTTAACCACAACCGGTTAACCGCATAAAGCGGTTTAGGTTTAGGTTTATAAAATTCGTAAACCACAAAGGCGGTTAACCGCATATGGTTTTGGATGCCCCTAGGTGCAGGTATTTGAAGGAAGAGATATTTATTCTTATAAGCAGTGCTACTACGACTAGAACCTTTAATTTGATGAATTCAATGACTTGAATCATTTAATATGCTTAAGTGAGAATTGTGAACTACACCCTTCAACCTTTTACTTCAGTTCGAAGAGTTTCCAAATCTTTTTTAAGATCCAAAAATAAATAAACAATGCAATTTAATTATATTGCTATCCCGCTTCCCCGAAAAATTGCTTGGGGGTGCCACACATTTTTGAAAACTGATTGACGAGACATCACTTTTCTATAATGCATTCCCAGGTGAAATTATATTTAACCAAATGACTCATGGGTGACATTGTGGCTATTTAGGCTGAAATCCGACGAAATAAGTTGAAAAAGACAAAAATGCCCTTATTTTTTTTTCTAATTTAACTTAATCTACCCTTCATCTCTCTCTCTTTTTTTACTCACCCTCTTCTTCTATAATTCATTCATCTCAAAAATAATAGTATGAAAAAAATAATTGCAGCCAATTAATAATGAGGGTTATCCTTTGTATGATGCTTCCAAATTGTAACACCCCAAGATTCATAATCAGTGGATTATTACTAAACACTTCATTACCCAATGAATAGCGCAGCGGATTAAGAAACCCAAGGGCATTACCGTCGTCCATGATTATGGACCAGGCTTAACAATATACTATCTAATACATAACATTCCCAAAGCTGATTTGAATATATATAGATTTGAATATTAATATTAATATATATATATATATATCACAACACACGTACTATACTAGCTTAGAACCAACAAATTTCACATCCAATATATATAAACTACACCACAGATTCATATATCTCTAAGACTCACATATGTCCAACTAAATTAACCATGTATACCCAAAAAAAATAGTTTTACTCCATTAAACCAAGGGAGGCTTCCCGCTTGTCAACTTAACTTGACTTTTGCTCGATACTTGGTTTATCAGCAATAGAGTACCACCTAAAACAAAATATAAAACAATTTCGCAAATGAGTCGAAACTTAATACGCATATCCCTATACAGTAAATAAACTTATGCAATTCATTTTATTTCGCGCATTTCAATTCATTTTGCAAACAATAAAACAATAAAACAACAGTAAACGTGCTTGTCATATTATTATCTTGATGGTCCTCTGCTTGCGATCATCGGTCTAAGCCTCCATATGCGCATACCCGGACCGATCGACACAGGTAACATGGGTCGGGGCCATAATTACGTGACAAAAGCAATAAACTTTACTTATTCTCATTATCATTATTACACTTGCTTATTAACTCAAATAAAAGAGTTTAAAATAGTACAGGCAATATGCGTACCTTAAATTTGAACCGCAGTTAAAGCACTTGAAACTTTGACGGGACTCGAACAGGGAGCAGCAACGACCTCTGGGACCATACTTGATATAGGAACAATAAAATGAATTAAGTTGGATTCTTGGTTAGGAGGAAGTCTCCTAAATAACTTAATAAAAGTAAACTTTTAATTGAAAAGTGGGAGATTTTGGGACTTTAGGGTAAGTTTGCGGAAGACATAACTTTCTCTATAAACCTCCAAAGACCTCATAAGAGGACTTTTCGGAAAGCTAAAAAATAAGTTCTACACTTCCCCAGTTAAGAGTTAAGGCCAAAAATGAGTGTAAGGGCTTGAAAACGAACAAAGAAGCAAGCTGGCATGCAGTAATTTTAGTGCGGGAGAGGGAATTTGAGACTTCATAACTTGAAGAATAGATATCGTATGAATGTGTATTAGCAATTTATGAAAAGCTTGAATCATATACTATAACTCTTATGTTGACCACAAATTCAGAAAAGGTTTGGAGGCTACCGGAAAATTCAATTTCTGGTTTGACATGGTTGGGAGCCTTACTTCGTGGGGTCATAACTTTTCACTCCGACATCCGATGAACATATAAGACCCCATTCCGGAAAGCTTGTGAAGTGTACTATAACTTTTATGTTGAATTCTTAGACTAATAAGGTTCCCTTAAAACCTTAAAATGTCCTTGAAAACCTGTTGCCCAAAATCGTATATAAGTTGAATACCCAAAATAAAATCACTATAACTTGAGTTACACTTATCGAAATCCCGAAATTCGAAATCCATGTGAAAGCTATTACTTAAGGCTATCATTTACGTAATAAATTTTGACCAAGAAACACCTTGGCTATCCCGGGAAACTCAGAATACACCGTTTTAACCCAAAATGACATTTTCGGGGCATCTTTGTCGGATGCTACTTTCTATTACCCAAATCTCCTCTCTATTTGGTTTCTTAGGTAGAAAATACAACACCACAGCAGTACATATTGATATTTGTTCATCCCAAGTCATATAGAATCCACGTATGAGGCTAAAAATCACCTAAATTCAATAACACCAATCAATACACCACTTGATTTGCCATATAATTTACAACATTTATGTCTTCCAATCTCAATTAAGTCACATGCAATATAATCCCCACTTGATTTATACATGCTTGTACCCAATTTCCATCACTTGAACTCAATTAACATCAACCATCCTACATGCATGACAATCTATCAACTTATCGCCAATTTTAAGAGCATCTTAATCCTAATTAAAAGACTATAATAAAGAAAAATCACTCCCCACTTTTTGAATTTTAACTTCTCGTATTTGGAAACATACTTGCACTATCCCAAGCCATGAAGGGTGAATTGGGAGGCTCCAGCAAATAAATCAGTCACCACTAAATTTCTACACATAATCGATATTTATGGTAGAAGCCTTGCCACCATACAATTTGACATGCAATTTCCAATCTACCGTATTCAACTCAACTCAACCTTTACTGGTCAAAATTCACAAATTCCATCCCCCAATTCGTGCTCAAAACATATCCAATACAACCCTAATTGATAATCTATCATAAGATTACACTTATAAACTGAATTTAATAGAAAAATAAACCATAAATCTTGAAATTGGAACTTACAATTCTGATTCAAGAGAGTTAGGGTTTACCTTGATGAAGAGGAAAGAAGAGAGGAGAGACACAGATGTGGAGGTTGGCGATGGTTGGAGGTGCCAGAAATGGCCGCAGAGGTGCCGGTGTCGGCTGGTGGTCGCCGGCGAACACATGCAGCAGAGGAGAAGAGAAGGCCAAGCTAGAAACAGAGGGAGGAGTATGAGGGACGTTTTGGGTGTCTGACTAGTGCAAAATTATAGCAAATGAAAAGAACTTAACTGATGGTTTTTGTTGAATTAAAATCTTAAGGCCCAACTTAAGGTTATCATAAATACTAACTCCTTCCTCCTACTAGTGTTATCTCCCTACTAATTTTTATTTCGACTAAAAACCCAATAATACTACTTTATAGTCTCGGGATTGAGTTTTATAAAAAAAATTTTTAACAAGATGGGGACTTTAAATAAAATGGGGAGTGGAAATAATTGAAATTTAAATAAATTAGGGAATGAAAAGGAACGGTAATAATAATATTATTATTAATATTAGTAATACTGATGAATCGGTCGACTTGATAAAATCTGGCCGAGAAAGTAACCTGAATATTTCGAGAGTAATTTGAGTAGCTGAAATTGTCACTTAGCCAATTTATATATAATATACTAAGTTGATGACGGTCGTTGCTATGTTCGAGTCCTGCAAAAACACAAAGAGTTAGCTGAATTGAAATGCGCGAATTAGTTAATTAATCTCATTTCTTAACTTAATTATGTTGGGTTAGGATCGGGTTATTGCACAAATGCCCCTTTGCTGGAAGGGGGTTTGGTTGCGGCATATGGGAAGAAAGATAATGGGTATTTGAAATGGAGATGGAAACCCAAAAACTATCATCTTCCAAGGTTTGATGCGCAGGCCCTTTCGAAATATGTTCGAGGGAAAATGGTTGCTTTTGTTGGCGATTCGCTGAGTAGGACTCAGTGGGAATCCTTCATTTGCATGTTAATGTCAACGGTTGAAAATCGGCTTTTTGCGTATGAAGTGAATGGGAATAAGATTACTAAGCAAATCAGGTTGTTGAATGTGAGGTTTGATTCGTACAATTTCATGGTAGAGTTCTACAGATCAGTTTTCCTTATTTTAAAAAAACAAATATGAGTAACAAATCTATTTAATTAATTGGAGGAGGAAGACGACAAGGATGATAAAGGGAGTGATCTAGGGAAAGAAAAGAGTCCACTGGCCATTGTTGAACCTCCCAAAACAGCAAGAACTTGGACGAAGGCAATGCCACGCTAATGGATGCCAAACTTTTCTACAAAATTAAATTCAATTACGTTTTCTTTATTTTCTTCATGATATTATTTTTGAGATGAATGAATTATAGAGGAAGAGGGTGAGAAAAAAAAGAGAAAGAGAGATGAATGGTCGATTAGTTAAATTAGAGAGAAAAATAAGAGTATTTTCGTTTTTTTCAACATATTTCGTCGGATTTCAACCAAAATAGCCGGAATGTCACCCATAGGCCATTTAGTTAAATATAATGTCACCTGGGAATGCATTATAGAAAAGTGGTGTCCCGCCAGTCAGTTTTCAAAAATGTGTGGCACCCCCATTTTTGCCCGCTTCCCTGATCTGAAATATGGATAATCAGTGAAATCTAATATGTGGCTCTAATACCAAATGGAAAAGAATTGAAAATAATGCAGAAAATATAAATATATAGCAAACGGAATGATTAAATGTTTTAAAACTATGTTTTTTAGGTTCTGTTCGGCAAATTTAACAGATTTGGTTGCGGATAGTTTTTTGGATAGCGGATAGCTGTTGGAGTAGCTGATAGCGGCTACACTTTGGCCATGTTCGATAACAACGTTTAGCGTTTTGATCGGTTCAAACACTATTTTATTAAATTTTAAGTGTTTGGTAAAATAGCGTTTTGTATTAGCTTATGGAATTTAATGGAACATTTGAAGATGCTTTACTTGACGTTGCTCTAGCTAACGTCAAAAAGTAGCTTTTGATAGTTGGCATTTAATATACACCCCTTGTTTTCCCTTAAATTACATGTCATGTCATTATTAATTACTGTCATGCACTTGATAAACACATAATTTTCCTTGTTATTTGTTGCCGCTTACCACCCAAATTTGTTGATGATTTTTCTCAATGTTAGTACTAATTAAGCACCCACTATTTAATTCTATTTTTTAATTATATTTTATGAATTATTTTGGAGAAATTTTATTAATTTATTGATCATTTATGTATGTGCTAATAATAATAATAACAACAATAACAATAATAATAATAATAACAATAATAATAATAATAATAATAATAATAATAATGTCCTTTTTGGTCAATTTGCTTTTATCAGCTATTCAATTAACCTCTAATTTTACCGAATACATTATTTACAAACACCTAGTTTAACAGTTATTCGCTATCCACTAATACGTAACAGCTATTCGCTATCACAACAGCTATCCGCTATCAAATCAACTCTTTTTGCCGAACAAGGGACTTTAGTGGATAGTGGACAACTATTAGAATAGTCATTTGTAAAAAATGTGTTTGGTAAAATTAATTGTTAAATTAACCGATTTAAACAAAATTACATAAAAGGACATTATTAGTATTTTGAATAGTCATTGTTATTATTATTGTTTTTATGGTTGTCATTGTTTTTATTATTATTTTGATTCATTTTTTATATTTATTATTATTATTATTATTATTAAAAGTATTGTAATTGAGTAAACCCTTATTGATTTCTAATATAAGAAGACTAAAAGATTATCTTAGTATTTTGACAAGTCTTAATAATAACAATTATGGTCAATTTTTTTAAAAAAAAGTAGCGGGGGACAACTATTATTATTATTATTATTATTATTATTGTTTTTCATATACTTTTATTGGATCAAAGATACATATACATGATAATAGAAAGCAAATATCATTCATGCATAATAAGTAGCCAATAGTAGCTAGTGTGGGGCAAATCAGGGATAAACACTCAAACATTAAAGCTCATATACTAGACGTTACATAGGTAATACACTATAAGCTGATATAATACACTACTTTACCAAACAACAAAATCTAAAGTAAATAGTATTTTGATTTAGTCAAAACACTAAAAGCTACCTAAAACACTACGCCGAACATGACCTTTAGAATCAAAATAAATTACTGAACATTGTAAGGGCATATTTGCAATTATGAAAAGTTAAAATGTGTTATAGAAATTATGAGCACATAGTTTAGGGGAGCTGATAATACCTTTTTAGGAAATCCTATTTGGTAGGCTTCAACTTTTGCCTATTTCTAATTGTCAACCACTATTGAAATAATTCCAAGTGGTAGGCTTATTTTGAAAGTTATTCCGAATGATGGGCTTATTTTGAAAACTTTGAAAATTATTCCAAGTTTTCAAGCACTTTAAAATCTATTTTTAGTTGTCAAACCCTTTAGATATTATTCTAAGCGAGTCGATTGTGAGATTGATAGGGAAAACTAAATGAAATTGATAAGGGAGGAAAGTTTTGCGAGCAATATTTGAACAACGGTATAAGAAGAAGCTCACGAGATGGAATAATTTTGAAAGTAAGCCTACCACTTGGAATAGTTTAAAAAGTGGTTGATAACTTGAAATAGGCAAAAGTTCAAGTCTACCAAATGGAATTTCCATACTTTTTTAAAAAATATAAGATTCTTAAGAATAATTACATCAAAATATAAGTTTCTCTCACTCTTTAATTATACCAACATATATTTCCTATGTACCTTTATATTTGCAAAAAAATACTAGAAGGTACCTCAAAATTTGGGATAACTATTTTTTGGTACCCAACTTTTCAAAACTCCTTTCAGGGTACCCTTGTGGGTCAGAAATTGTTAGGTTTTTTTTTGAGCAAAATGTTGAAGTTTCCGATAGATTTTAAGTGAGAAGTGGATTGTAGACGTGGGTTTACTGAAATACCATTTGGTTGTTACAAAACTTAAATTTTATTCACTTGCACTTATAAAGAAGAAGCCCCCTCCCCCCCCCCCCCCCTAAATGTCATTTGTCTGTCTTCTTCTCTCTCCCTCACAAGCAACAGCACTGGAAGCATTGAAATGAAACTTGAGGAAATGTCAGTGAAGGTATGCGTTTGGTTAACTAACATAGAATTTCAATAAAATTAACACTCACTAACCATTGTCGACTATAGTGGGTGGTTGACAACGCCTGTTTTAATTTTCTTCACGGTCAGCAATAATCCGACATAACAAGCAAAAAAGCCAAAACTTTGTTTCCTAATTTGATTGTCCGCTATGAAACCATATTTGAGGTAGTAGAAGAAGCGCAACATGGAGATTGAAAGGGAAAGGGAAAGGGAATTGAGTCTCGATGGAAATGAGAAGCATGAGAGAGGTGACTCTAGTTGGGTAGAAGTATTTAATGCAGATAGTAAACACGAGCTTTGGAAAGGGTAAGAGCGTCTTTCTTTGTCAACAAGTAATGGTATTTTGGTCAGTTAACAAAATTGATCAGACTTCAGCCGAAAAAATACCTTATAATTACTAACTCAAAAAGTAAGGATAATCCGAAATGAGTTTTGAAAAGTTGGGGTACCAAGAAAACATCTCCCTCAATTTTGGAGTACCTTCGAGTAATTTTTTTTGATTTATTTGTCATTCCAGAAAAAGTAGAAAAACCAATGTAACACAAAAGCTTAGGTAAAAATATATCAAAATGACAAAAGTGCGCTCAATTATTGACAAGTTATTAGTTCAAAGTCATCTATTAATACTAAAAGCAATACAATTCTTATTAAAAAATGTTTTTTTTTTGGTAGGAAGGGTGGGAGTGGACCCCATTTATTCAATGAAAATTAAAAGGAGCATTACATAGTTCAAACTCCACGGAATCGCATACGATCCACATAAAGCGGGTATTGCACCTCCGTAGGAGGGTCACTAAACACAATAATATTATCATTGGTAATTGTAAAGCCGATTTTGCAAGTTTATCCGCTACTTGATTAGCTTCACGAAAGCAGAAGACCGGTTGAACATTCCATTCCTCCCTTACCATCCAAAACTTGCATTGCGCCATAAGATTATTAAGACCCGCATTAAAGAAGTGACCATCAGTAGTGATGAGGTGCAGAACAAGCATGGAGTCGACCCGAAGCTCTAAGTCCTTGATGCCCATACCCCGAGCTAACTTGAGGCCTTCGACCAAAACATGACGCTCCACCATGACAACAGTTTGAGGTCCCAAATTTTTCATGAAACCTTTGATTCAGTCGCCATCGGCTCCTCGGATAACACCCCCATCTCCACCTATATTTGGGTTACGCTTTGCCGCTCCATCCGTGCACAATTGGTATCTTCCCAAACCCGGCCTAACCTAATGAAAAACATGGGCATCCGGGTCGCCCAAAAAATATCCTCGTGCCAAGTGCCTTTCTTCATCTTGCATGAAAGCTTCATGGGTACATGCGATTTCTTCACGTAGAAATTGCCCACAGTCAAGCATCACATTGTCCCGACGACCAAATGTGCGATAATTGCGCCATAACCATATGTTCCACAGGATCACAACAAAAGCAGCAGGTCTCCTATCATCTCAACACTGGCGTGAGGCCGCTCCAGAACCAACCCCGGAAAGGGTGGTTGTAGTCGCGCTTGCCCAGGCCCGCAACTTCAATCTCAGCCCAGATAGCTGCTGCTCGTGGGCAACCTCGAAAGAGGTGGTCACGATCTTCTTCGCCGGCATTGCATTCAGTACAGCAGCCGGAGTTAACCAAATGTCGCTTGGCTCGGTTTTCTTGAGTCAGTAGTTTGTTATGCCAAACTAGCCAAGGGAACGGATCTTCTGTGGAACATGGAGCCACTAGATCCGGATCCATTCTTCCGTTGATTCTTCCTCCTCGGGACCTCGAATAATCTCCAAAGCCGTGCGAAGCTTGAAGTCTCCAGTAGCGGTGTTCGGCCAGAAAAAATTATCGCCAACTTCCTCTTGCACCAATTCAACGTTGGCTATCTTTTGAAGGACCGAGTTCGGTAGCCGGGCTGCGAAGTCTGCCTATTTCCAGCCCGTCTCATGGTCCCAATAGTCAGCTACCAACTTCGAGCTCTCTCCCTATGTGAGTAGCGACAGTGCCGAGTCGATCAAGGGGCTCGAATCCACCCATCGGTCTAGCCAAAACCTAGTTTCTTTGCCATTTCCTAGGGACGCCATTGTGCCTTTCAAGAGATAATTTTGTGTTTGCACCATTCCTCCCCAAGCGTTGGATGATTTATAGTGGGGGATAATATCTTTAATTGCCACATTTGAACGATTGGAGCAATATTTGCCTTTCAATATTTTGACCCACAAATCTTTCTTATTAGTAATAAATCTCCAACTCAATTTTGTCAAGTGAGCATCATTGAGATCACGCATGGCATGTAATCCCAATCCCCCTTTATTTGTGCCTTTTGTGACCAAATTCCAATTAGCTAAATGAATCTTTCTTTCTCCATTAAGTCCTCCCCAAGGGAATTTCCTAATTTTCCGATCGATATTATCACAAACAGGTCTCAGTAATCTTGTCGTTTGCATCACATAAGCTGGGATTGCATTAATTGTTGAATTAATGAGCGTAATTCTGCCAGCGAGGGATAAACAGCGGGTTTTCCATCCCGCAAGTCTCGAATCAATTCTGTCTAAAACTCCTAGGTACGTCGCTCTCGTCACTCTTTTGTGTAGAGTTGGAACCCAAGATGTCGCCCTAGATCATCAGTTTCATTAATATTCAGGATATTGCCAATCCCCTCTCTAATTTATGTTGGAGTATTTGGGAAAAAAAATACATTGGACTTTTGCAAGCTAATCTTTTGGCCCAACATCCCACAAAAGCTATCAAGACAGCTTTTCACAACCTCTGCTTGATTGTTGGAAGCTTCAGCAAAAAGCATAACATCATCAGCAAAGAAAAGACGAGAGACCTTTGGGCCCCTTTTGCTCGTAGGAAATGCTATCCAAGATCTTCCATTAACTGCAACCTCAACTATTTGTGACAGATGTTCGGTTGTGGTATTTGGAATTAAAAAGTAGGGTTGTCGTACCTTAGGGATGATGTGTTAGGTTTTTAGGAAATTGGTTTGGTAAGGGTTCAATTGCTGAAAGCAATAAATAATTAAACTAACTAAACTAATCAAGATTGAAAGCAATAAAAACTAAGGAAAACAAGAACTCAAAGATGAACCAACCTAATTTAACAAGAAAGTAAATTTCTAACTAAGAAAGCAATTTAAAACAATCAAGAACGATGAATGTAAATACTAAACTAATTACTGAAATTAAGGAAACGAAATTATACCTAGCATTCATGATACTAATCTTGAATCTTGAAATCTTGAATCATCAATCTTTCTCCTGAACAAACAAGAAAGGCAGGATTTGGATTACTAAGACTGCTCGAATCCTCACCTGAAGGGAGAATTCGAGGAACCTTAATCCTCCGCTTCACTAAAAATCGGAATTTGGTGTGGCTATACTAGAAAACGGTAAAACAACCGAAAGAACACAAGAGTTTCAAGAAGAGAATTGCTTTAATCTAGAAATGTTCAATTACAATCGAGAACTCTAGAAAACTTGAGGAAATTCATTCTAAAACCTAAGTAAAATTAAAACTAATCTTACTAATGAATAAAACTAAGGTTGTGTTCGGCAATAGCGTTTGGGGTAGCGTTTAGCGTCTTGACCAAGTCAAAACTCTAATTGCATAAATATTAGCGTTCGGTAAGCTAACGTTTTGAGTAGCGTTTAGCATTTTAAGGAGCGTTTTGTGAAACGCTAATAAAGTTAACGTTTAGCGTTTGGAGTAGCGTTTCATATTTTTCGATAAAAAAATACCCTTTGTAAATTTTATCTTTGGAACTTATTGATTCATTTTTTATGTCAATTCACATTAATTTGTTAATTGAACTACTAAATTTACTGAACACAATTCTTATTTGAACAGTCATCCGCTATCCGCTACTTAAAACGTTATATGTTGCTTAAACCCCTATATGCTACATAAATCGCTATCAGCTATCTAAAACACTAATTTTGTCGAACATGGTCTAAGTAAAAACTATGATAGTAAAAACTAAGATAGTAACTTTCTTTTGTATTAGAGTCTTTATAAAGAAAATAAGAGGAAAGAAAATAATAACAAAACTACCCACAAAACCCTAGCAGCCGCCACGCGCATTTTTTTCGCAGAAATAGGGTGACTCGAGCGAGTCACTTGCCGACTCGGGCGCGACCATGATCTGATTCCTTTGTTAAACAGTTCTTCGTGGTCATGTCGCGGGCACGAAGAAAGAGCGACTCGGGTGCGACTTGGCAGTGACTCGGGCGAGTCACCTTTTGTCGCGGTCGACTCAGCCGTCTGCCCTGCAAGCTTTGGCCGATGTCTTTCCTGCCCCAGAAGCTTGTCACGCGCGAGTCACATGCTGACTCGGGCGAGTCAGGCTTCTGTCCGGCACTTTCCTCTGTTTTGCTTCGGTTCTTAACTCAGGTCTCGGTTTGGCTCTGGAAATCACTCGGGATTCCCTAAAAAGCCTCGATTAAGCCCAAATTCCTTCTAACCCTATATTTCCCTACAAAACACAAAACACAAAATCATTATATCTAATATAATATCGGGGATAAAACAAGCAAAAATACCCTATAAAATATATAAAATTCGGCTCGGAACGAGACCGAACAACATTCCCACACAAGGGTTTGCTCACCCCGAGCAAACTAAAAACAAAGAAAAGGACTAGAAAAAGAAACTAAAAACCCTAACTCACTTTCGCAGGAATCGCGGTTGCATTTAGCATATGCAACAAGCCCTTTAAACCCCTTGGAAACCCAAGTGGACGAGGAAGGTCTCGTGAGGGTTTATAGCAACTATACCCACAAAAGGCAAAGAAAAAGAAAAAAAAATAGACTTAGATTAAAGGAAAAGACTCAAGGAAGAAAAAGGAAAAAGGAAAAAAGGGTTACAAATGCAACGATACACACCCTCAGGCTAACCAACCAAACACATCAATTTATCAAGCAAATACTCAGATCAATATGGAAGAGAACAAAATCAGTGTAAAATAGATAGAATGAAGTTTTTGAAATTAAGTAGAGAGAACAAGTACTTTAGATGCGAAAAATCGCCAACAGACTTAAAATGAATGCAAATATGCGCGGTTGGTTATGGACATAGGCCAGTCAAAAGAGCCAACCTCACTTTAGGATAAAAATTGAACGCTCAAACACTCTAATTTGAATGTGTATGTGGGTTTTTCTCATACTCAGACCAAAAGAAACAACCTACCATATGTTTGGTAAGAATCTCGCTCTCTACTGCTAGTATGCAAATACACAAGTGACAATCAAGAGGACTTTTATGGTTGTAACGAGGCTTAGGTTAGGGGAAAGGAGTGGTAATATTTGGGTATGAGGAGTTAAAGAGCCATGCTTGGATTGATTTTCCATAAAGAATTGCTCTCAATCTCACCTTCTTTCTTAATTATACAAGGAACTCACTTTTCTCCATCATTAAGAACAAAACACCTTATCAAACTTCTTCAGATGGGTCAAAGACTTTCAGAACTTTCAATTGAATCTCCCTTAATCACCCTTTTCTTTTGAATTCTTTTTTTTTCTCATTTTCTTTTTTTTCTTTTTGTTTAATTTTTCTACTTCTTGCTTTTTTTGGTGGGTGATCAAGGGAGAAGAAAAACATAAAATATAGCTTTGACCTCAATATATGTTAAAAGAACTTCATAACCAATTGGCTAACTCATAATAATTGAGAAATATAATGTGTCCCAATTCAATAAAAATTAAAATTCACACCCCAACATCTCACTCCATTTGTAGCAACACCGAACCAATTTTCGCTCCCGAAATAATGAATTCTCACACATCCAAGCAAGGAAAATGGTAGGAGTTAATAAAGGCCATGACTTGTATTGTCAGGGTTTCATCACAAAAAGAAAGGTAATCAAAGGCTAGGCGGGGCTAAAGAACGGTAATAATATTGTTAGGGAGGCTGTTTGGCTATGTAGTTTAATTAATAAAGAGAATAATGCCTTAATCATATTGTCACAATATATAATGCAAAGATGCAATCTCAAGCAAGATGCAAAACAAGTTCTAGAGGTGCAACTAGTGGTGGAATCACTCAGGAGATAAAAGAATTGATAAAAATGATCAATTCATACTTTTAGGCTATGTGGACTCACGGGATAGGGCTCATTCAACTAAACCTAGCCCAAAGATTTGCGGCACACATATTTACACTTACTAAGTTAGTCAAAGCAATTAAACACACTATTCATTACTTGACTCAAAATCAGAAGATTTGCAAATTCAGTTTCAAAAACTTTTAAGTTCTCAACCAAACATTTCAAGGTGAAGTAAGACAAACTGAAAGTCTAATCGGTTTACAAATCATCACCGAAAGTGTTCCGGACAGACTAAACATAAAAAAATTTTTGCCAAAAACTAGTAAGACACTTGTGCCACCCCACTCCCACACAAAAACTCTACAATGTCCTCATTGTGAATAAGGCAACACCACACAAAAGAAAAAAAACACACAAAAAAAAAGGAGAAAAAAAAACTCAAGCACACAAAAAGGCCAACAATGTCCCCATTGGAATCAGAAATAGAGATAAGCAAGCACACGAAAGGAAAGAAAAAGAAACACACCAAAAGAAAATAAAATAAAAGAGGAAAAAGAAGGCCAACTCACTAACTGTAATAAGAAGATAAGGAAAGATATTACCTGGTTGGGTACTGAGTATACCCAAACAATGAAATCTTTAGAAAAATAAAACCTCCTATGGAGCATCAGCCACTCCATCTCACCTCAAGATGTTGAGCACCATCTCAGAACCATTCAATGCCCGTAGTAACAAGTCATGCATCCTTGAATGCATCTCAAAGTGGTGAACATAAGAGCACAATCTCAATAGTACATCAGCAAACGTTAGTGCTCTCAACAGTTTATCAAAAGCCTTAGAAAAGTCATAGAATTTACGGACTACAGGAATGTACACAACTTTCCTAGGCACCTTAAAAGGAGACATGACAAATGATTTCTCCCATTGACTTGTAAATGGAGATTGGGTATGCAAATCAACGGAAGGGGGAAATACAATACACTCCTTAACCTTCTCATGCACAGACATGGATGCAAACAATGACTCATAAAGCATATCACCATCAAAAATATCATTCACAAACAAAGTTCAAACACTTAGGATCAATCCCCAAAGACTCAAGTTCTCATCATCATAAGATTTCACATTATTTTCAATGGATTCACAAGAAAGGGTAGATAATGACTGATTAATACAATGATCCTTAATGAAAATGAATAATTAAGAATCAAGCACAGATTTAATTACGAAGGAGTCGATTTCACTCTCAACAAGATCATGTTCAGTTGCATCACAAACATCATGGCATTCATTGGACTCAACCTTTTCTTTACATAAAAGCATGGATAACGATGTGGACATTGGTTCATCATATAACATGTTTTCATCAAGTTCTACATCATCACACACAAGGTCATCATGTTTCTCATGCTCACTAGATGCAGCTAGAGCTAAGGATTTCCTAAACTCGATGCATGCAAAACTAGGTCTGCTATAATAGTCATCATCCTCATCATAATCATACAAAGAAGAATTATTATGCATTTCAGGACTCAAAGATGATGAATATCCTACTTCAACTATTGAATCAACCACCGGTGAAGAAGAAGTTACTACCCTAGGACTAGTCTCATGTAAAAATGCACGCGTGTATTCAGTCATTCGCACACATATCATTCATCTTCGCACACATGTTAGCTTGAAAATCATCCATTTCAGCTTTCAAACAAGAATCAGAACTATGGCACGGCGAATCACAATATGAGCACAAAGGATGAGACTCAACAACGTCACACGGGAGAAGATCACAAGAGTCTTCTACAATATCCCTACCATAAGATTGACCATCAAAATATAAGGGATAATCACATGATTATTCAGTTAAGGTCTCCGAAAAATACTCCCCACCACTAGATTGACCATTCAGATTTTGGGGGTATTCATGATATGGTATGGTTAAAGTCTCAAAGGGTGGTGCAAAATTTGAAATATGGGGGTCAAAGGGAGAATTTTGTTGTTCAGATTCATAAGTATCCCTAGACAATCATTCAAGAAATTCTAATGCATCATCTTCTCCTAAATTAGAAAACCCATAATATTCTAAGAGATTACGAGTTTCATAAATTATATCCTCATAGACAATACCCAATATATCTAGTGTATCATGTGAGATACCATATGATTCACATTGAGCAATCCTGTAATCTAACAAAATATCTCCAAAATATTTCTTGCTCAAATTGTGGAACCCTAGTATTAGTCATAACTCTTTTTTTATTTTTTTATTTTTTTGTTTTTCAATTTTTATGTTCACATTTTTTTAGAAAGAACCTAGAAAGCAATAAACTATTTGCACACAAACCAATAACCTAATCTACCAAATAACACCATCCCCGGCAACGACGCCATCGTTCTGTTGTGGTATTTGGGGTTAAAAAGTAGGGTTGTCGTACCTCAGGGATGGTGTGTTAGGTTTTCAGGAAATTGGTTTGGTAAGGGTTCAATTGCTGAAAACAGTAAATAATTAAACTAACTAAACTAATCAAGATTAAAAGCAATAAAAACTAAGGAAAACAAGAACTCAAAGATGAACTATCCTAATTTAACAAGAAAGTAAATTTCTAACTAAGAAAGCAATTTAAAACAATCAAGAACGATGAATGTAAATACTAAACTAATTACTGAAATTAAGGAAACGAAATTATACCTAGCATTCATGATACTAATCTTGAATCTTGAAATCTTGAATCATCAATCGTTCTCCCGAACAAACAAGAAAGGCGTGATTTGGATTACTAAGACTGCTCGAATCCTCACCTGAAGGGAGAATTCGAAGAACCTTAATCCTCCGCTTCACTGAAAATCGGAATTTGGTGTGGCTATACTAGAAAACAAAAAAACAACCGAAAGAACACAAGAGTTTCAAGAAGAGAATTGCATTAATCTAGAAAGGTTCAATTACAATCGAGAACTCTAAAAAACTTAAGGAAATTCATTCTAAAACCTAAGTAAAACTAAAACTAATACTTACTAATGATAAAACTAAGTAAAAACTATGATAGTAAAAACTAAGATAGTAACTTCCTTCTGTATTAGAGTCTTTATAAAGAAAATAAGAGGAAAGAAAATAATAACAAAACTACCCTCAAAACCCTAGCAGCCGCTACGCGCATTTTTTTCGCAGAAATAGGGTGACTCGGGCGAGTCACTTGCCGACTCGGGCGCGACCATGATCTGATTCCTTCGTTAAACAGTTCTCTGTGGTCATGTCGCGGGCGCGAAGAAAGAGCGACTCGGGCGCGACTTGGCAGTGACTCGGGTGAGTCACCTTTTGTCGCGGTCGAGTCAGCCGTCTGCCCTGCAAGCTTTGGCCGATGTCTTTGCTGCCCCAGAAGCTTGTCACGGGCGAGTCACATGCTGACTCGGGCGAGTCAAGCTTCTGTCCGGCACTTTCCTCTGTTTTGCTTCGGTTCTTGACTCGGGTCTCGGTTTGGCTCGGGAAATCGCTCGGGATTCCCTACAAAACCTCGATTAAGCCCAAATTCCTTCTAGCCCTTTATTTCCCTACAAAACACAAGATCATTATATCTAATATATAATACCGGGGCTAAAACAAGCAAAAATACCCTATAAAAGATATAACATTCGGCTCGGAACGAGACCGAACAACAGACGTTCCATGCAAGCCACAAAGAGATAATTAAGGTGAAAGGGGATCACCCTGCCTTATCCCTCGTGAAGAGTGGAAAGTTTCAGTGGTCTCACCATTCCATAGGATGCTCATAGTACACGATCTTACACATTTCATGATAATTTCCACTATTTTCCTAGGCAATCTCATATCGATCAGAGTGTCACGAAGGAAGTTCTAATTCACTCTATCATAAGCCTTCTCTAGATCCAGCTTGATTGCCATCCATCCCTTATGACCTTTTTTTTCCTCGCATAGAATGAATGATTTCTTGCATGACAATAATATTATCCCCAATTTGCCTCCCTGGGACAAAACTAGATTGCGTGGGGGCAATTAGCTTTGAGAGGACTGGCTTTAGCCTGTTGACGATACATTTGGTTATTATTTTGTACCCCACGTTACAAAGCCCAATTGGCCTCAACTGCTTGGCTGTTTGTGGATTAGGGGCCTTTGGTATGAGGAAGATGTGAGTGTGATTCAAGCGCTCTGGCAGATCTACTTCTTCTAGTGCACGGAGGACTAGCTGGGTGACCGAGTCCCCCACTTGGCTCCAAAACTTTTGGAAAAAGAATGCATGAAACCCATCTAGTTCTGGAGCATTATTAGGATGCATTGAAAACAGGGCTTTTCGGACTTCTAGCCTTGTATAAGGTCTGTGGAGGCCCTCAATATCTTCATTGGAAAGAGTGGGAAACAAGCCTTCCGGTATTTGGGTTGTCCCTCCCATGCCATCATCCGTATAAAGATCTTCAAAGAATCTTTTCACATGGTTTTTCACCGAGGGGGGATCAGTAATCCAAGACCCTGAGTCTTCCTAGATTGCTTCGATCCTATTCTATTGTCTCCTTATTATGGTGTTGAGATGGAAATATTTGGTATTCCTATCTCCATCCCTTATGGAGTCAATCCTGGACTTTTGGTACCAAAAAGTGTCCAACTGGTTGAGGACCTCATTGAGTTGTACTTTCAGAGAGACTTCCAGCCTCCCCAAATGATTATGTCCCCCTTGCTGCAACTTGTTCTGAATGCCTGGAGTCTAGCCCATATTCTATTCTTCCTTTTGAATAAATTGCCAAACACCTCCTTATTCCAAACTGTTAGATCCTTAGATAAGGATTGAAGAGCTATCATGAAGGGTTGGTCCCTTTTCCATCTTGACTCGACGAAGGCATTAAAATCCTTATGTTGGGTCCAGGCTGCCTGGAATTTGAAAGGTTTTGGTTTTGCCGGCTGAGAGAAGCCCTTGGTACTTAGAAGAATTGGCGCATGATCCGAATATATGAGGGTTAAATGTTGTATCACGCCCCCCTCGAACAAGTTTCTCCAAGTAGATGTACAGAGAGTTCTATCTAGTCTGGCGTATTTCTTGGTCGCTACATTAATACTTCTATTTTGGACCGATAAACCCTAAATCAATGAGACTAGTAGAATTTATCCAATGTTTGAAACGAGCACATCTTCGTGCCATATTATGATCACCATGATTTCTTTCTTCAAGCGAGGTGGTTTCATTAAAGTCCCCCATTAGAAGCCACGGGCTCGTCACAGACGCACCGAAAGCTTACAACTGGTCCCATAACTCCCTTCGCCCTTGCTCCTGAGGACTGGCGTAAAATATAGTCAGTATCCAATCTGCTTGACCCACCTGACTGACTAGGATTGTTACATATTGGGTGCGCAAATCCCTGCCTGGTTCTCTATCAATCCTTGATCATCAGTGTTGTCTTCTTCCTCTAATCCCCCTAGAACATTAAAGCGGGTCCCTGACACATGCGTTGCGATTTCTGGAGTAAGCGTTGAGGCAGGGGAGCGTCCTCCTGGGTTGTCATTGTTAACTTTGGCCACATAGGAGCGGTCAGCACCCACTTGGGTCTTTGTCTCTGCTTGATTAGGATTTCCTTCGTCACTAGGAGTGGGAGGACTCCCCCTTAGCGGTGGTCTTCTTTTTACTAAATTTTTTCACTCGCATCCATCCACCATATAATTCTGTTTCCTCCGGGGATTGACTTGCTGTTTTCTCTGATTGCCCCTCCTCAAGGGGAGGGGGAGGGTTTTTCTTGGAGATGTATCCTCTCGATGTCCTTGCTTACCACAATGGAAGCATATCATTTTCAACCCCTCATACTGGATTCTGTAGGTATTTCCATTCAAACGAAACTTTGACAGAAGCGGTTTTGTGAGGTCAACTTCGACACAAAGTCTCGTAAATTTTCCTCTTTCCACGTTCGCTGTGGTTTCATCCAATCTAACAACTTTCCTTATTTTTGCACCTATCTTTTGCATTAGAAAAGCCTTTGTGGAAGTATTCCACACTTATGTTAGGGACACGAACCCAGACTGTGAAGGTTGCGATGGTGTCTCCTTCAGGTGAGAAATTTGGCACCCACCTTCGTATGACCAAATAGTTATCTCTTATCATCCAGGGCCCCCCACTAGAACATGCTCATAATCCTCTGGGCACGAAAATCGTGCCACTTAATAATCATTTCCAATATCTATTAACGAGAAATCCCCCCTTAACGCCCATTTAGTGCGAAGAATATTTTTAAGGTGCCCATAACCAACTCCTTTATCGAATAACCTCACAATTAAGGCATTTTTCCAGGGTGCTCTAATTGCCCGTTTTTCGGCCGCTGTTAGAGAGTAATCACGGGGCATAAGGGGTCATCATGCTCCGGTGGGTCATCATTATCAGACATTATATCATCATCATTCGTGTTCCACATAACATTATCCTTAACTGAATAACTAAGATGAGGGTTATTATTTTGTAGTGCTGAAGAATAGGAGAACTTACTTCCATTAGGCAAATTTGGTGCACCCATAGTTCCAGCAGTCGTAGTGCCCCCTTCATTTGCAACTTGGACGTCGACCATGACAGAATCCTCTAATCCGACATGCTCATGTTGATCACTCATATTGGGCTCGGTATTGATCAAGTCATGCCTCAGTTTCTTTAATGACCGATCATCCTGTGTGGCGATCTCAGGCGGGCGGCCAACATCGGTGTCCGACGCGCCGAGGGAGGAGGGCCGTGACGGCTGCCAGCGATCAAAGTTAGTGGAAACCCTAGGGATCATTGCCCTAGGAGGAAGGAGAAGATCTTAGAGAGAAAGAAGATCTTTGAGAGAGTTCAATAATTGTAGAATTTCTTAGTAAAATATTTATTAAAAAATGTAAAAACAATAAATAATTAGAGAGAAGAAAAGTAAGATAAGTGGACAAAAAAATTAGGGAGTAACTGATATTGACGGATCCCATTAACGATGAGATGAAGAAAATAGAGGGCAAAGCCAAATTGAAGAGAAGGCGTGAGAGTGATGCAGGTGTTGGGCATTGGAGTTGGTAACTCAGCATCGTTACTATCACTAGACGCTGGAGTTGTGTTGGGAGGTCGACAAGGCATTACCAACAGTAAAGGATCCCTGGCAGTGTGCTCGTCTCTAATGGCTGACACTTCCACTTCCACTTCCACTGGCTTCGGCTTCCTTACTCAGAAGCCCTACCTTCCTCCCTCTTGGGCTTCTCATCTCTCTCCTATTCCCTCCCACACATTCTCCCTCGGACATGTAATCACTCTCTCTACCTATTCATATCAATCAATCTTTACTTCTTCACTGATTGTTCACCGATGAGTATTCCACGTCAATTTTCCCTTTGATTCTTTGATTCTTATTCATTGATTGATTGCATATGCAGCTTCCTACACCAATACACAGGTGGAACCTTCCTAATTTACCTCCCAACACTGAAGTCTGGTTGAAGGTACTTGCTTCCTCCATTCTAAACTCCTGCTCTTTTGCTACGCTTCAACTGTCGAATGCCACATCTTTCATTCAGTTTTATATGCCCATTCGAACTCAAATGCATGCATCTAACTACCGCATTTATGTCACAGCCTTGATAATCAAGTAATGATCGATCACCTCTATAATCTTAAAGGGACTATTTCTAATACTGTCTACTTTTTAGGACAACCCTCTGCCTGAATATTCTAAAGAGTATCTTTGGGTAAAAAGTTTCCTGCAAACCCATCCTTTGCTTTAGATTGCTATTTTCAATGCAAGCAGTAACTTACATGGCTTTTCTTGTAGTCATCCTAATGGATGAATTATTTTCAAGTTAGGATAGTTAGGTTAGAATAAATTAGGATAAGTTAGGATGCTTTTTTTGGGGAATTGTGTTTTTAGAGTGGATGTTATTTTGGGGGAATTGTGTTATGTCATGATAAGTTAGGATAGTTAGGTTTAACCTGACAAAAGAACAGGGCTTGTATGTTTAATGCCAATTGAAGGCAAACATCTGTACATTTCGTGCATCTTCATACCCATATATAAAAGGAACTGAACTCAAGTTTGATTAGTGAAAGGCATCTCTAATTAAGTACTTTTAAGATAAGTTACTCTTCTGTTTGATGTTATACTTCTAAACTTTGACTAGAAAATATCTGAATTTTTTAGGGAAAGTGTCAATGCTTCACTATAAATATCACTACCTTACTAATAACTGCAGAACTTCTATAGATTTTTTGTATTTTGTCCATGTGATTATTGTAGAGAGCTTGTGGGCATGAGGTTATTATGTGATTGCTACAATTTGTGCATGGGGGACATCCCCTTTGTTCTTTTTATATGCAAAGTGTTTTGTTTCCTCATCAGAGAAAAGTATGGAATTGGGATTTGTAACTCAAAAGGGATAGTCTAAAATTTTATATGAAAACTGAGATTAATAATATATGCCAGCATGTTTAGGTCTAGTGGGTGTTGCTAAACTGATAACTTTCACAACATTTTTGAGACTTCATATGGTTGCTTAAATCTTAATGGTCTATCATTGGGGAGCATTCGTCATCTAATTGTATCTGTATTGAGTGGTTGGCTAGTTCTGTTGTGTGCAGCATTATCTTTATGTTGAAAGCTGTGCTAGATGTTCTGTTTACTCCTACCATAACAGTATGTGTTTTAGGCTGATTTGAACATACCTTTTACATGCAGCGTGATGACCTGTCAGGCATGCAGTTGAGTGGTAACAAGGTGAGAAAACTAGAATTCTTGATGGCAGATGCAGTGTCGCAGGGTGCAGATTGTGTTGTAACCATTGGTGGCATCCAGAGTAACCACTGCCGTGCAACTGCTGTGGCTTCCAAGTATCTAAATCTTGACTGTTTCCTTATACTGCGTACCTCCAAGGTGCACAATTTGAATGAATTGCAAGTGCCTGCTTTTTCTCCTTTACCATTGTTTTCCCTTCGTAAAATCAATCAAAAAGTTGGTATGGTTATTTAATGGAGTTGTTACTGGATTTAACCTTTGATATTTCTTAAGGTCTTCAGGCCCTAGTTGACAAGGATCCTGGAATGACTGGAAATCTTTTGGTTGAACGCTTGGTCGGAGCTCATGTTGACCTTGTATCCAAAGAGGAATATGCAAAAATTGGGAGTGTGGTAATGTCCGTGTATACACATTTTACTGCTGGGTGATGGTGTAATCTTTTGGTTATGTTTGAATCTTTCTCGCGTTGTATTGAATAATGAGGGTCTCTTGGTAACTGTCTCTGTGTTTGTGAGGGTCATTTGACTTTTGTTGCCCCTTCATGATATGTATATGCATACAATTCTGTTAGGGGAATGGTATGCTATAAGTAAATTTATTTATCCTCCTGATATCAATTGCGGAAAGTGGGAGTGTGGGACCATCTATGAGAGAAGACTGACATGATGTAATCATGAAAAGAGGACATCCATGTAGTTGCTAAATTGGATTATGCCGCAATGGAGATTAGTTTCACCATGACAATGTGGCCTTCTTGGGCTGCTTCTCCCATTTGGGTTGCACGTGACATATGAACAGTATCTAATTTGCTACATCTGTTCATGATTTAGTATGTGTGATTTGTATGCTTTTAGACTTGGGAGGTGAACAATTGGACAATTTATTATGACCATCTGATTTTAGTGCTTAGTTAAGGCCATAGCTTTAATGGAGTTGATTGACTTTTTGTTTGATATTTCTATTTGCTTTGATTGTTTTTGTTTGGCCCTCTGCAACATTGCATCAGTTCTCTTCAAGAAGGGATCTTAGGTGCCTGCCGTGGGAGGGTTGTTCAATAACAAGGCCTTTCTTTCGCTATAATTTGTCAATAGGAACCACTACCAAGCTCCAGCAGCAGCAGGCCCCTATGAGGAAAACCAGCAATCGCTGGTGATATCAGTTGATCTTGTTAAGTTGAAATACATTGTTGTTTTGTTTACTCCCAAACATTGCCGACGTAAAAAGTCGCAATAGGGATTCAAAATGTGGTTTGGTCGTGGTACAAAGACAATCCATAAAATGCAGCAATCATGTTCCATGTTGTGATTGTCGTAGGCGAGGATGTGCCATGCGGTTCACTAAACTCTGAAACTTTTCCCGATGTAGCCATTTTGTCATAGTTCAGCCACATTTTGCATGCATGCTTAAAAGTATGGATTCAAATGTGGCCGTCATGTGGTGAAACGACCGCATCAGATAGGTTTCGGCATTGGGAAAACTGCATTTTAACCATTGTAAGTGCAATATGAGTGAGATTGCTGTGTTAAGAGTGACTTTTCTGTCCCGAAAGCACATTATTGAATATTTGCTGAATATAAGCTCATTTTTACTTTATGCTTTGGTGCCTATCCCTTCCAGAGGTAGTGTGCTTGGGGAAGCCATAATAGGTTTGCCTGACAAATCCTTTTCTTCCGTTTAACATTAAGCAATTTATTCCTCTTGAAATTAGTACCTTGACGGCCATGAAAATATATGATTGTCAGTTACTATGTTTTCTTAACCACTGTATATATATTTGGATTGTGAGCTTGAACATCTTTGTGTATGTGGATCTCAACCGTTGTGACTCTTAAGTACACTTCAGACCAGCAGTTATGCAAAACATTTCTTGAACTGGCATTTCTCAGGATCGTCTATTCTAAGAACTCAATGACTTTTCCGGCCACCGGAAAGTTGCTGGAAAACTTCTGCCCCCCTTTTCTCCACCTCAGAGAGTGCCGATATTTCCTTTTCTAGTATCTGGTTGGGCTAATTGTTTTGTGTCTGTTTCTCTTTTCCCCTCTCTTGTCTGAGTTTGTGTGGGGGCTGGTTGTCTGTGAGTGATGAGAGTGGGTCGTAAGAGGTTTGTGGCAATTGAAAGTAAGTCTTTCGACTTATCAATTGTTGGATCCAAAGAGGACTTGCTAAAATTTTCTGAAAGTGGGAGAGGAAGTAGGTTATCTCTGTTTTTGTCCGAATGTGTTGTTTTGTGGTTAGTGAGGGCTTGGGGCAGATTCTATAAGTCCTAGTTTGACTGTTGGAGAAATCCGATTGGCCATGGTTCAAGCTCTTTCTTACTGGAATTTAAACTTAATCGATTTGGAAAGTTCCTTCAACTATTTGAAGTAAAAAAGGTAGGAGAACGTTCATTGTCTTCCCAGCTGGTTGGAATGATAGGGGATGGAACGAGTTTATTTGGTGCACTAACTGATGTTGTGGGTTACTCCATCGTTGCTTATCGTCTCCCTGCTTCTTCTAAAGTGAATCCACACCCGTTCAATGGTGTTCAACTTCCGCCACTTCCAATTGGGCGTTGTCCTAATTCTGGTCTTAAGGGTGACCCGACTACTTTTCTCCGCTATTTTTCTAATGTGGTTTGGAAGGCCTCTTGGTGCAAACTTTGAACAATGTCCTATATCCAAGGACCTTCCAGTGCACCCTAAGGCTTGGTAGTCACAAAGCTTTTTCTCATACTAGGGGTGGAGCTGGAAATTCCCATAATTCTCAAGTTTATTAACGTTGTAAATCCATTCAAAATGGAAAGTCTGTTCATAGCGGGGTTGGAGCTGATGGTTTCGCTGCTTGTGAGGGAACCTCTATTGCTCATGAAGCTATGGTAACAAACATCAGTACCAAAGTTTCTCCGTCTTCATTGGTTAAAGATGCTGGTCAATCTCCGGAAACTAGTCCGGTTTCTTTGATGTTAGATTGTGCTTCAAGTCTGGAACATGCTACGCCAGTCGCATCTCCTTTGAGGTTACCATGGGTTAATGAAGAGAATGATCCATCCTCGTCTTTGGTGATCAATTCCTCCTTTTCTCTCTTTTCTGATCACTCTATTCTGTCTCCCTTGGATTGGGGCCTGAATTTGCATAGCAGCATGCTTTGTGAGCTACCTGAAAGGTGGTTGGTGATGCTATTGTGTTGAATGCTCAAAAGAATGTTTCTGGCTGTATTATTGGGGATTTTAGTATCCATTCAAATGTTCTCGACTGGCCCTTGGTTCCACTTCAAATAGAATATGACTCTTTTGTGACTCTCTTAGCCATTACTTCTTTGCTTATCAAGCTTCACCTATTTCCTATTGTGTTGATGATGTTTCAGATGGTGAAAATATTAACACTATTAATGTTTCTAAGTGGGTAGCATAAAAATGAAAGGTATTGCTAAGTACATTGGGGTCCATTCAGGCTATTGAAAACAAAGTTCTTCAACTCCTTTCAGAATTGACAAGAATCACGAGTTGTCCAATTCTAAAGCGCAGAGAACACCTTCTTCTTCTAAAAAGCAAAGGGAGCTTAAGAGACTTGAGAGGGGTGAACTATGACAAGCCTTGCTCGTCTTCAAGTGTGATGCTCATTACTTATGTATAGATTTCTATCTTGGAATGTGAGGGGTATTAATGATTGTGAAATGGTCCTTGCTTTACAATTTTTTGAGAGATTGGAAGTGTGATCTTGTTTGTGTTCAAGGGACAAAATTGGAGGCGGTTCTTATGAAGGAGGTTTTCGATATCTGGGGAGGTCACCTTTTGGTGGACTTTATGTTTCTCAAAACCTCAAGTGCTTCAGGTGGTTTTCTAGTGATGTGGGATAAAAGTTCATTCTGTTTGGAGTCCTACAATTGTTGAGAATTTTGTTTTACATGTTTCTTTCATGTTGTTTTGGTCGATATCACTTTTGCATTCATAGGTGTCTATGGTCCACAAGCTAGGGTTGATAAGCTAAGGATGCTGAACGAGCTTTGTAATATTCGAGGTGGTTGGTTTGGCCCTTGGTGCTTAGGTGGGGATTTCAATGAAATCTTGTTTTGTGAAGATAGAATTTCTGGTGTTTGTCCCACTAACACAATGGAAGGTTTTCTTAATTTTGTTAATTACTCCTCATTGGTGAATCTTCCTTTAAAGGGTGGGTTGGGGGGGGGGGGGGATTTTATGCAGTCCAGAACTGGTGTAAGCTCCAAGTTGGATTAGTTTTTGGTGTCGGCTAATTGGGAAGAGTTCTTTCCGGATATGGCCAAACTTACACTTCCTAGACCTATGTCGGATCATTTTTCGATCACACTCGAGTCAACAAGGGTGGCTAGGGGTGAGGCCCCCTTCAAAGTTCAGAACATGTGGCTTCAACACGAAGGTTTTTCTGAGTTGGTCAAGGCTTGGTGGGGAGAGGCTAAAGTTTAAGGCTTCGCAAACTTTGTTGTCGCGAGGAAAATTCAATTTGTCAAAGATAAAGTCCAGAAGGGGAACAAGGAGGTTTTTGGTGACATCAAGGTTCAAAAGTACAATATCCTTGAGATTATTAACCCTTTAGATGCTCAAGAACAACGTGGTGGTCTTTCAGACAATGACATTCAACGAAGAAAACTTGTAAAGGATGAGTGGGCTAGAATTGTTTCCATGGAGGAAATATCTTGGAGACAAAAATCTTGGGCTTTATTGCTTAAAGAGGGGGATCGGAACACAAAGTTCTTCCATACAATGACCAATTTTCATAGAAAATATAATTAGTTATGATTCGTGGTTGTCGATTGGATACACTATGTTGAGTGTCGGGACATGAAGGTTGCCATCAATGATTTTCGAAATCTATGTTTTGTGAGTCTAAATCTTGGAGGCCTAAAGTTGGTGGTCTGGATTTCTCCTCTTGAAGAGATTTTGATAAGGACATCATTGAGTTGCCTTTTGAATAAGCTACTAGAGCTCTATTTGAATGTTGTGGGCATAAGGCTCCGATTGCGGATGGCACATCTATGGCATTCCTTCATAGCAACTGGGATACTATTCAAGACGATGTGATGCAAAAGTTTAGTGAGTTTTATTCATTTGGATATTTGTGTCCAACCTGAATGCCACCTTCATTACCCTTATTCAAGAAGGCAAATGTAATCAACGTTAAGGGTTTTCAGCCTATGAGCTTGGTCGAGTGCATTTACAAGCTTCTTTCCAAGGTTCTAGCTCTTAGATTAAGGATGCTTTCATTGGGGGTCTTTACATTTTGGATGCTGTTATGATTGCAAACGAGCTAATTTACTCAAGGGTCAAGGTCGTGTGCTAGGAGTTGTTTGTGAATTGGATATTGAGAAGGCTTATGACCATGTCAACTGGGATTTCCTTCTATACGTCATGTCCAAAATGGGTTTTCGAGATAAATGGATTGGTTGGATTCGTCAGTGCATTACATCCACTTGTTTTGCAGTCCTTGTCAATGGTTCTCCTACGGAGCTCTTTTCCGCTTCTAGAGGACTACATGAAGGAGATCCATTATGACCCCTCCTCTTCTTGCTGGTGATGGAGGTGTTTTTGAGGATGATTGAGTCAACTTCAAGTGAGGATTCCTAGCTGGTTTTTCTATGAGTCGAGTGAATTTGGCTAACTTGACTGTGTCTCATGTTCTATTTGCTGATGGCATGATCATTTTTCGTGATAATGATTGTGAACAAATGGTGAATCTTCGTTATGTTCTCACTTAGTTTGAGGCTGTCTCTAGTTTGAGGATTAGTTTGGCAAAAAGTTTTATTATGCCGATGGGTCAAGTGAACAACATCCAGTTGCTAGCCGGAAATCTAGGTTGTGATATTCAGAATTTTCCCTCTACATATCTTGGTCTTCCTCTTGGTGCAAGCTTCAAAAAGTTAGATATTTGGGATCCGGTTATTGAAAGGTTTGAGAAAAAACTCTTAGCGTGGAAACCTAGATATCTCTCGAAAGGGGGGAGATTAACTCTTGTTGAAAATTGTCCTCTCATGCATTCCGACTTATTACAATCTCTTTTCCCTTTGCCTTCTTTGATGGTTGCTAAGTTAGGAGAATTCAAAGGGAATTCCTTTGGGGTTCTTTTGTTTTTAAGTATCACTTGGTGAGATGGAACATTGTCAGGCAACCTCTTCCAACTGGGGGTCTCAGTGTGGACTTGAGGGTGTGCAATATGGCTCTTTTGGGTGAGTGGCAGTGGAGATTTATGAATGAAAAGGATAACCTTTGGAGGAGGGTAATTACGATTAAATATGGTGAAGTAGGTTTTGGGCGGGCTCCCTCATTATCGAGTGGCTCTTATGGGTGTAGTTTGTGGAAATTCATACCAAGGGATATGATCTTTTCACCCTTACATTTCTTTTGTTGTAGGTGATGGTTCTACTGTTTGTTTATGGCATGCTCATTGGTGCAATGGGGCTTCTTTGAAAGATCTCTTTCCTTCTATTTATGTTCTTGTAGTGTATATAAATGCTTCTATTGCCGATTATAGCGGGCAACTTTTAGGCTCTATTGTTTCGTCTCCCTACTTTTATTCTAGATGGTTTTGCTGATGAAGTCTCTTTGGTTTCTTTCTTCGACATTCTTAATGAGGCCACTTTAGAAGTCTCTTCACAAGACTTAGTGAGATGGGATTTGTGTAAGAAAGGGACTTTTTCGATTAGCTCCTATTACTTCAATCTTCTTAGTTCGCATTCTTCTGCATTGTATCCTTGCGATACTGGTGCTTTCCCCTTGCCCTTTATTTGGAAGACTTTGGCCCCTTTGGAGGCTGCATTCTTTGTTTGGGATGCAACACAGGGGAGCGTTCTCTCTTGTGATAATTTACAGAAAAGGGGGAGAATTTCGATTAATAGGTGTTTTATGTGCAAGGGGGATCTTGAATCACCAGATCATTTATCGCTACATTGCGCCTTTGCTAGGTCTCTTTGGGATTTAGCCTTTTTGTGCCTAGGTGTTGCTTGGGTCGCTTCTCATTATGTTAGAAGTCATCTTCTTGCTTGGGAGGTTGCCTTTGATAGGAAACTGAAGAAGAAGAGAACCATGGTTATTCCTCATGTTAATTTTTTTTATTATTTGGTGAGAAAGGAACCAAAGGTTTTCGATGGAGTTGAAAAATCTGGTTCAGCACTTGAAAGATCATGTTATGAAGTTTCTGTACTTTTGGGTTACTGGGAAGTTAAGCTCGTTGCCTTTTGATATAGTGGATTTTGTGGATAACTTATATTTTGGTTGTACATAACTTTGTAGGATGCTTCATAACCATCTGATCTTTTCTTCCCATTATTAATTATCTTATTTTCTATAAAAAAAAAAATCAATGACTGTGTTTCATACCACATATGATCTTTAGGTGTTGAGGATAGCCATTTATACAAATCGTGTTTGTGCTTGTATTCTACATGAATTGTCAACCGTAGAATCTCCATACCTTGCCAAAGTGTTAAACGTCTCATTTGGGTACTTCAGGAAATAAAGAGTTATAGTACATCAGTCTTTTCACTGTTTTTGTCATTTTCACTTTTACCATCTTTGTCTTCGTAAATTTCCTGGTGTATCTGTGTTCTGTAGTCACTGAATCTAGACCTAGCAAATCTAAACTGAGACCCGAATGAATGATCCGATCTTGACCTGAACCTGAAGAAAAAACAAATCCGAATCCGATCCGCAACCCGAAAAGTGATCCGATTAAAATCCACACCCAATCAATCCAAAACCCAATCTAAAAGAACCTCACCTGAACCAACCCTAATAAAACTCACTCGAAGCCAAAATGAACCCTAACCGAATTTGGTTCATTCGATCTCAACCTGAGGTGATTTCCAACTGACCCGAACCTGAACCCGAACCCGTTCACCCGATTGCCAGGTCTCTTTGGTACCCGCAAATCTCAGAACTTTTCACTAAGTGAGGTGATGCAAACCGTAAGGGTTTATGGTATTTCAATTTGCAGTGAGGCTCCTACTTTAATGCTTATAGGCCATCAAACATTTTTATTGTTTTTTTCTTCTTTTTTTTTAATGAAGTTGCATGTACCCTTCTTGTATTGCTCTATCTTTGTTTTAGACAAATGTAGAAGTACTACTCTTCTTTCTTTATAGGAGAAAAGAGAAGTATTTTTAAACGTGCGGTCATGAAAAGGTAATATGCTTTTTGATACTGCTGCAACAGAGTCTTCGCCAGCATGGTGTTATTGATTATACTTTTGCAAAAGGTGTAAGGTGAAAGTTATGTTTGCTTGTGTGACATGGTATTTAAGTGTTCTCATTTACTAAGATCCTTGTGTGATAGGTAATGCTTTTATGTCAGATTCCATTACAGAATTTTTCAATCTTATATGATGCTATAGATTAAGATATTTAGCAGATATGATTGGGGTTAATGTTTGTCTTACATACAGGCTTTAACAAACCTATTGAAGGAAAAGTTGATAAGTCAAGGGAGGAGGCCATATGTTATTCCTGTGGGAGGTTCAAACTCCTTAGGAACTTGGTGAGTTGTGATGTGTTTTTTGCTCCTAGCTCTCCTAGAATACCTAGTACTATATACCTAGATTAAGGAGGCTCTTCTTCTTTTAGACTATTGTTAAAACATATACTTACATCTTTATTGTTTGGAAAATGTTGGGGGGTTGTGAACATATTGACCTCCTTAGACAGTGTTTTTGTGCCGGATATGTTATAGGTCACCATATTTTCTTTATTGTAGATTTTTTGTTTTGGGTTTTTGCATTTGGTACTATAATAGTTGACATCAAATTAAAGTCTATGAAGCTACCTTTGGCTAAGCAGGGTTCATAGTGAAGGGGCAAGATTCTTTGTATATACATATACATATACATATATATATATATATATGTTTGAAATGAAAGATTTAATTGATCAAAGGTTTGATAAAATTGCAATGCGAACAATTGAAATGAATCACATACGAAGATGAATGAATGAAAACTTACTTTTATTGATTGAATGAAAACACGTACAAGAGAGTTGTTGACATGAATACAAGCTCTCTTGAGAAGGATGGAGAGTATGTAGTGATTGAAGTGGGAAAGGAAGGGGATTATAATTGAGGGAGTAGTGGAGTAGTGGGTGATGAGTGAGTGAGAGAGGATACAATAGATGCTTGATGATCTGATGATCAATGATAATATCTTTCGACAAATTTGAATTATTGTAGACTATTGTTGAACTCGGATTGGAACCATGTAGCACTTGAACAACATTGATAAATTATTTTGAACTGACGAATCTTGAACAGTAACTGATGAATCATCTTCTTGGAATAGTAACCAAAATTATTGTAAACAATGAATGATATTTTGATTGAAGTCCACCATGTAATGGTGAATGACTTAGCTTCCATGAAATGACTTGAACGGAATAGTGCTGTCCATGAAAGGACTTCATTCTTGATATTGAATTTTGCATGTGTTAATTGACGACAATTGAAGAAATAAAGATTTAATTGATCAAAGGTTTAATGAAATTGCAATGCAAACAATGGAAATGAATCACGTACGAAAGTGAAAGAACAAAAACTTACTTTTATTGATTGAATGAAAACATGTACAAAAAAATTGTTGAAATGAATACAAGCTCTCTTGAGAAGGATGGAGAGTATATAGTGATTGAAGTAGGAAAGGATGGAGATTACAATTGAGGGTGTAGTGGAGTAGTGGGTGATGAGTGAGTGAGAGAGGATACAATGGATGCTTGATGATATGATGAATATTGTTCAAGTGCTACGTGTTTCCAGTCCGAATTCAACAGCAGTCTACAATAGTTCAAGTTTGTCACAAGATATTATCAAGATCAAGATTCCATTCCAATCAAGGGTTTTCTACCGCTCAAGTGTCCGAAGATAATTCAATATTGTATTCTATAAATATGTATTCCATAGGTTAGTTTTCTTGAACACACACACACACACACACACACATATATATATAATATATGTGTGTGTGTGTGTGTGTGTGTGTGTGTGTGTGTGTGTGTGTGTATGTATGTATGTATGTATGTAATGTAATATACTTATTGTATGTAATGTATGCAATGTATGTATTGTATGTATGTATTTTATATGTGTGTGTGTGTGTGTGTGTGTGTGTGTCTGTATGTGTATATGTGTGTGTGTGTGTGTGTGTGTGTGTGTGTGTGTGTGTGTATGTGTGTGCGCGCGCGCGTGCTAATTTCTTTTTGTTTTATGCATCTGTAGGGGCTATGTTCAGGCAATCAAGGAGATCGAAGAACAGTGTCTGGCTGCATCTGACACCAGAGGCTTTGATGACATTATTGTTGCATGTGGCAGGTGTGCATCTTGCCTCTGTTCACTCACATATATGTCAATATACATCACTCCCTCACTGAAAAACCCACCACAGTTATCAAGATCGCGGTATGCCTGGATCGTGGAGTGAGGAATGGGAACTGTGTTCCATCTCCCAGAAAACGGGACAATAGTATTTTGGAAGGATCTTTCATGATAAAATGTGCAACCTTTTATCATTAGTAGCAAAACATATTTATTTATTTCCAGTTTGAGTAAAAGCAAAAGTTTCAGTTGATTTGTACAATACGTAGTATGATTTCACTGAAACTTTTAAGGGAGTGGTCTATTTAACTAAAAATTTTGGGTGACTTATGCAATTTGCTGGCTAACCTCTCAATTTTTCAAAAAAACATAAAGAAAGACCATATAGCCTTGGTGGTGCTATTGGTGAAAGGAATTGCCGTCAGGTGTGAATGAAAACCCTAAACATTGCAAAAGGGGGTGGTGGGGGGGGGGGGGGGGGGGAGATGAAGACTGGGGTGCATTGAGTCAGGCGTTCTCTTCAAGTTAGCCCTACCCATTTGCTGTTTTTTTTTGTTGAGCAACTCTTCTGTGTTCTTTTTTAAATTCAAGAAGGCATCCATGTCTCTCAGGATTTGAATTATAAACCCTCCCATTCCAATCATAGCCTTGTTGGTGCTATTGGTGAAAGGAATTGCCGTCATCTCCATTCTAGATCACGAACCCCACCGTTTTGGCAAATAAACGACCTATGTTGTGCTTTGGCTGTCTGTCGTTTTCTATGCAAATTATAGAGCCTCCCTCTCCAACCCTAGCCAGTTGTTGCTCTTCGATGAAAGGAATCCCCCGCATGTCTATTCTAGATCACAATCCCCTCCTTTCTGTTATGTAATTGACCCATGTTTAAGATCGGATGTTCCAAAATGCAGGTCACTGCCTAGGGTAGTGATTCTGGCAAGTGGTAAGCCTGGGAAAAAAACCCACTAATAGTCATAGACATGTCAATAAGAGCGGTTAATGTTGCACAAAATGCATCTACAACGGAAGCCTGATGGCCTTTCGTTTCCAACAGAGTTGGGCACCATCACTCAAGTTATCCTCTAGCCCTATGATGCTTTGACTCGCTTAAATTGCTGTCGTACCATGGGACACGACATGATACAGGTACCCACACACAAAACACGTGTCGGACGCTTCGTGTTGCACCCGGGCATGACTAAGTAGGTCAAGGAAAAACTTAAGGCAAACAAATAAGCGGGAAACACCCACAGTTAGGAGTCATGATGGTGGGGTTGTGGAGAATGGTGGGAAGAAAGAGAACATGGCCTTCTACAGTTAGTTTAGCGTAGATCCCATCACACTGGGGGGAGCAAGAACAAGGCCCTAAAACGTATCTCCCATGAATAGAGAAGAAAGAAAACATGGTGGGAGGAGGTTGTCAGTGGCCTGCCTTAGGGATTCTCTTTGGGGGGAAAACAGAGGGCTTGAGATGAAGCAGAGCGAGCCTGTGACTAGGAGAGTAGAACTCGAGAGGCAATTAGGTATTTAGGTCAGTATGGGCCTAAGCCCAAAGTAACCGTTTAGGTTTTAAACAGAAGTGGATATGATTACATGCTTGAGGGACACCATGACTTTGGAAATTAGGATCTCTATTCCTAACTTTCATCTCTGAATTTTAAACTTTAAATGGAAACAGAAGGTGGGAAATGGGAATCCTTATTTCCAGTTTTTAACTTCAATTTTTCATATTTTGTCTAAGGAAATTCTTAATCTTCAATGTAAATTTCTTAATTTTCGAACAAAACGCCAGAAATGTTTTTATGTGTAATAATGTATTATATAAATTCTTAACAGTGTAAATTTTTTGTTTAAGTCTTTCTTTAAATTTTTTTTTTTAGTATGAATAGCCATATCCTGTACCCATGTCAAAATTTAAGACACAATCCCCATATCCATGATTTTGATAACACAGAGGCCCGACATTCCAATAAATACCTGTATGCGTCCCTTGTACCCAAGTCAGAGCAGCATAACTCTCTTCCATTCATTAGTATGTAGAGGCTTAAGAGCATCTGGTTGTAAGCCACAACTGTTCCATGTTGCCACAGGCTTACAACCAGCTGTCTGGAAACAAATGGATACAACCCATATTTGGAATATGACATAACAACAAATTATGCTGTAGAAGCTTCAGAAATGGAAGTGTGCATTTTCTACCTTCACTTCTGTCTTTCCCGTCACGTAGGTTATCCTGGACCTCTGGTAATATTATTGTCATTCATTCATACAGAGCTGTTTCTCGATTAGGGCATTTCTGCTTCTTCTGGACTATATTTCTCCAGGCTCGTGTCAGGCATACCAATTGTTGAGTTGGTGTGATCCTAAATCAAAGCTGTTTGCACGAGCACTTTCTGCGAGGAACATTTGACTTCAGTTCCTATATTAGACATGTATCTCTTAGTAGATTCAATGGTCGAATGCTAGTTGCACACAATGGTACCCTCTTGTCTTCTATAATATAATCACTCATTCATGTTGTCTCTTAACTTGGTTGGATGAGTCATGCCAGAGAGACTCTGGTAAGGGCAGAACCACGGCGTAAAACAGCTGTCTCAAAAGGTTGTCAGTTAAGCCTGCAAGTGAGAAAATGAATAGTAATAGCAACGAAAACTATAAGCTAAAAAATTAGAGGGGTTGCAGAAACAGATCTATGAATTTTGCATCCATTTGAATTACGTTGAATTTTTGCCTAACTATTTCATTGCCAGAATCTTTTTTCCAACAGAAATTAATAGCAACTCTTGTACTTCATTCATTCCAAATCCTTTCAAATTTCTCTGCCTCCTTTCAAACTAAAAAAATGGAGGGGGGGGGGTATGGCTGGATCGATTTATGGATTGGAATGAGGTTAGCTGGTATCATCATCTTGGCTATGTTTGATAACTAGCTTCCAATTTGGTGAAGCAAATGGAATATAAAAAAGCCTTGTAGCTTTCTTAATTTTGGCCAAATATATTGTCACCCAAAATTATAAGGAAATACCAAGAAAATGGTTAATTGCTGCCCCCAAATATATTTGTGGCAGGGGTGCTTCTATGATACTATACACCTTTGTTAATTTTTCGTTAAGATGGTAGGTCTTTATTAACAAAAAAAAGAAAAGGAGAAGGGATGCTAAATATTTATTGACCTTGTTCCATTTACCTTTTGTGTAGTGGAGGAACTATTGCTGGTCTGTCGCTGGGATCGTGGCTGAGTAATTTGAAGGCCAAAGCATGTTTCTCCGACAAATTATCTTAATGGTCACGCTGCTATTCCAAATTCCAGGCATCCTGATGCAATTAGTTTACCTTGCTTTGTAGGTTCATGCATTTTCAGTTTGTGATGACCCTGATTACTTCTATGAGTACGTCCAAGGCCTTCTTGATGGACTTCATGCAGGCGTGGGAGCACGTGATATTGTGAACATTCAAAATGTAACTCTTGAGTTATTATCTTATTTGACTGCCATTCTTAAATGTCTCTTAACTGTTAATTTTGCATGGATCTATCCCTGTTGGTCTCTACTCTCTATGGAGAACTTTTACCATTGTTGCTTCCCTTTCTTCCTTGAAGTCGAAGCTTTCTTTTTTTTACCTTGTTGTCAATTGTACTTCCCCCCTTCATTTGACATCTCAGTCTTGTCTTATCTTAGTGTTGCCATTTTATGATGTGTGAAATGTAGAGAAAGGTATATTGATAGGCTGGCACACAAATTTGTTATGTTTCTTTGCACCAACGTGAAGTAGTTCGTTATGCTGGACTTGGTCTGACTGATTCAAACAAAGTGCATCTCTCTGCCCTTGCTAACTAAAATGAAGATGTAATTTGATCAGTATGGACTGCAATTGGCAAATATTAAGATTCTAAAGACCTGAAACAACTTGAAAAAAAGAAATAAACCTGTCGCTAGTATTATGTACTTTCTTTTGATTTGGCAACCTTAGAAAAAAAGATTGGAATTATCCATACAATAATATGTATTAACTAGAGATTTTTTTAAAAAAAAAATTATCCGTACATATATTGCCTCCTATAATTTGAGCTTCATTTTATAAAATATTGAAATTTTAAATTTGGTATTTGGCATTAATACGGAATGAAGCTGAAACTCTTTAATCTTCTCATTCAGAATTCTGTGACAATTATTTATTGCCACAGTTTTTTTTTGGTGCATCTACACAAATTTACTATCCTGATAAAAAGATGATGTGCATCTCTATATGTTCTGATAATTATGCTTTAATGTCAGTCCCATTTATAATAAAGCAATTTCTGCTGCTTTGGATGTTCAATTTGCTATGGAAATATGATATCAAGCGGGTAGTGGTTGGAAATACTAAGCTGCACACTTTGTCATATGTGCTGAGTAGAGTCAATAAATTTCTGTAACCTTCCCAAATGTAGGTATTGTAGATTGCAAGATTGGCTAGAAGCTTTCCCTTCCCTAGTTCCCTTTCAAATTTAGAGACAAAACAAAAGTCACCTCTCTCTCTGTCTCCCCGTTAGAGTGTGCCCCTACCCCCCAAAAAAAAAAAAAAAAAACAAACAAACAGAATTGAAGATGTATGGATTGTAGTACATTTTTCCGTTAGTCCTGCCTCCTGTTGGAGTACAGTGGAGGATTATATACTACACAGCTTATGTACGTTCTGTACTGCTGTCCAACTTGTGTTGAAGATTCAACTGGATGCAAGAGAGATATTTCTGATGCTATATTGCATGGAATTGGATAGTTTATTCTGAACTTTGGTTGTTGACTTGTGCTCATATCATACCGCCTGTGTGGTTAATTGGCAATTTGAAATAGGAATGGTCGTTATCCATATGATTGTTGATGGTGAATTTAGGGCTTATGCTGTAGAATTTGTTTGAATTTGCTTATGCAGGCGAAAGGTCTGGGCTATGCAATAAATACAGAAGAGGAACTTAAATTCGTCAAGGATATTGCCTCCACTACCGGTGTTGTTCTTGACCCAGTATACAGGTATGATATGTGTACTGCATAGAGTTACACCCTCTATCTATCACACATGATGCCATAAGCAGCCAAATTATATGATCAAATTCAGAATGTGATTACAAAGTTTTCATTTCCAGAGATGCTGCCTCGAAAAGTTTGCTACTTATGTTCACTGCATGTTTTAATTAGTTGGAGGCATTTCAGGATAGTTAGTCTGTAGGTTGATGTGGCTCTAATTTTCATTGAGATTTTGAATATTTGTGCAGAGGGAAATTGTTGCATAGCTAGAGAGAGTGCTCTCAGTTAAAGTATCCCTGACTACCTGCGCTGTTTTCCTTGTGGCAGTGTCCTTAGTCAGTAAACGTAATAATGAAAGTGGATAATTGACTTTGATATCGATTTATTAGGGAATTATTTCTATGGGAGCTTTAGCAATTTGAGGGAAATCTTAAACCACAAATCTTTTCTAATGATTTGACAGCTGCAGCAGCCAAAGGACTAGAAAGTTACGGTTTTCTATTTTATACCCATGCCCTCTCCAGCTTTTCTACAATCGAATTGCTATTTGCTTCAGACAGAATGATGCAAATTATGCGTTATGCATTATAGAGAATTATACTGGAACTTTAAGAGAACTAGGTTTGATTATTCCTTTCTTTCTGGGGTAATATTGATAAAATTTACTATAATGCGGCCGGCAGTTTATGTGATAACTAGGTTTGTTGCTGTTTGCAAGCCTAAAAATGATTTCTACTCAGTATTTCTTCATAAGTACATTGCTTCATTACTGGTGCAAGTAATACTATAATGGGAGGTCATAAGGGTTTGTACCATAAAATTGATTTTGGATGAAAGGAAAAGAGATATCAGCTAAATGTGAATCACGGATTACCTGGTTCAGAATGTTTGCTCCGAATATAGGGGGATCCCCACAAAGTGGTGAGAATTTTCTATTAGTTTGAGTTTTCTCGTGTAACGCTGCATGCTAACATGGTCACTTGAATTCAAAAATTCAAAGAGACTGTTCCGACTGCCCCTAGATTTTGACATAGTTCACTGTTCCCTGCCCTGGAAAATAAGTAGAAGAGGTTAGAGAGGCATTTTGCTTTACTCTATTACAATCTAAACTGAAAAAAACAAAATGGAGTACAAATGGGTTTGCTAAATTGAGATGCATTAAATGCTAAAAGAAGGGAGAAGCTATTCACCTTCAGAGCAAAACGCTAGCTGGCTTCTGAGAAGGATTGTACTATATCTTTTTGTTTTTTCCCCCCAATCCTTAGTCAATGACAGGCTAACCTTTATAGTAGCATCCTTTCCCCAAACATTTTGCGGGTTTTTCCTTGGTGAATTTTTCTTGATCCATTTAAGGGTGTGTTTGGTTGGTCAATAACCCCGGGGAAATGGTCAATTTTTCCGGGCTAACTTATTTTCCCCATGTTTGGATGCGGGTTGACTTCGGGAAAGTTTTCACGATGGGCCCACTATTTTTTTCCATTTTCCTAGGAAAAATTTTCTTTAGAGGGGCTAAGGGAAATTTTTCCCTGGGAAATCTTTCCCATGGAAATTTTCTCATGAGAAATTTTCATCGGGAAAAATTTCCCTGGGGTTCCTACCAAACACTCTGTAAGCTCCTTAACTAGAACTTGACACAAGTTACCAGGAATGCTATTTTGACTGTATTTCATAAACAAGTTGAATATTGGTAACCTAAATATTACTGTTTATCTGTTTAATGGTTCTAACTTTGGGCTTGGAAAACATCCAAAATAGGATTCTTAAAAACTAAATGCATGGTAGTTTAGTCACAAATCCGCATCTTGGAATTAGAGGCAACATTTGAGACATTGTTGAAATAATTTAAAATTTGTCAACATGCATTTTAACATTTCAAACAATAGGAGTAAGGCTGCACCTCCTCCTGTTGGGTATTGATTTGGATTTGGAACACATGGAATGAGCATTGTTCTTTAGTTAACTAGACTGTAGCATGTTATTCGCATGGCAAAAATCCTACTAGTTGTTATTTAATTTAAATGACTAGTGCATGCAGGTCCATTTGATACACTGTTAAAGATCCTAACTCATATGTGCTTCATTTTATGTCTGGTCTGTGTTCATCTACTAATCTACCATTCCTTAGACTTTTTTTGGGGATATAAAAGGCAAGTTCATTAATTAAAAGGCCTACCACATGTACATTGATAAATTGCCAATCTCCTGACCAGAGCAAAATCTGCATATCTAGAAAACTAACTATTAAAGCAAAGTTAATGTTAAACAAAACTTCGATCACCTTTATGCTTGCAAGCTGCAACATCTTCATCAGAAGCCGTGTCCTTGGGCTTCAATTTGTCTTTCTGGATGGGGGCAAGGTATCGAATAAATTTGTAGAACAGGTGTTTGTTACAGTAGATTTATCTAAGAAAAATGATGTTATTCAGGCTACATAAATTCCGTCGTTGAATACTTGAATCATTCCCTATTCGCTATTGGAATCAATAGAACTAATTCATAAATGCTGGAGGAAAACTGAGACAACCTAGATAAAACCTCGAATGATAGGCAAGTGAAATACTCCTTCTGTTCCATATCAATTTCACATTGATCAACGCATCAGTCAAACTTTAAAAACTTTCACCACTATTTTCTCAATGACATTCTTCTATTATATGAAAATGATATCATTATATTCATAATGAAAAATACTATTTTAAAAGTATAATACTACAATTTTCTGATAGAATATGATATAAGAAATTCTCAGTCAAAAAAGAACATCAGAGACTGTGTAACATTTGTTAGGTGACAATTAATTTGAAATGGAGAGAGTTTTGATAAATAACTTGCACAAAAGGATAAAGGCCAAGAACTATAGAAAAGGGAACCTTAACCAGCAGAAAAGGTGAGAGAAACGGCTCTAGAAAGGGGGATCCATGTCTCACAAAGAGAATTATTAGAAAGTAAAGATGAAGCTAAATATTGAAAATTGGAAGGAATTGAAGGATATTAGAAGCCTAATTGAAAAGGGGTTAATAGTAGCTGCAAGATCAGTAGCAACCGGACAATCTAGAAACTAGAAGGAAAAGAATGAATAGAAAATCATGGTTGAAGAGAGGAGCAAGCAGCATAATCTGTATCAGTCAATTGTCAGCTGAAAAACACATACTAATTTCTCTATGCTCTCTGCCTTGGTTACAACTTCAGACTTTGAAAACCAGGGAAAACTGCTGAAGATAAGTCAGGTCGCACTGATTATGCTGAAGTATTTGACATGGATATGCTTTGGGACTAAAGCTTTTCTGTTTTTCGTTGAATTATATGTCTTCTCTAGCGGAAAAGCTGCTTTTGGATTGCTGAAGGACATGGCTGAACATCCGGAGAAGTGGGAAGGGAGAAGGATCCTTTTCATACATACAGGAGGATTACTTGGATTGTTTGACAAGACCAACCAGTTGACACCAATGATTGGAAATTGGCAGAAGATGGAGCTCAATGATTCCGTACCTCGGGCCGATGGTATAGGAAAAATGTTCTGAGCAAATAAATAAGCTGAAACATTTTAGAGGATGTCAACTTTTAGCCTTAGATGTTGGTGTATGCATTTGCATTCTTGGCCTTTTGGCAGACTTCTGACTATCCTGCATTTATATTGTGCTGTCACTGTCGCTATGTTATTATAATGCAAAATGTATGAAACCCATAATTACAATGTGTTATAATCAGCATGTTTGGAACTCTCCCTTTATAAAAACTAGAGAGAGACTGTCTCGATTTACTTTCTTACTCTAACACTTCAAAATTTGCTTTCCTACTGTTGATGGTCAGTTTCCACCCATATCATATACCTACCTGGCTACCCACTATGGTAGCTATTTCTCCGGCGCACAAGTCACCGGAGTCAAGTCCCAACTACCAAACCTCTCTCTCAATCGTTTTCCTCCTCAGCAGCCACCCTTATTGTAATTGTATTGCAGAGGAGAAAAGCTTGACAAGCTTGAGGGGTGTCTAATCAAGTGAAGGGCTAGAAGGTGAAGAGCCACTCAAGTCACATTAGCAACAAGAGGAAAGCAGGTATTTTATTATGGCCAAGTGAGATAATATTCGACGTCTCTAGGGGGTTCTGGCAGAGATTTTGATTAGAAGAGTGGAAGTCCAAGGGAGGATACAACCAAAAGGTATTTTTTTAATTTGCATCTACCCGCGCTAACCTGCATCTACCTGCACTCAATATAAAATTAATTGTATTAGTAAATATTTACATTTTGCAAATTTTATTAATTTTTATCGCAATAAGTAATATTTTTGATACGCTTTCCAATATTAAAAAAATTCATGGGAATTTTAAATTAAAAATAATTTATATATTAGAAAAATTAAGTTAGAGGATTAACAAAATTAATTTAATATATTTTTATGTATTGTCGACCGGAGGACTAGAGCGGATTTAGGGATGGCAATGGGGCGAGTAATTCCTGTACCCGCAAAGGCCTCGCCCCGTTCTGGGGAAAAATCCCCGCTCCCGATGAGGACAAGAATGGGGATGAGGCAAAGAATTAAACCCCCGGCGCGGGGATGGGGACAAAATTTTCTCCGTCCCCGTTTCCTCGCTCAGAAAAATTACCCACCAGGCCACCACATATTCCCCACCCCTCTTCTCAATTACTTTTAAAATACATAAGTACCCTTTCTACATTAAATTTGTATGTATAATTCCGAGCAATTTATAATTTTAGTTTCAAAAACTCTAAACCTATATAAATAATTTATTCTCTCCTATCATAATTCGTCATTCCCACTCCATAATTATCTTACTTTTGGTTTTAATCTCATTCCCGTTGGAACCCCGCTGGATTTGGGTATCCGCTGGGGGATGGGGATGAGGGAAGATTTTCCCCCCGCAGCGGGTAATGGGGCGGGGATGGGGGTGGGGGTGGGGTGCTCGTGCGGGGATGGGGATGAGGAATATACGCCCCGCACCCACCCCGCCCCGTTGCCATCCCTAAGCGGATTGCGTCATCCTTAAGGTGAGGATAACAATGTTATTACTGTCAAAAATTAGTTGATTTAAATTTAGAATTCAGTTTATTTTTTATTTAAATTTAATTTTCATTTTAGTTTACTTTCAGGTAGACAATTTTATATCAAATTTTTGAAAAGTTGTTATCAGAAAAAAAAACATTCTTTTTCGGTAGCGAAGACATTACAACAAAAATAAAACATCGTTAAGGGCTCTTGACCTTTCCTATAGCGCAAGGTCATACGCTCCCATAACGCCAATGTTTGTAGTTAAGGAAAAAAAAACCAACTAAATTGAAACAAAGTTGCTAACAATTCTAAAGGATATCTTGAAATTCCTCTCGTGGCTTCCAACTTTTCGTCCCCTAGTCACCTCTGTTGCGACGTTTCTTTGGTTGGATACAAACTACCTAGAACATACTCCCCTATTGTAGCTTTCTCTTGGTCCCTGCAAAACAAATCTCCTAATATCCAGCAATTAGTTTCCTACCTTTACATACTCAGTGTGCACCTCCTAGCTACATTGTTACTTCCTTGAGTAGCGGCAAACGAAAAGCAATCGTCATTCTGCTGCAATTGTTGGGGCGCATATGCAAACTGAACTTGCTCCTCTAATGAAAGATCTACTTCCTAGTTGACTATAGACTATTTTTTTTTTCTCTACAAACTCTAACCCCAAAGTCTCTGAAGGGACATTGTCCACTACCATGTCCTCCGCACCTTATTGTGTTTCGACTTTAACTTTCACCATCATAAAACTCATGCTCTTGGGCTTATAGAAACTTACTATCTTCTTCAACAAAATTGTGTCATAACTCTCTTGAGAGATGGACAATACATCACCTCTAACTGAGTTTTTGACATATTTTAGAGATGGTTGAACATCAACTTTATCCCTTGTCAATTGACTGAATGTTGGAGATTGCATATGACCCATGTCAATCCTATCCTCCACGCTTAGCATTGAAGTTAAATTAGAAGAATGACAATGCACCTTTTCATTTAATCCCTCATTCCCTCTCCCCTGAACCTTAGAGTCGTGGCCGTCCCCTACTCCTTTATCCCTAATTCTCTTTTTCCTCTTAAATTAAAGACACAACAATTTGTACCCAACCTTTGCTCCTTGCGAGGATAAACTTTCGAATCATTTAGTGATCCCAAGCTGCTACATGGCTCGAACTCTGTGTTTTGGCCAAAAGTGGTGGTTGTCCTCCCTGTCTCTATAACAATCTCAACCCACTCTAGCATAATCCTTGCCTACAAATGCGAAGAACTAATCATGAGGTCTTATAAGAACTTTCCTAGCTTTGCTCAAGTTACATATCTGAGCATGAGCAACACCACTATGATAGAATGCTTTAACATTGATCGGGTCAAACTTTAAAACATGCCCAAAAACGCCCATGAACTTCTTGAATCCTCCTAACTTTAGTTCACAAGCGACAAGATTGAGGTTGAGCAACACTGCCAAGTCCCACATCAATTGGCGATAATTTTCAGACATTGGTTCACTAGCATAAATAGATTGCAAAACGTTTTCATACAGGTTGATAACACATTGAAATTAATTGTTCCTAAACAACTTATTACCCTCCTACTTGAACTCCTTTGCTTTAGATAAGGCTTGAAGGATGATTCATCTGTCCTAAAAATTAAGGACCTCCCCATCAAACAAACTCATCTTCCCAATCTTCCGAAAGCGCTCGCCAAGGGGTGTTCACACTTCACATCCATACAAACCCAAATATGAAATATTGTAACAACACTTCAAGTCAACCTACTCACAAACTGTAACCTTGACCCAATGGAAAAGACAAGCACACCGATGAATTTCAAGACTAAAGCATCAATCCTTTAAAACAAGACTACACTCATGTTGGGAATGTCTTGACAATGTTCGACATACTTAGAGTATAAGCCAAACGCTATAGTGATTATATGTCTTGCTAGAGACCTCTATATTCGATAATTGAATATGTTTAATTACAACTATATTATTTGGCCCTACTGGGTCACACAAGTCAGTGCCCTAGAACAATGTATATACAATATACAATTATATATATAATTCAACGTTGAAGTGATGTGTTACAGGTTATAGTAAGGCAAAGGTGACCGAGTACAAGTCATAGATAGAATATTATTATAAATATTTTAAAAATAAACTAAGAAATAAAATTAATAAAATTTACGGAGAAAACATAAAAAACTCAACATTATTATATAAAATCCTAATCGTAAAAAAATAAATTTACAATTACATGGTTTATAAACAAAATTTTTATTTTCTAGCAAATCTCCGGTTTCAATTGAATATTTTTATATATTAGTTTAAATAAATTAAAGCTAGTGATATTTTTTTTAATTTTAATGGAGGTATTGACATTTTTTATTTTTTTTTAGGAAAATTGAGTGATATTTTTAACTATTTAGGAAAATTGAGTGACAATAATGACCGTTTATAAAAACCAAAAAGGTAAGGTGATTTCCAACTTTTGGCAATTACGATAATTCCCGCGATGTATACCGTACATGTGGCATGATTAAATTTCATACGTCGATTTTTTTTTATTTTCAAAAATATTAAATTTTGATTTTTAAATTGTGAAAATAATGTATAATTAATTAAAAATTATGAAAATTTGAAAGGAATTTATAATATAGTTGTTTTTAGTTACTAAGCATATATTTTTTGATACACGCGTGCATCAGATACGTATAAGACCAGTAAATAGTAATACACTAATTAAAAAATAAGATTATTTACAAAATTACCTAGAATTGTGAAAATGGGGAACATTTCTACCTCCATTTAATTAATTATAAAACAAGTCCTTGAAAAAATTAATTTTTAATTAATTATACATAATTTTCACAATTTGAAAATCAAAATTTAATATTTTTGAAAATAAATAAAATAAATAAAATCAATGTATGAGATTTGATCATGTCACATGTACAGTACACATCGCGAGAATTACCATAATTACCAAAAGATGAAAATCGCTATATAAAATTAGTAGCATTTTTTATTATTTTGAAAAGAAGAGTGACATTTTTTATCGTTGTCCCTCTATCAATTTGTTTGCTAAAATTGGCAAGTCAAAACTCTGTGCATGTGTATCTTCTTTGGTCGCCGTTGTATAATTTTTTAAAAGTTCTGGAACGACGCATGAAATCGGGAGGACATAGTTCTCCAAAACAAGACGATCCCATCGCCGGAAGTTTGCAATCAATCCCACCTTCTTCAACTCCTGCTCTATCTGTCTAGAATAACCCAGTGAGGGACTGTGTAACATCAGAATCAGATGGAGCAGACTGTATTGGATGATATAATCAGTCGTCTTTTAGATGTAAGAGGTCGACCAGCGAAACAAGTTCAGCTTTCCGAGTCTGAGATCCGCCAACTTTGCGTCGTTTCTAAAGACATTTTCTTGACACAACCAAATCTTCTTCAACTTCAGGCGCCTATCAAGATTTGTGGTAACACATATAAATCTCATCTTCGATCATACATACCAAATTTGATCACATAAACAATTTGTTTTAGTGATATTCTCGTCTTTGTTTTTGCTTGATTGCCCTTGTTTTGTTCTTTTCAATTTACGAGCCCTTTTCAGTTTACCTTCTTTGGATTATTTTTGAGCTTTGCTCGGGGGTTTTCCATTTCATTCCCTTATATTTTGGGTATGGTAACTTTTAGAATAATCTTGCGCATCAATTGAGCTTTTGCTGATGCCTATCTTTCCTGCTTTGAATCTATCTATATTCTTCTGTTGTGTGTGCTTGTTATCGATTATATGTGTATTGCATGTTTAGAAATTAGTCAATCCTATTGGGCCCTGCTGCCCTGGTTGAATAATTTTAGTTTATTTGGTTTGAAGTTCACTGATGAAGCGTTTGTAATCTGTAAAGGCACAGTTTGGGTATCAATCAGGTTATATATGTCTTAGTTTGGCAATAGTTGAACTAGGCTAAGGTTTGGGTTTACCTTTACGGTGAACGTTTCACATTTTGTGGTATAATCAAATTTATTTCTGTAGTTCACTGTGATTTTTGAGTCTGGAACATGCTTTTTCTGCCTTCATCTCTGAGTGGTTCTATGGTTGTACAAAGTGATTGGGAGGTCTAACTCTTGGATGGCAAGCCTGGGTTTACCATAATGATGAAACTTTTTATACCAAGCAGAACTCACTGAACTTGGTGCAACAAAGGGCCCAGCTTATGGTTAAAGAATTCAATGAGATTAATATTATTAAGAATAGAGAGGAGGTGGCCAACGAGTGTGCTTTTGGGAGAAGCTTTGGAAACCTCCACCAGTAGCTACTGTTAAGTTTAATGTTGATGCTCATGTTACTCTTGGTGGTGGGTTTGGTTTAGGGGTGGTAGCGAAATCAGAGAGCAGAGGTGTTGCTGCCTGCTGCAAAGAGATTAAACGCGATTTGGGCAGTCAATGTGGCTGAAGCAAACACTGCCTTTTTGGGGTGGAATTGGCTTGGAGGTTTACCAATGAGAAGATCACAATTGAACCGGATTGTCTCACCTTGAGTCAATGAGTCAATATCCTCAACCTTAAGCATGGTGGTGCTTTTTTGCTTTTTAAAGGAGAGGGAGGGGTTTGGAATGAGAATGAACACATGGGTGCCGTGTGTATTGGAACATAGGGGTGTTGTGTGTAGTAGAACACTCTATTGCTTGATGTCTTTATCGTCTTTAATGTTACCCCGACCTAGCGCGGATCCAGACACGGGATCCGTGGCGGAGTTGGGCAGAATGGCCGAACACGGTCAAGAATGCCATTTAGAGCAAGAAGTGCAGGGGAAGGCCGAAGAGAGAGAAAAATGAAAACTCTAGGGGTGTGTTGGGTAGGGGGGAAACCACTTTCTAGGAAATGTTTTCCCAATTTTCTAGTGGTTGGTACAAAAATGATTTTCCTTTAAAAGAAGGAAATTGACTTCCTTTGTTCAACTTAGAAAAAATATTTTCCACTCTTGATTGTTGGATCGATTTTCACTCAGTGCTAACTCTAACTAAAATTTGAGGGTGAAATTCAACTTCAACGGTTTGACTTGAAATTTTGTAATACGGTAGAATTGATTAAAAAAAGCTCAAATATAAATCTTAAGCTCAAAATATTTTTATCTGATAACATTTATCGCGACATATACCAGAAATTTTTTGCCGCTAAACTAAATGAAACTTAAAAAAAATTCAAACTTGACTGTTTGAATCGAAACTTTATGATATGATAGTATGAAGTATGGACTATAAACAGCTCAAATACAAAATTTGAGCTCCAAATATTTTCATTTGTAACACATATCACCACTTTTGTCGACGCTGTTTGCTATTAAATATGACTGAAATTTTAGAGCAAAATTCTATTTCATCGGTTTGTCTCAAAACTTTACAATATGATAGTAATTATTAAAAAAAATATCAAATATGAATTTTGAGCTCTACTAAGTATTTTCATTTGTAACAAATATTGCTACTTATGTCGATATATAGTCATTTTCCAAAAAACGATTTGTCTCCTACCAAAAAAGAGAAAATTTGACATGAAAAACCATTTTCATTGGAAAACCATTTCACCCGGAAAACAATTTGCTCGGAAATCATTTTCCTTCCAACCAAACACACCCTAGATCTAACAATTGGAAGACCAGTTGATGGGTATTCGTGGTGGAAGTTGAGGGTTTCAGTTGACCACAGAGTATGACTCCGCCGGTGGAGTTTTATCTGACCACTGGACACCGGTTTCTGGTCGCCAGCAATTGAGTTCTTTTTTCTCTTATTTGGTTTAGAAGAAGTGCTTGTGTCAGAATCAGTCTCTCCATGAACGTTTGTTCATGGGGGTAAGGTTGCCTACATTAGGGTCCCCTATACCGCGCTCAAACGTGTCACATGGGAGGTTGTTGTTGTTGTTGTTGTTGGTTTAGAAGAAGTGCTTGCTGCTTAGCCATCACTAGATGGAATGAGAACAAGGCAATAGCCAAGGTAGATGAGAAAAGCGAATTAGAAAAAGTAAAAGTGAAGCATCAAAAGCATGAAAATGTTGGGAAATAAACTTTTGGAAGTAAAGCATTAAAAGCAGATCCCCTTATATCTTGACTCTTGATTTTACATTCTACTTTTTCTTTATTAATTTCCAGCAATTTTTTTTATAAAGGTAAAATCTCAAGTAGTTGGCATTAATGATTTTTTTTAGTCAATTGGTTTATAAAAAAAGTATTTAAATATGTTTTCCTACGTATTTTATGATTTTTTTTGCCGTGTCCCCTGTCGTGTCCACAGTTTGGAACCATATCCACAATTTTTAGGGATGCCGTGTCAGTCTCTTAGATCCGTACTAGTGCCGACACCCGTGCCCCGAGTCCTGGTAACATACTCTTTATTGGTGGGAATTTGATTAGATTCTTTAGTGTGAATGCTTTTGTGGCGTTCCTTTCGATGGTTGAAGACTCCACCTACAAAAGAGCTTATGTCATTGGGATAAGCTTGTAATGTCTCGATCTTAATTGGTTGGGTGCATTGCTGCCATGGACATCTCACTTCTACATCTGCACGACAATCTTAAACTGATATCTTTTGGCTCTATGAATAGTTGGGCAAAAAGATACGGAGATTGTAGATTGGAATTGCTTTGGTTTATTTATTTAATTAAGCCACTTAAACTTTAATCACTAGCTAATAAGGGTAGGCATTTTTACATAATTAAAGTATGGCAAGATTTCGTCATTATCCTAGTCAAAATTAGTTAAACCAAAAAAAAAAAAAGAAAAGAAAATACCTCAGATGTGTGTGGGATTAGAATCTGCGTAGTGGCATTTCCTTTTTCTTTTTCTTTCGGCATGCTAATTTTATTTATGTTAGATTGTTAGTGCTTATTTTTTTCTATAACATAGAGACTGCTAAACTATGAACTAGTGTGAACAAAATGTCTTTAGACATGAACGGGTCATATATTTTCTTCCTAGCCGCATGTTAATAGCTAACATTAGGGGCGTTGCATCCTTCTCCCTTACAAAAAGTTTTATCCTCAAAACTTAACATACTTCATTGTGGGATGTATTATACCTTATTTCGGTTGTAGTGATGGCATAGTTTAGAACTACCTCCTACCATTTTATTTGTTGCTTTGAATTTTGCGCTAGCCCAACTTCAAAAACTTTGACGATTGGTTTGTCAACATATACAATGATCTATTACATAGCACTATTATCATGAGATTCGTAACAAAATACTATCATATGAATACAATGTTGTAGTTTTTTGTAAAAATGTTATGTGAGAAATTATTGTCCAAAGGACATTAGAGAGCTCTCAAAAAAGGGACATAGAGAATGTGAACACTCAATGTGTGACAAATTAAATGGGAGGGAGAAGAGCACTAACTATCCACTTCTAAAACGAAATTAGTGCCAAAAAAATGAAAAAGGTGTGGCTACGTAGGATATTGGTTCGTAGCTCATGTGGAGGTTTGTTTTGTTGTTTGACTAATTTTGATGAAGATAATGGCGAATTCTTGTCATAGCTTAATTATGCCAAAATGCCTACACCAGTACTGTTATTAGTCGTTTGTCTATTTAGTTGTCATAGTTTGTTTATCTTAAATAAGTGAAATTGTGTAGAAGGAGTTTCAGTATACTATCACCGTGTTTTCTTTCCTGGCCTTTCATACAATTAAAAAAGGAGAAGGTTTTGGGATGGGCTTGAGCTTGGGCTTGGGCTTGGGCTTATGTTATGTGAAAGGGAAAGACCAAGGAGGAAAAGAGTGAGCAATTGAGCAAAGTGATTGAAACGCTTTAGGTTTTGGTTTTGGTTTTATATGTATCAGCTAGAAGGAACGTAAATGCTTTCAGGGAGCTAGACATGGGAAGAAACTCTTGCTAGATCTATCCTTTTGGTTTTTGTTTTTATATGTACCAACTAGAAGGACATGAAATGGGTTGTATTGAATGGTGTTTTGAATATAAACATACAACCAATATGTTGCTCTGCACTCAGCAAAAGCATGCATTCGGGTTGGTACAACCAATGTATATATATGTATACATTATACATAATACATTATATATCTTGGAATGACAAGGAAAACCATTGGAACTTAACTTCCTTAGAAATCTAAATGAGTTGGAAGAGGAAAGTGTTTAATTTGTTCAGTTTGCTCTCTAGTATTATGGTCGCTCTTGAAGGCAATGATGCCATTATTTACCCTCCTAGCACAAGCGAGTAGTTTATCGTGAATAGTTTATGGAAAGAGATGTTTAATGAGTTGCCTTTGGGAGACCTTCTTCAGCGAGCTATCTAGAAATCTATAGCTCCCACCAAAGCTTGTTTTCTTGCTTGGGTGGCTATCACAGGAAAGCTACATGCGAAAGACATGCTTAAAACTACGAACTTTGTGTTGGCTAGCATGCTTTCTTTGTGCCTGACAAGGAAGAGACCCTTAACCATCTCTTTATTCATTGTTGTTGGATCTCCACCCTTAGGTGATTAACACTTGCCTTGATGGGGCTTAGTTGGGTACAACCTCATGATTTAAGAGATGTCCTATTGGCATGGAGAAGATGATTAAAGAAGAGTTGGATTAATAGTGTGTGAAATTTGATATCTTTCACTATTTGTTTTGAGGATCAGGCTAGAATGCCAAATTACTTCAAACTTTATCTATGGAGAATCTTGTGTAGTTGGTGTTAAGGCTTTGACCTTTGATCATGGTACAGAGGTCACCTTATAGGATTTTGTGGATAAGATTATTCTAGAAGGCCTTAGGGGTTGAGGCTTTTTTTTTTAAATTTTTTTAAAATTTTTTTATCTAGCCCTTCCCTGGAAATGGGTGACATCCCCTTTGGTATCCTATAATGCATGTTTTGATTACTCACTAAGAAAAAGTTACATCAAGATATGATAATCGCTTTATATGATTTTTAAGACCTGGAAAACAATTGAAAAACCGCAAAGCCATTGCAAGGGAGAATATGAAACCAAATATTACCAAAATGGTTCTAGTTATTTGTGATTATTGGACAAGTTCATGGTGCTAATGTTAAGTCAGTTGCTTAAGACTTCCCTATATCAAAGGAGTTGGGGAGCTTGTCTATCTAATAGTCACGAAGTTCATAGACTTCATGGACAATGTTATTTATTGAATCAACTTCTTGTGGGTTTCCGGGAATAGTGATCTTAATTCCCCTGCCTCTTTCGAAGTTGATAGATTCCTAGCATTTATGGAGCTGGAGGAATGATTTCTTAATCCTTTTTGGATATATTTCTTGTCCCTTGTGTCGTGATGGTTCTTTTTGCTTGAAATTGGTGACTATACTAGAGGAGAAGTCTTCTGTATATTCAAGGCCGTGGGGTTGGGATTTGGGAACTAGGTGAGACATGATGGGATGCATAAAAGTGGATTTGCTTTCTTTTGTAGTAGCAGGAAAGCTGGGTTTTATGAAGTAAAATGCAAGATATTGATGAACAAAGAGATCTTTGGAGACATTTTTTTTATAATTCATAATTATAGCACTATCAGATACATTTGGATTTAAGGAAGGACAGGGGATTGTAAATTGTATTACTATTATTGTTACTTTTTTTTTTTGTTTTGGGGGGGGGGGGGGGGTGATGGTGTTTTGCTTTTTGCATCAAGGGCAACAGTTTATTCTCATACCTTCAACGAAATTTTCAAGGGCTTACTCTGGATTCCTTCTATGTGTGTCTTTTTCCTTGTGGGAAAAAGGTTTTCATGAGATGCTAAAGTAGTGAATAGAAACAGGGTTTACGACCTAGTCAGAAGCTGGGATGCACGTCTTGCCTCAGGTTCCTGTAGCGCAGCATTGGCTTAGGTTGCTCTCTGTGTTGCCAGCCTTTAGCTTTCTTGTATGCTATGCTTCAATTATGTTTGAAAATTAGAAAGTAGCCCATTTATTCATTTTAGTATCTAACATGTATGGCCCTCCGCTTTAAAAGTGTGTAGCGAAAATGACTAATAAGGTTTAACTTGTGGAATGCGACAATTTACTATCAAGAGAAATCTCAGTTGGTACTCTGTATTGAAAACTGTTCACAGTGACTCATCTCGGGTGTCTTTATTTATCTGTACGTGAATCTGTGGTCATATGTATTGTTCACCTTCTGTTGCAATTTTTGTCTCCTTTTATATTGTAAAGCATGGAATTCACAACTGACATCTTGTATGCCCTTAACTTGCAGGTGACATTCATGGCCAATATTCTGATCTACTTAGGCTTTTTGAGTATGGTGGATTACCTCCCAAAGCAAATTACTTGTTTTTGGGTGATTATGTTGACAGAGGCAAACAAAGTCTGGAGACAATATGCCTTCTTCTTGCGTATAAGATAAAGTATCCTGAAAACTTTTTCCTCTTGAGAGGAAACCACGAATGCGCTTCTATAAATCGTATTTATGGATTTTATGATGAGTGCAAGAGAAGATTTAATGTTAAATTGTGGAAAGTTTTTACAGATTGTTTTAACTGCCTGCCTGTTGCTGCCCTAATTGATGATAAAATTTTGTGCATGCATGGAGGCCTGTCACCTGACCTGCATGATCTTGACCAGATCAGGAATTTGCCACGGCCAACTGATGTGCCTGATGCTGGTCTGCTCTGTGATCTGCTCTGGTCTGATCCTAGCAAAGAAGTTCAAGGCTGGGGTATGAATGATAGGGGAGTTTCATATACTTTTGGCGCTGACAAAGTGACAGAGTTTCTTCATAAGCATGATTTAGACCTTATCTGCCGTGCTCATCAGGTCTTGCTCTCAAACTCATTAATCTGATTCTAAGACTTCTTTGTTTCAATTTGCAAGCTTGCTGTCGTGGGCCTTTGGATTCTAACTTTTAGGGTAACTATTTCAGTAGATTTTGATAGGTATTGGTGGCGTTTATGTTTTCCTTGGTCCCTAATGTTCTGTGTGCTTCTTTGTGAATGAATGTACTGTTCGTCCGAGGTTTGCTTAATATGATCTGATTATTGATAAATGTTGGGGATTACGTACATGTCCAGGTGGTGGAGGATGGATATGAGTTTTTTGCCGACAGGCAGCTGGTCACTATATTTTCTGCACCTAATTATTGTGGCGAATTTGATAATGCTGGTGCTATGATGAGTGTTGATGAGACCCTAATGTGCTCATTTCAAATACTAAAGCCAGCAGATAAGAAGCCAAAGTTTGGTTTTGGGAGCAGCACAACCACTGCTAAGCCTGGTAACCTCTTTGGCAACACAACTATAAAACCTGGAACTTCTCCTCCTGGAGTCAAGGTGGGTGAAACTACTTGTTTCTCCATGAACTACTATACTGTAAATGTTTGGGAGATTTACATTGCAATTTATAATCTTTCTTTACTTTTGATGAGTCATAGCTATATTTATCTCATCACTCACCCTCCTTTTTCATCTCTCTTTCATGGGAGGGTGGGTTGCTGAGTTACCATCTACTAAGCCCGTAAAGGGTGATACCAGACTGAACCTAATGGAAGCCTATCTGGCTATGTAACTAGTCTCCAACTGACCTGATGGCTCCCACAAACTTCTTTAAACCAGAATAATATATAGCCTCCTTGGATTTACATCCGTGATTCACGGGGGAAACATCCTTACGGGAAGCTCCATAACCATTGACAAAGTTACGTCATATCCCTGAATGCTTCCTTGGGTTCTCATGAATATTTCGCATTTGTTTTACCCTGTCTCTCCTCTAGGTCTCTGCTCAACAATGAACAATTCTATATTTTACCCTATATGAGTGCTATTTAGGAGCTCAATCCCTAGGATTCTTAAAAAGCCCAAAATTCTTGTCTGCTTGGGGGTGGGGTGTGAAGGTTTGCAATAAGCTATACTTCGTGTTGGTCATCTGGATGTTCTTTTGCTGGCTTATCTTGAAAGCTGCAGAATGTAGAAGGTTGTTTCTTGATTAATGATAAAAACAGTATGTTGCACAGTCCAAAATCTCCCATATATCTGCAATTGAGATATGAGAGTGTGTATTTAGTTTGCGGTACATCCTTTCCTGGAATGGATTGTATATTTTCTATAGGAATGTGTATCAGTGTATGCATATAATGGAATCGCTCTCCTATGGGGGCAATATTTGAAGGTACATGCTAATTACATGCTTTAGAGGTATCACATCAAACCTAAACAATTTGGATTTCTTGTACCAGTACTGAGGCACTTATTTCAAGTCGTGAAGCTATACTCAAAATCCAAGACTCTCCATAAATTTATTTTGAAAAACGTTTGGGTGGTCCATGTAGATTTCCTCCTCTGACTCCTCATAAAGTGACAGAATCTTAATTTGAAGGTGCCCCCAATCTCAGATTCCGTGCTTTTGCAAATCTTGGTCGTGGGATGTAGACACATCTTGATGACCAAAGAAACAAAGCCAATCATAGTGGATGCTTTTCCTCCTGTTCGGAACTCTCTACATCCAGTTTATCTAGCTTGTCCCCTACCTTGATTTTAAGCCTCTTCCTCCATCTCTATATTTGTCTAACTCTTTGGTAAGTCTACCCAGGGGCCTGGCCTTTTCAGCTTACTTTGACTAAATATTGTGAACTGAACTTATATGAACTTATCTAAAACTACAAAACTGATTCTCAACTTGTTTTTTTGATCTTTTTATGAACTTATCCTAAAGCTGCTAAACTTGCACCAAGAGAAAAACCAAGGTGTTGAGATGGAAAAGACTTAGTAGCACAACCCAAAATTCCTGCTAATGGCTGACCCATGGCATAATAGAACTCTTTGCCGAATTGATCCTCGAACCTGAAACTGCCTCAAACCAAGTGAGAACGAAATGAAGATTCACCACGGAAGATGTACTCTTTTGACCTGTCTTTTTTTTTTTAAAAAAAAAAAAATTTGATAGCTTACAGGGACATGTTAACCCAAGTGCTTTTGGCACAAATGTTTATCTTAGCCTCATTAAGTGTTTCGCTTTTGGCATCATGGGTTCAACTCCGAGGATGCAGTGACTCTCCGTGAATGTGGGAATTTGTAGGAACTCAATGGAAGGGTCTGGTTATGTTGTAAGGTAAACCTTCATTGAGCTGTTGAACTTAGCCCAATTTGGATGTCCCCTGTATCGAGTTCAGCCTGACCTATATAGCTCGCACCTGACCTGTTGATTGCCCACTTAGTCCAGCGTCCATAGGGAATCTAGTGGTTTGGCAGCTACTTCATCTTACCCAAAAATAAAATAATGAAAAATTGCTCACGCTGTGTTTGTGAAAGCTCTATAATTCCCTTGAGAGATATATTTATCAAGCTGTGGCTTTTGTCTGCTCTAGCTTTGGATATAGCAGGGCATTCTATCAGACCTCTAAGCTTATCTTCAATAGTTCTATCCATTGTGTTTGTTGTTCCACCTAACCAGATGCCATTGGAGCCTTTTTCTCGAAGCTGGATCCGTTTTAGGCATGACTGTAATTTCTTTTAACAGTATGCATTGCGTGTCATTCTCTGTTATATTAATTGTAACTTGTAAGAAGACATCCCGTTTAGGTTGACCTTGAACTCTGCAATTATCGACAACCCGTTCTTTTTTCATGTAACCACAAATAAATTAAATGTATCTGTAGCATTTATGGATATGAACAGTGTAAAAGCATACTTTCTGTTAGATGGGAGGAGCTTTTATGAATAAGGTGATATCCTTACCATCCTGCAAGCTAATTAACAAATGATTCTAGTGTTGTACCTATGTTGGTAATAATTTTTGCTTGCATTTATCACTCTTATCACAGGTGCTAAACTGATTGTAGAAATATAGTTAGCTACATTGTCTCTTCTCTATGCACACATTTTGTGGTAACATGTCTCACATCCATTAGCAGTTAGCACCTGTAAACCAAGATTACTATGACCACACTTACGAGTGAATTAGTGAAGCTGACAGGTTAATGGTTTAATAGGTTGGATTGGTTAGACTGGATCAAATGGGTTGATCCCAATTTCTCTTCTTATCTATGCTTTGTAGTTAGTTTAAGGGGGCATTATGTTCTAGTCCGATTCGTTCAAGTGAGGAAATTTACTAAAGACATGCCACCTTTTCTAATATAATCTTGGACAACCCCTCATTTCTGTCATGTGATGACCAAAGTCACCTTGTATGTGAGAAGAAGAGCACTTTGTAGGGTGAAGGGAGGCAATATGGAGCAACCAAATGAATTATGCTAGGTAGTTAAATTTGCTTCAGGAAACAATGAATTGTTTTGCCCTCAGTGGTATCAAAACTTACAGCAATCACCAATATATCTATATGTATAACCAAACTTATCTGTTGGCATTGTGAGGGGCACTTTCAGGTGTCAGGTGAATTTGGGCAACTTGTCTCTACAAGTCAAAATATGCACATAAGTGGTTAGCAAAGATTCTAACATTAGTTAGGGAACTAGAGGCATCGACAAATGTCCCCAAAAAACAAGGACAACTAGCATCTAGGAGCATGCTCCTGAGGTCACACACTGGAGTTATTGTATTAGTTACATGCTGAGGTTTGATGTAGTAAAATATTTTGTCACTTCTTCAGTTATAAAAGAGGAAAAAGGTCTCATGTTGACAGTTGACCAGTTACTATGAAAACAGCTACCAACTGCTTCTTTTTCAACTAGCATTTCAGATATCTGGTGTTCATTTTAATTCCAGCTTCCTAAAACCAGTCATCGCCTCTGTTTATGATCCATTTATGTAGAAAGGCTTCTAGTAAAAGTTGATGGGTGAAGTCAAAATAAGGCATATGAATGTAGGGTAATTGAGTCTTTTGCTTCTGTGTGGGAGGGATAAAGAGTAACGCGGTGAATGTAGGCATTGCTTGCAGAATGTGCGTATGAGTTATTTGCATGGTAGCTCAGTCTGTTCCTTGGAGTTCATGCAATTTTAGAGGGATGAATTTACGGAGGCATTGGAATTTGAAATAGCAGCACTCTGAGCGAGCTGGAAACAATGTAGGCATCTTGCTTGAGTGGGGCTGAGGAAAGGATTAGCTGCAGCCTGCTATTGGAATGTAGATAGAAAAAGTTATTTGAAACGCTAAACGCTACTCAAAACGTTAGCTTACTGAACGCTAATATCTATGCATTTAGAATTCTGACCTGGTGAAAATGCTAAATGCTATCCTAAATGCTATTGCCAAATATAATCTTAATAGTCTTCAATCAAGACTCATATTATTTTTTATATTACAAATATCCTTTTCTTTATAGAAATAAATATGACAAATATCCTATATATCAATAAATAAATGATAAATTCATAAAATCTAAAAATGAAATAAAGTAAAATTTTGGCTTATTTGCCTCCTCCCACTCTCCCATGGCCAAACTAAGTAAAATCCAACCACAATTATTCGCCTCCGGTTCACAAGGCCATAGAAGAAGAAAAAAAATAATCCCACGGCCAAATTGGTAAAATCCAACACCTGTTTTGATGCATGCAGTAGAGAAAGAAATGAGACACATGCAGCCTGGGGGAGAGAAAAGAAAAGCCGAAATAAATACCTCATAGGCACTTGTAAAAAAGAAAAAAAAAAAAGCGGGACGCAGGCAGCACAATTTTTTTTTTCATGGTTTCCTTGTTTTTATTGTTTAAAGAAAACGATTTGAAACATTGGAATGTAAAAATGAATCTGCAGTGTCTTCACAATACTTGCCTTTCCTACTCAACTGTAAGAGGCTTTTTGCCTTTGACAGAAGTCTTGGTTGGTTCTTCTGTTTCTTCCTCTCGGTTGGTGGAACCTCCTCTCCCTGCTGTCTTTGTGATTACTATTATAGATTTGCTGTGGTTGCATGTCACCAGTGTCTGAATTTCTTTAACATTCAGTAGCCTCAAAGTTCAGGGTTTTTCTCCACCTCCTGTATATTGCTGGTTCTTTGTTGGCTTACATTTTCCCATCTGAGCTCTTTTTTTTTGGCTAATTCTTGTTCGCCTGCATGCAGTCATATCTTGGTGCTAAAGGATGAAGTTATGGGTGCACTGAAATGGCTGGTGATGCGGTACCAGTATTGGCAACGGATACATTGCAATTGTGCGACAATTTGGAGTTAACTGATTTCTTTGCTAATTGTAAAAATGGGAAAGGGCAGGGGGAGTAATTTCACCATGGAATTTTTTTTGGGGGAAAGGTTGGTTAGGGTAAAGAAAAAGAGGGCGACGTGATTCCCAGTTTGTTGTGTATGATATGATAGCCAGGTGCTCAGCTTGCCAATATATGCTTTATTTGTAAACTTGATCTCTCAAAGATGACAGATATGTGATGATATGTATCGCTGCTTATGCTGTCACAGAATGGGCACAATCTTTAGAGAGTGTGAGCAGGCTTTCTTTTATACTTATTTCAGGGTAATTACTAGCAGCACAGGGAGGGATATGGGTTAATCAGTAATGACAAAATTGTCCATGTAAATCATGGCTTGTCAATATTTATACTTTCCATGTAGAATTTTGCTTATACTAAGATTTGATTCTTGGTGGGGAGTGTGGAGATCGGAGTTGGGAACAATGTAATCAAGGCTTTGTGTTGTTTTTTCCGCTTTTTTCCCCCCTATGTTAGATAGCAAGAAGTATATTGGTGCATGGCCTGCAACTTATGTTAAATCGAACTGATTGGACCAATTGAACCAGTAGTCTGGCCGGTTGGGTTCTAAGGTTAATTGGAGAAAAACGGAAAAACCGATTCACCAGGTTAAACTTGGGATCGGGAGTCAAATCGATTTCCCTGTTTCTATACAAAATTGTTGTTTTTTTGGGTCGTTGAAACCCTAACTCAACTGCTTCCCATGCCTAGTCTCTAGATTCCATGAGACCACCACGGTGCCATCCTCTTTGCATTGCATTCCAACCACTCTCCTGTCGGTTGTTGCCGTTAATTACTGTGGTGTCTACTTGTCACACAAGTTTTCCTGAACAATGAGGCCGATTAATAGATTACAAAGTTGAAGTCAAACACAAGAGAGCTATGTAAAGTTATGTAGAGTGAGGATATCTGGATATGTAGCGGGAATGGAGCTCAGTAGATTGTTTTGCATTTAGCTATGCTGTCAGAACTGGACCGGTTGACCCACTGGGTTAATGGTTCAATTAGTCGGACCGGTTTGGCCTGTTTAGACTAGTTGACCCGGGTCACAGTTGAACTGGTGAAAATTGACATGAATCGGTCACGAGTAAAAAAAAAAATTTCATAATACTTCAAGAATAATTAAGCTACCGAAATAATTAAATCGACACAAAAATGTCATGAATCGGTCGAAACCGAATTGAACCGGTCAAAAACCAAATGTTTTAAATTAAATTACCAAAAGTCTGGTTTGATCGTGTACCGCTCGGTTCAACCGGGTGTTTTGGCGATTTTTTCCCGGTTGAACCAGTTGTCCGAGTCAAACTTGGAACCGAATCGATAAACTTCTCAGTTCACGGTTGAACCGGTTGGATCGGTCGGTCCGCTCCAATTTTTACAACATAGGCATTTAGAGGCCCGCTTGCTTAACGTCGCCAACCCTTTTACTATTGTCGCCTACCTTTCGCATAATATTTCCAACACTTGCCCTTCAACCTCATAACCTTCACTCTCCACCGTTTCTCTAGTTTATCTCTCTAGAAAACGCTCTCAACCAACGACCACCACAAACCACCGTCATCCCGGGATATCGAACGCTACGAATCGAAATAGTTGAGGTATGTTTCGAATTAGTTGATGCGAATTTGTGTTTTAATTTTGAAATTTGATGAAAAAAACGAAAAAAAGGGGAAATTGGATTCTAATACTACGAACTTTTAGTAGTATAAGACATGTCTGACTTTCGATTTGATTGAATAATATGAGCTTTTGGCCGCAATTGCACGCCACGCGAGTTAAGATTTACATAACTTCGGTGGCGGTGCTAAATGGCGGAGGATGAGTTTAATCGACTTGCTTATCAGCATTTTTTTTATCCACGTCAGCCACCCCCCCCCCCCCCTCTCTCTCTTTCTCTCTCTCTCTGTTCGTTGCAGGCAGCCCCCCCCCCCCCCCCCCAACTTCTTCTTCTTCCTCCTTCCTTGTTCTTCCATCATCCATCTCCACCAATAACATTCAATCCATCTCCACCACTAACATTCAATTGATTGCAGATCATAACATTTAATTGATTGCAACCGTACCCCGACAATTGCAGATCCGAGCTTCGCCGGAAACACAACTGATACCAAACACCGAACATCAAGCCTTCAAGGGTTTCCTCATCGATCGATCAATTCCTTTTATTTACATTTCTACCTATCTCTATTCTTCTTCTTTTTCCTACACGAAAGCTCGAGACCAGATATTGAAAATAAAAACGTTTCTTCGTGGGTTTTGCCCTCCCGCTAGGGTTTCCAACAATCTCGGATATAATTGGTCTGGAAACACAAGTTCTCTTACCCAATTGAAGATACCACACAAATAATCATCCCTTGTCAAACATTTTGATGGCTTCAGGTATGTATCGTCAAATGATTCAATTGGAAATCTGATTAACTTTTGCTTACGGGAAGCTTTAGACTTGTTTAATCAATGAAACTTCTTTTTGGTTCTTTTTGGTGTACTTTTTAGATTTTATATTGTGGGTATTTGATGAATTCAGTTCATTAATCCATTTCGATATGTCACTGCAATGATAATTTCATTTGAACGCACGTAATTCTTGAAATTTCAGCAAATTTTTTGACGCAAACGCCCATTTCCTTACCTTCTTTTTCGGTTTGGGTTGAAAAAGGGAGAGTTAATTAGGTGATTTGTTGATCTCATTTCGTTGAATAGCATGACGTTAATTGGTGTTGTCGATTGCAGACTTGAGTTCAACAATGGTGGCCATCAAAATTTCAAGAAGAAGGAAGAAGATGTGGCGTCGAACAATTTTCATATTCGAGAGGTTTGTGTTCAGATTTCTGGAATTTGAGGTTTGGGATTTGCAGAGGAGAGAGAAAAATTTCAACAATGGTGTTTTGGGGCGGATGGCGGTGGAAGTGAAGGTGGTTAGGTGGTTTTTTGGTGGCTGCGATGGTGAGGTGTGGTGGTAGTAATGGTGGTTTGAAAGTTTTGTAATGGTGGAGATGGATGAGGGTGATGATGGAAGAGGAAGGAACAAGAAGGAGGAAGAAGAGGAGGTTGGGGGGCTGGCTGCGAGCCTACAGCGAAGAGAGAGAGAGAGAGGAGAGAGAAAGAGAGAGGGGGTGGCTGACATGGATAAAAATAATGCTGATTGGGCAAGTCAAAATTGACTAAACTCATCCCTCCGCCGCCAGCTAGGACCGTCAACGAGTTAAGTAAATCTTAACTCGATGGCGTGTTACTGGGGACAAAAGGGGGTCAAATTTCATATTATTCAGAACTAAATCGAAAGTTCGTATTATTAAGTCTTATATGGCCAAAAGTTCGTATTATTAGAATCCAATTTCCCAAAAAAATTGCTGCGAAGATCGGTTGCCGCACGAAACGCACGACACCGGCCGCCGGTTGCCGTGCGTTTTGCGCGACAGCTGGCCGCCGTTCGCTGTGTAAAACAAACGGCAGGCCCACCACAATTTTTTTTTTGTTTTTTTAAATAATATTAATAAATAAATAGCAATATTGTTATTATTAATATTATTGTTATTAGTTTATAGTAATAATTATTATGTGTATATTATTGTTAATATTAAAAATATGATTAATTAATATTATTGTTAAGCATGTGTTAATAATAGTAATTATTATGTGTATATTTTGATTATATTTTGATTATATTATTGTAAGTGTGTTATGTGTACATTAATTATGTGTCTATTTATGTGATTAATTGTTTGTAAAATATTGTAATTATTATTGTCAATAATATTATTATTAATAATTAAATATATCATTGTAGATTTGTTGTTTTTTATTAATAATAAATAATAGGATGGTTAGTAACATAAGTTGAATTTGTATAATTTAGTGTTTGAAAATTTGTTTGTTTATTATGAGCATGCATGGATCAGTATGAGTTAGGGTAATGTTTGTGAAAAAATTGATTAGTGTACGTACGTAGTTAATTAGGAATAGTTTGTTTAGGGATAGGGTAATTAGTATGTGTTTAGGTTAATGTAACCAAGTACATTTTCCATGAAATTCATTGCAGTTTGACGCGCAATCAACAATTGAAAAGTTGGGGAATATCATCCTCAACTTTAGAATTGTTGGTTAGCATACTTCAAAAGTATTTGAAACTACGTCATGGAACAAGTAAATTAGTTAATTGTGGTGTTAGTTTAGAGGATTAAGTTTAGGGTTTAGTGTATTCTGAGTAGTTTTTATGTAGTTGTGTTAGAAGGAGGTTGAGTTTGGATGATCTTGGTTGTTATTAGTAAGTGAGTTGGCTTTTAAAGTTGGTAGGGGAAAATTGTTCCTATCCAACTTAATTGCTAACTTAACTACTCATAACTCCAAATGAAGACATAAATTATATAAATAATTATGTCACATCCATTTAATAACTTAAGTACTCAACAACCGGTTGCTACGTAAGTAAATAGGTTATTTGTGATGGTAGTTTAGGGTAGTAAGTATGTTAAGTTATAGTTCTAGTATCTTAGCTATATATGTCATAAAAAGAGGTTAAGTTTTGGGTCCTGTTAATGTCCAAGGAAAGTGTGTGTTGTTACCTAATAATCTATGGCTGAAAAGAACTTTCATGAGTCGTATCGACTCTCCTTTATTTGTCCGGTTCCCAAAAAGTAGCGCAATGTCAGCAGTGAAATTGCGCGAGGGTCTATAGTGCTCTGGGAGTTAGAAGCGTCTCAGATTCGGTACAATGCAGTGTTTCTATTGTGCAGCCAAGCGGGCAGCAAGACAAGGTGGGTTAGAAATAGATGCTTGTAGGAAAGGGTCTAATAGAAATCGTGTTGGGCTTTCTTGCATGTAGGATTTATAGGTCCATCAAAGTAAGACACGATGATGCAAATTCAATGCTTTGATGGACCTATGAATCCTACATCCAAGAAAGCGCAACACGATTTCTATTAGACCCTTTACTATAAGCTTCTCTTTCAGACGCACCTTGTCTTGCTGCCCTCCAGGCTGCGCAATGAAAACACTGCATTGTTCCGAATCTGAGTCACTTCTAACTCCCAAAGTACTATAGACCTCGCGCAATTTCACTGCTGACATTGTGCTACTTTTTAGGAACCCGACAAATAAAGGAGAAGTCGGTACGACTCATGAAAGTCTTTTTCAGCCATAGATTAACAGTTAACAAGCACACTTTCCTTGGACAATAACAGGATCCTCTTGCCTCGTGACATAACTTAGTTATAGATGCCATAACAAAGTGTTGAGTTTGGATGATAGTGACATATATTATTATGTTTTAGGGTTTAGGGTTCATAATGTATGTTTTTTATATGTCAACGTATATTTTATATGTTTTCATTTTGCAGATGATCTAAAATGGTAGGCAAGGGCAAGGGCGGAGGGTTTCTGGAACGGTCGAATCAACTTCTGACTGGTTGGGGGGGTTGATTTTGGGGACCCCCACAGACGTAATGTGACTGCGTCAACACGCCGTGCCGATCGAGGTAGGGGTGTCGGTGTAGGTAGGGGTGCACATGATGATGCGAGCGGCCAACCCGAGGACACGAGGAGTCAGACCACACGAGATTTCGTTGACCATCTGAACCAAGTCATGGATGCGTCGACCGGCACAGAGACAACGGGGGATGATGGGACCAGGGAGCCCGACCCGCAAATGATCCCTACTTCAGTCGCGCTTCCTCTTGGGCCAGTTTACAGGCCAACGGGTTTCATGCCGATGAGGGATGCATCGGGGAAGTTTGCCCCAATTTGACAGCGAGGTCATGGAAGCAGTTCTACTACTGGTGATGCTGGGACCAGCAGTAGGCATAGTAAGAGGAGCCGGAGTGGTGGCGACGATTGGAAGATTGATGGTAACGTGCCCCTGGGACTTGCAATTGGGTCCGTTATACCGAGCTTTGGAGGTCACATTGCTGGGGTAATATGGGAGGGTTGCGAGCGTTCGCCCTATGCAGTTCTTGAGTGCATGACGAAGAAGAATTCGCTGAGGAAATTGAGGTCAATGAGTTCCACGATGGATCTCGCATGCCAGGCTTCACTAGGAAGGATCCAAATCACCAATTTGATGGACTTGATGTAAGACCACATCGATATGACATTGATCTCGGCGTTCGTTGAGAGGTGGCAACCCGACACAAACACATTTCACCTTCCCTTCGGCGAAATGACAATCATGTTGCATGATGTGCAGCATATATTGGGTCTTGCAGTTAATGGCCTAATACCTGAAGGTCTTGATCGGGAAGTGGTTAACCAGTGCGTTCCCGAAATTTTTGATAAATGAATGGAGGAGCTGAAGACCTCGCACACTTATGATAAAGGTTCAATACTTGACGTTGATTTGAGGTTGATCTGTACATCGACTAGTTATCCCATTCCCCATAGGACAAGGGCGTGGTTGTTGAGTTTGCTGGGAATCACTATCCTCGTGGACAAATCGAGGGATAGAGTTCGGTCGCATCCGTGGCCTAGCACTGACATTATCGTTGATCGCGTTGCTTGGGGTACGGTTACATTGGCGTTCCTTTATCGGTAGTTAGGGGCGGCGAGCAGGGCTGGGACAGCCAAGATGGCCGGGTGTTTGACCTTGTTGCAGGCCTGGATCTATGAGTACCTTCCTGATTTTAAGCCACACGGGAAGCGGCCGGTTACTGAGCCTTGTGCGAGCAGGTGGTTCCCTAACCGCCTGCCGAGATTGGAACAATGTCTCCGAGCGTTGAGGGCCTCTCTGGACGTGTTGACACCAGATCGCTATGTTGGGCCCCATATGGACCTGCCCCATACAAGACATGCAAAAGGACTTTGTACGTGGGCGTCATTCGTGCATACGACTTCACTGAGTTGTACATGCCTGATCGCGTGGTCCGTCAGTTAGGGCACCTACAGCACATCCCCCGTAGATTGGTCGTACCGAAGAGCGCTCAACGACCGTCAAAGGGGCCGTACAAAGTGGAATTTGTGGAGCCTAACGTCAGCGCTGATTGGTTGGGGTTTCCGATTAACAACAAAATGTCAGTAAGTGATATGCTACGCACAAAACATGTGTCGTGGGAAGCTAATGTGGCTTACAAAGATTGGTATGTGGGACATTCACACAAAGTTTTGATAAACAATGCCTCTTCCAGCCAATCGACAGTCGATGATCATCCATCACTCGAACAGGTACCCAAAAACCCTCAACATAATTTAATATTTTGTTTAACTGATTTGTTAATGGGATGGTGGATATCATGATTGGTCTCAAACCGATTTATTTTGTGTTTTATTTTTATGAAAGTGGGCCTATGCCTGGGCCTCACTAGTGCAGCGAGGGAGGCATCCACCCAACCCGAACAAAGAGACAGTGCAAGTTACTCGTGGGTGGTATGATGACATGATTAGGGATGGCAACGGGGCGGATCGGGGATGGGGGAGTATACCCCTACTGTAGCACCCCAACACCCTTAACCACAAGATTATCCTTAATCATGCCATAACCCTGTGATTAGCGCAGCGGAAAAGACAAGTAGTGAGGCATTACCGCCGTCCCCACTCGGGACAAGGCACACAAGCCACCAACATATACATAAACCAGCAAGAATACTACACTTAAACCCATACATAAACAATCACCGAAACCATAGATGTTACACTTTATACACCCAACAAAGAAGTGTGTATATATATATATATATATATATATATATATATATATATATATATATATATATATATATATATTAAACTTTCTCCAATACAAATTAATCTTTGGAACCATGAAGACCACCGAGGTCGGCCAAATCCGCCCTTTAAGACTACCTTGCACGTGGAAGTTCTACCTCTGCTTATCCTTGTCTTTACTTTGGGAGCTCGGACCGCCTAAAAACAAAACATTGAAAACATACGCAAAGTGAGTGGGGAAACACTCAGTACACAAACCTCCAACACGTCAAACCGCTCGAAAACGGTTTTAGTGCCGGCATTTAAATTCATTTTGAAAACGGGGACGTGGCAAAACCTGTATTAAATGGATTTGGCATAGATATAAATATATAAAAGTAGACATGATATATATATATATAGAAAATAGAGTGGTATCCCTTACGATCGATGCAAAGCACCTAACACGCGCATGCCCCAAACCGATCTGGAGTTTAGGTTGGTTGACTGCTATGCAGTCGGACACTGGCCAGGTCTGGACACTCTGATCAGGAGCATCATATAAATGAATAAAGGCTAGCAAATCACGTAACTAGCTAGAATTATAATAATATGGCGGGACCACTTTTGAAAATAATAATGTATAACATAGATCATGATATAAATTGATATGAATAAGCATCGTAATGTGCTTGAATGATAAAAGTTGGACAATTTGCGTACCTTGGAAAGTAGGAAAACTTGGTGGTGCGCCTCGAGCTCGGGACGGCTTAGGTAGGTGACCTGGGAACTATAATAAGAAGTTTAGAAATTGAGAACCAAAGAGGGTTCTTAGTGAGTTACAAATGTTAAGTAAAATAAGAATTTAAGAATGAAATAGATTAGAAGGAAAATTTTAGGTTTTTAGAAATAAAGTTTTTAACATGACTCTAGCTAGGAAATTCGGAATTAAACAAACGAGTACTTTTCGGAATAGGAAAAATCATGATCTACAACTTTGTCAACATGACCAAGGTCTAAAAATGGAAGGAAGGGCCTGTAAAATGGCTCGGACAAAAGCTGATTCAATCGGTATCTAAGACATTCGGTTTGAACTATTGACGTGAAATTGGTACAAAACCTTGGGAATACACCATGGAAAGCTTATCACTTATAGAATAAACTTAGGCAATGAGATTTATGAAGCAAGAAAACCAAGAAATGGAAAACTAAAGTGGAAATCAAAGTGTTCTTTGAACTTAAACGGAAATATCGTCAAGTGACGAGGAAGAGATTCTTAAAGGTGAAAAGGTGGATTTCGGAAATGTTTGGACAAGGCATTGAAGTCAAGGACTTAGAACACATCTTGATTATCCTAGTATTGAACAAGGAGTTTCCAACCGTTTAGAGTCTTTATATGATTAAATTTGATTCACTAAATCCCAAACTAACGATAAAATTTCTGGGCAGATCATACACGGACAGCCCGTACTCGCGACCCCATATCTCTCACTTTTGACATCGGATGAATTCAAATCATACCTTTCTGGAAAGCTTGTAAAGTGACCTAAAACTTTTATGTTCACCACAGAAACTAACAAGGTCTCCAATTGGACGAAAAATTACCCTCAAGTCACTGACTCAGAAAACGTATTTAGTTTCGTGCCGTTATTGTTTTGGCCATAACTCGGGCCACACATGTCGGAATCTCGAAATTCCAAAGCCTATAGTCAGCTAACACCTTGGACTATCATATGGAGTAAAAATCTGGGCTAAAATCATACTCTTAATCCTCTGTAAAAATCAGATTCCCAAACAGAAACTTTAATGCCCTTAATCCCACTTCTAATGTTTGTTTAAGCTTCTAAATCATACCAATTCACAACCAAACTTCAAATTAGCTAACATTCATCATATTTCCAGAAATGAACATTCAAAACTTACTCAAATAACATCATAAATCTCACATGCAACCATGGATTAAATCATGCTACTTGAAACAATGCTTGTACTAGCACTTCTTTACCAAATTCTCACCAATTCATATCATTTAAACGCAAAATCACTTAATTAACATAACCAATACTTATAATCAGTCCCAAAACTCAATATTCCTTCAACAACTCACATGTACAAAGATAGAATCATCATCCATCATAAATCTATCAAGAACTCTTCAAGAACACCCAAAATTTACATGCGTTCAACCCAAAACTCAAACCCTAATTAACCTAACTTAACCACAACATAAATTCATGCTTAAAAACATAAAAGAGATGAAGAACAACAATAATAACACAAATTAGAAGTGAAAACCAGCTTTGAAACATAAAGAGTTGAGTTAGGGTTTTGAATATATACCACTTGAGAGAGAAATTGGGGAAGAAAACAAGAGAGGAGGGAAGGAGGGTGGCTCGGCCACCTCTGAGCCGCCGGCCGGTCGCCGAAATTTGGCCGGAAAAAGGGGAGACGCGGCTGGTCTGGGCTGGCGCAGGGAAGAGGGGGAGAGAGTGGGAGAGTTTGAGAGTTGAGTTGTGTAATGTAATAATCTGATTTTTGAAATGGATTAGAAGGCCCTTGACACCCCCTTATAAAAGTACAACCCTCCACTTAATTAACTCTCTAATTAGCAATTAAACTAAATCAATCATGTAATTGAAAATTAGCTAGGTAAAATAATTGGTAATAACTAGGTAAAACTAATTGACATAAACTTGATAAAATAGTTTAGTATAAAACTAAATAAAATTTCTTGGAATTAAATTGGTTAAAATTAACTAGTATTGAACCCTATAAAATAAATTTGTAGGATAACTCCAATAAAATAAATTGAGCGATAACATGTAATTAAGAAGGTCGGATAACATAAATCGTAATCGAAACGGAAATTAAAATTAATATAACTTTCTTCGGTTACCAGCGTAAAATTGAGAACGATAAAATAAATTATATAACTTATCGTAAAAGTATTCATAAACTCAAAATAATATTTGTAACTTTAATTTCGAGATGACTTATAATTGACCCATTTAGCCATCGCCTTGCCCGAGACCTGTCACGCATAAAAATAAATAATAATAATAATAATCATAACGTAAAAGTAAAAAAAAAAATTATTAGCATGATTTAGCTAATTACCGTAATTAGGGTTTTTAATTAATATGGGTTTAGGGCGGGTCGTTACACCCTCCCCCCCTAAAAAGAAGTTTCGTCCCCGAAACTTGCTGTTGGATTAATCGTGTTTGAAACGCTTTAAAAGAGATGCAGATAACTTTTCTTCATGTTTTCCTCGGTTTCCTACGTGACTCCCGAGGTGTCTTGTTTTGCCCATAGTACCTTGATTAATAGAACTTTCTTTAGAACGGAGTCGTTTTATTCTACGATCCAAAATTCGGATCGGTTTTTGCTCGAAAGTGAGATCTTCTGCTAACAGAGGAGGTTCTTCCTCTAGAACGTGAGTTGGGTTCAGCACATATTTTCGAAGCTGGGAGACGTGAAAAACATCATGTATTTGCCCTAGGTTGGAGGGTAAATCTAAACGATACGCCATTGGATTTATCTTCTTCACAAAGAAATAAGGCCCGACATAATGAGGGCTTAACTTCTCCCGACGTTGAATCTCCGAACCCATTTAGTTGGAGAAGCCTTAAGGAAAACACAACCTCTTGGACATAGATATCTGCCAACTTATCCACTTTCCATCCTTCATGAATAGGAATGAAATGCGCCGACTTAGCAAGGCGGTCTGCAAATATCCAAGTGACATTTCTTCTAGAAGCTGTGAGGGGTAATCCCACGATAAAATCCATAGAAATCGATTCCCATTTCCACGTGGGAATTTCTAAAGGTCCAAGTTCACCTAATGATCGTTGATGTTCTGCTTTGACCCTTTTTGACAAGTTAAACACTTATCTACATAGATAGCTACGTCCCTTTTCATGCTAGGCCACTAAAGTGCTCTCTTAAATCCCTATACATGTTTGTACCTCTTGGATGTACAGAGTACGATGAACTGTGGCCTTCTTCCAAAAGCTTAAGCCTTAAATTTTTCTCTTGGTTGGGTACACATAGCCTACTCTGAAACCTTAAAGTTCCATCCTCGTGGACTAAAAATCCAGGCCCTTTTTTTTTCAGAGTAGATTATCCACAATTCTCTTGAATTCAGGGTCATTCATTTGTTTGACTTTAATTTCACCAATGATGGACGGTTGAAAGGTCAGTGTAGCCAGTTTCTTGACTGTGCTCTCATGCTTTTTTAACTATATACTTTCCTTATTTATCTCCTGCTGTATCCTTAAATGAACTTCGAGATGAGTTAAAGTCCCATGCTGAGTCTTCTAATTTAAGGCATCTGCCACTGAGTTTGCTTTACTCGGGGTGGTATTGGTTATTTAGATTATAACCCTTTGTGAGTTCTACCACCTTCGCTGCCTTAGATTCAACTTTCTTTTAGTGAATATATACTCGAGACCCTTGTGATTCGCGAAGATCGTAGTGGGGACACCCTACAGATAATGTCGCCAACTCTTTAGAGCAAAACTACTGCTGCTAGTTCCAAGTTATGCGTCGGGTAATCCTTCTCATGTGGCTTCAACCATTGTGAAGCATACGCTATCATTTTACCATCCTACATCAGTACACACCCCAACCCTTGATGAGACGCATCAGTGTACACGACGTACTCCTGTCCTTTCTCGGAAAGGGACAATACTAGGGCGGTTATAAGCTTCTCCTCAAGCGTTGAAAAATCTCCTTCGCACTTGTTGGTCCATCCAAACCGGGTTGATTTCGTGAGGCGATTGGTCAAAAGAAGAGCTATTTTAGAAAAGTTCGGAACGAACCTCCTATAGTATCCGGCCATACCTAAAAAAAAAAAAACTTCGAACTTCAGTAGCCGTAGTAAGTCTTGCCCAATCCATAATGGCGGGTACTTTGCTAGGGTCCACTCGGATCCCTTCACTGGTTATTATATGTCCCAAAAATCCTACTTCCTTGTGCTAAAATGCACATGTTGAAAATTTAGCATACAATCGTCGTTCCCTTAGCGTCTGGAGTACCATTCTTAAATGACTTTCATGCTCTTGACTTTTTGAATATACCAAGATATCGTCGATAAGTACCACTACAACCTTATCCCAATGGGGTTTGAACACTCGGTTCATCAAATTCATAATTACTGTTGGAGTATTAGTAAGCTCAAAAAGGCATTACGGTAAACTCATAGTGACCAAATCTTCTTCCTAAAGGCAGATTAGAGATGTCCTCATCTTTAACTCTGAGTTATGGCATCCTGACCTTCAAATTGATCTTCGAAAAATACTCCTGTTCCTTGGAGTTGGTCAAAATAGATCATCGATCCTTGGAAGAGGGTGCTTGTTCTTGATCGTGACTTAATTAAATTCTCGGTAATCGATGCATAATCTCATGCTTCCGTCCTTTTTCGTTACAAACAATACCGGGGCTCATAAAACCTTTGATCGACAAGTCTTTCGGCTGCACCTTTAGTATTTCAGTTCCGTTGGTGCCCTCCATAAGGTGCTTTTAGATATAGGCCTAGCTTCTGGAACTAGCTTGATCTTGAAGTCGATCTCCCTCCTCGGGTAACTCTGTAACTTCTTCGGGGAAAACATATAGAAAAAATCTTGCACCACGAAGATCTCTTCTATCTTGGGTGGATCATTAAGATCTTTACTAATCGAACACAGGTAACCCTTGCACCCGTTACTTAGCAGCTTTCGTCCCTTTACGTAGTTTAAGATAGGACACTAATTTATACCTAAATCTCCAATAAAACAAACCTCTACTCCCGAGGCATTCCTAAGAATGATTATTCCTTCCCCGCATCTAATCTGAGCTTGAGTTAGGCTTAACCAATCTATACCCAACATTAAGATGTCCAACCTAAGGTCTACCTTCTCATGCGGGTAGCTAACAAGGGATAATATAAATGATAGGGATAATAATTATAAGGATTCCATGAAGAAGGAAAACAATATGTGACACTGAAATGAACTTGATATGAAGAGAAAGATCTTGGGTAAATTTTTGATAATCAAATCTGTGAATTTTTAGAAGTATTGTGGAGTTTTTAGTGTCATACAAAGGAAGGAGAACCTTCAAGTTCCAGAGAGAAAGGATTTGGGTAAGTATGTCAAGATTCTTGAATTAGGAACATCAATATTGGGGATGCATGAATGGTTGGCAATAGTCATTGGTGTACAAAACGTAAGTTATTGATATTGATCGAATAGTAACTTTTATTTAAGCTAAAACTTGGATATAAACTGTAGATGCTTACTGGGAAAATAATAATTACTTTGGAAAAGAGAAAAGCTGACCAAAAAGAAAGCATGGTAATATAGATGTAGTTCATCATCACTGGGTAAATGAGTGGATAACTGATAAAAGAAAGGCACTTGCCAGAAGGAAATTGAGAAAGGAAACGGTGTCAAATAGATGTAAACATAACACTCATGAGCCAAAATGGTTGGTCGATAACAATGATAAACTCTCCTAGGAATTCTTGAAGATAAGCAATGATTAGAATTGACAAAGCTGAATGCAGTCTTACAAGGATAAAGATGAATTTTAATAGGAGGATGCACAATATGAGTGTGAGATAAGACTTGGTTCAACAATGAACTCAATGTATGTTAGGCATACAGAGGAGGGTTGAAGCTTACAATGGTTGCTCGCTAAAAGAGAAGGCTAGGTGGATTTTGATACATGTATACGTGTAAAAGGGGTCAAAACTTCTAAACCTCACAATCTCGTTGAATGTCTCTAGGAAACCCATATACGTAATAAGTTTATCCCTCCAATCCAGCTTTCCCCCTTAGTCTCGTTCTTAGTCATAAATCTCTAATCCATATTAATCTCCCAATTTCATCATGATTCTATTGCTTCCCTTTTTATTTCACCCCTAACGTTGTTCCTTATACAGAATTAGAAGTGACTATTATTAACTCCACGACCAAAGTAAAAATCCTTGTATTCGCGCTAAAGCCCCCCCCCCCATTGTGGGTACTGCGTCCATAAGGCCCTTGTTTATCTCATTGGCCATTGTTATTAGACCCTTCAACCCATTTGAACAGTTCAGATAGGTATAAAGTAGTTCTTCCCCTTATCACTTCAGGTGAATCTCTATAGAATTACCTCCCAAATCTGAGTTACCGAAATTGGTATGTTCTCCTGATATCTCAGAATATCGCATCCTAAGCTTGGTCAAGGCAATGTGGCCAACTATCCGGTTATGTATTCTTCTGGTCATCTGGGGTTTAGTAGCCGCTCTTAACTCTCGAAAACACTATCACGTGTTGGTTCAAGGATCGGGGAATCATATATATATATATAGATACCTACTTCTAATACTAAAACAACTCAAACGATACGTATACTACTCGTTGGACCCAAGTTTCTACTTTAAAGACTACTACGCGTGCTTCCTCTCCCCTTGCAAGTTACTAGAGTTCGACTCATTTCCTTCATTCCAAGAATTAACTTGGCCGCTCTTAAAGCATGGAACAATTATTAATATAACCCTTTGCTTTCCATCCCACACAGATACCAATTGTTTTTTTTTCATGTCGACAATACATGACAGAATACATCAATATTACTGCCTCCTTATCCACATAGAACCTATATGTGCTTTCATCCCGTCCGTTCTAGGCGGAGGTGCAGTTTTCATTGACCGAGTCATGGCTTCCTTAGATCTTGGGTCACTCTTGTCCCATTTCTAGACTTATTTTCTCCTTGGCGTAATTAAATTTGACACTCATAAACTCTGGGGCTACTAGTACCTCCTTTACATAATCATGAGCATACGACGCCAGAGGAAAAAAAAATTTGAGGACCCAAAAGGTCATTAAAAGGGTATGGTATCCCCTCCTCGGGAATACCCTTGACATCGATATACTTTGGAGGTGACAACTCGAGGGTGATAGCGGTCAAAGCCATGCTCCTAACATTCGAGGCCTTTCTTCGTGTATATCCTGGTTACGCGTGTAGCAAGAAGTCGTGATGCCTATTTTAGAAATTCTATGCGTGGGTGAATAAATAGGAGGGTCACCGCAGGTCAGGAGTGTTGCACTTTTCCTTACTTGATCGTGGCATTGCATTTATGGGTTTTTGTCCTAACTTACTAAAGTCTTCTACAACTATCAACCGTATCTTATGTTAATCCACGCCAGTAGCTATGTCCTTCTAACTTTGCCATTACCAGACCAGTCGAAATTTTAGGCACCAACGCGTCGGCCGGATGCTCCTCGAAGGAGTAATCGACGATAGCGGCTTCTATATCGTCCCACGGACTCTCGTGGGGAAGAGTGGCCAATACACAACGTGCTCGACCATGTCATCGTTGTATTCCGATTTCGGGTTAGCTTGTACAATAGGCGTTGCAACACCTTGAGATAGACTTGAATATCGATCTTGGGCTCCATAAACATTGCGAATGGGTTGGGAAAAGGGTCACCACTGGGTTCCCTCTATATTACATATATACAACATGAACGCGATGTTTTAATAAACTTAGCAAATAAGAGCTCGTTAAAATTAATAAAAGAAAAACAAGGCGAGGTCCGAGACTCAACCAACTTGAACCTCATTTGATACTAAAGGAACTCTTGTTCCCTCTTAAGATCCCTGTGACTTCACTTACTATACTTGGAGCGTACAAATCACTCATATCATTTAAACGCTTTTAAACATTTCACAACACACCATGATAAGGCATTTAACACTTCCTTTGCGCTCTACATCAATCCTACTTGGAATTGGATTTGTATTCTTTTCTTTGAATGACTAAAATTCTCCTTTCGAGACTAATTCAACATGCCTCGCATTCTCAAAAGCACTTAGGACGCTTCACTTGCGTCAACCTATTAGATTACTTGCAATTTGTACTTAAACTTCCTTAGATTTTTCTACTAAAGCTCCCTAGATTTTGGAGAAATTTCGACAGTACTTCCCTTATAAATCGGACTATCCTAAAATTTTACATAACTTCGTTCCTGCAAGAAAACATGTATACTTCATATACTCATTTGGAGCTTCATGCTCAACATCCATCCCAATACATTTCACATATTCCCAAGCTCAATCCATAAAGGTACATATATCACACATAACATCCATATTGCTCAAATCCGTATCACAAATTCCAATGGAACTCTAAATCCTCAAGTTCTTCTTATAACTCCGCTCTGATACCACAACTGTAACACCCCCAACACCCTTAACCACAAGATTATCCTTAATCATGCCATAACCCTGTGATTAGCGCAACGGAAAAGACAAGTATTGAGGCATTACCGCCGTCCCCACTCGGGACAAGGCACACAAGCCACCAACATATACATAAACCACCAAGAATACTACACTTAAACCCATACATAAACAATCACCGAAACCATAGATGTTACACTTTATACACCCAACAAAGAAGTATATATATATATATATATATATATATATATAAACTTTCTCCAATACAAATTAATCTTTGGAACCATGAAGACCACCGAGGTCGGCCAAATCCGCCCTTTAAGACTACCTTGCACGTGGAAGTTCTACCTCTGCTTATCCTTGTCTTTACTTTGGGAGCTCGGACCGCCTAAAAACAAAACATTGAAAACATACGCAAAGTGAGTGGGGAAACACTCAGTACACAAACCTCCAACACGTCAAACCGTTCGAAAACGGTTTTAGTGCCGACATTTAAATTCATTTTGAAAACGAGGACGTGGCTAAACCTGTATGGATTTGGCATAGATATAAACATATAAAAGTAGACATGATATATATATATATATATAGAAAATAGAGTGGTATCCCTTACGATCGGTGCAAAGCACCTAACACGCGCATGCCCCAAACCGATCTGGAGTTTGGGTTGGGTGACTGCTATGCAGTCGGACACTGGCCAGGTCTGGACACTCTGATCAGGAGCATCATATAAATGAATAAAGGCTAGCACATCACGTAACTAGCTAGAATTATAATAATATGGCGGGACCACTTTTGAAAATAATAATGTATAACATAGATCATGATATAAATTGATATGAATAAGCATCGTAACGTGCTTGAATGATAAAAGTTGGACAATTTGCGTACCTTGGAAAGTAGGAAAACTTGGTGGCGCGCCTCGAGCTCGGGACGGCTTGGGTGACTTGGGAACTATTATAAGAAGTGTAGAAATTGAGAACCAAAGAGGGTTCTTAGTGAGTTACAAATGTTAAGTAAAATAAGAATTTAAGAATGAAATAGATTAGAAGGAAAATTTCAGGTTTTTAGAAATAAAGTTTTTAACATGACTCTAGCTAGGAAATTCGGAATTAAACAAACGAGTACTTATAGTAATAGGAAAAATCACGATCTACAACTTTGTCAACATGACCGAGGTCTAAAAATGGAAGGAAGGGCCTGTAAAATGGCCCGGACAGAAGCTGATTCAAACGGTATCTAAGACATTCGGTTTGAACTATTGACGTGAAATTGGTACAAAACCTTGGGAATACACCATGGAAAGCTTATCACTTATAGAATAAACTTAGGCAATGAGATTTATGAAGCAAGAAAACCAAGAAATGGAAAACTAAAGTGGAAATCAAAGTGTTCTTTGAACTTAAACGGAAATGTCGTCAAGTGACGAGGAAAAGATTCTTAAAGGTGAAATGGTGGATTTCGGAAATGTTTGGACAAGGCATTGAAGTCAAGGACTTAGAACACATCTTGATTATCCTAGTATTGAACAAGGAGTTTCCAACCGTTTAGAGTCTTTAAAAGATTAAATTTGATTCACTAAATCCCAAACTAACGATAAAATTTCTGGGCAGAACATACCCGGACAGCCCGTACTCGCGACCCCATATCTCTCACTCCTGACATCGGATGAATTCAAATAATACCTTTCTGGAAAGCTTGTAAAGTGACCTAAAACTTTCATGTTCACCACAGAAACTAACAAGGTCTCCAATTGGACGAAAAATTACCCTCAAGTCACTGACTCAGAAAACGTATTTAGTTTCGTGTCGTTATTGTTTTGGCCATAACTCGGGACACACATGTCGGAATCTCGAAATTCCAAAGCCTATAGTCAGCTAACACCTTGGACTATCATATGGAGTAAAAATCTGGGCTAAAATCATACTCTTAATCCTCTGTAAAAATCAGATTCCCAAACATAAACTTTAATGCCCTTAATCCCACTTCTAATGTTTGTTTAAGCTTCTAAATCATACCAATTCACAACCAAACTTCAAATTAGCTAACATTCATCATATTTTCAGAAATGAACATTCAAAACTTACTCAAATAACATCATAAATCTCACATGCAACCATGGATTAAATCATGCTACTTGAAACAATGCTTGTACCAGCACTCCTTCACCAAATTCTCACCAATTCATATCATTTAAACACAAAATCACTTAATTAACATAACCAATACTTATAATCAATCCCAAAACTCAATATTCCTTCAACAACTCACATGTACAAAGATAGAATCATCATCCATCATAAATCTATCAAGAACTCTTCAAGAACACCCAAAATTTACATGCATTCAACCTAAAACTCAAACCCTAATTAACCTAACTTAACCACAACATAAATTCATGCTTAAAAACATAAAAGAGATGAAGAACAACAAGAATAACACAAATTAGAAGTGAAAATCAGATTTGAAACATAAAGAGTTGAGTTAGGGTTTTGAATATATACCACTTGAGAGAGAAATTGGGGAAGAAAACAAGAGAGGAGGGAAGGAGGGTGGCTCGGCCACCTCTGAGCCGCCGGCTAGCCGCCGGCCGGTCGCCGGAATTTGGCCGGAAAAAGGGGAGACGCGGATGGTCTGGGCTGGCGTAGGGAAGAGGGAGAGAGAGTGGGAGAGTTTGAGAGTTGAGTTGTGTAATGTAATAATCTGATTTTTGAAATGGATTAGAAGTCCCTTGACACCCCCTTATAAAAATACAACCCTCCACTTAATTAACTCTCTAATTAGCAATTAAACTAAATCAATCATGTAATTGAAAATTAGCTAGGTAAAATAATTGGTAATAACTAGGTAAAACTAATTGACATAAACTTGATAAAATAGTTTAGTATAAAACTAAATAAAATTTCTTGGAATTAAATTGGTTAAAATTAACTAGTATTGAAGCCTATAAAATAAATTAGTAGGATAACTCCAATAAAATAAATTGAACGGTAACATGTAATTAAGAAGGTCGGATAACATAAATCGTAATCGAAATGGAAATTAAAATTAATATAACCTTCTTCGGTTACCAGCGTAAAATTGAGAACGATAAAATAAATTATATAACTTATCGTAAAAGTATTCATAAACTCAAAATAATATTTGTAACTTTAATTCCGAGATGACTTATAATTGACCCATTTAGTCATCGCCTTGCCCGAGACCTGTCACGCATAAAAATAAATAATAATAATAATCATAACGTAAAAGTAAAAAAAATTTATTAGCATGATTTAGCTAATTACCGTAATTAGGGTTTTTAATTAATATGGGTTTAGGGCGGGTCGTTACACCTACTCCCCTCGTCCCCATCCCCGCTCCCAAAACTCACCCCCATTCCCGTTCCCATCCCCGCGGATTCCCCATCCCCAACGGGGATCCAACGAGAATTTTTTGAAACTATCTTAAATTTAACTAAATTTTAATCGGATCCGATTTTTAATCGAACCCGGTTTTTAACATGTTCAAAATACAACGTATTTAACTTGCTCAAGTAATAATACATCAAAATCAAACAATAATACATTAACAAGTGAGAATAAATTGGAAAATTACTAATTTGTCATTCCCATTAATATATATATTAAATTTGAATAAAGGTTATTTGGTAATTTTAACATTTTCGGGGATGGGAATTTGGGAATGGGGACGGGGAATTGACCCCAGCGGGGAAAATGGGGACGGGGATGGGGAAAATTTTGTCCCCATCCCCGCCCCGTCCCCAAGCGAATTTTGGAAAATCGTCCTCGTCCCCGTCCCCATCCTCAATGGGGGCGGGGATTTTTCCCTAGAGCGGGGCGGGGCCCTGATGGGTTCGGGGATTCCCCGGCCCATTGCCATCCCTAGACATGATCGACATGCACGGGCGTTGGTGCCGTCAGATGCATATCGAGGTCCCCGAGCAGTAAGATGATGAGCAGAAGGAGTAGATTGTGTTTTTCAATTTAATTGTTGTGCATGTACCCTAAACTTAGTGTTGTCGTATTTTATAATTGAACTGATTTTGTATTGCCCTTGACATTGCGTTTCCATTAAAATTTGTCTTGTGTTTTTCAATTTCCAATTAACTGCGTGAGTTTCCACATAAATTTAATTAAACATTCATAAGTATATAAGCGTATTACTACAACCATCATTGGCGTTGAGCGGCCCTAATAGCCTGCAATCTATCAATACGAGCCTTGAACGGCTCATCCCAACCTTCAACACTTACGTCTTTAGCTGCTCGCCATCCAATATGAACCGGCGGTAGAGGGCAGTCATCCTGTAAATGAATAAGCATGAAGTGGTTGTTTGTTCGCACTATTCCCTGAACTTTTGCAGGTGCCGTAAGTCCAGCTCCTCCTCGTTTGGGTAATACGGATATGCATAGCTCAGCTGTCTGCTCTCGTGGACCAGGTGGTGTTGAAGAGTTGATCCACATAATGTTCATCAGTGTCGCAGCTGGAAATAAATATGTTGGAGCCGACATCCAATGCTCGTACGAGGCTGGTCCAACCAAGTGACCACCTATCCTGTGGAAGGATTCAAGGAACATATCTCGGCTATTACAAAATGCGTTCAAATATTCATTTTCACTCCCCTTCAATTCAATGCTCATTGACCTCCTAGCAGTTGGCCACAATTCTTCGTCCCTGTAACCTGCCTCGGCTATACATCTGAACCCGCAGTTGCCATCAGCGCCAACATTCGTCCAGCGAACTATGTATGGTATAGTGAAATGTGGCAAAGCATTCTCGAACGGGAACGGATCTGTACACATCCAGGGGGTACCTGCGCATGAGATTAACTTCAGTTATAAGCAACAATGTATAGTAATTTTGAAAGCCATAAACAATTCACTGTCTTAATATGAGATTATCATCAGTTATAAAGATAAAGAAATCCACACCTGTTGAACCCATCCCGACTGATGAAGAACTGGTTCCTTTCTCCTCGAGGAGTTCGTCGTAATCTTGCTACCCCGATCCGTTGTTCGGCCGTACTCAAATGCACTTAGGTTGCGTCGTGTGGATTTCGATGTCCTGGGTCTCCTGAGGCGTGGGGGGCTTGCCTGCGGATCATGAACCTCGTGACTGTCGGGATTCAACTCTCCGTGGATGACGTGGGTTACGTGTCGTATAACTGCTGGATCATTGTCCCGAACCAGTTGAATGAGGTGCTCAAATTCTTCCATGTCCGTACCTGATGGAACATCATTTAAGTCAGGAGTTTCACCACCGCCAATTACTGTGAGTTGTCTCAAAAAATTATTTATCCGTGTACGCTGAATTGGCTCTCCCGTTTCGTAAATTTCCACCATCGAATACGCGCACGGGAGGATGTGGGTTCTCAATAACTTGTGATCACACAAGTCGCAGCCTCCGCCATACCTCATTAACAACATCCTATTGAACTCTAACGACAACAGGTCCAAGGCGTAATGAGATACATGCCCGTGCAAATTTTTAATGAAATGACAATTACCTAAATTCCTGTGCGTGCTCCTAGACTATTCAAGCTCCCTCTTAATCTCAATATGTTGATTATCCAAGAGTTGGTGAATCTTCGCAAACACACGATCGAAGGTGCCTCTAGAACTGCCGATATAATATTTCAATGAAGAATGTTGGCTCTCTACACTCGAAGTAGCCGTGTTCCCCAGGTGAGGAACATTGTCGGTGAAAGCACAAACGAATTTTTCCTTATGACTTGGCCACGTCCCAGTAAGATACGCAACTATTGGTTTGTTTTGCCCAATCCACGCGCTAACGGCGTCGTCCCACTTCCTGTTGAACTCTCCAACAGTCTTCGAATGTACAATGTCGTTCCAGAAATGATGTCTGAAATGTAGCCCGAGTCCAAGCTTCTTGCCCCCAGTAATGTTGTTTACTTTGTTCTCCACATTATTCCCAATATGCCACACGCACAACAGTTGGTACACATTTGGGTAAACCCTGGCAATAGCACCCAACAAAGCATCCTGCTTGTCCGTCACAAACAAGAATGGAATAACATCAGGACCCAACAATTGATGCACCTTCCACATCAACCACTCATATGAATCCATCTTCTCGTCCCGTATGAACGAGTAAGTAATCTGGAATTTGCAGTTAGTGGGTGTCACGCCTACCAACTCACATAAAGGCCACTTTGCCTTGTTTGTCTTGTACGTAGTGTCAATGAGAATGACATTCGGGTACGTACGTAGCAACTTCAACGAGTAAGGGTGACATAAAAAAACCTGACGAAGCTTGCCATCATCATCATAATCAACAAATGCGACGTACCCATCGACTTTCGCCATGTACAGACAATATTGGGCATGCGTCCTACCATCCATTTCCTCGGTGCGCATCTTTGCCCGCTCATTGTATACTTGCTTCATGTTTATCTTAGAAGCAGGGAACTTAATCTTCAGCGATGTTTGTATCGTGGCCGGTATGCACCCCGTGTTGCTCATTTCACGGACATGATGTTTCATGTCATAACTCAAAGGGTGTCCGTAATGATGTCCTTCCTCGTACACGATGAAGCCATGATTGTGCTTCCCCCGGTCTCCATCGCAAACACGAACTCGCCATTCCGTTTCATTGCGAGTCCACACTACAATGACAAATTTACATTGGCACGCCTTCGTTGACGTAGCTCGAAGAGTCGCATCATCGAGATCATTCAGCTTCCCACGGTATTTACCGTACCCCCAACACTTCAAGTAACACCTTACCGGACTATCTGCATCTTTTCTCTCATACGAAGACCGTACAAACCTAAATCTGATTCCCCAGCTATTCCATTGGCCCAATCATGCACTACTTCTATAGTCTCAAAGACATCTTGCGTCACAAAATACGGTGAATAATCAACATCGTCTCCGCCAAACTCCTCCAAATGAACCTGCAAACAATACCGCACAATTATCATACTAATAATAACTGGGATACTAATACCTAATAATTAATAATAATATTAATATTAACAATAATAATTAACATACAAATAATTAACAATAATAATAACATTGATAATAGCATTAATGACAACAATATTTATAATTAACATAACAACAATTATAATTAACATATTATAATAATATTAACAATAATAATTAACATAATAATATTATTAACAATAATAATTAAAATAATAATAATATTAACATTAATAATTAACATAATAATAATATTAACATTAATAATTAACATAATAATAATATTAAAAATAATAAAATAAATAAAAACAAATTAAATAATTTTTTTAAAGAAAAAATACAAAATTGCCGGAAAAATTGTCGCTGCCGCGCGCAAAAGTCGCCGGCGACGGTGGCCTTGCAGCACGGCGATTGCGGCGGCGCCGCGGCATTCGCCGTACAGACTATGCGGCAACACCACTGTCGGTGCCGCACAGTCCATGCGGCAACCGCCGCGGCATCGCCGGCGACTTTTTCATGCGGCATCGACATTTTCCGGCGTTGTTTAGTATTATGCGCAATTGTGTAAAAATTAAGTTTTACAAACTAACCTCTTGTTCTTCACTTGAATTATAACCTTCTCTTGACATTTTTGGATAAATTTAAAAAACCAATACAAATTTTAGGGTTAATATTAGAGAGAGAGAATTTGAGAGGAGAGTAAGAGGAGAGTGATAGGAGAGTGAGAGGAGATTGAGAGGAGAGGGGCAAAATAGTCATGGGGGGGGGGAGGCGACATTAGTAAAAGGGGGGGCGACATTAAGAATAACCCTTTAGAGGAGTTATATAATTGCCTTGGTCAAATCTGTCCATAAAGCCCTTCCTATGTACCATATGCAAACTGCCATGCTTCCTATAAAGACTCTTAATGAGCGTTACATGGCCCAAGTTAGCTAGAAATTAGGGTAAATGACCTTAAAGGACGGCCCAGGAGCATGATTGACCTAATGGTCTTGGCAGGACACTTAAGTCCTAATTTATGGGTAATAGTGGGGCCCATGTTGTTGACTCACCCCCCCTTCCCTCCTTATTCTCTCTCTAAAAAAAACAGAGCAAGGAGATGGACATGGCTGGCTTACAGCGACGAACAGTAGGACGACTGTACTGGTGTTTTCCGGCGACCCACCGTCCCCTCCACAACCCTGTATAGACACCCAAACCCACTGTCACCGTAACCTCCACAACCCTGTCGGGTGGACGCCATGTCGGGCAAATTCGAAGGCTCGAACTGGTAGACATCGAGCTCCTTGATGAGCTCACAGGGGAAACGGTGGCCGCCTCTTCAAGTAGTACATGTATAGCTCCTCATCGGTAGGATGAAATCGGATGACGGTGGGTTGGCCCTAAAGCATTTATAGAGGTAGAATTAAAAGGTGATTTGGTCATCTTTCCGTCAGACATGCTATGTAAACATCAAATGTTTTGAAAACGTACAAAGTCATCCAGAAGGCATGCACAATGTAGCTTTTGGATGTATTTCTGATTGATGTGACTTGAACGACAATCTTGTGGGCAGGTTTTGTTCAAGTCAAAAGTTTGGCTTTCTTGGATTCAATATGAAGAACTTGTGTATCCAAATCTTAGACATGCAAATCAGAATGCCTATACTAAAATAGATTCCATCCCTAGAATCTTACAACCAACTTTTGCAATTTTAAAGGAATAACCTTCATGTTCAAAATCGGAAATAGAAATAAAGTTCTTACTTATTATAGGAACAAAAATTATTCAGTTCAAGTACAAGTCTGGAAGGCAAAGATGAACTATAAGTGCGTACGCAAACTACAACAACTCTTTGCTCGTTTCCCATGTGCATGTTGACTTCTCTCTTTCTAACCTGCCAACTTTTTGTTAGACCGTGCACATTTCCACAAATATGAGATCCACGATTCATATCCAATACCCATAAAATAGGGACAATAAGGTTGATTTTAATAACATCAATACTTGACTTGGAAATCACATTTCCATTCTTCAAGTCTTGCAAGTGCTTAGGGAGGTTCCTCTTCTAGTGACCCTTGCCTTTACAATAAAAGCAGTCTTGGTCAAGATTAGGTCCGACCTTTTGTTTGGCTTGACCTACAACCTTGCCCTTACCTTTTCGATCAACGGGATCCTTATTGCTCTTGGCATGTTTCTTGAAGCCTTTCCCCATATTCACTAAAAGGACATCATCAATGGTCTTGGGAACCACCTTTATGTCACTCTTATCTTGTACAAGCATCCCATGCAGTCCTTGAAGCTTTTCTTATACTCTTGCATGTTGTAGTTCATCTTGAACGAGTGAACCCGTTATGTAACGAGCACAAGATGGTGTCAGTAGCCAACTCTTGATTGTAGGGGTAACTAATCATCTTCAACATATAAGGTTCTACTGGCTTACCAACCTTAGGCCAACATTTGATAACCAGACGGTCGGTTTCAGCCTCTCAATTATGACATATTCTTGAAACATGCTTTTCAATTGAGTGATAATGCCATGCACTACCTTATCTTTAAACTGTTTTTGAAGTTTAGGAGCCATGGTAGCAAGCATGAAACAAGCCACTTAAGATCGTCATCCACATCACACTTCCACTTGGCTTTCTCAGCTTAACAGGCATTAGAGGCGAACTCTTTACCTTTAGCTTTCTCAAGAACATATTCTTTCTCTTCGACCTCGAGAACGATTCACAAGTTTCAAAGCTAATCGAGCAAGTTTGTCGCGGTAAGCTTTTCCTTCTCAAAGAGAGAATGGAAGTTGATAGTAGAAAAAGATACAACATTAGACATAATTAATCTACAAGCTAAGAAGGTTTGGTTTAGATTTTATTCATCAATAATCATGAAATTACACCATTTAATTTCAATTAAAATACCTATAACTCTCATTAATGTTTTAACAAAACCAAGACCCACAGGGTGCATACACTTAAGCGGACTTTGGGCTAACAAAACTTGGGCCCAATGGCCTTTGGGATATCATCTCATGATCAATGATTCCAAACGACTTTTAGCGAGAGGAGTGTATCGTATCCAAAACCTCTCTCCATTGCTCATGAAGCCTTTTGCCCGCCATTGAACAAAGCTAACTCCTATCCAACTTGTTAACGATCCATGGAATAACTCGCTTTGGTGACACCACTTACAATCCGAGTGGTGTTTGTTATGGCGAGCAATCATACGTTCAAATTATTTGAGAGGTCATTTTATTACCCTAAACATGCATTTTTAGGTGACACTTGTCAACTTAGCATGATATGCATAATAAAATAACAAAATGTTGTAAACCATTCAAAGCATAAAATAACACCCTTAGTATGACCACCTAGATTTAAATAAACTATTTAACTAAGCGTAGCTAGTCTTCAAGAATTCCTCCTAGATCGCCTTCAAGAACCCCTTCTTGAAGACCTTCAAGAACACCTTCTTAAATTTTGCAACTTGACGGCTAAGGCTCCCACTTGAACCGTCATCCTTGTTGCGGTTGGACTCTCACTTGATTTGATATCACCAGATTACAAGAATTACATATGAGTCTCATCTCATCAGTTTACAATGATTTCAAATATAAATTTAATCAAACTAAATTATATATATTCAAAACAGATGGCGCGGAGGTTGTATTTCATCCAAACCGGTTCGCAGACCGATAAAACCGATTAACTATAGCTATACTAAGAGTGCATACGATTCAATAAATCTTGGTAGAATTGCAATGAAATATATCACATATATATCTTACACACTTTAATAACCATTACAAAAGAATTCGATTGCAAAGCATAAACACCAAAATCAGAGAATGAACCTCATTTAGTATTCATTTAGCGATTCTTGAACACATAGCATGTGAAGTCATATATAACTCAACGAAATTCCAAATTATCAAGTTTATCTCAAAGTCTTAAAACCATTTTAGGATAGAGAATCCCCTCATAAACATTTTAAATTCCAAATTTCAAGGGCCATACACATACAAGTTTACTCAATTTTCAAAATCAAGCAAATTTATCTAGAATTCAGATGATACCGTACCATCTTGAACATTATCTGTAAAGTTTCCAAAACTCCACAAATAATAAATTTTATCTCCAATTGATTGATCGGTAAGTTAATACCTAAAATTAGCCTTTTTTTTTTTACCTTGTTACAGGTTTACTGGAATAACCCTAGTGACAACTATTAATTAAATTTGATTTAACCATGGGAAAATGATAAATAAAATCTAAATCTAAAAACTTTTAGGCCGAGAAATTAATTCTCCCAAAATTTTGATGTTTTATCTCCCAAGAATGGAAAATGGAACAAGCGCATGGGAAGTCACGTGCATGATATCCGACGTCACAACCATAACTCCTACCTTAGAGAAAGGGATAGTGAGCTTGGCTTAGGTCATGGGTGTGACACCTAGTGTCGCAGCCGTGACCCCTTGTCAATCACAAGGGCTAAACTCCAACTACGAGTCACTAGGGTGACAACACTTGTCATGATTGTGACCCCCTTCGGATATTGAACCCCAAAATATCAAAGTTACCCAATCAATACACCATTAACCCAATGTTTATCAAATATAAACATGATAATTTCCAAAATAATCTAGGTTAATGAAATAACATGCCAACTTCTGTCATTAAAACAAGCATGGTATAACCTAATAGAGTCAACCATTGAAACACATGTTCAAGCAGGTATAAAACAACAACATGCTAACTACGCTCTGATATCACTGATGGGTTTTGGTAGGCCTAATTCCTAACTAGGACACATGATTAGGGATGGAAGAAATCCTAACCTATAAGATTTCACTTAATCTACCCAATCCCCAAAAAAAGATAGAAAACAGAGGTTGAGAATATACATGGCAACACTCCGACTAATGACAAAAAGGCGTCGGAGATACCAAAGTAAAGATCCTCCACTGAGGTCCACGTACCTCACTAAGGAATCGACTACTAGGTCGCTTTATCATAATCCAATCAGGATCCCCTTCTCAATTGTCTTCACATTGCATCCCAATTCACACAACTTCATTTTATATGTTTTCGTTGAGATTTGCTGCAGTGTTTTAGAATCAACCTCACTCCAAAAGAATGTTTCCCGTACATACACAAACACAAACAATCGTCTTAGGTTTGAGAAATCAACTGCCCTTTTTAAAAGTGAACCTCAAAAGATAGCTCGTGGACGCTATATTTTCTTAATTTTGCTATTGTTGAGTTATTTGAAACTTGCCTTTGATTTTTAGAGAGGGATCGTGTTTCTGGCTTTGATGATGCCTGGTTTTGTAACTTTAGAGTAGAGAATGAACTTTTCATTGTTTATGAGATTTCTGTATTGCGCTTCGAAGTGGGTATCAGGAAGTGTTTGTTATACGAACTGCATTGATTGTCTATAATTAAAGTAATATCATAAGGATGACCGTGTTCTTGTCTTATGGCATGATTGTGTCATTAGTGTTGCATGGATTCTCTATGTTATTGGGTACTTTGAGTTCGAAATTCTTTTTTATTGATTTTCAGACACTTTGAGATCTTCGGCTATGTATGCTAATTTTTTTTTTTAAAAAAAAAAGGGGATCAAGAAGACTAATATTCATTGTTGGTCGCAGTATTTTGATAACTTTTGAACTTGCACATTGTAACATACCTTGTCTCCTGGCTTGATTATGGCGTTGGTCTTGTATGGATTCTACATGTTCATTGCATTTACTTGCAAAATTCTTCTTTTCTAATTGTCTAGACACTTTGAGATCTCCGGTTATGTAAGCTAATTAAAAAAAAACCTTTCAATTAAATTGACAATGATATTTTAGAGTTGGCTGTCACCCAGTAATCATATTAGCCAAGCTGTATAAGGGGTTTTATGATACATTGATACTACATTTATGGAAACCTATTGGTTTATGTTTTTGGGTTATGGGATGAGGGTGTTTGATCACTTTTGGGTAATTTGATTATTGTACGGACATTCATCTTTGCTCTTCTTTCTCACTTCAGTTCCCTCATATCCCTCTCAAGTTTATCCAAGTTACAGGCTTGCATTGAATTCTGCTGCAATTTAGTTGAAAAATTTTGTCTTTTTGAAAATTTAGTGTGTCAATTGATTTGATTTATTAATTGATTTTTTTATGTGCATTGTTTGATTCTCTCATGATGTTTACATTTTGCCTAAGTCTTATTCAGGAATTGCTTGGTATTTCGTTATTTTTATTTTTCATCGCCACTTCCTCATTCTAATAAACTACAAGCAACTAGTTTATGGTCACTTGTTTCAAATTAGGTTGTGCTTATTGAGTAATGCAGATCTCCACCCTCCCCCCACCCCAGAAAAGTCTAACGTCAAGAGCTCAATTAATAAATCAGACAATATTACCGTCAAAGGTTCTGTTACTTCCTAATGTTTCTCTTTAGTATCTCAATCTTCATTTTGTTTGCTATGCATTGGTCCCTTTCTGAGAACTAATTTTTAAATCCTATAGAATTCTATCTATAGTTGTTGCACTACTAGGGAGTACGGTTGTCGGTCTCGGGGAGCTAGGTCTCACACATAACTAAGGGCAATGTCCTCTCGATTAAAGCAAATAACCAAGTTGATGATTTGGGTTCAATAAACACAATAAACACGAAAGAAAACGATAAGGGAACAAGCTCAGGCACGGAATCCACCAACTAGCATGCCAAACATCATGAATTATAAATCCTACACTAATCATACACAGATCGGATTAGGGAATCGATTCATTTTAGACCACCTAAGCTTTCTCTCGAAGGTCATTAAGCTAACACAATTGGATAAGTTGTTATTCTCACACAAACTAAAACAAAAGAATTACAAGATACCGATTTCTCCCTTAATTACAACCTAAATTATTCTCATATCTAAGTTATAATCATCTAAACAAGTTGCACTAGGCCTAAATTCCTTTTCTCAAAGGTAACATAAACTCTAATTAGCATGAGATGGGACTCTTTCATGCCTCACATCAACAACGTCTAGCAACTTGAAAGAAATTCGATAAGCAAGCACGAATTTGTGCGGGAATAAACAATTATGATTAATTAAACATGCTAATGGCAAATCCCCAACCCAAGTTAAGAATTTAGCCACTCATATTCATGGAAAAACAAGCACTGAAATTACACAACTATGAACAAACCAAAGCAAGAGAGAGAGAATGGAGAAATTGATACCAAACTTGAAATTAATCGCTAATTTGAATCCAAAAGCAATAATCTTCAATTAGAAAGTCACTAATCTTTACACCTTAAATGCGAAAATCCTCCTTCAAAATTGGTACTGTAGAAATGAACAGTAATTTTGGTTACTGTTCCAATCTACAGTACCCGAGGTATTTTAGTCCAAAATAAAATTGTTTCAGACTCTCTAATAAATCAAGAGTATTCGTTTCCCTAGCTATCCATTTCCTCACCTCACAATGCAAAGCAGTTGAAGAACAAAAAATTACTCGGAGGTGCCCTAACTTTTGGTGAAATGTTTTTCAGGTACCCCAACTTTTCAAAACTCATTTTGGGGTACCCTTACTTTTTGAGTTAGAAATTATTAGGTGCTTTTTTTATCATCAATTTGGTTAAGTGACCTGAATACCCTTATCTTCCATTTTTTAAGAATACCCTTAAAGAAGGAGAATAAGGGTATTTCGGTCACTTAATAAAATTGATGACCAGAAAAGCATAAAATAATTACTAACCCAAAAAGTAAGGGTACCACAAAATGAGTTTTGAAAAGTTGAGGTACCGAAAAATAGTTTTCCCAAATATTGGAGTACCTCCAAGTAATTTTTTGGTTGAAGAAGCTTCCCTATTCTATCTTTTTTTGCCTTCTCTCCCTAGATTTTCATCCCCAGTTGGTATTTTGAGCCTGAAATTGTTGGGTGCTCTATCGGTTTTTTGGAGAAAGCTAAGCAAGCATGAAAACATGAGAGAGAAGTCTTGATTAAGAAGGGGGTTTGATTGGATCTATTTGCAATTAAGGATTGTTGCTATATGTTTCAATTGTTGGAATGTCTAATTGCATGAAGGTTCTTTTCAAATTGTTAAAAATTGGTCTCGTTGCATGCAAGTTTTTTTTTAGTTTTCTTATTATCTTTTTCATCAACTAAGTGTAGTTCTACGGTGGGTGATGAAGATTTCGACAATTCAGACAGTGTGGAGGTTCGCACTTTTGATAATCAGGGTGTGGGTCGGAGCTATTGCCCACCAAAAGATACGAATACAGGTAAGTTACCTCCTTTAATGTTCATCAAATTTGCATTTTTTTTCTAGGGGCGTTTGGGGAGGGGTAGTTAGCAAAGGAAAATACCGGCAAAACCCTAGATTGCATTTATGTCCATGGAGGTTAATTACTCTATAGTCTCTTTCATTCTTTTTGATCAATTTTCAATTATCACTTTTTAATTGCTCTGTAATCGTTTGTCCAAGGTTAATTACTTTGTTTAATTATCAATGTCATACAGTTTCAATGTGTTGTGTACTTGTATATCTTTCAATTAACCGGATCATTGATTTAGGTGCTTAATGGTCAGATCTCTAAAATTTCCTAGGTTCAGAGGTCTTCCCCTCATCCCTCTTCAAGATGCGAAAAATCATAACTGTTACTCCTCAGCCATAGCCTTCAGGTAATCCTTTCTCAGATTTTGTTCGCATGTTTTTCTCATCCTTAATTGTAGATTTTGCGAAGCTCTTGTGAACGATGCTCAATACAAAACTGTATATGTTGGGAATTTGGCTCCAAAGGTAAATTGATATGGTATGTTGCATTTTTGTATAGCCTTTTTATTCTTACTCGCTTCACCTCTACAGGTTTGATCCAATGGACAGGTAATGAGAAAGGGGAGGCAAGAGGTGTTGAGCAAACAAATCAAGGTGTGTCAAAATCTGACATCTACTTTGTGTTTTTTTGTTCCTTTTGTTGTATGATTTATGATTAGTGTCTTCCTTAATAGTAGTCCTCAATGTGGTTTTCTTATATTAGTCCTTTACTCAATCTACACCTTTTCAACTTGCAATCTTTTCATATTGTGTAGTTGAAGTCTCTCTAATCCTCTCTTATGTGGGGTTTTTTTTATATGTATTTTTCTAGTTTACTTGGTTAGGTTGGTTGTTATATTTTTGTTTGCAACCCCTATTTTTTTTTGTTTTAATTTATGAATTCACAATACAGTCAGAAATATCTGTAACTTGTGGTCTTGAGGGTTTCCCCCCACAATCATATTATGGATTGATTTATATATGATATTTGAAGGGGAGGGGGGGTTTGAAGCCTGCTTTTCATGGAACAATAGTCATTCTTTTCTTCCAGACTATACTGAAATTACTGCTAAATAATTTGTTTTTGGGAATCAGAGAAAAAAAAACAATTTAGTATTTTGGTGTGATCTTATGGTTCATTTATTAGTCAGAGAAAAAAATATCAATTTTAATTTTGTGGTTCATTCCGAGTTACCTAATCTATTGTTAGAGAAAATAGCAAGGTAACAGCGGAAGCGAAATAAATCGAATTGAGATGACGGAAATTACGACAACATTCAGGAACAAAATAATAAGAGCGATAAAAGAACACAACCACAAGGTTTACGTGGGAAACCGAAGAACTCGGAGAAAAACCCGCGGACGGCGACAACCAGAAAACAATCCACTATGAGAAAGGATGAGTACAACCAGATCACTATCACAGGGTGTGATGCGATTAACAACAAAGGAGATTACAACACAAATGTCTCTCCCTCACAACTCTCAATCTTTCTCTCTCGGGATTCACTCAGGAAAATATTGGTGAGACCTTTTTTCCTCTCAATGTTTTCTCTCTTGCTCTGGTGTTTACTGATGTGATTTTGGTGCAGAAACAAGTACCATATTTATAGGAAAAACTCCCTTGACTCTTACTCCAATTAGATTTAGAATCTAATTTATTAGGAAACCCAACATAATAAGGAAACCTAAATAATATCATAATACAATTAGGAAACAAATAATTGTGATATCAAGAGATTTGGTGATTTTAGGACACTTTCCTAACATCTATGTTTAGCAGTTAGAGCAAAAAAGATCAATTATTGTGTGTGATTCTAGATATAAAAAAAATGTTCATCTCAAAGCAGAACGCAACTCCTAAAGAATCTCATGAGGCAAAATCACAGGTAAAACATTACATATCTTGTTTTAAGATGTTTGAAAGAAAGTATATAACTACTATATGAGCAATTTAATTAACTTATGGGATGTAATTGGTTTTTTTTTTTTTGGAAAATACATTTAGCTTTGTGATTTATAAGAACTGTTTACTCTCTCGAAGTGGTTTCTTTTTTCTTAATGCAGGATCTTTTCCACCTTCACGAAATGAGAGTTTTTTATTTTCAAGCCTTGAGTGCAGTAATCCTTACTTTGTACTTTGTCTTCATAATCCTTACTTCCGTGGATGACTGCTTGCTTCTTTGATTATCAATTTGAACGAAATTATCTACAGTTAAATTACATAATTAGTCAATTTTGTCATGTGAGCCATTTCAAAGTGCAATGCAAATTTCAATCATGAGAACATCAAATGGTCGAGGTTTAATGTTGGATTTTATGTCTAGATGACAAGCGTTGGGGTTAGGGAATGTATTAGTTTGTATAAGGGCTGAGTTACGTAGAATTTTAATCCTAATTAACTAGATTTTAACTTCGTGTGCTTAGTTTCATATTCTTATTTAGTTTCCATTTTTTTCCCGACCTATGAATCTTCTTATAGTTCTCGAACACACATAGTACTGAAAAAAGAATTCAATTATTAGCATTGTCATGTGAGTTGTTTTTGATAGAAAATTCAATAGCGTTAGTCTTCAAAGTTAACTTATACTGTATTTTTTAAAAAAAAAAAAAAATCTCTTGTTAGGAGTTTCATATGGTACTTTATTATTTGTTAAAAATGAGTGATATTTAGCTTCTTGGTTGCCCCCATTTCGATCTCCTTAGGATCCAGACCTTGCTATAGTGTGACCATTTCACATTCTCATGATCGCATTGGCGAACTACCTTCAAGAGGTACGTACAAGATCTATGTAAGGAATTGTGTCACAAAAACCATTTGCTACCTTACGAGGCTTCAAGTCTTGAGAAATGCACCAGAGTAAGGAATTTTGTGGAGGTTAAAAATAGGCTTCATGAAAATTTTCTCCAAGGTAGTGTTATTTTAGATAACAAGGACTCACGTCATTGCACCATCCTTTAAGAAATTATTGCATCATCCTCTAAGAAATTAAGAATCAAGGTAGGCGAAGGAGGTATTTGTCTATGCAATTAATATATTTTCACATGTATTAAGATTTGGTTGTGATTGCTTAATAGTTAATAGTGATTCGTTGCAGTCTTTTTTGGGAGATTGCTTAATTGCCAGCTTAACCTGGTAATTTTCTTTTTTTATTAAGATCTCCAATTGTATTACATTAATTTAAGGTTGTCTTATACTAATTATTAAATGTTATATGGGTACTTATAAGTGGGAGATGGATCTGTTGTGGTAAGTGTTGCACTTGTTATTTCCTTTCTCTCAGGTCTGAAGGCATTGTTGAGTTATATTATTCTACAAAGGTAAATACACTTGACTCGTAGTTGCTTGCCCTTTCTTTTGGTTACAAATATATAGAATTTTTAAAGCATTGTTGAGTCTGGCAAACCGACACACTCACTGACTCATTTTTGTTTCATATTTCACACTTTGTTTTTCAAGATTCTGAATTTCCTTAATTCTCGCGACCTTTTTCCCGAAACGAACTATGGTTTAGGAAGCAACCAAGCAAGGATTAGGTTTCATTGGAAACAGTTGTTATCGCTAGACTGGAACAGCTATTATGGATCCTCAATATTGAGAAGATGAGCTATCCGAAGTCGACGACGAAATGGTTTCATTTTGCAATTAATAACTATTATTATTTATTAATAATGTATATATGTTGTCATTTGTATTTGCAACATTTATGTTAATCAGAAAATTTATGTAAAAGAATATGTTCTTGTTACCCTGAAATTGAAATAGAGTGTTAAACTCACAAATTGACACATTGATATTAATTGCACGCAACACGCGCATAATCTCCCTAGTTACTTCAAAGTGTTGAGAGAGAACTATTCTAAGAACCCTAGAAGAACTTCCTAAAAAAATTGAATGGAAACTGCTGTCTTTTTGGGATAATAAAACGAAAAACCGCAAGTCAGGGGTTTTGGCACGGGTTGGTGTGCCAATCGGCACGGGTACCCGTGCCAACCCAGAAAAACTGCATTTTGGTCCCTTCTAAGCTAGGCATGGTTGTGACACTTGGCACATGTGGGTGTGTTGGCTAGAAAACTTCAAAGATCTCCCCCTTAGGTTGTTGGAGCTTGCATAGTCGCTCATGGACACCTCCTGTGGGCTCTCACACATCCCGTCTTCATTCCGACTTTCACACCTTACATGCCAAGATCCCGAAGCTTTGCTATTTCACCCAAAATTTGCCTACAATTTAACAAGATTCATAATTTTAGTTAAATGAGACAAAGTTATCTAAACCATGTCAAATCTGATGCAAAAATAGGTCAAATAGTGCCGAAACAAACTAAGAAACCAAGGTTACAAGTGGTAAAAACGAGGGTTGTCAATAGTCTTTACGAATAAGTCTTTGCTGGAATTGCCCTTGTTTTTCTATAAGATTTAGGATATAGGATGTATTGTACGTTAGCATATGTGATTGGTTATTTGGTGCTTGACGTAGTGTGAGATTGTATAGTTGAATGGGTAACAAGTGTTACTATTTTTTAGGAAATATGATTTTGAAAGCCATCTTGTAAGAGCCTGAGACATGATTAAACACTTTGATTTAATATTCATGTGTAATAGTCTTGAAGTCGTCGCTGTGGCGTCCAGCTTGCCTGTCACGGTTAGGGAACGACATCGGAGTGGGAAAAGGTTGGGGCCCTTTACCAGTTCACGAGACCCGCACTAAGGGTTTCAAGAAACTCGGATTAGGAAGAGTATTGGCTGAGCGTTTGTTGTTGTCTACACTGCTATTATCAGTTTTTGTGGTGAGACATTGAGGGTTTATGATCAGAAAAAGGAAACAACAGCAACAGTATAAGCTCAAATGTGCAACAACAAATTTGGATGGTTTTCCTATTATAAACCACTTCTTCACAATGTAGAACTGAACAAGGCTTTTGTTTTCTTAATTGCATGTGTTTATATGCCTATAGCTAGGCAACATATATACTTCGTTAAATTTAGGGATGAGAAATGGAAAGCTTGCTTTGCGTAAACACTTATAATTAACTAGTAAACATGTATGTAGGCAACTTGCATTCCTTTTACTTTCATGTCATTCACTAGATGATTTTTTGTTCCTCAATTTTATTTTTTTTTTGTTTCAAACAGTACTGGATTCATGCGAATTAAATGGCATTATGATTTAGTTTTTTTTTATATATCAATTTAAAGCTAGGCAGCATATATACTATCTGCTATTGAAATATTGGATCACATGGTGATTGAGACTCCTTGAGTAATACAATCTTCAAACAATAGGTCAGTTTAAGTTTGTCATAGATTATTAAATTTTGGAATTCTTTTGTTTAAATTTTATGGCTATCCGTTTTGGGACACTCAATCGACCCAAAACAAACAAACTTGATGATCTCAAATTGTTCTTTGAAGCAATGAATTGCTTTACTCCATAACCATTTAATTTGCACATGATTCGCTCCATATCATCTTGGATCTCTTTCACCTGCTTCCCTACTTGATAAATGTATGGTGCATTACTCAAGAAGCACAGAAACTTCAAGAACCTATGCCAGTTAACTCTCTCGGTTATCTTTGCTTCAACTTTAATGTTGTAGCTGTCAATGAGATCCTCAACATCATATGCAAGGCTTCTAATTTGGCTTGTCAATAAGTGAATCTATCTCACTTCTTGTTTTGCATCTAGATTTCTGGATCCTTGTTGATATATGGTAATACCAGAGTAAGTCTTCTCACTGTCCCTCATGGTCAGAGACTATTGCAATACACAACAAGAGCAAGGTGTGGACGTTTGGCCATTTGCTGCCAATATTTGTTACTCAATTTCGTAATCACCTACATATATAGAAAAGAAAAGGGGGCACAGAACATGAGCATGAAAATTAGCAATTGCTACAAATCCGTAATATGTAGTGTAATGCATGCACTCTAAAGCATAACCCAGAAAAACCCCCCCCCCCCCCCCCCCCCTAAAAAAAATTGAAAAAATGTGAAAAACGCTGAAAACACACATTTTGCAAGGCATTGTTGGCATTTATATGTAAGCATCTACTATACAGGTTGTTTGCTTCTCCTTGACTTATATAAACATTCATTTACTTTGCGACCCATGCTCTTTTAAATGCTGAAAATGTTTGTTTGCTGGAGCAAATCTGTCTGCCTTTACTCGAACCTATTTTTCAAGTTTTTAACAGTGATAGTATCATCCTTCTATGTTTCTTGGCACTATATCAGCTTATAACCAGCCATGGACACTACAAGAAAACTGTTCAATAACGACGGGCAAACCCGTCTTAAAAGATGCAAAACCCTTCGTAAATGATCATCTACGACGGGCTATGGACCCGTCGTCAGCCGTCGTAGATGGTCTCGCCGTTATTGATCATTTACGACCATCCCGTCGTAGATGTAAACTAACCAATTAAGACAGGACTTTTTTCCCGTCGTAGATGAGCATAAACAATTAAGACGGGTTATATATCCCGTCGTAGATGTAGAGCAACAACTAAGATGGGATTTCTGGCCCCTCGTAGATGGATTCCAGCAAATAAGAGGGTATATTTCATGTCAATTGAGACAGGTATTTTGCATGTCGTAGATGCATCTAAGAGGACTTTTTTATCCTATATATTCATTCATTCATAGAATTCTATTATATTGTCATTAATATCATCTAAAGTGTTTTAAACCTGTCATTTTATATAATACATTTTTACATTTAATCATAATAACATAGTTACTACAAGGAAAATAAAATTATAAGTATCACAACCTATGAATTAATAATCACTTAAATAATGATAAGTATGAGTGTCATTCTCATAAGATAGTAATATTTTCTAGCACAGAGAACACTATAGATATAATATAACAAAAGATTACCTAGGGTATGAAGATCTATATAAACCAAAAGTTGTACCCCCAAAAATAGCCAGTAAATAGATTTTGTTGGGATAATGGGTCAGCTGAATCTTGATTCAACAGGCTAGTTATGGCATCTGGCATTTTCTTGTCTTTCATCATCGTCTTCCAGTATTCTTCTGGACTTATTCTTGCTTCAATTTTACTCCCAAACTGCTGCAACAAGTAAAGGATAACTTACCGTTAGTAAAACACAAAAGGAGAAAGGATGATGATTTTTAAAAGGATGGGAATGGAAAGGTAGAAAGGATGATCACCTAATACGCAGCCCTGAAAAAAAGGCACACATGTATAACAAATGAATTCGTCTTGAATAAAATACATCACAACATTAATCTGGGATGAAAATAGGATAGCTTGATAGCTAACAAAGGCAAATATCTTATTCCACTGGAAACAGAAAAACATAAGTAAAGGCTTTTTTTTTTTTAACTTTTCTTAATCCAGGGCATTCAATAGTACTAACATGGGACAAGAGGGTGACATGGGGTTCAAATAATGGGGGTTGGTGATTACAAGATTCAATACAATCAGACTATAATTCAAACCTGGAGGCCCTTCAAATAGCACAACCTCGGGTCTATTCAAATCAAATTTCCACCATGGGCAATTTCATTGTATCATATACTTCAGGACAATGCAGAGCCAAAAGTGTTGTAACTTTAGTTGTCTGCGCAAAAGAGGACCAAGGGATTAAAACCAAAACTAGGCTTAGAGAAAGGGAGTGGGAAGAGGTGCATTGTAGGAAGCCAAATTAAGTGAGAAAAGATTGACAATTTATGAATCTTGTATTCTATGATATCTCATCACCAGAAGAACCAACATGTAGATCAACAAGGCCAAATAAATGGACTCCTTCAATAATGTTATAATCTACTCGATCAAGGAGGAGAGAAATAGAGTTAAATTTCATAATAAACCAACACCAGTACTAACTCCTCTAATAAATGCACTGATGTATAGATTACAAACACTTAGTATACATAGTAGGACATAAAACCCAGGTCACATTGATTTGGAGGAGATTTTTTTTATGGAAATTGAAACATACAACACTTATTGATGGTATCGCAATGTGCAATCATCAATCTCACCACTAACACTGCCATCCTCCCTTGACTAAACAAACCACATAATCTCATTGCATCCTTGACACAAGTCTTACGCATAAACACACCTTGCCAAACTCAAAAAAGTAAAAATATTGTTTCTGAGTCAAAATCAAGCACACACTGCCAATTTGGATCAAATAATAGAACATAGGTCAATTGTAAGAGATACGTTAACAATAGCTCACACCACAAAATCAATAGCAACATATAATGCATAATGCAGCAGAAACCACGACAGACATATAAAAGGCTTAAAATTCAATAATCTCATGGTTTAATTATAGTCTTCCCTTCCCCTTGTTTTCTTCTAATTCTCTTACCCTTAAATTCACCACATTGTTCTTCTATTGCCAAAGCTATCCATCCCTGATCATCATGAGGAGCCCCTATATAATAATTGGGGGGAGGGGGATACAAAGAATAAATAAATAACTAAATGAGGCTACCAAAAAAAAATTTTGACAACAATTTAATTAGTTGGTCTGTGTAAATTTTAATCAATATCCATCGCAAAAAAGATAACAACAATTTAATAAGCTAAGACACATAAATTAAGTATAGATAATACAAAGATTGATAATTTATGTAAACCAAAATATAGGAGCAATGAAAGCATAAAAAATACAAAAATTGATAATTGGAAAATCATAATTTTTAAAATCTAGAATAAAATTTGATAATTGGAAGTGACATACTCAGCACTAGAATGTAGCAACTCATAGTAGCAGTAGGTAGCAGTAAAGTCAGCACCAGAAGAGCACCTCATGTGCACAGTTCAACACTCAAACAGATCAGAAAGACAAACTAGTGTATGACAACAAAATTGTGCAAAATCCCCTTTGAAACTTCACCAAATAGAATCCCAAGTCCTAAATGAACGTCATTCAACTCCAATCAATCCTTAACCCATCCAAACATATCACAACAGCATCAATACACCTTACAATCCTCATATAATACCCAAAAATCTCCAAATATGAACAAGAATTTTGGGCAGAAAATGGCACAAAATAGGGTTGAAAAACCCAACTAAATGCAACCAAAACCGACTTAAATCAACACCAAGCCTTCAAGCATGGTTCTCCACTCCTTCAACTTGACTTTAGTTAACCTAAATAATCATTCACACACCGAAACATCCACAGAAATGCACTGAAACAGTAGCAACAATGTGTAGCAGGGCAGAAACAGAAAACAAAAAATATAACTCTGAAAGTGAAACATATCATCAATGAAAGAAAAATTTCTTGATCCTCATTCAAAGAAAAAAAAAGATAAAAAGATATGAACATAGCACCAAATAGTCCAATGCTGTGTTCTGTGCAACAATACACTTTTGTTGCCCCTTAATTAATTAATGCAACAAAAGCTATTTTGCAGCCATAAAAGTTTCAAATTTGTTGTCATTTCTTGTTTTTCTTGTTGTGCTTTGATAATCCAAAACGAAATGAAAAAAAACATGCTCTAAGCCACCAAAATATTTGAGATGAAACACATATTACAGTGAACCCCATTAAAAACAAATGTTTCACAAGATTGTTGATTGTTGCGTAAACATTAGACACTAGTCATTATAGATATGTTCAATAGACTTAGACTGTCCAACTTTTCCCCAAGCAAGAAAACTATTAGGGAAGAATGAATAAGGAAGCAAAAACACTGAAGTTGTGAACTTACATGTTTGCAAGGAATTTCAAGTTTCTTGAGTTTAAGAGTTTGAGCCACAAGCAACTTTTGAAGGTCACTTGCACATGTAGATTCCAGCTTCTCAGCATCAGCTTCTACACCATTTCCCATCCCATTCAAGAACTCTAGTATCCCTACTTTCACTATTACATGCATCACTTCACAATTCAATCCCTTATAATTGGATAATGACTATGTTCCTCTGAACATATTCAAATTCCAAGACAACCATCGATATCACTCACCGAAACCCTACACCTCTAAATCATTAACATCAAATAATGGATATGGAATTCTGATTTCATTCTAAACAATTCAAAATGCAACCCCTTTTTGGGCAAACAAATCACACAAATTCATAATTAAATAAAGACATCTATCCTCCGAAATTCCCACTCTATTGAGATCTAATCAATCACAAAAAGAAAAGTTGACAGATTTACAATCTGAATAAGAAAAAAATTAGGGAGAAAAAAACTTGCACCATACAGACAAGCAATTTCGCTCAAAAACCCTAAGCCCATGAATCCTCAGACACAAACAAGGAAAATAATTTCTGGGTGTTGCTCTAGTCAGTCCAAAATCGCACTTCTGCTCTAGCTACAATGAAATGCCAACAAACAGTAGCGAAAATTAAGGCAATTAATTGTCCCATAATTAGACTTACCAACATGGGGAGACGAACTGGAGAAGAATCTGGATGGGGGAGGATTAAATGGTAGTAGAAGAACCAAAGAATGAGATGGACGACGGGAGCAGCCGATAAGAATGACAAGCAGATGAGAGTAGGAGAGGCAGCAGATGGGAAGACGCAACAACAGATGAGAAATGCACCAGCAGATGAGAAGAAGAGATGAGAAACACAGCAGCGAGGCAGCAGAGGAGAATCAGGAGATGGGAGAAGGACGAAACAAAGTAGCAGCAGACAACCAGAGAAGGAGATCAGCGATGAGAATGACGGACAATTTTGGCTATGAGGAGATGGGCGATGAGAAGGAGCTCGGCGCACACCCAAGTGAGAGAGAGAATAGACCTAGGGCAGATGAGAGAGAATAGAGAATGAGAAAGCAAATGTTTTTATTTTATGTTTTTATTTTGGTAGTCAGATCAAAAATCACCCGCTTCATGGCAAATTTGGGAGCCCGCCTCATTTTCATTTAACATTTTGGCAAATTTGGGAACCCGCCTCATTTTCAGTTTACAACAAAGACGGGTCTTTGGGCACAATTACGCATGTGCTTTACAACCTGTCTTAAAAACCATAACATTAAAGACGGGGTAAAATCCCGTCGTAATTGTGGTATCATCTAAGATGGGTTTTAGAACCCGTCGGTGACAGTGGTCGTAAATAAAGCCATTTCTAGTAGTGGGAGAGAGAATGCAAAAAAACCTGTTGTTGGAGTGCCTCCAATGTCAGTTTTCAACTGCTTTTATGGTGGTTTTGCTGCTAATGTTGTTCACCCCATAAGATTGCTTCAACCGGATGAATTTATGGAAGGGTTGTTGATGTTTTATAGCTTGTCATCCTTTTCAAGTCCAAGTCATCACCATATCTATCCATATTTCAAGCCAAGTAGTATGTTTTTAATTCTAAGGTCGCAACATTGCATTATAGTTTATCTATCTATGTAGAGAGGGTTAGGGTGGTTCTTTTGTTGATTTTGTTGTTTGGTTTTGCAGAATAGATGTGAATGTGATGGAGAAGGAAGTAATCTTGAGGAAAATCTACTTTAATTATGTCTTGTGAAAGTAAGTCATGGACTCATGCTAATGGCTAATTTTTGGTTATGATATTCATATGATTTGTGTCTTATTTTTGACTTTTTAATTAGTTTTTATATGATGAGTATTGGTAAAGTCAATTCTTCCCTTTTATTACGGTTCCCTTATAATGATGTATTATATGCTTTGTCTATACTCTAAGTACTTATGTTTTGGGTTCTATATTTCCAACTTTATATGTTGATGTTAAATCAAGGTCCACTCCTATATTAGCTTTGTCATTTATGTTGAATTAGGTGATTATAGAGGACTTATAGATACAACTAACTACATAGATATCAAATAGTTGTTGCATTCCATAATCTTTATTTAAAGATTATATTATTGGTCATAGTAAGAGATTTTTTGCATTCTCATTCGTTTCTTTTAGAATTCAAGTTTAATTATATTCCCCTAATCGATCTATTTTTCATGTTTTCCCTCCACAAACCAGAATTTTGGATCATACAAGCATAATTTCTCATCTATTGTGTTTTTGCTTAATCGAGTGTGTAGTACAAATATCCTCTAAGAGGTAATAGATTACAACAACTATTGTATCAACTTTTATCTATATGTTCTGTCTTTGATCTTATCCTAAGAACCTAAATCTATGTAAAAATGTTTTGTCTAATTTGTTGTGTTAGGTTAATTATAAGAGCATATTAATTGGCGGAAGCGAAATAAGATGATTACAATATATCGAGAAAATAAATGCAAGAATAAAAGGGCACAAAACGTGGACACCAAATTGGGAAAAAATCATTGACTACACAAGCACAAACGAATCCACTATTGGTAGATATTAGAACGAACGATCTCATCCTGAGGACTGCACCAAGAGAATAAAAATTGGTCACACCAAATAACGCGAAAGAACTCACTGTTTATAGGGAAGAACTCTCTCAAAACCTAACATGACCCCCACTCCAAAGATAATGTCAAAAGATATTATCTCAAAAAAATATCAAAGATAATATGCCAAATAGAATCCTAATACGAATAGGAAACAACTAATTGTGGGGTAAAGAGATTGGGTGATTTTAAAACACTTTTCTAACGTGTTAAATTAGCTATATTGTCTCTCAGGTTTTACATGTTCAATCTTGGCTTCTTTCCATAGTTCCAAATCATGTTTTAAAGGTAGACTATATGAGTGATATTGACAAATTAAAGTTTTTGATGGATGACTTCTTTTTCCCTATTATTACACTTTTCTTGTAATGTTATATTACTTAGTATATTCATTGTGTGCATCGCACTCATTTTTATGGCTAATATCAATAAACATAAACTTGTATTTTACTAGTTGGGTCATAGACAAACATAGCCCCATATGGATATATACGCTTTCTCAAAGTTGGAAATTGTGGGCGCTTGCTTGAGCGGCTTAATCATAACTTCTAATTATGTATTATTCATAGACTTTATTCCTGGGATAGTAAAGTAAAATTTTACCTATACTTACATCACCTTACGTCCTTACCTTGTGTTTTTTTACCGTACTCTCTCTCTATGTAATTTATAGTTAGAATTTATTATTTAACTCACATAATTTATTTAAATATAAAAAAAATAAATAATATGACATCTACATACTTTCACTATTTTATTTCGCTTCTTTATATAACCTTACCCTACTATAGTTAAAGCTGCAATGAAAACTAGTCCAGCCAACTAGCCAAGTGGTGAAATAAAACAAAATAGAATCAAATTTACAGAATCAAGTAATAACAGAATTGAAATAGATGTTGACATAATTATATATTGCCATGCTTTAAATGTTAAACGCACAGTCCATATATGGACCAGACTTAGAAATTAATTAACACACAATTCAAATAAATCCATCACGAATCAAGGAGCAATCTATTAGTCAATACCATCGGTCTTTTCCTTCTCGTTTTTAGATGAGAAGATGATGAGTTCAAATGAAATTTTGCCAGAATTAATTTACCACATGCAATTCAACCCCAACAAAATTGTATGACAAAGTATCAACTTCACGTCATATATCACGGGTTCTACTAAACAACATGGCGGCTATACATCTAGAATCCAAAAATCTCATCTACATTTTTGTAAACGAGATACTCCCTCCCATCAATAGTAATTTTCGATTAATTGTCTGTTACAATTTAATCGGTAGTTATATTAATAGTTACGTTATTATACTTTCAAAATAATATTTTTCATTACGAATATAATTGTAGTAATTTTGCATAACAAATCATTGTATACATTGATAAATTTATGGTAAAAAATTTTCAAGTTTGACAGTACAATTTCAAGAGACGACGCTTAATTTAAAATGGATGGAGTACTACCTCTATCCTTTAATTGAGTGTAATCAAAATTATATTTAGGAGTCTAATGTATCTGAAAAATTGGATTAAAAAAATTAGACTTAGACAAATATAACCTTTTATAAAAAGGAGAAATAAAATATCTTATTCATTAACTACAGATAAAATAGATATTTCACTACTAAAAATATGTGTATTACCAACCACTTTTTTCCAACCAATTTAAAATGGTTGGAAAAACCAACTATTTTAGCAACCATTTGATATTCCAACTATTTTTCAAAAATTTTAGTGGAAAAAATGGTTGGAAATTCCAACCAATTTTGCTAAAATTGGTTGGAAAATTTTCCTACCATCCTTTTTCCTACTATTTGAAATTGGTTGGAAAAATGGTTAGTAACCCAACCATTTTTCCAACCATCTTCAAATGGTAGGAAAAAGGGTGGTAGGAAAATTTTCCAACCATTTTAACAAAATTGGTTGGAATCTCCAACCATTTTTTCCACAAAATGTTTTGGAAAATAGTTGGAATATTAAATAGTTGCTAAAATGGTTGGTTTTTCCAACAATTTTAAATTGGTTGGAAAAAATGGTTGGTAATACACATATTTTTAGTAGTGTTTTAATTACTGAAATTATAAAATTGACAAATAGAAAGAGCCAAAATAATTACAGCAGGAAAATTGACACTGATTTGACATCAAAGATAATATTGTATTGGCAAGATTTCCTGAATGACAATAAACTTGGAAAAAATGCTAGATTTCTAAATGTTGAAAGTAGAGATAATATTGTATTGGCAACATTTCCTGAATGACTAACTTGGAAAAAAGCTTGATTTCTAAATATTATTACTATTTTTTTTGGGGGGGGGGGGGAGCCACCTCCAACCCACACAACTAGAATTGAAGCACAAGGGGGTCCCCTTGTCCTTGTTAATTTATTGCAATTTATTACATATTTTTGACGCATGTATTCTAAATATTGTCATTATTTATTTTCAATATTAATACAATTGTTATCTTATAATTACCAGTTGTTTACTTTCAATAGTATAACTGTTCACTGATTTCTACTCGGAACACAAATATGTTCTAAGTGCACGTAATATATATTGTTAATTTATCTTCTTCATCAATTTTTACGGAGATTCTTATTACTCCCCTCGTTCCATGGTATATGTCGTTTTGTTAACTATCACGGTGTTCAACCTCACTACTTATTTGATAATTTCTTATATAATATTTTATTAACAATTGGAATATTATACTTTTATAATGGTATTTTTTTGTTACCAATTTAATGGTAGCAATTTTATTTAGCAAATCATTATATATATTGAAAAATCTATGATCAAATTTTTTTAAATTTGACTGCACAATTTACAAGAAAGACAAATAATACGGAACACGGGTAGTATATACTTTAGCTTGGTTTGGGTTATTACTGGCAAATTTTTTTCTAACCCAAATTGTCCGACCCAAAAAAATCCTAGTCTAGACATAGATTTTTTGTCCGAATTTTGATATTGACCGAATTTACTGAATATTCTGAATATTCGGACATAAAATTTCTCTTTTTTCTATTGTCCGAACCGATTTTAGCTTCGTCCGAAGCTTCCAACGCGGTTCGACCCGAAATAAAATTGGGTCCGGACATAAATTTCTCGTCTGAATTTTAGAATTGTCCTAATTTGTCCGACTCGAATTTTATTGCGGACCCAATTTGGGTCATAATAAAACTGAAAAGACGTATGCCAAGATGTCATTTTCAGTGGCCCTAATACTCTTTAGTTTGATACATACGTTGGTACTTATAATTAGACTGAAAGTATATCTCGATCCAGAAAAAAAAAAACAATTGCGTGAATGTATATGATATTGTGGACTCATTTTCCATAGTAAACATGTTTTTCTTCTTGTCACACTATTCGCAGCTTCCTAGGCAGCCACTAGTTTATATTGCTGTACAACTTTCCCATGTAAATAGTTCTGTTTCGCAAAGAAAGTTGAGTTTAATTTTCTTATCATTTCGTACAGAGAAACACAACTTGTTCTCTCCGTTTTAAGAAGAAATAAAAAGATATATCTGAGGAGCAATATATATAGTGTAGATTTGGAGGAAGGCATTCTATATTGAAGATGGTTAGAACTCCGTATGTTGATAAAAATGGATTGAAGAAAGGAGCTTGGAGTCCCCAAGAGGATGATAAGTTAAGAACTTATATTTTGCGATATGGGCATTGGAACTGGCGAGAACTTCCTAAATATGCAGGTTTGTATTCCTAAAACTACATCCATGTAACTTCACATCTACTTTTGTTAGTGTTGGGGAGATCTAAGCAGGGAGCTCACTTCATCCAAGGATCATAGTACATAAGCTAAGTGAGGTTCCATCTTAAAATCAATTGATGTTAAGAGGAGTAACCCACTTGACTTATATATCATGTCTCTTCTTTTTATTTTTTCGATGTGATACATTTTATTCATGAGTGAATCCCAACTATTAGATAAATATTAGTAGTCAGTTTTTATTTTGGTCTTTTTCTGTTAAATTTTGGACTGTATCAACTGTCAATTAATAAAAAAACAGAAAATGATAAAAGAATCCAACTTTGGAGCAAAATACAAGACAAAAGTGAAATAATATAAATTATTATACATGGGACAAAGTTTCACTTTTTCTAACAAAGTTTCAATTCTTTTTTAATCCAATGTCTATGTCATTTTTAACCTAAGTTTTTCCTCCACATGATTAGGACTAGCAAGGTGTGGAAAGAGTTGTAGGCTCAGATGGATGAATTATTTGCGCCCTAATGTGAAGCATGGTAACTATTCCAAAGAAGAAGAAGATCTTATCATAAAACTCCATGAACAACTTGGGAACAGGTGCGTAAACAATATATGGATATATATATGCTTTGCAAGTATATATTACTTTTACAACCACTCACCGGCCTTCGATCATTAGCCTCAAATTTTCAGCTAAGGTTGCTTTTGCACTATTAAATATTTTTCAAGTAATAGAGATTCAAACTTAAACAAGTCAAATATTTATTTGCATAAGTTTTCTCGGGAGCTTTGTGTCTACAATATATTTCAAGCTCGGAACAATTGCACATCAGAATGTACATGTTATTAAATCCAAAAGCATTCATGCGCACAGTTTGTTCTAAGGGGCGACCACCCAGGCCCCACGACAATGGCGGAATTACGATAGTCGATGGGGCCCCGACCACTTCTAACAACTGTAAAAGAATTATAATGCAAATTGTACAGTGTTAGGTTGTCAGAATTAGTCTCTTCATGTATTTTAGTACATGGGAGAAGGTTGCCTACATTTAGACTCCCACGGACCCCGAATTAGTCGGACTACACTAGGGCTTGTTGTTGTTGTTGTTGTTGTTGGGTAATTTATCACAATGCTTCTGTTGATGTTAGGGGTGATTTTTTCTACCTCCAGTGTCTTTTTGTTTATCCAGAATTTCACTCCAAAAATTATTTTCTTTCTAATGCCCCTCTCTTAATTTATTTACTAAATATATTTTTTTATTTTCTTTAATACCATTTTTTACCTACTTTTTATTTAATACAAGCTACCATCATGGTTGATAAAACAAGCTATAAATGAGAAATGGTTTCTTAAATTAATCAAGATGTTTTCTTTAATACGAGCTACCATCAAGATTTTTATCCTACCTTTTCTAATGCCCCGACCCTTGCTTAATTTATTTACCAAATTTAATTTTTATTTTTTACCAACTATCAAAAAGAAAAACTAGAATTATATGTTTATGTGTCACCGGATGCAAGCTAAATATATTTTTTATTTTCTTTAATACCAAATATATTTTTTATTTTTAAGAATATTCTATCATAATTGAAACTTTTCAACTAGCATAGTTGAAAAGTGTGATGTATCATTGATTTCACCCTAAAAATTGAAATTAAAACATTTTGATAGAATTAACTTATTGTAATAGTTAATTGTGTTTATTGATATATAAATATTTTTAAGGGATGTGGTTTGTCTTCATGAAATCGATAATAATGAACATTCAACTATGGTAGAACTTTCAATAAAAACTAATCTTTGACATCTCGTGCTATGCATGGAAAAATTTTCAATAATTTTATGTAATTTTTTTATTAAAATAATTTTATAATAATGATAATTATTAAATAATGAAAAAAATTGTGTAACAATGGTATCATTTGAATAATTTGGTGGTCGAAGCATATTAAAATTTGTATTAATTACTATTAAATATCCATACTTTATAATAATCATTTTCAAGAAAATATAAAAATTTGTTTCATAAATTCATGTCGTCATAAATTAATGTTTAAGTATCTATCTACTAAATTAAAAACTTATTAAATTGTAAATTCTTGTCTAGATATTTATACATCTAGTATAATATAAATTAGTGATACAGTAGGTCAAACTTGACACTATGGGTAAATATTTGTATTTTATTTTGTTTGTATGAACGATAACGATTGTGTAAAAAAAAATTATAATGACCATGATAATTCTATTTTCTAGTTTTTCGGTTTTGACTTTCTGATTTATTTAGCTTGTTTTATAATTTTTTTTATCTACCTTTACTCAAACTTCCCGTATCGTTCCTGGTAGTTTACTTATAATTTAAACATTTTATCTATAGAAATATATATAGTAGTGTTAATAAAAGTTTTATTTTTAAAATAATTCTTAATGAAAAAGAAAATAATAGTATAGACGTTTCATGAAAATTTTACTTTAATATCAATTATAGTTTATCTTCAATGTTGTGATGAAATATCATAATATAAAATTGATATAAAATTGATGAAAGAAAACTAAGGGAATGTTTTAATTGTGTATTAAATTAAATATTTGTAACTCATGACATTAAGTTTTTCTTTTTTAAAATTATATTTATGACAGCATTAAATCTTGTAGGTTTGGAATGTGTCGAAACAATCAAATTTCCCAAATTATTTTTTTAAACTTGGAATTTTCTTAGGTGCTTGTGTTTATATATATATATATATATATATATATTATAAATAGGTAGATAATAGATTATTTTGATAATTATAATGTTTTATATTTAATTTACTTATAGTGATTTTCCTAATCGTCTTGAAATAAATAAATTATTTCGATAAGTGTTAAGTTAAATACTTAATTTATTTAAAGCGGTTTCTTAATTGTGTTGTTATAAAGTATTAACTAATTTATTTGTAGTGATTTAAGTCTTCAAAAAAATAAATAATCAATTAAGTCTAGAAAGTTGAAGTGACTTGAATAATGAAGTTTAATTTTGATTTTAAAAAAAAAAAATTTGAAGTTCAATTTACCACATAAGAGTGTCACATGACAACTTAAACATGCATGTCTTGTTTTAATAAAAGTAATAAATTAGAAGCAATTTGTACATAAATTTCCACGTTTGAGTAGTTGAATTCTAATTATTTTTTTAAGAACAATCAATTTAATTATGACAATAAATCCATGTCAACTAATGTTATGTTTTGATTTATATGACAAGGTGGTCAAAAATAGCTGCAAAATTACCAGGGAGAACAGACAATGAGATAAAGAATCATTGGCACACCCATTTGAAGAAAAGAATTCAACAACACCAAGTGAAGAACAAGAAGGGGCGAAATCGGAAATCAAATGAGAAATCCAAATCACATGAAGGCAAACAAAGCAAGATTAGCATGGATAGCAACAACTCCACACCACATCCAACAGTTGAAATCCTAGAAAGTTGCCCAATTCACCCTTCATCCCCACAACCCTCTTTTAGCACGATTGAACAATCTGGGTCGTCTAACTCCAACATCAACAACTCTAGTTCAAGTTCAGATTTGGGTTTCATCAGTCCAGATTCAAGCAATAATTGTTTTGGTTCCATCAATTCTTGGGAAAGTTTGGTAGATTTAGTCGATGGAAGCTTTTGGTCTGAGCCATTGAATTTAAATAATGAGAATCATCAAGATCAAGATAGAATATCACTGGATGATAATTTTTGGGGCACACCTTTCGGGTTAGAGACTTATGAAAATGACCCCTCCATAAATTTCATTGGTTCAAGTCTTTCATCTCCATATATGTCTTACTTGGATGATATGGACTTGGCATACATTTTGGACGGATGACGGAACAAGTGATGATGTATCACACTGGCATCAACGTGACCTTTGATATTTTATTGGACGGTCACAGTAGTTCAATTCCAGGTTCGAAGATAAGTGTGCCAACCTATACATTATATTGTCAAGTTACAATAAATATGTACCGATAAAATCTTCCTTTTCTTAATACATATTACATAGTTTTCACAACATAAAGTGTAGGATGCTGAAATTAATCACTCAAATCAATATCGTGTACAAGAAACTGATGCACACACAATTGTGTATTGCCTTACAGTTTACAACGTATCAAAGGTATAATTGTTTTCTTCTTTTTTGTTTCTATTAAGTGTAGCTTGATTTTAAACCGTACAAATAGAAGAAAAAATTACTCGGAGTTACTTCAATATTTGGGGAAACTATTTTTCGGTAACCCAACTTTTTAAAACTCATTTTGAGATACCCTTATTTTTTGGGGGTTAGTAATTATTTGGTGCTTTTCTGGCCATCAATTTTATTAAGTGGCCGAAATACCTTTATCATTCTTCTTCAAGGGTATTTCTTCAAAAATGGAAGAATAAGGGTTTAGGGTTTAGGGTTTAGGGAACTTTCAATCTCCCTCTCCCTCATCCTCTCAAATTCTCTAAACCTCATTTCCCTCCAAAATCTATAAAATTGTGTTTGATTTTTGAAATTGAATCTAAAATGTCAAGAGAAGGTGACAAATCATCTGAAGATGAAGAGCTTAGTTTGTAAATTTTTTTTATAGTAGATTTTGTTAAAAGTCAAATTTTCCGGTTAAATTCCGGAAAACAGCCGGTGCCACACGCTCAAGCCGGCAAATCGTCGCGGGCTTGCCGCACGCCGATCGTGGCAGAACAGCGGTGAATGCCGCATAGACTGTGCGGTACTGCCGCGGCATTGCCCGCAGTCTCATGTGGCAAACACCGCCGTTCTGCCGCGATCGGCGTGCGGCAAGTCGGTGGTGGTTTGCCAGCTTGGGCGTGCGGCACTGGCTGTTTTCCGGGTTTATTTATTTAATTTAAAATAATAATTATTATTAATTTTATAGTTATTATTATTATTATTAATTATTTTTAATTGTTAATTCTTTCAAATTATATATTGTGTTATTATTGTTATTATTCTTGTTAATATTATTGTTATTATTATTATTGTTATTATTAATAATGTGTTGATTGTTATTGTTATTTTTTTCAAATTATATTTTTAATAAATACTGTGTTTATTATAATTGTTACTTGAAGTGTTAATTATTATGATTATTAATATTATTATTAATAATGTTTAGGGTTTAGTGTTTAGGTTTATGAATGTAATTGTTAATATTATTGTTATTAATATTATTGTTATTATAATTAATAATGTTATTGTTATTGTCATTGTTATTCTAAGTAAGTAGTGTTATTGTTAATTATTTTAGTATAATTTGGTTAATATTGGGGTAATTTATGAATGTCACATTGTTCTGCAGGTTGAGTTAGAGGAGTTTGGCGGAGACAGTGTTGCTTATTCACCGTTCTTTGCGACATAAGATGTGTTTGAAAATATAGAAGTTGTGGTTGAGTGGGTCAACGAAATAGCTCGGGGCATTGGGTTTAGGTTTGTAAGGGCTTCATACAAGCAAAAAGATTTAGACAGTCCGCGCAGGTGTTACTTAAAGTGTTTTAGGTACGACAAATACCGTGGGAAAATGACTGATCTTGATGCAACAACGACTGGTCGGTCGACGTCGGCGAAGGCGTGCAGTTGTAAATTTGCCATTGTAGCATGGACTCGTAATGAAACAGAATGGCGAGTTCGTGTTTGCGATGGAGACCGGGGAAGCACAATCATCGATTCATCATGTACGAGGAAGGACATCGTCACGGACACCCATTGAACTCTGAGATGAAACAACATGTGCGTGAAATGACCGACACGGGGTGCACACTGGCCACGATACAGACATCGCTGAAGATAAAGTTCCCTGGTTGTAATTCAAACGTTCGACAAATAAACAACGAGCGGGCAAAGATGCACGCCGAGGGTATGGATGGGAGGACAACTACCCAACATTGTCTCCACTTAGCGAAAGCTGGCGGGTACGTCTCCTATACAAACTTTGATGATGATGGCAATGTTCGTCGGCTCTTTTTATGCCACCCGTACTCATTGGAGAATCAACATACCGAGATTCGGAGGGCGCTTGAACAGCCTAGGAGTGCGCACAGATATCATAGGGAATCTCGATTCTTCAAGCATTTGCACGGGCATGTTTCTCATCATGCCATTGAATTAATGGCGTTGGAGTTCAATGACATGTTGCCGATGAGGACAGCTATAGGCACAAACAAGAGCAATCACAAGTTGTGGTTAACCTACCACCTTCCGTGTGCGTGTTCTATGATGCACTTGTACGATAATGGAGAGCAGTTGCAGTATACAGGGATAGTCATGTTCTGGAGACAACTCACAGTCATTGGAGATGGTGACACCGTAGGGTCAAATGATGATCCATTGTCCCGGGTCTTGAAAACGTTTGAAATGCTTGTTCAACAGGTTCGGGAGCAAGATCCAGCAGTGATACGTGACGTATCCCAGGTCAATCACGAGAAGTTGAATTCCGAGAGTGCGATATTCCTGATCCAGAGATCAGCCCCCCACGCATCGGGAGACCCAAAACATCCAGATCCACCAGACCCGAGCCCAGTGGGTTTGAGTACGGCCGAAGATCGGGTCGTGGTGGCAAGACTACGACGAACTCATTGAGAAGAAAGGGATCCAATTCTTCTTCCGTGGGGATTGGTAAAACAGGTTTGATTTTCCTTATCTATTTTTTATAATATAACCAAAAAACTATGTGCCACATTTCTTCCGTTAGGACGAACTCATTCCCGTACAAGGACGATGTGCCACATTTCTTTCTACCATATATTGTTGGCTGGACGGATGTTGAATCGGATGGAAACTGCGGGTTCGGATGCATTGCCGAGGCAGGTTTTCGGGGGCCAAGAACAATGGCAAAGTTTTAGGAGTACAATGGAAAGTGAATTGTTGGCGCGTCCTAACATGTATTTGGCGGCACACCTTGGGTGTCGGGATGAGTACAATAAATCGCTCAGCCGGAAAAGTGGTAATATGGTTGGACTAGCCGCGCTTGAATTTTGGATGTCGACTCCTGCGGATTTATTTCCAGCAGCAACAATGTTGAACATTATGCAGATCAACATTACAACACCACCTGGTCAATTTGAGCAGATAACTGAGACATGTATATCAGTGTTACCCTTGAAAGCAGGACCTAGAATGAGGGGACCAGCAAAAATATTCGGAATAGTGCATGCACACAAGTTTCATTACATTCTTCTTCATTTACACGATCAGTGCCCTCTATCATCGGTTCATACTGGGTGGCACCGAGTGAGAGACCGTACTGTTGAAGGTTGGGATGAGCCGTTTAAGGCTCGTATTGATCAATGGAAAGGTCTTAGGGATGCTCAAACCAGATCTTTGTCTTAGGTATTAAACTATATGCTCATATATGTATTTGGTTAACATGACATTGTCTCAACGGCGCTTGTTACATTCTTGTGCATTTTTTTTTATAGTGGTAGTGAATAGTTTTAAATAAAATGCACAACATTAAAACCAGCAATTAAAATACTCGACAATACATCAAGTCTACGATACAACCACACAAATTTAAACTTACATCAGTCTTAAAACGATAGACAGTAAAACTAGAAATTAAAATGTTCGACAAATTAAAAATTAATAACTAATTCTACTCCTCCTCCTCCCCCTAGTTGTCTTGCTGCTCGGGAACATGGATATTCAATTGTGCGCACCATTGAGCATACAGATCAGACATAGCTGTGAAACTGTGATCCTCACTTACCTTATCACTTCGTGAGGACTGGGTGGCTGCAACATCATCTGCGTTAGTTCCGCCAACAAATATGCATACTATGAAAAAAAATTAGAAAATTAAAATAATAGCAAAAAACATTGGTTAGCTTATAATTGAGTAAAATATGCAAAACTAATATTAAAGTATGCTTAGGGGTTTGTACCTGTTCGAGCGGACGACGGTTCATCGATTGTGGATTGGCTGGTGGAGGTGTTGTTGATCAAAAATTTATGAGAATGTACCACAAACCAATCGTTATATGCATCAACCACTTCCTACGGCACACGTTTTGTGCGTGGCAGAGCCATTAGGGACAATATGTTACCAAAGGGAAATGTCCCCCAAGCAGTGTTGACCCTGAACTCATCAAACTCCAATTTGTACGGCCCCTTGGCCGGTCGTTCAACTTTCCAAGGGCGGGGCAACATTGGGGGGACATGTTGTCAGTGCCCTATCTGACGACAACGCGATCAGGCATGTACAACTCTGTCACGTCATATGCACGAATGGGGCCCATATACAATGTCCTCTGGCAGGTCCTGTAAGGTGTACCTCCATAAGGGCACCAACACACCTTATCGGGCGTCAACGCGTCCAGGGAGGCCCTCAACGCCCGTAGGCGTGGCTCTGATCTAACCGTGTGACTGGGAAACCACCTGACCGCGCGAGGTTCCCAAACCGGTTGCTCACTGTGTGTCCTAAATGAGGGAAAGTACTCATATATCCAGGCCTGCAAAAGGGTCAAACACCCAACTATCTTCGCTATCCCAGCGCTGCTCGCCATCCCTAACTGTCGATACAGGTACGCCAGTGTAATCGTACCCAAAGCAACTGTATCGACAAGATCAGTGCTAGGCCACGGATGCGGACGAACTCTATCCCTCGATTTGTCCATGAGGATAGTGTTTCCCAACAAGCTCAACAACCATGTCCGTGTCCTATGGGGAACGGGGTACATGGGGCGAAACAGCAACCGACCTCAAATCGACATCAGTCATGGCACCCTTGTCATAAATGCCCATTTTCTTTAGTTCCGGCATAGGCTTCATGAAAATAGCCGACACGAACTCGTTAACCGCTGCCCGATCAAGACAATCAGGCATCACACCATCAACTGGAAGGCCCAAAATGTGTTCCACATCATGTAGCATGATAGTCATTTCACCAAAGGGAAGGTGAAATGTGTTCGTGTCGGGTTGCCACATCTCAACGAAGGCCGAGATCAGTGTCATATCGATGTTTTCATACATTAAATCTACCAAAGCGGCTAGTTGGACATTTTGCAGTGCACTCTGGCATACGAGATCCATTGAGGACCTCATTGACCTCAATTCCCTCAACGCATTCCTCTTCGTCACACACTCAAGAACTGCCGTCGCCGAACGCTCTCGACCATCCCATATTACCCGAGCGATGTGACCTCCAAAGCTCGGTATAATGTCCCCCAATTATGGTCCCCCGGGAACATTACCGTCAATCTTCCAGTCTTCCTCATTTCTCCGGCTCCTCTTATGCCTGCTGCTGCTCGCCCCAGCCTCACCACCTGCCTCTCCCCCATGTCGTAGTGGGGCAAGCCTCCTTGATGCATCTCTCAACGGCTCGAACCCCGTTCATCAGATAAGTAGGAGGAAGCGCTCTGAGTAGGGATCGCCCGGACTTCGTGCTCGATCCGTCGTCCCCCGTTGTCTCCGTGTCGGTTGAGTAATCAATATGTTCATTGATATGGTCAATGAAGCCTTGCGTGGTCTGACTGTTTGTGTCCTCCGGCTGGCCAACCGCATCAACAGGTGCTCCAGTACCTCGGCCAGCACGTCGTGCTGACGTAGCCACATTACGACGGTGCGGGTCCCCAGTTTCACCCCCCTCCAACCAGACGGAAGCTGGTACGGTTCAACCTATCAAGAAACCCCTTGCCCCTACCTGCCATTTTAGATCACCTGCATAATAATAAAATAAATATTTAACTATACACAACAGCTTATAAGGAAATTCATCGTTCACGAAATTATTGCCCAAAACCCTAAACAGAGCAACCTATACTTTCCTTGTTGCATTATGTTTAAAAGATTTTAAATTAAGGCTTCCTTAAATTATTTCCTTGCTAAATACGTACGTGAAATTCATACACTAACTTAAGTCTACATTAACTCAAAATTTATAAACATCACTACATCCCTAAACCCTAAACCCTAAACCCTAAAATACAATTCTTAACACTATAAATTATTTTTAATAGTCTATTATTTACACTCTACATGAAACAAGTTATTTTTATGCCCTAAATTAAATAACAACAATAATATTAACAATTACAATGATAATTAATATAATAACAATTACAATTAAATTAAATAATAACAATAACAATCACAATAATAATAATAATAACATTCATCTTTAAATATAATATATAATTTTTATAACACTATTGACAACAAAATTACAATTAATAAATATTCATCTTTTACAATATTATAATTATTAACATTATTATTACTAATATTATCATAAATACCTAATCAATAAAATAAATTAACAACAATAATAACAATTATATTAAGAATAATATTAATAACAACAATATTAAAATTTACAGTGATAATTAACATAATAACATTACAATTAAATTAAATAATAACAATAACAATCACAATCACAATATTAATAATAATAACATTCATCTTTAAATATAATATATAATTTTTATAACATTATTGACAACAAAATTACAATTATATTAAATATTCATATTTTACAATATTATAATTATTACATTATTATTAATAATATTATCATAAATACCTAATTAATTAAAAAAAAATTTTGGGTTGCTGCCGCATGACCCACGCAGCAAGCCGCCGCTAATTGTTGCGTGAGGGAGCCGGCAAACCGCGGCCGTTCCACCGCACGTCGTTCTCGGCAAACCACGGCAGGCAGTGCCGAGATCGGCATGTGGCAAGCCTGCCGCGGTTTGCCGAGATTGACATGCGGCAAGCCGACCGCGGTTTGCCAGCCCAGACGCGCAACACCGTCTTTTTTTCCGGAAAATTCAGCGTTTCGTGCTTTTTTTTCAAATTTCAAATTCAAATTTAACAATTATAAACACATAAAACTTACAAGAATTTCGTCGATTTCAATCCCCGGGAAGATGTTGATGTTGTAGCGTCCCTCGTCGTCGTTGGTTGAGAGCGTTTTTTAGAGAGATAAACTAGAGAGAAGGAGGAGAGTGAGATTATGAGGGTGAAGGGCGTAATTGGAAATTATAATGAAAAGGTGGGCGATAATAGTAAAATAGTGGGCGACAAATAGTAAGCGGGAATTTTTCGTTAAATTTCTCTAAAAAATTATCTTTTTGGTTGGCCTATGGGTGGCCATGGTCACCCCCACTTACTATGGGGATCCGCCCATGGTTGGGTTAATTGTGTGGAACCCAAATTATTATTTTGTTATGATGAATTTGGGAAAGCCAAAATTGTTCTTGGTGGTCAAGTTTTATATAATATTGATCGAAGATTCTTCCATGATTGCAGGGGCAGATTTAACATGGGTTCACGGGGAGTCAAGTGACCCTGCTTAAAAAAATTGTAAATTTCTAATTTTAAGAGCAAAACTGGGTAAATTACGTATATGTAAAACATGTAACAGAATAAAAACACGTGGGCTTCCTTGGCTGAGTGGTATGTGTTACCCTTCGTGCAATATTATAGGATGAGGCCGTGTGTTTGACTCCTACAAGCTACAAAACGTTGTTTCATTTTCTTTTTTCAATTTTTGACTCAAGTTTTAAAAACCTATCAATCATCCATTACAATTTATTTATTCAATTTTCAATTTTGATGGGTTTGAGTGTGATTATGTAGTTTAATTTGTTTACTTTTTAATTTGAATTGGTTTAAATGTAATTAGTTTGAATAGCATTTGCTTCAATAATTGTTATTGTAATCCCTATATTTTAGTTTAAATGGAAATATATCTTAAAAAATACTTACTCAATCACAATTTCCTTCAATTTCTGCTAATTTACCTTTGAATAAAAAAAGTTGAAAGCGTATTCCTCAACCACATCAACCAGCTCATTCAAATAATATTCTCAGTTTTTTGAATTATTGTTTTGACTTTTTAGATTTGACTTTGAACCCGCTTGATTTCATTTTTGGATTCGCCACTGCATGATTGTGTTCATTGAGGAAATATATTGTATAAAGTAGAAAAAATTTATATTGTTACTAAATTGTAATTGGGCAATCACATGGGGGTGATTGATCAAATGAGAACATTTCTTTTCGATAATTAGCAAGCCAAAAGGCTAAGAAAGCATCAAGATGCTACAAAGACCGCAATAACAGCATAACACCAAGAAACCAGAAACCAAAGAAACAACACAAAATCGCAACAAAGGATTACACCAAAGCAAAAGAAAAAAAAACAGCTATCTAATAAGATTCTTCTTTTTTTTTTTCCAGCAAATTATCTCTGAAGGCTTTAGTCATAGTCTCATGATCATCACAAGACAATTTTAACCGACAAACAAGTTTCGCCGCTCTACGAGCCTCCTCATCCAGTCTCTCCAAGGAGAGATCCACTGCATTCAAAGATCTCCCAGCAATAATATCAACCACATCATTACTGTTAGAACTGCAGCTTCGAGAAAGATTCTTCACGCCTTTAGCACAACTAGGACCACTAGATCGGACCCTCCCCGAAGCATGAGAACATAATATTACAATGAAATATAGTATCAAATTAGTGGGAAACTCAATGTTTTAGGAAGGTTACTATTATTATTAACCCTAGTATTATATTGTCGTCTTGACTATAAATAAAGTCTTGGTTTTAGGCTTTTTATGTATGCAAATCAGAGTGTTTATCTGACCACAAGACAATGACCTATAATTTATGTGTCCTTGAGGGACTTGTGTGAGGCTCATATATGAATGTTGAGTTCTCAAATTGTGACTCAAGGGAAGTTGTGAGAGATTGTGGAGGTTTGTGTATCTTTGATAAACCCTTGTAATCCTTTGATATTGCATCGCTCATGGTTTATTCTCGGTTCGGATTTTTCTACGTTAATTCATTATGTTGAATGTTTAATATCTTTTGACTTTTATTACTGTTTGTCTGCTAACAACGCCTTGAAAATCCTAACATAGGTGTGTGTTTGGTGCAAAGAAAAATCAATTTCAAGGAAAATAGTTTTCGTTGTAAAATGATTTTCCTATGAAATGAAATTTCTGGTACTTTCAATTGTCTGGTACATTTTTGTTTAGACTCAATTTTGTGTCTAAATAGCGCCTTAATTCTTAGGGTTTTGACTCGTTTCGTGCTTAATTTCATGTCTTTTACTACGTTTTTGGTTATTTTGTAGGTTTCGTGGTTTTTCCTCAAAACGTAGCAAAAAGGGGTTATTTTGTAACAATTTTGGGAATCCCGAGATTCCCCGGGCCAAAGTCGTGTCAAAGGCGAAGAAAGAAGCAAGGCCGGACATATCGAGCATCGCAAAGATAGAGTTTTGCTAAGTTTTGCAAAGGTAACACCCGCTATGTTCAGGGTAGCGGGCGTTACCCACCTCACCTTCACGCCTTCATACGCAGCAAGATGGCAGCCCCCGCCACCCTTCACGTAGCGGGCGCTACGCCCAGCATGTCAGCTAGCCCGAAGAGGACCGTACCTACGGTCCTGGAGACAGTACCCACGGTGGCTGTCACGCCTGTGCAGGAAACTAAGTCCCTAAAGCAGACCGTACCTACAGTCAATAGAGACCGCGCATACGGTCGAGCGGAGAAGAGAAGAATCGCCATGTTGCTTCGCAGGACCGTACCTACGATCCTAGAGACCGTACCTACGGTCTCCTGCGGTTCATGCCGAGCTGTTGTTTGTAATGTTGCGTTTTGATTAACGTATTTTGCTTGTATAAATACTCCCCTTGACGATTAGCTTAGGGAGGCAATTATCTTTGAATTATCTAGTATTTTAGCTATAAATTAGAGTGAGATTAGAGAGATTTCTTAGTAATTAGTGGGTGATTAGTGTTGGTTTATTGCAATTGTACTGGATTTCATTTAAGTTTTATTGAAGTTCTGAAGATTACTCTCTATTTTGGAGCTTGGATTCTTATCTACTCTTGATCATCCTTCCATTGTCATAATGTAATGAGCACTTCTTAATCCCTATTCTCTTTACTTTGCTTATTATCATTTTAATCTCTGTTTTTGTTATTGGATTACTTGGTGTTTATTGTTCTTAGAATATTGCTTTTAATTTCTAGTTTTTCTGTTTAGATCGTGAATGTTGGAGTTGTTTATGTTGTTGGAATGTTAGTTAAGATTATTAGAGGCTAGAACCCTTTGGGTTAGGGAGAAATTAAGGATGTGAGTAGTTAATTTGGCTTGGGTTAGCAATTCTAGGAGGTAATTTGTAGTGGAGTCAATTTCCCATTCCTATTCTTCCCTCAAATGGGATGTATTCAGGATCGAAAGCTCTTGAATACATCCAATACTTGCGTTGCAAGATAGGAAATGGGATAGTTAATGCTCACCCACGAAAGTGGAAGGAGGTTAACTAGAGAGTTCCGTTCTTTTAACCTTCCAGGTCTGTGGTGGGCTTTGAGGAAGTTAATCCGGATTATCCTTGAAAAGGGAAATCCGGTGGGTTACTTGATTCTTCTATTTTGTTACTTCCTAGCTGTAAAACCCTCGTTCTTATTGCCATTTGCATTCTGAAATCTCCCGACACCCTTTTTTGCATATCGACCGGACATAGTTGTGTTTGTGTTTTGTTTCCGTTGTTTATCATAAAAAAACCCCTCTAGTTATCTTGTGATCTTGAACCTCACCTAGAGTCAAGTCGCCCTAGCAAAGATCCCTATCTCCTCGAGAACAACGATATAAAAACCGGGGTACAAAAACCACGTTACACCAAAATGGCGCTGTTGCTGGGAAGCAAGCGCACCTAGCTTAGCTTCTTGGTTTTTAGGTTGTTTAAGATCATTTTCTTTGCTAGAGATTTGGTACCCTTAGTTGTTAAGAATTTTATTCTTATATTGTTCCGAACCCCGAAAGTATTATTCGCCAAGCGAACGCTAGCTCGAGACGAGGAAGGCGACAAAGGGAGCAAGAGAGGACTGAAATTCCAATATCTGACGGAGAACCAGATCCACCTCGTACCTTAGCCTCGTATTCATTACCATCTTCGGGTACGGGAGGCGACCCCATCGTATTACCCGCATTACCACCAAACGTATCATTCGAGTTCAAACCATATTTGCTTGAGATATTTGAGAACACTCCATACCATGGAGGTGAACATGAGAACCCCATTGATCACATCAATAGGTTCGAGCAACGTATTGGTTTCGTGCAAATGAACGAAGTTTCCACTGAATATATGAAGTTGAAGTTTTTCCCTCTCACGTTGAAACGGAAGGCATTATTATGGCTCAACACTTGTCCATCGGGTACTTATTCTTCATAGGACGCCCTCAGTCGTGATTTTCTTCAAAGGTTCTTTCCAAATGATGAGACATGTAGATTGAGGCAAGCTATTATGAGTTTCAAACAAGAATCCAGTGAAACCCTATTTGAAGCATGGGGGAGGTTCAAAGGCCTCCAACGAAGATGTCCTCATCACAATCTGGAAGATTGGCTACTTTTACATCATTTCTACTCAGGATTATGTAATTCTTTGCGAGAGTCTATCGATCATGCCTCCGGTGGCATGTTTCTCAAGAAGACGGCGGAAGAGGCAAATGTATTTCTTCATCAGCTATCTCAAAACTCTCCACATTGGGGAGAAGGACGTGGTTCAAGAGATGGAGGTGCTTCTTTGGAGAGCAACCCTACAATCAAATTTCTTATGAATGTCGTATTGGAGATGCAACAAAAGAAGGCCTTAGAGGAGACTACAAGGTAAGTTAAAGCCGCTCAAGAGATACAATGCTTATTTCGGATGCTAGAGTTGTTGTGTGTGATTATTGTGGAGGACCACATCCTTTGCAACAATGTGGTGAATGCTCATCCGAGCAAGTTCAAGCAGTTTACCCTAATAATAACCTTTCCTATTCCACTCAAAATCCAGTTCGTCCTCGTGGAAACTATGCCTATAACCAACAAGTCCCACAAAACCAAAACCCACCTCCCGGATTTCAAAACCAAAACCGTTGTCCATACCGACAAAACCTTCACCATGGTCAATCATCCCAGACATCCAAACCACCACAACAAGAATTTTCCATTGAGCAAATATTGCGAAAGATATCTTTGACCCAAGATAGAGACCAAGCCTGTATTAAGAACCTTGAGTTGCAACTAGCTCAAATGGCACAACAAGCCAAACCTATCCAATCTCTTCCTAGCCAACCTCAACCTAACCTTAAGGGGCAACTTAATGCAATTACATTGAGGAGTGGTAGGGAGATTGAGGGTCATAAAATGGTGGAGGAAGGTGTTATGGGAGAAAAAGAAGGTGATGTGGTGGATATTACAGATGAGGAGGATTTGGTAGAAAAAGAGGAGAGTGAGTTTGTTTTTGTGGAGAGAAATGAGGAAGTTTGTGAGGAGGAGCAAGGAGAAGTTAGCTTTGAAAAAGAGTTGATTGAGAAAGAAAGAGAAGAGAAGGAGAGAGTAAGAAAAGGGAAGGGAGTTATGATAGAAGAACAACCAATTCAAGTTATTGAGAAGCCGAAATTACCGCCGGTTCCTTTTCCCGAGCGGTTGGCCAAACCAAAGTCGGATGCTAAATATTCAAAGTTCATAGAGATGCTTAAGAAACTTCAAGTGAATATCCCATTCTTAGATGCTATTTCCGAGGTTCCATCCTTTAATAAGCATTTAAAGGAACTTCTCACTAGCAAGCGGAGAATCCAAGAGAAGTCTACTATCCACTTGATGGCTGATTGTAGTGCTATTATTGACAACAAAATCCCGGAGAAACTCACTGACCCCGGGAGTTTTTCTATTCCTTGCAATATTGGTGACATGAGGATTGGTCGTGCTCTTTATGATTTAGGGGCTAGTGTGAGTATCATGCCCTATTTTATATGTCGGAAGTTGAATCTTGATGATTTGACTCCCACAACAATCAATCTTCAATTGGTCGATCGTTCCGTGCGTAGACCATTAGGTATATTGGAGGATATTCTGGTCCAAGTGGGAAGATTTTTGATACCATGTGATTTCGTGATTTTGATGGATGAAGACTCTAACATTCCTATTATCTTAGGAAGGCCATTTCTTGCTATGGCCGGTGCGATGATAGATGTGAAACATGGTAGTATGTCATTGATTGTCGGTAATGAGAGCATTATTTTCAACCTCGAGGGGTCCTTGAAAAATCCTTTGTATGGGGATTCGTGTTATGCTATCGATGTAATGGAGGTGCTAGTCGACGAATATATTGAGGAATCTCATTTACTTGAGTCTACATGTGACGATCCTTTGGGAGCATGTCTCCTAGAAGGCTAGAATCCTTTCAATTTGAGACCGACGACACCGACATGACGTTTCTCACCAACCTTCTTGATTCGTCACCAACACATGAGGAGATTACTATTGATGTGCCTCATATTGAGTGTATGGAAATTCAAGAAGTTATCTACAAGGGTATGTCTTCTTCCCAAGCTAAATCCTCTACCCCTTCTTTAGAACTTAAACCTTTACCCCATTCCTTACAATATGCTTTCTTAGATGATGAAAAGTCTTGCCTTGTTATTGTGAATGCTAAATTGCATGAATCTGATTTCTCTAAGTTGCTTGATTTATTAAGAAAGCTGTTGAACCTCGGTTTTACCACTTTTTACCTCGGTTTCTATAGTCTTATTGAACTTATCTAAGTCATTTAGTATAAGTTTAATAGTGATTTTTGTCATCTTTGCTAATTAAAACTAATTTATTTAATTGTCTTATTTTTAGGCAAATTCAAGTGCAAATGATGATGGCAATAGAGGAAAAAGATTGGAAATAAGGAGCAAAAGAAGCCAATGTAAAATTGGGATTTCCAATTCGGCACACCTAGGTGTGCCAGTTGGCACGGGCACCCGTGCCATACTGCAGTCTTTTGTTTTAAATAGTTTTATTAATTAGAAGAAAGACAAGTTTTTCATTCAACGTTTTTTTCATTCTCAGTTTTCTCTAGGCTGGAAGGGAGGTTTCCTCCCAAGCCTCTCTAGTTCTAGGGTTAGACTTCCATTGGAGAAGGAGATTATAGTGTCTTTGTTCAAGAATTCAACAATTTCGTTCTTCGCCTTCAATTCAAGACTAAGTTCTTCTATCTCTTTCTCTCTTTTATTATGTTAATTTCTTGTTAGTTTTATGTTGTTTGGGTTGTGATCGATGTGTTTGACAATGAATTAATCTTGTTTTAGTCCTAATCAATCCAAATTCATGCTTGTAATTGGAGGTTTTCTATTGCCCACCATGTGTTCGATGAAATGCTCGAGAGAGTGTTCATCTATATTTCTTAGGAAATTGATGTACGCCGAGAGGTGAGATTGATTTGCTAGTGTGGTAAAGAAAATGGTTAGAGTTTTGGACATGAGAACAGGTAGTTAGATTAGTTAGACTAGCCCTTGACCCTCGAGAGAAGGCTTTGGTGAGCTTTAATGGTGCAACCGATCACTCTTAATTGCTTGTTTAGAATTGGTAGATTAGGTCGTTCAGGTTGGTTAGTTGTTGAATACTAATTTTGCTTCCCGAACATCTTTTATTGCTTTCATAGTTTGTTGTTTGATCATTACCATCACCATCCTTGGTTAATCAACCTAACTTGAAACACTTGAGTCCGCTCTGAGTGCTAGAAACACAACTCCCTAAGATCGACATCCGTACTCCCAAAAGTATGACAACAAAAGCAAAGGGGTGCATTAGGTTATAAAATTGAGGATTTTAAAAGTTTGTCTCCATCCATATGCATACATTCCATTGATTTGTTAGAAGATGCCAAACCAACGAGGCAACCACAACGTAGGTTGAACCCTAATATGCAAGAAGTGGTAAAGAAAGAAGTAGTCAAGCTTTTAGCCGCTAGGATCATCTTCCCCATCGTAAATAGCGAATGGGTAAGCCCGGTTCAATGTGTGCCAAAGAAAGGTGGGATGACAGTTATTAAGAATGAAAAGAATGAGCTAGTTAGTACCTGAACCGTCACCGGATGGCGGATGTGCATTGACTATCGCCAATTGAACAAAGTGACCAAGAAAGACCATTTTCCTCTCCCCTTTATAGACCAAATGTTAGAGAGGTTGGCGAGTCATTCATATTTCTGTTTCTTAGATGGGTACTCAGGTTTTTTCCAAATCCAAATTCATCCTGCGCATCAAGAAAAGACTACTTTTACTTGTCCATATGGTACATTTGCTTATAGACGTATGCCTTTTGGTTTGTGCAACGCACCCGGTACATTTCAACGATGGATGATGGCCATTTTTAGTAATTACATTGAACATTGTATGGAAGTCTTCATGGATGACTTTTCTGTTTATGGTCATTCCTTTGATGATTGTTTGGATAATTTAGAGAAAGTTCTCATTCGTTGTGAGGAAGTTGATTTGGTTTTGAACTGGGAAAATGCCATTTCATGGTAGAAGAAGGTATTGTTTTGGGGAATTTGATTTCTTCGAGGGGCATCAAGGTTGACAAGGAAAAAGTTGAAGTGACAGAGCGCCTACCACACCCAGTTTCTGTTAAAGGGGTGCGTAGCTTCCTTGGCCATGCCGGTTTTTACCGCCGGTTTGTCAAGGACTTTTCAAAAATCGCTTGTCCTTTGACCGATCTCTTGTGCAAAGATGCCCCATTCTCTTTTACTGATGAATGTCTTGAGTCTTTTTACAGGTTAAAGCAAGCATTGATATTCGCGCTGGTCATTTACTAGCCATGCACTTGATAGTGCGCAGAAAAATTATACAACCACGGAGAAGGAGCTTTGGGCTATCATCTTTGCTCTAAACAGATTTCGGCAATACCTCATGTTTTCAGAAGTTGTTGTATACACGGACCATACTGCGATCAAGTTCTTAATGGGGAAGAAAGAAACAAAACCAAGACTTATTCGTTGGGTTTTACTTTTGCAAGAGTTCGACTTGGAGATTCGTGATAAGGCCAAAACCAAGAATGTGGTAGCCGACCACTTTTCGAGAATCCTTGTTGATTTAGAGGATACTCAACCCATCGAGGACTCTTTCCCATATGAACATCTTATGTCCGTCAAGCATTCTTATCCATGGTACGCCAATATCATCAATTACTTGTCTAGCGAGGTGGTTCCTCAAAATTTAACCCCTCACCAAAAGAAAAAGTTCTTTCATGATGTGAAACATTTCTTTTGGGATGATCCATTCTTGTTTCGTTTGTGTAATGACGGAATGTATAGAAGATGCTTACCCGAGAGTGAAGTGAAGTCCATATTGACGCATTGCCATGAGTTTCTAGTTGGAGGTCATAGGGGATCTCAAAAGACGGCCGCTAGAGTTCTACAAGCTGGTTATTGGTGGCCAACCCTCTTTCGAGATGCTTATCTTCATGTCAAATCGTGTGATAAATGCCAATGGTCCGGGAACATTTAACAGAAAAATGAGACACCACTGAATTACATTCTCGAGGTGGAGGTTTTTGATGTGTGGGGGTTGGATTTTATGGGTCCATTTCCGTCCTCAAGAGGCCATCAATATATTTTAGTGGCGGTTGACTATGTGTCAAAGTGGGTTGAAGCTATTCCATATGTGAGATGTGATGGAAAGTGGGTTGAAGCTATTCCATATTTTAGTGGTGGTTTTTGAAGAAGGTTATTTTTCCAAGATTTGGTATTCCGAGGGTCATTATTAGTGACAATGGTTCTCATTTCATTGAGAAGAGGTTTGAGTCTCTTTTGTCTAAATATGGTATTACTCACAAGAGAGGACTTCCTATCACCCTCAAACCCAAGGCCAAGTGGAGATTTCGAATCGTGCTATTAAAGAAGTTTTGGAGAAGACGGTTAGTTCCTCACGAAGAGATTGGGCGGATAACCTAGATGATGTTTTATGGGCTTATCGCACTGCATACAAAACACCAATAGGAACTACTCCTTACCGCCTTGTCTACGGGAAATCATGCCATTTTCCCGTGGAACTTGAACACAAGACAATGTGGGCTATCAAAAAGATGAACTATGATCTCAAGGCGGCCGGGGCGAATCGATTGTTCCAATTGGAGGAGCTTGAGGAATTAAGATGGCACTCCTATGAAAACAATAGAATTTACAAGGAGCCAACCAAAGCATGGTACGACAAGAGATTGAACCATCGTGATTATGAGGTTGGTGATAGAGTTCTCATCTTCAATTCAAGACTTAAACTCTTTTCCGGAAAGTTGAGATCGAGATGGTCGGGGCCTTTTGAAATTATGAAGATCCTTCCCGCTGGGGTTGTTGAACTTAAGAATGCCAAGGGAGAATGTTTCAAAGTCAACTCATCGAAGATCAAGCCATACATTGTGGGAGAGCAATATGCGGGGACGGTTGTGGTGTTCCTCGCTGATTTTGATAGTTAAACGAAGGTTTAGGTCGAGCTAGGACCTAAAACAAGCAACCTGGAGGAGGTACGAGCTACTTTCTTTTTCTTTAGTGCTTTCATTTATCTTTTGCATTTTTATTTCTTTTTTGTCCTAATGTTTTTGTTTTTATCATGTCTTAATTTTAGAAAGAGAGAAAAGAAAAAGAGTGAAGAAAATTAGAAAAAGAAAAAAATAAAAAAATTGAGAAAAAGATAAAAAAATTCGAGAGTGAGAAGAAAAATTTGTGAAGAGAGTGATTCTTTGTAGTTTTTGAGAGATGAAAGGTGTTTTTGGAATGTTTATGAGTGTGAAGAAAAGAGAGATTAATAATGAGAGGAGTAGAAATCCTAGGACTTGATTTTATTTTCAAAGAAATTTGAGTTTTTCATGTGCTGAGCAAAGCTAGGTAGCAGGCGCTACCTGCCACATAGCACCCGTTACACATGCCTGGACTGAGCAGAAAAAAAATACCGAAGCACTCAACAGGTCGCGCCCGCCACCCATTGTGTAGCGCCCGCGAAATCTCCCAGACACCTTCACCCGAGGGAGACCGCACCTGCGGTCTACCTGGACCGCACCTGCGGTCTACCTGGACCGCACCTACGGTCTCTAGCTTCGCACCTACGGTCCCAGGAAGACGTTTTTCCCAGCTTTGCTCCCGAAGGAGACCGCACCTGCGGTCTATTATACCATACCTACGGTCCATCGAAGGGTCGCGATTTTGTCGGGCCTTTTAATTCTATTCCCCCTCATTTTTACTCATTTCTTCTTCTTCTCACACTCTCAAACGACACTCTCTCTCTCTAAACCCTAATACTCGAGCCCTAAACCTCTCAATCCCTCACAAATCTTCCTTCTCCACTCTCCCAAATTGCGATTTCTTGCCCTAATTGCGCCACTCTCAACAATTGCATGTCCTTTTGAAGTTTTTCAAGTGAAATTTCTGGGTGGTATCTGTCCTTGGGGTTCGAAATTGGCTAAGCAACACACCTACGTTCTTCCTTCAGGTATTTCTTGCATCTTGGTGTGTCAATTTCGTTATTTGCTGATTTTGGGTGTTGTTTGTGAGTGTCCTTGTTTGAGACTTAGGGTTTGTGCAAGTCTAGTGTTGCTATTACTCTCCCTTCTCTATTTGTTCTCATGGGTCGATCCAAGCGAGCCCGAACCGAGGAAGAACCGACCCCTCCACCACCTGAGTCGTCGGAACCCAATAAAAATCGATACAAGGCACAACCCGCTTCTCTCAGTCAATGTGATCCAAAGGTGAATGTCACCTTAGTGACGAAATGCACAAACAAAGGTTTATGAGGTTTAAGCAATGGAAGATATGTGCTCCCGATGTCTATGATGAGGAAACGGCAAAAAGCATCTATTGTAAGCCAAGCATGGATTACTTTATCAAGACTTTAGGTTGGGAGGTTTTCGTCACCATTAGTGACCCGATCATCGACCAAGAAGTGCTTGAATTGCTAAGTTCATTGGTCGTGAAGGGGGATGGGACATCCAATGCTACCTTTACCTATCGGGTGGCAAAGAAGGAGATTACGTGTTTGGTTCAGGATCTTTGCAATGCTTTGGGTCTTCCTTTGGACGGGTTGTACTACGAAAATTCCGTAAACTTCGATGAGCAAGAAGCAATGAAGGCTCTCACCTGTTGGCGGCGACGGTATCCAAAAGCTTGGAATCGTCAATCAAAGATTCATTGCCCAAGTAATCCTAAGGCTCGAGATTTTTGCAACCTAAGTGTTCGACTTCTTCATCGGATCATTTCAAGTTCTGTCTTTGGCCGAGACATTGGACGATCAAACATCCGTAAAGACGATCTCTTCATCATTTTCAATGCCATGAATGGTCGTCGTGTCAACACTGACTCCTGCATTCTCCATTGCCTTCGGGAAATTAGCCTTGAAGTTCGTAACATGACCATTGGCATGGGACACATAATCTATCACTTTCTCAAGACGCAAGGCTTCGAGTCTTACCTTGCCAAATGGACTCCAAGGTACTTTCCCGATCCTATCGATGGTATTCGATTGCGAAAGATGGAGTTCTTGGAAAAGCATAAGACGGAAACAGTTTATTGCCACGGGTATGACCCCCACAGTGTCGCGGTTTCCTTGATTCATGATCATGCTGAACAACAGATGGATGTCACCGACCGGCGCAACTGGTCGTGTGGACAAAAGTATGGAGGCCGTCGTGTGGTGGGTGGTCCTTTTGTATCCGATGAGGAAGGTGAAGAAGAATCCGTAGACGAAGAAGAAGAGGAGCAAGAACAATGAGAAGGTGCAAGTGCAAGTCAAGTCGGAAGTGCCTCATTAGAGCATATTAGTGCTCAACTCGAGGAATTACATGCCGAGTTCCGAGACCAGCGAGCGTTAATTCAAAACCAACAAAGTTTGCTTGGGAGTTTGCAAGAGCTTTTACATGCGCAACAAAAGATACTTGATGGCATTCAATCGAAATTCCAACACCAACCTCATCCTCCTCCGGGAGGATCCGACTGCTGAATTGTTTGTAAGCATCCTCGCCCCCACTTGATCTCTTTCATTGTCTTTACATGTTTTCTTGCATGTAATATAAGTATGGGGGGAGGGGGGTGCTTCTTCGGGGGTTTGGTGGGGAAGCAAGAATTTGTGAGTTTTGGCATGTGCTTTTGGCTTGTATGAATGTTAGCTCCAAGGAAGTTTGGCTTGTCTTTGTATTGAGATATCCTTCGCTTTTGGATGGGTTTGTTTGGTTGAGTTGGTAAGGTCTGCATTCCATTTGTTTGAATGTAGGACCGGGTTTTGGCGAGTACTTCACCCTTATTTCCCGCCTCAAAGAGTGAGATTGGGGGATAACGTATATCATTGGCAATGTATATATTGTTCATAGTTTTTCTTTTCAGCTCTTTAGTGTTTAGTTAGTTGTTTTTCCCTTTTTTTTTCAATCTTGCATGTGATATTGTCAAATATAAGTCGTCTCTTTACCCTAATATTATGTTTTATTGGTTGACGACTTCGGATCATGGCTTGTGCGTTCAATTTAGAAGAGCTTGAGGTAATATCTTTCTACCCTTCTCTTTACTTGATGAATATTATGATCCATTACATGCTTGATCTTTCTTTTTGGTGGCGCACCCCTAAGTATGAATGTGTTGGGTATATCTTGTTGTTGGAGTCGTGTGGGCTCGGCTCGCCACCATTTGATTGCTACTTGTTTTGTACAAATGTGTTTTTATCTAGCTTTTCTACCGTTTTTCTGTGACACCTTCTCACAATGAGGACATTGTGAAGCTTTAAGTGTGGGGGGGTGGGGGAGACATTTCATGCTCAAGGGTAGACAACCTAGATATTTTATTTTATTTTTCTTAGTTTTGCCTAAAATTTGAAAATGTTTGTGTGAAAAAGGAGAAAAAAAGGGAGTGAAAAAACCTTAAAAGTTTTTGTTTTTGTTTTTGTTTTGCTTTGTTTCTTGGATTTTGCTGTCAAAGTTGGGAAGCTGTTCTTAATCTTATTTAAAAGAAACCGGTCTGAGCATTTTCGACCCTATCTTGGGTGATTGTCATGACTCACCTTTTTAGATTCCCTTCATTGAGTGTCTAGCGAGATCCCTGATTCTTTTCACGTTCTAGTTGAAACTGGGAGACTCTAGGGATTCATTTCCGAGCTTAAAGAAAAAAAAAAGAGAAAAGCAAAAGCGAAAGGAAAAAAAAGAAGAAAACGAAGTTAAATAAATGAATTAATTCGTTCGTGTCTGTCGAACGACATTAACCAACATAAAGTTAGTCGACCTACATGGGACTGGTATTAGCGGTACGGTGCTGATACCCCTTAAGCCTCCTTCTATATCGCATTGCGAGGAAGAGGTGAATGGAAAAGCCTGTGTTGGCAGGGTAAACCCCGCATTATGGGCCGTGCAATTCCAGCAAAACTAACTCGACTTTTAATTAAAATTGAAAATGTTGGAAAACCCAACCCAAAAAGAAAGTTAAGTGTTAATAAAGTGAGGGGTCTTTCCTTGTATCACCTGCGACCCTCACCAAGCCAAGGGCGACCAAATGCGAGGGAGGGAAACTCTTTGCTGTTTTTGTTCGTTTTTAAATGAGCTCGGGTGTGAGTCTTTGGAGTCAACCGGAATCAGTTAGAACCCACTAGCACTTACGCACATGGGGTTTTGCTTGGCATGAGGTGTAGAGGATTGAAAACTTTTAAGATTGACAATCGCTTGGAGTCAACCGGAATCAGTTAGGTATTTGTGAGATGCTCATAATGGTTCCTTTTGGAGGATTAATATCGTTTTCCTAACTGAGATTGCATGATTCTTTAAAGCGAAGCTGTTTTCCCTTTTCCTTTGTTTTCTTTGGTTTTGTTTTTCACTTTCCCTCTCTCCTTTTTCTTTGGTTTTTGTGGGTATAGCCGCTACAAACCCTCACGAGTCCATCTCGTCCACCCGGGCTGCCGGGTGTTCAAAGGGCTTGGTGCATACGCTAAATGCACTTGTTTCTCTCCCACGACAAAGGAGGTTGTGTTAGTTTAGGTAGTTTTCGTTTTGTTTTGCTCGGGACAAGCAAAAGTTTAAGTGTGGTGGGATGTTTAGACTCAATTTTGTGTCTAAATAGCGCCTTAATTCTTAGGCTTTTGACTCGTTTCGTGCTTAATTTCATGTATTTTACTACGTTTTTGGTTATTTTGTAGGTTTTTGTGTTTTTACTCAAAACGTAGCAAAAAGGGACTATTTTATAACAATTTTGGGAATCCCGAGATTCCACGTCAACAGTATCAAGAAACTCTAAGAAGGGCTTCAACATGTGCCCATTCATTTTCCCCACAGAATTGTTAGATGGGTCCTTGATCACAACTAGAGGTGGGCAATGGGCTAGGTACCCTATGGGCTGCAAGGGTCAAGATTAGATTTTAAGGGTCAACGCCCATTCAAAACTGAAAAGGGGCGGGCTGTTGATGGGTCTCGAAAATTAGGGTCAAAGTAGGGTATCTCGCGGGTCAGTACAGGGTAAAAAAAATGGCGCCAAAACCAACACTGTAAAAAAAAATGGGGCCAAAGTAGACTGGTTTTCTCTCTGACTCTCTCACATCTCACCTTCTCACTCTCGGGGAAACCCTAGTAAACACCATAGCCGTCGCCGATCGCCGGGAAGCCCTAGTAAACACCATAGCCGTTGCCGATCGCCAGGAAACCCTAGTGAAACCAAAGCCGTCGAATCGTTGTCTCACCTTCGATCTCCTTCTCACTTTCTTCCTCTCTTCTCACTCGAATCACCGGGGACAAGAGCTTCATTCTTAATCCGGTTAGTTTCTCTGATTTTTGTGCCAAGTTTTGGATTTTTTGTGCATTTTGTTTAGTGACTTAGGGTTAGGGTTAGGTTTCCAAAACGAAACCCATATTTTCTCTCAGTTTGCATGTCTGTAGTTTATGAAAGACATCATTTTTCTGTCTGGGTTGTAATCCCTGTTGCATTTTTTTTCTGGGGTGAGCTTTCTATACACCCTAATTTTGCTTGTTTACCTAGAAATTAGCAAAGGGTTCTATGGTCTAGGAGAAGTTTTCAAGTGGGGTTTTCCCTTTGTGTTATATTCCTATTCAAGTTTGTGCTCAAATTGGTGAAATGTAGCCGTAGCATTTTGAAATTTTTGAGTCCTTGAACATACACTATGTGAGCTTGGATCTTGGTCATCCTTGTTTCCCTCTTTTTGCAATGGGCTTTCGGAGGTCATTTTATCAAATTGTTTTTAGTGTTCTTCATGGGTACATTGTCATTTGTCAAGGATCATAGTTGGTCAGTGGCCACTTTTCTTGAAAAAGCTTCATCTTTTTGGTTTAATTTGAAGTTTTAAAGTGTTCTTCTTGTTGTTCATGTGGATTAATTTGATGCCTTTAGAAGCATGAAGTACTATATATAACCTAATAAAGACATAACTACTCTTTTAACATGAGAATATTCATGGAGTCTGGATATATGGGTTAATTTGTAAATTGAATTATGTGAATTTTGTGATGATTGTGATCTCATATTTTTGTTGCTTGTTAATTGTTATACTAATAGCGATGGAAAGCCAATCAACTTCAAGAGAAGTGGCAGAAGATGGTTATAGTGAGTATACCGCTCCCCCTCCTAAAAGAAGGAAGAAGTCTACAGTGTAGAAAGAACTCATACAAGGCATGAATGCACAAGGTGAGCCAACTGCTACATGTGAACATTATAAGATTGCTTTGTGTATTGCTACAGGAAGTGGCACTGCTCATTTTAGGAGACACCTAGATAGATGTCCTTTAAGACCTACTGGGTATGTTCCTAGTGAGGGAGGTAGTGATGATGATGATGAAGCATTCGTTTTTAACATGTCTGAGCTTAGGAAACAAATTGTGCTCTATATTGTAGAAGGGACTCATTCGTTTACTACTGTTGAGGTGCTTGGTTTTAGGTGAATGATGTCTGTAGCTAACCCGAACTTTGTGTCGTTTAGTCGTTCTACGACTAAAAGGGAGTTGTTGTCTATGTTTGTGGAGGAAAGAGAGAAGGTGAAGGACATGGTAATGAAATCTCCTGGTAGGATTTGCTTGACCACTGATAATTGGAAGTCTAACCATACTCACCAACGCTACATTTGCATCACTGTACATTTTGTGGATATTGATTGGAAGCTGCAAAAGATAATTCATAGGTTTAGAGCTTTGGCGCCTCCTTATGATGGCCAAAGCATAGCAAGTGAGATCTTTTTGTTTCTTAGTCAGTGGGGAATTGTGGATAAGATACTCTCAATCACTGTGGATAACGCTAGATACAATGATGTGATGATGTCTAGTCTCAAAAGAAGTCTTATGCCTAGAAACGGGTTGGTTTGTGGCAGTGCATTTTTCCACATAAGGTGTTGTGCGCACATCTTGAATCTCATTGTGCAAATGGGCTTGAATATGATCAGTGAAACACTTGATAAGATTCGAGGGCTAGTGAATGTGTTACTTAAATCTTCTCAAAGAAGTAAGGAGTTTTACGATAATGCTGAAAAGGTTTCCCACCTAGATGTGAAAAGGAAGTTAAACCTAGACATGCAAGTGCGTTGGAATTCAACATACAAGATATTGGACAATGTCTTGTATTATAAGGCTGTGTTTGTGTATCTTTTGTCAACGGATTCACCATTGAAAGTTCATGTACCCTTAGAAGATGAGTGGGAGAAGGTAGTTATAATACATAAGTTTCTCAAGTTGTTCTACGTAGTGACTTGCATGTTTAGCGCCACTAAGACTCCAACATCGAACTTGTATTTTAAAGGCTCTTGGTTGATTCATTGTCGGTTGCTTGAGGCAACTCAAAGTCCTCATGACTTCTTAGCTAACATAGCAAATCAAATGCTTGTCAAGTTTGACAAATATTGGTCTGAGTATAATTTATATTTGTCTTATGCTGCTATCCTTGATCCAAGGTTTAAAGTTAAATTTGTCGAAACTGTTTCACGAAGTTGCTTAGTTCTCCTGATGAAGTCACAAGGCGGGTTGATAATGTGTTGGTCACTTTGCGTACATTGTATGATGAATACACACATCAACCAGTGTCAATTTCACCGGTTGTCTCCTCTTCTCCTCTTACTAGTGGCGTTGGAGATGAATATTTTTGAGGATTACAATAGTTTTCAAGGTAGAAGTTCTATGCCACAAGCTGGGAGATCAGATCTTGATTTGTACTTAGAGGAGTTACCTCTTGATAGGAACTCAGACATAGATTTTTTGAAGTATTGGTATGGAAATTCAGTAAGATTTCCCGACCTTTCTGCTATGACAAGGGACTTATTAACCATACCCGTTAGCACGGTAGCTTCAGAGTCTACATTCAGTTTTGGTGGAAAAACTATTTCTCACACCCGTAGTGCACTTAAGCCCAAGACTATACAAACACTTGTATGTCTTCAAGACTGGCGGCGGGCAACAGATGATGTTATAGCAACGGCAGCAACTGACGATGATACGGACAAGGAGGTGGATGATGAGGATGACACAAGTCACTATTTTTAGGTAATTCCTTTGATATTATAAAATATGTTAAATTTATTTCAAATATGATTAGATGAATTGTCTCTAATTTTTTGATATAATATGTGTGAAAATTGTTCTCCAAGTTATTCTACCAGTTCATCAAGTTTTCAAGAATATGAATCAAGTTTATCAAGAATATACAAATTAGCTATTTTGGATATAATTATGTAATTTTGGATGTAATTTTGGTCCTACTATTTGGATATAATTATGTAATTTTGGATGTTAAAAAGGCGGGGGGATGGCGGTCAGATAGTCCAAGCAGCCAGCAAAGTTATTTATGAATCATATTATGTGAAGGCAGGAAAAAAAACATATTTTAATAGCTGGAATAAAAAACCAGATTTTAGACCTCTCTGCCCGTTGCCCAACCCTAATCTCAACCACTCCTGAAGGGAATACCTGAGTCACAATAAAGGGTTCAGTCCACCTAGATCTCAACTTTCCAGCAAAAAGGTGCAGTCGAGAGTCATAAAGCAATACCTTTTGTCCCGGGAAGAAGGTCTTTCTATGAATGATCTTATCGTGTAAGATTTTAGACCTCTCCTTACTTAATCGCCCATTTTCATAGGCTTCTCTCCTTAACTCCTCAAGCTCACAAAGTGTAAGTCTCCTCACCTCACCAGCTGCTGACAAATTAAGGTAGAGGGCCTTCAAAGCCCACCAAGCTCTATGTTCAAGTTCTACAAGCAAGTGACAAGGCTTTCCAAAAATAGCTCTATAGGGTGACATCCCAATGAGGGTTTTATAAGCCGTTCGGTAGGCCCAGAAGGCATCAATCAGCTTAACAGACCAGTCCTTCCTATTCTTAGGCATAGTTTTCTCTAAGATCTGTTTAATTTGCCTATTGGAGACTTCCGCTTGACCATTAGACTGTGGATGGTAAGCGGTGGTGAGCCTATGCACAACTGAGTACCTCTTCAGTAAGGCCTCAAAGGATCTATTGTTGAAGTGGGTTCCCTGATCACTAACAATGGCTCTACGTATCCCAAATCTAAAAAAGATGTATTCCCTAAGGAACTTGGTCAGTACCTGAGCATCAATTTTCTTAGCAGGGATAGCCTCTACCCACTTAGACATATAATCAACATTAAGGAGAATATATTCATTCCCAAAAGAATTGGAGAATGGTCCCATAAAATCAATACCCAATACATCGAACACATCAACAAAAATCTTAGGTTGTAAGGGCATCATATCTCTCCTTGTTATCTTTCCCAAACTTTGGCACCTAGGGCATCGTTGGGCATAATCATGAGCTTCTCTAAAAATAGTAGTCCAGTAAAACCCACCCTATAAGATCTTGTAAGCAGTTTTCTTTCCACTATAATGTCCCCCACAAGGTTGGTCATGGCAAAAAGAGAGGACATCCATAATAGATTCATCAAGAACACATCTCCTAAGTATGTGGTCAGGGTAATATTTAAATAAACAAGGGTCGTCCCATACAAAATTCTTCACAATGTGAAGAAACCTGTCCCTGTCATGCTTATTCCAATCACTAGGCATCCAGTTACCTTAAAGTTCACAATATCAGCAAACCAAGGTTCCACTCCCACACTAAAGAGTTGCTCATCAGGAAACTGAGTAGCAATAGGGGTGGTTTTCACAATGTCAGGCACAATCCCGGATAGGTGGCCAGCTACAGGATTCTCAACTCCTTTCCCGTCTCTAATCTAACAGTCAAATTCTTGCAATAACAACACCTGCCTAACTAGCCTAGGTTCGGAATCTTTCTTTTCCATCAGATACCTAATAGCTGAATGATCAGTGTAAACCACGACTTTAGCACCAAGCAAGTAAGGTCTGAATTTCTCAAAGGCATACACAACTACTAGAAATTATTTTTCAATCACAGTGTAATTCAATTGAGCATCATTCAAGGTGTGGCTAGCATAATGAATAACAACGGGTTTCTTATCAATTCTCTAGCCTAGCACAACACTAACAGCATAATCAAATGCATCACACATGATCTCAAAAGGTTCTCCCCAAATGGGAGGTTTGAGAATAGGAGGGGAAACAAGGGCATCTTTGAGTTGATTAAAGGCGTTAATACAGTCATCAGAAAAATGGAAAGGTACCTCCTTAGCTAGCAGTGAGGATAAGGGTTTAGCAATCTTACTGAAATCCTTAATGAATCACCGGTAAAAACCGGCGTGTCCTAGGAATGAACGGACTTCCTTAACATAAGTTGGAGGAGACAAATCCTTAACTAAGTCAATCTTCGCCTTATCTACCTCTATCACATCCTTAGAAATCACATGCCCTAGGACAATCCCCTTTTTTACCATAAAGTGACATTTTTCCCAGTTAAGGGTCAGACTCTTTTCCTGACATTGACTCAGCACGCGATTCGGGTTAGCTAAGCAAGCATCAAAAGAAGTACCAAACACAAAAAAATCATCCATAAAAATTTCCACACATTCCTCCACTAAGTCAGAAAATATTGAAATCATGCATCTCTGGAAGGTTGCCGGGGCATAACACAAGCCAAAAGGCATCCTTCGAAAAGCAAAGGTGCCAAAAGGACAAGTGAATGTGGTCTTTTCCTGGTCACAAGGAGCTATGGAGACTTGGGTGTAACCAGAATAAACATGTAGAAAACAGTAATACTCATGCCCAGCAAGTTTTTCAAGCATTTGATCCATGAAAGGGAGGGGAATTGTTCAGTTTTCTATAATCTATACAGACTCTCCAGCCCGAAGGGACAGGGGTAGGAACTAATTCTCCCTAATGATTCTCAAAAACAGTCAAACCAGCCTTCTTAGAGACTACATGGATTGGACTCACCCACTTGCTATCATAGATGGGTTAGATAATATCATGGTCTAGCCACTTAAGGATCTCTTTCTTAACTACCTCCATCTGTGGATTCAGTCTTCTAAGGGGATCTCTATGGGCAGCACTTTCATCTTCTAGGAAGATTCGGTGCTGAACAATGGAAGGGCTTATCCCCTTAATGTCATCTAAAGTCCACCCTAAGGCTCCCTTGTTCTTTCTAAGAACCTCAATTACTTGGTTTTCCTGGTCCCTACCTAAGCCAGAAGCAATGATTACTAGGTATGTCTCACTAGGGACAAGAAAATCATATTTCAGCTTAGAAGGAAGGGGTTCATCTCAAGTGTGGTGGATGAAGGTGGTTCAAGCTCAACTATCTCAAGTGTGGTTTGAGAGACAAATAAAGATTCATATAGCACATCACCATCAAACATATCAGAATCACACAAAGAATTCAAATCATCAGGATTAATTCCTAGTGCAGTCAACTCATTAGCAAAGGACACATCAGCATAGTTAGGTTGCTCACTACCATCAACAAAATCACTCACCCAATTAAGGGTGCTCTACTCATGCTCATCAAAACCTAAGGGTGACTTTTGCAGGTTAAAACTATTCAATTCCATAGTCAGATTCCCAAAGTTCAATTTCATTCTACAATCCTTACAGTTAACCCAAGCATTAGAAGTAGCAAAAAAAAAGGTGGCCTAGAATAACTGGGATCTCATCTCTAGTACTTTAAACTGTAGCAGTTTCTAGTACTACAAAATCAACAGGAAACACAAAATCCCCAACTTAATCAAAACATTCTCCACTACCCCCTTGGGTACTCTAGTAGATCTGTCAGCTAATTGCAATACCATCCTAATAGGCTTTAGTTCACCTAATCCAAACATCTCATACACATGCAAAGGCAACAAATTCACACTAGCACATAGGTCAAGCAATGCCCTTTCTATCAAACTATCACCTATAGTAATAGAGATAGTGGGGTATCCAGGGTCTTTGTACTTAATGGGCATCTGGTTCGACAGAATGGAACTCTCATTTGAGGTTAAGAAAGCCTTTTTAGGTACTTGGGTGGCCCTCTTAGTGGTATAAATCTCCTTAAGGAAGCGGGCATATGGAGGTATCTGCTTAATAGCATCTAGAAGAGGTATGTTCACCTTAACCTGAGAAAAAGTCTCCCTAATTTTATCCAGAAATTTTTAGTCCTTACTTCCACTTAACCTCTGAGGATAAGGTGGAGGGGGCTTGTAGGCCCCTTGAGATGGTGGACTAGCCAACGAATTGGTTTTGGACAAGGTTTTGGTGCGAGGAGGCTCAACTATAACAGTTGGCCTTCCTCCCTCTAACTGATCATCAACAGGCTCATCAACAGATTCATCAGTCATAGTCTTTTGATTACACACATCAGAAGATTTCAATTGCACTTTATTATCTATCTCTTTCCCAGAACGAAGAGTAATCACAACATTCAAACCTCTAACCTGACTAGGGTCACAAGACGACGAACCTGAAGCTTGCCCATTGGGGTTTCCCTCAGGCTGTGCAGGAAAAAATCCTCTATCTTTACTAGCTAGCATCATTTGAGAAAATTGATCATTCATTTGTTTTAACACTTTCTCAATATCACTCTTCATGGAGTCCTTAACTTCTCTCAGGTCATTCTTTAATTCCCTAATTTCTCTCTCATGCCTATCCTCATTAGAGTACCCCGGTGGGGGTCAGTTTTGGGCAATCTAGGATTGGACAGGTGGCCCTCTAGGAGCTTGGTAGGCTCCCTGGGGTTGAGGTCGAAGTTGAGGAGGAAGATTTCCTTGGAAACCCCCTCCTTGACTAGGTGGTTTCAATACATTCTAATTCTCAGGGCCATAAGAAAGGAGGGGGTGCTTGCGCATCCCCTAGTGTTGGTAAGGTTGGTATTGGTCAGGCCTATAATTATGATGCATAGCATTCACATTTTCAGTACTAGTGGCCAATTGTTTAATTTATAGGGGACAAGCAGACATAACATGGTCCACACCTTGACACAAAGCACATGACACAGGCGATGGTGGAACAAAAGCAGCAGTTTGGTCCCAAGAATTAACCTGAGCACAGGTTTGGGGCTGTGAGGCAGCTAATTGGGTTTGGGCTAAGGTTTTGATCATATTTTCAAGGGAAGCAAACCTAGCCTCATAATTAGTACTCTCACTCACAGCATATACACCCCCTAGCATTAGACAATTGAGCACCTAGGGACTCGTCTCTAGTTGTTCCCCATTGCATTGCCCTTTCAGACATGCTTTCTAAGAAATCCCAAGCCTCATCAGCAGTTTTATCCATAAAACCCCCTGACACATTGACTCTAGTGTGACTCTAGTATCATGGTCGACCCCCTCGTACACGATCTGACATAGTCGTACCAAGTCAAAACCATGACGAGGGAATTTGGACAGTAAATTTTTAAATCGTTCGAAAGCTTTCCAAAAACGTTCTCCTACATCCTGTCTAAATTTCAGAACTAAATTTCTTAGTTGAACGGCTATGGAGTTTGGAAAAAACCTTTTCATAAAAACTTTTAGAAAACCATCCCAAGAACTAATGGACCGAGGTTTGATGTTATACATCCACCGCTTAGCGGCGTCCCTCAGAGCTAAAGGTAGGTATTTTAAAAGCACATAGTCTAATGGGACTCTTGGTGGAGTTATCATGCTAATGTATTCTTTGTACTCTGCGGTACCAGTGAAAAGTGGTAGGTTCTGGGTGTAGTGCTGCCTAGGGTCAAAGGTTACTCCTGTAGACAGGTTGGGAAATATAAAACACGAAGGAGGTGGGTCATAAGATGGGTATAATTGGTCATTAAGGGTTACCCTAGGTGGGGGTGGTGGTGGTGGTGCTTCTCCAAAAATCTTTGGTGATTCTACTGAAGGTTCCTCCTTCCTAACAAATCTTTGACTACCACGACTACGAACCCAAACCTCAGGTTGTTGTACTTTCCGTCTTTTCCTTGAAGTCCCAATTTTTTACTTTTTAGTTTTATAAATTTTTTTGGTTTTTGTTTTTAAAAAACTAATCTAACAAAGCAGTTAAACTATTCACACACAAACCAATAACCTAATCTACCAAATAATGTTATCCCTGGCAACAGCGCCATTGTTCGTCATAGAAACTGCGGGATAAAAAGTAGGGGTTGTCGTATCCACAGGGATGGTGTGTTAGGTTTTCAGGAAATTGGTTTGGAAAGGTTTTCAATATGCAGGAAGCAGTAAATAATTAAACTAAACTAATTATGAATTGAAAACAAGAACAAGAAATCAAAACCTAACTAAAGAAACTAAACTAGAAAACAAGAGCATAATCAAGAAAGTCATTAAAAACACTCAAGAACGAAGAATGTAAAAACTGAATGTAATACTGAAATTAAGGAAACAAAATTATACCTAGAATGCATTATGTTAATCTTGAATCTTGAAATCTTGAATCTTTAATCACGAATCTTCCCCCGTACAAACAAGAAAAAACGTGATTTGGATTACTAAGACTGCTCAAATTCTTACCTGAAGGGACAATTCGAGAAACCTTAATCCTCCTCTTCACTTAAAATCGGATTTTTTGCGAAACTAACACTAATGAAATTGAAAGACAAGAACTATAAGAAAACAAGAACTTGAAGAAAAGTATTGCATTGATCTTCGAAGAATTGAATTACAATAGAAAACTAAAGAAAACTTAAGAAAACTCCATCTAAAATTAAACCTAGGAGACTAATTCTAAAACCTAAGTAAAACTAAAACTAAAGAAGATATCTCTAATGAAAATATAATAGTTCTTATATAGAAAAGAAAAGGAAAGGAAAATAATAAAATAAAAACTCTCAAAACCCTAGCTAGCCGCATGTTTTATTTTCGGAAGACAGCTGACCTTCGTAGGTGCGACGCATAGGGTCGCGAGCGCGACCCTCTTCTGCCCAGTTCGTCCGTCCTCGGTTCAGATGGTCGTTGCATGTGCTACACAATCCGTCACTGGTGCGACCTCCTACTACCCGGCACGTCGCGGGCGCTACAAAATCTGTCGCGGGCGTGACATTTTCTCGGAAATTCTCCTTCACCGTCGTCGCGGGTGTAACAGTCTATGGCTCGGGTGCGACCACTCTCTGTTAGGCTATCGCGAGTGCGACCCTGGTGTAGCGGGAGCGACCTCCGTCAACCTTCTTCTCTTCTTCCTTGGTTGCTGTTATTGCACTACAGAAACTTGTCACGGATGTGAGACTCGGCTGCGACGGCATTCTGATTCTTTGCCTTGGTTGCTGTAATGAAGAAGGAGCATTCGGGTCGGCTCGGGAAATCACTCGTGATTCCCTAAAAAGCCTCAATTAAGCTCAATTTCCTTCTAACTCTTAATTTTCCTACAAAACACGAAATCATCATATCTAATATATAATAAGGGGCTAGAACAAGCAAAAATACCCTATAAATGATATAAATTCAGCTCGGAACGAGACCGAACACCAATAGACCATACATGACAATAAACCAAAGCAATCTTACAAAATATCCTCACCCTACTACATTAAACCTAGCTCACCAAAACTCTACTATCTAGTATCATGATGAGTGAAATGTTCAAACTAATAGTTGAAGATATAAAAGGCTGTTTATTGTTATAGTCTAATATGTCCAATAATAGTTTACATGCATAACGGGAAGCCATAGCCATGCGTAACGAGATTAGAGCTGCGGCGTCCAGTGGCATTAGGCGTATTATTTTGGAGGGTGATAATCTGATTTTCATTAATGCTGTCAATGGGGTTTTCAAAGCTCCTTGGGAGATTGCTAAAGTAGTACAAGATATTCAAGCGTATATGACGATGTGTGAAGAATTGGCAGTACACCATATTTATCGTGAAGGAAATCTTGTGGCAAATTGGTTAGCTAAATTTGGAATTAGATTAAATTCTTCTTATTGGTTTGATTATAGTTTTCACAGAGATTTATCCTTGATAGTTAGAGAGGATGCACTTGGGAGATCCCCTGACAGAAGGGCTTCTTAGTGTGTGTTGTATTACCCTTTGTTAAAAAATTTAAAAAATAATAATTTACATGCATGTTTTTCAAATTTTAATGTGAGATGTGGATGTTGCAAGAAATCATATTTACCTATATAATAATTTAATGTGGCGTTGTTGGCCTCAAAATCGAAACCTCTTATATTGAATATATCCTATTTGATATGCTTGTAAGAAGAAAGAATGTCTTTAAACGAAAATTCGAATTAAGTCGATATAATTATGATTTATGTAACATTCCTTCTAGGATTTGTATTAACTTAAATTCAATTTAGATATAATATGTCAATATTTTATTGTTTTTATTGGAATTTCAACCCTAATTTTCCCTTTTAGATTGTAATCTTTTGTTAATAAGTAGCAGAATGAGAATTCATGAAAACACTTCCCGCCTCCAATTGAAAATTCTCGTGCATTTCCTCAAATACCTCATTTGCTTTTTAATTTGAAGTTCGAATTTTTCTAACCGAAATGCAGTTGTTTATTTGAAAAATTGATATTACTATCCCCCCTCATCCAATATTTGGAAAACTGCCACAGTAAACTATGCCCCACATATATCGGAAACTGTTTCAATCGTTTCGGTAACTGTCATAGGTTACTCTTTGGATTGGATAAAATGATGTTTGGATGGATTGGATTGAATTCTTTTTTGGGAAATTGTGCTTTTAGAGAGGATACTTTTCTGGGGAATTGTGTAAGGTTTGGATTGGATTGAATTGGATTGGAATGAGTTACCAATCCAAAGAACAGGGGTCATTCAAATAGAAAGTTGAAGTAACATGGCTTCCCCTCCTCGATTCCTCCTATCTTTCTTTCCTTGAATGTTGTATTTGAATGACTTTTCAGCAAACTTTACCTTTTTGTTGCTGATGATGTTGGATGCATTTGTGAGGTTGTAAAACTAAAAGTCCTATGGTTTTCTGGGGCTTTTCATGCAACAAACAAGCAAAACAAAAGGTACCCCTTAACTCACACTATATATATTAGGATTTGGGGAAAGTGATTAGAGAGAGAAAGAGAGATTGAGAATAAGTTTAGTTTTTGCATTATAAGAACCACACTTGACACAATTTATTAGTCTGTTTAAATATGAGTGTATCTTGGGTGTTCTCAAAATGAGTTTTACATCTTCTTTCATGGTTCTGAGATTGACAGATTTATCATGAATTTGACAAGCAACTCATACACAAGGTCTAAAAGACATTCATTTTTCAATTAGCATGTCTTGGATTTAAAATTCTTGCATCATGACACAGGCCTCAAACGGAAGAACTGTAAAGGCTTTTTGAGACTTTTAATTTAGTAATATATTTACTATTGTCCAATTAATCAACAAAAAAAATGGTATGTCCCTACCATATGTGATCGTGGAATATTCCTAAGATGTAAATCAACCTTCCCCTAGACAAATACTACTCTTGGATCTCTATATTTTCCACCATGTTAATCTCTTTTTCACTAAAGTTATATGAGGTTGTCAAAATGTTTTTTGGACCCTGTATTTTGGGGGTATTTACATTATGGACCCCCATGTTTCAAAGTTTGCAATTTGAACCCTGTACTTTGATTCCGGCAACACTTTGGACATAACTAGAGGGGTTCGGCCAAAAGAGGCCCTTATTGTAGTTTGAACGATTTTTCTTTCCAAAATTGCCCCTAGATTATTTTTGAACTGCCCAAGTTACCCTTCAATTTTGAACAACACTTCTCTCTCTCTCTTCTTTTTCCATTTCCACTTCTGTTTTTCATGGTTTGCCACTGGATTTTGTTCATCTGAAAGTGGCCATTTCTTCTTGCTAAAATTGCATGTTATATGGTATTCTTCTTGTTGTTCATCTGAAAGTGGCCATTTCCAGGAAGTTCATGACTACTTGAAAATCCAGTATAACATTGCAATGACTCCCTGCACTCCTCCCAAGATGAGATAAACGATAAATCCTAGAAGTGGCCTTGCATTCCAGTATTCCCTGCATCTCATCCTGCATTCCAGTATAAAATTGCATCTGAAAGTGGCCCTGCACTCCTTGTTCCGCCATGGATAACATTGCATCTCCTAAATCCTTCGAACCCCCCATCTTCGTTCCGAAACAATCTCAAACAATCCAACCCTAAAAATCTTAATCTCCCCTTTTTTCTCACACAACGAATCCTTTCTCTCACTTTCTAAATCTATCTTTCTGGGCAGATTCAGATTTTCTGGACAACAACAATGCCCAGATACCCACAACAGAAAACCCCAGAAAATCTAGATTGATGAACAATTGATCGATCCCCTGATAAATTCGCAGAGAAAAAATAGCAAAACAACCAAATCCCCAACCCAGAAACGAGAAAATCGCAGGAAAATCCACGCCCCTCACTCACCTCTCTCTCCCCTGCTTGCTCAACAATGCGCCCTGCTTGCTCAACAATGGCGCCCTGCTTGCTCAAAAACCAGAGTCGAGTGACCTCAGTTCAGTTGGGCATTTCGTCGAACAGTTGGCGGGCACCAAAGTAACCCAACCATGGCGGCAAAGCAATCAACAAAATGAGTGAAAACTTCCAACATAACAGAATTTCGCGACATAAACCATAAATCCAACGTCCAAACGCAAACCCTAGAAGTTGAAATAGAGGGAAACTCAACCCAGCTCAATCGTACCCATCTGCAGCTGCTGCCATGCCAATGGAGGAAGAGGAAGAAGAAGAAAGAAGCAACAGTAACAGTAACAACAGCAGTAGAGTAGCAGAAGAAGAAGAAGAAGAAGAAGAAGAAGAAGAAGAAGAAGAAGAAGAAGAGGCCATGACGTGGAAGAAGAAGGAGAAAGAGAAAGAATCAGAGAGATAGAGAGAGAAAGAGGAGGGAGACGGGGAAGAAGAAGGAAAAGGAAAAGGAAACAAGAGAGAGAAATGAATAAATGGCATAAGGGCAAATCGGTCAGTTCACTAGGCAAATCGGAGCCCAACTTAAGTTTGGGCTAAATTTTTTTGGCCCATATTATACAGGGTTCAAATTGCAAACTTTGAAACATGGGGGTCCATAATGTAAATACCCCCAAAATACAGGGTCCAAAAAGCAAAAATCCCGTGTTTTCTCTTACTTGGATTTGATAGTATTATTTTCAAGATAGATACGATTTGGTGTGGTTCATCAAGATTTAAGACAATAGGTTGCAAACATACAATATTTACCATCATTTAATTGTAAATTTTCTTATCATGTACTGGAGTAGTTTTTTTTATTTGATATCAACTTGCTAAAATCTATTCCAAAGACAAGCAGGTTCATTTTAGCTACTGTTTGTTTTCTCAATTCCAAAGACAAGCATGTTCATTTTAGAGTCGTCAAAGCTCACCCTGAGTTGGATGGATTCAACTACTGTTGCAAATGATCGCACCTCTGCTCAAACGGTCGTTGACAGGTATACAACTACCTTTTGGTAGATACTTTTAGTTCAATTTGTGATTGAATTTAATTAGGGGTTTTATTTACCAACGGGTTTAGATTTACAATTATTTAATTACCTATCACAATATACCCATGAAATTTACAGGGCTGTACTAAGAGATTATTTCAGAGTTAACTAATTAGTAAGAATTGTTAGAACCCCTCAAGGACGTTGACAAGGACCTTGGCGCTGGATCAGTTTTGAATGAAAGCCAAAATTCGAATAGCCAAAAAAGACATGATGCGCAAGGAAAGAAATCTCAAAGCAGGCAGAAGGACATTCACCTAGGGCATCATAAGGACGTTCACTTATAGCATCACAAGGACGTTCACCCTAGGAGAGAAGCGTCGTCGTGAAAGATAAAAGGAGAAAATTATCAGGAAAGTTTTCTGGAAACGAAATCATCTATTTTCTCTATCCTTTTCTAACCAGACTAATTGATTGTAATTATCTAATTTGTAGGAACAATCAATCAAAGAATTGGAAGGAAGATATGATTGGAGATTTCCGGAAATAAGGCAAGATGAAAGCTCCAGATTGAGAAAGATATCTGATCTCAAGGAAGGAAAGTATCCGGCTGAAATCAACCTTCAAACGGCTCTATGCTCTGGAAGCATCATAAATAGAAGACCTCAAGGATGAAGACAACTAACGATTCCACGGAAGTAATCGGGTGTTCAAAATAGAGAATTGGGTTCTATGTTTTGTTTGTGTTCTTCGAGTTGAAGAAGAACATTTATGTGAGAAATTTGTGTTTGAGTGAATTCAATTTTTAACGGACTTAGAATTGATTTGTGCAGGTGAAATCGATTCCTAGAAGGACTTAGGATCGATTGTTGTTTAGACCAAAACTGTGTTGGTGTGTATTTTCCAGAAACCTTATTCGTTGTTCTGTTCGTCTGTAAACCCTAAGGATGTTCACCTTAAGAACGCATGTAATCAGTTCACATTCTGTTTCAAAGTAATAAAGGAGGTTATTCAGTTATCTTTTATTGTCTTTTATGTCAGCGTACTTTGGTTTATCTCAATTTGAATCTTAATCTGAAAAGATTAACACCCTAACATCCTTTATCATTTGAGCATTTGTGTAGAAACTTCAATAACCCTATTCACCCACCCCCTATAGTTCATTCAAGAATAATAGAATATATTGTCAGTTGTGGCTCATGGACCCAAACATATATGTGGGTCAAACAGGTTAAGAGAGAATCTAACAGAGCTAATGTAAATTTCCATGCTCAAAAGGTGTAGAAGATGATGTTAGAGTGCAAGGATACAATAAGACAATGGAAATACATTGTGACAAGAAAACCCTGCATTGAGAGGTGTTTGAGAAAATCGTTGTACCAGTAAGTGGGTGTTTTTTTTGGGATTATTGTATTTTTGGTGGTCATTCTTCTAATTGTCATCCTTAATATCTCTAGCTTCTCATTCTTATGTTTGTGTATTAGGATTATTTTTTATATATATAAGTCTTTTGAATTTTAAATTGGTGTACAACTAAAATCATAATAAGCAACGGTCGGGTATTTTTTTTCAATTAATGGCGCAGCAACGCGCGGGTATTTGCTAATTATATTTTATCTTAACTATTACTATTTTTGTGGTGTAGATCTTAACTATTATATTTGAACGCTCGGGTATTTTATTTTTTTTTTAGTTCGGGGCAACACCCAGGTATTTACTAGTAGAAATAACCACATAATAAATTAAACTAAAAACACATAATTCATCCAATATTAACATATAAAATTACTACATTACCCCTACTCACATACACATAGAAAATTACTAAAATACTCTTGTTATTCACTCAATGATCCTACGAGCTTAAGTGTTAGTAGAGAATAAACACAACAATTAACGGAAATTAATCTAAACTATTAGCAAGGTAGCGATCAACGCATTCGAATTTTTTGGGGTTTTACATATTAGATTCTTAGAGCTTTAGGAGTAATTTTGAGTGATCGTAAATACTTCAATTTAGTTTAGTTACTAATCTTGACTAGTTTTTGTTTGTATAATTATGAATATTATTAACTTGGTGGATTGTGTTGTATTGTAAAAGATGGTGAGGACATTGCGTGGGCAAGAGGGAGCAAGCTTCCAAGAAAAGGAAGGGAGATGGTGGCGATAAGGGCAAAGGAAAGGCGGGCGCTTCTTCGCGTCAAAGGTCACACGAGGTAATAATCCTTTTAATTTAGAACGACCTCACTTCGATTGTTAACTTTTTCTAAACGTAACATATATAGTCTCCACTCGTTATATGCATGAGCCTTTTCTACAAACTACTGGCATGCTTGGCGATGTAGAATGACTTTTAAATAGGCGGGGTATGTGGACTTAACTAGGATGCAGGGACCTACATATAGGAACCTGCCCTTGAGGTGCCTAATTAGCACTTTTGAGGTGAACTTAAGGACTATGGATGGTTTAGTTCAACTCCAACTTGAAGAGGAGTCCTATAGTCTTACCCTAAAGGCTTTTCCCATAATTTTTTGATTGCATGTTGTTCCCGACCCTTTGTTGAGAGACGTATAGCCCATTGACATATGGAACCCTAATTTATTTTGGGAATACACCACCACTAGGACAGACTATGACCCGAGTAGGTTGAATTGCACGCACATCCGGAACCCCGTGTTCTGATATACACTAAGAGTCTGAGCCTATGGGATGTTTGGTCGTGGCAATAACATGAATGCAACGGCCTTAGTTGAGTTTTATGTATTGTGGGGAATGTACTACGCAAACCCTAAGGTGAACCCCGCTGCACTTTTTGCCCTACACCTTGCAAGGCTTACTTCTCTCACCAAGGGGGATATAGTTGTAGGTGGTTTGAAAACGGTTTTGGCTAGGCACTTTAGTTGGGATCAGGCTCGGCATGAGCAGGATATGGTTGATGAAAATGATGTGGATAATAGGTAAACATGAAGATGACCATGATTGAAGTGCCATAGAAATATGAACAATGAACAATGAACAATCAAGCAAAGGTGATTAATAATTAGATTTTGTTATACTTGCCACTTGTAGTAGCGTGTAGTATGAACCTGTTATTACATTGAGGGGTTTAGGTAGGGTTGGACGCAGTGGCGAAGACATGATTCAAACCTTGGGTGTCAAGAGTAAAAAAAATTAAATCAATGAGGTTATATTCAACAACCTTTGATAATATATCTCATTCAAATAACATAATATTAAATAGCATAAAAGTCAACATCGATCATGGAAAAATTAATGTGTACCTTAAACATCTTAAATATGTGATTGACCAATATAATGGTCATATCTTGATAATAAACTGTGACTAATAAGTGATTATTATAATAAATTTTTAATACAAATGTGGCTAATAATTTATCAAGTAATATCTGGTTAACAATAAATTTACCAAAAAAGAATTGATACTAGCCTAGTATAATATAAGCTTCGGAAAAACTAGGTACAACGTGAATCGAACACAAGACTAACTAATGTAATATAGTGCTAAAAGATAATATGAAAAAACTAGATACAATAAAAATCAAACTCAAGACCACAAGGAAGAGTTACAAAGTCACTTACCAATCTACCTAGGGATGGCAACGGGGCGGATCGGGGATGGGGGAGTATACCCCCGTCCCCATCTATGTTCCCAAAACTCATCCCCATCCCCGCTTCGGGGAATGATTCTTGCCCCATCCCCATCCCCGCGGATTCCTCATCCCCAACGGGAATTCAACGGGGATTTTTTAAACCTGTCAAAAATCTAACTAAATTTTTAATTGGATCCGATCGGACCCGGTTTTTAACCTATTAAAAATACAACGTATTACACTTGCTCAAGCAATAATACATCAAAATCAAACAATAATACATCACGAATAATTGAACATGAACATATGAACTAACACCATAGCATCATTCGTTAGACCTTTAGTTTTACAATTTACAAACAGCGCAAATAATTGAAGCATAAAAGCACAGTTTATAAATTGACGCATAAGAGCAGTCCAATGCTTGCAAATCTTTCACCAACAAAACATACACACGATTCAGCAGCCTAGTATAGACCACTATCCATAATACAAATTCCAATTGAATCAAGAAATCAGGCGAACAAATGACACCCACAATGGCCTAAGAGCACACTTTCTCATAAAATAACATAATCTCAGCATCACTTACATAAGAAATTATATTGTAAATTTGTAATTAGACTGTGAGAATGAGAGTGTGAGAGTGAGAATTGAGAGAATGAGAGGGAGATATGAGAATGTAATAGAAAAAAAATCAAAAGGAACTGACCGAGCGAGCAAAGATTCAGCGAACGGACAAACACACTGAGACTTGAGAGAACGAATGCACGTACTGAGAGGAGGGAGCAGCGATTTAGCGAAGGCCGAAGAGTTTAGGAGGGAGCGGAGCAGAGATTCAGCGATTCAGAATTCAGAGAAGGAAGGAGCGAGTGAGGCAAGCAGTGAGCGTCTGAGCGACCGAGTGAGGCAGTGAGGGATCCATCTAATGGAAAATGGAGGAGGAGGGAAGCGGCTGCCAATTTAGGTTAGGGTTTCTGAGACTAAATTTGAAAATTACTATTTTGTCCTTTCCATTAATATATATATTCAATATATATAAAGGTTATTTGGTAATTTTAACATTTTCGGGGACGGGTACTTGGGGATGGGGATGGGGAATTCTCCTCGGCGGGGAAAATGGGGACGGGGATGGGGAAAATATTGTCCACATCCCCGCCCTGTCCCCAAGCGGATTTTAGAAAATTGTCCCTGTCCCCGTCCGCATCACCAATGGGGGCGGGGATTTTTCCCCAGAGCGGGGCGGGACCCCCGTGGGTTCGGGGATTCCCCACCCCATTACCATCCCTAAATCTACCCATTATGTTTTTCAATTTCTTATTTGTACAATTTTGTTATAATTATGCAAACAATAACTCTATTTTTTTTAAAAAAAAATATGGGGGGTGGTCAATTGACACCACTTGATTCAATGTGGTTTCACCACTGACTAGAAGCGGGTACAAAGAGGTTAGAGGGATGAAGAATCTGAGGGTTCAATTGACACCACTTGACTCAATGTGGCTTCATCACTGACTGGAATGGGGTAGAGAGAGCTCAGGGGAATGAAGACTAGAGCATGGAGTGATGCAATGTTTTGAAATGAAAACCTAGGTTGTAAGACTTCATTATACATACCCATTTTTCCTTTTTCTTTTTTAGTATGTTAAAAAGTTGCTATATTCTTCAACGTTTGGTTGTGACACCTTTTTATTTTATTTTTCTTATTTTCGTTTCTTAGTGTTTTCGCAAAAGTTGTTTAGAAATATTAATTAGTCCACTTTTAGCCTTTCTTCAAATTTTAATTATTAATTTATTCTTTTCAATTCTTTTAAATTGTATTACCAATAAATAATTTACATGACAATTTTGATTATAAGTTTACCATTATTTCAAGAATTCGCTTGCTTTTTATATTAAATGTTATAGTGTGGTATGAAAATTTGTATTACTATTTGAAGATGATAGGGGCACCACCAACGTCAAGAGAAACACTAGTAGCGTCCCTTACGGAAGGCCGAAACATGGAGACGCTACCAGCAGCAAAATAGGCGCTACCAGCGCCTAGCATCTCGTCCCCTAATACACTAGGCATTGCTCCCTTCTTCAAGACACTACCAGCGTTCGTCACAAAAGCACTCCCCTGATAGACGCGGTCAGCGTCTCCTTGATGCTGCCAGCGCCTAGGGCCAGTCTTGTTCGCTCTGTTGGGCCGCCGCACACGAAGCGCGATAGCCAACGGCTAGGGTTGTCTTCGGTTATTGTTTCTAACCTAGACTTTTTTAGTATATATATGGCACCAGTTTTCTCCATCAAACCATTGAAAAAAACCAAATCAAGAGAGAGAAAGAGAGAAAAAAAAATATTGTGAGAGAGTGAGTCTCACCAATATTTTTCCAGTGTATCTTGAGAGATTGTGAGTGAGTGAGTGTGAGAGAGATTTATATTGTAATCTTCTTTGGTGATCGCATCACACCCTGTGATAGTGATCAGGTTGTAGTACTCCTCCTTTCTCATAGTGGAATGTTCTCTGGCTGTCACCGTCTATGGGGTTTTCTCCGAGTTCTTCGGTTTTCCACGTAAATCTGGTGTTTGATTTATCGCTCTTATTTTTCGTTCCTGAATTTTGTCGTAATATCTGTCATCTCAATTTATTTCGTTTCCATTGTTATCTTGCTTATTTCCTAACAAGTGGTATTAGAGCAAGTTGAAGATGGCTTCAATCATGAAGTGTGCTACTCCAAAATTTGATGGAACGAGGAGTTTCACTATGTGGAGACTGCATATGAAGGCGGTCCTGATTCAGCGCGGGTTATGGGATGTGATTGAGTATCCCGACACGAAGATCGATGAAACAATGAGCAATGAAGATTTCAAAAAGCTCCAGATGGATATCAAGGGCAACTTGAGTCCAAGGGAGTGGAAGAAGCTGGAAGATAAGGCACTGGCATGGATTCAGTTGTGTTTGGCAGAGCATATACAGAGAGAGGTGATGCATATCGAGAAATCTCGGGAGCTTTGGACCAAACTGGAAGAGTTGTTCATGTCTAAGAGTCTTGCAAACAAGTACCGAATGAAGGAGAAGCTCTACAGGCTATGAATGCCCACAAGTACTTCTATGCAAGCTCATCTTTGTGAATTTGATTCTATTATTACGGAGTCAGAATCAATGGATGCGAAACACACTGATGAGGATAAGGCTTTACATTTAATCATGTCCCTACCTGCAACACATAAACAATTTAAGGAGATCATGTTGTATGGGAATCGTGGTGTCCTTACCTTAGTGAAGTGAAGACTAGTTTACTGTCTAAGGAGAAATTTGATACCAACGGTGATGACCAGGGTAGTGATGCTTTGATTGTAAGGGGAAGGAGTAATGATCGTAAGGGAAACGGGTCTAGAGGGAAGTCTAAACACCGTTCAAAGTCTAAGAATCCTCACAAGAACAAGAAGAGTAACTAATATGGTAAGATGGGGAATATAGAGAAGGATTGTTAGACTAAGCAGAGAGACCAAAAGCAGGGTAGTAAAGACAATCACACCAAACCTGGTACCTCAAATTGTGTTGAGTCCGAGTCAAATGGTGATGGGTTTGTAGTTACGGATGACGCATTGGCTACCACATCGATTAGGATAGCTAGAGATGACTTGGTTCTTGATACGGGGTGCACCTATCATATGTGTCCTCATAAAGATTGGTTCGAGTCCTATGAGAGTGTTGACACCGGCGTCGTAATCATGGGTAACACCGGCATCAAAATCAGGACTCACGACAGCATCATTATAACTCTGAAGGAGGTTCGTCACATCTCTAACATGACCCGCTGTAAGCACAAATTTCTAGTCGAAATTCAATAAGACAGAAAATTCGGTAACAAAATAAAATTTGTATTGATTTTTGGATTTGTGGGTACAATTCTCTGTTTGACAGTTACAAGAAAAAGTAACTAATCCTCCGCTTCTATCTCCTTGAGTGAATTTGGGTAGACCTTGATCTTGAAAGAGGGTCTCGATGATGTGATCTTGATCAAGATTAGTATTTGATCTCCTGGTAATCGGCGACACGAGCCTTGATGTGTTTGATGCCTTCTCCTGGAGAGCGAGTCTTTTGAATGTCTTAAGTAGTTTGGGAGAGAGTCTTTAAAGAATCTTCAGAGTCCACACTGTCTCCAATGCCAGAATGTTCGGGGTCCTTGAAAATGAGGAGGAGGACCTCTATTTATAGGCCTAGGAGGCCTAGGGTTTCATCTAAGTTTCGGGCTTGGCCCGAATTAAATAGTTATGTCTTTAATTTTAAATAAAGAAATTATTATTATTTTCTACATCATCTCCGACACTTGTGATCTTATGGTTGGTCGGAACTTAATTTTGACCAAATGGGTTCCCCAAAGTTCAACTTGAGATGCCGCAATTTGTGATTTGTCAAAATAAAAATTAATTTATTTTTCATGTGTCATTTACTGATTTGCTGATAAATTTTTTCCTTCTATAGATGCCCCCTCGAGAATTGATCGCGGCTACAATTTGGTAGTACTTGTCGCGGTCGGGTCTCGAAACTTGAATACGACATCTGTATTGTTTAACTTTACATACTATCCTGGTCAGCTTTGACTTAATAGGGTAGTAAAAAGTATTCTGAAGCAATTTAGTTGACTTGGATTTGAGCTTCACACTTTCTTTTCATTAATTGATGTGGTAAGTGATAGCCTTTTTGACGGATTTAGCTTGGAATTGATGATGCACCATCCAATGATTGGGCCTTATTCTTCCACATAACGGCAGTAGAACACTTTGGGCTTTAATTTAGGTTAACCCCAAATACCTATTGCTACTTATAAAATGTAGTTTCAGTGATTTAATCTCAATAAACTTTCTTTACCGCTTCTCACCAGTTTTAGTCTCAAAAAGATGAATTCTTCACAGGAAAGCATTCTTACTCTCCAGATTCCATGTTGATATTCTTCATTCACAAATTGTTGAAAGTTGATAACTTGAAATTCACAACCAATTTGTCAGTAGAGATTCAAAAGGGGTGCTATGCATTTAACCAATTGTGTTCTCAAATCTTCCATCCACTTCCATGGTCGAATGTCCAAACCATCTAGGAGTAGCAGTGGGTCGATCTTTGGCAATTACAGAAGAAGAAACCTCAACCGAATTTGGAGAACTGATTGTGGAGAAGAGATTCAGTAGTGTCTCTGGAAATACCACCGACAAGAAGCTTACCGACGTCAGAATCTTCCATTGATGGAGCTTGTTGGTATATCTCAGATCCAAAATAGAAGATGATGAATTAGGAAGATAAACCCTAAAAACTCTCACTTTTAGTGGAACTCACTCTTCTTTGTTGAGTTTATCTCTCTCCTCCTCCCTATTCTTGCGGTTGTAGGGTCAAGGAAAGGTTCACCATAATTGGCATGGAGCATAGATTGTTTGGTGTTTGATGGGGCAAAAGACTTACTTATTGCTAGAAGAGAACAAAAGCTAATTTAAAGGCGATCTTTCACCTAACTCTTTGCGCGAATGGGATGTTGTCATCCTCACTTTTCCCATTATTCATAATAGAATAATGTTTCATTTCTTTTGTTTTTATTATGAGGAAATCAAGTCTCTAAAGCTTCACGTAAAGGATTCTTTTTATTTATTTATATATGTTTAAAATTTATTTTTCTTGTATGCAGGTCCGTGATGGTTGAACAATTTATTAACAATTTGCAGATTTGAAGCTTGAGTACTCTTGTACTAAACTTGTGTCTGACTCGTCAAACTTGCTGACTAGAAGGATGCTGACCTATATTAGGCTCGTCTTGAACATAAGACGTTGACCTATATTAGGCTCGTCTTGAACATAAGACGTTGACCTATATTAGGCTCGTCACGAATAGGGGTGTGCATTATTCGGTTTTGAACAGAATAAACCGAGAACGAACCGAAGTAAACTGGTCCAAACCGAACCGATTTTTATTCGGTTCGGTTTTCGATTTGGACTTTAGGCCTTATTCGGTTTATTCGATTCCGGTGAAAAAAACCATTAAAAGTGTGCATTATTCGGTTCAAAATCGAATAAACCGAACACCGAGCTGAACCGATTTTTTTCGGTTTGGTTTTCGGTTTGGACTTTACCCCTTACCCGATTTTCGATTTATTCGGTTCGGCCCGGTTTGGTTCGGTTTTGAACCGATGAACAACCCTAGTCACGAAGACGAATTTGCTGACCAGAAGGACGCTGACCTATATTAGGCCCGTCTGAACATAAGATGCTAACCTATGTTAGGCCCGTCGTGAAGACAAATTTGCTGACTTGAAGGACACTGACCTATATTAGGCTCGTCTTGAACATAAGACGTTGACCTATGTTAGGCCCCGTCAAGAGGACGAATTTGCTGACCATAATGACTCTGGCCTATATTAGGCCCATCTTAAACATAAGACACTAACCTATGTTAGGCCCGTCACAAAGACAAATTTGCTAACTAGAAGGACTCTAACCTATATTACGCCCGTCTTGAACATAAGACGCTGACCTATGTTAGGCCCGTCACGAATACAAATTTGCTAACCAGAAGGACGCTGACCTATATTACGCCCGTCTTAAACATAAGACCCTGACCTATGTTAGGCCCGTCACGAAGACAAATTTCCTAGCGAAGCAGACGGTGACCCTTGAATGTTCTCCTTAGTTAAGAACATGATACGACCCGTCTTGGATACCACTTGGTGACTTGGAAGTCAGTTGCAATGATGACTCATTAAAAACCACTTTAAACAAGTGAACTTAGGATATACAACCTGAAAGACCATTTGTGTAGTTGATCATGGGAGTCGAGTTTCCATACCGGTTACTATGAGGCCCTCAACTTAAATGGGAGAATTTAAGAGTTAAAACTCATAGCTTGAAAGTATGTTAACTCCATCGATATTTGACTAGTTCAACTATGTTTAACAAGCTAAATTTGAACATTCTAACCGTGAACATGTGAAAGGAAAATTTAATTAATTAATTAACCTTTTAATCGTTCGCTTGGTTTTTGTTCTTCAAAGTTTTCACCGCTAAGTAAATAACCTGCCCCCAAGGGTCCTCTTTAAGACACTTTCTTTAACTTGAAAGAAGATAACTTTGCTGCAAATTTCATGACTTGAAAATTTTGAGGTTGGATGACTTGAAATTATTGACTTTGACACCTCGAAATTATTTGATGACTTGAGCCTTGAATTTCGTTAGCTTGTGAGCTATTCCTTTTGAAGATATCAGAGTCTTGATTTTCTTTTTTTGATTTGTCAAAAAAAATTATATTGACTTGAGAGCCACGATCTTGAAAATTTTCTTATGGATGACTTAGGAGTCTGTTATTTTAATGAATTTTCTCCATTTGTCAATCTTGAATTTTGTTGACTTGGTAGTCTTGACTCTGGTTTCTTTGGCGACCTGGGAGTCTTTGATTTTCTTCACTTTGAATTTTTGATTTTGACGACTTTCTAGTCTTGAATTTTATCAACTTCAAAGTCTTGAATATTGTTGGCTTGAAAAATGTTGATTTAAAAGTCTTGGAATATGCTGACTTGAGAGTCTTTTTATTTTGTTGACTTGGGAGTCTTTGACTTGAAAGTTTTGAGTTTTGATGTGTAAATTTTTATTTGTAAGACTGGAGAGTCTTTGACTTGAAAGTTATGAATTTCAACTTGAGAGTCTTTACTTTGGTGACTTGAGAGTTTGACTTGAAAGCATTGAGTTTGTACTTGTGAACTTTACTTATATGACTTGAGAATCTTTGACTTGAAAGTCTTGAACTTTGACTTGTGAGTCTTGAATTTGTTAACTTGTAAGTCCTTGAATTTTGCTGACTTGAAAATCTTGGAGTTTGTTGACCAAGAAAGTCTTCAAAATTTGTTGACTTGAGAAGCAGTTTTCTTTTTCGTATGACTGTATCTGAGTTTATACTCAAATTGCCTACGTACCTTGAGGGATGAGATACCCATAAAGATCAAGCTAAACGTAATTCAAAGAAAAAAAAAGAGATTTATTTTTATTTTAGCCGTACACAGTTTATACTCTTGCGGGCCACGAGTATTACAATGATGTAAATGAAATGAACTAAAAATTAAAAGGGAATGAAATTTTTTTTTTGTTTGTGAACAGTTTAGGCTCTTGTTCGGGAGCTAAACCCTCACTTTCCTAGATTGTGCCTTGGTCGGAAGAGAGTGTCTCCTCTCGTTCAACCTCCTTGTCCGTGTTGTTTTCGCTTTGATGTCCGGTGAAGATTACAGTGCGTCTCTTCACTCTAAGGGATCCTTCGGTCTTTATCTCCAATGTTGAACACAGCTTCATGCGAGATGGAATGGTGCTTTGTACTTCGTTGATGACTCTAAGGTGGCTGAATGCAGAGCTCTTTTCCTGGCCAGTTGTGATTTCGCTATCTCTTTGATGGGCTTAATCCTTGAAGATACAGAGGACTTTGATTTCGAGCCACCCCGAATCCTGCTAAAGACTGAGGCTTTGCGGTTTCCTTGACGCACAATTCACTCAAAGACAGATGCTTATTTTTGCGAAGTTGATGGTTCCAACCTATCAAACACGGAGGGCTTTGACTTAGGCTAATAATCGTTTCCTTCGTCATCCTCTTCCTTGATTTCAAAGTAGGAAACCATGTTCACAACTGCAACTTGCCCAACTTTTCTTATGAAATCCTTCGGAAAGTGTTCCTCTAGAGTGGCAGGAACACGAGGGTCTTGATCAAGCGACTCAATTGAACCAACTTCTTGTTTGTTGATGACTTCAAGTATCTTCCTTTCTGTTGAAGGTAGCGGGTTGCTCCTTCTCTTTTGATGTCTTCGAGGTGGTGGTGTTTGGACTTCCCTTTGCCCTCTAGTACTCTTCTGAGCCACTGAGTTCCATCATTCATCCTTGCCAAAAGCTTTTGATCCTTGCTCATGCTCATCTCGAGGGGCTTAGATTAGTTCAAAAAGAGAAACTGGTTTTTGGCATCCAAACTTAATCATCAAGAATTCATTTCTCTTGGCTGGAATCGATTGTGCTGAAACATAATTTGCTTTGACGTTGTCATCTAAGTCCAATATTATTCGTCCTTCCTCAGCTAGCTTCATGATCCGCTTCTTAAGTGTGGTACACTTCTCCAGGGGGTGGCTGGCTACCCTATGATAACGACAGTATTTTGGATTTGTGGTTCTTCCCGCTTCTTCCGGCCTCTTTGGTTGAGGGAGTTCAATAACTTCTGTCTCTAACAAGTTGTCCAACATTCCAGACAAGTCCGAGTCTCGGAATGGATACTTCTTTTCTTGAAGTTGCTTTAGTGTAGGGCGTTTCCCTTCGACATCCTTTGAGAAAGTGACTTTCTTTCTTCCTGGTGAATGCTTAGCAAAGATTCACATTGGTTCGCTTGTTGAAATAGCCATTGAATCTTCTTTTGAAGTCTTTGACCACTTGTCATTCCTCTTGTACTCACTGACACCGTTCCTCGATTCAGTTGAAGATGTTGACCTTCCCTGACGACTTTCTATGGTTATCTCCATATCATACACCTCAGTTGCCAACTCCTGAAAGGTTTTCAGCTTGACCATCTTGAGGACGTAGAGCAAATCCCAATGCATACCTTGAGCACACATAACAACAGTCGACGCTTTGGTGAAGCGATCCTTACATTCAAGAGTCAGAGCCCTCCATCGATGGATGTATTCGAGTACTGGCTCGCCCTCCCACTGTTTAGTGTTTGTCAACTCTTTCATGATAACATCCCGTTGAGTGCCGTAGAATCTGTTGAGAAACTCATGCTCCATTTGTTCTCAACTGTTAGTAGATTCGGGCTCTAAGTCCGTATACCTATCGAATGCAATTCCCTTCAAAGAGCGAACGAACTGCTTGGCTAGACGATCTCCTTCCGTGCCGAAATTGCTACAAGTCTCGATGAAATGAGCAATGTGTTGCTTGGGATTACCCTTTCAATCAAATTGATTGAACTTTCCCGATCCTTCTCTGAGTTGAGCCTTCTCTGCATTTTCAATTAAGTTCTGAATCTCTTCTACAGTCATTGATTCTGAAAATGGGTCTTTCTTTTCTTCATTCTCGCTATCACCTTTGGAAGACTCTTTGTCAGATTCTTCCTTGTCTGTCTCTCCGTCAGATTCTTGAAAGGAGCGCTTCTCTATTTTCTTCATCAGCTTCGTGATCTGCGCACTTTGTTCGTCGATTTTCTTGTCCTTCTCTTTGCTCTCCCTAGCAAGTCTTTTCAACATAGCCTCTAATTAAGCCATATTTTGTTTCGTGTTGACAGCCATCGCGTTGCTTAAATCAAAGTTTGAACTTGAACTCTTAGAGAAAGAGATGAGAGGCAGAGATGTCCCACCGAGCGTGCCAAATTTGTAAACACAAATTTCTAGTCAAAATTAAATAAGACAGAAAATTCGGTAACAAAATAAAATTTGTATTGATTTTTGGGTTTGTGAGTACAATTCTCTGTTTGACAGTTACAAGAAAAAGTAACTAATCCTCCGATTCGATCTTCTTGAGTGAATTTGGGTAGAGTTTGATCTTGAAAGAGGGTCTCGATGACTTGATCTCGATCAAGATTAGTATTTGATCTCCTGGTAATCGGCGACACGAGCCTTGATGTGTTTGATGCCTTCTCCCGGAGAGCGAGTATTTTGAATGTCTTCAGTAGTTTGGGAGAGAGTCTTTAAGGAGTGTTCAGAGTCCATACTGTCTCCAATGCTAGAATGTTTGGGGTACTTGAAAATAAGGAGGAGGACCACTATTTATAGGCCTAGTAGGCCTAGGGTTTCATATGAGTTTCAAGCTTCGCCCGAATTAAATAATTATTCCTTTAATTTTAAATAAAAAATAATTATTATTTTCTGCATCATCTCCGACACTTGTGATCTTATGGTTGGTCGGAACTTAATTTTGACCAAATAGGTTCCCCAAATTTCAACTTGACATGCCGCAATTTGTGATTTGTCAAAATAAAAATTAATTTATTTTCCATGTGTCATTTACTGATTTGTTGATAAATTTTTGCCTCCTACACACGCAATTTAATTTTTTTGGGTACTCTTGCGGTTAATGGTTGTAGGTACAATGGAGAAGAAGGTGTCCTGAAAATGTGTAGGGGTTCCAAGGTTCTGATGAAGGGAATCAGGAAGGGCAACCTATACATCCTGCAAGGGTCTACAGTGACAGGAGCTGCAGCAGCAGTTTTAAATCTTAATGAGTCCGACAACGCAAAGTTGTGGCACATAAGACTAGGTCACATGGGAGAGAAGAGAATGTCAATGCTGAGCAAGAAGGGATATTTTGGAGGTGTACAAATCGGCAAGCTGGAGTTCTGCGACCATTGTGTCTATGGGAAACAGAAGAGGGTTATATTCTCCAGGGCTAAACATACAACGGCAGGGATCCTTGATTATATTCATTCAGATCTGTGGGGTCCTGCTAGAGTGTCATCACTGGGTGACAAGCGCTATATGTTGATATTCGTGGATGACTTCTCAAGGAAGACTTAGGTTTATTTCCTGCAACACAAGAATGAGACATTCTCATATTTCAAGAAGTTCAAAGCATTAGTGGAGAACCAAACAGGCAGGAAAATAAAGAAACTCAGGACTGACAATGGGTTGGAGTTCGTTGATTCTGAATTTACTGAGTTCTGCGAGCAACATCGGATTGCTAGGCATCGAACCCTGGCGCGTAAGCCACAGCAAAATAGTGTAGCTGAGAGAATCAATAGGACACTCCTGGAGAAAGCCCACTCCATGCTTTCTAATGCATGGCTTTGCTGGAAGAACAAATCGTTCTGGGCAGAGGTGATATTTACTGTCTGCTACTTGCTGAACAGATCACCTCATGCCTCTATTAAGTACCAGATCTCAGAGGAAGTATGGACAGGTAATCCAGTTAATTATTCTAATTTGAGAATTTTTGGATGTCCTGTATATGCCCATGTGAATGAGGGGAAGCTGTCTCCCAAGGCTGTTAAATGCATGTTTCTAGGTTATGGGTCAGAGTCTAAGGGATACAGAATGTGGTGTCCTGACTTAAAGAAAGTTATACAATCCAGAGAAGTAACCTTTAATGAAACTGCTATGTTATCTAGAATGGAATCTATCAGTACTTCTGAAGATGCAGGAAATCAGGAGAAGGATGCAGGAAGAACAGTGTTCGAGGTGGAGCAGGTTGAGGCTCAAGGTGGAGCTACTGGAACCTACAATCAAGAGCAAGCTGCTGATAATGCTCCTGAAACAGCTTAGGTTGATGAGCCTGAGATTGAGACTCACGTTCCTCAAGTGGAGGAACAACCAAGCATAGAAACAAATCGTCCAAGGAAATAGATTAAGAGACTAGCGCGATATACTGAAGAAGAAGACGCTATGATCGCATATGTGTTGAGGGTTGCAAAGGAAAATCCTCAAGGTGTTGAACCTTCTACCTATCAGGAGTCCATCTCTTGTCCGAGTGCCTGTAATGTGGTTTTTGTACCCCGGTTTTTATATCGTTCTTCTTGAGGAGCTAGGGGCCTTGGTCATAGAATCTAGGTCAATGGTCGGGATGAGATCGCTAAGGTAAGGATATCGGTTGAAAGGGGTCACAAAGCGAGAAACAAAGCTAAGGTCGGTCAAGGAAAGGAAATGGGCTTCGGAGGCTTTTTGGGATGCAAACGGGGATGAGGAAATGGGTTTTGCAACAAGGGAATAACAAGGAGGGAGAATCAAGTGGCAATTCCGCTAGAAAATATCCACTGAGCTTCCTCCTTCGAGGATAGTCCGGATTAACTTCCCCAAAGTCCACCATGGACCCGAAGGGTTAATGAAACGGAATTCCCTCGTTAACATCCTTCCACTTTCGTGGGTGAGCATTAACTATCCCACCTCCAACCTTCCACACAAGTGTTGGATGTATTCGGGAGCTTTCGGACCCAAATACATCCCACTTGAGGGAAGGAAAGGAGTGGGAAATTGATTTCCCAACTAATTATTCACTAATATTGCTAACCCAAACCTAATCCCCATTCACACCCTTAATTACCCCCTAACCCATAGGGTTTCTAGCCACTAATCATGATACTAACTAAGCTAACAACAACCAAACCAACCCTAAGCATGATTTCTATCAACAACAAACACAAATCCAGCAAAATAATGAAATAGCAAGCAAGAACAATTAAACAAGCAAGAAAGTAATTAGCAAAGCAATTAATAAAAGAGTTAAGGGAAGAGAATACTTATCAAAATGTTGTAGATGAACAAAGGAAAGCAATAAAAAGATGATCCAACAATCTCTCAATTGTTTGAATCCCCAAATCTTCAATAATACCACAAACCCTAGAATTATCCAAGTTAATCTCTCACTAATCTCTCTCTAAAACTCACTAATACAAAGCTAGAAATAAAGTCTAAAAACTAGAATCCATCCCCCACGATAATCGTCAATAGGGATATATATACAAGGCAAAACAGTTGGGCAAAATGCAGCACTTCAAGCCGAAAACACGCGTAGAATTTAGGGAGACCGTAGGTATAGTCTAGGATACCGTAGGTACGGTCTCTGCCTGTCTTGAGGAGGTAGCAAGCGCTGCCAGTGGGGTGGCGGGCGCTACCCTGCGAAAACTGCCTGGCGATTTTGAGCTTCATGAGACAGCAGTTGCGGCCTATGGGACAGCAGGTGTTGTCTTTGTCTAGCAGCCAGGGGTAGCGGGTGCCACGCCGAAGGTGGCCGGGGCTACCCTGCTGTTTTCTTCCCTTTGTTCCTTACTTCTTTCCAAGGCATGTATTACCCGTTACAAGGGTCGTAGCGGGTGTTACCTCACTAATTGGCATCAAATGAAGGGGAAGTGGTCCCAGGTCAACTCCGCTTCGGCTCTCGGCTCGGCTCGAGAAATCACCAAAAAGGCTCAAAAATGGCCCGTTTTACCTCAAACGAGTCAAACTGGATAGGAGCTATGCAAGAGTCAAAAGCCAAGAATTAAGGCGTTATTTAGACACAAAATTGGGTCTAAGCAGTGCCTCAAACTGGATAGGAGCTATGCAAGAGGAGATGGAGAGCCTGCAGAAAATTCATACATGGGAGCTTTGTGAGTTGCCTAAAGGACGACGAGCTCTTACTGCAAAGTGGGTGTACAAGAGGAAAAAAGGTATCCTTGGTGTAGAGAGTGCAAGGTGGAAGGTCAGATTGGTAGTTAGAGGTTGCAACCAGAAAAAGGGAATCGACTACAACGAAGTATTCTTGCCAGTTGTGAGGCATAGGTCGATCCGCACCTTGCTAGCCTTTGTTGCTCTATTTGACTTGGAGTTGGAGCAACTTGATGTGAAGACAGCTTTCCTCCATGGTGAGTTGGAGAAGGAAATATTTATGAGGCAACCAGAGGGTTTCATCATTTCTAGTAAGGAGGAACAAGTGTGCAGATTGAGGAAGTCCTTGTATGGACTTAAACAGGCACCCAGGCACTGGTACAAAAGGTTTGATAGCTTTATGGTAGGGCAAGGGTACACAAGGAGTCACTATGACAATTGTGTGTACTTCAGGCAATTTGAAGGGTCTTTCATTTATTTATTATTGTACGTTGATGACATGTTGATTGCCTCTAGGGACATGTCACTTATAAAGAAGATGAAATCTCAACTCAACCAGGAGTTTGAGATGAAAGACCTTGGAGCGGAGAAGAATATTTTGGGGATGGAGATCAAGAGAGATAGAAAGGCAGGGAAGTTGTTCATGTCTCAGAAGAGGTATCTGGAGAAGGTGTTGGACAGATTTAACATGAGAAATTGTAAAGCAGTTTCTACACCCTTAGCTGCACATCTCAAGTTATCTGGTGAGAATTGTCCTAAATCTGATGTGGAGGTAAGGAGGATGTCAATCATTCCCTATGTTAGTGCAGTTGGTAGATTGATGTATGTTATGGTGTGCACTAGACCTAACCTGTCCCATGCAGTTAGTGTGGTGAGTAGATATATACAGAATCAAGGAAATGAGCATTGGGAAGGAGTGAAGTGGATCATTCGCTATGTGAAGGGCACTTTAGAGAAGGGCATATTGTATGATAGAGGTAGTGTTACAATGTCTGATGATGCAGGCAATGTTGACGCTGATTATGGTGGAGATCTAGATAGGAGACGCTTAATTTCAGGGTACGTGTTCACTATGTGTGGAGGAGCAGTATCCTGGAAAGCTTCACTTTAGTCTATAGCAGCCCTTTCAACAACTGAGGCTGAATATATTGCTTTAACGGAAGGAGTGAAGGAGGCCATCTGGTTGAAGAGATTGGTCATGGAGCTTGGAGTACCGCAGGGTGAGACCGTGGTTCATTCAGACAGTTAGAGTGTTATACATCTGACCAAGAACAACATTTATCATTCGAAGACCAAGCATATAATTGTCAGGTATCATTTCATCAGAGATACAATTAATGCAGGAGAGATTGTGGTGAAGAAGGTGCACACTTCTGATAATACTGCAGATATGTTAACCAAGTGTAGACACCGGATTTTGTCACATAAAAATATAGCATAACTATATATAACGAAGCAAAAATAAAGAAGGAGAAGACCGTTGATACACTAGATTTTAGCATAGTTTTTCATACACTTGTAATGTAATTTTTATTATTTCTTTTCATGTATTTTTAGTTAGAAATTAGGAATTAGAAAATAAGGGAAGCCAAGTCATGCAAGCCATAAGAGCAAGTACAAGAGGTCGCAGGATCGAAGCCTCACAAAAACAATCTAAAAATACCTCATATTAGTTCAAAGCAAAGGCTATCTCCATCTAGTGTGAACAACCACTTCCTAAGGTTGGTGAGTTCACACACCACCGTCCAAGCATGCATGGACGAAGCAGATGCATCCCCCCTCCAGCTAGTGGCCGATCGGCCTACAGGCGAGGACCACACATGGTCAATTGACCACGTGTTGTCGTCTATCATCATACATCTCCCCCTACTGCCTTGTTATCTGCATTGTTGATTGCCACAGCCGAGATGAATGCATGTATTCTCCACCCTCTACTCCTCCTATGAATACCTCCTCTTGTTGAAGCCAAACTCACTCAATCATTCACTCATTCTTCCCCTCCTACACTCTCATCCTCCATCTCTCAATTCTCTCATCTCTCTAATCTCTCCATTCTAGTTATCATTCTACCACCATTTCTCTATCACTTTTCTACCATTTTCTTATCATCCTAATCTCCCATATCTTCATCCTCTTAAACCTCCCATCCATACTCTCATACTATCCCCACCATTCTTACATAAAAACCCTCACAAAACTATCCTAAAACATCACAAAAAGAGCCTTTCTTCCTATCCTTTCTTCCTATCCTTTTTCATCACTTTCCTACCATTATTATCTCCATTTCTTCACTTCTTTAAGCCCTCTTATCTCCATTCTCATCTTTCTCCCATTATCCTTCCATAAAACTCTAAAAACTCTACAAAAAGCCTAACCTTTCTACTACCCAAAACACCACAAAAAGAGCTTTTTCCTATCCCTTTTCTTATCCCTTTTACATACTATTCTCCATCCACTTTTGGCACCATTTTGGCATCTTCAAGAGGAGTATTCAAGGATTCCGAAGGCATTCAAAGAGACTTATACAAAGGCTAGGCAAGGCTTCCCTTCAAAAGGTATTATGTAAGCTTTTAATTGTTTCCTTTTTATGTAAATAAAGTGTTGTACATGATGTATCTTTATTTTTTTCATTCTTTTGCATGTTCCATGAAATAATTCTACAAAGTTCTTATTTATTCTCCTTCCAAACTTTATCAAAAGCACATTTTAAACTGTTAGTAGTCTTTCCTTTTGTGAGAGGCAAGCTCTTAAAGTTTACTTTTCGAGTTCGTAGCCTTACCCTCGAATACATTCTTGGGCTTCGCAGGCGGAGTCTTTCTTTATTTGCTTTTGCTTTTCCCTTAAAAAGTCAGGTGGCGGCTCCCATTTCGAACTATGGTTAACACAGTTTTACAACGTATCGATGCAACTTTAGGGTTTCTTTCTTATATTTATAAATAATATTTGCATAAATTGCTTTCTTCTGAGCCTAACATTTAAATGAGCAAATTGGATTAAATTTAGAAGAGTTTGGAACAAGTGGATGTTCACTCTTAAAGGTTTAACTCAGTAACTCATAAAATGCATAAATAAAGGGAAAGCGATTTTACAAAATATTATTCATGAAATGTAAGGTTGATTTCCTTAAAGAGTTTTCAAAGGTTAAACCCCAGCACAAATCACCGAATCACACAAATCCAAACATGGACGTTCGGAAGCCTGAACGATGAGGAAAAATGTCAACATGATATTTGGCGACTCCACTGGGGAGTTTTTCTAAAGTGGGTAAAACTTGAAAAAAGTTTGTGTGCTTTAAATTTTTTGGAAGGAAAATGAAATTTTACTTTATATTATTAAGTCATTCTTTTTAGGCATAAATGCATTGCATATATCGCGGCACTCCCTTGACACGTAATATGTCATAGGAGCACGTAAATCGGCGGTATTAGGCTTTTTCTCTTTAAACCACAAAAAAATAACCCATGGGATGCCGGACCGGCTATACTCAATTGGTGCACTTACATTGAGAGAGCATTAGTCACCACATCCACTCATGCATCACTCTACGAGGTCTCCACATGAGCCTCCAAGAGCAACACCCCACACATTCAAGTTGCCTTTACAACAAGAATGCACCGGGGCGATTACATGAGCCGCTAAGCCTTATCCAGCCAATAAACCCTTTTGTACATAGAGCCTTGGTTTAGGATACCCCTTGTTCATATGTATGTTATGTGCTATGTGTTTAAATTCTTTGTAAAGAGTCGACCCAAGTTTAGGAATGTTCTAGTCCACATAGTAGTCATTGGGCTGAGAAGAGTTATGTTTACCAACTAAGTTAATTAACCTCAAAAATTATGGTTGACCAAGTGGTTGGCCCCATTTATCTATAAAGGTTAATTATCTTGGTCCATAAAGTAAAGTAGTAAACTCAACTCGCCTTTGATGATTCTATATGGCCCTTTACGACATTTTCTTAACAAAGGTCCAATAAACCTGATTAAAGCTAAAACAAAGTTAGTGGGTAAAGTCTTAGACTGCATAATAATCACTGGGCTAGAGTAAATTAATTTATCGAGTTAATTATCGAATCTGTCACACTTATGGCCGGCCTGTGGTTAGGCCCAACCATATCAGATCTGGCAATTAAGTCCGTAAAATAATTATATCTCGCCCGTTGTTGGTTTTATTCAGTCCTTTATGATACATGTTTCCCGGTAATTAAAAAAACGGAATAGAAAGAAGGGTTGTCGGTCTTATTAATCATTATTTTAGTCCGCATGGCAGTCAACATGGCTCGAATTAAGTCTGAGTCGGTAGCCCAAATTACGGATTCTCTGTAAAACGGTCGGCCGGTGGATGGGGCCCAACCGAATTAAGAAACACTGATTCGTGCTCTTTGACTTAGGCTTGATTCGCCATGCTTGACTTTATTCGGCCTATTGTAATGATTGGTTGTCCTTAGGTCTAAAAAATCTGACTAATAAATCAAACAAATTTAGTGGATAAAGTTTTAGACTGCATAATAACCACCGGACTTGAGTGAATTAATTTATCGAATTAATTGCCAAATTCATCATACTTATGGTTGGCCCGTGGTTAGGTCCAACCGTATTGGATTTGGTAATTAAGTCCATAAACTAATTACAACTCGCCTGTTGTTGGTTTTATTCAGTCATTTACGATATCCACTTTCCTAAACAAATAGAATAGAAAAAGTAGATTGTCAGTCCTGTTGATCATTATTCTAGCCCGTGTAATAGTCAGTATGGCTTGAGTTGGACTGATAAATTTTTTGAGTTACGGATTCTCCTTAAAACGGTCGGCCTGTGGATGGGGCCCATCCGAATTGAGAAACACTGACTCGTGATTCCTTATTCAGTCTTGATTCGCCATGCTTGGCTTTATTCGGCCCTTTACAATGACCAGCTGTCCTTAGGGTCCATATGGAGTTAGGTCTGTAAGGTAGATAAAGTGTGTTGTAGTCTATGTGTTCGTACCTGTGCATCTGTCTGTGCATGTGTATGTGTTTGTGCCTGTGTGTGTGCATGTGTATGTGTGTGTGCATGTATATGTGTATGTGTTTGTGTGCCACGTGTTTGAGTTTGATGAGTTTGTACCACGTGTCTGAGAGTATTGAGTCTCTTCTACGTGTTTGAGTTTGGGTCTTTGTTAGGTGTTCGAGTTTGTCAAGTCCTTGCCACGTGTGTAGGTCTTTGTTAGAGTTTTGTTAACACGTGCTTTGAGTCTTTCTTAGGTTTTTTTGTTAATACGTGTTTGGTAGGGTTTTGTTAATACGTGTTTGAGTCCTTGCTAAGTGTAAATATGTGTTTGTGTTTGTGATTGTCGTGTCTTCGTTATAGTTGGAACTAATTTTGAGATATTGTTTTAGTCCGCATAATAATCATTGGGTTTTAGAAGAAATGAGTTTATAAGCTCGATTAATTAATCTCAAATTTTATGATCGGCCCGGTTGTGAGGCCCATTCATTTTAAAGGTTAATTGGCCTTGTTTATCGATTTATTTTAACTAACTTTTGATGGTTTTATTCGGCCCTTCTCAGTATCCTCTTGTTTATTAGAGTCCAAAGAAAATTGATTAATAATAAAACAAAGTCAGTGTGAGTTGTTCTAGCCTGCGTAATAGTCTCAAGGTTAGAGAAAATAAATTTATAGATTCAATTATTAAGTCTAAAAACGAAATCTGTGGTCGGCCCGTTGGTAAGCCCATCCATGTTGGATTTAATAATTGAGTTTATAAGTCTGTTTTAACTCACCTTTTGATGGCTTTATTCGGTCCTTTACAACATCCACTTTTCATGAGTGTAAATAAATAAATATGTTGGGTCTTAAATAAATAAATAAAAAAAGTGTGTAAATAGAAACTCTAGAAGTTAGGCTGTCAGTATGTCGAGCATTATTCTAGTCCGTATAATAGCCAACACAGCTTGAGTTAACACAAGTTTGTTAGTTCAAGTAACGGATTCTCCTTAAATTTGTGGTTTAAAGCCCATCCGAATTGAGAAACACTCACTTACGCTTTCCAACTTATGTCAACTCGCTATGTTTGACTTTATCCGGCCCTTTATAATGCTCTTGTTGTAAAAAGTGTTGTTGCTTGTCTTTAGAGTCGTATAGAGGTTAGGACTCGTAAACCTGTGTCATAGTTGAGTCGTTTCCTGAGTCAGTGTATAGGTGACTTACACGCTAGGAGGTGTCATGTATGGTCTAGTCTAATAATAAACCCAGGTCATGGGTGAGTTTTCTTAGAGTCTGCATGTAAGTGTCTTGCATTCTTTAGAAAGTTTCATGTAAAGGTCTAGGATGAGTCTCTATGTTAGTGTCTGCATATAAGTGTCTTGCATTCTTTAGAAAGTTTTCATACAAGGTCTAGGTCATAGGCGAGTCTTTTCTTGAGTCAATATACGTCTATCGTTTTTAGAAAGTTCAATGTAAACCCAGATCAGGGATAAGTCCTTAAGTCATTGTGTAAGTGTTTTTCATTCTTTAGGAAGCCACATATAGGGGTTAGGGCCTGCAAATCATAAGTGAGTCGTTGAGTCATTTCTCGTGTTAGCACGTAAGGGTCTTTCGGTCACTAGGGAGTCGCATGTAAGGTCCGTGTCATAGGTGAATCTTTTCTTAAGTCAATGTGAGATTTTCCTTTTTTAGAAAGTCCAAAGTAAAACACATGCCATGGGTGGGTCGTTAAGTCATTTCTTAAGTCAACAGATAAGTGCCTTCATTCCTTAGAAAGTCTCATATAGGGTCTAAGTCACGGGTTGGTCCTTTCCTAAGTAAGCATGTGTCTTTCACTTTAAGGTGGCCAATTGCAAACCCATGTCATGGGTGTGTCTTTGTCTAGAGTTAGCATGTAAGTATTTTTTCTTTTTGTAGAAATTCTAGTATAAGGTCCAAGTCATGTGTAAGTGTGTGTCTAGAGTCGTCATGTAGATACCTGTCTTTGTTATAGGAAGTCCAGTGTATACCCATGTCAGGGGTGAGTCTTTTCTCGTGTTGGCATATCATGAGAGTGTCTTTCTTTTTTAGGGAGTCTAATGTAAACCCATGTCATGTCTTTTCGGGTCAGCATATAGGCATTTGCACTTTAGGAAATCTCATATAGATTTTAGGGCAGGTAAACCCATGTCGTGAGTAAGTCTTTTCCTTAATTCAGCATATAGAAGTCTTACATCCTAGAAAGTCTCAAGTAGGTCAATAAGTACATTTAAACCCATGTCCTGGCTGAGTCTCTCTCGAGTCAGCATATAAGCATTTTTCATTTTTAGGAAGTCCCACATAGGTCATTTAGGTCATACATGCATTGGGATGGGTTTCTCTTCATTTGCCTAGTGTCAAGGTCAAGGCTTGAGCCAGCAATAAAGGAAATTTTGGGATGACGATAGATCCAGGGACATGACACGGAGAATTGTTGGACTTTGAAGAATAAGATTGAGGACATGATCCATTCAGGGAAAACTGCTTCTACCAAAAGCGGCGCAAATGGCCAGATAGAACATGGATTTCCCATGCGAACATAGGGAGGGCATAACATCGAGGAGCTTTAGAGTTAGCAAGGGTCCTTGTTGTCAAGCATTTCACTTCCGGAGTCTGTTAGAGTTAAGAGTCAGTTCTCAGTTAACTTCTCGAATTCGGTTGCTCTTGTTGCTACTTGTTCAAATAGAATTTCGTGCCTGTACTTCTGATTTGAGTTGAAAAGTTCTCTCGTCCATTCATCATCCTTATAAACCAAATTTGACAAATTCATCTTCTCTTAGCTTTCCATTTTTGTCTTACACCTCGTTCCCATCCTTTCATTTTCTTGAATCCAGGGTTAGAGAGGAAAAGAGAAAAAAAAAAAGAGTGATAAAAAAATAGAATGAAAAAACTATAGAGTGGCCGGTTTGAAAACCTCGTTAAGGCAAATCGGGAAAAAGGAGAGAACAAGATTGATGAGAGAAGTCAGCCTGCACCTTTTATCCAGCAGACTGAGCAAAAGGAGAGAGTGTTATCAGGAAAGATCAAGTCCAATAACCTCTCTAAAGTGAACACTCCTCATCAGAAATGTCGCAGCTTAACCAAATGTGCCGATGACAGGGGGCTTCCGCCCAGCCTTCATTTCACTACCCACATTACCCTCATCTTTTCTTCCGATCTCGACCTGCGACTTACTATCTACCATTTACATTTCTAGCCTTTTCCATCAAACCTCAACCTTTTCAAAACCCTTTCATTCATTAAACCAAATCCCAAAAGGTGTGCTATGACCAAGGAGAATATGAGGCAATCCATGAAGAATAAGTTCGAAAAAAGTGAAAGCAAAAAAAGAGGGTGAAAGCAAGAAGAAAAAAAGAGAAAAAAATATAGAGAGGTAGAAAAAAAAACAGAGGAAAAGGAAGAACAAAAAAAAAGGAAAGAAACAAAAGAGAAGAAGAAGAAAACGGGGGAGAATAAGAAATTAGAAGGTTGAAATAAAGAGTCATGCACACCAGAAACATCTCATGAACCTTTCCCATCTCAAACCTTTCCCTCATCATCCGTACACTTCATCAGGCCTTTCAACATTCAATAGTCTTCCTTATCTTTCAATAACCATCCATTACCTGCATATGAACCCTCAACCATCTTTCCAAACCATTAAGCCGTCCTCAAGGCACTAACTCTTCAAAGTTGCGCTTAAAGAACTTCGATTGGCCTGATTCCACCTTGGATACGTAGGAAAACCTCTTCGAGGCCTGGCCCAGTACATTTCACTTTAGAGAGTATTCATCGTTTAAAAAACTGATCTTTGAGAGAATAAAAAAGAGAGAGAATAAAAGCTAGTCCAAAAACCCACTTGGGCGGGCTAGGCAAAAGGTGAGGGAAACCCTGGATTTCTATCACCACCATTAACCCTCCATTTTCTTTTCTTCCGTCAGACTTGGATACCATTCCAACACCAATGTTCTAGCCTTTTCCCAAGAGATGATGTCTACCCCATTTGACCATCTCTTCACCCTTTCAAGACACCATCATCCTTAAGTGTCTCTTTATCCTCATGTTCCAACCTTTTCCCAGGGGATGATGGGTATCCCATTTAACCATCTCTCCTTCCTTTTTAAGGCACGTTCATCCTTAAGTGTCTCCACATCCCATTCAAATAATGCCTCTCCTATCATTTCTTTCATCAAACATCTTCCAACCAACCATTTCAAGCCTTTTTCATCTTATCTCACCCTTTGAGAACCTTTTTAGCTCAGTCGTTACTAAAAGTATGAGGCTCTATTCTTGATGCTCACTCCCCGCACATCTGAGTGTACCTCACTTTCCAGCAAGAGTAAAAGTCGTTCACATCAAATCAGCGGCAAACTGGCAACCGGAAGATCATGAACAGACTCATAAACAAGCTACTCTAAACTGGTGGCTCGCGCAACCCTTGTGACATCATTCAAGACATTTTTCAGAGATAGCTGCAAAGAGGGACACCTATTCCCCATTCCACAAGGTCCTAGATCTTCATTCTCATCGGTGTTCTAATAGTGGTCTCTAAGGGGGGAAAAAAGAGAGAAAAAAGAAAAAAAGAAAAAAAAAAGAAGAAAAAAAGAAAGAAAAAAAAAGGGAAAGAAAAAAAGGAAAAGAGAGGCTAACTTGAAAACCCGTTGGGCAAGTTAGGCAAAAGGAGAGATCGAGACTCACGACTAAGGGCATACCAGACTTCTGTTAGTGCAGCATAAGAAGCAATGCCTCCTTCTATCCTTTGACTCCATGCATCATATCGTCAGTCCACATCAAACAGGGGTCTTGCAAATCCACAAGTTGCTCTACAAAGCAGGACAGTATCGTTGAGAGTCTACGCCAAACCGGGGGCTTGTCGTACATCAGGATAGATTTGCAAGCAATCAAGGTCGTCTACACAAGCGTTCAAGAAGCACATCCTTCGGGCCTAGCACCTCCGTCATTTTTCCTTGTCCCATGGATCGAGATATTTCTCATCCTGAACTTTCCTGAAATTCCCCACAAGTGGCCTTGATCCTTAGGAAGTCATTGTCTTAGGAAAGCATCGTCCTAGAAAATCATTGTTTAAATAAAGAGTCGGGGAGTTACCTGCATATAGAGTTGCATGTATAGAGAGCATAAAGTGTCATGTGTATGTTCCATCTAAGCATAATAGGTTTGCCTTGCCTCTATAAGTCATGTTAAAGTCACATAGAGTCAGTCTGTCAAGCATAAAGTCAGAGGTCGTGTATAAATGCCTAAGTGCATAAATACTTGTGTCAAAAAAAATGCATTGTTTGTGTAAGAGTCTAGTAGACTAGTTGCATGCATACCTGTATATCAAAAAAAAATAAAAAGAAAAAAAAAAGCAAAGAAGTGCCACATCGTTGCTCCAGAATGCAACACTGGGGGCTGATTAAGCCCGTAGGCCATCTCATTCAGACCAGTCGACGTGATTTCTTATCACTAAGAGCAAGATTGGAGCAACCTCTAATCCAACTCTAGCAAGTTAAGCTAGCATCCAATCAAGTCATAAATCGATTGTCTAACACGAAGGATAAAATCTTCATCATCCGTCAGACACGAATGGCGATTGTCCGACACGAGGGACAAAATCTTCATCATCTGCCAGACACGAATGGCGATTGTCCGACACGAAGGACAAAATCTTCATCATCCGCCAGACACGAATGGCGACTGCCCGACATGAAGGACAGAATCTTCATCATCAGCCAGACACGAATGGCGACTGTCCGACATGAAGGACAGAATCTTCATCATCCGCCAGACACAAATGGCGACTATCCGACACGAAGGACAGAATCTTCATCATCCGCCATACACGAATGGCAATTGTCCAACACGAAGGACAAAATCTTTCTCAGCCAGACATGAATGGCAATTGTCCGACACGAAGGACAACATCCTCTTCAGCGAAACACAAATGGCACCTGTCCAACACGAAGGACAAATTCTTCACATGACTGATACGGATCAGCGACCGGGCGAAATTCAAGAATCCATGTTCCCCCTAGTTGAATTCCAAACTCATGCAACCATGAGCAAAGAAGATGTTAGCGTCTATGCGCTTAAAGCAAAATTTGAAGTATCATTTACTTTGAATTCAACTTAAAGTGCTGAAACAAGCAGTAGCATGCAAGTTGTTTCAACAACATGCTATAAACATAAGCTTGTAGAATCAATACAGCATACTGAAGAAGCCATCACTTCTTAATAAAAGCTGAGAATACAAAAAAGAAGAAAATCCAAAAAAACAAGAAGAAGGACAAGAAGAAGCTCTAATTTGTTATCACTAGAGTTCGATTCACACAGCCACATGTCATGCCTTCATTTGCCTAGGCTCAAGTCTGATCGGCCTTGGGGCTATCTACAATAATTGCAAGCAAGTTGGTCTCTTGCATGGCCTGTAAAAGCTGGAGTGAATGCAAAGATTCCTCTCTTCTCTCTAGTGTCCGGCCGGCCTAGGGAGAGAAAGAGCCTTTGTCTTTTCTCCCTGCTTATTGCCAAGGGCCCAAGTGAATGCAAAGATTCCTCTCTTTTCTCTAGTGTCCGGCCGGCCTAGGGAAAGAAGGAGCCTTTGTCTTTTCTCCATACTTGTTTCTTAGAGCTCAAGGAGAAGCACGGCCAACTGTTCCAAATAAGGAAGGGTAGTCTTCTCAAGAATGAAGCATCAAGTTCCCAATGATCATGCTGATATAAAAATAAGAGCCATTGACGTCACGATCGATGAAGACTCCAGGCATTGAATTGCCACCAAGAATCCAGAGTCATCGGCAGAGTTCGGTGTAGTCTCAGCAATAAGAGTCGACGACATCGAGTTTGATGAAATCTCGGGAATAAGAGCCACTGGCATCGCGTCTAGTGAAGTCTCATCGGCATCAAAAATGCCATCATCATCGTCAAAAAGACCAACAATAGGGTAGCCGATCGACGTAAGTCCCCATCAGCAACAAAGCCACCGGTATTGAGATCGGTGAAGTCTCAACATCAGGGTCATTGGCAGAGTTTCGGTGCGGTCCCTTTGGCCTCCAGCGTTGCATCTGGCTGGTCAACTTCTAGCCTCACGTCTGGTTGGTCTGGCATCTGGCCTCGCATCCAGTTTGTCATCATCATCATCATCATCAACGGCTTCCAGCCTCGCGTCTGGGTCTCGGCACCTGGCCTCGCGTCCAGTTTGTCACCATTATCATCGTCATCATCAAAAAGACCAAAAACAGGGTTGCCAATCGGCGTAAGTCCCCATCAGCATCAAAGCCGCCGACAGAGTTTCGGTGAAGTCTCAACAACCAGGGCCATCGGCAGAGTTTCGATGCAGTCCCAATCTTGAGCCACCGGCAGAGTTTCGGTGAAGTCTCAACCCCCAGGGCCATCGACATCGCGATTGGTGAAGTCCCTCGGCATTGAGCATGCCAACAATCATCAACATCGACACCGGGAACGACTGGAACGACACTGGGAAAGACTAGAAAATCAACATCAAACCCCAAGAGCCATCGGCATCGCGTCCGATGAAATCTCTCCAACGAGTAAGGCGTCATTCTCGCCTGAGATCACCTATCGGCGCAAGTCCGCCAACTGCATCACAGGACCTAACTTCCAAGTGTCAGCCCACACCTTCAAGTAAGGATGCCTTCAGCGCCCGAGATCATTTCAAGTAGGACGTCATCTGACGCCCGAGACCACTTCAAGTAGAGCATCATTCTTGCTCGAGATCAACCCCGATAGAGGCGCAGGTCGCCCACAACCGCGATGCAGGACTCAGCTTCCAAGCATCAGCTCAAGCTTTGCAATCCAAAGTCATATCCACAGGCTTTGCACCACAAAGTCATATCCCGAGGCTTTGCATTCCAAAGTCATATCCTAACCGGTGTCCATCAAATCCATACTACTTTGATTTTCATCCTACTTAGACTCAATCAAAGTGGGGGCTATATGTAGACACCGGATTTTGTCACATAAATACATAACATAACTATATATAACGAAGCAAAAATAAAGAAGCAGAAGACGGTTGATACACTAGATTTTAGCATAGTTTTTCATATACTTGTAATGTCATTTTTATTATTTCTTTTCATGTATTTTTGGTTAGAACTTAGGAATTAGAAAATAAGGGAAGCCAAGCCATGCAAGCCATAAGAGCAAGTACAAGAGGTCGCAGGATCGAAGCCTCACAAAAACAATCTAAAAATACCTCATATTAGCTCAAAGCAAAGGCTATCTCCGTGCAGTGTGAACCACCGCTTCCCGAGGTTGGTGAGTTCACACACCACCGTCCAAGCATGCATGGACGAAGCAGATGCATCCCCCCCCTCCAACTAGTGGCCGACTGGCCTACAGGCGAGGACCACACATGGTCAATGTTGTCGTCCATCATCATACATCTCCCCCAACTGCCTTGTTATCTGCATTGTTGACTGCCACAGCCGAGGTGAATGCATGTGTATGTATATGCATGTATTCTCCACCCTCTACTCCTCCTATAAATGCCTCCTCTTGTTGAAGCCAAACTCACTCAATCATTCACTCATTCTTCCCCTCCTACACTCTCATCCTCCATCTCTCAATTCTCTCATCTCTCTAATCTCTCCATTCTAGTTATCATTCTACCACCATTTCTCTATCACTTTTCTACCATTTTCTTATTATCCTAATCTCCATATCTTCATCCTCTTAAACCTCTCATCCATACTCTCATACTATCCCCACCATTCTTACATAAAAACCCTCACAAAACTATCCGAAAACATCACAAAAAGAGTCTTTCTTCCTATCCTTTCTTCCTATCCTTTTTCATCACTTTCCTACCAATATTATCTCCATTTCTTCACTTCTTTAAGCCCTCTTATCTCCATTCTCATCTTCCTCCCATTATCCTTCCATAAAATTCTAAAAACTCTACAAAAAGCCTAACCTTTCTACTACCCAAAACACCACAAAAAGAGCCTTTTCCTACCCCTTTTCTTATCCCTTTTACATACTATTCTCCATCCACTTTTGGCACCATTTTGGCATCTACAAGAGGAGTACTCAAGGTTTCCGAGGCATTCAAAGAGGCTTATACAAAGGCTAGGCAAGGCTTCCCTTCAAAAGGCATAATGTAAGCTTTTAATTGTTTCCTTTTTATGTAAATAAAGTGTTGTACATGATGTATCTTTATTCTTTTTCATTCTTTTGCATGTTCCATGAAATAATTCTACAAAGTTCTTATTTATTCTCCTTCCAAACTTTATCAAAAGCACATTTTAAACTTTTAGTAGAGTATTTCCTTTTGTGAGAGGCGAACTCTTAAAGTTTACTTTTCGAATTCGTAGCCTTACCCCCGAATCCATTCTTGGGTTTCGTAGGTGGAGTCTTTCTTTATTTGCTTTTGGTTTTGTCTTGGCTTTTCCCTTAAAAAGTCGGGTGGCGACTCCCATTTCGAACTAAAATACATCGAGGGTTGCATAAACTATAGTTAACGCGGTTTTACAACGTATCGATGCAACTTTAAGGTTTCTTTCTTATATTTCTAAATAATATTTGCATAAATTGCTTTCTTTCGAGCCTAACATTTAAATGAGCAAATTGGATTAAATTTAGAAGAGTTTGGAACAAGTGGATGTTCACTCTTAAAGGTTTAACTCAATAACTCATAAAATGCATAAGTAAAGGGAAAGTGATTTTACAAAATATTATTCATGAAATGTAAGGTTGATTTCCTTAAAGAGTTTTCAAAGGTTAAACCCCAGCACAAATCACCGAATCACACTCCAATCCAAACGTGGACGTTCGGAAGCCCGAACGGCGAGGAAAAATGTCCACACCAAGCCTCTATTTTATAGGTAAGTTTGAACATTGTATGGACTTAGTTGGTGTTTCGAGCATGTGAGAAAGATCGGGACACCACCAGCGTAAGGAGAGACGCTAGCAACGCCCCTCACATAAGACTGAAACATGGAGACGCTACCAGTGGCGAAACCGGCGCTACCAGTGCCTAGCATCTCGTCCCCCTATACACTAGGCGTTGCTCCCTCCTTCGAGACGCTACCAACGTCTGTCACAGAAGCACTCCCCTGGCAGACGCGGCCAGCGTCTCCTTGACGCTACCAGCGCCCAGGGCCAGTCTTGTTCGCTCTGTTGGACCGCCACACACGAAGCCCGATTGCCAGCGGCTAGGGTTGTCTTAGGTTGTTGTTTCTAACCTAGATTTTTTCAGTATATATATGGCACCAGTTTTCCCCATCAAACCATCGAAGAAAACCAAAGCAAGAGAGAGAAAATATTGAGAGAGAGTAAGCCTCACCAATATTTTTCCCAGAATATCACGAGAGATTGTGAGTTGAGTGTGAGAAAGAGATTTATATTGTAATCTCCTTTGGTGATCGCATCACACCCTGTGATAGTGATAAGGTTGTACTCCTTTCTCATAGTAGATTATTTTTTGGTTGTCGTCGTCCAGTGGATTTTTCTCCGAATTCTTCGGTTTCCCACGTAAATCTGGTCTTTGATTTATCGCTCTTATTTTTCTTTCCTGAATCTTGCCATAATATCCATCATCTCAATTTATTTCGTTTCCGCTATTATCTTGCTTATTTCCTAACAGAAGAGTATATGATTTTTTTGTTGATGACCAAACTGTGCCGGTTTCGACTCAGTTCAACCAGTGTCCGGGGTCAATCAGTCTAACCCGATCAAACATATCAGACCAGTTGAACCATTGACCTACTAGATCAACCCCTTCAGTAACCAATCAAATTTTGACAATATAGCCTAATGGTCAATAATAAATTTTTAAAAAATTCTAACTAATATTTGAATTTGTAACAATCTTCTCCACCATGCAAAACACTCATCTTTACCATCATGCGACAATAATTTATGCGAACTCACAAAGGAGCAAGCGCAAAGCTTACCCTGTAAATTCAATGTACAATAATAATTATCCAAATCAATAAATCAATTGTCAAATAGAAGCCGAATTGAATCAAAAGATACACTTTATAAACAATATACAAAAACATGGATGCAATCGTGAGAATAACGAGTTTAGAAGAAACTAAACTCGAATTGTCTCCTTGCTTTTTTCAACCAATGCTCAATCTAGGTTCTGCAGATCTTATGGTTGTTTGGCGGCGGGGAACTCCTATCTGACAGGTGTTCACCCGTGCTGCAAACCGAAGGGAGCATAGAGACTCATTAACCGAAGATGGATCGGGAGAAAGGTTGACAAACATCAAGGTCTTGGAGTCTCCACTTAGGCAAGGCTGCAAAAATATATGTACCAAGTTAAGACTTCTTGTGTAGTGATCAAACATATATTAGCACTAGATTACCACTGAGGTGAATGGGGTATTATTTTTTTTGAAATCATATTTAGGATGACCTTCCTTCCCTCTAATATTCTTATATATGCTACCAGTTCTCACTTGAATGTGGTTAGTTAATCATATGTTTGAAGCTACACAAAGAGGAGTTGAAGGCCTGCGTCATTCCCGGTTGCCAAATTCAAGCTTTGATAGTATTAATCAAAGAATTGTTAGATCGATGAAAATTGGGGTCCTAGCAGAGTTGAAAGAACTGAACGAGGAAGCTTTGAAACCAACTCTAAAAATAAACTTCTTAGGTAATTCTTTTGGTTGTTAGTTTTTTTACTTTGTTTTAGCAGTATTTGTGAGTAGGTTTTACTTTGTTTTATTTATGTTGCCTGATAACAGAAGGAAAAAAAAGGAAAAAGAAAAAAGAAAAAAAACAGTTGAAAGTTGTCATTGGGATTCAGGTTCAAGCGAATTCAAGTGAACCAGTTGTTATTCCTACTTCTAAAAGCCCTCCAAAAAGAAATTAGTGTCAGTAAATTTTGTTGGGTTAGTTGATTTAGGTTCTACTATAAGAATGGCTAGTAATTATCTTAAGAGCCAATCATGTCTTTGACATTCATTTGATCTAATGAAAATATGGAATACTTGCAGTGTCTTACCTGTAGTAGATATGTAAGCTTTGAGTTTCTAAAAGGCACATGGCTTTCCTTCTTTGCCAGAGCAAATATAACATCAGCCAGGCAAGACAAACTCTTATTAATGGCCTGACAATCACAAGCAAGCAAACAAGTTACCTTGGTAATGATTTAGAAAAGAGAGACACAGAGGTTAAAGTTCAACAGCCCAAACAAATGCAAAGAAATACCTGTGTTTCCTTCAACTGGTCACCTGTTGCCCCACTTTTTGAGAGCCTCTCACTTCCAGCAAGATCAATAAGGTTCAAAACTCCATGTTTTTCTGTTGTCTGTATAGCACAAATACTGTGAGAACTTGTCACTCTGGGAATTAATGATGGTCGACATACCAAGAATCACTAAGGTACCTCATTCACTGCCGAAATCCTCAGTGTAAACACAAAGTGGCTTCTTGACGATTGTTCATTCATTTGTGTCCTTCCTACGGAGCTGAAGGAAAACAAAACCATAAGTGGATGTTTCAGAAGGCTGTATGAATTACTAGATTGTAGGGAAAACGGGTTGGTTAGAAGAAAAAACTAAGCACTTACCGACATTGTGCAGCTTGATGTAAAAGAGAAGCAACCTCTTTTGAGCTACAGACATCTACAATAGTCAAATCAGAGACAACAGTGTGACCATGTGCATCATGCTTAATCGCATACTGCTTTCCTGGTACCCCATTATCTGTGTGCAGAGTGTCCAAACTTGACCGGTTACTGGATAGTAGATCCCGAATTGTTTCATTGTATATTTCAAGCACTGATGCCTGGAGTGCATAAAAGGGGTCACTACGAATATTCAAGAACAAAAGTGGGAACTGTCCTATGTCATTGTAAGTATTATGCAATAATCCAATTACCTGCATTTTATACTTCCAGCCCTGAGCTGACAGCCTCTGGCTCGTCTCAAATATTTGTTCCAAGGACCGGGGTATGAGCCCTTTCTGCTCTGAGGATTCCGGCCTTCCCATCATGGTATAAGTTTTGCCAGAGCCAGTTTGACCATAAGCAAATATGCAAACCTGCTCAACACGAGACATACGACTGTCAAACTTGATGATACTTTAAAAAAATTACCATAACCACTTTGCATTAGCCTGCACAACCAGCAACACATAAACATTATCCTCTTTGATCATGACATGAAGACAAAAACCTGCATAATTTCTTTCTCAAATTAAGCAAAATCTTTAAACCATAGATTCTATTCTATGAAGTTGAATTATAACCTATATTTTCCGTTTGGGAAGGTAAACAAAGTAGAGCCACAAATAACCTTATATCCATCAAGAGCACTTTGAACCAACTCTGATATCTCAACAAATACATCATTCTGAGAGGCATCATGACTGAACACTCTATCAAATGTAAAAGCATATTTTTGTCCTGCAAGTGAAATACACTGATGTCAGTGCAGTGATGGATCTACACTTACGTAATAGGATGTGATCACTATACTATTACACTCACATAATAAAACAAAACTCATAACTTTTACCCCTAATTCTACAAAAAAAAAAATTTAAAAAAAATCGGCCAAGGGTCAATGCCATGTTATGATATGTCCATTCAACCAACCTCAAGATTATATTCCCTTTGCCCTTTGAACTACAAATCGCCATAGTTTATTTCATATTTTTTTATAGCTTTTAGAAATAAAATCCTGTTTCTTGTTGATTAATTAATGATCAGCTTTAGCTCAGAAGACACTTACCACTTTGTATCAAATCAACGCCCTGTTCAGGTCCTTCATTTGAGGCCGGATATGAGATAACTGGCTGGTGTAGAGCACATTCTTCATCTAACAAGGGTCTGACTCTACAGAAGACGCGGATATTGCCTTTCAGCTCCTACATTGATCATTATTGTTAAGAGAACATCAATATCCTAATTGCAAAAGGATAAGCATTATATTCCTTTGGGTCGCTTACGTTGATCCAAGGGCATTAAATTAGGATTGCTTTCACCCATTAATGTATGATTACCTATTCGTCTCACTGACAACCAAAGAAAATTCTTACATAAAATTGTACACAACTTTTTACGATTATATATGTTAATCTAGAATACTCCCTTGTAAAAATCAAGTGGCAAATAGAAAAGAGTATAATATGACAGAGTGCAATGACAATTTCCCAAAAAGAAGAAGAAAAAGAACAAACGAAAAAAAAAAAAAAAAAAAGGAAGCACAGGAAAACAATCTTTACAAGATGATAATCTTATCCTTCAATTCACACAATTCACCATTCGTAAACAAGGAAATTCACAATTTACTTAAATTAGGATTGTTGTCACCCATCAAAGTATGATTACCCTCTCTCAGTCTCTCTTCTTACTTACAACAGGTAAAATGATTTCCTCCTATACGGTGTGCAATCTAGCCGATAATGAAAATGGCAATACTACTATAAATCAGGTTCATTAGAGCAAAGAGGCTTCCTCATAAGCCATAACCTAAATGCAACACTAGAAGTTCATCTTATCTGAATTGCTCAGTCAGAATCACCTAGTTTTTCTTTTGAATTCTTGCCATCTTCACAAAACTACATCAAACAAAACAGAAGAACTGACTTCAGCTACACTGTTAGCAAAGATATTATTACCAGAATAGTGTTATGCAACTTTCTCCTCAACATCTCTTTTTCATTAATTTGGAGCTCTGCATCTGCAAGACGGTCTTTGAGTTTACGGATCATCTGCTTCTGTCCTTCAAACTCAACCATTGCTTCTGAAGCAGACAAATCAGCCATCTGCACAAAAATTGTTTACTAATAAGAAAAATGTACGCTAAATTCAAATTTACTGTAAGTATTAACACTTATTATGACTCCACCTTCAGTTTTTCATTTGCAGCAGTTAGCTGGTGTTGAAGTACACACAGTTGCTCCCCTTGGGAAGAGCAAGTCTCCTGCCAACATGAACAATGCACAAATATTTAGAACACACTGTAAGAATAGTGCACCAAAGCAATAAGAACATAATCTAAGCAAGCAGACCTCCAAGGCATTCGATTTCATCATTAACTTATCTAACTCTGCAACAGACTTCGCAGTGCTCTCCTTGTACTTTTCTATTTCACCAATCAAAAGATTCACTTGTGAAAGAAAACGGTCACGATCTTCTCTTACTTGCTTCAGTTCCACGCGTAAGCAATTTAAATCATTGGCTAAAACTTCTTTTTGCTTTGTTACCTCATCTTGCGAAGCCTGGATTCAACCAAATAAAAACTAAAACAAGTATTATGATGTTTTGGATATCAACCGTTATGAATCAGTAGCAAATCATCACAAGAAAGGCTCTAGAAGCATGGCATCCATAATTATTGCATGTCCACCCAACAATTACGGAACTCTTGAATAAAGTAATTTTCAACTACAATATAGGAATGCCAGTACAATCATCACAAGAAAATTCTAGAAGCATGGCATCCATGGTTTTTGCATATCCACCCTACAATTGTGGACTCTTGAACAAAATAATTTTCAACTACGACATAGGAAAGCCATTGTACAATCAAGATGGTGTTACGCTTTTTTTGCTTTGTAAGGATGGAAGGTAAATGCTATAAAGCCTCCTAAATCATCATGATCACATGATTGTTGCTCAATGTTTTTGTTTGAATTGCTACTCTTATAATATGTTTAGAACAGATCCAAGAGGTGATTGGGAGAGAAGCTATTGCTATTTGACAACCCAAGAATCATAAATCATCCACAAAAAAATCCATAACCCATGTAGAACTCACAGCACAAATACGACTATTTTCGGGCAAGTTTTGAATGAGATCATAAACAATAATCAACAAGTATGATCAATCCCTAGAGAATACTAACCAAGATTGATATTTGAAGACCCCACACGGATGCATAAAGGAATCCCACCAACACCCACTTGAAAACTCCAATACAAATTCTTACCAAATTTGAAGGAAAGGTTGATAAGGGGACACTCAAATCCACCACCATAAAACCTAAAATTGGGTTGGTCACGACCTCACTGGCATGACCCCCAATTTTTGGGCACAAAAGATGAAAACCCTATGTGTTGGTCACATGCATCTTAGATTGAAAAAGCCTAAAGTGCAAAGGGGTCCCGAAGCCCAGGTCCCGAGCTCTGAGGAAGGCGCGTGCCTTTTGGATGCAAGGCATAGTTCATATGCATATATTTTCTATGCATGAAAATCATTCCCACATCAATGCACTGGAGAATAGTGAAAGTTGTAAGTGTTATGGAGGTGTTTTAGGGTTGGGAGCATCGAAATGGAAACACAACAAACAGAACCTGGGTTACATTTCTTTTTGACTGGGATCCAAAGGCGCTCAAAAGGAGCAGAAAAGGTGCCCCTTTTGTGGGTTTTTTGAAATGAGCCTTGCCTTACCTTGTTCCAGCGCCAAAGTGTGACCCTTGCATCTAACTGGAGCCTTGCCATGCTAAGGCGCGCCTTTTTAAACTAAGACTGGCGTAACTAGGTTTTCCACGGTCGTGACCTGCCTCAAGTATCCCAAGGCCGTAGAAGGTCATGGTCATGACAACGTTGTCATGCTCGTGACCTCGCCATGGAAAAAAAAAGGCTACAGCAGGGCGAGGGCGTCACGGGCGTGACCTTAAGGGTCACGACCATAACCTGTTACGGCCCTCAACTTCTTCTACTCTTCTTCTTATCTCTTCCAACTGGAGCCCGAACCTTAGGAGGTGAAAATAGGCCCGAGCCTAAGCCACGGATTACTATGTTGGTATCAACCCGGCCCATCATCTTCACAAAGCCTCGAGGATGACCCAAGAAGCCATGGGGAAGGAGGTTGGCCCATTTTCGAAGGCCTGGACATATTGCGTGAGCACTTGGATGTGTTGGGTCCAGGCCTTGACCAGATAGAAGTCTTTAGGGCTTCAAAGGTCTACCTCGTCCTTCAAGAGGACCCGAGTGGGGCCCTGATCAAGAAGTTAAAGCAATTTACAATCAAAATGCAATCAAACGTGTTAATAAGGCGACGGGCTACTTATCCAAAATAATGAAACTTGCTGCCACAGACAAATTCAGGTTTTACCATAGAAGCAAATAACTCAAATTAAGTCAACTGATATTTGCAGATCACTTTCTTATATTTTGCGAAGTAGATGTGGAGTCTATTAATTGTCTTCTCATGACCTAGAAACATTTCTCGAATTGTTCAGGTTTGGAAGCAAACCTTAGCCAATTTCAAATCTTAAGGCAAGGGTCAATGAGGAGTTAGAGGATGAAAATTTGAGATTGACTAGTTTATCCAATGGTCAAATGCCTGTGAAGTTTCTTGGCATCCCACTGAAACCTGGGAAGATGAACAAAGCTAATTGTGTAGTTTGAGTATTGAAATTTGTTGTCAAGACTAGAGGTTTGGGAATAAGGATATGGGATTGCACTAAGTTCATATGGTTAACAATGACAGTATGCACGTGTATGCTTATTAGCAGACAATTTTCATTCTAAAGTGTGTGATACAGAAAGTGGGATGAAAGTGTAGAGCATTCCTTTTGGAAAATGAGGAAGGCAGAAGGAAGATACACCCTATTTCATAGGATGAAGTATGATGTAATAAACAAGAAGGAAGCCCAAACATGATAAATATTCAGAAAATAGAATGAGGCACCTATAGGTAAACACCTATCGTACACCATGAGGAAACCTGATATACTTCGCGTAAATGGATCATGGGATTTACGTCCAAACAAAATGAGTTTCTCAACCCCCCCCCCCCCCAAAAAAAAAAAGCAAAACAAGGCAGTAGTTGGCATTGGAGAAGATTAATCAAAGTGAGGATGCATGTGAAAGCCTAGCATAATCCTCAGAATGATAAATGCATGATACAACAACCAGGTAGATATAAAATTGGCATAGCGTACAGAAGATAAGGAGGTGACTCACCGAAATGGTGGAAAGGAGTCTAGCACAAAACCTATATACCTAAGCACACATTTGTGACTTGATTACTATTCCATAGGAAGCTGGCTACAAAAGATAAGCAGATGACTACAGGCATTACTACAAGGGACAATGAAAGTTGAGTTTACGAACATAAAACAGATGAACTTTTTTTTTTTACAAGAACTTTTCCAGATCAAGGGCTGCAGGTATTTACTGAAGAGCACACTACAAGGGGTCGTGGGAGCAGGTTTAGGACTCTACTGAATATATGTAGGCTTGCCATTTACTATGGACACTACATGGCCTTGCAAACAATAAATTGAGATTGTGCCTTACACATAGAAAGAATGTGTGCAGTGTAGCCCTTGGATTTACAAATGTACCCATGGTTAAATGCCAGAGATCTTTGGGTATGCCCAGAGTTCATTATTAATGATGGCTTGGTTGCAATGATGTTCTCAAAACTTTTTTCCAAAAAAAGACGATGAATAGTAAATGGGCTCAAGAACCATACTTTTGTTATCTGGTCTTGCAGAAAACACACAATAAGCAATCAGCCTAGACCAATAAGAATACCTTAGAGGATGTCAACTGGTCTTGCAAAGAGGCATAGTGTCCCCTTAATGTGCTCAAATTCTCTACAATTGCTGATTTTTCCTTCTCTACCCTTTGAAGTGTCGCATTAGTTGCTTGAAGATCTTCCTGGAGCCGACTATTGTACTGTTGTAAGCTTGTATTGTACTCTTGCGAACGCTTATACATATCGTTGGTTGATTCCACCTACAAAATTCAGGATAAAGAAGGCACGAAAATCAAAGACATTAACCCTACATACCAGATATCAGATGCAGGAATCTGGTTTAGTATTACTAAAGCACCTTTTCGTCAGCTACCAACTTTTCTTTTTTGACTTTCTCAAGTTCATGTGAGAGGGATGTTATTGAAATTTCCGCCGCAACTCGTAATTCCATTTCTCTTTCGTGACTCTCAATTGCATCCTACATTCAACATCATTAGCAAGCTCTTAAATGACTACAGAGATAATGTTTGGTTACGTATGTAGAAATGTAATAACAATACCAATTTGTCTGCCTCTTCCTTTGCAAATTTTCCCTGCAAATCTGCATATTTCATCCTCAACTCTCCAATGGACGCATTAAGTTCATCCTCCTTACTCTTCCTTTGAGCATCTATGATCAAGCATGATGCATCCCACAAATTAGAACTTTTCCGTTTGTTGGAAGAAAAAAAAAAGAAAAAAAACTTCAAAATGTTTGATCACAGAGTTGCACCCCTAGCATAAAGGAATATTAAGTTAGATTAGGTATGTTAAAAGAGGGTAATCAACCCCTAACTTGGTTACTACCAAAAATCAATTACACAGCATCAAACCGAACGTTTAATTATGTATAGACCTAAATAAGTCATCAAAATCAAGATTAGTAGACATAGGTTTTAGCAAGTACCGATTTCAGCACACTTGTTCTCTGAAGCATATAACGAATTACGCAGTGCTTCCTGCTCCCTAATGAGGTTCTCCTCAATCCCCTGGAACCACTTGATACAAAGTTTAAGTTTCTTATATGACTTTGATACTAGCTCCAGCGTACCCTACAATTCATAAAAGTCCAAATCTCACAACTTGTTCAACAATTTCAGAACAATCTTAAATCATTTCAACAGAAAACAAAAAGAAACCAATTTTGGGAAAACAAAATTAGAAGGCATAAAATGAAACCTTGGTGTCGTTCTTCTTCCCCTTGATTTTCTCATTCAATAGGGCCTGAATGTCTTCCCTAGTAAAATCCAGAGTTTCTGGGTCAGAAACAGTGCTTGAATCCTGCTGATTGGAACTGACAGTGGATAGCGCCTGCCTTGCTCGGCTGGATGCTGTTGTCCCCGCCATTCCTGCTCCGCCAATTTGCCTACGCTTGTCGATCAGAGCTTCATCTCCTCCATCCTTCTTCTGCAACAGAGGTTATGAATTAAATTTGCGAAGACAGAACAAGAAGATAGCAACTCATAACAAAATTCTACACACACACAGAGAGAGAGAGAGAGAGTACATTGAGAGCGCTGATAGGCCTTCGATTTTGGTTACGAGTAGCCATTTTTGATAGATTTAGAGGGATTCAGACTGAGCGATTTGATGTTAGGGATTGCAGAAAGGGAGGACAGATGACGGAGGAAAGAAGGGCGGGTGGAACGAACAGACAGAAACACCCACAGAGAGGAAAGAGAGTTTCGGATTTTTGAAATGAGCAGCCGCGGTAAGCCGGTAATACTTATCTTTCAATGGATTTGATTTTTGAGCTCATGAATTGCCAACGGCTCTTTTGTTTGGATTTTCTTACTCTATAATCTTATTTTTCTAAATCTATTTTTTTCCTATAAATATATTCTGTATTTTAAATTCCGCATGCAATTTAATTTATTAGATGTTTTTCTGTATTCTTAAAATTAAGATTAACCATTATAGAATACTGATATATGTAATATATTTGATGGAATTAATGTTTTATGTCTAATTATTCGTCATTTACATCTTTAACATAAACTTTTATTAATTTTTTTCTAATAATTAGCATCATATTCTCCGTTCTTATTTGTAATATAAACCATTCTTTTTCTTATTGAAGATATTACGAGCAAGTGCAATAAGATTGTTTTTAGCTTGTGAATTCTTGCATAGAAGGTCATTCTCATGCAACGACATATGACATTTCAAGGAAGGAGCTTAGGGAATACTTTTGCATTCCCAAATGCAGAGTGTTCTGATTAAATTGCTCTTATACTTGTCCAAAATGTCAAAGGTATCCTTCAAAACTTTTTGGCTAAAAAAATGTCCTTATAACCGGCTAATCGAGATTAAAATGCCCTTCGCTGGCTGGTAACCGGTTATATCAATAAAATTATATTTTTGTTCTTTTTTTCAATCTTCTCCCCCTTATTTTCTCCATCATCATCTTCTTTCCTTTCATCTACTTCTTCATCCCCTAAACCCACTGACAGGGCCGCAAGCACACAGTGTACGGAGTAGCACGTGAAGGTCGATCCCATAGGGATCCAATTAGCAGCGCAGTAAACTAGTTCTCTATGTGATTGTTAAGCCAACCGAGTTTTAGGTTTTGGAAGGTCTAACAACTAATCAGGACTAATAAAGCAGGGAAATCAATCAAAGATTCAACCAAAGGAGAAAGATTTCTAGGGAACTACTTGCCTAACAACGAGTTCGATAATTAAAACCTAGCTTGCAGAACCATACATTCAAGAATAAATCAAGAACGATAACCATAAGAACTCTACTACTCTTTCGATGCTAATAGAATTACCTCAATTAACCTAAATTACAACTTTCGTATGCTTTTCAAGTTAATCAAAGTTAAAGGTCTCAAATATTCTGGTCATCAAAATGGTTTCCTGGTTTGCTATTCTTTTCTCAAATTTCACAAAACTAGGTAGAAAGGTTGGTAGTCAGATTATCTTAATTGACCTTTCAATACTTCTCAGGTAAATCTTAAATCATGAGTATTCGAGCGCTCAAAGAACACACATGAACATGGAAAACACAACCTTCTATTGATTCAAATCAAAAATTCATGCACAAACTAGAAACGCTCAATCAAACTACATTGCTTCGGGTTTTGTTTCGGGTTGCAAAACCCTAGAATTCAAGAAAAATACTCACTCATTGTCAAAGAAAGCACGAAGCAAGTTCCAAACATCACAGTCGAATCTCAAAACAAAGAAGGAAATCGAAAAGAAAGACAAACTACGAAGAATACAACGTAACCGTCGAGTCTTTCGATCCCGGGGTTGAAACTTCTTCGCGAGCGTTGATGATTTCTTCTCGAATCTTGATCTTGGCTTATCTTGAAATGATTTGATTTTGAATCTTGATGGAGAATTGAGGAGTAGAAGGGGATATTAGGGTTTCTTTCTCTCCTAACGGCTCTAGAACGAAGGCAGAATGATATATGAATGAAAATAACCGCCGCAACCTATCTTTTTCTATTCGTGAGAACAGAACGGCGCGACCCGGCCGAGGCCACCACGAGCTATCCGTACAAGTCCGTTTCATCCCAAATTCATGCCGATCTGATCTTCAACAGGGGAGGCCCGTGGTGAACTCGTGCTTGCCAAATCTTGAGGAAATGTTGGTGTTTTGGCCTCAAAACCTACAAATTTGCATCAAAAACAACAACACCAAGCGTAATAGGGAAATTGAGATATAAATCAAGATTTACAATTAAAACTATCCCTAATTCACTATCAAAATCCCCTAAAAATATAGTTATAAAGAGCACTTATCACCTACCCACCACCCAGAATTGAAAATCTTATTGCCAAGTTGTTGTGCTTGGACGCTGGTATTATCTTCAATGCCAGTATTTATTATGCTTTGAATTTATTCAACTTGTAGATTGTCATTTATTTTCTTGGTTCATTCTAACTCTTGAATCGAAAATCTTGGTGGGTTTAAGCTCTGAGATTAGTTATTGTTGCTTCTTCACCTTCATGCAGTACAGTTTGTCTGAAAAGCCAGGAAGGTTTAGAGAAACGCGAAACGTAACTAAATTTTATATATGATAAATAGTTAATGAGGGAAATGCAATTGACAATAATTTTCAATCATTTGTAATTAACAAGTTTTAGTCTCTGTTTGATAACTGCGATTAAGCTAGGTTTTAGCATTTTGAGCTGCCAAAATCCTATTTTGTTAGATTTTGGATGCTTAGTAAAATAGTGTTTTAGTGTTTGGTTGAATTTTGCAAATAGAGTTACAATACCTTTTTATTGAATTTGGTTGATGTTATGATTCTTATGCCATCTACATACTACAATAAAAAATAAAAAAAAAGACAATTTTCATCTCAATTTTTTATCACATCATCAATTTTAATATTTTACAAATTTAACAATGATTGACATTTAAAATAAGATCAAAACTTTTAATAATCAATTTCATTTTTATCATCCCACTTTAATAATCTAGAGTCACTTTATTAATGGAAATAGGGAGAAACGAGAGAGAGGGTGGAGAAGTTGAGAGGGGAGGGGGTGTTTGAGGGAAGCGAGAGGAGAGAGAAAGAAAGGGGAGGGTTAAACGGGAAGAGAGAGAGAGAAAGAGAGAGAGAGAGAGAGAGAGGTTGTGGTTAGCAATAATGATGGTCGGTGCTGAAGAAGTTGATGAAAGGAAAGAAGATGATGATGGAGAAAATTAGAAGGGAAAAGATGGGAAAATATATATAATTTTATTGATATTAATCGGTACCAGTCATCAAAGGGCATTTTAATCTCGATTAGCCGGTTGCAATGATATTTTTTTAACCGAAAAATTTTCAAGGGTACTTTTGACATTCTGGACAATTATAAGGGCAATTTAATCTGAGTACTCTCCAAATGCGTGCTTGTGTCCTTTTTTTTGTTTCTTTTTAAACAAACGATATTTTGACATGTGATTCTAATATACTTCCTCCGTTCCATATTAATTGTCGTCACTTAGTTGGCTGTTGTGGTCTACAATATCACTTTTTAATTGTTAAATTCTTATATAATATTTTATTAACGGTTCCAATATTATAATTTTAGGATAATATTTTTCGTTGCGAATCTAATAGTAGTAATTTTCTGTAACAAATTATTGTATATACTGAGAAATATATGTTCAAAATTTTCAAATGACTACACAATTTTCAAAGGCGACAATTAATATGGAATGGAGGGAGTAGTGTTTTTTTTTTTTTTTGAAAAATAAGTATTTTAAAAAAAGTATGAATGAGTTCCTATTGTGTTTAGGGGTAACAAAATTAAAGTTTGACCAGCTCAAACGACCGAACTTGTCGGGCCTGAGAAAACGAAGTTTTGGACATGCTTTCCTGACCAAATTTAAAATTTGGTCATTCGATCATGACCAAAGCAAAATTCAGGTCAAGTTTAGGTTTTGATATTCAGAATTAGGTTCAGTCAATGTCGATAATTTAGGTTCGGGTTGATCGGACCTGATTCTAGGAAAGTCTTAATGGGTCACGCTAAGTGGATCAATTTTACATTCGGTCAAAATCGTTCATTTGATCAAATTTGATCAACTGGTCAGATTTTGATAAAATATTCTAACAGTTAGTTAAATTTTAGCTTTGACAAAAATTTCAATTCGGTCATGCTACCAAATTTGGTCATTCAGGTTCGGGTTCAAGTTCAGATCTGGTATTTTGTCTGAATCAATTTGGTCATTCGAGTTTGGGTTCAGGTTCATGTCAAGTATTTTGTCTGAATTAAAAACTCGGTCAGGGTTTCGGGCTTTTGGCCGAATACCACAAATGAACGAACCTGAAAAGACCTAAACTTGGTTTTCGCCACCCACAATTGTTGTTGATAAAATGAAAGTGAGGTCCAGAAAATAAAAACGATGGGTTATGTTGATATGAAAGAGGTGGGCCCCCACTTGCATTCAAAATATAGGAATGTTGTTGTATATGTTTTAAGGCTATGTCTTATGACATACTTTTGAGGGGAGTATGCAAGAGAGAGACTCAAGCTAAGTGTTGGGACATCAGCCTCCTTGAAACTCTGGTGAATTCTAGATCTATTAATCTCGCCAAAGACATACTCATCCCTTTTAATGATTCCAAAGATCGTTGTTGTTGGGGTCTTTCTAGTAGTGGTAACTTCACTACTAAATCCGACTCTTGGCTTGCTCATGGGCTCTCTCCAGACTCTCAGCCTTGGGAATTTAATTGGATCTGGAACCTTAACATATAGCCTAAGCTTAAAATTTTCCTCTGGCTCCTTTGCAGAAACGCTTTGCCTACCAATGATGCCTTGGCCCGTCGGGGTCTTAATATTTCTCACTTATGTCCTAAATGTAACTCCGCCCTGGAAGATCAAGATCACATCTTTCTCCATTGCAACACTGCGACCAAAACTTGGAGTTTCGCGAACTCTCGTAATTGGCTCCCCCTCATCCCCTCTTCCTACTCTGATTTGCTTAGTATCCTCCGTTCTTTTAAACAAAACCGAGATTATAATTTGATTGGTCGTTTCACTGCCTTGCTCTGGACTCTTTGGAAGGCTAGGAACGACCTGGTTTTTAGGAATTCTGGGGCTAAGTCTGATGGTATCCTTATCAGGGCCCTCAAAGCCAATCTGGATTGGCGTATTCATACCTCCCTTGATGCAAACCTTTCTGATCTCATGTTTAAAGATGAACCCCCCCCCCTTTACGTTCCTCAGGTGCATGGGTTTCCTGATCCCCTCCTCCGATGGGGGCTGTGAAGATTAATTTTGATGGCGCCAAGTCGTCAACTGGTGTTGCCGGTGGCTTCATTATCCGCGACTGGCAGGGTCATTTCATCTCTGGCGCCTCTTTTGCTCTTGGTCATTCGTCCGTTCTTGTCGTCGAAGCTACTGCCCTCCGTAATGGTTTTCGTGAAGCCCTCCGGTTGGGCTTCACTAACATCTTAGTCGAAGGGGACAACAAGATTGTCGTGGACGCTGTAAATGATTTATGCAATACTCCGTGGTCCATTCTCCAAGTTGTGAAGGATATCAAGATCTTTTTATCCTCTTGTAGGTTTAGCTCGGTCCATCATGTTTTTAGAGAAGCTAATAGAGTTGTTAATTGGATAGCTAAGGAGGGTATTAATCACAACGATGTTGTTTTTTGGAATTTGTCGGATGCTCCCACTCTTAATTGTATTATTAGAGAGGATAGGTTAGGTCAGACTCTTGAGAGAAGGGTCACCTGGCTTTGTTTCTTACCCTTTACACAAAAAAAAATGCAAGAGAGAGAAAAAGGAAAAAAAAAGGGAAATGGGTTTTGGGAGGCATCCAAGTATGCATGCTCATACTCCAAATTTCCGAGTATGAAGGAGAGAGAAATTGGAGGGAAACTTTTTTTTTTTGTGGGTTTTCATCCAATTAAACTATAGTCAACCCAATTAAAATATTATCCCCTCCTACACTTGTTCCTCCCCTCGTCCCTCGATCTCATACTCCACCATAAGCAATAGTCATACCCGACCACTCATTAAAAATTATAATGCTTAAATACAACCTTAAAGTAAACAATGGTTCTATTAGAGAGCGTTTGGTAATAATTTCAAAGAGATTTTTCCCTAGGAAAATTTTTCCTAAAAAGCTGTAATTTACAGTATTTGGTTTACATCTTGAAATCTTGAGAAAGTTTTCAAAGTTTTTGATTGAAATTGTAACCTTCTTGAAAAAAGTGTTTAGAATATCCAAATTACTATCATTATTTATTGTAGCTTTGCTTGTGCTTAGGTTTTGTAAAACTAGCAGACGTATTTTAAAATTTGCTCTCCACCTGATTTCATTATGGAAAGCCTCGATCAAACACGGGTTACCAATTTCCCCAGGAATTTACATGACAAACGCTCTCTTGTTTTAAGCAAATTTGTTACCATCGCAGGAATACCATATAATTCAAATAGGGAGGGGAAAATTTTAAGTGCTGAATGTTTATGACAAGAAAAGAGAAAACTCAGAAGGTTGGACAAACTAGGTCACACAATCAACTACCACAGCCACAGGGATATAACCAGGAAGAAAAGCAATATCTCCAAGCCAATATTAGAATGATTGCATTTAAGAAAGAGTGAAGACCAACCCCCTAACAAAATTAAGATTAAAAAACCCAAAACTAGCCTTAAAAGATGAAAAGGCAAAGAAAAGGTGTACATCCCCAAACAAAGGGATGACAACAATATCATCTACATTGATGAATAAGCTGCATTGTGCGAACAAAAACCCATCTATGAGAATCAACAAAACAAACATATATTTCTTGTCCGGGAAATTTCTCGTTCTTCAAGCCCTCTTAAAAAGGACTGTATTCCGAGGTGCTCTGATGCATGAGCCATGAAGGCAGCCAAAACTATGCCTCCAGCCACCATCAACCCTAACCTGTCAAACCCAGAATGAGTTTATTAGGTTTACAGCACAACACGTTCCAGCATTTGCGACTGATACATGTCTTTAATAAATGCAATAATCTTGGTTGAATGTGCATCCCAACACATTCATAGTTAGCTCTTAATAGACCGTAAAAATAATTGTAAAGAATGGAGCAAATACAATGCACATGCATGGGAGTTGGTCCAAATGGATGCACTATGGTTCAAATTTGGAGTGTCAACTCAGGAACAGTGCAAATATAAGCACAATTCAGATATGTAGGGAATCCCATTATCAGTAACCAACAACATGGCAACTTCTGAATATGGGAGTCATTCACATATGGCATGGCTTTACTGATATAGAGAAGACGAAATGTATGCAGGTCGAAAACCCACTAGAACCAGTGTAAAATACAAATTTTTCTACCATTGAAAAAGGCCCATACTCTAAAATCTGTGTCTGATATTAATCAAAATGCAAAAGTAGAATGTTTTTATGCAATTAATTCAAGATTGATAATGTAAGAACTTCTGAACAAAAACATACCTCATAAACAAAGCAGTGATTCCAAAAAGGAAGGGCAGGGATGGGACGGCAACAGCGAGTACAGCCATTCCTACCACATAGTACACAACAGCAGCTTCATAAGAAGACACCTGCCGCTGATGAACTGAAAAGGCACAATCAGAAATAATAATACATCAGAAGCAGGCCCTACTTGGATAAGGGTAAGATTAAATGTGATGGAGATCGCAAACCTTTGGTAGAATCCTCATCCAACGATTCAGAATCAGGAGAGTATCCTGGTATGTTAGTTTTGGTTTTTCCCCACTGATACAACAGCTGAAGATAACCCCCAAAGAGTAGGAAAAAAATGGTAAAAGTCCATTCATACATTAGTAGCAACCCAGTCCAAGGTAGCACTTGTCGTGGAACTATCAGAAATGACAGTCCAAGGGAGACAACAAACGATAGGAGACAAATTGCAATCGACACTCCACCCAGAAACCAAGGCACCTTGGATAGCAAGCCACTGTACACCTGTTCAAAACATCAGAATAAACATGTGTTAGACTCCTTAATATAATCAAGTCATCAAGTATTGAAACATACACGCCCAAAAAGCAGAATACTACATATAAAGAGATATTTCAACACCGAAAAACTGAGCAAGACGGACCTGTTGATTTGAGTTAATGGCTGATGAAGGAGAAACAGCCGTATACGAAATCACAATACCCGATCTTAATCTGTATGCAAGGTGTCTCAAGCAGTCTCCCAATGAACCCCTACAAAGTGAACCAGGAGATCTGAAGGCCTATAAGGAAAACAAACATTAAGATATTTTCAAATCCACAAAGATGTCGTTCTATAGTAATAATGTAATTTAGAATCAGGAAGACTCCAATCACCATACCTGAAGAAAGAAGCGATGGAAGATGCATAGGAGACCAAGGAATGGAAGCAAGAAAAGAATTTTCACCAAAAGTTCATCTTGAGGCATTCGCCCTCCTCCTGTACCCGGGAGAGATTCTTTGACCCTTAATCTAATATCCTACAGCATGAAAACAATAATCAAGAAAGACACATCACCAACTTTAATCTTCAACTTCTATGAAACTGATTAAAAAACTCGGCCAAAATCCTAGGAATTCTCTAAGGCTCCATTTGGTTCTAGGAAAATGAGATGGAAAGAAAAAATTTATCTCTCCTGACTAAATTTAGAATAAAAACTAAGAAGTTCATTTTTCTGTACCAATCCATCACTTATTTTCTCCCTCCCCTTCCTCCCTCCTATTTGGCCTACTATATTTTCCTCCAAAAATATTGTTGACATAATCAATCAAAATGTTCCAGGATGTTTCCACCAACTCATTCTTCCCATTTTCTTTAAGTAAAATAAGAAAAGCAAGTCATCTGTTAATTGTTTTCTTTTCCATCTTATTTTTCAAGAGCCAAACCAGCCTAAATATTTTACTTTGAAAATTTGGTTTATCTGCAAGTTACAGAACTCCTCTACAAATGTCGGGGGCTTGGAGCTCCCTACAAACTTCAGATCATCATCTAAAATATCATGGATAATTGATATTTAGCATCCTCAGATAAGATAAGATTAGGATTAGGATTATGAATTACCTGCCAGAGATCCACAGGTTTCACAAGCCAAGCAGTCCACCAGTCCCACGGCTTTAAGGGACCAAGAGTATAATGGACAACACGAAGTTCCTTCTCATCTACCATCCACTGTATACATAGATATTACATTAAGAAATTCAGTATTTCATAATCACAAGTAGGGCTTCTAATATTCTATCCATGACACCAGCAGCAGCTAAAAGAGGTGCAGAACAAGATTATCATCATAAAAACAGAAACTGCTGCTGAGATAAACAAAGCAACATCTTTTCCAACGTGAACTACCTTATTAGCAAGCATATATAGGCCGACATCAGCATTATAAATGGTAGAGAGGCGCTGCATCTCAGGGACTGCTGTGGATTTCATCTCTTCAGGAGATAAATTAGGGTCAAAGATGTGGGCATTAGCAAATCCCACATAATATGAATTCAGAAACCCCTGATCTCCTGCGTTAAAAACAACAAGGCTTGGATAAGGCCAGAAACAACTTTAAAAAACCTTCCAAGGTCTTTTCTCTACCACATAAACAACATAAAAACAAGCATTCACTCATAATATGTGCAAGATAAAGAGTAGCAATATAAGTAATCAAGCATTTATTCGCTTTAAAACAGATGAAGAGAGATCCTTAATCTTAATCTAGCAAGGGAAGACAATAGACAAATCAGCAAAAATTACTCCTATTAATTTGTCATATACCACCAATTACATCATACTATAACAAAGTACTTCAAGTCAGCCCATCGTGGGTTCAATCCTTACAGGAAAAATTGATGGATGTTCTCAAGGGGTTTGAAAATCACATTGAAAAGAAAGAAATACTTAAGGGCATGTTCCTTTAAGCTTATTTTGACCAAACCTATCTTATGAACTTCTGTAGAGCTTATTCTGAGTTATTTTCTTGTATTTGTTTTGAACTTATTTGTGAGAATTTTTTGCAGAATTTATTTTGAACTAATTTGATGAGGTTATTATATACTTATTTTTCTGCTTATTCTGAGCCGAACTCAACTTCTTCTTTTTTTTTTTTTTTTTGGGGGGGGGGGGGGAGTGAAAAGAAGAGTCCCTAAGTTCATGAACTTTTTTTTAAAATACAAAACTTGAAAGTAAGACATTATAGAGTAAGTTGTACAATTTTGTACATAGAATACCAAGCTGGTAGGTTGTCCTTTTTTTAGCAGTTTGACATGAGTTCGTCCATAGTATGGCACAATTCCTACAGAGAAGATTAAGACTACTTTGTCACCTATATACGCTACAAGGAAACCTGAGATGGTAGAAACTTCAAGGTAAAATACAAGCAAGATCTTTCAACCAAAAGAACAATTTACAATGTGTTGAAAATCAAGCAAAGCACTAATGTAGTAGTTGACAATGTTTAGAACTTCTGAGACACACAAGTCCTGCTTATGTATCGCGTAAATCCAATTTCTTCCCCTCCAATTCAGCATGGACTCAGCTGTACGTTCTCGAATTTCCTCTTCTGAATTGGTCGAGTCAGCATATTACGAGGGAAATAACATTCCCGCAAGTAATACGTCAAAGGCTTTTGGGTGGAAAATAATTAATAGAATTGCACCCATATCATGCAATAAACTTCTAAAATGAAACTTGAAATTTGTTACAAGCACTCTTAATTTTGGCTCAGGTACCCATACTAAACACTTGACACTCAACCATGGGATAAAATTTGAACACTGGAAATGAACCAAAACCAAGAATTTTGAAAACTTGCCATGTCCGACATGAAACCCTTGTGAGCCTTGGTGAACACTCAACACTTTAAACATGGGTATAGTTAAGCAGCGTAACATGACTTGAAACACAGATAAGCTTCAACACAGCAGCTCCCTTCTAATATTTGTCTCCGCAATACCAAAGCCTTTCGGTTTGAACAAATTTTCTTTTTTAGCAATAAATGATCTACAGAAACAGAAATAAAACATATGCCTAGAGGGGAAGAACAATATTGTGACCTCAAATAATCCAACATAAATAGTGACAACAGCATCCGATTAAATGCCTATCTAGACCGAAACTGCTAACGGCAACACTAAGTAGGACACTAGCGAACTAGCAAGACATTTATATCAAACCATGCCTGTGCAAACAACCACGTCTTTTCAGGCATAATGAGCAGCAACTATTAAGTTGGTGATATTACCTCCAGTATAAGATGGCAAAGTACTAACTTGTCTCATCATGTCTTTAAAAAGTGCATCCGATGGTTCAACAACCAACACCCCAGAATTTAATCTTTCTGAATGCTTTAAGTTCGCACAGAACTTTCCACATTTGAAAAGATCATCAATGTTCTTGATAACTATTGTATCTGCATCAAGATACACAACTGCACAATTTGCAGTTTATGTACAACCAATGAGAAAATCCAAGGTATGAATAAGTTAAATGCAGTGAGAAGTTGAATTTATAAGGTATAGCATAAAATGTACTGATGAAATTTACCCTTTTTGTAGTTGGTCATATTAAATATCTTCAGCTTAGTGTAAACACCCCAAAACCTTGTCGGACGAACTCTGTTGGGATTTTGCAGTAGAGAAATCTTCTCTACTATCCAGCCATCAGCCTGCACAATGGTTACCAAAAAATAAACTTCCTCAGCATAAGTAAAAGCTCTACACAATAGTGCTTGGTAAGTGCAAAACAGAATGCCTCAGCAAATACTGTCCAAATTCTAATACATTGAAATCAATAATGGCCACATAAGCATGGGAGAATAGTTCATTCTATCCGCTGACAATATGCAGGAGTTTCTCTGCAGACATCTGACATCATAAACTTATCATCTGTCCAGTTTCAAGTAAACCCAAAATTTTAACAGCACTACACACCCGAAACTCCACCATAAGAGAAGTAGAGATGGGTTATGATATGAGCCATTATTGTTTCAAAATGTCAAAGTCCAGTTCAGTCAAGGCCCTGGGTATGGACTTGCAATCAAACATTCTAATAGTTTGCATGACAATCCCACCAAAAAGAAGAAAAAAAAAGTATTGCTACCATTTAAAGAAAAGCTTAGCTCACTTTTGGAGCAAAGTAGCCATCACACCATATGATATCAGCCAGATCCAACAATAATCCCACCAAAGCTGGGTCCAAGATGTAACACAGACATGCTCTCTAATAATATTTGCTACATCACAATACCATAACACAAAAATCTAAATATGAAGTTTGATTTAAGATACTACTACAATGAACTGGTTAACAGACATTAATTCAGATGATGGAACAATATAGGCAAACATAAGCTGAGACACATGATCCAAACACCCCCAACACAATTAAGCACCAATTGCATCAAACATTTCGTCAATTTTCCCAATATCGAAAGCATGCAAGGAGAAGGAAAAGAATTGTTAATACCTGGAGGAGGTCCTTTGCATAATCAGAAACTCCATCAGATACCAAAACCACCATATCTTTCTTGGAGCCCGTGTCTCGGATCGACTTACCCAGCACTCTCACACCCAAAACAAACTCGTCTCCATATAACAAAGTTACATAAGCTTCATCGCTAGATTGGGACCTCCTACCATCTGCACCCCATATTAGTGTTTGCAACAATAAACCAACCAAAATTAGCGCCAACCCTAAATTCAAAATCCTGAATTTCACCATAATTACCTACAATTTTGGTGAAAATCACGAATTATTTTATTTATTTTTTATTTTTAGTTTCTTATTTCTCTGAGGTGATGAATTTCGTCTTTGCAGTTCTCTTTCTGGTGTTCAATGAGGAGAGAAAAGAGGGGTATATGACGAGGCTGAAGGTTGAAGGGTGAAAAGATTAGGACTTTGACTGGTTGAGATATTTTGGTTGCCAATTAAGAAGAAGAAGAAGAAGAAAGTTTCGGATTGAACTTGAATTGGATCTCCAGTGTCATCTGACCTCCTGCAAGCAGCGTTCAAACTGGACCTAGAAATCCAAGGTTGAATCCGTTAAACTCAGATTAGATCCCATTTGTCCCAGATTATTTATCAAAATATAACCTTGTTTTGGGACCACCCCGATTATTGAAAGTCAAGGTGGCATTTATTGGTAATCCAAAGCCGAATTAATCTATATACTTATAATGACAATCTATGTGGGACCCACCAAATACTGCAATGAGAACATTTCAAGGAGTCTCGACCAATCACAATTAAGAAAAAAGAACCCAATTTTTAATAATTTTTGATTTTATTTCAACCGGATTTTATTATAGGATTATTGGATTCTAATAATCCCTACTTTCACTCATGGTCTGTACTATCACTTTGTATTCTGGTGGATCAAAAAAAAATATAATTGGATTTGAGTGGGATGCCGGCGAGTTCATGCGGTGGTTTTCTGACATGGCATGTTTGGCATGTGTTTGACCTGTTTGACTTTTAATTTTTAAGCCACGTCACCATTAAAACACATGCTTTGGATATTTTTCTTTTTTTTTTTAGTGACACATTGGATCAGATTCTCTCTTTCTCCTTCTTTTTCCTGTATAATTTCTCAAGTGAAAATCAATCCTTATGAAAGTTTCTCAAAACCCATTTGACATTACTGCATTTTAATCACATCACAATTTTCTAGGTGACTCTAATCATCTCTCCATCTAAGGTGAGTATTTTGCTAAATCGCAGCTCTAATACTACTTACTATCTTGACTTAGAATCTCAATCCTACTACCAAAATAAAGTTCTGCTCCAATCTCTTCCCAACTCTTTCTTGTTCAGCAAATTTCTTTTAGTTGATTTGGATTTTTGTTAGGGTTCTTCTTCTTGCTGTCCAAATTGCAGACTTTGTATGAGAAAATCCCTCTTTTTTCTGGCCGAAACCCTCCCCCAATTATGCTGATTTAGGTCTGATTAGGGTTCTACTTGCTACAAATTGAAGATTTTACTCAGCGTAGTTAAAAAGAGGGTTATCCAAGAGATTAACCTACCCTCAACACCCACCCATGGAACCACCACCACCACCAGCAGCACCCACCCCCACCATCTCTCCGAGACCGAGAGCTCCTGCCAAGACAGTAACAATGGCGGCAAGAAGAAGAGGGTTTTAGATAAACCCTCTTCAAACAAACCCTTGAAATACCGCGGCGTTCGGCAGAGGAAATGGGGCAAATGGGCCGCCGAGATCCGCGACCCGATTCGCGGGGTTCGGGTCTGGCTGGGGACATACAACACCGCAGAGGAAGCTTCCATGGCGTATGAACACAAGAAGAGCGAGTTTCAAGCTCGTCTGGCTGCTGAAAAAATGGCAGCCTCTCAATCCCAAAACGACGCCGTTTCTGGGGATTCCGAAAGCGTGTTATCATCTTCCCAAAACTCTCCAGCTTCTGTGCTTGAGATTGAAACTTCTGACTCAAATGAAAAAGAGAAGAAGAAGAAGGAAAGTGATGAACCTTGTTGTTCTGCAAAGCCTGTTTTGAGCTCGATTGAGGAGGTTTTTCATGCGAGCGAAGTCGATCAAAGCCTAGATTTGCAGATGGAGCTGGATGAGAGAGAAGAAGACAGTAACGGGGAAGAAGGAGGAAGGGGGGGAAACGGGGTTAGGATGAGAGAGAAGAAGACAGTAACGGGGTTTCTCAAACTGATCCAATGTGTCACTAAAAAAAAGAAAAATATCCAAAGCATGTGTTTTAATGGTGACGTGGCTTAAAAGTTAAAAGTCAAACAGGTCAAACACATGCCAAACATACGTCGTAAACCACCGCGTGAACTCGCCGCCCCACTCAAATCCAATTATATTTTTTTGGTCACCGTAATACAAAGTGATAGATGCACTATCATTGTCCAATGAGTGAAAGTAGGGATTATTAGAATCCAATAATCCTTTATTATAAACCTAAGCTGCTTGGGACTCTGACACCAATTACAGATGTTCCATAATTGTTTTAAATTTAATTTAATTTTAGAATTAAAAAAAAACTATTACAAATCTCACACGGCTTTGGACTTTGAAAATGTTTCCAACTGTTCCACATTTATATATATCATAATAGAAATCATTATGGGTCCCGCAAAATAGAGTCACGGGAGTGACTGCAAGAGAATTGGCCAATCATAATGTATAAAATTATATTTTTTTTACTATTTTCAATTTTTTTTTTAATTCAATCCATATTTTATTTCAAAATTAAAAAAACCAGAAAGTATCACTAATCCTTTACTGCTTTGGACTCTGAATTAAATTATTTTGGTGTTGCCTATAATGGTCTATAATATATAATAGTAAAGTTAGTGGGCCCCACTTAATAGAGCCACGATAGTGAATTTAGGGATATCCACCAATCACCTCTTCCAGGACCCGATAAAGTTGCTCACCGGTTGGATGCCATTATGAAAAGGTTTTTCTGGTGGACAAGTGGTGGTGATCAAGGAAAACACTGGATCGCCAAAGAAAAATTGTTTGCACCTAAAGGAGCTGGTGGTCTTGGGATGAGAAGAACAGAGTGGGTGAATGATGCTTTGTTAGCTAAACAAGCTTGGAGACTGCACAAGAAACCAGATAGTCTTTTAAGCAAAATTTACAAGGCCAGATATAGAGGTAGTAACCCCTTGGAGGAGAAGGCCGTCCTTCCCGCTAACAGCTCTTGGGGATGGCGAAGTTTGTTCAAAGCTACTACCAAAGTCAAAAGCCAGATAAGAGTGAGAATCGGGTCTGGTAGAAGTACCAAGATTCTGGGTTCCAACTGGACAGGTAATGGGGAAATTACCCTCGTTGATGAGGCTAACCGCACAGCCTGGGAAGACAAGACAGTAAGTGAACTTCTTCTTGAAAACCCAAGACGGTGGAATATGGACATCATTACTAACCAGTTTAAAAGAGACTCTGTGAAGCATTTACTTGCCCATCCAATTCGGGATTTGGAAGAGGTCGATGAGCTCTATTGGGGTCCAACGAGAGACGGTAACTTCACAGTCAAATCAGCATATTTCTTCTTATGGTCCACCTCCAGAGATCATCCCGCTATTCCAAATGATGAGGAGGAGAGGAATAATCATCGATTCTAGAGCAAATTTTGGGCAACCGGAGCGCCACCCAAATGGAAGATGCTTCTTTGGAAGGCCATCAACAATGCCCTTCCCTTAAAGGACAAAAGGTTAAGATGGGATCCCATGGTAGATCCAAGGTGTTATTTGTGCAATACCCGAATAAAGAACAGGGAACATCTTTTCAAAGATTGTGAATGGACTAAAAGAGTGTGGTTTGCTTCTTCCCTGGGCATAGTCGATAATACTATGGGTTTGGTTCAACTGGACAGGTGGGTGTCCAATTGGCTCAGATTCTTCTGGCAACAAAAAAGTGAAGGACATGTTATGGTTCAGGATTTTATGGCTACCTGCTGGTTCCTCTGGATTGCAAGGAACCGTATAGCATACAACAACGAAAGGATTCATCCGGAAGCAATTCCTAAGTGGATCCAAGCAGAGCTCACCCTCCTTCGGAGAGGAGAATCAAGGAGAGGAAAGAGGTCAGGAACTATGGACACAGTTGGAAGAGAGCACCGTTGTTCAGGTGACTGAATTTATTTGGGTTACGAATGTGGAATCCTCTGCCGAAGGGGAGTTTTTCTGCGATGGTGCCTGGAACTCTAATAGAAAACGTGGCGGTATCGCCTGGGTTCTGAAAAGCCAAGGAATTCTCCTTGAACAACAAGCAACACCTCTCTTTGGCAACTCGGCACTACAAATGGAACTGTCTACGGTGGAAAGTGCCATCACCAGAGCTAAACAGAAGAAGATCTGCCACATCACTATTTATACAGACTCTTCCGAGCTAAACAGAAGAAGATCTGCCACATGTACTCAACACCATGATGAATTGCCCACCTTTGTGCAGGAATATTCTGTATCATTGTCGAATGTTTTTCCTTAACTTCAGCTATTGTAGAATTAGGAAAGTCCCTAGGATCAACGTCAAGGAAGCCCACACACTAGCCAAACAGGCTAGTGGCAATTCGCTTCCCTGACCTGTTATTTTATTGTTGCTACTCTGTCTTTCGATTCCAAAAAAAAAAAACAATCACCTCTTCGATAATTCAATTTTTTTTTATTTAGGAAAATCTGATTATTCAATTAAATTAAATTTAAATTGAGTTTACAACCCCAACTTAAACTCTCCACCCCAACGTTTTCTGTTACCAAGATTCACAGCTTTTTATATTATCATAAAATTCAAAACATCCACATATATAACAACTAACTATCTCACGATTGCCCAACTGACAAAAAGTACCTTATTATAACTCAAACTCTTCAAACCCTAACAAACATCCACATATATAATTCAACATTGGCTCATTTATTTACTGCTATTGTATTCGTTGATTTATACAGGTACCTTTCATTTTGGTTCCAACCAATCACATTAACATCACAAATTACTCATAATATGATAGTTTGTCACACTTTCCGCATTCTGAACTACAAAACTTGTTGTTATCACCGGGTGGTTGTTTATAGATGTTACGCCCTCAACTATTAGTTCTGCAGATTTGAAAATTGATGAGTACGTAGTTATTTAAATTTAATTCTCTGTACGTATCTCTATTCAACTGCAGAATATGTTCTGGAATCATAATAATATTTTTTTATTGTTATTTACTTTGACTTTTATGCTTTTGATTTTCTTTTTGCTCTTTTAACATATACTTCGTAATATTTACTTAATAGTTCACATCTTTTATAATGGAAACACCAACCAACTTATACCATCCGTATATATGTGTTACACTTATTCAAAGGCATGAAGGTAAGAGGTGGTTGTTTATCATGAATAATGATAAGACCTTAGCAACATATGTGCCATATAGGCCTAAAATTGATGCTCAACAAAACACAACATCACAAGTTGCAATTGTTATTCTACCCCTCGATACATTACACGGGTTTTGTGTAGCATTTTTTTAAATTAAATGGAAATTTCTTTGTTTCACTTCAATAAAGAAGATATGTCAATTGCTTAATAGTTGGAACAACTAACATGTTATCCTTATATTTGAGATATTGTTTACTCCTTTATTTTATTATATATTTCTATGCATATTTATATTACAGTTATTGTTTATTTTTTAATACTCCGTGCATCGCACAGGTTTAAGACTAGTATTAATTAAATTCTGTCTTTTCTATAAATTGGTGATTGCTTTTGGTTTAGACACATGTCCATTATGTTAAAAAATATTGCTACATTACAGAAAATTGAGTTTAATTGATATTAACTCAGTGTTGGAATATGGATAAATACTACCACCAAAGTTCGGGACATTTATGTCAAAAATGAAATTTATGATATTCTGATAAACAATCCCCAAAAATGTGGATCTTAAAACCCAATAATCCTAAATTTCAAGCTCACTGATACTTAAAATTTATGTTGTAAGTATTTAAAAGTTACGTTGTGCTTACTTAAAAAGTGTTTTAAAATTCCTTTCATTATTTTTATAAGTTTATAGCATATTATATTTGTTGGGGCCCTTGAGGGGGGTTAATAGGTTTGATGCAGAATTCTTCACTTATAAACATAAAGACGTTAATAGCACTTATATAACTGAATAATACTTCTTTATTAGATAAACCTTGAGGTACAATAGAAATAGAGGAGATTAGGGAACTTAACAAGTTCAAGGCAGTGAGGTCCTTGATGGCTGCTTACATGGATAGAAACTGAGATTCAGTTTCTGTTGAGGGGCCTCATAGACGAGGCTTTTGATGAGTGGCCTCACATATGAGGCAGAGAAGAGGGGCCTCATAAATGGGCCAAAGAAGAGGGGTCTCACAGACGAGGCTTGTGATGAGGGGTCTCACAGATGAGGTAGAGAGGAGGGGCCTCACAGATGAGACAGAGAAGAATATGACCGATTACAATGGATATCAAACTCACAAAGCCTTAGTGCTTTAAGGCTCTGCTACACAACACCTCGCCAACATATTTGGCTATGTAACTCACCAAGAACCTTGGTTACACCTCACCAGAAGTACCTTACTAGCTACATAACTTGCCAATGACTCATTGGCTACACTCAGAAATCTCACGGGATTTCTTACACTCGATTACTTACTTGGAATCGACTAATCTTCAAAGAGGAGGACATAGCCTTTTATAGGTCGTGGAAATTCATTAGCAACGGTTATATCTTCTCTTCCAACAACATTGTTGATTCTTTCCAAGTTTGTGTTGATCTTCAATCTTGGTTGCTTTGGAATTTTCAATCTTTACTCAACAAGGCACAATCTGTGAAGTTATATATTAGGATTAGCATATATAAACTCAGAGAATATTATGATATAGTGTGAGGAGATTTTCAAGATACTTCCCTAATTTGTTCTTTCAAACAAAACTTTTTTCAATATTTATTAAAGTTTCAAACTTTACGCATTTATGTTATTATTATATGACTATTACGTGTTTATATTATTATTGCGTCACTATCAGACTTTTCTTCATGTAAACTTATGTTGTAATCACTTAAAAAGAATGTTTAAAACTCCTCTTATTGTTATTATAAAGTGCGTGATGTCTTACGTTTAGTGAAGTTTCAAACTTTACGTAATTATATTATTATGTGTTACTATTATTGTTACAAATTTATCGGGTTTTCCTTTGGCGAAAAATGTTTAAATTTTGTATAAATAGGGGCTTTTAGTCCCTTACTATGTCATAAGGTTTTCATAAAGTTTTTATGTCAAAAGTATAAGTTTTTTATTACTAGGTGAGTTTTAAAGAAAATATTTAATTAAGAAACTAAATGATTTAAATTAGAAATCTTGTGTTAATTGAGGTTAGGACTGGTCTAGGTTGTATTAGGACGGTGAAGGGGGTTGTCCCTAACCTTGGTTAACTAACATGAGGCCCAAGTTAGTATCTCGGGATGGTTTGATTAGAATAACGTTTGGAAATACCAAATAAAATAAACCGGCAACTGGACATATTTGTTGGGTCATAATAGAAAATTCACCATAAATTATGTAGTCGAGTTTTAACTTAACTGCTCGGTCTGGGAGTTCCCTAAGATGTTAGCTTTCATAGGACTTTTATGGATTGGGATTTTGTTGATTATAATTCAAGTTATGACCCAATTACCAGTTCTAGGTCAAAACTGGACCAGTTTGATTGTTGGTTGTGTTTGGGATCCTTTGACTATCCTTAGGTTTCAGAGTCAACATGAGAGTTTTAGTATGGTTTCCAGAAAGTTCAAAATCAGGTCCTTAGGGGGTTGGGAAGTCAAGTTATGACCTTTGCAACGCAAGTGAAGTAATCTGCCTAGCTTTTAGTTCTGCTAAATTTGTTATTGTTTGAAATATATATGTTGTTTAATTGAAATGTGTTGTTTATTTGAAATGTGTTGAGTTGTTTCAATATGTTAATTCATGAATGGTGGGGACACTATAGTATTCCTAGGGTGGGGTTAGGTAGAAGGTAGTTCATGCTAACTCCGAAGGGCGCGTATTAATTATAGAAATTATTTTATTTTAGGCACGATTTAGACCGTTCGTTTTAGTGAGCCCAATTGTATTCGTTGAAGTGAAAAGAAGATTGTCAGGTAATGTCTATTGCCTAAATCCCATCTTGGATGCTCTTAACATGTTTTGGCGAGTTTACTCTGTTTTATGAATCACGCATCCCGAAGGGGATCTTATATGGAAAATTAGACCATCTGTTTTGATTGTTGATTGTTGGATGTTGATTTCTAAGTGAGTAAAATGAGATGATCTTTTATAAGTGAGTTATAGTTACTGGTTTTGGGAACCTGGGTTGGGTTTGTATTAAGAACTGAAAACTTGGAATTAAAAAATACAAATAATTTAAAGTGGAACATTAAGCGGGTTTCATGGGATAACCCAGATACCAAGATGTGGTATCCTACAGGGTTATGGACCAAGAGATCAGGGGATGGCCTGATATAGTGTTGATATTGATAACTTCCCCAGGGTAAGGTGTGCACATGGTTTTTGGTTGTAGCTTGTGGTAGGCGGAGATGTGGTATCTCGAATAATTTTTAGTCGTAGCCTGTAGTAGACAAAGAATCTGGGATCCAGTTTGTTCTATTACTTTAAGGGATTTGGCATCTTGCCTGCGTCATAAAACATGAAATGGTTTTGGTTGAGGAAAGTTTACCGGACTCTGTTTGTTGCGGAAAGTTGTTTTATAGTTCTAGGAAGGGTCTTTGGTTTGTGAAATGATTTGACTTGTTCACTTCTCCCCCTAAATGAATTGAAATGAATTTAAGTTGTTTTGATAGTTAAGGGTAGACATTAGTGAATCATCCTCATATTTTTAAATGTCTTGTTTGCAAGTGAAGATTTCTATGTTAGGAACGAGAAGTGAGGATTGTGTGATTAGTAGTTGTTAATTAAGTTATGTTTCGATCAGAAAGACTTAGAGTCAGTTAAATTGAGTTGTTCGAATTCGAGATTTAAAGTTGTTTAGTGTTGTTTAAATTGAGAAACAATTGTTGGTTTGTTTAAATAAACCCATGCCTTGTATTTCTTCGGAGATACGACAGTGACGTCCGAGTAAAAAGTTGACCTCCGTTATTACTGTCAGAGTTGATCGTTATATTTATAATTGAATTTTCAAAGCATTACATTCTCATATAACGCAACCTCACTAATTCAAGGACATCCAACCCCTAATTGGCAAAAAACATAAAAGTAAAATAATTTGTAATACTTAACACCTAAAAAGGATTGCTTTTAAACATTTCAGACACATATTATTTACTAACATACATATATTTAGGTAACACATATAGATCTAAAACCAATATATGCAGTTTGAACCCATTTCAAACTCATTTATCAACCCAAAAAAAAGGCATTGAATGCTCCAAGAGAGTTTTGGGAATCAAAACATTCTAGTAAGATCCAACTTAACTAGCAGAATACTTACATACTCACATATATTGGGTCATTTTGTTTATAATTACAATTAATCTCTAACATGGATAATAGAGCCTATAACTGCCAATTATAATCGAAACCAACTCAATAATTCTAGTCTATATTCCCATAGTATCATGTAAGCAATCGCTCGACATGTAATATTTACCCAATTAAGAATTGTAACACAACAACAAGCGTGTTAGCGAGTAACATGGTCGTGTTGTAGCTTCTCTTCTCTATACTTTTGTTCTTTTCCTTTGCAACTTTTCTTCATTTTTCCCATGTTGAACCCCAATTCTTGGCATGCTGAGGGTATTTGGATCCTAGAGACCCCGAGTGGACTCGGAAATATCTAAGAACTCATGAGGGTGAAGGAAGACCCATGATCAATATGCCCTAGCACTTGGTTATCGTGTGAATGTCGTGCGTAGTAGCCTTGATCATGAACTCCTCATCATTGTTGAACAAAAGAAGCTCAACCCGAGGTACTGAGGTAGTGAACCATGTATCAAGATCCTTTCCGAATTCCCCAAGCCCCTTCTAGGCTCCTTCTTGAATTGATGAGTGGTTTGAGCCCATCTCAGCTCCATGAACTGTGACAAAGACAAAGACAAAGACAAAGACAAAGAGTACGATACTTAAATACTTTGATTAAATACCAACACATTTTAGCATTAGTTTTAGTGGTTCAACATCCGAGGCTCGAGAAACAGAGTTGGGTAGGCTCATTTCAGTTATGCATTTTGTCGAACGCTTGGTGGACAACGAAGGAAACCAATCATGGCAGCAAAGCAATCAAATGGATGATTGACAACTTCGAACATATCAAATTTGTAGGACGTAAATTCAACATAGAAAACTCCTCAAAATCCACACAGGAAAAACCCAACTCAAACGGACACATTTGTTGCTGCCGTGCCAATGAAGAATTCATGGTACCTCAATCACTCTATAAACTTAGAACCCATCATCGCCTTGCACATATGTTTCATGGAAATTGAGGAAGAGAAGAAAATAGGGTGTAGAAGCAGAAGAATATGATAATGTAATGAACAATAGCAGCAAATGAACCAGGATGGTGTCATGGTTGCTTGGTAGAAACCATTGGTTTCGGCAACTGGGGATTGATAGTGTAGAGGGGGGAAATGACACGAGAAGAGCCGCAACCTCTCATGTCTCTTTTGTTGTCTCTTAGATAAGCGGAATAAAGAGTAAGAGAATGAACAAAAACAAACAGGGAAGGAGAAATCGTATGATGCCCACATATATGCTTATTCGCTCTTTTACTAATACCTATGATATGCTTATTCACTCTTTTAGGGCTTGTTTGGAAAAAAAAGTGAAATGAGTTGGGTAGGGAATTAGAATTCTAGGGGGTTGAGTATGGAATTAGAACCCTGAAATGAAAGTGTTTGGTGAGCAGTGGAATGAAATCAAAGCTATAGTTATAATAGATAGTGAAATTAGAATCCTAGGGGATTGTTGTTGTTGTTGTTGTTGTTGTTGTTGTTGTTGTTGTTGTTGTTGTTATTATTATTATTATTATTATTATTATTATTATTCAATAATTATAATTAATAATTAATAATTAATAAATATCAATTATTATTTAGTTATTATTACATATTAATTAATAATATTATTTTAAATTATAAATTATAAATTATAAATTCTTATTTTTTATTATTATAATTAATTATTAATTATTTTTTATCGTTTACTATTCTCAATTATAATAATGTGTCAATAATGATAAATTATTATTTATAATTTATAATTTATTTTTTGTTTATTTTTTATTAATTATTATTAATTTCTAATCATTAAATATAATAATTATTAATTAATTATTATTTATTAATATTTTTGTTTATTAATTACTATTATTTTTATTATATTAATTATTAATAATTATAAATTATTTATAATTATTTATTAATTATTAATTATTATCAATTATTATTAAATAATTATAATTATTAATTATTAAATTACTAATTATTATGAATTTTTATTATTATTAATTATTAATATTTACATTTACATTTATAATTATTATTATTGTTATTATTATTATTAATGGCTTTGTTGTTGTTGTTAAAGAAAAAGGATAAGTGGATAACCTATTCCCCCCATATTTGGGAGGTTTCTAATCCCCTTATTTGGGAGGGATAACAAATCTCCTGAAATTGTAATTCCATTCCAGAAATTACTTTCCAAAAAAAAAAAGGAACTAGAATCCATTCTTTATCTATTCTGTTACTTTTATGTTCACCAAACATGCCCTTACTATTAATAAAGTAAAGGAAATGAATGAAATTCGATTTTTTAATAGGAGTGCCTCAATTAAAAGCTAGCCATCGTACCCGTTTCATGGACGGGTTAGGCTTTGTTTTTCGTGATGTATGATAAATTTATCTTGGGAATAGATATAATGAGAAGAGACTTTTTGTAAGCATAAAAGCATGGACAATCCTAGCCTTTGGTTCCAATATCAAAGGTGGTGATAAATTAGGTGTTTTATCTTTATTTTAAGAATACCCTTAAAATGTGATTGGCTGGAATTTTTTTTTTTTTAGAATCACATCACATGTGTGTGTGTGTGTGTGTGTGTGTGTGTGTGTGTGTGTGAGAGAGAGAGAGAGAGAGAGAGAGAGAGAGAGAGGAGTGAGAAGACTGCTTGCACGCGCATAACTAATGAATTAATTACTCTCAAGTTCCCAAAAACCACCATCATTTTGCAAATTTTGAAACTTCATCCTGTAATTTGCAAAGGCAGGGGTGAGAATTGGTGAACAACGGTTGCGAAGGAAGAAACCCAAGATGAATTTCGGCAGATTGAAGATGTTCGTCCGCAATTTTCTAGGTTTGTGTTCCTTTTTTTGGGTTGATGTTCTAGCGGCTGGGTTTTCCGGTCAAGTTTAAGAGAAAGTGAAACCTAGGTGGGTTTCGAAAACACACAATCATTATGCAATTTTCAAAAATGCCAAGTGTTGCTCGAAGGTGCCATATTCGAAATTTTAGAATTGAAGGTTTGAAGTAAACCCTAAAACGAAATTCCAGAATTGCAAGGGGAGGGTGTGCGAGTTCTAGAATTGAAAGTTCCGACGGGGTGAGTTTTCGGGCGATTTTGTGGGATCTGTTTCCCCTTTTTTCTAAAATTGGGGGTTTCCGGTGAAGTTTTGATGTTCATTTTTACATGTGAGTGTGTTTTTGTCAGTGTAGGAGGCGAATTGTACAATTGCTAATGGCTTCAAAAGGAGTGAATGAACCGGAGGTTGAAAAAGGCAAGAACGAGACGTAAGTCTTTGTCGTTATGAGTCGAAATCACCGATTTTTGGGCTTTTGTTGTTTATGTCGGGTCTGTTTTTCATGTAGAGTATTGTTGATGTTCATTGTTGGATATTTGGGGTTGGTATGTTCAATTAGGATTTTTTGGTAGACATATAATTATGGATTATGCATATTTTGTTGTGATTCATGTAATATATGCTGAATACATGGGTTTGGTAAAGGTGAGGACGAACACAAAATAATCGTTCATCTCATGGCATGTTGATGTTCATTTAGTAGGTGATGTTCGTTTATGGTATAGTTGATGTTCATTCTGGGATAGGTGGTGTTCATTTATGGTGTAGTCGACGATAATTTTATGGTATAGTTGATGTTTATTCTGGGTGTAATTGATGTTCATTTATGGTGTATGTGATGTTCATTTTCAGTGTGTTGTCCGTTATATATAAGAAATGCAATAGATGTTCATTTCTGGGCATGGTTGAAGTTTATATTGGTATGTTCCCTTGGACGTGTAGGAGCGGGGAAACAGATGCAGTTGGGGCAAGTGGGGCCGATGCACAGCTCTGATGAAAGAGTCATTGTCTTGATGCAGTAAGTTAATTGATGTTCATAAGATATCACATGATGCTCATTTTGGCCAAATTAATAGTCATTTTCGTTCCATAAAGATGTTCACTTGTCATAAACTACTTGTCATAATAGAACAGTTGATGTTCATTTAGGTACACCTTGATGCTAATTTTCAATTACATAGATGATCATTTTCAGAAATTGACCATGTGTGATTGAAAGATCATTTCATATCAACTTAATGTTCATTTCATAGGAATGTACGAGGTTTTATGTGTGTCATACAAATGTTCGTCCAGTATACCTTGATGTTCATTGTATTTTAACTTGATGTTCGTTTCATTCAAACTTGTTATTCTTTGTATTCTCACCTTGTTGTTCATGTTGGAGGAAAGAGAGTGAACGATATATAAAACAATGGAAACTCGCTTGGATAACGATAAGAGTTGTGGCCTTGAACTCACTTTCCTTAAGAACTATTTACTATACCGTAAATGTTCAAAGGGATAAAACTTAGCACTTGTAACACTCAAGAAATAGATTCTCACTTGAATCACTCTAGTATAGTTGCAGTCTAGACAAGAATGAGGTTGTGATTAGCTTAGAATGGTGTGTCTCAAATAGCCTAGGATGTCTCCTATTTATAGGAGAATACCAACACACTTAGGATGCCCTAGTCAAAGGACAATCAAGTGACTTTAATGGAGGATCACACACTTAATATGACCTTGACCAAGTCAAGTCATATAGCTGTTGGAATCTCATAATAATCGTGCTTAATTATCATATCAAAAACTAATTACACGAAATCATATAGCCGTTAGCATTTAAAACAATCCTGACGTTCAACATGACCCGTGTTGATCCAACACGACCCGTGTTGAGCGCAGGAATTGTTTCCTTACTCTCTGGAAGACAACACGACCCGTGTTGCTTCCTGTTTCACCCGTATTGATCATATTCTTATTGTTTCACTTATATATGATCCTTATACTTGATATACTTTATTCTTTAGGCTATATAATTGTCTTATACTCTTGAAATATATCCAACAATCCCCCGCTATTTCAAGAGTATATAAAACCCTTGAAATAACTTTACTTAAGAGGCTTATACCCCGCTATTTGAGATATACGTTAACTTATAATCACCAGAGAATCCTTAAAAACATATGCCTAATGAAAAGTAGATTACTCTTTGAACTTTTCAATTAGTGTATATGAGCCAAAATTATATCCAAATCGCAAAGTAGACATAGCTTTGAACTTTGGATTTATATTGACCAACTATACTCATAACACACATATATTTTAATTCTTGAGTGTAAATACCTTGACACTATTATCCGGCCTTGTGTCCTTATCCTTCATAAGTGTTTCAGAACCTTAGCTCATAGTTCCTTTATGCGGCCACACATTACACTTACATAGGTAGACTTTGTAATTATACCACCCCTGTAATTAGGCTTTCCACAAAGTCTATTAAGAGTACTAATACTCATCCTCTTGTCATTACAGATTTTTAAGCATCACTTGTCCTTGGGATAAAATCGATGCTTCCTACTAATTTAAGCAACTCCGTACTCATTTGAACTTTAGAAATTGGTGGTATTCCAATTAATAAAGTTGAGTCTTTGTTGCAATTAGTAGTACTTTGAGCTACAACCCATCCCCTTTGAAATACTTATTATCAAATCTTTAGTCAATCCTTTGGTTAAAGAATCGGCTACATTTTCTTTTGATTTGACATAACTTAGAGTCACTACTCCATCCCTTATAAGTTGATGTATGTAAGCATGTCTTAAACCAATATGCCTTGACTTGCCATTGTAGACATGACTATATACTACATCAAGAGTAGACTTGCTATCACAATGAATTGAAATAGGACCCATTGGCTTATACCAAACCGGTATTTCCAATAATAAGTTCCTTAACCATTCCGCTTCCTTACAAGCAGCATATAATGCTACTAATTCTGAAGACATAGTGGAGTCTGCTATGTTAGCTTGTTTCTTAGAACCCCAAGAAACCACTCCACCTCCTAAAAGGAACACCCATCCACTGGTAGAAGAGAAATCTCCTTTATTAATCCAACTCGCGTCCGATAACCTTCTAATACCGAAGGTTCTCCTTTATATGTGAGTTGATAACTTTTAGTACCAGCTAAATATCTTAATACTCTCCGAATTGCAAACCAATGCATATTACTCGGATTACTTGTAAACCTACTTAACATGCCAATTGCATAAGCAATGTCTGGCCTTGTACTTGTCATAGCATACATGAGACTTCCAATCAACTTAGCATACTCAAGTTGATTAACCGGAGAACTCAAATTTTTCTCTAGTTTCTTTCTTGAATCATATGGAGTTACAGCTGGATATAACTTATCACCTCCAAACTTGTTCAATATTTTCTCAATGTAATGCTCTTGAGATAAACTTATCTTATCATTATTTCTAATGATCTTAATACCAAGAATTACATCCGCTTCACCCATGTCCTTCATAGAGAACTTTGAGGATAAAAATTCTTTGGTCTTATTAACTTGTTCCATGTCGGTCCCGAAGATCAACATGTCATCAACGTATAGGCATATAATCACCCCTTTTCCATTCTCAAACTTAGAGTATATGCACTTATCCGATTCATTGATCTTATAACCACTTGAAAGCACTACTTCATCAAACTTTTGATGCCATTGCTTAGGTGCTTGCTTAAGTCCATATAAGGACCTTATAAGTTTACAAACTTTCTTTTCTTAACCTTCAACAATAAACCCTTCGGGTTGTTCCATATACACCTCCTCTTCTAGTTCTCCATTTAAGAATGTAGTTTTGACATCCATTTGATGGATAACTAGCTTATGGATAGTAGCTAAAGCTATCAATACACGTATTGAAGCTATCCTAGCCACCGGTACATATGTATCAAAGTAGTCAATACCGTACTTTTGAGTAAAGCCCCTTACAACCAACCGAGCTTTATAGCTCTCAACGGTACCATCTACTTTCCTTTTCCTTTTAAAGATCCACTTAGAGGTAATTGGTTTACTTCCCGGAGGAAGGTAAACCAATATCCAAACATTATTTTCCATTATTGAATCAATCTCATCTTGTACCGCTTCTTTCCACAAAGAAGCATCATGAAATTGCATAGCTTCTTTAAAAGTTTTAGGATCCTTATCTATGTTGTACATACATAGGGTCTCACTTTCAACTGAGTCCCTTGAACCTTCTACTAAATAAACATAGAAGTCCGAACCAAAGTCTTTTGGTTTCCTTGATCTTTTACTCCTTCTTAACTCAATACTTTCATCTTCTTCATCAACAATAACCTCATGAGTTGGAAGATCATCTTGTATGGATATACCCTCATGATTTTCATCTTGAGGCTCAATTAAAGGAACAATATCTTGAATTACTTCTTTAGGTCTAGGAATTGAAGAGAACCGAGTCTCATCAAAAATTGCATCTATTGATTCCATTACGGTATTCACCGAAATGTACTCATTTGGCTCAACCACCAAAAACCTATAAGCTTTGCTATCTTGAGCATAGCCTATAAAGATGTACTCAATTCCTCTTTCACCTAATTTTCTTTTCTTAGGTTCCGGGACTCTTACAATAGCCCTACAACCCCAAATCTTAAAATACTTAAGACTTGGCTTTCTTTTGTTCCATAACTCATATGGGGTACTAGAATTCCCTTTGAATGGAACTCTATTCAAAATATAACAAGCCGTTAACATGGCTTCATCCCAAAATTCATTACTTAAACCGGAGTTTGACAACATAGAATTCACCATTTCTTTTAAAGTTCTATTTTTCCTTTCCGCAACCCCATTTTGTTGTGGTTTATACGGGGCAGTTGTCTCATGAACAATGCTCGTTTCTTGGAAAAACTTTGGATCATAATATTCCCCTCCCCTATCGGATCTTAAAGTTTTAATCAAGGTCTCACATTGAAGTTCACTTCTAGTTTTGTAAACTCTAAACTTTTCAAGTGTTTCATCTTTAGAACTCAAAAGATAAACTTGACAATATCTAGAATAATCATCAATGAATGTCACATAATACTTCTTACCACCTATTGAAGGTGTACTATGAAAATCTCCTAAATCACTATGAATTAAATCAAGCAATTTAGAAGTTCTTTTTACACTTGAGAATGAACTTTTGGTGATTTTATTAAGCATGCATGTCTTACACTTTTCTATGTCATTATTCAACTTAGGAATCAAATCAAGATTAGACATTTCTTTCAACTTTGAAAAGTTCACATGTCCTAATCTAGCATGCCATAGAAAAGACTTATTCAAAGTACACACATGCATATAAGCGGAAATCATGCCATCTTTATTACTTTTCGCATTCAATTTAAACATCTCCCCATAAGCATATCCCTTCCCTACAAAAGTCCCACCCTTGGAAAGTACATAATTATCTCCATCATAAACTTGCATAAAACTAAACTTGCTAAGGAGATAACCGGATACAAGATTCTTACATACTTCCGGAGCTAAATACACATCATTTAAAAGCAAAGATTTATCGAAAGTGAAAACAAGTTCCACATGCCCAATGCCTTCAACTTTGACCGGATGGTTATTGCCCATGTAGAGTTTCACACCATCATCCGCCGGTTTGAGAGTCTAGAATAAACTCTTGTCAATGCAAACATGCCTTGACGCACCCGAGTCGATGTACCAATCATTACAACTAATGGATACCATGTTAATATGATCTTTAATCATGGCCACGAAGGAATTGGGTTCCTTCTCCTTACTCTTGCCCTTAGATGTATCTTTGTTCAAAAGACCATGCTTCTTTTTCCATTGGTAACACTCTCTCTTTGTGTGCCCCGGTTTGCCACATTCCCAACAAACTTGCTTAGGCTTTTGAATTCCCTTGCTAGTTTTGTTGTGGCTCTTGTTCTTATTCTTGTTTCCTTTATTCTCTTGCACCATATGGACCTTAGATTGCTCTTTGGTACCATATTGTAGGCATAACTCCTCTTCAATCCGAAGATGGTTAGCCAAACCTTCAAGAGACATAGCCTCTTTCCGGTGCACGAGAGCCCTTTTAGTTTCATTCCAAGAAGAAGGTAGCTTGTCAATAATAGAGGATACGATTATGGTTTCATCCATATTCAAATTGTGTTGCTTGAGGTTACTTAAAATACGTTAAATCTCATGGAATTGGTCTAGAATTTTCCTATTATCATCTATCTTAAATTTCATGAATTGACTAACAAGAAAATTCTTACTTGACGCATCTTCCGACATGTACTTAGCTTCAACCATCTCCCAAAGCTTCTTTGCCGTCTCCACATGTTGATACACATCGAAGAGGGTGTCGCTCATCCCGTTGAGAATGCATCCTCTACAAATGTAGTCGTCATTCTCCATCTTGAGCCTTTGCCGAGTAGCCTCCGCATCTTCCACGGACGTCTTTACTTGATTGTTACTCCCATCTCCCGTGGAACTCTTGACAATTGCATCCTCTTTTGGAGACTCCTCGATTGTCACCTTCTTGGTCGTAGGTTCTTGATTCACCTTGGGAGAGATCTCAATGTTAAGCACATATGCCACATTGAGAGTCGTTAGCAAGAAATGCATCTTGCTTTGCCAATGCCAGAAATTCACTCCTTCAAAGCGCTCTAGCTTTTGGAAGTTGCTAGACATATCACGTAGCGAGGCCATTCCTAAATAGTTCTTAAGATTGTTGGAGGAAAGAGAGTGAACGGTATATAAAACAATGGAAACTCGCTTGGATAACGATAAGAGTTGTGGCCTTGAACTCACTTTCCTTAAGAACTATTTACTATACCGTAAATGTTCAAAGGGATAAAACTTAGCACTTGTAACACTCAAGAAATAGATTCTCACTTGAATCACTCTAGTATAGCTGCAGTCTAGACAAGAATGAGGTTGTGATTAGCTTAGAATGGTGTGTCTCAAATAGCCTAGGATGTCTCCTATTTATAGGAGAATACCAACACACTTAGGATGCCCTAGTCAAAGGACAATCAAGTGACTTTAATGGAGGATCACACACTTAATATGACCTTGACCAAGTCAAGTCATATAGCTGTTGGAATCTCATAATAATCGTGCTTAATTATCATATCAAAAACTAATTACACGAAATCATATAGCCGTTAGCATTTAAAACAGTCCTGACGTTCAACACGACCCGTGTTGGCTCAACACGGTCCGTGTTGGCTCAACACGACCCGTGTTGATCCAGCACGACCCGTGTTGAGCGCAGGAATTGTTTCCTTACTCTCTGGAAGACAACACGACCCGTGTTGCTTCCTGTTTCACCCGTGTTGATCATATTCTTATTGTTTCACTTATATATGATCCTTATACTTGATATACTTTATTCTTTAGGCTATATAATTGTCTTATACTCTTGAAATATATCCAACAGTTCATTGTATTTCAATGTTCGTCCAGTAGACCATGAAGTTCATTGTATTTCACCTGCTGTTCTTTTCAATTTATTTGTTGTTCTTTTCAATTTCTTCAGCAAGAATTGTTGGACGTGTTGAGGAGCAGATATTGCCTTGATGCTCATTTTCATGTGTATTGTTGTTCATTCTCACAAAGTGATCATATAGTACTGAAAAGATTGGTTGATGTCAACTTGATGTTCATTTTCAGTTCATATTGATGATCATTTGACATCAACTTAATCCTCATTTTTCATGTCAGTATATTTCTGGTTTGTTATGTGAGTTATTTAATGTTCATTTCATTTCAACCCTAATGTTCATTGGATGCCTACTGGATGTTCATCTTCATCAACTGATGTTTTCCAATTACATCGATTGCAATTCAGGTGCAAGAGGACGCACCATTAGAGATTGTCGTCGAGAAGAAAGCAAGTGCAAGGAGGTGCAAGTATTGCAACCAAATAGCAACACACGACAACAGGAATTGTCCAGAACATTATGGATAATCTATTCAAGTTTTGCGAACATCAATTGACTATGCTTTTTGGGATTGATGATTGAAGGCTGCCTTTTTTTTAGTCTTGGAAAACATGCACTTTAATGTCGTTTTGAGTTGATGTGTTTTTGTTAGATTCGATTGGAGTATTTTTCCATGAATGAACATGTAAAGATGATTTTTAATATATATAAATGCTCATTGGGACAAAATGTCCAGATGGTCAATTAATGTTTAGGGACAAAATTATGTTTATTGTACGATTACAAGTTGACATTCATTTCAATTTAACTTGATGTTTATTTCACTGTGTTTTGTTTACTTTTGTGGCCAGTTAATCAACATATTTGGCAAACAAATATTGAACATCATTTAAGTAAAATGATCATCACTACACCTTGAAATGAACTTCACCCTGACGTCATATAATGAACATATATATTACTAGTAAATCTATAATGAACATTTAGGCCCTGTTCGGCAAAATTAGTGTTTTAGATAGCGGATAACGGTTTATGTAGCGGATAGCGGTTTAAGCAGCAGATAACGGTTTAAGTAGCTTATAGCGGATGACTGTTCAAATGAGAATTGTGTTCGGTAAATTTAGCGGTTGAATTATAAGATTAGTGTGAATTGACATAAAAGGGTATCAATAATTTTCAAAGATAAAATTTACAAAGGGTAGTTTTTTACCGAAAAAATATGAAACGCTACTCTAAACGCTAAACGTTAACTTTATTAGCGTTTCACAAAATGCTCCTTAAAACGCTAAACGCTCCTTAAAACGCTAGTTTACCGAACGCGAATATTTATGCAATTAGAGTTTTGATTTGGTCAAGACGCTATACGCTACCCCAAATGCTACCGCCGAACACAGCCTTAGTATCACTTTCTCGACAAAATGAACATCAAGTAATGGTGAACATAAATATTACATGAAAAAAATAACATCAGGTAGCTATGTAATGAACATCAGGTGATGCATGAATGAACGTCTATTAAAAAGGGTTTGGGAAATGAAATTGGGCATCACTTTCTCGACAAACCAATCATTGAACATCATTTTAAGTTAAAATGAACAACAAGTTCAATTGAAATGAACATCAACCTGTAATCGTACAATAAACATCATTTGAGTGAAATAGTAATTATTAAGTCATTGTCCTAATGAGTATTTATACATAATAAAAATGCACCAAGTCATTGTCCTTAAGTCATATGAGCATATAATGATCTTTTCCACATGAATGTTGATCATCATTTAAGTTAAAATAAATCTATAATTTAAAATGAACATCAAGTTAAAATGGGCATCAAGTTAAATTGAAATGAACATCAACTTGTAATCGTACACTAAACATCATTTGAGTGAAATAGTAATTATTAAGTCATTGTCCTAATGAGTATTTATATATAATGAAAATGCACCAAGTCAATGTCCTTAAGTCATTTGAGCATATAATGATCTTTGCCACATGAATGTTGATCATCATTTAAGTTAAAATGAACATCAAGTTGTCTTGAAATGAACATCAGCCTGTATCGTATAATGAAAATCATTTCAACAAAATAGTAAATATTAAGGCATTGTCATAAAGAGTATTTATGTATAATGAAAATGCACCAAGTATTTGTCTATAAGTCATTTGAGCATGTAATGGTCTTTGCCACATGAATGTTGATCATCATTTAAGTTAAAATAAACATCAAATTGTCTTGAAATGAACATCATCCTGTATCGTATGATGAACATCATTTCAGTAAAACAGTAAATATTAAGGCACTGTCTTAATGAGTATTTATGTATAATGAATGTTGAACATCATTTGTGAGGTCAACTAAACATCATTTAAGTTAAAATGAACATCAAGTTGAATTGAGATGAACATCAGCATGTAAATCATATAATGAGCATCATTTGAGTAGAGTAGTAAATACTTGGGCATTTTTTTCCTCATTTGGTAATGGATATGTGGATCATTTGCATTTAATGATCATCAGGTAGGGGTACATGGGATGAACATCGGCATGTAGTTACATCAGGTGTGCCTGGAAAGAACATCAGCATATATGTAACATCTATATATATCTATAATGGAAAAGTTTGTGGGCCCCTCTAAATACTCAAAGGAGAGTAATTTGTGGAGAGAGAACCAATCATAATAAAGATAATACTCAATTTTTACAATTAATTAACAATTATATATTCCTAAATTGTTTACAGTTTATTTTTGAAACAGTGAAAAAAGAATGCGCCTACGTACCTGAACACGTTCTGCATGTCAGTTATCACACCACTCTCTCGCTCTCTCTCATCAATCAATTAACACATGAATTTTTATATACTCATACCTTTTCAATTTTCCATAAAATCTTCTTTCTTTTCAACTCTCTCTCTTTTTTTTCTTTTCAACTCTCTCTCTCTCACTTCAAGTAGTCTCTATCTCTTTCTCTCTCATTCTCTCTCATCTGAGAACCAAGGATGCAAATTGGGGTTGTTGAATTTACAAAATCTACATTTGGTTGTATTTTACAAATTTTTACTTCGCAACAGTGATTTATGTGTAAAAGGGGAGAATTTTTGGCATTGTTATTGTTTTGTTCTATTTGATATGCATCGAAGTTTTGCTCATTCATATGTCAAATTCATGTTGAATGCTCTGTGTCTTCTTTTTTTCCTTTAGTCCTGGCGGATTCTATTTCAGCTCTCACATAATAACCCAGAAAGAGGAGAGAGATAAAGCAAAGAGAGACAAAGTCTTCAGGAGGAACAAATCTGAGTTGAAATTTTAACAAAATTTGAGTTTGTTGGGAGAATTCTTTGAATTCCCCAAACTCATCGGGATTTTGATGTTGTACACCCCTATTTTCAGGGGAAGGAATTTGAAGAGTGGCTCATAAATTTGGATTCTAACGAACCATCTATGATAGCCATTAGCTTCTGCTGGAATTTCACATTGAATAATCCATTACTGTGTTGAAGTTTAATATTTAATATTTCTACAAATTTTTTTTTTGGAACAATTTCTACTAATTTATTGCTTTGATGTTAAGGACGAAAAATTGAAATGTGCTTAAAATATTATTTTTTTTTCATGCAAAGCTCATGTGCAGCCGCCAAGTAGCTGAAGCCAAGGCAATTTTAATGGGATTCAGGGGAATGAATGAGAGGGACGAGATAGGTATGTAATTGGAAAGTGATCCATAGTGGGTTGTGAGTGCATTGAATACAATTGAACTTGACAGCAACTCACAAAATTGCAAATTAGAGACCTAATATATCAAAGTTATTAATGGGTAAAAAATAATTAGATAAAAATTGAATTTTGGTAATGTTGTTGACTGGATGTGATGCCACAACATACTGCACTTTGCCACAACCCACCATAACATACCAATCCACCATAATTTACAATAACCCAACACAATCGACTTTTTCCAATTACTTTTTCATTTCATTTTTTTCAAAATTTTTTCACATTTAGCAACCCAATTTACAATTATTAAAAACAAAACCTACCACAACTTACCACAATTCCACCACACTGCGCCATACCGCAACCATCCGTATAAAAGAACATGTTATTATTTTATGGTAATTTTTGTCAATTTACCATAATATATCAAAATTATAATTTTTATTTGTTTTGTAACTTTGGTAACTTTTGGTAGAAAAACTATCCAATCCAATTTATACATGAATTTGACATACCCTTGCAAGTAGTCAAACTTTGATTCAACATGATGATTTCCCATACAGATTATGATTGTATATTTCTATTGAAATTGACAGAATGAATTTGTTGAATGAATAAAAAATTTTATTGTCCTTTTGCAAAAAATAAAAAGATGAAAAACATTTCATGTTTAAATTTGAGATTTTACTACCTCTGTCCCTAAATAATTGTCCATTTGACTAAACTTTAACCGTTGATTACTCACAAATTACAATCAGTTACAGTATGAAATTATCACCATTAGAAAGATATAGTACTAAAAATTACAATAATATTAATTTTATATATTGTAACTTATTATAATTTGTGAATAATCAATAGTCAAAATTTAATCAAATGGAAAATTATTTAGGAACGAAGGTGGTACTATTTCTCTTCTCATTATTTGGTGTAGTTTATCAAGTTTACAGGGAGAATGGGTTGTTACTTTGCTCAAGTTGTTGCAAGGTACATAGCTAGCCTTGGACTTTGTAATTTCTAATGGTACAAAAACACTCAAATTGTAATAAGGGTAAATGAATTGTAATGGCCCTATACTGTGGTACAGTGGTACTCACACTTTGTAATTTCCATTGGCACCAAAAAAACTCACTCTGTAATAAATGTAATTGAGTATGTTATAGTACTATGTAAATATGTTATTATGTATAAGTGCATACTGCATAACACTTGATTCTTTTAAAGTAGATTTTCCTTTTTATAATATTATTTCTACTTTGTTAACTAAGTAGATTTTCATTTTTTTAATATTATTTCTACTTTGTTAACCACCGTGCATCGCACGGGTTGAAGACTAGTTAACATTAATTGACCATCTAGACATTTTGTCCCAATAAGCATTTATATATATATATTAAAAATCATCTTGACATGTTCATTCATGAAAAATACTCCAACCAATCTAACAAAAACACATCAACTCAAAACGACATCAAAGTGCATGTTTTCTTAAGATGAAAAAAAAGGCAGCCTTAAATCATCAATCCCAAAAGCATAGTCAATTGATGTTCGCAAAACTTGAATAGATCATCCATAATGCTCGGACAATTCCTGTTGTCGTGTGTTGCTATTTGGTCGCAACACTTGCACCTCCTTGCTCTTGCTTTCTTCTCCGTGGCAATCTCTAATGGTGTCTTCGTCCTCTTGCACCTCTTCCTTTTGTCACAAAAACAAGACGTGTTGTCGTCCATTAAGTCAAGTACACACCTGAATTGCAATTGATGTAATTGGAAAACATCAGTTGACGAAGATGAACATCCAGTAGACATCAAATGAACATCAGGGTTGAAATGAAATGAACATTGAATGACTCACATAACAAACTAGAAATATACTGACATGAAATATGAGCATTAAGTTGATATCAAATGATCATCAATATAATCTGAAAATGAACATCAAGTTGACATCAACCAATCTTTTTAGTACTATATGATCACTTTGCGAGAATGAACAACAATACACATGAAAATGAGCATCAAGGCGTACGCAAACAAACACCAATTGTTCTATTATGACCATGATTTGTTCTGTTATAAACATTAATACGATACCAACTGATGTTTCCCTAACGTGAGACAAAATTGTGCAAAAGAACATCTACATACAATGAAAATGAACATTTAGCTGATATCAAATGATCATCAAGTTACAATAGAATAAACATCAAATTGAAACACAATGAACATCTAGGTATGCTGGACGAACATTGAATGACACACATTGAATGAACATTAAGTTGATATCAAATGATCTTTCAGTAATTCATGATCAATTTATGAGAATGAACACTTATACACATGAAAATGAGAATCACACTGTATCCGAACGAACACCAACTGTTCTCTTACGACCATCAATTATGAAAATGAATATCTTTATATGATGAAAAATGAGCATCAACGTGGCCAAAATGAGCATCATGAGCTATCTTATGAACATTAAGTTAATATGAAATGATCATCAAGTTGAACTGAAATGAACATCAAGTAAGCAATTAACATCATGTCCTAGCTTATGAACATCAACTAACTTACTCTTCGGTGCCGTCTTCGTGCACCACAACATCACCACCTGCAGCAGGTTCCCTTTCCTCTAGTACAACCGCCTCGTTTCCCCTACAGCCCATACTACACCGTTAGCGATCATCAACATCAAACACACCCAAATTGCATTCTTTGTTAGTATACTTACATTGGGCTTGGATTAAGCACCAAGACAATGACTCTTTCATCAGACCTATGCATCGGCTCACTTGGCCCAACTGCATCTGTTTCCCCTATGCTACACGTCCAACAAAACAAACAACAATGATGCTAACTTAAAACAAACAAGACCATAACAATATATCTTATCTTAAATCGAACAAAACATGACATGAACAAAACACGACCATAACGATGCGGATGAACATGAATATGCCATGAGATGAAGAACAATTTTGTGTTTCGTCATCCCCTTTACCAAACCCGTGCGTTCAGCATAACCCGACATGAACAACGAATGTGAACAGAGAACGCCCAAAATATCCAACAATGAACATCCCACCCTCGAAAATACTCAACAGTGAACATCAACCATATAATACATGAACAACAGACCCGAAATGAACAGAGAATGCCCAAAAAAACGGCGATTTCAACTCATATTGACAAGGACTTATATCTCAACCTTCCTTTGTTCAATCTCTGATTCAGTTACTCCCGCCATGCCCAATTGTACAATTCCCTTCCTACTCTGACAAAAACACACTCAATTGTAAGAAAGAACATCAAAAGCTCACTGGATACCGCAAATCTTAACAAAAAAATAAGGAACACAAACCCAGAAAAACGCATGTATTGACCCGCCGGAAACACCCACCTAGGTTTCACTTGCTCTTGAACTTGACCGGAAAACCCAGCCGCCGGAACATCAACCCAGAAAAAAGGAACACAAACCCAGCAAATTGCGGACGAACACCTTAAATCTGTCGAAATTCGTCTTGGGTTTCTTCCTTCGCAACTGTTATTCACCAGTTCTCATCCCTGCCTTTGCAAATTGGGTGATGATAAGTGTCTTGCCCCAAGACACTCCTTAAATGTCTTCACCCTTATAAAATCAATACTTATTATCGTTTTTAACCCCAATTTTTTTGACAGATACTATTAATTATCAATTATAAGAAGCTTGGAATGTGTTGGCTACGCCAACAATTAAAATTGACACCCTAACGAATGAACCCCATCCGTTGAGCATATTTTAGACGTTTTTTTGTAAATTTTTAAAAATATGGATAAAAGTGTGATTTTATACAATTTATATATATTATTATAGTTATAGAAGTCAATCATGTAACTTTTTTCCAATTTAATTCACAAATATATAGGTTTTCTATAATGACAAGACACAAAATATGTGTCTTGCACAAGACTTTTATCATTTCACTTCATTATAGGATGGAGTTTCAAAATTTGCAAAATGATGGTGGTTTTTGGAAACCTCAGAGCAATTAATTCACCAGTTGAGCGCGTGCAAGAAGTCTTCTCACTCCTCTCTCTCTCTCTCTCTCTCTCTCTCTCTCTCTCGTGATGTGATTCTACAAAAAAAAAAAAAAAACAAAATTCCAGCCAATCACATTTTAAGGCATACCTTAAAAATAAAGATTATACACCTAATTTTTCACCACCCTTGATCTTGTAACCAAAGGCTAGGATTGTTTATGCTTTTATGCTCACAAAAAGTCCCTTCTCATTATATCTATTCCCATTTATCTTACTCATCATATTTTTAATTATTTTACCCCACTTTTTTCACACTATTTATAGGGGTGGGCAGAATAAACCTAAACCGCAATTCGAACCGCAAAACCTGTAAAACCAAACCGGTAAATGCGGTTAACCGAATTAATCTTTGCATAAAATCGGTTTAGGTTAACCAAACTGGTATGAGCGGTTCAGGTTTAGGTTTTGGATTTTCATTAAATGCTTAATCGCGGTTAACTGGTTTCAACTAAATTACAAAAAAAAAAAAAACCCTACTCACTGACTGACTTTGTGCTGCTGCTGTGCGCCGCCGCTGGAGAAAAAAAATGGTAAGAGTTTTTTTTATTTTTTATTTTGTAATTGTAATTTCAACTTTGAAGCGGGAAAAAGTGAAAAACCTAGGTCTCTATTATTTTGTAATTGTAATTTCAACTTTCATGCCAGTAGCGTCGTACCGCGTATGCGTATCGGAATGTGAATTTATTGGCAATATGGTTGCATTTACTTCCATAAATGTTATTGTAAATTTCTAGGAAATCGGTTAAGCGTAAATCGCATATTGAATGAGGTTAACCATGTAAATTTCAGTTTGATTTAGGTTTCCAGATTTCAAAAGCGGTTAACCGCATATTGCAGTTTCGGTTTAGGTTTTCAAAATCCAAAACCTCAAAGGCGGTTAACCGCATATGTGATTAACCGCAAATACTGTTAGTCTGTTATGCCTACCCCTAACTATTCATGCTTTCTTATCTATTTTATATAATACTGCATCCGTTTCTAAATAATATCTTTCTAACGATAGTATTTTCATATTGTAACTCGTTATAATTTGTGAGTAATCAACGGTCAAAGCTTAATCAAATTAACACTTATTTAGGGACGGAGGTAATATATATTTAAAATTCATATGTTTAGGTTCCGTTCTTTTATCGCACCACACTCTCTAATTTCTACCACACTTTACCAATACCACACCACAGTCATTACCAATATATCTTTTCATTTTTCTTTCTGCTCACTTTTCTTTTTTACTTTTCATGCTTCCTCTCTTTTCACATACCCCACCTACCACAACTCTCACCACAACTCACACACTTTACCACACTTTTTCAAATTTCATCGCACCGTACAACACCATTACCACACCGCACCAACCGTATAAAATAACAGAACATTAATAAATGTTGTGAATGATGTGACTTTCCTTACTTAAAATACCTTATTAAAAATTATAAACTATATATTTAAAAACATGTACTTAAATGTATGACTTACATTTTCAAATACTATCCTATCGACCCACCCCATCCCTTATTTACCACCCTCCAACTAAGATATCATGATTAGGGGTGTTCATATTCCGGTCCTGACCGGTTAACCCAAAAAACCCGGACCAAACCCGGACCGGATGGTAACCGGTCCGGTCTTAGTATTTTTAGTTTTCGGGTTTCGGTCCGGGTCGGTCTAAACCCGGAAAAACCCAAACCCGGACCGGAAACCCAATTATGATAAAATTTAAATTTTTATACCATAAAATCATATTATTATAGCATAGAAAGAATATTCTATTTCCTAAATTTAATGATCCTTTGAGTCCTAAATTGCTATAATATTCACGTAAATGGAAAACAATGATTAAATTTTGGTAAACTTTAATATAATGTATCTTTTTCAATTTATCATTGTCAACTTTTAATATTATATATCATAAATTAGGTCTATTTACAATACCAAAAAAAATCTGCTTCCAAACAATAGACATACATAATTATTTAATTTGTCTATTTACAAATTTTATCAGAAAAATTTCAATAAGATCTCATTCGGTCCAAACCGGTCTGGGTTGGTCCGGTCCAAATGCTCATCGGGTTGGTCTGGGTTGGGACCGGTTGTTTTCGGTCCGGTCTTTGGTCCAACTTTTTTGCTATTTTGGGTTTCGGTCTGGTTCAGTCCGGTCCGGGTTTGACCCAATGAACAGCCTTAATCATGATCCAAGTTTTGCAACTATTAAAATGATCAATTTTACCTGAATCTAGATACACCGACTCGTATTTACAATGTCAATTGCTCGACCGAAAATACACATGACTTGTAGTGGCCTTTATCGAATCAAAAAAGCTACACACATAATTTCTACCACCGAAGCTTTACAGAATGCACAGTCAGCATATAATTTTATTTTTAATTTAAAATATTAATTACAATATAAATTTATTTAATTAAAAAGAACCACCAAATACAGGAAACATAGCCAACACCCACAGGAATCCTTGCTGTCAGAATATCAATACTTTCGGTGCAAATTGAAGGAAAGGAAATGGGGGAAGTGAGTGATTTACTTGTGTGCTTAATTGAGAGAGAGAGAGAGAGAGAGAGAGAGAGAGAGAGAGAGAGATGCCACCATTGGCATCACCAATCCCTCCATTTCCCCTCTCCTATACCTTCCTCACACTTTCCATCTCCATCATTCAAATTCCCTATGTCAAAATGGCAGCACCAAGCTTGTTCAAAGTAGTTTACTGTGTTTTTTTTTTTTCCCAAAGTAGTTTGTACAGAATTTGATTCTTCTTTTTGGACAAACTCTGAAAAAATTATTTTGGTATTTGCTGAGAATTTGGACAAACTCTGAAAAAAATTAGCCACTGGTATATTTTGGTCCTTTAACTTGGCTAAGGTAGAAGTTATGCTTAAATTACTCAATGGATGAGACATATAATTTGGGGAGAAAGTTTTTGAGGTCTGAACAACCCATGTACAGGGAGGATAGAGAACTCAAATTGGGATGAAAGTTAGTGGGTTAATGTTGTCTTTGAGATCTAGGCGATGGAAATTAGAAAATATCTTTACTATTTGATTCTTCCTTTTTTCATTGAATTACAGTGTACGTAGCAATTAATATTTTGTAAAAAAGTAAATTGATGACATGGAGTTTCTCTATACTTTCTGTGGTAAATATTACGTGCAAATAGACTTTTTCTTATCGACTATACACATGAATTGTGGTGACATTTATCGAATATACACAATCCTTAATTCAACCCCTCTGTTCGAATTGATAAATCTAGTGACATAATTTTTAATTGATGTTAGATTCATAATTATTGTATTCGAACTTCGAGGGCAGAATAATAATTTCAAGGGTCAATATAAGCTACAAAGCAAGTCATTTGTTATTATGGGTCGACAAATGGGTTGGGGCCCCATAGGGTCAAGAGGGTCAGGTCATTAAAATAAAGGGTTGCTGGGCCGGTGAAGGGTCAAGTTATTAACAAACCAGCCCATTTCACAATCTTAAAGGTTCGGTGAATTGACAGGACCGGGTCGGCTTACGATAACTCAAAATAAATAGTTTTTCCTATTATTTTAAATGCTAACCTTATTTAAATATATTATTAATACTCCACATTAAATAATAATTAGCATAATTACTTTTCTTTGTATAAATATATCTAATTTTAACTTTAGAGTCAAACGGGTCGACCTCCTTATTCTTATTAAGAAGCCCTGGCCCGATCCATCACTATGAAGAGTCGGACTTGACCCGACCCGACATAACTAATGGGTCGACCTTGACCCGACCCAACCGGGCCCGTTGCCCACCCCTATTTGTCATTCTATTGAATTCGCGGACAAAATAGTAAATTTAAATGTGAACATAAACTACAAGGTGAGTTCCTTGTTATTATACTGTACTAAAATTTACAATTAAAGTAATTTCATATTGTAACTCATTATTATTTGTGAATAATTAACAGTCAAAATTTAGTCAAAATGTCAATTAATTTAGGACGGGGAGTGTATTTAAAGATAAAATACTAACCTAGTAATTAATTATTATATGTAAAGTTGAAAGAGTAAATTCATATGTGAATACAAATTAGCAACCTAGTTTCACAACACAAAACACAATATCCTTTTTTTACTTGATAAGGAAATTGAAAAAGGAATAACAAAGCGAATCATTTAAGCATATATATGTAAGTAACCGTTTGGGACTCGATCCCACAGTCTCTCGCTCCGGAGGCGAGCGCCTTATCCATTAGGCTACGCGAACGTTTAGATTGTTTAAGCGGGCAATGTTACTTGTTTAAATAATGCATGACTGCTACGCTCTCGCTGCTTTGCGCTAGCACTTTCTTCTTCCGTTTGCTTTGCGGCCCTGCCCTCTCTCACAAAACCTGACCCATCTCTCCTCTTTGTGTGTGAAACTGAAACAAACAGTGCCAAAAATGGGCATTCAAACAATGGTGACCATGGCGAATGCATCTTCTCTCTGCCCTAACATTCACTTTTCCCACCCCAACCACAGGAAACTTTCTCTTCCCTTCTCCTCCTTCACTCCTCTCTCCTCCTCTCTCCGTCTCAGGTAATTCCTCTTCACTATCTCTATCTCTATCTCTTCTTTTTTTCTTTTTTGTCTTCTTAAGCTATACAACACAAAAGGTTGCGTTCGGTTTGGAGGTACTAGGCCTTTAGCTTTTCTGGGTCTTGTCTTGTTATGAAATAAGCAAGTGGGGTGAAACTGAATTGGGAAACCTTTTCTTTACAATCAATACCAACTGTCTGGTATAATCATTCTAGTCTCATATACTCTATGAGGTATATGTATGCCTGACATCTGATTGTTATCTATCTGGGTTGTGTCCGCTGCCCAAGCTGTCAGGTATAATCATTCAGTAGTGTCTCATATAAGAATTTGTGTCTCATTATACACAAGGACACTACCTGAGGAGATGGGTAGACAGAGATGAAGGCAGGGTAGTATAACAAACATTTGATTGTTTAGGACACACACTGCACCTTATATTTCAGAATGCATTTGGACATTGTCATGATTCATGTGCTCTGTTGGTCCATGTATGGTGCTATAATGTTATTTGTACTTCTTTCACGACCCTATTTTTAAGCAATTTATTAAACCAAACTGAGTGTTGCATAAGATTCGGAATATTCTTCTATAGTGAAGGTTGATTGGGAGACCCAAAATTTTTGGGCGGAAGCTGTGAGGTTGTTTCTGTGCAAGCCTATCAAAATAATGACATCTTCTTCAGAAGATTAGGATGTGTGTTTGCTCCTGGCAAACAAAGCCTTTTCAAGCTACTCATGTGACCCCTTAGTTTAACACTGGAATCCCCCTTGACCGTTGCAATGCAAGGGAGGGATGAAGAAAGGCGCCTGGGTTATTGTTTCCCTTGTTCGTTCTAACTGTCTACAACGTGTCATGTAAAGACATTAATGTTTTGGCCAGGTTCCTCAAGATTGTCCCGCAGAATACAAGGATAATATGTGCTGCTTCTGCTGCTGGGAGTTCTGGTGCCGACTTGAATCCATATGAGGTAGTTCTTATACAAGTTCCCTTTCCATGTGAATGCTCTCTAATCAAAGAAGTGGTCATTGGTTCCACTGAAAAGTAATGTGCTGTTAATATGATATTTCAAAATTTTCAGTTACAAGTTTGAATGTCACACACTCTCGTCGAGATTTCTACCCTTATGTAGTGGCTTGTTTTCGTTCTGTTGTGAGCTGTAGAGTAATGTTTATTTAAAGTTGGGAAGGTGTATCAATATTTTCTCTTACATTAGCTTTCTCATTTATAATTTAGCGGGCATGGATTTTGTTTGCACTAATGGTTTTGACATCAAATCTTTAGGTGCTTGGAGTGAACCCCATTGAGGGTTTTGACATGATTAAGGCAGCCTATACCAAAAGGCGCAAAGATGCAGAAAGAAGAGGAGATGAGGCTACTGTTGCCCTGGTAGGCAAGGCCACTTTTTCCCCAAGTTTTCCTACCTTAAAATTTTCAGCCATACTTGACCTCTGTTATGTGCCTCATTGAGATGTGATATTCAGTTGGACAGGGCATATGACAAGATCATGATGGCTCAATTAACAAAGAGGAAGAAAGGGGAAACCTTTGGTGCGTTTAAGGTACATATCTTTACATGTTCTCTAATTAAATTTCTTATTATGGCTGTGAACCCTGTAGTCATTATCAATGTAAAATTGAACCAGAGTCTGGGATGTATGTATATGCTTTAGCATATCCTTGGCTGTATAGGGCTCTTCATCTCAACAACTGATTGCTTGCTTTGTATACTTAAATCTTTTATAATATTGAAGCCCATTTGGGTGTGTTAAGTCAGACTGACATGGGGGCAACCGCACGTAGTGATGCCATTTAAGGAGTTCTCATTTGCATTTGCTATTCACCATTTTCATTTCAGATTTCTTAGTCGATTTCAAGGACTATTTATGAAGTTGAATAGGAATTTGTGTTTATGCTACACTTCCTTATCCATTGATGGCTCCCTTTTGTGCCTTCATGATAGTTTGATTTGTTACTAGGTTCTGCTTTAACTTCTGTAGGGTATTTTGTAAACACAGGTTTCAAAGGACATTAAATATGCTGATAAGCAGCCGATCGTGCCCTGGGGACCTAGGTTTGTTCATTGGATTGCTGTGTTTCTTTAACTATTTGTCCTATTATTACCATGCCTGTTTTATGCAGTAAAGTGTATTCTATCAGTTTCTGTTCATTGTCATGTAAGTTGTAGCCCTATTATGATAAAAAGTCTGTTTGATTCAACTTGATGGCGATAGTGTATGTGCGTAAAATACTCAAATTCATCCTTATCAGAGGGGAGGAAAACCCCCTCAAATCCCAAGCTTTTAAGATGTGGTGAATAGTGATGGAGTCTTAAAAGGAATTTGAAAAGGGGTTATCTGGGCATAGGTGGTTCAGAGAAATGCTCAGGGAGAGAATTTCGGTGTTGTAGATTCTTTTGAATGAACTTTGTATTATGTTCTTTTTGTTTGCTGCTGTTATCATTAAGCAAATGGGATATAAAATGCTTTCCGTTTTGTTTACTGGCTTGTTAAGTGCTTAAATCATTGTGATGCCAAGATAGCCTCTCCTATGTGTGCAGGTACTCCAAATCTGACGTGAAAGATATACGCATCAACTTGGCTATAGCTGCCGTATTTGTAAGTTACAACGGAATAAAGTTCATCCTATAGACTGTTATGGAATATGTTGAGTCTGTAATTTGATACACTATTCATCAACCCTTGTCCCAGTATTTGGAATGTCAACAATGTCAGCTTAGATGGCCGAAGTCTTTTCACATATGATGAATGATGCCTGACTTATTTTGAGATTATATACTGTTTCGGTGTACGATGCCTTTATGCAGATAGCTTGGATTTTCATCAAACGCAGTGCAGAGTGGAAACCAATACAGTTTTTGGGTTTTGCTTTTGTTTATCGAATTTTTGAGAAGTTAAAAGCCTCTGAAGCACCTGTATCTCCAAGCTTTAGTGTGAGTGGCAATGAATCATTCAGTGCTTCTCTGTATTTTGCTCTGCTATTCTACCTGCTGTGAACCTGTGCTGATTTTTTGAGCTGATTACAGGAAGAGGGTGAGGATGAAGGTCGTGCTCTACGTATGGGCAAACGATTACTTCGGTCTCTTTGTCTAGTGTTTGGTTGTATTCTCGCTGCTTCCTTGGTACGTTACGGGAACTTGACAGATCTGTGAATCGTTAACTTTCTGTTATCATAATAAGTAAAATATTACGATCTTTAAGAATTTTGAAATAGACTTGTTTATTTTAAATTAAGAATAAATTAACATATTAACAAAAATTAAATCAAATGTTACCCACCGACCATAAAACTCAATTAGTTTCATCTACAGAATTATATTAATAAATGATTGCGAAAATATTACTTGGCGGATTCAGTATACTTAGACACTCTTGGATGTTTGGCTCCATACATGGATAGAGGAATCCCTTATCATGTTAAAGATTTCAAATAACATTCACCAACTAACAATAAAAAGTTGTCTACTTTTCCTCATTTTTCACTTTGAATGACAACCAAAAGGCTATTTAGAGTGCTAAAAAACACTTGGTAGATATTGAAAGACAGAATGACTCAAGTGTCTAGTGACGATAAACGCATAATTATTCTGAGTTGCATGTTACATAACTTCAACTGAATTCAAAAAGAGATACCATTTTCAGAAAGACCAACATACATTGTAAATTTGTAACTATTTCTTAAGTTATAATCTATGATACCCTTGAGAGAGAAGCAGTGAATGAATGTAGGAACATGGAAAATAATAACTCAGGAATGTAATTAAAGAATAGTAATTAGATAAACTTATCTGGAATAATGAGGCTTAACATGATTGTGGTGGCGTTGTAGTCCATGGCTTAACCGAATTTGCTCTTTAGGGCCCACCATTTCCACCTATGCAATTTTTTTTCCTTCTCGAATTGAAACCTTGGGAAGGAGCTTGGAAGATAAGTTAGTAGCCCCTTGGTTACCATCGTGAAATATGTGAGTTTGACCAATTACATGGCATCAAAAAAAAAAAAAAAGCTTGAATCAAATATGACTTCTTTTATGATCTCTCAAGTTTATATATGATTACATAATTTATAAGTACGCAAAATATTTGAATATTAATTAAAAACGTCATCAAACGTTTCCGAATTGCATTAATACATTATCGCACCTACCAACTTGCACTTGCCTATATCAACCCGCACCCTGCACGACTCATGATATCTCGAATGAGAAGTTAGCCAGTTGTGAGAGAAATGGGACATCAAAGATGGCCTAAGTTGAGATACAGTGCTGAGAGAATACGAGCGTTAGGCACAATTAGTATTGTTTTTGCACGATATTGATAATCATATGCAATCTGAAATTCATCTTTGAAAAGTTGGGAATTTGAAGCTTGGTTTTTGTTTCCTCATCTGGCCGTTTGTTTCTGTTGTGCCTCTAATGACATAATCTGATGTTTTCTTGCAGGCTTACACTGGTCTCTTGAATCTAATTGAGTTTACCGGCAGTTATATACCTGCAGCACTTTACAACAACCAGGTCTCTGCCTCATTGTTGTTTCCACCATTTGTACAATATGTATGATCCTACACAAAAGCAGGTTTACTCAACCCTGATGGTCTACTTTTGTGTATTCTGTACCAGGAACTGATTGTCACTTCGGCGTCAGCCATTGGCCTGTACTTGATGGCATCCTACTACAGATGAGGGTTTTGGAGAGCAGGTTTTGACTGCCTCTTAAACTTGGGAATCGAATTTTGTATCGATCCTATAGAGAATTTTCTGACAGCCAATCCAATAAACGTAATTAATTACTGCTGTGTAAGGTGTGGTATATTGGCTTTTGGAATAGTATTGTGCGAAGCCTAGGTAGGGCCTGGTCTTCTAAGTCCGCGAGGGATATCAGGGTAAGCAAGCGGCAAGGTATTTTGGCAATCTTAGTTTCCGAGGAAAATGAAGCACTTGGTGTATGGTTGGTTGGTAATATATGCGGCTGATTGATGAGGACTCCATTGTTCTGATAACTACAAGCTCAAGTGCTCAACTCTTTTTTTTTTTTTTTTTTTCCAATTTGAATTAGTAAGTAATTGACCCCCTTATAATTTTTCCTTTAGGTTGTGGCTGTAGTACTTGTATTTGAATTGGAGTTTTTTTTTTTGACGGAAAGACGATATATTAACTATTAAACAAGGATATTACAACCAAGCCTAGGAAGAACCCTTGCTCCAAGCCCATAAACCAGAAACAAAAGGGGAAACTCCCAAGGTGTACAAGTAGACCCTGAAAGCCAACCAGACCAAAGCTTGGCGCAAGGATGGAATGAGGCCTAGCCTTACCCAAGACTTCTCTAATCTGGGGGTCCTCATTCTCTTCCGGATGTTGTATAGCCATGATCACACTCTGCTCAAGACCCAGGTCTATGTAGTTGAGCCTTCTCTCCCATGCCAACTTCAGCGCCTTGGAAAGAGTGAATGGCATAGCATAGATGGGGTTAGCGGCGAACACTTTGACAATGAGACCAACATTCCACCCCATATTGCTGTCTCTAATAATCGCACCACCCATGTAGAAGGGTTGAGTCTTGTGTTTGCTGACATCAATATTAATCTTGAAAGCTGGCTCCACAGGCGGTTTCCAGCCCAGAACCTTCTCGCCAGACCTGAAAATGGGATCCTGCATCATCTTGGAATCAGTCAGATTAGTCTGAATATTATAGATAATAGCCGATTAGTGGGGAGTTTAATTTGTGAAAGTGACTTTATTTCTAAAGTTCCATATGCACCAGCAAGTAATAGCATATTTAATGGCCCATGAGCGACTATGATTGAGGTTATAAGCAAACCAGGCATCCCAGTCATTAATATTGTAGAAGCTATGCGTGGACATGCTATTACTTATCTCCTCCTGTCACACTTGCTGCCAAATCGTAGTGGCCAGGGGGCAATCCCTAAACAGATGCAGATGAGTTTCAGTAGCAAGATGGTACGTCACACACCAAGGTTCAAGGACTTTTAGTTCTGAAAGTAAGAGTGGCAGACTGGGAGAGACTCCTAGGCCATGCGCCACACATGATGCTGAATCTTAGACGTAACCTTTAGCTTCCAAGTAAGCTTATAGATAGGGCTAGATCTCTCCTCAAAGTTTTTCATAGCGCTATAGGTTCTTGAGACAGAAAACTTAGGTGTATAATCAAAATTCCAAGTCCAGACATCCATAGTGTGCGCATCAGTAGGAAGACTGTACTCTAAGACTTCCATAAGAATATCAGTGGGGACAAACCGTCTACTCTAAGACTTCCATAAGAATATCAGTGGGGACAAACCGTTTTAAGTAATCAACATCCCAGCCTCCATGATTGGAGTTTGGTTTGGACTCTATTTTGTGGTAGTTTGTTGAAACTCAAGCTGTTTTGGCATTGAATAATAAAAGAAAAAAAAATGATTGACCAATTAAAACCATATATACATGATGTTCCCTCCATTCTTTTTATTTCTCGCTTTAGAGAAACAATGCAACACAAAGTCTTAGGTACAAATGTATTAGGATGATGAAATCGCTTTCAATATTGTTAAGTTATTGGTCTTAAAGTCATTTATTAAGGGTGAAAATAGTAAAATTGTTATTGAAATGTAAAAATGACAAATAATTAGGGACAAAAAAAGTCAGTTAGATGGACAAATAATTAGGGATAGAGGGAGTGTTTGCTGAACAAAGTTGATGATGGAAGGCATGAGAGGAAAAGATGAACGAGGAAAAACTAGTTCTTTCATAGTTCTATGGGATTTGAAGTCACATTGTTTTCTAGTACTATTTTTCCTTAAATTTCTAATGGGGCAATTACTTTTACGGTCTGTTTGGTTATTAGAGGGGGAGGGAAGGGGAGGGTATTAGAGGGGAGGGAAGGGGAGGGGATGAGAAGGAAGGGGAGATGACTTATTTCTATCTTGTTTGGATTATAAGTGGAGGGGAATGAAAGCTAAGAGGGGTTAATTGTTGTGTTTGGATTATAAAAGGGAGGTAGGAAAAATGTAGTAGTTATTATATTAATAAAGTTATTTTTTTTAAAAAAAAAAACATAATGAGTTCCCCTCCCCTCTGTTAACTCTTATATCGGGGGTTAATGAGAAGGGGGTTAATGGAGAGGATTCGAGAGAATGGAGGTAAATAGTTTCCCTCCCTTCCCCTCCTATTTATTTGTCCAAACAAGGGTAGATGAGGTTATTGAATATCATTCCCTTCCTTTCCCCTCCTTTCCCCTCCCATAACCCCAATCCAAACGGAGTGTTAGGTTCTCGGGTACGGTGTTTGTTTTTTCTTCATTTTCATGTAATATATTTTTTTCTTTTTGTTCTTGGCAAAGGTGATAGTAAAACAAAATCAGTATTGTAGTGTTAGTTGTAGAGTAGTAACTCCAGCTTGCAAAAGAGTTGAGCCAAGAGGCAAGAAGGAAGTAATATGATGTTGCTGCATCGTGTCACAGTCATAATCTTGTTGAATTTCGAGTGCTTAGAACCCATGATGCTCCTACTTTCATTGTGTTATCCCAAGCCCCATCAATGATCATCCATAGTTTCAATTGACCGAGTACACAATTGTTCTGAGGCTTGTCGCTTTCCCATTGTGTAAAATAATCTTTGGATATCGCTTATGATTTCCTCATGATTGACCCTTCTTTCTCAACACAATGTCATTGCTTCCTCTCATAGTTCCCATGGCTATTGTTGTAGTTACTCATTTGCTCTTGACGATAATAGCATCATTTGATTGTATAGATCCCATTTTTCATATTCTCCTAAATTAGTTGCTACTCTTTACGAGTTTCTTAAACATTAATAATGTCAATATTTAGCTTTTGGAGTAGTATTTCATATTTGACAATTTTGCGTTTGGAAATTGTTCATATCCTTTTATGACAATTCACATTAATTAGCTAACTCAACCACTAAATTTATCAAACACAAATGATCCACTATCCGCTACCTAAAATGTTTATCCACTACATAAAATGATCCACTCTAATGTTCTTGTAGCTTCTAGTTTACCAAGATTGTTGATCTCAATTACACCTCCCTTAGACCAAGTATAGGGCATTACAAATCTGTTTCTTCCTACCTTATATTGTAGCCACTATTCAAGTTTATTAACTTTTAATAATGGTGAAACATAAATCGATAAAGTACAGTATTTAAGAAATAAAGTGCATTTAAACATTTCTTCCTATACTTTTTTTTTAAAATTTTTTTACATGGGGTAAATTTGACCTATTAGTGGAATAATTTAGAAAAGGGAGGTATCAAACTGGCCATGAAAAGTATAACCTATCAACATCACAATTTTCACATAGTGAGAAACTTTTACTTCACCAAGGCTTGAACTTTAGTGGGAACATTGGACAATAGGGTGGTTGTCACTTTGTTACTACCTAGCAAATGCAACAATCAAAACTCTCTATTGGAACTCGAGCAAAATTGTGTCATTCCTTTGCAACAAGGAACGTAATAAGTGGGAATAAATTTTGAAAACTCTAAAGAGTTCCACGATTGAAAATTCATGTCACCTTTTTTTTAATGTTTTATTTTAATATTAGTATGGGGTCCAGTGTTAATAAAATTAAAAGAAAAAGATGTAAGTTTAGTAACAATTCAAGTATGAAAAATTGTTGGGTTAAACTATCACTTGCTATTTTGAGTCATAACCCAAAATTTATTATTATTTTAATTTTTTTTCTATTCCCAAGTACTAATAGAGTTATTTTTTTTAAAATGAAATATATATATATATATATATATATATATATATATATATATATATATATATATATATATATATATATATATATATGGCTAAAAGGAGAGAGCCATTTCCCATTCAAACAGAAATAAGTTAAACTTACTCCGGGCATACCTAGAGATTACCAACAAACATCCAAATTAGAAAACAACCACCCCATGAAATTTAGCTATACAATCTCTACTAATCATCGTAGATAGGATTTTCACCCCCTTCCCCAAATTACCATGAGATCTACTATTTATTTCTTTCCAAATATAGTAAATCATTCCTGTATATAAGAGAAAAATCTTCTGTTTTTGAGATTTCAAAAAAGACCCATTCTTCATCACATCATCCATCCAATCCTGGTCTCCATGAAGTTGAAATCCAAATTCCTTAGCAATAATATTCAGAATACTGCTACTGTAAGAACTAAGAGCAACTAAAGAACAAGTGCTCATGACTTTCAATGTCCTTTTCAGACAACCAGCCTCTTGGAGCTAATGCAAACCCAAATCTTTGTAGTCTATCCAGAGTAGTAAGCTTGTTCTAGACTGCCATCCAAGCAATAAAAGAAAGCTTCGGTATCCTCCAATTTTTCCAAATCAATCTTGTCCAAGGGGGTTCCTCATCAGTCTTTTTCAAAAGATAATAAGATTTTGAAATTGAATAAGACTCACCTGTCGTAATCTGATCAATAATAAAATCCCTCACCTTCAACAAATGTCTCCAGTACCAAGCACAATTTTGGGAAGGCTTGCAATCCCATATGGAGGTCTTCTTGAGATAAATGTGATGTACCCATCTAATCCAAAGTGAATTTTTGCCCTGAGCAATATTCTAAATATGTTTTCAATAGCCGCATAATTCCACTTGTAGACATCTCGAATCCCTAGACCCCCATTGTGCTTGGATTTACAATAGCTCTCCCATGATATAGGAGGGCTGTGTGTATCACTCCACAGAAACTTCCTACAGATTTTCACAATCTGATCAAAGACATATCTTGGAATAAAGAAGATCTGAGCCCAATAAGAGTGGATTGACATCAAGATACGATTCACAAGCTCCACTCGTCCCGCATAAGTGAGGTTATTAACTGCCCAACCTCTTATTCTAGAGCAAATTTTGTCAATAATAATTTGACAATCTTCCTTAGTCAATTATGTAGGTTTGAGAGGTACCCCAAGATAACGAAAAGGAAGATTTCCTTCTCTAAAACAAGTTAGAGCAATGAGCTTCTATTTCACAGGCAGTGAGACCCCAACAATAACAACCTCAGATTTAGAGGAGTTGATATCAAGCCCCGAGGCAGAACTGAATTTTTCAAATGCACTGAGAAGACAACATATACTACTCTCATCCGCATGGCAGAACAAAAGAAGGTCATCCGCAAAAGATAGATGGGCCAAATTCAAGTTTCGACAAAGAGAATGGAACTTAAAATTCTTCTGCTTCTGTATTTCAAGTTCAATTGCTCTACTCAAATACTCCATAACCAAGACAAAAAGAAGAGGGGATATAGGATCACCTTGACGAAGACCTCTTCTACTTGGAAAATAACCAATCTTTGACCTTCATATGACACAGTGAATTTAGCAGTAGAAACACAGTACATTACTCTTTCAACAAACATTTTGGGAAAACCAAGATCCACCATAAGAAGTCTAAGGAAGTCCCAATTTATTGTGTCATAAGCCTTCCGAATGTCTATTTTCATGATACAACGAGGAGTAACATGCTTCCTGTTATATAGGTGCACAAGATCTTCAGCTATCATGATATTGTCCATAATAGACCTTCCTTCAATAAAAGCACTTTGATTAGGACTAATAATACTCTGCAGCATACCGGTTTTAATCTCAAGCAAAGTAGCTTGGTTATAGCTTTATAAAGCACTGTACAACAAGCTATGGGTCTAAGATCACTAGTGTCAACCTTAGGGACCATAACCAAGAGTGTTGCATTGATCACACCCATAAAAGACCCTGAAGAGAAGAAGTCTCTGATTGTACGAATTACCTCCTTTCCAATAATTAGCCAAGCAGCTTTATAGAATTTGCTATTAAAATCATCTAGGCCAGGGCTTTTGGAATCATCAATGCTGAAGAATACCCCTTTAATCTCCTCATTAGAAAAAGATAAATTCATAGCCTCTCTTTGCTCATCAGAAACTAGTGGCCCAACATTTCTAATACTCCATAAAGGACCACTTCCTGATCCTTTAGCTTCAAAGAAGGATTGAAAATGTGATGCAAGATGTTGGCCAACATCATTAGTAGAGACCAAAGGATCCCCATTAAAGTCCTTAAGGCACACTATTTTCTTATTATACTTCCTCTGCTTAATGATAGAATAATAAAACGCCGAGTTAGTGTCACCTTTTTGGATCCAAGAAATCTTTGACTTCTGTTTCAGAAGGTTGAAAGCTGCATCCAACCAGTGTAAATAAGTTTTCTTAGCCTCCACTTCTCGAACTTGTAACTCCAAATTAAAAGGATCATTGTGAATACACATTTGTATCTTACAAAGATCTTGATAAGCCTGTTGCACCTTCCCTTGTATTCCTCCATCTTTAAGCTTCGCTAGCTCTCTCAATTACACTCATTCATATCGTATCCACCCATAACAAAATTTGCATAAATAGTTATATATTTTCTGGTCCTTTATATTTTTAAGTCCTTTATTTTTTTGTTTATAATTTTATCTATGTGTGAGTCCTGGGTCTTTTAAGTTGTTTCTAAATAATTGATTTTTAATTAATATATTGTAAACCATCTTTATTTAAGTTGTCTGATTGTACGCAATCAATTTAACTTTAATATGTTTTTACTTTAATCTACATGTGAGTACTATTATGAATGATTGTCTTGTTTTTAATTTCATATTTCAAATCATTTAAAAATTGATCATATTTTTAAAAATAATAACTATACATTTTTAAATATTTATCATTACTACTAGGATTATTGGAAGCCAATAATATCAACTTTGGGGGTATTGGAGACTACTAATACAAATTATTTTCTTGGACACTAGTAGTACCAACTATCAACCTATTTTCCTCCAACAGTACACGACCGAGTTGTTATAGTTTTAACTCATTGGAAAGATGATGTGGCTCCATGATGTGTGACATGGAAGGCAGAGGTTGGGTAGAAAATGTTGACGTGGAAACTAACATTCCTTCCATGTCACATATTATGGAGCCACATCATCTTTTCGATGAGTTAAAACAATTACAATTCGACGGTGTACTGTTAGAGGAAAATAGGTCAATAGTTCGTACTGCTAGTGTCCAAGAAAATAGTTTGTATTATTAATATCCAATACCCCCAAAGTTGATATTATTGATGTCCGAAAACCCCTACTACTAATAACAAAACTTAAAAAATACAAACATAAATGAGTATATAATTAAGATAAAGTAGGTTCCACAAATAAATAATATAATGTAAAAAAATAGGAATGAGTTCATATTGTTGTAGAACAAATGAAATAAAATTACAAAAAGTATAAATGATGGCTAATGTGGAAAAGGTGGACCCTACTAACATTCCAAAAATATGGAATACTATTGCATTTGCTTTTATAATTTTCTTACTAAGCAGAGACCAAATAATTTATAGACTGAACTGACACGCACCTAAATATAATTTTCACATGGAATATATTTTTGGAAGTAGATTGAGTTATAAATACGTGAAGTTGATTAAATTTTTTATATTATTGTCTGCCAAAACTTAATCGACTTTCTGGCTCCTTTTAAATATAGTCTCTAGCTTGGTCCTTATCATCGAAACCTCTTTCACTGATCTTTTCAAAATGAAAAAAATATTAATGTCGAAAAGATAATTTGAAAAGAACATAAACTCGTACGAATATTATTCTTTATCTAATCATGTTTTAATGGAACTTGGAATTTGTTAATAAAGTGATTATTCCATGTCCCACTATGCTACTCCAATTTGACCCCTTATAATATCTTATTTTTAGTATCATTAGTCTATACTTTTGCGGCAACATTAAATTAATCTAATTTCAACATGTTTGATACTTTGATAAGAAACTAAAAAAAATCTGTGTAGATTATTAGACATTCATTTGGGATTGGGGCATTTGTTACACACACAATGCATGTTGTATGGCTACGGCTTGATGAGTTGATGACCTGATGCATTTTGGTGGAGGGATATATTCACCTTTATTTGTTTGGAAATAGGACTCAGATCAGAACCTTTTCTTTTGAGAGACAATAACTTTAAAATTGAGTTTAAAAGTTATGTATAAATCAGGCTACGACTGTGACTAGTCACGACCTGCAAGCCCCTTCTCCAAGCAAATTTAGCTAGGTCATGCCCGTGGCTATTCAAGGTAAACGTACTGTCACATCGGTGACCATTTAATGTAACGCCCATGGCTAAGCTTTTTCTAGGGTTTAAACATGTTTTGTCCCTCCCCTATATATAGTCAACTTCTCTTATTTTGTAACGTAGCTTATGATTATGAATATTGATGAAATGAAATCCTCAGTATTAGGAAACCCTCCTTCAAATCTTCAATCTTTCTTTATCCATTGATATAGTGGTGCTAGTGGAGTCAGTGCCGGATCCAGACTATTAACTTAAGGTTGTCCCATATAATTATTATTATATAAGTGCTTTTGAAAAATAAAATAATAAAATATAAATAAATGACAATAAAAATAAAAATAAATATTAAATAACATATTCACAAGGTTAACAAAATTTCACAGATATCCAATTACCCAATCCATTGACTTACACTTTTTGTTTAAAAAAATAATTAAGTATTCCCCGCTGTCCTAATTATTTGTCCAGTTTATTTTTTTTACGGTCTTCGATGCAACCGGTTCACTATTAATTTCAGGTTTTATCTTAGCAAGACTAATAATATTGTATTCAGGTAAAAATATTTTTCATCACAAATCTAATAGTGGTAGTCTTGTAATAAGTCAACATATAATTTGATAAATTAACGATCAAAATTTAAAAATTTTAACCTAATTAGTCAACGTGGACAATTTATTTGAGGGGGTAATATTTCAGGGTTTTTGGGTTATTACTAAATTGGACACCCTTTTATGCTTTTTGGGACTTTTTTTACGGAGTCCACTTGCTCCAATTAAGAAAATTTCTTCTGAATAACATTAGAGAATCACAAATTTTTCTTGGGTAAGGGTGTCCGTGGACACCCCTGGTCTAGGTACATATTCGCCCCTGAGTGGAGTAATATCATTAGAGTTTGAATGGCGATTTCCTTTATTTCTATCTTGGTGAAGTCTTTTGGCTATTTAAGGGTGATTGTTGGTGAATTCCCTTTATGCAATCTATTTGGATACTTAGATCAAGCTTGGGGAGATTATCTTTAGAGATTGATCATAGCATTTACATTTTTTTAATGTTGTGTTAATTTTTGCCTTAAATCCCTAAAAACCATAAATATTGTGTTGTTCCTATGAGTTCTAAGTAGGGCATTTTCATATCCTAGATTGATAGTGCATCTTAGGTAATCAATCCTTCCTTGTTTGTGCCCTCTCAATTCATTTGGTATCAGAGCTTAGGTTTAGAACTCATTTTTAGTTGAAATTTTCGGATTTTGTTCTTGATGTTTTTGGGTTGTATTTTGATGACTTTGGGTCCAAAACTCGTGCTTAATGATTGAACTTGGTGTCATGATGAGTTAGGAGTATTGGGATATCAATTTTATCTCTTCGGTCCGAGTATTTGTTGATTATTGAGTTGATTTGCATTAATAATTTTGTCTAGAAATTTTGGGTTTATGATGATATTGGCATGTTTTGGTTTTGTTTTGTTGTGATTTTGGTGCTTAAGGGATTCCTCTACATGCCTTTATATTGTTGGGAGTGTCTTAGTGTAAAAATTCATTGATTGAAGTTTATTTGGGTTACATTGGACATTGGAGTAATTGAATGTTTGAACATCTTGGGGTATTGTGAAAGTTCATGCTTAGTCCATGATTGTTTGAATTATGTTAGAGAAAATAGCAAGGTAACAGCGGAAGCGAAATAAAATAGATTGAGATGACGGAAATTACGAAAAAAATTCAGGAACAAAATAAGAGCGATGAAAGAATACCAGGTTTACGTGGGAAACTGAAAAACTCGGAGAAAAACCCACGGACGGCGACAGCCAGAAGTCAATCCATTGTGAGAAAAGATGAGTACAACCTTATCACTATCACAAGGTGTGATACGATCCACAACAGAGGAGATTACAATAACAATCTCTCTCACTCACAACTCTCAATCTTTCTCTCTCAGGATATACTTGGAAAAAATTTTGGTGAGACAAATTTCTCTCTCAATATTTTTTCCCTCTCTGACTCTCTATAACTTGATCATTATTCGCCGTTGATCGAAATCGCCGTAAAATAAAGTGGAGTATACTGAACCCTATTTATAGGAAAAACTCCCTATAAAGCTAACTTGACTCAAACTCCAATTAGATTTTGAATCTAATACAATTAGGAAACCCAACATAATAAGAAAACCTAATTAATACTCTAATACAATTAGGAAACAAATAATTGTGAGATCAAGAGATTTAGTGATTTTATGACACTTTCCTAACAAACTCCACCTTGCACTAAAATCAATGAATCATCGGTCCAGATAAACATCTTGACTGTCGCCATCAACACGCCCCTCCACAGGGCGTAGCCCCGCAGGGCTCTCAAACGGTAAACATCATATACCGCTGCCTGGATGCCTGTTTAAGACCATATGTGCTGTCGAACCCATCAAGGTTTGATACCGCCTCTGTAGTTCTCGTCACTGTAGACCCATATAGGGTGTATGGGCTGCCTTTCTGGCTCTCTTCATCCGAAACATGGAACCCCTGCGCGCTTTTGGGACACCATCTTCTGCTTTGTACCTACAACCGTTAACCTCAACACAGTTTGCGGTACCAATTTTTCCTCCACCTGAGGAACATCAGACTCATCAATCTGAACTGTTTGAGCAGCATCATTGGCTTTCTCTTGACTGTAGGTTCTAGTGGCTCCACCTTGAGCCTCAACCTACTCCACCTCAAACTCAGACTTCACTGGTTCTCTTTCTTTAACCCTTTTGAAGTTCTCGTCGCTCATCGTTACATCAGTCTTCGTGTAGGGATACTCAACATCCCTTACCCCGTGCTGAATCAGGACTGCCTTCAACTGCAGTCTCCTTGTTCCCTCGAATTTTGGAATCTCGCACTTCATGATAGAAGTCATCTCCATCTTGCTCTAATACCACTTGTTAGAGAAAAATAGTAAGGTAACAACGAAAGCAAAAATAATAAATTGAGATGAAGGAAATTACGACAAAATTCAGGAACAAAATAAGAGCGATAAAAGAACACCAGGTTTACGTGGGAAACCGAAGAACTCGGAGAAAAACCCACGGGCGGCGATTGTTAGAAGTCAATCCACTATGAGAAAAGAGGAGTACAATCTGATCACTATCACAAGGTGTGATGCGATCCACAACAGAGGAGATTACAATAACAATCTCTCTCACTCACAACTCTCAATCTTTCTCTTTCAGGATATACCTAGAAAAATATTGGTGAGACAAATTTCTCTCTTAATATTTTCTCCCTCTTGGACTCTCTATAACTCGATCATTGTTCTTTGTTGATCAACGTCGCCGTGAAATAAAGTGGAGAATATTGAACCCTATTTATAGAAAAAACTCCCTACGAAGCTAACTTGAGTCCCACTCCAATTAGATTTAGAATCTAATACAATTAAAAAATCCAACATAATAAGGAAACCTAAATAATACTCTAATATAATTAGGAAACAAATAATTGCGAGATCAAGAGATTCGGTGATTTTAGAACACTTTCCTAATAAATTAATTAAGGTTGGTTTGGTTGATTTTGTTGGACAACTTTAGTGTTGGCTATTTGTGTGCGAAGTGATCACTTGGTGCTTGTTCTAGCCTTGGTGATTACCTCTTGAATGATCTATCATGGTGCATTTCCTTTGCCGGTTTCACCCTATCTCCCCGCACAAAATTAGCCTCGCAAAACTCCACAAATTTTCCAAACTACAAAATGCCCTTCCGAGCATCTTTTCTATCCACAAAGAATCCAACACCACAAAAAAGCCTCATAAATGAGGTCATGATCCCCTTCCGCTCCCTAATCTTGAAGCCCTCCTTTTCAACCTAAAGATGAAAAATGCAATGCAACGACTCAAGGCCGCGTCGCTCGACTAGGAGCTTGAATGGGAAAAATAGAGGGCAAGTACTCCATCTTTGAAGGAGCACCTAATGTAAAGAGAGGTTGACATCCAACAAGAGGAACGTAAGGAGACTTCAGAACCACATGATCAATCCTCGAATGTGTAGACACTGGGTTTTTAACATAGTTTTTGTATATTTTAAATGTAACTTTTATCATTCTTTTTTTTTTATGTATTTCAGTTAGGAAATAGGTAAATAAGGGGGACCAAAGCCTAAATACTTGCATGCATGCACAAGTCTACGTAAAATATTTGCATGCAAAACTCACATGCAAACCCTAGGTGTAAATGCACAATTTTCTATGTAAAAATTGACTAAAACCCTAGTCATGCAACTGCATACAAAAGGATATGTGAAAACCATGAAAGCCATGCAAAATTTACATAAAAGACTAAAAATTCCATGCGTGCACTCCTCAAGGCTGATTGGCCTTCAGCAAAAGGTCACGAATTTGAAATTCCATGCATGCACACCACAAGGAAATTCCACCCTAATCATAAGTGAATGACTTGTATCACCACCATCAACAATGCAATGGATAAAGAGCACAAGATTTTAGAGAGAGTTTTGAGTAGGTCTCAAAAATACCTTTTTCATTCCTCAAAAGCTAAATATCTCTCTCTTTTCCAATTACCCATATATAGGTAAGAATAAGGATAGAACCCCAAGAGAGATTTGCACAAAAAGGGCCATTAACCCAAGAGTTAATTCAATTCCAAAGCTGAATCTAACCCAACAACATATTGGGAAGGAAAAGGCTTAAAACATGATTACATTGATTAGAAAAGAAAACACAAAACTACCCTTAATGGAGAAAGGAAAAATCCTGCGACGGGGCGATCAGAGAAAATTCCCCAAAAATTGGCTCCATCAATCAGGCCGTGGCTAAGGGTGTCACGACCGCGACGTCGTGATGATGGGTTGACGTTTCGGTTGTGCCTTAATCGTCGTGGGCATGCTGGTCTAACATGATCCAAGATGTCACAGGCACGACCTATCTGTCACGGGAGTGACAGTCCTTAGCCTTCAACTAATCAACTTCTTCAATAAGGTATGTCTTGGTCATGATGGTCGTCGCGGTCGCGACAGGCCAAGGTTGGTCGAATGTCGCAAGCGGGACGACCGCCTGTCCCCAAGAGGTTGCAAACTCCACAAAAATGGGGGTAGGGGAAACAAGGGTCGCGGTCGTGACAAGAGGAATTGCGCCCGCGACGACCTGCTCCTCAGCCCTTGACGTCCCCATTGGCCTGTCATGGGCATGACAGTGCAAGTCACGGCCGTGACTGGCCTAATGCCACTCCTTCCTTCTTTCTCCTTCACCTCCTCACCGGCCTCTTCTCCGGTTCCATTCTCCTTATTCTTGCCGATACAAAGAGAAGGACCCTTTTGAAGGCTATCATGACCCATCCATTGGATGCCCGTGATCACTCGGCCCGGCTACAGGTCGATGTGGAATTGGAGCGACTTGGCCATCCGAGAAGCAACCAGCTTGGCCCAAGTAATAAGTGTCGAGAAAGGAACCCAGGATGCTTCAGCTTCCTAAAAATTAATGACTGCTCAATCTATGGGATTTGTTGGTGATAAATTTCCATATTTTCAAATAATCCCTACAAAGATGATGTTTAAATATTTTAATATACTCCTGATTAGCGTCAAACTTCAGGATTAAGGTTAAAACTTAGGAATTTTGGACACTAATATACTAAACTTTTGGCGTATTGGACAATAATGCACTGAACTTTGACCTTGGACAATAATGCACTAAACTTTGGGGGGTGTTCGACAATAATGCACTCGAGACAATTTTGACGGTGGCAAACTTGGTGATAATCTTACGTGACAGACCGAGAAGACAAATATTTTTGGACCAATTCATCTCCTCCATCCGCTACATAGGATTCCACCAAGTTAGTCATTGTCAAAATCATATCGAGTGCATTATTGTTCAACACCCCCCAAAGTACAGTGTATTATTGTCCAAGGTCAAAGTTCAGTGTATTATTGTCCAATACCCCAAAAGTTCAGTATATTAGCATCCAGAAACCCTAAAACTAATATTAAAGTTGTAATACACCTCCCTTATTCATGTCGGAACTACTTAGACTCTGGTCACTTCAGGGTCTAATTAGTTCCGACATGAATAAGCAATGTGTATTATAGCTTTAATGTTAGTTTTAACCTCAGTCCTGAAGTTTGACGCTAATCAGGAGATAAATTCAAACATGGAAGAAAAAAAAAACAGTACACAAACTTTTTTTTTCAACCTATAAACTTTAAGGTCCTTTTTTATTCAACCCATAAATTTTAGGGTAAAAAAAATAATAATAAAATCAAGGGTTCAAAAAATAAATTATCCTAAATTTCAGGGTCCAAAATCCAAAAAAACCCCTAACAAACACATAATTTTGAAAAGTTAGGCTAAACTAATTAATTAAATTTAGTAAAAAGACCCTTATATTATAAGTTAGGCTAAATGCTCTAATTTGATAAAATCACTTATGACAAAAGTTAGACCAAACACTTCTACACTTCTCCAAAAGTAACTTTTGTAAAAACTGTTTCTAAGAAGCAACAACAGTGTTTCTAAGAAGTAAAATATCTTAAGGAATATTGGATTCTGGTGGACCGAAGTATTGGCTTTTGTATGCCGGTGGACTGAACTTTCACTTTGGATTCTGGTGGACCAAAATTTCAAAAAATTGTATTTGAGTGGACCGCCACCGAATCGAGGGGTGGTGTCTCGTCGGAGATCTGACGTGGATGTTGGAGCTCAAATTTTTTTTCCACGTCACCAATTTAGCACATGTCTATTTTATTTTAACTTATTTTTTCATTGCCATGTCAGATTAAATACCCCTGCCTTCACTTTCTTCTTCACCCATCTCCACTCTTCTTCATCTTCTTCGCTCTTGCCTGTCTCTCTCTAACTCTCTGATTCTCTTTCTCCTTCTTTCTTTTCTGCCCAGAAAAGACCAATTCCCAAATTGGAGAGAATGAGGAAATGGGTTCACCTGGATTTGGGTCTGGAAAATCTACGAGTCTCAATAACAAAGAGCAATTGGGTTAGATCTGCCCACTTTGTGGAAAATCTGTAAAAAAACAATGAGAAAATAAAGGATTAGAAAATCTGTAAAAGAAAGAAGGAGAAAGAGAATCAGAGAGTTAGAGAGAGACAGGCAAGAGCGAAGAAGATGAAGAAGAGTGGAGATGGGTGAAGAAGAAAGTGAAGGCAGGGGTATTTAATCTGACATGACAATGAAAAAATAAGTTAAAATAAAATAGACATGTGCTAAATTGGTGACGTGGCAAAAAAATTTGAGCTCCAACATCCACGTCAGATCTCCGACGAGTCACCGCCCCTCGACTCGGTGGCGGTCCACTCAAATACAATTTTTTGAAATTTTGGTCCACCAGAATCCAAAGTGAAAGTTCAGTCCACCGGCATACAAAAGCCAATACTTCGGTCCACCAGAATCCAATATTCCAATATCTTAATTGGTGAGAGGCATTCTTTGTCATTAATTTTTAGTTAGTGGGAGGTATTCAATGGACAAACAAAAACATAAAACTTGGGTACTTATATATACTAGTAAAATTTGTCCATGCAAAGTACAGGCTAAAAATTACAGCTTTTTAATGTAGATTTTGTATATATTACATTCATTTTTATAAGAATTTAGGGTCCGGTTAGATCTAGGAAAACAGGGTGGAAAAAAAATATCATGAAAAATAAAATTAGGGGGAAAAACTTTTTGGGCTAAAGTAAAAAAATTTCAATTGTTTGGTTTAAGTAAACTTTTGAAGAAAACAAATTGATTTTCCATCCAATTTTTTTTTCCTTGTTTGGTTTGATGAAAAATGCATGGAAAAATAAAATTTGCATGGAAACTTGTAAATGTCAATTTTCATTTTTATAGATCACTAGTATTCAGCCCCGTGCATTGCACGGGACGCAAGTAAACCATACATATTGTTGAAAATATTACCGGTGTTATATTTAAAAGAATAAAGAAAAAAGCAATAGTGAAAACTAAAAGGAATAGTTTTCTTATTGAAATAATAAAGAAAAAAGAGTAGTGCATATGCAAAAAAAAAAAAAAAAGAAAGAAAAGTCATCAATGCAAATATACACACATTAATGCACACATTAATACTACATGTTTTTTTTTAAAATTAAATAGAATCAATTATAGATTTCCTAGAATGCCCTCATTACAATCCACTTATTTCGATCCTCGCCCTTTGTACCCATATATATATATATAGGATGCAAATAAACCATACGTATTATTGAAAATATTACCGGTGTTATATTTAAAAGAATAAAGAAAAAAGCAATAATGAAAACTAAAAGGAATAGTTTTCTTATTTATAAAATAAAGGAAAAAGAGTAGTGCGTATGCAAAAAAAAAAAAAAAGAAAAGAAAAGAAAGAATAGTCATCAATACAAATATATACACATTAATGCACACATTAACACTATATGATTTTTTTTAAAAATTAAATAGAATCAATTATAGATTACTCAAAATGCCCTCATTACAATCCAATTATTTCGATTCTCACCCTTTGTACCCATCATATATATATATATATATATATATATATATATATATATATATATATTTCTAGGTACAAAGGGTGAGGATCGTAATATATATATCTCATAAAGGACATTATGGGAATATTATAATTGGTGATGTTTTTTTTTAATAAAAAAAAATCATTATAGCAAGGTATCCCATGTATATTGTCCATTAATGCTATGATACATAGGTTATGCGTTTGACAATTAAGACAAATGAAATGATAATTATGATGATTACTAAATCAATATTTATTACACTCAACCATTTAAGTCATTTTCACATGCAAACAAAACGGTTGTTTTTACTCAAGGATAACCAAATTTGTATAAACTCATAAGGTGCATGCTTTTGGTCTTTAAACCTCTCCATCTATTTTGCAACTTATATTGAGAAAGCAAGTTTCTCTCTTTTTTTGTTATCATGAAAAAAAATCTTCATCAAATGTATGCACTTGGTGCTATATTATTTGATCATTGCATTTTGTTAGAATACAATTTAGGAGAACGATACATTGACTCACTGAGTCAGTGACTCACTCCAGATGGCATATGATTTAGAGGTTGATGTGACAAATTTTTTTTTATTTTTTTAGTAGTTTAATTGATATGGCTTTTGCAGTTTTGGCTTTTGCAGTTTTCTGTGTATGGTTAACTTTTATTAATATTTTGGGACAAATTAAGCACCAATTTTCAACATTTTTATTAAATTCTTTCCAATCTTACTTTTCAGGGAATAAAAGCTTTTTAATTATATTGTTAAAAAATGTGCAGTTCCAATCCAATTTTCATTAGTAATATTTAACGGATGGTTATTGACTTATTATTATTTTTTTAATGGATAAAGAATGGTATGAACCAAAAAGATATTTTGATAATAAATGTAAAAAAAAGAAATATAATAATTAAATTGAAAAATAAATTTTCTTAAATATAATAATTAAATTGAACAATATATTTTCTCATTATATATAATATCAAAATTTACATACAGATGAATAAAAAACAGATTAATCTGCATAATTTCCTAGTTCTACTTCTAATACATAATGAATTGAAGTTTCTTTCTCCCCATTTTGCAAGTCCGTAAATCCAGTTCAATTTTTTCTCCAACTTGTGCTCCTTGCTCACCACTGATTCTATCCTTCATGTCCAGCTTGTCCAAATTCCTGGTCAAGTATCAATTGTTAGCAACCAACCCAGAAGAACAAATTTCGACTAAAATTACAGGAAAGAAAGCACATAATAATATGAGAAACTGCATGAGACCCCCTAAAGCAAATTGAAAATCCAGAAAGAAACCACATGCAGTTTTCAACTTGTACAATATTTATGAGATCTGGATTAAGTCGTACTAGGATACTAGAAGATAACAGAAGATCCCAAAAGATACTAATCTCCACCACCCAACTTGGATATTCAGTTGAAGAGAACCAAAGCCCAGATCTAATCGATCCAAAACCCCCAAAATAACTAAAATCGTTTCCGTGAAAGACATACCTGAATATCCATGCCGCTGCTGAAACTAATGTTGGGCCGGACCAAGTTCTCCATGTGGGGAAACTGATGTTCCTCGACTGAGTAATGGGTGGACATATCGGAGGAAGGGAGTACTCTGTCACTAAGGCTTGTGTTCCTTCTCCTATCTCAACTCCATTTTCATCCCAAATCTTGTTGAAATGTTCAAGTTTATGTAGTAATTTGGTTGTAAATTGAGGAGGATGAGGGAAAATTGTTGGAGTTAATTGAAGAAGAGGATGCATAAGCTTGAAGCCTTCAACCATGAATTTTATTTATGTGAGAGAGAGAGAGTTGGAGCGGTGTGAGGGGAGCGGTGGTGAGAGGCATTGAAGTAAAAACAAAAGCAGATTAGGGATTTCAATATTCATCTAACCGGCTTCCATAAAATAAAAAATAAAAAAAATCATCTAACCGGGCTAACCCATTTTTCAATTCCTCCAACTTTTCTTTTTTAATTTTGATGGTTATTTCTTTACTCTATATTAAAAGTGGCACTTGGTTTTTTTTGTTTTGCTGCACTTGGTTTTTTTTTTTGTCATTGCTTGCTTGTGTTCACACACAAATTTACTATTTCACCCTTAGATATAATAATTAATTCACAATTTATTTTTAGTTTGTGTTCACACGCAAATTGACTCTTTTGCCCTCGAATATAATAATTAGGCAATATAGGTCGACTATATATCTGGTTAGGGTAAACACGGGTCGGGTGTATTTCGATTACAGGTAAATTTTACTTTTAAAAATGACTCGGGTGTATTTCAAATTCAAGTAAATATGGGTCAGATTTTCTTTGATAGTAAATTTTTTTAGGGTAAATACGGATCGGGTGTATTTTGGTTTTAGGTAAATTTCACTCAAAAAACATGACTCGGGTGTATTTGAGTTTAAATAAATATGATCAAGTGTATTTCAAATTCAAGTAAGTATAGGTCAAATGTTCTTTGACAGTAAAATTTTTTAAACATACGAGAATCTTTAAAGGATTTTATGTTTCTATGGAAACTAAATTGTTGTACAATTTTGGTACTTTATTTTGCTTCCTTGTTAATTTCATTTTTACTAGGTTAAATTAATATGGCTTTATCTCTAAATTTTGCCAAATTTATTTGAATGTTTAACAAACATCTTGTTCCTTACCTAATATTTGTCTTTCCGTATCACTAAAACTATATTATTATATATTAAAATGATATTACATAATGTGATTGAATTCTATAAACATAACATTGCATAATAAATTGCATAAAATTATATTTTATCCATTATTTTTATATTAAAAAAATTAAAATATGCTTAAGGGAAATGGTTGATTTGATCAAGGTATAATTTGTACTCATTGATGCAACCTACACATTCGAACTTCTTTGATAATTAATATTTATTATTAAAAAAATAGTGTCAAAACTATTAAGAAATACCAATTTAATAAAAGGTAAGACACATAAATAATGTCTTAAGATAAAACTGATCATATCATTACCCGAACAATGGAGATTTGCCCCGTGCATGGCACGGGCATTTGTACTAGTTGTATAAAAAAATTTAATATCTGCCAATATCCCAAACTCCTTTTAATTGGTTATCCAAAAAAAAAAATCCTTTTAGTTTTTTTGTCTTCTAGTGAAATTCCATTGTGTTGTGTCATACTCCCTTCGTCTCATATTCATTGATATATTTTAAAAATTTTCACATACGAATGTTTAACTGAAAAAATTATCCATATAATTAAATAACACTATTTTTCAAGCTATTTTTTCGGATACCAAGGCGTAGGTAGTGAGAGAATGTGAGTGGAAATAGTTGTTATTAGTTGAAAAAGTAAAAAGTTAACATGATTATTAAAGTTAAAATAATTAAATTAAGTATTGGGAAATGGAAAGCGACAATTATTTTGAGACAAAAAAGTTAGTTTAAGTGTTAATTAGGCCCCATTCTTTTGTGCGTTAACGCACCCAAACGCAACGCAAATTAATAATACCTAACGCATGACAACGCAAGAGAACGCAACTTATCACAATCTACTATTCACCTCTACTAACCTTTTTATTAATTTTTACCGCAACCCAACGCAACCCAAATGCAACTTATCGAAACGCAAACGCAACGCAACGCATAAAAAAATGGGCCCTTTATATGGGACGGAGGGAGTAACTCATAAACAATGTTGATGCCTTGATGGTAATTGATGTCAACAAAATTTCGGCCCATAAATATGTGTGACAAATGTGTGTATCATTAAAAAAATATGTCTAGAATTGAGACTTATTGTAATGTAATTTAAAAATATAAAAATTTTGACATAAAATGTCAAATATAGACAATTTATATGAGATGGAAGGAGCGTTATTGTATATCATAACAAAAGAACTTCAACCCAGGTAGGTTATTAGGTCGAGTCTAGTCAAGGACATCTAACCTTAAGCGATCTTTAACTATGTTCGAGTAAGTGTGAGTTTCTCAAGATTACAATTCAAGCAATGATCGATTCGATAATCGGTTTACGAGAATTTTGAATTAAATCATAAAATCATAGGATTGTAGATTAGGATCGGGATAGTAATAACTTTCGGTAATTTTTGTCCAATTTACCATAATACATAAAAGTTAATTCTTTTTTATTTTTTAACTTTAGTAATTTTTGGTAGATTTAGATAAAAACTGATAAATTCAATTTACCCATGAATTTGATACAGTCTTGTGCCACTAAATCTTAGTAATATGGAAATCGATCGATGCCCACCATATTGTACCCTATATAATTGATAGATTCCCTTTCTTATTATATTATCCAAAAAAAATTAAATGGGTAGGAGATAATAGTCAATTAGAGAAGATGGAACTACTCTACATTACATGGCCCAAAAAAAAAATAAAAAAATAGTAGCTATCAGACTAAAGAAAAATTATACAACCGTTGATAGTTTCTTGAATATTGACCCTCCAAGGCCTCTGCAAGATGTAATGCAACCATCAAGCGCATTGCCCATTTCAAAGGCTATGATTCCCCTGTGACAACACATAATTATAGTTCAGGAGATAATAGTCAATTAGAGAAGATGGATACACAAGAGACTATTGCTAATTGGGAATTATGAAACCTAGGCACATATACAGGACATGCACACAAAGCCCAAACCCTTTTTTTATTATTTTTTTTATCAGTATTAAATTTTAGTTTTAGGAGGGAAATGAAATTTTTAATTAAATTTTTGGCACTCACTAGTTTCCCTCCTCCCTAAAATTTTATCTTGCAATTCCCTCCAAACTTTAATTAGTTTAAGTTTAAGAAAATTTGGTAGAGAGGGAAATGAAACTATTATTGATGAGAGTTAGTTTAAAATTTTGAGAAATTTAGGTTGGAGGGAATATCATAATTTTAAAATTTTATTTTGGTGCCATTTTTCTTATATGGGAAATTAAAGGAAGAATGAAGAGACTTTTCAATATTTTTTAATGGTATGATTTTAGTGGAAATTTAGAGGGAAATAGAATACTCAAAGGTACAAATTATTAAAATAATTTCTAACTAGAGTTTATTAGGAAATTATCCACCGTTAAATATAACAGTGGGAATTTAGTGGGATATTTTCCACCACAAATATAACAGTGAGAAATTCGTGGGAAATGTCAACTTTAGAAACTTTACTCTTACCCGTTTGTCCGGTTCCTAAATTTTAGAAACTTTACCCTTACCCGTTTAAACTGGTTTCTAAATTTTAAAAGCCTTACCCTTATCCTTGCCCGCGGTTCCGGTTCCGGGTACCCACCTGCTATACACTTAATATATTTTCAGACATGTTTTTTTTTTTTAAATAAAAAAAAGAAATATGTTGTGCTAAAGTGTAACACTTTTTTAAAAGAAAAATAAAGTTTAACATGACATTATTTCATCCATAACATTTATATATTGACTATCATATATCAATCCCACATTGCTCTAAAGTGCAAACAAACCAAACATTTAAAATAATCTCACAAGTCGATTTTACGAAAACAAACGGTACAAAATTACAAATAATCTTAATAAATATTAAGTCTCAACATAAATTATAAGTTCACGAAAAATAACTAAGGCCTCATTCTTTTATGCGTTACCGCACTGCAACTTACTGCAACCTACCGCAATTCACCACAAATTACAATTTACCTTTTTATTTAATATATTTTCACAAAATCCACAAAAATATTTAAAATCCACATGATTATTTCCACAGCAACTCATTTATTATTTAATATATTTTCTGATAAAAATATTTCAACAAACGTAAAAATATTTAATACAAAATTGATGTCGTTATATTCGTTATTAAAAATACTAATAGAAAAGTATAATATCGGTAGATCTTTATAAAAGTATTATTTGTGAAATGAATGATTAAAGACGGACCTCAAAAAACGTGAAAGACATATAAAAAAAACGGAGGAAGTATTTCATAACAAATATAGTTATTTTCAATTTGCCGTACTTATTTAAAAGTACATCACATGTCTTGATTCTCAACTAAACATGGATACATCTTAGTCATTAAAAGAAGAATGAATGACTGAAATCAAAAGGTTACCATGTAATCTACAATCCATGTACATATTATCTAGCCAATCAAGAAATAACAACTCCATAGAAAAGGGAAAATATTCAAGTATACAAAATAAAAAAACAAAAAATGACTAAAGGGCATCATATTTTGGTGTAATAATTTTAAGGGCCCTATTTTATGATAAGTAATTGTTGGGTGACGTTATTTTTGATGTAAATATTTAGGGGTGACATTCCGGCCAATTTCCGGCCAAAAATGGCACAAAACGGTGGATTTTATGCTTAGGCGTGTTTTAAATTAAAGCTTATACTTAACTCTAACATATACAAATAAATCTGCTAATATAATAAACATGCCTAAACATTAAAACTCACTATTTCGTGCCATTTTTGGCCGAAAATTGATCGAAATGTCACCCCTAAATATTTACATTAAAAATAATATCACCTAACAATTATTTATCATAAAATAGGGTCCTTAAAATTATTAAACCAAAATATGAGACTGAAACCCCTTTAATTATTTTTATAAAAAAACGAGAATATAGGTAGTGTGAAACAAATGAGTACCCCCAACTTCATTTTTTATTATTTAATTTCTTTCTCTCTCATTAACTCTCCCCCTCTATGCCCCTCTCTTATTATCCTCTCTGATCTACAACGTACAATTTTCTTTTGAAATATTACAACCTTTTTCAAAATACTTAAAATTTGGAAATAAACATCACAATTGTACAATTTTCTTTCTTTATATCTTTTTCCAATTTCTAAGCCTAAAATCATCAATATGTCCCGCTGACTTCCGCCGTCCACCATCAAATCTGTCGATTTCTCTTCTTCTCTGTCAAGATTCATCTTCTCTTCTTCTCTTTTTTTTTTCTCTTCTTCTTTGTTCTGTTTTCTCTTCTTCTCAGTTCTCTGTCAACACTGAACACCTGGGTTCATAGCAAACCGACATCTTCCGCCAGCCGCCGATAACTGCACTATTGAAAGGTTGTTTGGCCGCTCTGTTGCGCGACTCGTTCAGAGTTTCCTCCATAGTCGGTGAGTAGGTCGACACTGTCGGTGAGTGAGTCCGTCTGTACAACGTAACCAAAGAATATCTGAACATGACTGTCTTTGTGGATGCAGAGGACCGGACGAAATTCGTGGAGGATGTCATCGGTTTTAATGGCCGCCATTGAGGTGATGACTTCTCTGATTTTGGCTTGGACATGATCGTCTATTATTTGCTGGTGGATGAGATGCAATAAAAATGGTGATGGTTGAGAAAATAATTGAATTGGATTTTTTTTAATTAATGTATGCAACCTATTCCTCAGGACTGAAAGTCATTCCCCCATAATTGGGAGGTATCTAATTTCTCCTATTTGGGTGGGATAGTAAATCTCAGGGAATTGTAATCCCATTCCATTTTGTATGCTCCAAAGAAAAAAAAATCAAGGATTAGAACTAATTCAATACCTTTTTAATTCACCAAACACACCCAGAGAGAGATAGATGTTTAATCATGGAGGGGGTTTGATATTCATGGGGGTAGTATGTTTTTGGTTGCGGTTATGTAGTTTTATAATTTGGTTCATGAGAGAGAGAGAGAGAGAGCGAGAGAGAGAGAAGGGGGGGGGGGGGGGACATTGGGGGAGATGATGAGATGCATTGATTTAATGCTTTCATTGTATTCTGTAAGAAAAGATAGAATAAAATTTAATTATATTTAAATCTAAAGCAAAATAATGCTCACTGCTATGTCATATGCCATGTCACTTTCACATGGATGAGTTTTTGATTCAGTTAATCAGTCAAATTTTTTCCTACAATTTAAGGTAGTGTTTGATAATTATGTTTATGTTCTTTCTTTCTTTCTTTCTTTCTTTCTTTCTTTCTTTCTTACTTACTTACTTACTTACTTTATTTATTTATTTATTTATTTATTTATCATCATCTTCATCATCATCATTTAATTTTTGTATGTTATCCTAAAATTAATAATAAGCATTTGGGCATCAATTTTAAAAATGGAAAAAAATAAGCATTTGAGCATTTGATATGATATTATATAGTACAATATTATTTTATTTTACTTTGAACAAGGATATATTCAATAATAAAACCATCCGTATTGTTTTATGCTTACAAGATTAGTAGAATAGTACTAAAATCTGCTTCGTTTTATGCTTACAAATTTATCATATTAATCTATTAATTCCATGGAATATTTTTGCAAATGCATGAAAAATTAATATTTTAATTGTTCGATGTTGTTGAACTCACTCATCTACATAAACCATTTAATTTAAATAAAATGCATACACTTGCATTGCAAAGCATTGCAAGAACATTTATTAATATTAGCTCTTTCAACTTTTGAAATATAATTTAATATTGTCCAATTCTAATGATAAAGAATAACAATTTCTGAAACATTTTATAAATTATTTTAATATTACAGATTTTTCAGATGTATTTTAAAATTATTTCATTTATATGTTGATAAATTTAACAATAACTTTTCAGTTACGTTTTGTAATTTTTCATAATATACTTGATTTGAGTTATTGAAATTAAAATAAGACACATGCCTCATTTCTTTTGTATTTTCTTCTACTATAATAATAATTTATATTTTTAATTATTCCTATCAACAATTTTTTCTTTCCTACATGACATCCTATTGTCCAATTCTAATACTTAAGAATACTGATATATGTTATGCTTACAAATTTATCATATCAACAATTTTTTCCAAGCATTGTAATAGTCACTTTTAAACATGATTGTCTTCGAGTGAGTTTTATCACTTATTTCTATTTGAAGAAAATATTTTATATAGAAAGCATAGATGCTCGATCAATGTCATCAGATTTGTGAAACTGTTTGACGCTTCTATTTCATATTAGCTAGGTCATAGGTATTTTACAAATTATAACTCAAGAAATAGATATCTATAAATGCATTCAAAATATATAATAAGTAAATTTATGTCTTATGAAACAAATATATTTTCTAAAGTACTATCAAAAAATATGCTTACAATCATTGACAATAATCTAAGCAAGTTTTTTTATAATATATGTGATCTGTCGTCGTCCTCTGCAACACACATTGGAATATGCAAGTTTCAATGATACATTTTTGGAAAATTCAAGTATAAATATATATAATTTTTTTTTAGAAAAATAAGGACATTAAAGTATTCATAATAATTATTATTCAATAAATTAATGGGGTCAATGAAAAGTTAGGAAAAAAAAACATAATTGTCATTTATTTCCTTTGATTGATATTTATTGTTATAATATTGTATTGTTGTCATCTATTATAAAAATAAAAGGTTATAATATTTTTATGGGTTTGTGTTGTTAATAAATCAAGTAAACTATATCTTCAATTTCTTTTTCATATCACATTCCTTCCAAAAAAGAAGATTTAATGTGTACTTTTCATTAAATCAATAAATTAGAATTTAAATTGGTAAAATTCTTTATGCAATATTAAGTTAAATCTTTTGTATTTTTAAAAAATATTATGAAATGATATATACTTTTTTTTATATGTTTTCCTATAAATAATGCATTTTGTTATTGTCCCGTGCAAAGCACGGATCTAAAGACTAGTATATATATATATATGTATATATATATATATATATATATATATATATATATATATATATATAAATCTACTTGGGTTTTATAGTAGCAAAAGAAGCAGCGCAAGAGACAAATCAATATAATTATAATTAATTACATGTTTGACTTAGAAATATTAGGGATTTAGAGATTTCAAAGGTCTTGAGTTGAGAGGGGATTGAAACGTAACGTATGTACATGGCACAGATGTTACATGAAATAATATGAGGCAAGGAATTTTTAAAATAACTTGATATTATGGCAAGCAAATGATTGTTTCCTCATCCATTCATGTGATTTGGGGGGGGGGGGGGGGGAGAGAGAGAGAGTTAGAGAGAGATAGAAGAGAGAGATAAAAGAGAGAAGAGAGTTAGAGAGAGAGAGATAAAAAAGAAAAGAGAGTTAGAGAGAGATAGATAAAAAGAGAAGAGAGTTAGAGAGAGATAAGAGAAGAAAGTTAGAGCGTTAGCGAGAGAGAAGAGAGAGAGAGAGAGAGAAAAAAAAGAGAGTTAGTGTTCGATTCCGTATTTTTGGGTTTTTGTGAAGTAGGGTAGTCGAATCCACAGGGATGAGTGTTAGGCTTGACAAGGGAATCGGTTTGCGTTTGGGTTTTTCAAGTGCGGAAAGCGGTAAAATATGTAAAGAAAGCGATTGATTAAACTAATCTAGACATGGATTCATAATAGCAACAAACACTAAGAAAGCATGAAAGAAGAAACAATTAATGAGAAAACTAGAATGAACAATGAAATTGGGAACAAGAAATTATGCCTCCAAAGCACTAAATCTTCACTTGAACCTTCAACTTCAAAATGGATTTCTCCAGAACAAACAAGAAAATTGTGAATTGGATTACTAAGAATCCTCAAATCCTCACTTGAAAGTAGAATTTGTGACCCTTAGGCCTCCTCCTCATTAAAAGTTGGATTTGTGGTAGCTAGCACTAGAAAGCTTGAAATCAAAGCAACAATGGAAACCAGAGAGAGAGAGAGAGAGAGAGAGAGAGAGAGAAAGCTTTGTAAAATGCTTCAATGGAGATTGCTTGAAAGAGAGTTGAATACAAAATGCAAGAGGAATGAAAGAAAACTCGAAGAACAATTAAAGGTTTAATTAAAGATTAAAGCAAGATAAAGGAAAACAATTAAACCTAATTCTACTCTAATCCTACTCCTAACTAATGAAAACTAGATATATATAATAGTGCTGAATTACATGGGGTATTTATAGAAGGAAGAAAAACCCAGCCAAAACCCTAAATGAAACACAGCACAACGCGCGCAGTTTTTCCGCAGAATCGCCAAGTCGCGGGCGCGACCCACCTCTGGCCGATTTCCATCCGTCGCTCGTTTACAGCTGTTGCGGGCGTGAAACAACTTGTCGCGGGTGCGACAAGTCCTGTAACTGGCGCGAGCAGTCTTTGTCCGCAGGAATTTCTGACCTACGGCTGCTTCCGCCCCTTGGCGATGTCTTGACACGGCAGAGGCTTGTCACGGGTGCGACCCTTAGTGACTCGGGTGCGACTCCCATCTGCCTCTTTCCCCTGTTTTGCGCCAATAATGGGGATGGAGTTCCCGGGTTGGTCTTGCTTCGGTTCTCGGCTGGGGTTATCTCGGCTTGGCTCGGGAAATCACTAGGGATTCCCTAAAAAGCCTCAATTAAACCCAAATTCCTTGTAACTCTTTATTTTCCTACAAAACACGAAATCACCATATCTAATATATAATTAAGGGGCTAGAACAAGCAAAAATACCCTATAAAAGATAAGAATTTTGCTCGGAACGAGACCGAACAACACTCTCACACAAGGGTTTGCTCGCCACGAGCAAACTAAAAACAAAGATAAAGAAAGGGAAAATGAAACTAACTACCCTAACTCACTTTCACAGGAATTGCGGATGCATCAAGCCCTTTAAACCCCTTGGTAGCCCAAGTGGACGAGGAATGTCTCGTGAGGGTTTATAGAAGCTATACCCACAAAAGCCAAAGAAAAGGAGAGAGGGAAAGTGAAAAACAAAACAAGCTTTGAAAAGAAAGAAAAGAAGAACTACTTGCTTTTTGGAATCATGCAACCGCCGCAAGGAAAACAATACTAATCAACCAAAAGGAACCATTATGAGCACATCAAATTACCTAACTCAAAATATTGCCAATCTTTAAGGTCTTCGATTCCCAAACATCTCCTACAAAACAAGATCCTATGTGCTCAAGTGCAAGTGTTATTCTACTCGATTCTGATTGATCTAAAGCAACTCACTTTCCAAGCTTGCTTCAAAGCCAAAATTATTTAAGTGTCGTCTTCCCTCGCTTGTGTCGCCCTTGGCTTGGTGAGGGCCGCAGGAGACGCAAGGAAAGACTTCACATTTATTGCATTTCTTTTTGGTGTTGGGATTTAGAATTTATGGCCCAACATTTTCAACTTAGCTCAACAGATTTAGTGTTAGTTTTTTCGGGAATTGTACGACCCATAACGGGGTTTACCCTCCCAACACGAGCTACTCCATACGCAAATGAAGTGCTTAAGGGGTAAGAGTGTCACACCGCTCATACCGGTCCCGTGTAGGTATACTAACTTAACATTACACTTTCAAGGTTAATGCCGGGTTTTTCGGGATATTGAACGACCCATAACGGGGTCTACCCTCCCAACACGAGCTACTCCATTCCCAAACAAAGTGCTTAAGGGGTGTGAGTGCCGCCCACTCACACCGGCTCGTGTAGGTTTAGCTGACAAATAACCAATTAATTCAATTTAATTAGATTTCACTTTTTCAACAAGCTCGGAAGTGATCTACTAAAGTCTCACAGTTTCAAGAAAAACGTGAAAGAATCAAGGATCTTTATTAAGCATTTAATGAAGGGAATCTACATAAGTAAGTCATGACAATATTTGAACTAAGGACGATAATGCTCATATAGGTTGCTTTCAAGGAGATTAAGAAAGTTTTCTAACATTTACTACACTTATCATAAAAACAAACAAAAACTTAAGAAAAACGAAAAACTTAAAAAAAGGTTTTTCACTCCCTTTTTTCTCTTTTTTCACACAAAATTTTTCAAATTTTAGACAAAAACTAAGAAAAAAAAACAAAATCAAAACATTAGGTTGTCTACCCATGAACATGAAAAATACCACTCCCACTCCCACACAAAACATCACAATGTCCCCATTGTGAGAAGGGTGTCACAAGAAGGGTAGAGAACCGAAGAAAAACATATATACAAAACACTTATCACATAAAAAGTGATGGCGACCCGAGCCCACACCGCTCCAACAACAAGAACATTCACACTCAAGGGGTTCTCCATCCAAAGAAAAATCAAGTATGCAACATGGATCAAAAATATATACACTCAAAGAGAGGGTGGAAGGATGTTACCTCAAGATCTTCAATTAAAGACAACTCAATCCGCGATCCAAAAGCACCAAGCATAAGGTTAGGATATACAATTTAAACTCATCTAAATGCTTAGAACTTGGCATGCAAGATTAAAAGAAAAATAAAAATATATACAAGACACTATTAACTAAAGAACCTAAGAAAAACCAAAATATTTACAAAATGAATCTCAATTTTTTTTTCTTTTCTTAGACTCAAAAGCCGGAATGCATACTACCCCTCCACTGCCACACAAAGAGGTTGCAATGTCCTCAATGGAAACAAAAGTAAGGTAAGCAAGCACTCCAAAAGGAAAGAAAAAGAAACACACAAAAAAAAAATAAAAGAAGAAAAGAAAGCCAACTCAATAATTGTACAAGAAAGGTGAGGAAGGATATTACTTGGGAGGCTTCTTATCAAGAGATTCATTTCTTCCCACCTCAAGATATCGGGCACCATGTCAGAACCATTCAACGGCCGTAGTAACAAGTCATGTATCCATGAATGCATCTCAGAATGGTGTAGGTAAGAGCACACTCTCAATAGCACATCAACAAACATTAGTGCTCTTAACAATTTATCAAAAGCCTTAGAAAAGCCAGTGAAATGATGGAATACAGGAATATACACAACTTTTCTAGGCACCGTGAATTGAGACATGACAAATGATTCCTCCCATTGACTTGTAGATGAAAATTGGGTATGCAACTCAACGGGAGGAGGCAATACAACACATTCTTGAACATGCTCATGCAAAAACTTGGAGGCAAACAATGATTCAAACTCAATATCCATGCAATTTTCATCAAACATCGATTCCAAATCACAACTTTCATCTAAATAATCATCATTATCATCAATAGGTGATAAGGAAAAAATAGGGTCAGACCACATCATAACACTCCCAACATCGCAAACAGGCACATCTTCATCTTCATCTTCATCAATATCAGACTCATCAGAAGAACCATTAAGAAAAGAAGACAAAGGTGCATCATTCAAATCAACATCAAAAGTGAAAGTGGAATGCTCAGGGTCATAACTCATCGTGAATGACTCATAAAGCATATCATCATCAACAACATCATTGTCACAAACCAAGTTCAAACAATTAAGATCATTCCCCAAAGAATTCAGCTCATCATCACAAGATTCTACATCCATTGACTTGCAAGAAAGGGTAGCTAATGCCTCACTAATGCAATGATTCTCAATGAAAGTGAATAATTCAGTATCAAACACACATTCAATCACAAAAGATTCAATTTCACTCCCAACAAGATCATGTTCAATTGCATCACAAGCATCATGGCAATCATCAGACTCAACCTTCTCTTCACATAAAGGCATGAATATCGGTGTGGACAATGGTTCATCATCTAACATGTTTTCATCAAGTTCTACATCATCACACACAAAATCAACAGTTTTCTCATGCTCTCTAGATGCAGCTAGAGCTAAGGCTTTCCTAAACTCGATGCATGCAGAATGAGATCCATTATAGTAGTCATCATCATCATAATCATACACGGAAGAATTAACACGCATTTCAGGACTCAATGATGACGAATGATCTACTTCAAGTATCGAATCAACCATTTGTGAAGAAAAAGCTTCTACCCCAGTTTTAAGCATGCGTTCAAATTCTTGCATGCATTCATTCAGTTTCACATGCATCTTAACTTGAAAATCATCCATTTTAGCACGAATATTATCTAGTTCAACTTGGACACAAGATTCAGAAGCATGATATGGAGATTCACAATGCAAGCACATAGGATGAGACTCAACATCACATTGGGGAGGATCAAAAGAATTTTCCACATAACCCCCACCATAAGATTGATCATCAAAATACAAAGGATATTCACCTGATTGTTCAGCTTCAGTCCCAGAGGGTGGTGCATAATAAGAAGGTTGGTCGCTAGGAATAACATTTTGTTGCTCAAATTCATAAGAATCCCTAAACAACCACTCAAGTAATACCATTGCTTTTTCTTCCCTTAAAACGGAAAACCCGTAATAATCTAAGAGGTCTCGGGTCTCATAATTCACACCCTCATTCGCAATTCCCAAAAGATCTAATGTATCATTAAAGATACCATACATTTCACATTGAGCACGATAATCATGTAATCTAGCAAAATACCTCCAAAATATTTCATGCTCATATTGGGGAAATTGGGGACTAGCCATAACTCTCTTTTTCTTTTTCTTTTTTTTCTGATATTCAATTTTTTTGACTACATTTTCTTGGAAGAATCTAGAAAGCAATAAACTATTTACACACAAACCAATAACCTAATCTACCAAATAACACCATCCCCGGCAACGGCGCCATTGTTCGGTTGCGTATTTTTGGGTTTTTGTGAAGTAAGGGTTGTCGAATCCACAGGGATAGGTGTTAGGCTTGACAAGGGAATCAGTTTGCGTTTGGGTTTTTCAAGTGCGGAAAGCGGTAAATTATGTAAAGAAAGCGTTTGATTAAACTAATCTAGACATGGATTCATAATAGCAACAAACACTAAGAAAGCATGAAAGAAGAAAGCAATAAATGAGAAAACTAGAATGAACAATGAAATTGGGAACAAGAAATTATGCCTCCAAAGCATTAAATCTTCACTTGAATCTTCAACTTCCAAATGGATTTTCCCCCGAACAAACAAGAAAATTGTGAATTGGATTACTAAGAATCCCCAAATCCTCACTTGAGAGTAGAATATGTGACCCTTAGCCCTCCTCCACACTAAATGTTGGATTTGTGGTAGCTAGCACTAGAAAGCTTAAAATAAAAGCAACAATGGAAACGAGAGAGAGAGAGAGAGAGAGAGAGAGAGAGAGAGAGAGAGCAAAAGCTTTGTAAAATCCTTCAATGGAGATTGCTTGAAAGAGAGTTGAATACAAAATGCAAGAGGAATGAAAGAAAACTTGAAGAACAATTAAAGGTTTAATTAAAGATTAAAGCAAGATAAAGGAAAACAATTAAACCTAATTCTAATCTAATCCTACTCCTAACTAATGAAAACTAGATATATATATATAATAGTGTTGAATTACATGGGGTATTTATTGAAGGAAGAAAAACCCAGCCAAAACCCTAAATGAAACACAGCAAAACCCATCTCTGGCCGATTTCCATCCGTCGCTCGTTCACAGCTGTCACGGGCGTGAAACAACTTGTCGCGGGCGCGACCTTTTACTGTCGCGGGAGCGACATGTCCTGTAACGGGCGCGAGCAGTCTCTATCTGCAGGCATTTCTTCTCTCAGAAGCGCGTAGCGGGCGCGATGGTTTGCGTAACGGGCGTGACCTCCGGCTGCTTCCGCCCCTTGGCGATGTCTTGGCACAGTAGAGGCTTGTCATGGGCGCGACCCTTGGTGACTCGGGTGCGACTCCCGTCTGCCTCTTTCCCCTGTTTTGCGCCAATAATGGAGATGGAGTTCCCGGGTTAGTCTTGCCTCGGTTCTCGGCTTGGGTCATCTCAGCTCGGCTCGGGAAATCACTCGGGATTCTCTAAAAAGCCTCAATTAAGCCCACATTCGTTGTAACTCTTTATTTTCCTACAAAACACGAAATCATCAAATCTAATATAATAATTAAGGGGCTAGAACAAGCAAAAATACCCTATAAAAGATAAGAATTCGGCTTAGAGTGAGACCGAACAGTTAGAGAGAGAGAGAGAGAATCGAGAGAGTCGTGAGAGATAAAGGAGAGAAATGTTGACTTTTAGATGCAAAATTTTTCTCTCAACTTTCCTTTCATTTTTGAAGGAAAATTTTTTGTTCTTTGTTTCCCCAAATTTTCCATATAGTTTTCCAACTATTTTTTTCCATTCATTTTTCTTCAATCCAAACAAAGGAAAAATTCTCATTTTCCAAATTTATTTTTTTCCATGTTGTTTTCCTAGATCCAAATGGACCCTTAATTTTTATACTAACATCAAATGCTTTAAAAATTGTCTTATGGTGAGACTCTTCTTCGTTGTACAAATATTAGGAACGTACCAAAAGATAATTGCATAAAACTAATTTATTTTATCTCAAAATAAAGTTTTACTGTCAAATAACATCTGACCCATATTTACCCGAACACAAAATACACTCAACCGTATTCACGTGAGCCTGAAATTTACTCGAAGCTGAAATTTACCCGACCTGTATTTATCCTAACCAAATGTACGATCCGTACCAAAGATACAGTCGACCTATATTGAACCTGCCTCCTAAATTGATAGGACTTTTTGCTTAATTATACTCAAGGGCGAAAAAGTATATTTGTGTATGAACACAGACAAACAAGCAGCAAAACAATAAAAACGTAATTGCCGCTTTTAATATAGCTTTTTTTTTTATATACAACTTACATATTCATTTGTATTGCAAAAATATAAAAACATAATTTCAGGAAATATTTTTCTTTTACCCTGTGTTTGAGTTTCTTTCATTAATATGAACTAATACTATTTATGTTTGATTTTTCAAAAAATTCAAATGTATAAAGGGTTACAATTATTTACCAAACAATTTTGGCAGGCAAGAAATGAAATTGAGGTGAAAGGTTTTCTAATGGTTCATTTTAATATAACTTTTTAACATTCATTCAATCCTTTTGTAAGTGTCATGTAAGCGTCGTACATCATCATTAAAGTCGTCACATAGTTCTTCTAGGTGTCTTTCATACGTCAAATGTACTCAACTTTTAATGTATTACTTATTATTACGAATAACTTATATTGGTCACCTTCCAACAATTTTTTGATATTCAAATAAACATTAAAAATGAAAATTACGGGCATAATTGAAAATAAAAAAAAGTTGTCATTACAAACAACCAACTCTAGCATATACTTTTCGCAAAAAAAAAAGCTAATACAAACATTTAAAAAAATAGTTAACAAAATAGTCAAAAATCAAACAATTAATTATGCATCTAACAACTAAAATAACCAACACTGATTGCCAAACAAGGTCATCTTCCATAGACTTGATCTTCACTCATTCTACTCTTCCCCAATTTCAAATTCTTTGACTTGGCCTTCTTTAGTCACCTAGAGACAATCAACCAATGAGAGATAGTGAGACAATAGAAGAGAGGAGAGAGAGTAAAGTTTGAGATTGTTGTAGGAGGCAAGAGCAACTTGCAACAGAAAGTTGGGAAGGGGTTAAGTGTTGGAGAGTTAAGATTGTCATGAAAGTCAACACTTCACCGTTCTTTTATGCGGTTAATTTGCGGTGCGGTAAGTTACAGTAGATTGTGGTAAGTTGCGGTGGAAATAGTAAAAAGGTAATGGTAATTTGTGGTGAGTTATGGTAGGTTGCTGATAAACCGGATTTTTACGAGTTTTTAGCCTTATTTTCTATGCTAGTTTTCGCCTTTCAAAGCTCTTTTTCCCTAACTTCTAAGTTAGAATCACTTGCTTCCTTCATTTATAACTAAAGTGTGTGAATTTCCATGTATTTAGGTGTTTTTGCCCTTATAATTAAAGATCGACGCTTTTATGACGATAAGGAAGAGGGCAAGGAGCAATGAAAGGTAGGAGGATGAAGAAATCAAGAGAAAGCAAGCTAGCACAACCCTTAGCACAAGATTTGCTAAAGAAAAGAGAGAAAAAGGGTTTGGCACAGGTTGTGCAAAGTCAGCATGGGCTATGCTGCCGCCTGGAAATCATTTCTGCTGATTTTTCATGTTAGCACAGGCGACTGTGCCCAGGTCAGCACAGGGTGTGCTGCTGACAGTTTTGTTTTTTCCGTCATTTTAATTCCTAATTCTAGGGTTTCTATTTCATTCTATCTTTCATCTACACTTTTATGTATGGTTTCTCTTAGAACTTACAATACTCCTTCATTGTTAATTACTCAAGATTTCAAGTTTGTTGATTGCAATTGAATTCAAATTCAAGATTTTATCATTCTTCCCTTTACTTTCTCTTGTGTTTGTCAATTCAATGTTTATTTCCTAATTGATTGTGATTAGTGCTTTATTTACTATTTTTGCAATTGAATGATGAATTTCCATCTTTTGCCACAAGATTGAATTGATGTGAGATTTGAGAGAATCCCATCTTTATGTTTATTGGGAATTAAGTAAACTTCTAGAGAAGATGCTTAATTCTAGTGTGATTGATGGATTTTACAATCTGGGTATGAGAGTATTTTAGGTTTTAATTAGGGGAGCCATCGATGAAATCACAATTCTTTGTCTTATTTTTGTGAGAGCAATAATTGATTCAATTAAATTGGCTTAGTGACCTTCGAGAGAAGGCTTAAGCGGTCCTAACTGTTCCGATTCCCCAGTTCATCGACATTGTGATTAGTAAAGAAGCATTAGTCGAATATTCTAACATGTTAATTTGGTAAATTCCTACCTAGGATTTTCTTATTCTGATTTCTCTTTGTGTTTTTATTATTGCTATATGCGAACAATTCCAACTGTTTCTTGGCTTAAAACAAGAGGACAATGACATTAGACTATTACGAGACCTAACTTTCTTAGATCGATAATCCGTACTCTCCCTAGTAGTACAACAGTTGCGGTAAATTGCGGTGCAGTAACTTATGGTACCGCATAAAAAAACGGTGCCTTAAAATGAGATGTAATCGGTCTTATAAATTAATTTAAACATAGATATAGTTAATTCACTGAAATAATAGTTATGTCATTGGATGGAATTGTTTGACTACCAATGTTAAGTGTTTAGTGTGCTTGTATATTTTCTTACTTTGTATTTATTATGCTTTTTTTTTATGATTCTTTAACTTTATGTTATAGCCAACTATATGGAATTAACTTCATCATAATCCTCCAACACCCCCTCTCCTCCCCCCACCCCCAAAAAAAACTATGAAATTTATTCAGGAACATACATTAATCTAGAAAACTTCCCAGGAGGTCACCCATCCTTTTTGACTACTCCCAGCCAAGCACGCTTAACTGAGGAGTTCCCAACGGATCAACTACCATAAAAGAAGGTGCACCTTGGTGATATGAGTAATCATTTCAATCCCTTTAAGCCACACTTAACCATATATCCGGGGTATTACAATCACCCCCACTTAAACGCACAACGTCCTCGTTGTGCCACAATCCACTCCAGAATCTTTGCCCCGCTAGGTGACTGCCCATGGCTCTCCTGTCCACTGGCGCAGTTCACGATCGCGGGTCGGCTCTGATACCATCTGTAACACCCTGGAAATTCTATTATAACAACAAGATAAACAAATAAAGACAACAGCGGAAACTTCATATATTTTACCAAGGTGTCACTGTGTACCTCCTAGGAGGCACAAGGCAAGGAGAAACAAGATAAAAACTAAAACAAGATTACTTAAACAATCCAACTTTTACTAAAACTTGTTCAACAATAAAGATTATTTCTCCAAGTTAAACTATGGCTAACTACAAGGGTTCTTGTTTAGATTCCTCTCTCAATCAGTCCACCCACTTTAATGGTCATCACCTGAAAACAAAACATTTTAAAAGTGAAGGGGGGAAACCAAAGTAATACTACTCATACGCATTTATAAACATTTATACAACCATTTGAACACATTTTATAGGGGAGGGGTTACAATTTGAAAACTTGTGAGAAAAAAAATAGAATAACTCCTTTCCATTCATATTTTAATAGCAGGCGGGGTTTCCACTCTACCCCTCGGAGTCAAAGACTCGCAGAACATACTTCGGAGTCCCAAAGACTCGCATAAACATATCTCAATACTTTTCTTTTCTATTCTTTTCCTTTCTTCGGAGTCCCACGGACTCGCATAAACAATTCCATTCGACTGATCAGCGCATAACTCACAACCACATTACCAGGCATTTCCTGGTCTCTTGACAGTCCCCCTCACAGGTTCCACCTGGTCTAAGGGGAAAACTGCCCGAACTCGCTTTTAACTCATATCCATTAATTTAAACCGGTTATTAGGATTCAACTCTTTTCATGTCATGACCACACTTTCAAATCAAAAACTCTCAGTAAAAACCATCAATCAATCACCTTCCAAAAAAGTGCCAAAACAACCAAAGAACTCAAATTTCCAATAACTGAAACTTGCAACACAAGAGGTTTAGCACTTTAATAAAGTCCCTTCAAGGAATGCATTTCATAAATAAAGCGCTTAAGAGCATCCACAGGGAATAGGATATAGTATTACTTGCTAAAACAACTGCGTCCAAACAAGGAAGACATGGAGCTCTAACTCGATCTCCTCGCTCAACCTAATAAAAGGTTCTATAATCAACACGTGCTCTAACAATTACTTAACAGCGTAACTACCCTTCCCAAATTATAACATATTTCATTTAATCACGTACTACATAATTTCTAATATAGAATCTAAACAAGAGTTTACACTTAACCATATTACATAATATCAAGCATAACTAAGAACTTTATTTTATAACTTGCATGACACTATTCACTGTATTTACCAAAAAGCAACTAGACATGCATTACACTACGATAGGCCACTACTATCATATTTAATTAGTTACAATACATATTTAGGATTCCTAAACATGTTTCTAGGTCTCATGAGACAACCTTATAAATACTTTACATGTGACATAATAAATATAACATTCCAAGACATAGAACTTCAAGTCGTCACACACAGTTATCACTATAAAATAAAATAGTATTAGGATTTAATAGTAAAACATCATAATATAAAGTTCAAACTTTACCAAGGGCCTAATAACATATATTTACCTTAATATTAACGTAATAGTAATAACTTTTTAAATAACATATAATCAAGACCTAATATCATTATTTTTCAACATACTTTTTAAAATAAACTACCATCGAATATTATTTTTCAAAAGACCACATACATAGTAACTAAACAACATATAGATAATATTAACATGCACTAAACATTTGGAAATAATGTTACCAAATAATATGGAAATATTAATAACTTAATATTATTGTAAAAAATGGGTAATATACTTGAAAGAAAACTAACATACAATAATAGAGTTTCATTTGTAAATTCAAGGAAACTTGATAATAACTATTTCCTAATCTCATAAAATATTTTCCAAACAATAGACCTAATAACATAGGGATACATAACATAATATGAAAATTTAAATTAATAATATGAACTTAATCATTCAAAGTAATTAAATATACTTCTAAAAGGGACTTTCAAAATAACATTTGAACCTAGCTAGTACCGTAATAAAAACTTGATAATAATATAACTTAAGAACATGGAAAGAATTTTATACATAAACCCTAGTTTATAACATCATAAGGGTAATTTACAAACTCTAAACAATATGAATAAACTTGTTATACACATAGATACTACATATGAACCCTAATAACAACCTAGGGCTAAACATGCATCTTTGGCCATAATATCATCACATAAACACCCATTAATCAACTCCTAATCATCAAGTTCTATGACATCAACATAATCTTCCAGATTACTACCCTTAAACAACCCTTAATAACATACCAACTGACCCAACAATAAACTCATGCTAGCAAAATATAGAGAGAGAAAATAAGAGTTTTAGGGCACAAACAATGGGTCTAAGCTAGAAGAGGTGGGACCGGGGTGGTGCTCGGGGTCGGCGGCTGGTTGATCGGCGGTCACGACGCGGGTCCGGTGGTCGCTTGCTGCGGTGGTCGTTGGAGAACAACGGTGGCGACGATTTCAGCTAGGGCACGGGGAGGAAGAAGGGTGGTGTTTGGAGGTGTTCGGGTGGGGTTTTGGGGTGTTTTGGGCGGCGTTCTGCGGCGGAGGGTGGTGGTGGCGAGGTAGCGATGCCGAGAGGCGGTGGTCTGAGGTGGGGCGTCGAGTGGTGTTGCGTAGGGTTTATGGGGTGGAGTGCAAGAACAGAAGAAGAAGAAGAAGGAGAAAGGAAGATGAGGAAGGAAGAAGAGGAAGAAAAGAAAAATGGAGGAAGAGGGAGGAAGAAAATGGAGGGCTTGAGGTGGGGTGCGTCACAGAGGAGGAGGAAAAAGGAGGCTGAAGATGATGGGTGGGTTGGGGGTTTCGTTTTCTTCATCAGCAGTAAGCAGCAGCAGTACACTTTTGTACTGATTTACGTAGAGAAAGAGAGAGAGAGAGAGAGAGAGAGAGAGAGAGAGAGAGAAATAAAAGAAAGAGAGGGTGAATCATGTCGGGTGGGGATTGGGTAGCAGAGTGTATACCCAGGTAATGGGTATTGCAAATTGCAGGAGAAACCGTTGGAGTAACAATTGTCCACAAATTGATAAATTTGAGGAATGATGTCACTTATGTGATATCATAAATCTAACCTAAAAATTTCCAAATAAAAATTATATTACCTCATAAATCCCATAACAGCATAACCTAAGAAAACAAGTAAAAAAAACCCTCTCAACTGATAAAAAGATTTTACACCCGAAGTCCCAAAAATTCCTAACTGATATTTTTAGAACTCTAAAAATTTTAACGAATACACTCGCGATCCTAAAAGCTCCGTGTGACCAACAGGTAATCATATAATAAATAAAGTCATGTTTTTACCATTTTAACGGTATTTCTACTGATATTTTTCGGGGTTTTACATCATTCCCCACTTAAAGAAGTTTCGTCCTCGAAACTTAGACTTACCACTACTCATGCATTTTATTCACAAAACTCGGGGTTTCACATCATTCCCCACTTAAAGAAGTTTCGTCCCCGAAACTTAAACTTACTTAGTTACTAAACAGATGAGGGTATTTTTCGTGCATTTCGTTCTCCGCTTCCCAGGTAGCCTCACTTGTAGTATGATTCGCCCATAGCACTTTAACCAAAGGAACCGTCTTCCTACGCAAAATCTTTTCCCTGCGGTCTAAAATCTCAACCGGTTGTTCCTCGTAGGTCAGATCTTCCCTTAGCTGCAATGGTTCTGGTTCAATCACATGCGAAGGATCTGCAACATATTTCCTCAACTGCGAGACATGGAAGACATTGTGTACTCGAGGTAGCTCCCCTGGTAACTCCAATTTGTAAGCCAATTACCTTTTGAGTTGTGTGTTGGATCAACTCTAGACCAATAGTAAGGGCTTCATCAATGTCTTGCCAACACAACGGGGTCCTACATCTCCTCCCATATAATGCCTCAAACGGCGACATTCCAATACTAGCATGGAAGCTATTGTTGTAGGAGAACTCAATCAAGGTTAGCTCATCGTCCCATGATTCTTTAAAATCCAAAGCACACGCTCTCAACATGTCTTCCAAAGTTTGAATCGTTCTTTCTGTTTGCCCATCAGTAGCTAGATGGAAAGCGGTGCTGAAATTTAGCTTAGTACCAAAAGCTTCTTGTAACTTTTTCTAGAATCCTGACTGAAATCTTGTGTCCCTATCCGAGACTATCGAACTGGGAACTCCATGCAATCGCACTATCTCACTTACGTAAGCATGGGCTAACTGGTCTAACGTCCAAGTGTTAGTCATGGCGAGGAAATGTGCGGACTTGGTTAAACGATCTACAATCACCCAAATAGCCTTGTTCTTTCTCCTGGTCCTAGGAAGACCAGTTACAAAATCCATAGATATTGAGTCCCACTTCCATTCTGGAATTTCCAACGGATGCAATAAACCTGCTGGTCTCTAGTGTTCAGCCTTAACTCGCTGACAGGTCAGACATCGAGACACATAATCGGCCACTTCCTGCTTCATATTGCTCCACCAAAAGGTTTGCTTAAGGTCCTTGTAGAGCTTGTTTCCTCCTGGATGTACTGAGTATGGAGTGTTGTGCCCTTCATCCAAGATTTTCCGTTTCAGTTCTTCCATATTAGGTACACATATCCAGTTGTGGAATCTCAACGCTCCATCCTCATGTATCACAAAGCCTGGTGCTTTTCCTTGGGTCACCTCTTCCCTTATCCTTACCAACTATATGTCCAACTCCTGGAAATTCTTAATCTCATCCAGAAGAGTCGGTTGGATCTCCATAGCATTCAACACAACACCTTTCCTCGAAATCGTTATATTGAGTTCCAATCTTTTGAATTCCTCACATAGCTAATGTGGCAAGGTCACCAAATGATTCACCGTAGGGTAAGGCCTTCGACTCAAAGCATCTGCCACTACATTGGCCTTCCCGGGATGATATTGAAAATTGACGTCATAATCTTTCAGAAATTCCAACCACCTGGTTTGGCGAAGATTCAACTCCTTTTGAGTGAAGAGATACTTCAAGCTTTGATGATCAGTAAATATTTCACAATGTACTCCATAAAAATGGTGCCTCCAGATCTTGAGAGCAAAGACCACTACTGCCAATTCCAGGTCATGAGTAGGATAATCTTTCTCATGAGTCTTCAACTGTCTTGAAGCATAGGCGATTACCTTTCCATTTTGCATAAGAACACACCCTAACCCACCATGTGAGGCATCACTATAGATATCGAAGCCTTCGCTTCCTTGGGCAAAGTAAGAATAGGTGCCGAGGTAAGTCTCTGCATCAACTCCTGAAAAGCCTTCTCACATTTGTCCGACCATATAAACTTCACAGACTTCCTAGTCAGATTGGTGAGAGGTGTTGCGATCTTGGAGAAGTCTTGAACAAACTTCCGGTAATACCCAGCCAAGCCTAGAAAACTTCTCACTTCCGTGGCATTTTTCGGAGTAGGCCATTTACTTACCGATTCTACTTTCTGTGGGTCCACTGCTACTCCTTCCTTAGAAACAATATGCCCGAGAAAAGCTACTTTCCCCAACCAAAACTCGCACTTGGAAAACTTCGCATACAACTCATTGACCCATAAAGTCTCCAACACCTTTCGCAGGTGTTGTGCATGATCCTCCTGCGTACTTGAGTAGATCAAAATATCATCGATAAAGACCACAACAAACTTATCCAAGAAGAGTTTGAATACTCTATTCATTAAATCCATAAAAGCAGCCGGGGCATTAGTAAGACCAAAGGGCATAACTACGAACTCATAATGGCCGTATCAGGTCCGAAAAGCAGTCTTGGTAATATCTTCCTCCCGGATCCTCAACTGGTGATACCCCGATCTTAGGTCTACCTTACTGAAACTGTAGCTCCCTTCAACTGATCGAAACGATCATCGAAGCGCGGTAACGGGTAACGGTTCTTAACCGTAATCTTGTTCAGCTCCTGGTAGACGATACACAACCTCAAACTACCGTCCTTTTTCTTCACAAAAAGAACCGGTGCGCCCCATGGAGAGGTGCTCGGCCGTATATATCCCTTCTCCAACAACTCATCCAGATGTTTCTTGAGTTCTTTGAGTTCATCTGGGGCCATCCTGTAAGGTGCCTTGGATATTGATGCAGCTCCAGGCTCTAAATCGATGCAGAAGTCCACTTCCCGCTGTGGTGGCATCCCCGAAATTTCCTCAGGGAATACTTCTGGGTATCCTTGCACTACAGGAATGGTTTCGGGAGATGCGCTCTCAGCTTTCGCATCCATTACATTGCACAGCAATCCTTCACACCCTTTTCCCATCAACTTGTGAGCTTTTAAAGCGGAAATGATTCTTACTCCACGGAGATGTCGATCATTGTAGTGGACCACTTTTCTCCCATTTGGACCCATTAAAGTTACTTTCTGCTTACAAAAGTCAATCTGCGCTTGGTATCTAGCCAACCAATCCATTCCCAAAATCACATCAAATTCCATCAACTCAAATTGGTGTAAGTCAGCATCAAACTCTTGGTTGCCAATAATTATTGGACAATTCTTATATAACTTCTCGCACCGTACTGACGCTCCCGTAGGTAAGGTCACCGACATAATTTCATTTTCTTCAGAGGATGTTAGCTTAGTCTTCTCTACTATGTCAAGAGATATAAAGGAATGGCTAGCACCAGAATCAAACAGTACATAAACATGATAAGAACATAAAAGGAATGTACCAGTGACAACATCCGCCTCGTTCTCAGCTTCTTCCCTCTTCATCACATAAACTCTACCTCCAGCATTACGTGGTGCTTGCTGCTGACGATCTGGTGGTGGCAGAAGTGCCCTGATCGGGTTGCTCCGATTGCCATTGTAGCCTCCAGGATTTGGGCGAGGCCTTCCCTAATTCGCCGGATATTCAATTCTGCGCTGGTGGTTAGGTGGTAGAGCTCCTCGATTAGCACCACCCATAAAACTTGATCCTCCTTCAACCGGTTGGGGACAGTTCCTCACAACATGATTCGGACTGCCACAGTGATAGCAGACCACTCTGGTTGGGTTCCGGCAATCTCTTGCATAATGCCCAGGCCTACCACAAGCCCTACAGTTCACCGCACCGGGTTGTTGGGGTCGTCCATGATTTCCTTGCCACACATTGGGCCTGAACCTCTTGAAAGGAGGTGGTGGTTGAGGGACAAAACGAGGAGGTTCCTTCCTCTTGTCGCCCTGTTTCGCCAGTTGCGTTGTCCGATTACTTAGCACCACGTTCGACATTTGCAGCCACCTCCAACATATCCTGATAGGAGTTAGAAGTACACACCGACAATTTCTCCTGGATGTTGTAATTCAGCCCATCTTCAAATCGGTACATTTTCAGCTTCTCATTAGCAATATAAATTGGTGCGAACCTCGACAATTCCATGAACTTAGAAGCATATTGCAGAACTGTGTCTCCCCCTTGTTGTAGTTCCAGAAATTCCTTCTCCTTGGCTTTTTGGAGAGCTATAGGGTAGAACCGATTCCTCAGCATTTCTTTAAAGCGCTATCAACCAAAGCCAGGTTTAGTTTGCCTTTCCTTCATACCCATCCACCACAGATCTGCCTCACCCTTAAGATGATAGGTAGCAAAATTCACCTTCCGATCCCCGGGACACTGAATTGCTTCGAATATTTTCTCAACATTCCTTACCCATTCCTCGAAGATGATGGGGGGTTTAAGTTGTTAAACTCCCGAAAAAGTGAAGACCCACCTTCCTTTTGCTGACTTGACATCAATTGGAATTGCTCGGACTGCCGAGCCATTATTTCCATTATCATCAATTGGGTTAAATCAGGCCCCGAGGTAGGGGTACCTTCCTGATCGGATGGTGTCGCTCCCTGTGCTGACTGTGCCGCAATTTCATAGAAAGGTGCGTATCGCTGCCTTAGCTCCACCACGGGCGGAACTGATGGCGAAGGTGTTCCCTGAGGCCCTTTTCCGTTAACCTCGACCATTCTTTTGTAGGATTTCTAATCAGTCAAAATAACACAACTATGAGTTAGTCCTTCTTTTCAAGTAATTTGTAATGCCATGATATAAACTCATTTCACACCATGTTACATAAAATAACAAAATCACATAGAAATAAGCACTTGTAAACAAAATTATCATATTTCCTTTACCTTGACAAACGACCAACAATTACCAGAATTATAATGAACAAACACATTCCATGACATCCCATACATCCATACTTCCCACACCTCAATTCTTTCCCATCTTTCTTTCATACATATCATACCATCACATAGGGCTCAAACCAAGCTTTTCTCATACCATCATAGCTTCAACATATGAGGACTTTGCAGCAAAATAACACATTCTTTAATATAACATAACATAAGTGACAATACTAGGCACAACCTTTCTTTTCACTAAAAACATAACATAACTACTACAAACCACCATAAAATAGCGAGGAAAAACATAAAGTTCCAGTACTAGCAAGTTACCAAGGTTATATATAACTCAAAGAGAACAAGCTCAACAAAACAAGACAACATCAAAAGCGGCGTCTCTGGGCACCTCTTTCGGCCTCGGGGTCCCATTCCGGATCATCAAACCCATCATCATCCGAGTCCGGATCCGAATCCTCGCTGGATATCCCGATGGAACCCTTCTCGAGGTCCTGGCCCAGCTCGGGCTCCTCATCGTCAGGCACATCATCATCGGATTTATCATCGTCGGACAACTCGAGTGGTGGCGCCTCGTCCTGATCGACCTCCACGATGTCAGCCGGTGAGGCCTCCACCATAGTTTGGACCACAGCGAGGATGGTCAGTGCAGCAGGTTCGCGCCCGCACCACTGGCAATCTTTCAGCCAGGGTGCCTCAGGATCCTCGGGCGATATGGGCGGCAGCAGCTGGGAGGCCCGGTATCCCCAAATGGTGTCCCCCGTTAAAGTCATCAACAGGAGATTGGCCATGCATCCCTCGTGTCGTAAACACGTGGAGTACAAGGGCATCACCAGATGGATGTCAATATCAGGGATCACCCGCTCCATGTACTGCGTGAGGGCCTCCTCGGGCTCTCTCCAGAAGCCCACGTGGAAGAGATCATCCTCCATGTCGAAACTGTGATGTAACCCAGGGTCCATACCTAGAAAACAATAAAAAAGGTGAGTTCACAAATAAACACAGAAAATATAATCAACATATCCCCATCCACTCTCTCAAGTTAGGGTAGTCTCCTAAGGTCTGGGATGAGGTTACTAGACTCTTTAGGAGCTACCTAGGTCGCAACCTAGAGCTTTGATACCATTCTGTAACGCCCCGACCCCTCCCGGGTCGCGGACATTACCGATAACTGCTTCAAGGATCGTTGGCTGGCCCCACAAATCACCACGAGTCTTTCCAGCGTGCTTCGTCCTCGCTCACACGCTACTTGGGAAAACTTACCAGGAGGTCACCCATACTTTTTTTACTACTCCCAGCCAAGCACGCTTAACTGAGGAGTTCCCAACGGATCAGCTACCATAAAAGAAGGTGCACCTTGGTGATATGAGAAGTCATTTCAATCCCTTTAAGCCACAATTAACCATATATCCGGGGTATTACAATCACCCCCACTTAAACGCACAACGTCCTCGTTGTGCCACAATCCACTCCAGAATCTTTTCCCCGCTAGGTGACTGCCCATGGCTCTCCTGTCCACTGGCGCAGTTCACGGTCGCGGGTCGGCTCTGATACCATCTGTAACACCCTGGAAATTCTATTATAACAACAAGATAAAGAAATAAAGACAACAGCGGAAACTTCATATATTTTACCAAGGTGTCACTGCGTACCTCCTAGGAGGCACAAGGCAAGGAGAAACAAGATAAAAACTAAAACAAGATTACTTAAACAGTCCAACTTTTACTAAAACTTGTTCAACAATAAAGATTATTTCTCCAAGTTAAACTATGGCTAACTACAAGGGTTCTTGTTTAGATTCCTCTCTCAATCAGTCCACCCACTTTAACGGTCATCACCTGAAAACAAAACATTTTAAAAGTGAGGGGGGGGGGAAACCAAAGTAATACTACTCCTACGCATTTATAAACATTTATACAACCATTTGAACACATTTCATAGGGGAGGGGTTACAATTCGAAAACTCGTGAGAAAAAAAAAATAGAATAACTCCTTTCCATTCATACTTTAATAGCAGGCGGGGTTTCCACTCTATCCCTCGGAGTCAAAGACTCGCAGAACATACTTCGGAGTCCCAAGGACTTGCATACACATATCTCAATACTTTTATTTTCTTTTCTTTTCCTTTCTTCAGAGTCCCACGGACTCGCATAAACAATTCCATTCGACTGATTAGCGCATAACTCACAACCGCATTACCAGGCATTTCCTGATCTCTTGACAGTCCCCCTCACAGGTTCCACCTGGTCTAAGGGGAAAACTGCTCGAACTCGCTTTTAACTCATATCCATTAATTTAAACCGATTATTAGGATTCAACTCTTTTCATGTCATGACCACACTTTCAAATCAAAAACTCTCAGTAAAAACCATCAATCAACCACCTTCCAAAAAAGTGCCAAAACAACCAAAGAACTCAAATTTCCAATAACTGAAACTTTTCAACACAACATGTTTAGCACTTTAATAAAGTCCCTTCAAGGAATGCATTTCATAAATAAAGCGCTTAAGAGCATCCACATGGAATAGGATATAGTATTACCTGCTAAAACAACTGCGTCCAAACAAGGAAGACACGGAGCTCTAACTCGATATCCTCGCTCAACCTAATAAAAGGTTCTATAATCAACACGTGCTCTAACAATTACTTAACAGCGTAACTACCCTTCCCAAATTATAACATATTTCATTTAATCACGTACTACATAATTTCTAATATAGAATCTAAACAAGAGTTTACACTTAATCATATTACATAATATCAAGCATAACTAAAGAACTTTATTTTATAACTTGCATGGAACTATTCACTATATTTACCAAAAAGCCACTAGACATGCATTACACTACAATAGGCCACTATTATCATATTTAATTAGTTACAACACATATTTAGGGTTCCTAAACATGTTTCTAGGTCTCATGAGACAACCTTATAAATACTTTACATGTGACATAATAAATATAACATTCCAAGACATAGAACTTCAAGTCCTCACACACACTTATCACTATAAAATAAAATAGTATTAGGATTTAATAGTAAAACATCATAATATAAAGTTCAAACTTTACCAAGGGCCTAATAACTTAATATTAACGTAATAGTAATAACTTTTTAAATAACATATAATCAAGACCTAATATCATTATTTTTCAACATACTTTTTAAAATAAACTACCGTCGAATATTATTTTTCAAAAGACCACATACATAGTAACTAAACAACATATAGATAATATTAACATGCACTAAACATTAGAAAATAATGTTACCAAATAATATGGAAATATTAATAACTTAATATTATTGTAAAAAATGGGTAATATACTTGAAAGAAAACTAACATACAATAATAGCGTTTCATTTGTAAATTCAAGGAAACTTGATAATAACTATTTCCTAATCTCATAAAATATTTTCCAAACAATAGACCTAATAACATATGGACACATAACATAATATGAAAATTAATAATATGAACTTAATCATTCAAAGTAATTAAATATACTTCTAAAAGGGACTTTCAAAATAACATTTGAACCTAGCTAGTACCGTAATAAAAACTTGATAATAATATAGCTTAAGAACATGGAAAGAATTTTATACATAAACCCTAGTTTATAACATCATAAGGGTAATTTACTAACTCTAAACAATATGAGTAAACTTGTTATACACATAGATATTACATATGAACCCTACTAACAACCTAGGGCTAAACATGCATCTTTGGCCATAATATCATCACATAAACACCCATTAATTCACTCCTAATCATCAAGTTCTATGACATCAACATAATCTTCTAGATTACTACCCTTAAACAACCCTTAATAACATACCAACTGACCCAACAATAAACTCATGCTAGCAAAATATAGAGAGAGAAAATAAGAGTTTTAGGGCACAAACAATGGGTCCAAGCTAGAAGAGGTGGGACCAGGGTGGTGCTCGGGGTCGGCGGCTGGTTGATCGGCGGTCACGACGGCGGGGTCCGGGTGGTCGTCGGTGCTGCGGTGGTCGTTGGAGAACAACGGTGGCGGACAGTTTCCAGCTAGGGCACGGGGAGGAAGAAGGGTGGTGTTTGGAGGTGTTCGGGGTGGGGGTTTTGGGGTGTTTTGGGCGGCGTTCTGCAGTGCAGCGGCCGGAGGGTGGTGGTGGCGAGGTAGCGATGCCGAGAGGGCGGTGGTCGGAGGTGGGGCGTCGAGTGGTGTTGCGTAGGGTTTATGGGGGTCGGGTGCAAGAACAGTAGAAGAAGAAGAAGGAGAAAGGAAGATGAGGAAGGAAGAAGAGGAAGAAAAAGAAAAATGGAGGAAGAGGGAGGAAGAAAATGGAGGGGCTTGGGCTGGGGGTGCGTCGGGTACAGAGGGAGGAGGAAAAAGGAGGCTGAAGATGATGGGTGGGTTGGGGGTTTCGTTTTCTTCATCAGCAGTAAGCAGCAGCAGTACACTTTTGTACTGATTTACGTAGAGAGAGAGAGAGAGAGAGAGAGAGAGAGAGAGAGAGAGAGAGAGAGAGAGAGAGAGAGAGAGAGAGAGAGAGAGAGAATAAAAGAAAGAGAGGGTGACACGTGTCGAGTGGGGATTGAGTAGCAGAGTGTATACCCAGGTAATGGGTATTGCAAATTGCAGGAGAAATCGTTGGAGGAACAATTGTCCACAAATTGATAAATTTGAGGAATGATGTCACTTATGTGACATCATAAATCAAACCCAAAAACTTCCAAATAAAAATTATATTATCTCTTAAATCCCATAACAGTAGAACCTAAGAAAACAGGTAAAAAAACCTTCTCAACTGATAAAAAAATTTTACACCCGAAGTCCCAAAAATTCATAACTGATATTTTTAGAACTCTAAAAATTCTAACGAATACACTCGCGGTCCTAAAAGCTCCGTGTGATCAAACAGGTAATCATATAATAAATAAAGTCATGTTTTTACCATTTTAACGGTATTTCTACTGATATTTTCCAGGGTTTTACATCATTCCCCACTTAAAGAAGTTTCGTCCTCGAAACTTAGACTTACCACTACTCATGCATTTTATTCACAAAACTCGGGGTTTTACATCATTCCCCACTTAAAGAAGTTTCGTCCCCGAAACTTAAACTTAGTTACTAAACAGATGAGGGTATTTTTCGCGCATTTCGTTCTCCGCTTCCCAGGTAGCCTCACTTGTAGTATGATTCGCCCATAGCACATTATCCAAAGGAACCGTCTTCCTACGCAAAATCTTTTCCCTGCGGTCGATCTACCTTTTAAGATAGACTCAGTAATTTTATATAATAGATTATTACAAATATTTGAAAAGTAGCGATCAGACCTTTTAAACTTTGACTGCATGTATACTACAGAGACAAATTTATTTGGAAGCATGTATAGCGATTTCCAACTTTTGGCAATATGGTAATTACGGTAATTCATGCGATGTGTACCGTACATGTGGCATGATCAAATCTCATACGTCGATTTTATTTATTTTCAAATTCTAAAAAAGTTAAAGATATGAGATTTGAACTTGCAACCTATCTTATAGTAAACAAATTCCTACCCATTCAACAATGTGTCTTTCACCAATTATTTTTGCAATACTTTGGTATTGTATACAACATAGCTTGGAATTTAAGTTTCAAAACCCTTCTGCCTTCCACGATTGACGATGCCCCTGGTAACTGCATCCGTTGTTCGATGCAACACGACTTCTCACCGCCGCTGCCGACCAGTTTTCCAGTACCAATTTCCGAACGACCGGATGTCACCAATGTCGGAGAACAACGATGTTCTCAAACACTGACCATGCAGAGTTCAATTTCATTTCGTTTTTTCCACAGTCGGTTTTGGATGGCGGCGAGGGTAGAATTAGAAGTGGCTGGTCTCGGGACCGCATCCGGGCGACGGAGACTTGGCCACGGGAATATTTCTCGCAGTAGTTGTATCTCCGGCGAAAGGTCACCAGAAACAATGGAAGTCGGTGAATTTGTTTCAATCTTTTCATCCGGTATTCATCATAATATATTAAATATGTTAAAACACAAGCTCCTAACTCCTAAGGAAAATCTAAACCTAAAAGAAATAATTTAGAATGTTTGGTGAATTCCAAAGCAAATTCCAAACCTACATAATTTATTATTACATTCATAAATATAATATTAATAAAAATGAAAAAGAAATACCTAAAGTCATTCATAAGCTACCAATATTTAATGCATACAATATTAGAGCATTTTAAATTTTTCAAAAAAGGAAAAAAAATACATAAGATCATACATACATAAATTAGAAATATCTAATACAAAATTAGAGCAATTTTTACTTTTCCTTTCTAATTTACTATTATAATAATATATTATGACCAGAACCTTAGAAATAAAATATAATAATAGATACTAAAATAAAAATATAATAATAGATACTAAAATAAAATTTTCATGAAAAAATTATTTCGTATTCTTTTTAATAACTATCTTAGAAAATAAAATTTTTGATTGAAACTACTATATTACTTTTAACAATAAAACAATTCAAATTATATGCAAACTACCAAAACAAGAATAAGAAATTGGAATAAGTACAGATTAAAAAGTTGAATAAGAGGTTAAAGCTACATAATATATAATGGAAAATAATAAGAAAATAGAATTGTCACGTAGTTGTTGCCGTAACAGTTTTTTTCAAAAAAACAAGCATCCTTTTTAAGACAAAAAATAAAATTAAAGTATTTATCCATAATCGTTATGGTCATGAAATAAAATAAATAAAATAAAAGTTTAATCATAAAAAATAATATTTTTATAAGATTTGATTAATAATTATTATAAAAACTCTAGAAAATAAATAATGTAAAATTATTGAAATATTATCCGTGCATTGCACGAGATATTATAGACTAGTTCATAGAAAACGAATAAGTCCTTGAAAAAATTAATTTTTAATTAATTATACATAATTTTTACAATTTAAAAATTAAAATTTAATATTTTTGAAAATTAATAAAATCGATGTATGAGATTCGATCATGCCACATATACAGTACAAATCGCGGGAATTATCGTAATTACCGTAATTGTCAAAAGGTGGAAATTACCTTACTTTTTTTTATTTACAAGAAAGACTAGGTTTATTATAAGGATAAAATTCTTTTATTTATTGCGCTAGTTAAAGGCAACAATTGGGCAGGTGGTACAAATAATAATTCCATAGCAATTTAAAAATCATTACAAGGTGAATCTGTGTTAGAACAAATTATTTTTCCATATAAAAAAGATTCGATAAAATACAGAAAACGTGTTTATATTAAGGGAATCGGAAGTGTGAGATGTAAGAGAGAGGGTCAAAGAGGCTGCCTTTCATTTGATTATTCAGAAATCAGAATGGATCGTTATGACTACAGCATACCTACGTGGAAAGTGAGACACCCCTCCAGTGATAAATGATAAATGATAAATTCCGATGTTAATCTCGTTCATGTTTGGATTGTAGAGAATTTGAATTTGTCCAAAGTAGTTTTGTATGCTTTGGGAATAAATTTGATGCAGGTGTGGGGTTACAGAATTTGTCCAAAGTACGTAACTGTAAACTTCCTTTGTCACTCTTGTGTATATGTGTAATGTTTTTGGGTATAAATTTGACGTGGGTTTGGAGTTGTGGTGGTATAGTAGAATTTGTCCCATTTCATTCTCATTCCTTGTACGTGTCCTTTCCTTTTTGACAACCCTTTTTTTCTCTGCTCTCCACTTGCTTCGCGTGCTCTTCACCTAAATTACACACAATTTAAGATGATACACAGACATACACCCTCCTCTAACTTTGGTTTTCTAGCTTTTCTTTTTTTGGGATCACTTTTCTATTTCTTTGGAGCTACTAACTTCTGGGTTTTTTTTTTTTTTCTCTTTTCTGCCGTTGGGTTTCAGGGTTTCATCTTCCAAGGGTTTTAGAAGTTAAACCCATAATTTAGTTTGATCACTCTTGGTATTTCGTGCAACTCCAAGATCAAATGGGAGAAGTTGCTGCTCATTGTGGTATTAGACTCTCCTATAACTACATATCCTCACGAACTCTTTGGAATAATTTTCTAGGTTAATTATACTGTGTTATTGCTTTAATTAGTTTAATTACATGTTGGAGGGTATGGGTGTCAAGGATGACAGATAGGTCGTCCATGTCAAGGTGTTGGGATCAGTTTTTTCCATTTTTCCTGAAATTTTGCTTGTTTGATATACGATGGAATTGTCAGCGATAGGTGGTAAAATGGAAATTTTCCTGAAATTAGTAGGCACACCACAATTGAATTTGAGGGTTTAACATGGGTATTTGAATTAGAATTGGGGGTAAGCTAGTACTAGTAATGAAGAGTGTGAATAAGGTATATTGTACTAAACCAAGGTCCAAGGTAAGAATGAATTAAGATGCATGGGTAGTTGAGCTACCTTTGTTCTGATTCCAAGCTAGAGTTGATCACTTGCATTGTAATTTGCATGCATCAAGTAAAGTTTGTGTTTTGACTTGTGTTGTTTACAGATGGTGTAGGTGTGGATGAGATGATGAAAAGGGTGGTAGACTTGAGATCAGACACAGTGACGAAACCAAGCGAAGCAATGCGGGCAGCGATGGCAAGTGCTGAGGTGGATGATGATGTGTTGGGTTATGATCCGACTGCTCAGAGGCTTGAGAGAGAGATGGCTAGGATTATGGGGAAAGAGGATGGTCTGTTTGTTCCATCAGGGACAATGGGTAACCTCATTAGTGTGCTTGTTCACTGTGATGTCAGGGGTAGTGAAGTAATTCTTGGGGACAACTCCCACATTCACATTCTTGAGAATGGTGGGATTTCTAGTATTGGTGGTGTCCATCCAAGACCACTCAAAAACAACAAGGATGGAACCATGGATTTGGATTCCATTGAAGCAGCTATCAGGGATCCTAAAGGGGAGCTTTTCTACCCCACTACTAGGCTTATCTGCCTCGAGAACTCTCACGCAAAGTAACCATTCTTATTTCATCATTCGATTTTTCTTTGCTATTTGCTATGCTTCTGTTTCATACTCTCGTCGACTTCATTCCAGCTGTGGTGGCCGATGCCTTTCTGTCGAGTACACTGACAAAGTTGGAGAATTAGCAAAGAAACACGGTTTGAAGCTTCATATTGATGGGGCCCGCATCTTCAATGCAGCAACTGTCAGTCAATCTTCTACCATGTTGTTATCTGTAATTATCCAAATTCCAATCGTTGACGCCTGATTGAATTCGCATGCGTTATTTGCCAGGCACTTGGGGTTCCTGTGGACCGATTGGTGCAAGCAGCTGATTCAGTATCGGTAATTTATCTTTCTGGTCAATGTAGTGTTCAGTTGGCTCACTTGTTGGGTAGCAAATAGCTACTTATAGTAGCCAATCTTTAATAGTCATGCTACAGAACTTGGATATACATGCTGCTGCATATTTCAATTCACTGATACGTACGTCTTGCTAATATATGAATCCAGGTATGCCTGTCAAAAGGTCTGGGAGCACCTGTGGGAACTGTAATTGTTGGCTCAAAGAGTTTTATAAACAAGGTATTACTAAAATCTTCAACTTGAACTGCTCATTTTTTAATTCACTCTGGTCCCTGAATTACTTGAACCAACATTCAGGCAAAGATCCTGAGGAAGACCTTAGGAGGTGGAATGAGACAGATCGGCATCTTATGTGCTGCTGCGCTTCTTGGCGTGCAAGAGAATGTGAAAAATCTTGAGGATGACCACAACAACGCTAAACAATTAGCAGGTTATACACCTTACTCTTGACTGTGCCATATCTATCAATCACTACCCACTCCTGCCTTACTAATTTCTTGGCATCGTATTGCCTCAACAGCTGGACTGAACCAAATTACGGGGCTGAAGGTGGATATTGATTCAGTCGAAACCAATATCGTAAGCATTCTGTATTCTGTATGCATATCTACATCTTATCAGCCATAGGTTGCCCGAATCGAGGTCTTCCTAGACCCTATTTGGATGGAATTCACAAACATCTCAAGGATAGGGCTCAACTCTTGGTGCTTTGACATATATATCAATCAATATTTGATACTTCATTGTAGACCAAAAGCATGCAAAATATTTACATAGTTGATACTAGTCAGACATCTTGATGTGTAGTTGTATGCAAGTCCACATAACAAAGCCTTTCCTTGATCATTTCTTGTCGAGCTTTAATAAAGGATAGTGACCTTTTTGTAATTAGACTTGTTTAACTTGACTTATAACTATATCAACTAGGCTGCCTGATGGGTTGACCTAAACCAAACCAATTATTCTCACAAGCTGATTTGGTTTTGTTTCAGGTTTATGTTGATATAAGCAAAAATTGTAACACTACAGCACCAAAAATATCCAAGCAGTTGGAGGAGCATGGAATACTAGTGATGTTAGGCGACATGTACAGGTGCACATACTTATTGCTTTTTACATCTTGAGTTTCTTGGCATAGACCTTGTTGGTAGTTTAGATTTTGGACATCAGACCACATGAACAATGAGGCGGGGAAAATACAGCAGGAATAGAATAGGCCAACAATGGACATGACGACTACCCGTGCCCTGACACCAGTAGGATCCAGTTTAAACATGCATCCTAGCCCTCACACTCATGGGTTTGAGCCTTGAGGGGGATCTATTCTTACAAGGTTCAAAGTGACCAAGCAACCAGACCCCGGTTTTATTAATTACCAAAGTTCATGATTCTCATCAAGTAGTATGACTATAAAAACAATTATCTACTACTTGTACAATTAATCCAAAACAAAATGTCACATTTTACAGAATCCGGTTTGTAATTCACCACCAGATCTCTTCAACCGACGTGCAGTATACACTGTCTTGCGTACAGGTAACACATCGAAAAAAATTAAATAAGAAAAATCTCTTTTCTTTTCTTTTCTTATACCATACCAATTGAAGTTACATCATCTGAAACCTTTCCTTGGTCACTGCAGAAAATTATGGATGAGGCAACATCCACAGTGCATGAAGGGAAATAGAAGGCTATAGAATTATTGCCAGCTAAATTATCTGACACATTTGTGCATCTGTGTCTCAAATTGTTCACTTGTATGAATTCTGCTAATGATGGAACTTTTAAATAAATTTATCCATGTGGTCGTATTGTTAATAACTTCCTTGTGTTTTGATCTCGTGTGCAATGCTGTATTTCAGCCATTTGGCTTTTATTGATAAAAGAAAATGAGTGACCCTGTTAATCTTTGTTTTGATAATTTTGTACAGGTCATGTGTCTTCATTCTACTCTTATATGCAATGTCTTGTTTAAAATTTACCTAAAATTAAAAATGACTAAGCTATTATAGTTTATGGTTATAAGTCAAATAAGATGTCTTTGTTCTCTGGAGCTAAAAAAACCCAATATTACTTAAGGTTACAAGTCAAACAAGATTCCTTTGTTCTCTGGTGCTGAAAAAGCCAATATTACTTTGTGAGAGCATTCATTTGGAAGGATGTTAACACAACAAACCATCATAAATTCGACATCAACAAAATAATACAGGACAAGAATAATTTCAGACGACCTTTGAAAATGGAAAAGAAAAGAGTCTTCTTATCTAAGAGATCTTGTTAATAATGCATTGGTCTACAATCTCAATATAGGACTAACCAGAGCAGGCGTACTAGCCTTTCCAATTGCAAAATACTGTGGCAGAATCCACTTTCTTGCCCAGTTCAATATGCCCTCAAAACTCCTGTGCTTCTTCAGGGCAAAGGCAAACTCAGATTTATCAGCACTTGTAATTATAATATCGAGATGCCAAAGATGTGAACTATTATTAGAATCAAAAACTAAGCAGACCGTGCCTTAGCAATGTGCACTCCATCACAAGGACCAGTGGAAGCAACTGATAGATTTGTTTGAATGAGAATTAACTTTCCACCAAAAAGCATGCCAGCCAGCAACACATTGCTACCGACAGCCGACATGAGACAGCAGCAGCAGTTAATCCAGACAATCCCTCTTTCAAGTTCTACCTCAGTACAAAAAACCCGTCACCAATTTCGACCACAATTCCCCAATCTCTCTATTGTTTTCCCCCCTTTTCTTTTTTGGTTGGAATGTATATATGGATATATAGATAGCCTCCTCAAAAGGCACCAGAAGAGTACAAAAGGATAAATATTTAAATTGAAAGAATATGAGTGAAAAAAGAGAGGGGGACACCAAACGACATCTTACAGTGAAGATCCCAAAAAAAATTGTCAAATGTTCTACAGCTACCATCCCATCCCTGATTTCTACCAAATCACCCGTCAACAAACGAAGGACCACTCTCTGGTCTCCAAGGGCGGCCTTCGGGATCCAACATGGAGCCCACAAACTATGCCCATCGCTTGCGATTAGATTAGAATCCTTCAGGCAGCATACATTTTTAAGGTTATACATCAAATCTAGCCTACTTTTTTTAGGCATTTTCTGTGCTGAAAAGATATTGGCTGTGTCTCAGTCAACTGGGGCCAACTGTGCTAAATTGAACTTTGCTCTCACCCGATGACCTGCTTTATGACAAAACTCCGCATCGTGTGGTGAATCACCTGAAAACAATCCAACTACTACAATCAAGGTTAGCTCAACAAGACATTTCATATTTGAACACAAACCAACACCTCCAAAGCTCACCAAAGCAGAGGGTGATTATGAGGAGTAAAAGAGGGGAGACACACGCGCAGGGGGGGGGGGGGGGTTGTTCACATTTATGGAGCCTATATTCCCTTAGAATTGCAGGGAGCCTAATCGATCAGCCCTGTATTTGAGTAGGCGCTACATTTTTCACAAGCTACATCATACAATACAAAGCTGCTATCATACTCCCAGATTCCATTGCAAATCATAACATCCAGGTGTTTTGAGTGCTTGAACCCCTAACCTCCTCTTACTAGACTAGCTACAACTTATGACTTTTCAGGGCCTGTTTAGAGGAACAATAGGGATGGAATGTTACGAAATTTATGTATCTGAGGAATTGAGGGTGGAATTTCCTTCCTGTTTTGGTGAGAAAGTGGAATGGATTAAGAAAACACAATGCATATCAAGAAAACAACAAAAGAAAAACCAAAATTGAGTAACACAAAGCAGAAACCCAGACCCTGCACCCCACCCCTACAACCACCCTTGACTGCCCTCTCTACCTCCATCCTCTTCACCCTTTCTCTTCTTCCCCACAACCACAATCAGCATAATCAAGTCAACCACCACCCCTGCCCCCACAACCACCATTCGAACTCGCAACCATCGTCCCCTTCAAGTCAACCACCGCCCCTGCCCCCACAACCACCATTCGAACTCGCAACCATCGTCCCCTTCCCCCACCTCTCTCCATTACAGGAGGAAGGACGTCTTCTGTTTGGCCAGCTAGAAGGGCAAATATGGTCCAGCTAGAAGAATAAATATGGTTGGGAAATTACGGTGGCCACCTGATTCTTGGCTTTGGTAGGCCGGTGGTCGTAGGTGGTGGTGGATGATAACCATGGTTAACCAAAAGGAGGTTCTGAAACCTCCAAAAAATGGAACGGGAGGGTTCTAATTCCTTTCATTTGGGGGATTGGAAACCCTCATGGTTTCTAATCCCACTCCAGAAGACATATCTCCAAACACAAAAGAAAGAAATTAGAAAATTTATGTTTCCAATCACATTTCACTTCTCCTCTCAGAGCAGCCCTGTGTACTCTCTAAGTTACACAAGTTTACAACTTTAGTTCACCATCTTCCAATGGAAATAGTAGACACTTGACATTGAGCATTGCATTACTTCTAATTTCTTTCTTGGCTACGGATGGGTGTTATTTTAATTGGTGTTGACAGTGCAACAAGTCAACAAAATTCAGCCTTTTCATGGGAAATTCATTGCCATCCTTCAACAGTCAAGAATGAATGAGTGACCAACCTGTCCACTCTTTTCCACTGTTCTCCTTTCTTTCTTTTCCTGGGAATGTTAGGGGGGTAGCTCAACTAGGAGCCATATCTATGCAATATATGGGTGAGAAACCTTTTCATATAAAGGCGTGGGAGAAGGAGGGTAGGGTTTAAACCCGAACTCTTTCCAAGGTGGAGCACATTCACTAGATAGTTAATATATCCACCCCCTGAGCATATTGAAGTGGAACTACATTGATATGAAATTTACAACCATTCAACAGCTGACCATGACCAAGCTTAACACCATTGTCTTTCCTTTTTTGAGTTGGTTGGGCGGAGCAAGAAGACCTTCTAAGCGGTTAAGGATTGGAGTGGGACATGAACTTTAAACCCCAAAACAAGGCAGTACATGTCCACTAGACTGACACTTTGGTAGTCATTAAGTTATCTACACCCTATATTCATTAAAGTAATGATATCAAGAGCACATTAATTTGAATTACAATACAGCAATTTGACTAGCTCAGACCCCTGAGATCAATCATTTAGGCTTTGTTTGCATGTTTCTGTGAATCAAATGCCTTGAAAAGCAGCAAGAGCTTACCACAGCAACTCAAAACGGAGCCTCGAGTGATTCATCCCAAACTTCTGCACTTCCATTAGAAGCATCTTCAACATCTTCTTCCATGGAAAGTCTTATATATTCCCTATGAGCAAAGCGATCCCACTCTGTCAAGGTTGGATTCTCCCTCTCCTGTTCACACAACAAATAGTATAACATGTTCAACACTTAACGATACATATAATGATTTCCAAGCCAAGCTATAGCTTGATAAAATGGAAGTGATCAATTGACTTGCCTGACGAATAAGGAAAGGGTCACGAGTTTCAAAGGCCATGAACTTGTTAAGATTGAAAAGAATATTAAAGACACTTCCTGAAAGTTTACTTCCTTTGAAATCACGAATGGTCAAATAACTTTCATTCTGCAAAGAGAAATTCAAAGTGTCATTCAAAATAAGTTCAAAACTTTGGGTCAAATGAGAGAAACAAGCACTCCTGAATCCTGATGAGCTATGTTACCTGGACTCGGGACACAGGTGTCCGACACGGACACGGATCCAAGGGTCCGACATGGCATCCCTAAAAATTAAGGACACGGGGACATGGTATCCAAGGGTCCGACACGGCAGGAGAAACACGACCCCTTAGTTACATAACATATTTAATTATATTAAAAGTGAAATATTATGTATTATTTTTTTTAGAGGCATCCTTAAATTGAACCCAAAAGGATACTTTAATTTAAATTGACTTGGCCCATACATTCAGCCCAATTATTAAAAAGCCCAAAAAAATTACAGCAGAAATTATCCAAAAAAAACCCTAGGCCATGTGGGCCCCCCTCTTTCTCTCTCATCTCTCCAAAAAAACACAGAATGGTACGCACTACGCAGCATCTGCTCCCTCTCTCTCCTCTCTCCCACCTCTCACCGGCGACCAGAAACCGGCGACTTCTGACCGGAAAAAACCTGCCGGTGGGGTCGCGCCATCCATTCGACCAAAAGCCCCCCACTACCACCCCGAACACCCACCAATTGGTTGTCCAATTGTTCGATCTAGGGTTTGTCAGTGGTTAGGGTTTGTTCATGGCCGTGTCCCGCGATTCCGGCCAGGTCCGCCACGGGTCCCGTGTCAGGATCCGTGTCGTGTCGTGTCGACCCTGGTACGGCACCCCCAGTAGCCGAGTCCAGGTAACGTAGCTGATGAGTGCCAAAGTCATAAACTAATCACAGATAACAAGGAGATTACTAATAATAGAAGCCCAGTCAGTATCATTCAAAGCAAATTCAAAGTTTTGGCAATGGAAGATGAACAGGCACCCTCAACTATTGAATATTGATGAGTGCCACTAACTGAGCAGGTATATTAACAAGCACACAAGTATATATAAGCCAATAAACTATCTTAGCGCCGAGAAGGCAAGTGCCTACGCAGTTGGTTGAACTGATCAAACAAGCCAGTCAATATCAGACAAGGATGGTCATGCTGCATGGCCCAAAAAAAGAGAGATGAAACCACATTCCAAAAACCAAAGGCCCGTAAAAGAAAATGGAGCACAATACAGTGATCTGTTGAGAAAAAGGTGCTTCCGCTCAGTGCTGGGCCACAAGTCATTTACATACAAGAGTTCAACATTGCATTAAAGCTGACACTTCCACAGATTATTTGTGAAAATAACAGCGAGGGACAACTCACACATCCAGTACAAGTAGTCACATGTTCCACAAGAAGACTGATTTTCAAACCATATGACACAAGCAAGTATTCAGAGGCCCCTACTACAATTTCTTGCGCATTCATGTAACTTTGTCTGTTGAATAATGGATCCTGTAAGAGTGAAAGTTGTTTAACATATGGCAAACAAAACGAATGGTTTCGACCAGAAACCAGATACCACACTCTGAGAGACACGTGCATGACAAAGCTCACGGTAGTTCAAGATGTAACACATAAACCACAGAAAGATACATCATAGTACGGAAGGCAAACCTCAGGTTTAATCATGTCAATAATCTGACACAAGATATCCTCAAAAAGCACAGGTTCTTGAGCCATACACTCCATTCGGTGCAACTGCTCCTCATAAAAGAATTGCATCTCATTCCGGGTGATAACTCCATTTCCATCCAAGTCAATGCACTTGAACCTGCAGATGAAAAAGTAACACAGATGATATAATATTGTTCGAGGAAACCTTTGCAAAGCAATGATCACATTTTGTGTATGTCCAAATCAAAAAGGATACAGCATGAAACACAAGAAATTTCCCCCAATTCACATGCTAAGCTATGAAGAAACTATCTTATATGACAGACATACCAATATTCAAGACTGGGTTCTGATGATTTATCCTCCTCTGCCAGTATGAAGTAAACAAAATCTTCATATCCCATCTTGCCTTCAACAGTACTAGTGAACTTTCTTGGAACCTACCAAAAAAATTTACATATCCAGAAACGTAATTTTTAGTGTTAGCCTTCACAGTACTAGTGAACTTAAAAGACAGAAATGGCCAGCCATGCCCTTATCTAGCTGAGGGGGTTCAAACCTTATTTAACACAATTACTAGGTTATCTAGTACCGACCCCCCCCCCCCCAACCCAACCAAAAAAAAGGGGGTGGGGGGGGGGGGGGAGAGAGAGAGAGAGAGAGAGAGAGAGAGAAAAAAGGAAGGTGGAGGGAAACAATGTTTACCTGCGAAAATATTCTGTCCACAATTCTGTACGTAAGAGCATGGTTCCCATATCTAATTAGATTTTCTCTATCGATCAAGAAGTCATGATCTGTATCCAACTCCCAGAACTTGCAGTATATCACGTAAAAGTGTTCATATGAGAAATATCTACAATAAGATCAAAAATGGATATGTAAAAAAAGCAAGAAAAAATGGGTTACCACCACAAAGAAAAAGAACGAGGAAATAGATGCTAGATCAGTCTGGGTTCCATGGAAACATAAAAACAATATACCCACCCCTTTCTCTTTTACTGAAAACCACAAAAACAGATATTCACTGTCATGGACAAAGTCAGATGTTTTACTCTAATGCTTCACCTATTACTGCAGCTAGAATATAGGATGTTTGCGATCAGTTCAAGTCCTACCTCAACACCTTGTTGATGTCCTCTTCTTCATCAGCGTGTTGCATAGCAGCTATCAAATTTCCACGCTTCAGCTCCCTGAGAGTCAGTCGACCATTTCCCGCTCGATTGATGTAGTAAAATATCCTATATGTTACGGTCTCCGCTGTCCAAAAAATATATTTACAAAAAAAAAAATTATAATCCCAGCTGAATTGAATTAAGACGGTCAAAGCCAGCAAAATCTCAGACTACATTGATGATCCTATACATCTATTTTGGCCAAAAGCAAATAGCAAATCCATAGGAAGAAAAGGCCAGACAAGCATAGTGAACAACAGAACAGTTGCTGTACTTCGTGCAAGATGTGATATCTTGGAATTGGAATCAAACCAGAGGAACATAACTTTCTTAAGAAGCTCCAATAAAGAGGAAAGTGTGTTCAATCTGTTGCCAATGTTGTCTAATATTGAGGTAGCTCTAGAAGGTAATGATGATATCTTTTGGTCACCTGATACTAGTGGGTACTTTACTGAGAATAGTTTCTATAAAGAGATGTTTAACAAGTTACCTCATAATGAATTTCCACATCAGGCTATTTGGAAGTCTAGGCCCTGTTCTTTACGTGCGCTAATACCCACTCTACTCAACCCAACCAAATCTACCTATACTTCCCATATTTTCAGCACGCAACTTTTTAATTTTTACCTAAGGCCCTCTTCGGCAAGATTAACGTTTTAGATAGCGGATAGCGGTTTATGTAGCATATAGCGGTTTAAGCAGCGGATAGGAGTTTAAGTAGCGGATAGCAGATGACTGTTCAAATGAAAATTGTGTTCGGTAAATTTAGCGGTTCAATTAGCAGATTAATGTGAATTGACATAAAAGGGTATCAATAATTTCCAAAGATAAAATTTACAAAGGGTATTTTTTGACCAAAAAATATGAAACGCTACTCCAAACGCTAAACGTTAACTTTATTAGCGTTTCACAAAACGCTCCTTGAAACGCTAAACGCTCCTCAAAACGCTAACTTACCGAACGCTAATATTTATGCAATTAGAGTTTTAACTTGGTCAAGACGCTAAACGCTACCCCAAACGCTATTGCCGAACACAACCTAAACTTACTCATCCTAACTTTATTCAACCTCACCTTACCCCTCTTAAAAAAATAAAAGGGGGTCCTAAAGCATGTTTTCTTGCTTGGGTAGCCACCAAAGGAAAGATACCCACCGATGGACATGCTCAAAAGGAGAAACTTTGTGATGGCTAGTAGGTGCATACTGCCCTTTGTGTGGGGAGGAGGAAGAGAACATTAACCACCTATTCATTCATTGTCGTTGGGTCTCCACCCTTTGGCAATTGGTGTTTGCATTGATGGGGGTTAGATGCAACCTCTAGGTGTAAGAGATGTTTTGGTGGCATGGAGGAGATTGAAGAAAAGTTAGGTTCTTAATGTGTGGAAGTTGATCCCTTTGACTATTTGGTGGTACACTTCAAAAATCCAGAATTTTAGGACAAGACTAGGATGCTTAATGACTTCAAACTTTGTTTTTTGAGAACTTTGTGTTTTGCTGTCAAGGTTTTCACCATGATAAAGAGCTGACTATTTTGAATTTTGTGGATAAGATTATTTATTGAGAGCATAAGGGGTTTGCATTTTTGCTCAAGCCTCCTTTTGTTTATAGGTGACCTACTGACCTTCCCTTGGTGTCCTTTAATACATATTTTGATTGCTCATCGGACAGATTGATATGGTCAATGAAACCATAAGGATTTTCAAACCAAGTGTATTCAGCACAAGGCATGTTAAAATCGGATCACATAGGGGACAGAATGAATAGGAGGCATATTATGAACAGAAGGCATTGATTAGCCTTACAAACTAAAATTATCACTCCACAATCAATTGACCCACCTGACAGCAAACAGCCTAGAACAACTGACCCCCACAAGCTTTGCCCTTTAATGATTTCAAGCCTACTTTTCGAGAATGTTGTACAGTAATGTGATTAACTATGTAACATAATGAAAAAACAATTGCATTACCATATTTGATTCCTTAAAAGTTAAAATGGGTAATGTAATCACACATGTACTAAAATTAGTCATAATTATTTTTTGCAAATAATTAATTACTTTTAAATGTGCGTGTGTGTCAGTGTGTGTGAGAGGGACAGAGAGACAGAGACAGATAGACGAATAAATACATAAAACATTTACACTTGTTACCATTGCCATCGGAAGGACCCAAATGACATAGGTTAACTAGTAACGCCTACATTAATAGGTGTTAATTACTTTACACACAATCTTGATACAAGAGCATATATAATCAAACATGGTAACACAAATAATATCATAAATGTGAATGCAATTTGCAGTACATTTGTATATGGTCTATTATATTTGACAAAACAAGCCCTCGTAGGGAGTTTACTTATTAAAATTTTGTTGATGATATCCTCGACAAGAGCTTGAGGGAATAATGTTCAAGTCTCAAGACATTATACTTTTATTAGGAGAAGGAAAAGTTAGCCACAAAATCACCAAGCCCAAAGAGCCTGCTTCTTCCGTATTACTTCCCAAGACAATAGGGAGACAATATTTTGTTCCAAGGAAAACGATTTAAATAGTCACAAACAGAAAAAGAGCTCATATTGGCTACTGATTGTGAGGCCCCAATTAAGATCAAATACCGCAGAAAATTAAACATAGCTGTCTGGGAAACAAAAGCAATCTGTACCATATCTTTCTTGAAATTCAGGAGTACTCTGTAAGAACTCCAAGCCTGGGTGAGTTCCCAAAAGTTCTCGGAGAACAGGTTTAAAGTCATCCTGCATAATAATCCAAACTCTTTCTCAGCCACCAATGGAACGGCAAAGGATATTCATGAAACAGCACACTTTCATTTGCTAAAAAGAGTTGACTCCAGAATCAGAATAAGCAAAGGGGACCAAGCTACATACAACAGAACATAAGGAGAAACATTTATACCTGCGTCAAATATTTGCGATCTGGTTGCTTCATAATAGTAAAAATTTGGGTTGTTGTATCCATGGTCAACATGTTGCCATTGACCCAGTAATCAACAAATGCATCCCTACAGATTTACTCCTCCATTAAAACAATTTAACCAATGACAGGTTTAATCAACATTGACTCCTCATACTGACTGAAGAGTTCAAGAAAGCGTGGAGAATGGCACGACCAAAAGATGGCAGGGGCCTAAGGAGGTGCTTTTTCTAGAAACAGCGAAAGAAGATGATCGCAAGCCGCCAAAAGGAGGCTCTTTCATCCTCTTCATTTGTTTATTGGTTCATTTCGGGGACTATGTAAACATGCAATGGAAACTACGCACCAAAGAGGGAGGGAGGGAGGGCAACTACGCGCGTACAACATACTATAACCTAAAGCATGATCTATTGAAATTTACCTGGTAACGAATCCTATGCCATTAACATCAATCTTTTGGAAGAGAATAGTGGAGAAGAACGATGGCAGCTTGCATATCTCCTTTGTAACAATTTTGAAGTCTGATTCAAAAACAAAAAATGTCATTATCATTGCCAAACAATCAAACACAGTGAATGGTCTAGTTCTCTCACCATTCATTGGCAGGCCAGCTGTATGACCATAGAAAAATTGATTTATTCTGAACAAACATCTCTCCTTCAGTTCCTTTGGAGGTGGACGACCATTCTGAAAGTAGAACTGCACCCCAAAAAAAAAAAAACATTGAAAACACTCAACGAAGAATAGTCATAATGACTCCTGAAAACTGACAAGCTAGAGCATGCCTAGCCCACCTACAGGCAATAAGACAATATTCAAACCTGAGGTATCAGTTCTTTGACTGGCTCACTCAAAACTTTCAGAGGACTTCCTAGGGAAGACAGACCAGTCTTCTGTTTCATAACACGAGGAGAGCCTGATGAGCTTCTTGGTGAAAGTGGAGGTGCACTCCCAGCAGGGAACATAGAAGGAATCGTATTGCTAGCAGCAGCATTTGTATTGGATGCATTTCCAGCAACATTTAGAGGATTCCCTGCCTTGGCATCATTAACCAATGATTTCACCTACATAAAAAAGCAGAGTTACATATTAGCTGAGTCATAGGCATGATCAGCAAAGGTTTTTAATAAAAAAGGATCAAGACAGCAACCACAGGTAAATAACCAAGTTTCAAATGTAATAACATAAAAGGAGCTGAAAAACAGTAACAATTTGAATTTCAACTGACTAATTTGAGCACAAGAAACGAGAAACAATGGTATCAATGAGATTTTGGGGTAGGGTTTTTGCCTCTGCAAAATTTCAAGAATAATTTCTTGACATTGACTTTCTTTTCAACTGAATGCAACCCTTCATCTTGTGGATTTTGTGGATAGTCTTGCATAAGGATTAGGGAAGCCTTTAGTCTTTGTAGAATTCTATGTTCACATCCAACACCCTAATTTTGGTTTCAAGATATTCTGTATCCTTTTCCTTACAAAAACCATGGTAAAATGAGGAAATTCACTGTCATAATGGACATGAGACTCTTCAACAACCATGCACTTATGCATTGACAATTCCCTGCTCAGCAAAGTTCCGATGAATAATCTTCACTCTCAGTTTCCAGATGCCGCAACAGAGCTCAATGGGCTTCACATGTAGCACATTCTGCAGGCACGCGCAGTTTTGCGCTTCCTCAGGAGCATGAAGCCAACGGGGCTTTTGGCATCTTAACCCCATTGTTTTATTAAAAAAAGGTAGAGATTCATGCTGCTCTCTCCTGTTGCTCCCTCTGACGATGATGATGATGATGATGCTATGGCCACTACTGCACTCTCTCACACACACTCTCTCTCTTCTTCTTCCATTGAATCAAGGTTTTTCCCTTTAGGATGGCTGTTGAGCTTTTGGCTTCCCCTCCTTCCCAATTCCTCTCTCCTAGGGTCTCCTTCCTCCACTTCTCCTAACTGTTCAGTTTTTTTCAGGGGTTTCAACTGTCTCTTGTCTATATTTAGTGTCACTGTGAACTTGTGAAGTAGTCATCTTAGTTGTTAATTTTTTTTTTGTTTTAATTTATAAATTTAGGATGAATTTGCGACTTACTGAGTCAAACATGTTACTATGAAGTATTTAGTTTATTTGGTTAATTTAGGGTCCATTCTTTAAAGGGGTAAGGTAAAGTTGGGAAAAGCAAGGTTGAGTAAGTTTAGGTAAAAGATAAAAAGTTAAGTGTTAGAGATTGTGAGCAGAATGGGTAAATTTAGATTGGATTGGGTAAATGGGAAATAACCTGCCTGAAGAATAAAGCCTTAGTTTTAATTTATTTGTTTCAATTACTATTAACTACTTGCTATTTTGCTTTTTGTGTTATGTTTGCTTTGCGTTATTTATCAGTATGAATATGCTTGCTTTATATCTTTCTAAGACTATTTGCGGCATTATACTGTATGTTACACACTATTAGCATTGTTTTTGCAGTGAAAATTGTTCAGCCAATTTTGTAATGCCATCATTCAACATATTTTTTGTAAAAAAATATAACTTAGACGTGATTTTAAAGCAAAAGTGCATTTTGACAAAACCCTGCACCAGCACTTCAGAGCCTGCGCTCTAAAGCCCCAGGATCCTTTGCGCCTCAAGCTCTTTTAACCTAAGCTTCTCACTCTCAAGCACCATCCTTACTGTAAAGAAGCCTATTTGAACCAAAATAATGAACAGTGCCACACTCAAAAATGCTCATAGCTAGCTTCCCACTTCTATAAGCAAACTGAGGCAAGATTACTGAGGAAACCCTTGCCACCTACTCTAGAAAAGCTTGAGATGGATCCTAGTCCTAGAGCCCAGAACACCAGCTTCAAGGCAAAGGCTTCATGCGAGGCTGACTTGTACAAATGCTTAAAAACCATGCCTAACCCATAATTTTGACAACATAAATATGGCATAAAAGAGGTGATTATACATCATCATAACCAAGAAACTACCACATCCTTTGCACTCACTTGGGCTAAGAGGGATGGAAGAGAGGCATAAATAAGCAGCATTGAGAAATAGAGAGAAAGGAAGACATGAATACTACAAAAATTGATAAAATCCCTCAAAAGAAGAGGGGTTGATATTTAGGTAAGAAAATATTTTGAACAATGGTTTTAAGCACAAAAAAGTGCAAGCTTTCCCAAGCAAGGCACAACTATTTGGGCTTTCGAACTTTTGAGTTAAAACAAGCGCACTTTTTTAAAATAAGCTCACAACATGCAAAGTCCCTCCAGCACCCAACAGAAAATAGATCTGAAGAGCACCTTTGACAAAAGTAAGACCAAAACCTTGAAAACCAAAGTCTTTTGATCGAATCAAACCCTAATCAAGCAACTGATTTTTCTTAGCTAGAATTGAGATATTCCTCGAAACCAATCCTAATACCAGCTTACGGAATGGGAATAGCTAATTCTTGAACGCAAATGACCATCAAGCAATACCTTAATGTCTGTATAATAGACCAAACTTTTGGCAAACCATATGCCCTTTTCTACACCAGAAGTTCGTTGTGGTGGGGATGAAGACTATCACAAAGCATACAGAGCAAGGCTTCCAATATCAACAAAGAGCATGAACTCTAAGCCACAATTGTCACAGAGACAAAATGGTAACCAAAAACTGTTCTTTCTCACTTGATTTTACAAAGCGCGTGCCATGTGCGCTGTAGCGCACAAAGCACGTGCCTCATCCCCTCCGCGCTATTTTGTTGTGAAGTGAGGCAAGGTTAATGAAGCGTGTGCTTTTTGCACCTTTGTGGGTTTTTTTATCGTAGCGCAAGGTTCTCGGCGTCGTGCCTTATGGAGTTTTTACTGTTCATCTCAAACAAAAAAACCAAGCAATGTTGAGCGCATTAAAAATAAATAAATAAATAAACTTTTTGGGCTGTGAAGAAACCCTAGAGCACGCTGAGTCTATCCCCTTCTTCCTCTCTTCTCTCGCATGGGTATCTTCTCTTGCCTTTCCCCAAGTGTTCTCCCTTCTTCATGCTCTCTGTTGCTGATGCTGCTGTTTTCCGGACCCATTCTTCTGTTGCTTCTTCCTCCGCACTGCACTGGATACAGTTCTACTTTTTTCCCTGGGCTGCAATTGGGTTCTTGGTGCTTCTCCTTTCTTCTTTTGCTTCTGCGGTGCTGTGGAAGTTACTTTTTTTAGGGCAGTCAAATTTTCTTCTTTGTTTGCTGCTGTTCTGGGTTACAATTTTTTTCTAAGGTTGCGATTTTTTCTGGGTTGCTTCTCGATTTTGATGCTCTTCAAGTGTTTCTCCGTTTGCTTGCCGTGAGTTTTTAAGAATTACTTAACGTATTGATTTATTTAAGTTTCTCTGTTTGCTACTTTTCTCAGTGTGTTGTGTTTTCTGTGCGTTCTTTATATGGCCATGCTTGTTTTATCTCTTTAGACGACTATTTCTGTGTTATATCGTACAGTACACACAATTTGCGTGATTTTTCAGCGTATTACTTGTGTCTAATCAATTATTTGATGCCCTTTTTGAGCTTATTGTGTGAAAATATATCTTGGATGTGATTTTGAAACAAAACTGTGCTTTGGTGCGCCTCACGTGCGTGAAGCGTGCACCTTTGCTCTACACTTCACACCTCGAGGACCTGTGCGCTTTTTCATGCCTCACACTTTTTCTAATCTAAGCTTTCTCATAAGGAACCATTTTTGACAATCAATTCCATATAAAAGCCACTAAATAAATAGACACACACACACACATAGTCACAAAATAGAAGCTTGCTCTCAATTATAATCCAAAATATACAAAAACAATAAATTTTCATAGGATTAAGTGAATATGGCATGCTCAGCTTTGTAATGTACAATCTGATATTAGATGATTAGTATGAACTTAACAAATCCATCTTTCATATTAAATTATTTTTCATGTATTTTCAACTATATCTGTCCAACAGGAAGGGTTTTCTACCAAATATTATATTACACAACATCATGTAGAGTATTATTGTACACTCTCTTCAATTTTTATTTTTTTTTTTTGAGTAATGGAAACATGTATTAAAGGACAACAAGGGGATGCCTGTCATGCCACTCATATACAAAAGGAGGCTTAAACAAAAACCTGCACGGTCTATTCATTTTACGAACATTAGTGCTTGTCATAACGTAAAATAAGCAAATTTTTTATGACCTCAAGTTACTTTTATATGAATATCAAAGCTGACTAAAAGAGATCCAGGAGAGAAAATGGAAAAGTCATACTTTCCATCTTCAATGACCAACACATCAGGAAAAAAAGATCATTAGTTAGCCCATATCAAAGCAAAAGGCACATGATCACAAGACAAACGAAATCCTTCTGGAGGAAGATAAACATTAACCTAAATTTCACCACCAACAATATCAGAAAGAAGATTTCTTTCCCAAAGTGGCAGAAGAAACAACAATTGCAGGGAAGTTCTTCTATAGTCTGGGAAATCAGAGCCTACCAGGTTTTCCACCTCACATGCCCATAGCCTCGACCCAAAAAGCATAAAATTATACTACACAAGATGGAAGCTTTCAAGTCAAGTCCAATCTTGAACAGCTCCTCTCAGAACTAGTCCACGTTTAAAGCGCAATATATGTGCTCCATATGAGACCTTCACAGCACAGATAATTCTTTTCTGAACAGTACTCCAAGGTATCACGGCTTTAATTAATTCCCCTAATGGCTAAGCTTAGGTTAACAAAGGCACATAAAATTAAAAATAGACAAGAAACAATGACATTTCTCACAGGACATTACCAATCAAGCAACCAAAAAAAATACCCATCCCGGTGTATAGTAGCGATAAATTCCAAGGTAGAAAGACAAGCATACCAGGCGATTGGTATCTGGAAGCGAAAGCCACTGCTCAAAGAGCTCCTGTGCGAGATAGGGATTAGATTTAAGAGCCAAAGGAGCAACCTCAGGAAGCTGCAACAATTCGGCGTCAAGAGATACCAAGTCTCCATTGAAATCCATATCCATTCAAAACAATGCACAAAATCGAAATTCAATCTCTGGCATGAAACAAGAAACCAAATCACATAACAACATGCGTGTATGCTATGTCGCCAGCCAAACCCTAGCCTGAGAAGCACAACGAATCTGTCGATATTCCTGAGTATTCGAGGATGGATTACTGAGCATTAAAAGATAAAAGATTTGGGACCTAATAATGAGCTAGCTACAAATCCACAGATCTTCGGGCGAACAGAAATCTCAGATTGGGAGGACGTCGTGGATTAAATAGAATCGAAAGGAGGATTAGACAGATCCCATTGAGGTAGAAATAGAATGATTCGAGGCCTCGGAATCGAAGCCCTCAGAGAAGAAGAAGAAGATGATGGATGATGAAGAAGAAGAGGAGGAAAGCGCAGGTAGAGAGAAAGGGAAAGAGAAGGGTGGGCTATCAACAGTGAATGATAATATAAAGAGGGCGAGACAACGAGAGAGTGAATGAAATTGAAATTTTGCCTCAACACAAGGAAGGGACACGTCTCCCCCCTTTCTCCACACCTCCATGGCTCAATTTTAAATTCCTACCATTTCTATATATCTGAAATTGAATCTCATAAATGGGTTACTCCATTTCATTACTAATTAAATTAAATTAACTAGGCCTCAACTCGTGCGATGCACGAAGGGGCCTCAATTAGTTAATTTTTTGATATTTTATAAAAGTTATAGATAAGTAACTGTCCATATAAATAAACCAAACGAAATATTAATGAAATTGTTAAGTGGAAAACATCATGATAAATTGTTCCGACAAAACATGTAATTTAGCAATAGAAAATTTCCTAAAATGACAATGAACGTCGACCACGGCAAGTTGCATTATGCATCATCATTCCCTATGGTAACCTGCAATTTTAAATTATCGTATAAGTAGTGGTAAAATTGTATGAAACAAACTATACATATGAAAGTGCAAGTGTGAAAGGTGTGTACCCTTTGTACCGGGAGGTGTTGCGCATGTGAATAAGTTATTCATCCCAATCATCAGAACATGGGACGATAAGCCGAAATGGACTACGCAACACATCAGGCGTGACCCTCCCATCGGGACCTGGAGGATATATGATGAACCACCATGGCTTGTTATGTTGTTGCTGATGCAAATCTATATAAGCCGCCATGGTTAGATCCGGTTCGGGCTGTACGGAAGAATAATAAACTAATTAGGTAATTATTAACATCTAACAGTGTTAAAGTTTTATAAGAAATGTAATTCATGATATAACCTGTGCGGCGTAGGTATCCAAATCTTGTTTGTTACTGTGCAACAATATCTGTGCACCCTCATGGAAGACGGTGAATGATTTGGTGCCACTACAATCTCACAATGTGACTACGAAGATAAATCTTCAGAAGAAAGAAATGAGTTAGGAAAAAGAATTGTGGTGGATAATAGGTTTTGTGTGTAATTCAAATATGTAATCACAACGAAAAATGGTGGATGAATTGATAACATAAGGGTTACCGTTTCATGGTCGAGTTAGGGACAGAACATGTACAAAACGGCACATCATCTTCCAACTGCAGTTCCCATAACGGGGATTCACACGTGTTGGCACGACATTTGCACACAGTGCAAGCATCGTATGTTATATTATCTATAAAGGCAAACGAAAGAATACGATAGTATTTAACCTGCAAACCACGAAATAGTACATTGTTAGTGCGGGTATAGTTATGGTTATCACATAATAGATCATAAATGGTATTGACGAAAATACATACATCTCCTGCATGTATAAACCCCGGAAGTGGAATACTTCGAGCGGAGTAAAATATTTGCAAGTCAGCTATGTGCAACGGCTTACAACGCATCCACTTGAGGCATCGTTCGACAATGTGTAACTCAGACCTAACATGCGGGAGGGTAAGAATTATAAAATGAATAAACGTTCGAAAATTGAACAATTAAGTAAAAGAATGATTACCGTACCATGATTCCAAGTCATCCATTTCTGGAATGCTAGGAGCAATCATCAACGAACTACGGGCTATGGTGGTCAACGACGTTGATCCTTAAATAAAACATGATACATTGAGTTGATAAATTATTACGTAAGAAAGTGGGGTAGGGAATGAAAGTAGAATGTGACATTACCTCGATAAGATTCAACTTCAACTCTGGAAGCAAGTAGTACGTTGTCTCTGTCGAGATCTTCATGGAGTGTACAACCCTCAAGTTCTGCGAAATCTCCAAATAGTGTAAGCAACAAAAGATGCATCATGCACATACAAATGAAACAATCAACTCCAAGTAATGAGATTATACCAAACGTCAAAGCATAAGCAAAGCAAATCTATAATTGAAATCGGTACCGCTTGTCACATAGCAGTACTTGTCGGCGCACAGTCCTTGTCATTTTAGGATTAGGGCCTGGGGTTCGCTTGTAAGTGACTGCAAGCATTGTTGCAGTGACAACAACACCAATAACATCTACATGAACACAGAAGATGCAAATACGTGATTAACAGTCAGACATTAACATAAAACATTAAAAGGAAAAGTGAGAAAAGTATACAATATATATTGTGAACACTATATATATATATATATATATATATATATATATATATATATATATATATATATAGAAATTGGATTCTAATAATCCCTACTATCACAAATTGTATGGCAATAATCCCTACTATCATTTTGGATTCTGGTGGTCCAAAAAAAAAAAATTGTATTGTAGTGGTACCAAATCTATCACCACATTCTTTTTTTTTTTTTTCATGCGTACCCTATATTGTTTTTGTTTTTTTGGTTCCTACCCCTAGATAGGTAACGAAGTGTAGTTACTAAAACATTTTTTAAATTATTTTTTTGAGATTCCGAGCAATTATTATGATTTTTTAAAAGGAATAAAATTGAAAAAATCATAAAAAATTGAAAAAAAATTGAAAAAAATTCGGAGAAATGTTGTAAATTCATTAAAAATCGTGGTAAAGTGTTATACAAAGTTTTGAATCAAATGCAACACAAAATCTATGATATTTAGCGTATACACTCGATTTTGTCCCACTACAATACAATTTTTTTTTTTTTTGGACCACCAGAATCCAAAATGATAGTAGGGATTATTGCCATACAATTTGTGATAGTAGGAATTATTAGAATCCAATATCCCTAAATGTGGGGACATTCTAGTATGACATCAATTACATGCGTGTTGAGTGAAAATACCAATTTCAATCGATTTTTACTTAGTTTTTGCTCATACGGCGTTGCACATGTAACGGAAAGACCAGTGATGTGGTAGATGACGTCAGGTTTAAGTCGATCTGTCCAGTGAGCAATCAAGTGATTACCCGCGATAACAGCAACTATCTCATCATACTGCAAGAGGAACGCAAAATCAGTAACCAATGTGATTTACAAAATGAATGAGTTCAAAAAGACACTTGACATAAGCAATACCATGCGATCGATGAAGATAAGCTTCCGCTCACGACGATGTCCATATTGATGCACACCCATTGATCGCATAAGGCGAGCAACCAACGGGACAGATGAACTGGCTGGGCTGAGGCTACTTATCGGTGCACTTCGCAACACCCAGTCATAGTCACTCATGTCTGCAGTAATGATTATAAAGTGTACAATATATGCGTAAGGCCGTGAAATTGATCACATGAGTAAAGTAAAGGATTCACAATCAAACTATATTTGCAGGAATATAAGTTGAACAACGATAAAACACAACCAGGGGTATAAATTGACTAACCTAAGACTGTTGGATGTCGTTAAAGACTTCTCGATATACAATATTTTTGGTCATATTGGAAGGTACGCCCCTCTCATTGCATATCAGAAACCTTAGGCCCGTAGGGGATGTCACCCGAGATATTGCAACGTACAGTTGTCCATGGCAGAATACTGGGCGAGGAAGATAAATGCCAACATAGTGAAGCGTTTGACCTTGGCTTTTGTTGATTATCATGGCTAAGGACACCTTTAGGGAAAAATTGCCTTCTCTTAAGGTGGAATGGACAATCATTTGCCGAAGGATTGAGTTCAATGCGAGGTATGACAACAGTGTGGCCAATGTTACGTCCACTCATAATTTTCGCTTGGATCACTCGAGTACCTAACCGTTCAACGATCAGGCGGGTGCCATTGCACAATCCGTTAGACGGGTCAAGGTTTCGCATTAGAACAACGGGAGCACCAACCTTCAACTCGATTCCGTGGTTAGGGAACCCCGATAAGTTTATACCATGCAACATCTTCGGTGGAATAATGTCGTCAACTACAGAAACAGTATCATTCTGGAGGAACGTGTCTGAGCTGAGATATGTACGACTCTCACCAGGAAGCATTGCCAAGATCCTCGAATTCAACTCATCAACGTCAGTGTTTAGAGGAGCCAAGATACAACGGTCTCGAAAGTATGAGTCTTCGTGGTATTTACTGGTCAAATTTAGGTAGACGAATTCAATCAAACTATGAAGGCCATCACGATCGTTGGTGATGAGGAATTCATCTGGAATCTCTATCCAGTCCGGCTCGGTACCTCCTAACAATGCGTGACCTTGTATGGAGCCATTGCCAACACCTAATGTCCACTGGGAGAAGGCATGCAAACGGTCACGCTAATCCAGGGTCAAGTTAGGTTGTAGCAGACGCATGTTGATGGTAAGATGGTGCACACTACAACAGCGCCAAAACGTAGCCCTCGGCAATGATGATGCAACAACATCAACTCTGTTTCCCTTCGTGACAACGGGAAGAATCTGTCTGAAGTCGCCGCCGAAAATGACCATCTTTCCTCCGAAAGGTTCATCTCGGCTACAAATATCACGCAATGACCGCTCCACAGCCTCTACGGTATGCCGATGCGCCATCGGGGCTTCGTCCCATATGATGAGGGACGCCTCCATAATTAGCCTGGCCAGATCGGACTGTTTCGATATGGAGCATGTAGACATCTCGTGTACGTCGATTAGAATCTTAAACATGGAATGAGTTGTCTTCCCCATAGGCAACAGAAGAGCTGCGATCCCTGATATCGCGACCGAGAGGACGATCATCTTCTTCGACCTGAAGTGTGTGATGATAGCTTTCCACAGATAGGTTTTCCCAGTTCCGCCACTACCATAAACGAAGATGGGCCTGATGTTACCATTTTCAAACGAATGAGTGACCAGATGGTAAATTTGTACCTGGTCTGCGTTCAAGGTTGGTAATAATGTACCAAGGGCACTGACCTCTTCATCCTGGTCATAAGCAAGGTGCTCTCGTATGAGCCTGTTACCTACTTGACGCATCATATCATCAGAAGGTAAGGGCATGGGGGGGAAGCCCTTAAGAGATTGACCATTTCTGTTTAAGATCGCCTTAATCTCACATAGGCCAAGGTTTTTCCTCTGTTCGACACTGATGTCACACACAGACCCTCCCACATTCCTCATTGCCCTCCTAAATAAGTTATCCGTAAGGTCTTCCCAATGATGCTCCCGTAGTATGTGAGGGCGGGAAACCTCGGAGAACATAAGCATTGAACAGAACATAGTCCTTAGCTCAACTCTCGTAGCCTAGGTGGACGCCTCGGATAGGGCATGCATTCACTCGTTGTTGTCATCAAGGAGGCCCCGAGCAACGCATGCTTCTTTGTATGTTGAGTAAACAACTCCGTCAACAGTTTTGATGTCCTCATATGATGTGGCTCCCTTAAAAACATGCAACAACATTCTGAGATAGTATCTCTCGCCCATGTTAGGGTGCGCGTACGGCAAGCGTCCAATACATACCCGTTGCTGTCTCCTCTTCCACTTTTTGGTAGTTTTCTCCCACACGTAGAACGTCGATAACTCTGCATAGGTATACTGTCTGGCTGCAACATCTACACTGTTCAAATGAAACCAACTGATCAACATTGTCACTCTTCCAGCTTCAGCATGGATTACTTCATGAAGGTCATTATAGTCGTAGAAAACGACAAACTGTTGATCAGGTAAGTGGTACTGAAGCAACTCAACAGAAGGATAGCGATATGTGATGTTAAACTCAAATATCCTCCATACAGCATCCACTGGCGACACATACCGACAATTCAAATATTGCTTAATCTCGTCGACCAATACATAGCGATGACGAATGCTACCTCCTTCTGTCACTTGAGTGGTATCCTCGACGACAATGGTCGCTCGATCAACTCCCTTGTGCAGGTATTTATGGAGATACTTGATGAGCTTCCGTTGAGCACATCGCTCGACGTTGATGTGAGCGTCATACTTGACGCATAGGTCACGATTATATGGGACCACCCATCGATTGTCAAGAGGAACATCCCTAACCATAACATGTCTGCCATCTTCCCCGCGTCTATATTTAACAAACCCATTCTCCTCGATCATGGTGGAAGGGGAAAACGTCTTTGGGTAATGCTTTGTGCAACGTCCGTCACTCATGCAAGGACAAGTTGGGAATGAACGACCGCATGGGCCGTGAATCATGTGCCTTCTCACGATCGCATATCCGACGGGGTCACTCTGCTCATCCGGAAGCTCCGCGCATATGATGCGGTCAATGTCTTCTACACGGGTTGGCTTGTTCTCCGGCGCGAGGGTGAGCAACATATGAGCATGTGGCAGTCCTCGCTTCTGGAATTCGATAACATGTATATCTGCAAAATGCGACATACATGTTGATTATTGTCCAGGTCAGAGCAAGGTACGGGGAATGAGTTGGTTAATAATTGTATCTGCAATAACTCTTCCAAAAATGTTCCTCTCCTGGAAGTCCTTCTTCAGCTCTTTCAGCTTCAAGCGGAAGGACCGAGCGACGATGTCCGGTCGGTTGCTGGCGTGATTTTCAGGTTGTTGTGACAGAGCCTCCTAAATTTCAGGCCAGTTCGAGTTGCACGTGAATGTGACAAAAAAATCAGGGTAACCCATCTGGTTACATATGGCCATTGCGTCAAGGAAATGCTGGCGCATGTAACGCCCCCCCACCCCGTGAACGACGCTGGCAATATGAACCTCTTCCCCACAGCATCAGCATCACTTTCCCCTCCGGTGACAGCATCTCGCAACCCACAATAAAGGTCCGCTCGGAGTTTAGATTGGTTCTCCTTGCAATATCTCAATCTCCAAGCCTCTATTGCAGCGTACAAATCTACAACAAATTGCAGGAATAACCTACAGCACTGAAGTAAGATGTTCGCTTCATTAGCTCGATACTGTTTCAAGAATGCAGCAAATTGTAACATAGTAACCATTTTGCCTTTGCCGTGTCCGCTGGGTCCTTCAACGCGTGGAATTTCCAGTCTCCAACCATCGGTCCCGTACGAAAACAGTAAGGGGTATTGGAGAGGCATGTAAGACGGATGGGTCTCATATATTCGTTGGAGCTGGCCATCTTGTTTCCGAACAATGATGTCGCGGCTATCTGCCTGACCATCGTCAGCGCCAACTATAAGAGCGGCCACCTCATCAGCCTGCAGAGCTGTGTACTGTCGTCCACCTCGGTTTTTTATGAGTCGAATGTTTAAGTCGACCGCATCATTGGTCTGTAGCGCATCATGTGCACGTCGAAACATCTTCACATATGGATTGACAGCATCCAACATGTCTTGCAGGGATTGCAACGTAGATGGGTCTACACCAGACACACCGTTGAGCGCTCTATGCCGATTTTCAACTTCATCTCGTGTGTCGTAGATGTATAGTTGTGCAAACTTAGGGCGTTGTCCATGCGCAGGTAGCAAAGAACCAATTTTGTCGTAATTTTGTCCACTAATCCGGAACGAATAAGGACCATGACCATCCATTACAGAGTGATCAATAGTCCCTCCCATTGATGTGAAGGACAACATGGAATTGTACGTTCGTATATTATCGAGAAAGCTCCGTTCTCTCAACAATTCGGCTAAAGGGGAAGGAGGGCCAGGTAATGATGGCAACATAACACGTCCGCGGTCACAACATATGGCGTACTCAGGGTTAGATATAGTGCTTCCTACAATCCTTTCGTCCTTCCAAACTGTTGCTCTGCAATGCCTGCAAGGTGTCATTGTCCCGGTGAACTCCCACCGGGTTGTGATCCTCCAGATGGGCGGTGCTTCCCGTGCAATGGCCAATTGTAACTCCCTAGATTATGCTTGATGACGTGCACGCTCGGCAATAAGTCGCGAGTTTCCTGGGTCTGTGTTACGACGGACAATGCGGCGCAGCCTTGCGTTACACCTAGCAAGCCTAGCTTCTAAGGCACTCCTATTTTGCTCACTACTTCCAGCCATTTGCTACATGTTATCGTATTTATCCATGTAAGACACACCGCTCATAACTTTAAAACTATTATTATATACATAACGAATAGACATGGGAAAAATGATAAATGTAATAGTTGTGTTTCAATATTATTTTTTTTTATGTACTCTGAAAATGCATGACTCAAATATTATTGTATACAAATATTATTGTTTTATGATGTACTCTGAAAATTACTAAAATAATTTATAGATGAATAAATCACTTTTTGTTTAGATTTTAAATTTCAGTTAAGTGTAAAGTCACTTTTTGTTTAGATTTTAAATTACAATATATAGATTGTAGCTGCGCTCCAATATTATTATATTTTATGATGTATTCTGAAAATGATTCAAATAACTATTTTGTAGACATTTATTTATAATTTGTATATAATAAGTCTAAAAATAGAAATGAAATAAACCAATTCAAATATGACCAAAAAGGCCCACTTGAAGCTAAATAATTCACCAAACACATCAAATTTTCCTGCTCAATTTATACCACGATCCAATTTTTTAATTTTCTGGACAAAAATTTCTGGACAAAAGTTTTCCTTTCATGTTTACCCAACTATTTGATTTTTTATTTTTTTTTCTATTGAAATTTAATATTTAATATCAAATTAAAATATTCTTTGACTGTTAGTTTGTTGGTGCATAATGAAGTGTATGACTCTTTAATCCAATATCACACTTAAATTCATAATTAACCCAAATTTGTTTCGATAATTTTATACTACGTGTGGGCCGTGTAGCTAGGCAAATAGCCGAACATTTTACAGTGATCATTTTTTCTGTTTGTATTTCACATCTTCATCCAAAACTTAACTAAAAAATTCACAATATTCACAATTCTGATTCTAACAAATGAGAAACTATTGTTCCAACTTTTTCTTTTATCTCTCTCTGATTTTATTCCATACTTGTAAAGATAAATAACCTTAATTATTAATAAAATTTTTAAATAATGTAATCAATATAAACCCTTAACAGATAAATAATGCAACAAATAAAATTTTATATTAGATAAAGTTTTATATTATTTCCAAAATTTTAATAGATAAAGTTTTATATTAATAAGACATTCAGTTAGGAATATTGTAACATAATTTTAGCTATTAATTATAGTTCAGTTAGTAATATAAATTAGGAATAAGTTCTTCATATCAATCGTCATATTCGAAAATCGTGCCGTCAAATTTAAAAAATTTAACCATAAATTTTTCAATATATGTAATGAGTTGTTATACTTCTCCTTTCCAGAATTTGTGTTCATTCTCCCTCAGTCGTTCGCATCCTTCTTCCATTCTCCCTCAATCGAGTCTCCTTCTCCGGATCTTTCGTCCTCCTCCCTTAATCGGATGCTCCATGCTCCGAATCTGTCTTCCGTGCCCCTAGTCGGGTTAGGTGTTTTCGTAAGAGAGGCAGACGATTTTCATGCACCGCATCTATCTTCCTCCTCCCTCAATTTCTGGTTGCCATGGGGTTTGACAGAGGTAAATTTTCTTGTTTTGATAGTGTAGTTTATTTTATAAAATTACCGCACATCTCTGTATCTCTATTTGAAATAGCAATTATCTGTATTTTCTTGTTTTAATCATGCTTTACATCACTCATGTATCAATTAGATTAGCAATATTGGTTCGTGATTAACATTATATTTGAAATTTTTTGTTCGTTATATTTGAAATTGATCTTTGAATCTTTTTGACTAATTGCATGCTGATGCGGATTTGGAGAATTTGAAGAAGGTTACATGAGATTCGGTTTCAAGATTGGGAGGTATTATTCTTCTTGTAATGTTTCCTCTATTTTTCTTGGATGTTCATCTGTATTTTTTGATGTTTCGTCTATTTGATTATTTCTTGTAATTGCATGTTCATGGGCCATGATTCTTCTTGAAGAAGTTTTATATGATTTCTTTTACTGGTTATAGTTACTGTGCAATTTAGTTACTGTGAGTCTTGATTACAAATATACTCATTGTGAGTTAAATTGGTTTTTTGATGAAATTTAGGATATATTTATTTGATTATTTCTAAGTTTTTAGTTGTTAATCAATTTTTAAGCTTGATTTAGAACCTCACGGTTACTGTGAGAATTGAACATGGTTCCATGTGAGAATCTGTTTTCATTCTAACAGCTTTTAATAGATGCATGTAAATTTTTAAAACATTATGACAACTTCTAACCAAAAGCTTAAAAATAATAATTAAATGCATGTAAATTGTCTTGTAAGTTGTGTTTAATTGAATTTGTATGACTAAAACCCCATATTTAAATATTTGAATATTTACGAATTGATAAATTTTTTGAAAATTGATTTTCAGTTGTATTTAATCTTGAATCTGTAGTAGTTTTGTTTGTTTCTTGGTTTTTAAAATATTCTGATTATTTCTAATGAAAAGTTTAACAATATTAATAGATTAATATCCAGTGTACAAAATAAACTATACTGTAATTACATTTCCCAATAAACTATACTGTATTTACATTTCCCAATAATATTATTTAGATTAATGATTATAATAAATCGTTCATAATATATTTTTAATGCAATTAATCTGTGTTTTATTTAGTAAAATAATAAAATGGAAAAGGCTACATGATAAATTAGTGATATTTAAGTATGTTGTTGGACAGTTCACTTTACACTAACAATTATTGACTACTTCTCTAATTTTTTTAATGCATGTAATCTCTGTTCTATTTGGTAATAATCTATATATTGGAGTATAATATCATTCATTTTTTGATTTTAATTGCATTAAAAAATAATTAAAATAGGTGATTAGAATTGTTTGGAAGGGTACTAATTTTTTGATTCAAAAAACCCTGTATCAAAAAATATTGGAGTTTCTTGGTTGATGATTGTCTTTGAATCATAGTTCTTCCCAACATAAGTTCAAGTGTTATCCCTAAACAAAGTTTTAACCTAATCCTAATTATTTACTATATTGGTTGATATTTAAAATATAATTTCTTATAGTGAATAATATTATTTATGTTTATGAATAGTTATGTGTACTTGTAATAATTTCAGTAGCCATTTAAATTCTAGAATCTAGAAATATGTAAAGCATCTAGTATTGTAGAATTACAAAAATAAACCATTCAGAAATCTCTTCATAAATTATGTAAAATAAAGCTTTCAGAAATATAAGGCTTTGCAGAATTGCATACCTTTTTTGTTTATGTTTAGCGTGGAAATTTACCTTTTTTTTTTTGTTTTTGCAGGTTTGCATTTTAAAACAAACCTATTACACTCTTCTTCTATGAATTATATATGTATTTTTTTGGTTACTTTGAATTTGGCATGTTGATTATGTGATGTAATTTTAGTATGGGATGAAGTTTATTGTGGGAACGTATCATTGTATATATATGCTGTATTTTTTGTGGGGTGGTTGATGTAAGGGTTAGAGGATGGGAATGGTTGATAGGGTTTAGTTCAGCAATTTGTTGTCAAATGAGACTGCCTCTGGATCCACAAGTAAGCACTTACTACTCACGTTCTAAATTATTAATCTGCTTTTGATTTCATCACTTTTGATTTATAAATTTTTTTAGACTACTCACATTCTAAATTATTAATCTGCTTTTGATTTCATCACTTTTGATTTATAATTTTTTTTAATGTTCATTAAAAGTAAATGACAGCTAATACGATATGTAGATATAATAGGATATGTTATGAAAAACAACGAATGTAGTAATTCATAAAGTGATTCTAAATTAAGAAGAGAAGATGAACTCATCGGATAATTTGATGTGAAATATCCCGGTGGTTGAAATGTTCCTTGAACTTGGGATCTCTCTTTCGAACAATTTGTTGAGAAAGTGATTCTCAATTAAGTAGAGAAGATGAACTAACCGGAAAATTTGATGTGAAATATCTTGAAATGTTCCTTGAACTTATGTTTGACAATGAAATGTCTACCTAAATTGTTGATGATGCGTTCAATCTGCAATATTAAAAATAGATCAATTAAAGAATAACATATGAAATAAATGATATAATTGAAAGAATAGATCAAATAAAGGATGTAAGTGACGTACCTATTGAATGAATGGATGACAGCAGCAGTCTAATTGAAACAATTGGTTTTTAAGCAAAGTTTGTGTAACTGATTAGTGATGGAGGAAGTGGGCCCTTGATTTTAGGGAGTGCATCACTGGTAAGTTGACGTTTGTTGACCAAAATGTAACTGATTAAAATTTTGAAAAAAATAGTAATTTTATGTTACCGTTTTCAATATTGAAAAAAAGATAAATGAATTATTCAACGATAAAAATAGGTAATTGAATTATTAAAATTAATTATCTTGCACGCCATTGGTTCAATTTCTGAGAAATGCTCTCGTTTCAGCATTCAGTGGAGCCCACTTACTTTTCCATTATAATATAATAGATTACCTTCTAATATGACTAATGCAATTTATAGATTTTTTAGAAAATTGGGCTTTAACTCATGGATCAAAAATTTAGGGCCATGACATAAGAACTATTCCTCGGTCGCACGGCTGGCTATAGTCGAGAACTCCATTGTTCGTTGTCCTAATTTCATCATTTTTGAGGTGAATCTACAAGCTTGGCTTTAAATTACAGAGTTTTAGAAGGTGTTACATACGTAATGTGCATATCTCGATTGGAGGAAATAATGAATTAGGGTTTGTCATCTATCGAGTGAAAAGCCCTAGATGAATAACATTGAGAGAAAGAGGAGTAGCATCTAGTTTTGTCTCTCTTTCCCACTCTCTCTCTATTTCTCCCGCGCTCTTGTGTGTGTGTTGGTGTATGTGGGAGGTGGGCAGTTGAAGCATCCCAGATTCCTTTTTCTACCTTATGGCCTGGGCTAAGAGGGTCATTTCTCGATCTCCCCCGGACATCCAACTTCACTTCGACTCGGCCCCAGGCTGGATGATCACAGCCATCCCATGGATGGATCAGGATGGCCTCTAGGGAGGCACATTTTTTCCTATCAGCACCAGTAACGAAGATGGGAACCGGAGGGAAGGTGCAAGGGGTGAAGGAAATCATTTTTCGGAAGGTTAGCAGGGCTGTCACGGGCGTCACTCCCATGGTCACGACTGTGACACACAGGTTAGGGATGCCTTGGCTGGAAGTCAGGGAGTCACGGGGCGACTACCCTGGTCGCGACCTCGACCATTTTCCTCCCTACCCCCATACCTCAACCAACTTTATTGTGGGGTTTTGTCCTGAAGAAAGTCACGATCGCGACGTCAAGGTCATGACCGCGATAAACTAGAGCCCACCAAACGTCCCGACCGCGACGCAGCAGCTGTCACGACCGTGAAACTTTTCATTACGATTCACCGTCATGCCCGTCACAACATGGATCGTGGTCATGACATAACAAAGCCAATTTGGAGTGTGGATTGCCCCTCGCCCCGTCGCAACCGCAACATTCGATGTCATGCCCGCGATGGAAATCCTTGGAAGTTGCCCTCTTGATTAAGCCACTGAGTCGCGCCCGCGACTCCTTGGATCGCGCCCGCGACTCCCTGGATCGCGCCCGCGACAATCCTGCTTACTCGGATTTCTTTGTCTTTCATTAAGGATAGCTTTATCTTTTCTTTTATAATCAATGTTAGTATGTTTTTAAGCCAAAATCACTCATTGTATTTCTAAATTGGTTTAGGCTCTAAGATGTAATTAAATTTTGGGTTAACGACCCTTTTTTGAAGCTAATCTCTCTTGTGGCTAATCCCTATCCTTACCTATAAAAGGGTAATTGGCAAAGAGATGGCATTAGCTAAGTTGAATGAATTGAAAGGTATTTTTGAGACCAACTCAAAACCTCTATCTCAAACCTTATTTACTTTACCCATTTGATTGATGGTGGTGTTGCAAGTATTTCCTTTATTGAATTTGTGGTGGAAATCCTTTATCAAATTCATGGTGGATTGTTAGTTCTTGGTGGCTGGCAAGCCTTTATCCAAGTTCATATAAACTATACCTTTATCAAAATTTTGAAGTTACAAAGAGGTCAAACCTCCATCCGATCAAATTATACACCCCACAAGAAGACCAAGCTCCACAAATTGCCTCTATGTCATCTCGCTTGGGCAAACTTGATTTCCTTATTTCCCTTATTCCCCAAACCAAACCAACATTCGTGATGAATCTTCAACGTCTCGAAGAGAAAGTGCGAGAAGTAGAACATCAAATAGGTCACTTGCTCCACTCCATGACCCCTACGCAACTTGAAATGTTGAGAATGGATCGAGGTGTTTCAACTCGAATTCCTAAGACTATCTATGATGAACCTTGAGAATGGAGAAGGAGGTTACTTCGTGGCCTTCTAGGAAGGGGAGTAATCACCCTCGGAGTACAACTTCATCCAAGGAAAGTCGAACTTCTAAGCTATCCCAACCGTCTTCTCGAGCTCAAAAAGAAAGTGTGGAATACATTCGGAAGCTTAAGGGTAGAAAATGTTTCACATGCCGGGTGTATGGTCACTACCAAGCCAAATGCCCCATGAGATGGTTGAAAGTTCCAAAACAAGTGTGGTGGCCAATATAAAGGCTCAAAAGACTAATGTTGAGGTTCACACGCAAGAAGAGGAGAGCTCTACTCCCAAGTGATCCTTTATTATGACTAAGGATTTTTAGTACGACTCTCAACAAGAGAACATCTTCCGAACCGATTCACCATCAATGGAAGGGCATGTACGGAAAATCATCGACGGCGGGAGCGACACCAACTTGACATCTACCTACATGGCGTAGAAGCTCCAATTGCTGATCTTATCTCACCCCTGCCCGTATAGCTTGTAAGGGCTTAATGATGGCAGCAACCTCGAGGTGACTCAGCAAGTCTCGGTCTCTTTCTCTATTGGCCCTTATGAGGATAGTGTTCATTGTGATGTTGTTCCCATGGATGCTTGTCACCTAGTACTTGGTAGACTTGGGAAAATTGATCGGCGTGCCATCCACGATGGTCGGAAGAACACATATTCCTTCTTTATGGGGAAAAAGAAGATCAAACTCATTCCTTTATCCCTTTTTGAAATCGATATATAACAAACCGAGGTGGGGAGTGAGAAGAGAAGCCTTCATGAGATTGAAACACGGGATGAGAGTGCTTTGAGCGAAGGGAAGCCATATCGAGCTTTACTTTTGCAAAGAAGCGGCCATAGTGAGGTTAAACAATCCTTAGCTCACAAAAATTTCCAACCTCCATTCCTCGTCCCTCACCCTTGCCTACGACTCCTACCGGGCTCCGCATAGAGCTTCCAAGTGTTGAGCTATGCACAATCACTCTTGAGCCTTGCTGCGGAGTTAAGTTGCTTGACGACACATCCATGACCACTCATCTCAGCTCCATTACTTCCACATCGAGGTTGTACAAGGAAAAGGCTACTTCTACTTCCACTAACCTTTACCCTGAACTCTTAGGTGACAAATTCCTTGTTGCTTTCAACAAGTCGATGGGTGCTAGACGTGTTCAGGTCCTTCGTTATGCCGACTTGGCCCCTCCTTCTCGCCGAAACTACTACAACTTTAGTGAAGGTGTGTCGATGAGCATCATTGTACTCCGGCTAATGGAGTATTTTTGTTTTCGCACAAGGATGCAGAAGATTTTGAACTCCCAAGAGTTGAGGATAACTCTTTTTCAAGAAGGGGAATATGAAGTATATTGGGGTCGGTTCCGTTTTGGTCCACCTATGGTTCCTAGCTTGCTTAAAGCCACCCTTCCCTCTCAACAGTTCAAACCCGACCATGTGATCCATTTGAAGGTGGATTCGGGGTACTTGGAGGGCCTTTTGAGACATCATTGGGGCGGTGTTCATTGCAAGGAAGTCCCCGTGTCATATGTCGTAGTTTCATATCCTCATCTGGATCCCTCTCAAATCTTCTAAGGGGCCTTAAGATTCTAGGCACGAATAATGAGGTAGGATAGAATTCGTTGTGTAAGCTGAGCAAGGGAGAAGATGTGACAGTTGGGAGTCTCGGCGGCGACCTAGTAGGTCACGCCCGTGATGAGGCTCTGTGGCCAAGATCACATTAGTGACACAACCTTGGTCGCGCCCGTGATACCCCTTCTTGAAGTCTTGAACCTGATAAACAGCATTGCACCCGCGACAAGCCGTGTCGCGCTTATGACACCGCTACAAGGAGAAGGCTTTGTTCGAGAATCGACCAGGGTTAGGCCCGTGACCACCTGAGTCGCGGCTGCGACCAACCAACGGTGACGCACAAGACCCTCCGCGATAACATATTTTGGTTATGATTCCCGAAGCCAGTCGCGCTAGTGACTAGGGGTGGGCGCGGATCGGATAACCGATCCGAGCATAAAAATGGATCGGATAACCGAAAAGTCGGATAGTCAATATCTTGATCCGTATTTGATCCGTAAATTACGGATAACTGCATTTTTGGTTAACCGGATTGTCAGATTATAAATTTTGTGATCCGTATCCGATCCAAAAGTCACGGTTAACCGAATTTTTGGATCAGATAACGGATTATCCACGGGGCAGTGGGCAAGACGAGAAACAGAAAACACAAACACAATGACATTGTATATTTTAAGTGTGAAGACTGAAGAGACGTTGGACTTGGGAGACTAAAGGAGTAAATAGGCCGCCTGGGAATTGTACTGGGAGTAAATACTATGGCGTGCAAAACTGTAAAAGGAGTCTGTAGAAAAAAGTTGGATTTTCGGATATCCGATCCAATATCCGAGATTTTTATTATCCGATCCGTATCTGATCCGTGATCCGGAGAAAAATAGTGGATCGGATATGCGATCCAAGAAAATAAAAAATTATCCTCTAATTATTCGTTTTTTCAGATCAGATTTCGGATAATTGGATCTGATCTCGGATTATGGATATTGTGCCCACCCCTACTAGTGACATCTTGTGTTGTGCCTGACGTGCCCCCTTGCGCCCGCGATGTTTCTGGGAATGTTGGTTTTTAAGTCTGACTTCCCCCTTTTGCTCCCCCTTTTTGTGTAATTCCCTTTGTATCCCCTCCCTCATATATATTCATGTAAAACCCCTCCATTAGGGATAGTTTTTGGAAGATTATAGGTTTTCGCCACAAAATCCTCTATACTTGGGAGATTGTAATTGAGAGTTTTCAAACCCAAATTCAATGACAACAATCCTGTGGGTGGAATTTGCTTGTTGATTTCCCTTTGGTTGTGAGTGTGAGTTTCTCGTCCACTCTTTGTGCAATTTCTTGGGTGATTCAAGATTCTTTGCTTGTGGAAGATCCTTGTGCAAGCTCTTGATTATCCTAGTTTAATTTACTCTATCGAATTGTCCATATCCTTTCAATTCTTATTTTAGTTCTTGTTCAACAACAAAAACCCATAACCCTAAAAATAGTTGTTGATTGTATGAGTTTTATGGATGGATTCCCATCATCCACATGAATTTGTGTAAATAATTGGAAAAACATTCCTTTGGAGGGTTAAATATTGTCTCTAGTCTAGCCTCTAAAGAGACGATAGACTCACCATTATCACATATTCCAACATTCAAATTACGAGAACTAGGACTATGGTCAAAATTATGCAATAGGTTATACCCTTGCATCAAGTCTATTGTCTCAACTTGTTGCTTTAGCATTGCCCTCATCAAAAACTCAAGTTCAACATTATTAGGGCATGTAGAATCGTCATGGTCAGAAGAAGAACATAAACTGCACGAAGGCAAACTATAAGGTTGAATACATGAGCTAGCATAAGACGTGTAAGGATTGGGAAGAAAGTACTCGGATGCACAAAGAATTTTCAAAATCAAATTTGTCATCTGCAAGCCATTCAAGTAAATCCCAAACTTCATCAACAAATTTATCATAAAAACCCAAACACTCTTAAAAGACTACGGGTCTCTAAATTCACCCCCTCAACAACCATGTCAAGGATTTTTAATTTCCCAAGTATAACTCCACATGGAACAGGAATTTCACATAATCGCTCATAATAATGTCAAAGCAATTAATGCTCGAATTGGGGGAATTGCCATATTTTTTTGTTATTTTTGTATTTATTTATATTATTAGAAAAATAATAAAACTTAGTCACCCAGTGTGTATTTGTCCAATGACAGCTGACGAACAAAGTTCCCCGCAGCGACGCCAAAAACTTGATACAACGCCAGTGCGCGTTATACAATGTAGTATATCAAGGTCGTTCCCACGAGGACTTGTTCAACTTACACACTTGACTATTCCACTACAAAGGATGCTAGGTCAGTCAAATATTGGGTTTTCACTAAGCAATTATCACTAGTCTAATCAAAGCTATAAAGTTTTAAAGTTTTATCATATTTAAAAGGGCATTTCAGGGGTTTACTCTAGTTAATCAATTAATTAGGTACTAATTCTAGCGCTCAACAATCTGTACTAGTCCGGGTCTATAAACATACTAAGGCATATCCCAACAATCTTTCGATCCGAGGTGAGTTGCATTAATCAAATTAACACCTTCTCTCATGGCTATTCAATTCAATTAAAGATAATAACAAATTATATAACTGTGGACATTTTTCCTTGCCGTTCGGGCTTCCGAACGTCCGCGTGGATTGTGGTGTGATTCGGTGATTTGTGTTGGGGTTTGAACCTTTGAAAAAGACCCTTTAAGGAATTTTAATTACACATTTCAGGAATAATATTTGTAAAATCACTTTCCCTTTACTTGTGCATTTTATGAGTCATTGAAATTAAACCTTTAAGAGTGAACATTCATTGTTCCAAACTCTTACAAGTTTAATCCAATTTGCTCATTTAAATGTTAGACTCGGAAGAAAGCAATTTATGCAAGTATTATTTAGAAATACATAAAGAAAAGGTCTTAAAGTTGCATCGACATGTTGTAAAACCATGTTTTACCATAGTTTATGCAACCTGATGTACTTTTAGTTTGAAATGGGAGTTGCCACCCGGCTTTTTAAAGGAAAAGGCAAGACAAACCAAAGAGAAAATAAAGAAATACTCCGCCTACGAAACCCAAGAATGCATTCGGGGGTAAGGCTACGAACTCGAAAAGTAGGAACCTTAAGAGTTCGCCTCTCACAAAAGGAAAGACTCTACTAAAAGTTTCAAGTATGCTTTTATAAAATTTGGAAGAAGGATAACTAAGAACTTTATAGAATTATTGCATTGAACATGCAACATGAATTATGAAATAAAAGTACAACATTTACACATTATTTACAAAGAAACGAAAGAACTTTAAAGCTTACTTTGTGCTAATTTGAAGAAGAGGCCTTGCCTAGCCTTTTTGCTTGAAGATGTTCCTCTTAGTGCTCCTTGATGTTACTCCTCACAAATGTCAAAGATGAACCAAAAGAAGTAGAGAAAAAGTGGTGAAAAATAGGATAAAAGAAGGTTCTTTTCGTGGTTTTTTATGAGTTTAGGATAGGTTTTTTTGTAGGGTTTTGGATGGCATGAGGTAAGTATTTAGGGTTTTTGTGATGGTAGAAGAATGAAGATTATGGTGGTAGATAAGATGATAGAAGTGATAGATATGATGGTTAGAGGAAGGATATGATATAGAAGTATAAGAAGAAGTATGGGAAGTAGAGAGAGTTTAGAGAGATTGAGAGAAAATTGAGAGATGAGAGAAGGATGGATTCGAGAGAATGAGTGAATTGGTGAGTGAATTGAGTTTAGCTTTGAGAGGAGTAGTATTTAAGGAGTAGAGAGGAGTGTAGAATGCATGCATACAATCATATTCATCTCACCTCTCGTCCAAGGTAGCCAAGGCACAAAACACTAGGCAGTAGGGGGGAGTGTATGAGGGTGGACGGTGGCACGAGGTCAATTGACCTCGTGTGGTCGGTGGTTAAGGCCGATCGACCACCAGCACGTGGGGGAGGAATCCTCCTCCCGTCCATGCATCCATGGACAGTGGGGGGATGAATACATTTGCCTAGGGAAGTGGTGTTTCACACTTGGACGGTAGCTATTGTATTTGAGTTTTATGAGGTATTTTTTGAGTGTTTTTGTGAGGAATCGAACTCGTGACCTCTTGGCATTAAATTCGCATGGCTTGCATGGATTGCTTTTTACATAGACGTGTTGCATGTGATTTTGCATGCAATATTAAAGCAAATTTGTACGTGTAAAGTGCACGTACTTTAACTTTTGTCTTCCGTCCTCTTCTTCTTTATTTGATCCTATTTTATTATTATATAGATATGCTATATGATTTTGTGACAAAATTCGGTGTCTACAATAACAACCCTCAGCTTAAAAACACATTATTTCTAACCTATTCTTATTTAGTCTTTGTCAATCCAATTCACAATAACAATCTTTCTGCCCGATATTAAGAATTTAGACCAAGTAAAAAAATGATCAATCGATTACTATGACATACAAACCACAAAGATTAAACGAACTCTAACATATTACTTCCTACTGAAATTAATATCGAAGGTTAACTGAATAACATTGAGTTCATCCCATAAACTAAGAAACTAACTACTAATAGTTGATAAAAACTACTACTAAAGTAACATGAATCAAACTGGAAAACATAACTGAATCTAAAATAAGAGATAACCACGATTGGACAATTGAATGCAATCTCGGCTTGTGAAAGTTTCCTTCTCCCAAGCTTGAATCTTCAATCCCCTTCAATGGCGTCTCTTTCTCTAACGGTGTAGAAAGACTTAGAAATTTCTAGGTTAAAAATCCCCCCCTGTGTGCGGTTTTGCCCCCTTTTATGATACTCATGAAAAGGACAAGAGGAGGAGTCATGGGTAGTGCCTCCCTAGGCGTTGGTTCAAAAAAAGGGGGCAACATAGGAATGTATTTTTCATGAGTATTATAAAAGGGGGCAAACGCCAAAGCTTTGAAATTTTGCCTAGACATTCCTATCTTAGAAGAACCTTGTGTTTCCAACCACTAGTATGCCATCCACATACAGGACCAAAAAGACAATTTTGCTCACATTGAACTTCTTGTAAACACAAGGTTCTTACAAGTTCTTTATGAAACCAAAATATTTGATCACTTGATCGAACCTTTGATTCCAACTCCTAGAAGTTCACTTAAGCCCATAGATGACCCTTTGCAGCTTACAGACTTTCTCAACATGTTTGAGATCATCAAAACCCTCAGGTTGTGTCATGTACACTTCCTCTTCCATAATTTCATTCAGCAAAGAAGTTTTAATCCATTTGCCATATCCTATAATCATACCTATAGAAATCGAGATTTTTGCTTAGCTTAGTATGTATTTTAATGTACTTTTGTAATATCTTGTATTTTTCTTATTATTTATTTTTAGGAATGGAGATAAATAAAGAAACCTGGAAAGCCTAGCCATGCCTGCAAGATATGTACAAAAATCCATAAACACCATAAAAATCTCATGCGAAACCCTAGCCATGGAAGAGAGCTACGTAAACCCCATACAACCCTAATGGTCGCGGGAACTATATCAAGGTATAGAGTTCGAAGCTTACTCTCACTTCACAGTCCAAGCATCGTCCAAAGCCAGAAACACCCATGTGTTTCTGGTGGCCGCGCGGACTTCACGAGGTAGCAACACCTCCCTGCCAACCCCACTGTCCATGGTTTTCAAAACCTTAAAACTTGTTTTGTGTGAATAGTGGTCTTACAATAGGTTGAATGCAACTTTTGGGGATGTGATGTATATTTTTAAATAGTTGAAATTGCCTAACATGCCTTTCTCCGAGCCCCCGCATATTGAAAATGACATAATCAAGTCTAAGGAAGAAAGAACAAGTGGTAGTTCTCTTTGGATTTGATTTGAATATTTGCAAAGTGTTCATGGTAAAGGAATTGTGATTTTACAATTAAACTATTCATAAAAAAATGTAAAATAATTCCTAAAGGTCTTTTAAAATGTAAAGCACTAGCAAAGTCTCAAAAATTCAAATAAAGCACAAGCGGCGGGATCACCTCAACCCATTCTATTCAAGGGGGAAGCCATGGGGAGGTCGGACACAAGGTACCCCAAAGACGTCCACAATGACTAGTATATTAACTTAAAATAATTTAAATTAAATGTCAGGGTAAATGTTATTCAGTAAGTCTTATTCTTTGCGGTGACTTTTTTTGAATAGAGTGTTGATTAATAATTTATTCGGAATGACTAATAAAAGTTATCTCTTGATAAATTATTAGTAATATTCGCATTTAAAAGTCATTCTAATATACCACCTCCGCCCCACAATAAGTGTCCCTTTTCATGTTTGGGAGAAAATCAAGAAAACTAACTTTTGTGGATTACTTTAATTTCAAAAGATAAAATACATCTTCTAATAAAAAGAAGAGAGCATGAAAAACAAGATAATAAGGATAATTTGGTAATTAAAATGATTATTAATATGTCATTGAGATTATAAAGTGATAAGTATTATGGATAGGGATGTAAGTGGGTCCTGCATCCGACCTAGATCAGGCGGACCCAGCCCATTAAGATGGGTCTGGGTCGGGTATGGATCCCAAAACATTTTGGCGGGTCTAGGTTTGGGTCTGGACATGGACTCGCGGACCCATCAAATCTTGAACGTATATAATGTTTTTTGAGAAAAAAATGAGGACAAGAGCTATTGTGATTTGTGGTTGAATAATCATGAATATTTTTATTTTTTTTTTTGCGTTTTAAGTTGTTTAGTTATATTCTTAAAGACTTTATATAATGTTTTTATGTCGATGTGTTGATGACTTTTGTTATGTTTTAATGTTTGACTTTGTTCGTAGCCTCATACTTTGAATTATATGGTTTATTGCATTAAAAACAGGTGTATTTAAATAGAATAGTGGTTATTATACAGGTGTGCAAGTATAAAATTAACCCGAAAATTGATAAATCCAGTAAAAAGATATAAGAGAGTTGGATCCATTAAGGACCTATGGACTCACAGACCCAACGGGTATGAGTTTTGCGGCTCCATCGGGGGTCCAGGGTCGAGTATGGATCCAAAAAAATTAGACGACTCCAGATTTGGGTCCGACCAAACCCGATCCATTGTCATACCTAATTGTGGAACAATGAAAAGTTAGTTAAAATAACAATTTTTTTATGGATAAAATAACAAATATTATAGACAAATGTAGTAACTTATTTGTCATAATAAAATATTAAAAAAAATTCATCCCGAAAAAGTCTGTGTCGCAATAATTTTATGTAGACATTCTCATTCTAGAATTTACATAGTTTCATTTAGAGTGATATTTATGTATAACTAACTTTTTGATGAACGACGTTTTTAAGGTGTAATGTAGTATAACTAATAAGCTATATTATAATGACTTTCTAATATAAAGTTATATTATAAATATCAAAATATGATTGTTGAAGTGACCACTAAATCAATTAATAGTCGCTCTTACGTGGATTAAAAGTCATATTACTTTCACTAGTTAGATTTCAGTATAAGAAATTAAACTATTTTGGATGACTATTTGTTTTTAATGAATGGCATTTTAAAGATGTAAAACTAATAGCCACTCATTCTGCCTTCCTCTGAATGATTGGGAACACAAAATCATAATTCTGTAACTATTCGTAGAACTTATGTAATCGATATATTCTGTAACCAAGTAAAATATTTTCTCCCTTCCTCCATCCAATTTAAATTTGTTGCAATCATCAATTTAAGTGAAACAAAACCATAATCAAACTCATTCTCCATCTTCTTTCTCTATTTTCTATGTGTCTCTTAGTTTTCTCATTTATCACCATCATCCCCATTACCATCACTCTACCAAAAATCATCACAACCACCATGAAAACTACCACCACTTAGATTACAATTGTAGCCACCAAATCGCCAGAAAACACTAGCAAAACTGCCCCTAAAAACACCACAAAGGTCACTCTTTTGTTCTCATGTTTTTACGCCACAAATAGTGCCAGAACCCATATCTGAGTTGGTTGGCGACGACTTCCTTAGCCGATTTCTCAAGCACACCACCGTTAACTCCGACCACCAAAAACTAAAAGGTCACTGCCTTGACCACTCAGAACCGCCGACCTCAACCACACAAAATTACCCATAATCCATTTGTTTCGGCTCAGTTGCGCTGCCCAGGCCTGCCTCTACTGCCGCTGTGAATCCTTGACCTCTAACATGACTTCAGGTGTTGTCGTTGAGCCTCCGACACCACACCACCGAGCCCCCTAAGACTGTTCGCCTTGAAAGATGAAGGGTAAAAATTAGTTTTTTTTTTGTATTTTGATTATTTTGAAAAGTTTAATGACATTTTTATCCATGCACTTTAAAAGTAATAGAAACTCATAGTGGAGATTCAAACTTGGAATAAGCGTAGTGCGTCATTGTGTCTAAAGCATGGTAACCATGTGATCAGGAAGGAATTATTGTGTGAAAGCATGACATATGATCTATGTATGTAATATATAAAGCCAAAAGGGTTTATGGTACGCAAATTTCACTTTGTCCAACTTACTCTTGGTCATTGACAAATTGTAAGGATAAAATAGTAATTACAATATTTTTTATTTGCACCAAAATAGTTATCAAATAAATTGTTACCGTCAACATTTGAACCTCTAATGCAAAGGAAAATCTCAAACTTCTATACCGTACTAGACAAACATAATTTTTGTTATAGTATTTTTTCATATATACTCTCTATTTCTCTTTTTCACATTGGAACCGTCATTTACTTCTTTTTTTTTTGGGTTTCTATTTTCCCTAGTTTACATTATACTATTATTTTGTTTAATCTTTTTAAGGTTCCTATGTTGTTATCTAACATTATTTTAATTTTTGATGTTATGTGCAAAGTATAATATTAACTTTAATCACAATTGTTTCTTTAGAAAAGATTCAATTTCATTAAAAAAAATTATTACTACATTATACCTATTTTCCTCTCCAATTCCGTGACTTATTATATTTTTATGTCGTAAGTCAACACACTTAATTGTTGAATTATTTTTTAATCGCCTATTTATATTTCTTTATAAATTAATTATAAACAAGGCAATTAGTCAATAATCTTATTTCTCAATTACCGTCCTTCAAACCTCTCCTCCTCCATTGTTCATGTTTATTACTTTATTCTCACTCTCATTCGTTAACTAATTATTTTCCTATTATTTATTAAAAGAATTTAAATTATAAAATCCATCTAATATATTAACTTAAGGTTAATTTAAATCATGCATATATAAATTTTTCTATTATTATATGAAAATAAGAAAAATCATAATATCTACCTAATATGTTGATTGATGTTAAATAAATTAAATCCTGCATAATATAAAATTTTCTATCATTTATGAAAATGAGAAAAATCAAAATGTAACTAATATGTTGATTGATGTCTAATTAAATCATGCACATGTGTGTGTATCATAGAGTGATGAGAAAAAGACAGAAATGTTAGAATTTTATTTATACAAATATACTTTAAATTAAAATTATTTCAAAAGTAAGTACATGATATAATTTATATCCTTTTATTTATAGATTGTCGTTACATATCAGAGTTAGAGTATCTCTGATAATCTTTTTGTTCCTTTATTTTAGGTTTGGAAAAATTTCTTATGTATTATGTTTTCTTATAAGACAAGATTCTTAATTAACTAAGAAATGTTTGTTTTATCATTTTGTTATTCTAGGTTGCATAATTGCATTCTTTTAACATTAAGTAAATCCAATATCACAAATAAATAATAGAAACATAATGATTCATTAAGGTAATTGATATTTTTTTTCCACATAGAAATTAAAATCATATAAAAGTTAAAAAAAAAACTATCACGAGGAATTGAAGATTATATCTATAATGCATAATTGTTCATACTGAGAGTAAACGAACAATAACGAATAATATTGCTTCCGTCTCACTATATTTTTTTATTTTGAACATGTTCAATCCAACTTATTTTGATAGAGCTTATTACGAGTTGAACTTATCTAAACTTATTTTGAACTTATTATACTGAACTAACTTGAACTTAGCTGTTTGATCTTATTTGAATTTATTTGAAAGAGTTGTTTTGCAATTTATCTTGAACTTATTTTGAGAAATAATTGAAAAGAAGATAACTTTAACTACACTGACCCACCAACATCCATCATGCATGAACCAAAGTTGAATTATAATTGAAGGTTTTTATTTTTAAGCAAAACAAGTTTTGATTCGCATGCATTGTGTGCATCGATTGTTATATTTATTTATTTTTTGTGTGTATGTACACACAATATATAAATTTAAAAAACGTCGCACGCAATGCATGCGAATCAAAACTTGTTAATAATAATTGGAAATCCTATGGAACAATAACGACACACATGCACTATGGAATGCGGTGAGCTGCATGCATCCGTCTCACAGTAATTTACCATAAGATTGTTTTGTGACAGAATTTGCGATCCCTTTAATCACATTGAGTATCCCTTTATTCTTTACGTGTGCTTTCATGCAACTACATCGTAGTATGGGCGTTCGCGTATGATTAATTATTCCTCACTTCTTCCAAGTGCAAGGAAGCATAATTGTATAATTTAACTCAAACTTCATAGCATATTGAACATTCTTTTGATATAGATAATAAAATTGTATAATTTGCCTATTTTGGATATTTAAAAACTCCATTATGTGAAATAGGATGAACAAGCTTTTCTGTACTTGTAAGAAAATTTAATGGTAAATTGTTTAGACAAAAATGAAAATATTTTTTTTACTCATCAGTAGATCATGCTGGTTTGAGCTGGTAAACCGATCAAGTCGGTCTAATCAGACAAATTGGCCAACCAATTGACCCATTGCTTCTACTAGTTGGTAACTAGTCTGAATCTGACACCATAGCAACACATTACAACCTTCAAACAGGGTATGGAGACAAGCAAAAGAAAAGAAAGTAGAGTAATGCAAAAACAATGCTAAACAAGACATGCCATGTTTTACATTACTACTAAGATTGTTAAGCATAATGTAATGAAAAACAATATATAAAAGGTATTTTTGATACTGGTAATTCATTAATCTACTTGGAGCAAATTACATAAGGGTAACAAGACGGGGACATGGCATGAGCAACTGTGTGCAAAGCCTGTCATGAGCAAGACAAGAACCAGTCTTCATCTGAGAGACGTGTTTGCACTTGTTCAGTTGTGAATCAATCAGTAACACATAGTGCGATTGAGTAGTTTTGCATAGCAATTTGGCGATCTCAATAACCCCTAGAAAATTTAGAGCAAACTCTCGCATAGACAATTAAAGGGGGTTAGAGGTCCAGCCTGGTTGTACGTACTTGAATGTAAAAGATTGATCATTTCCTGATCTTGTTATCTCTAGTGATAGAGAACAACTCGAGGCTTCTAACGACATCATCAAGAGAAGCTTTATTATTAGGTGTTGGGTGAGAAGAGAGTCCTAACCTACTGCTGGGTTCAGACCCAGGCTTCACTCTTTGACTGCCGGATAGTCGGCTGCTGCTAGAGACTAAACGGTTTGATCGCTCACTTGGCCCTGTGGACGAGCTTGGCCTGTTGCTTGAAGCAACCACCCTTCTAGACGTGCTGCTCGCTCGTGTGGAACTCCCACCTCTCGCAGAATCAGGCTGCTCAAAGTCGGAAACTAAGCTGTTAGTTTTGCTTATGTTTGATCACCTAAGCTTAGCTCCACTTAATTTAACTTAGGTTACAACAAATCCCAACTATTGAAATTAGGATAATTTTCATACTTTAGCTTGGGTTGTTTCAATCTTGGTCTATAGTCTATACTCTATACTAGTGTTTGTTGTGAGCTTGTTTTGGTAATGCATGTCTTTTGTATGTATGCGTATATGTCCGGTAATCACAATAGGTCAAGGTTCGCTAGGATCCAACTACATAAATTCACCAATACAACTTAAAGGCCTAAATTTTCGATTAATATTTCCAACATATTTGAATCAGATATTCTTCAGTTCAGCTACTTATTACGGGTCTTAGATTGCTCCATGGTTCATGGTTTGATCAAATTAAGTAATATTTGCATGCCAATTTTGCATAGGTGTAGGTGTCAACATTGCAGAGCTTTTAAAAGCGATATTATGATTCAGTTTACCAGATCTTTCGAGGTTACAATATCAGTTGACTTGTGTCTTGATGAATCACCATGCATGCCATGACTAGATGAGTTCCGCCTCGAGAAAGCCTCAACAGCTCCAAAAAATCTTTCACGAACCTCCTTTCCTGTGAAAATAGCACATGCATTGATATCGCCCTAGATGGAACAAGAACTTAGTTGATTGTAAAAGTTCACTCAACCCATCCTCTAGAGAATTTTGAGGAAAAAAGGAAAAAATGACGCACAATTGAGCTAAACCTCACAAATGAAATAGTATATACTGCATTAAGAAACAGTAAGGCAGAGATGAGGATGATCAACAACTAAACCAAACCTCACAAATGAAAAAGTATATCATGCATTAGGAAACAATAAGGTATAGATGAGGATGGTCCGATGGATTTTTGGATTCACCAAGTTGGATAAGATTAGGAACCAGGTGTGTCCTAATAAGTTAGGGGTGACCTCTATTGGGGATGATTGCGAGAGAATAGATTAAAGGTGTTATAGTCATGCGTATAGGAAAGGTGTGGATGCGCCTGTTTAAAGATGGGAAAAGATTATGCTCCCACCACTTCATCATGGGTGTGGAAGGCTAAGGAAGTATATGAGAGAGGTTAGTCGAGCCGATTTGAAGTGTGTAGGGCTAGTGGGAGGACATGACACTAGATATGATATTTGACGAGCCAGGATTAAGGTAACTAGTGAGGGGGTGAAATATTAACAGTAGGCCGGGGGTTTGACTTTTTTTGGATGTTTCTTATTTTCTCCTCGTGTTTGCATTTTTCAGGTGCATCACACAGGTACGAAGTTTTCTTTCTCCATGCTTCTCTTGTTCTTTTGGTTCCCTAAGCAGTTTCTCCTTCTCTTTTCAAAAGGCATTGTGTTTTTTTATAGAATTTGAAAAGGTTTTTTGGGATCTATTAGAATTAGCATCTTCATGCACTCGGATGCATGGGGGAAGGCTGCATACATATGGATTCCTTCAGACCCTACTTTAGCAGGACTATACTGGCGCCTATTGTTGTTTTTGAAAAAGTAAGGCAAGCATAGATTTTCTAAGCCTAATTGAGACATTTCATCTAGCATAGAACAAACCTGGGTGCTTCTCAGCTTTCTCTGCAGATGGTCCAACATTTGCACCTGTTTTTCCACCGGGTGTCTGAAACGCAACAAAGGACAAAAATAAGATACTCAGATTCGATAGGAGTAAATATTATTTTCGAAAGCAAATATAAAGACACTAAACCAACACTAGCCTTTAGTTTTGAACTGGCACCAAGTTTAGGATACTTCAGTATCGTCCAATCGAAAACATAGTCAAATTGATAGCCTGCTATTATCAACTAGATCAGAACTGCAGTAAAGAAAGTATACTGACTGCAAGACCTCTTACAATAGCAGGAGTCTACTGTCAACATAAGACAGTCATTTAAAAAGACATATTGCAATTTATAGATTGTAGGTTACTTCCAGGCTTCAATCCATTAATTTTGATTTTTTATTACCTTAATTTCATACTAAATCAGCTGTCCAATTCAAATAAAATAGAAATTGCTCATAAGAGTCTACAGAAGAAAAACAGAAGTTATACATTTTAGATTCAAAATATGCTTACCAGGTGGGTTTTAACCAAAATAGTTACTACATAACACCAAGGTAACATCATATGATCATCACTGTACTTTCCAGAAGTTTTAAGTTGGCTTGACGACACATATAATGGAAAAACTGTGGGTAAGCATATACAAAACCTAGACTAGTAATATTAATCATCGTTTTCTTGAAGGTCTCCTCACATAAGTTTGAGAATGAGTTGTGTTGGTGTGAACACTGATTTGAAGTCACAAAACAGGAAGTCATTTCTTCCTACAATCAACTTAATTAGAACAGAGAAGGCACCATCCACCTCACATTATGACATTACATCTAGCAACAAATGGACAAGGGTTAGGGATTCAATGGGAAAGAAGAAACAATTAGATGTTTTGCATAAATAAATGGTCCCAGAATGCTAAGTGATTGTCATTTTTTGACCTCATTCAAGGGATAAAAAAAAAATTAAAATGAGCAACTCTACCCTTGTTGGAGGGGGGGTGTTATAAAGATCAAAATAAAACCCTCGACCTGTCTAGAAAAAAGAGGCTCATTAGCTCAATTTTAGTGGGACATATCAATGATCCACGATACCTTTGCAAACAACCATAAATGATCCAGTCAATTGTAAGAAAAGGAAAACAATAATGAAGGGCAGCAAGTTGAAAATGAAAACTACGAATTAAACTACTGTTTATTCAACCTATTTGAATCCTACAAAAGAGCATAGGGAGTGTCTGCAGAAGGCATGGATTGGAGCCAAAAAGGAAGATAAGATCACATGTAGTAAAGAGCATGTACGAAAGGTACCTTCACGAATAAACAACTCTCGGAAAAGCCTCTTCAAGTATGAATAATCAGGTTTGTCCTCGAAACGAAGTGATCTACAATAATGGAAGTATGATGTAAATTCTGCTGGATATGACTTGCAAAGAACCTGCCATAAAAAGAACAACATTATCCCAAATAAGTCAAAGAGAAATTCAAAGCTTTAAAACATAGAACATGCATTACTATCACATGGGTGTTATCATGGAAGTAAAAGACTTAAAAGAGTGAGAACTCGAAATTGAATTGTTCATAACAGTATAACATGATCAGAAACAGTTGACTGGAACACTGTCAAGAGGCTTTGTCATTTTAAAGTTGCCCCTTTCTTAAAGATTGGGTGTTATTTTAGATTCATTTAGATAAAGTACTGCTAGTCTGATATATGATACACCAAACACATCAATTAAAGGGTGAGTCAAAGAGGAAACTGATTCATGTCACCACCTAAAAAACCTATGAAGCCTCATTAATTAGTTGGAAAAAATGTTCAGAAGACCCAAAAGAATAATAGTGAGACCTCTATAGGTGTCAGCATCTTCTTCTCGCTAATTTTGTCATACTTCTGCTTCTTAGTCCCTGCTTTCAACCCTTGCCATGGAAGGCTGGTCACAACAATCGGATAACAGAAAGCAATATTGTAAGGATAACATATCCACAAAACAATCAATAATATTTTTTCCCTCCATGAAAAATGGGACAAAGAATGCAAGTAAATCTTTGCACAACCTTCCTCTTAGAAAATACATAAGCACGTAACCAAGAGACTCCAAATCATCCCTTCGGCTTTGCTCTGTGCATAAATAAGAACACTAGATTGAAATTAATAAGATAATTTCTCTCACAAAAAGGAGCAAATGAAAGTAACTTGCATTCCCTACCTACACCAAGATGAGTGTTAACACTAGCATAGCGAGCAGTCCCTGTAAGATTCTTATTTTCCCTGTACATGATAAATACGGAGGAAAATATAGTCAAAGCGCAACAGTAAATGGACAATAACATGACTGAGCATAACTTGCATGAAGAGATGGAGAAAGATTTCATTGAAGAGGAAAAGAAGAATTTTGCAGCCCATAGGAAAAATCGTCAGGCAACACTGCATAGCAAGTGTAAATCTATGTCATTGGCAACTAAAGAGTCTGAAGAACTTATTTAAAAACACACACAATTGAACCTAAGGATGGGGGAGGAAGCCACAAAGGAGGACATGGCTTTTTGAAGCACATGCTTGCAAAAGGATTACTTCAGTTTAGAGTGTTTGCAAACATCATGACATTAACAATACAAATAAGCATAAGGCAAAAATATGCATATATTTCAATGTAGCACGAATATTCCATTTCATTTTCAAATCTTGCTCATTCTGAAGGGGAAAAATCGTAATAAGATCTTTCTCCTATGTGCATTCAATGATTCATTTTTTTCCCCAGTTATACATAGTAACCTATTGTTTACATTGCTAATGTGTATTAGAAAAGAAAAGGAAGAAAAGCGCGACATACCGATACGGTATGTGCTTGTGAGTCTGGAGATCTCTGTACTTTTTTGCAAGACCATAATCAATAATGTAAACCTGCAATATACAAAATGCTACTCACATGAAGCTAACGAAGAGATGCTTTGTATTTAGCTTTAATGATAAAATAACATGAACCCCTAATCACAAATAAATCTGTTCTTCACGATTAAGTAGCAGATGAGTACAAACAATCTTAGCATGGGTAGAAAACTTGACTATCAACAATGCTCAATCAAGTGCATCTAATGGGATAAATGAAATCTAACACATCACCATATATTTTTAATTTTTTGGAAGCAATAAATATCTTACCTTCATACAATATGTTGAATCAACAAAATCCTTGACATTACACTAGGTCACACCTTACCTAGGTATCGTGAACGATAACACATTACATATTTCTATCTAACAGTAACATGTGCACAGTCCTCTAGACAAAATCATATTTGAAGATACAGAAAACAAAATGGTCTTCTCACAGAAACAAAAATATACGTAACAACGAGAATATTTTAGTAGAATATTCTCCAACAATTTGAAAACAACCAAACTCATTTTTTTAAATTACTCTTCATGGATTTAATATTGTTGAGAATAAATTGTGCATGATGTTCTTGTAATGAAAATAGCATATCATAATCTTGCAAACATATGCCATCACTGGTTGGGGTAACATAAGAATAAAATTGAAGTTGTTAATCCAGGGGGAAAATTAGTAACACCTTAATAGCTCACAGATAGTCTTCAAAACCAATGTGGCCATGTCGAACAGTTTAATTCCCCCTCCTTTTCTTCTTCTTTTGGAGGGGCTGGACAAGATATAGCCCACTTAGGAATTTGATAAATGAAGACAACATGGTTTTGAAGGAGAAGAGGTCATTTTTTTTTTAATTAGTAATGAAGCCGAAATTCAATGGAGCAAATGTTTACTCAACCCCATATTCACTGGCATTCATAAGACCTATCAGCACAACCTAGATACAACAATTTTCTAAGACCAACTGTGAGTTTCCAACAAAGATGTCATATCTCATTTTTGAGATACTCCTAGTCTGACAACTTTCGTCTTCATTAACCAGAAGTCAAAGCAGATAATAAATCGGCCAATATACTAAAACATTGTCTAGCACCCCAATTGGTCATTTCTGTCCTTTCTTTTTTGATCCCCACAACCACAAAATCATTTCACTGAGTATTGGTGATTTCTCGCTCTTATTAGAAAAGTTCAAACAAAGACAAGGCAAGACAATACATAATTAAGATAAGGACATGTCCATTCAAACTCTTTCATCTCCTAAAATGCTTAAGCACATTTCTATTGAACATACATAACAAATAACAAACTCTATTGTCCTGCCTACAAAATGTAAGACAATGTTGGCGTTAGATAGACTGAATCACCATAACCACCAAGAGTTTTGAAGACACTCTCTTCAAGAAATCAATTGAAAATGGAAGTTATCATTTTGGGGAAAATGTTAAATACCTACTTCAAATAGATGTTACTAGCACTCTTTATTTTAGTTTTTACTTACTATGTCAGATAATCTATGCTTCAATATAGGTAAACCAGTTTAACACTTCAAATTAGACCAAGGTAACCTAAAAGCATCTGGAAGTTAGCTTAGTCCAATACTTTGATAGACATTGTAGAGATCTAATATGAAACATTGTATTGTAAGTTCGTGTGACATAACTTGAATATAAACATTCATTAGGAGATGGAATCTGGCTTTGATTGGGCATCTAATTCATACAGTTTCAGTTATGTAATGGAGGTCAATGAATAAGTTTCCTGTGCAACCTTAAATACCTTCTACTTGCTTTCCTCTTTATGAAGGGTCCACTACTTTAATGGTTCACCACTTTTAATTGCAGATTCCTACGTCATACACGCAGTAAAGAGAAGCATTTTCTACATCCGATTCTAGGTTCTAATTAATATTATTAACTTAAACCTCCAACCCAACAACCTCGAGAACATGTTTGACAAGCAAAGCTCTTTGAAATCTCAGTTGATAGAATGTGTTCCATGAGACTTATATAACCACACAAAAGCATTTAATGGACATGTAAATAAGAGCATCACTTCAAATTGGTCATAGTGCAATCTATGCTTGTACAAATGAAATGACAAATTTCAAAGTAACCAACATATGCACAGGTGATAAGTTAATTAGTAACAAGCCAAAAGTACTTGGAGATGACTCTCTTGAAGAAAGATATGAAACAATTATGGTAGCGAAAAATAGTCAAGTGTGAGAGAAGTTCCTAGTGTTAAAATCATTATACGAACATAGAAGTATAATAAGCACCTGGTTTGCTTTGCGTCCCAAGTCCATCAAAAAGTTGTCTGGCTTTATATCACGATGTAGAAAACCCCTTGAATGCATGTATTCAACTCTGCTGATCTACAGTACAGTGCAAATATCATCAAATGGGAAAAGGAAACATAGAAGTCACTTTGAAACTCTTTAACTTTCAGCAACCTGAACTATTTTGCATTAATTTTTACTCTCATATGAGTATATATCAATAATGTAGTCACTTTAACCTGGAATAAGGTAACCTTGCTAATATAGGACCATAGGTAACTAGTTAAGTATAGTGGTTAGCAGTGGTGGTCCTAAGGTAGGGAAGTTGAGAGGTGTTAATCGGTAATTAGCTATAAGTAAAAAGGGGACGAAGACTTTGATGTTACAGTTTAGAGTGGAGAAATTAATTCACTGCAATTCAGGTTGCTCAAAAGTTAATAGTTCCAAGATCAATAGTAAGAAAGACAAATCAAACATACATACCAACTGATCTGCAAGCATCAGCACAGTCTTCAAAGAAAGCTTACGGTTGCAGTAATTGAAGAGGTCTTCCAAGCTAGGCCCAAGGAGGTCGATAACCATGATATTGTAGTCACCCTCAACTCCAAACCATTTTAAATGAGGTATGCTCGCTTTTAATTTTTTTTTTTGAAAAAAAGAATATAAGGCATTGGGTGAGTATTATTAGATATCATTTGATAAGTATTACTTCTCCAGATCAAAGGGTTTGAAGGCATAAGACATTGAACTTACTTCCTCCTTGAAGAAGCATGTATAATTTGGACTCGTAATGAAGTTGTGGATGCCTTGTCTTAACAGACTCCTAAAGATACCAAACATAGTAAACATCACGAGATAATTCAAAGCAAATATCATAAAAGGCTCTTACACAACTCCCCCTCAAAAACACATAAATAGAGATGGTTGTTAGCAACAGATCAATAAAGGATTTATCAATGATGAAACTGACAATGAACTAATAATGTGAAAATGTTGTTGTTGCTTCTACTGTTGTTCTACAAAGTGCTGAAATTTGAAACACTCCCACATATGAAACCAGATGAGCATAAGAGCAGAAGAAAATCCTATTAAAGTAGTAGTATGAATTGTATGATTTTTCATCCTCGTATATCTGACTAACTTTGAATTTCATGTATAGTTTCATACTATAATTAGTTATCTCATCCACTTACAAACAGGACATGGAATAACTACAACATTCTCCTATACTGAGGTTGAACTAGTCTGCTTCCACGCATGATGTATTCTGTTTTCCCCAATATGTAAACAACACTTAATCCCAATAAGTACACCCTTAGAGGTGATTATATTAAATGGACCACTTGATTACTATAAGTATAATACAATTGGTGTGCTTCCTCCAACTTCTACATCTTCTTAGTTAAGTAATTCAGATTTCAAATGAGTAAGTTATCAAATGAGGGTTTTAAAGGCATCATTATCTTGAAGCAAAGGCAAATGTCATAACAATTGTAATCAAATATTAAGGACTATGTGGTTGGACCATGGAAAAAATGAGTTTGATAGTGAACTGGACACCAAGTTAGACAAGTCCAACTAAAAGTAAGGAAGAAAATAGGGTCAGGAATTACTAGTTTTTCTGTCAAGTTTGGTGATGCAGACAAGCTTGGACTCTCCATTTATTGTTTGGTTTATTTTATTTGCTTTCTAGAGCTTTGGTCTCTAGACATCACCTAAATACCAATACTAACAGCCTATAGATACGAACATAGATAATTTGTCTAAGATGAACTCATAAAAATATTAAGGGTTCCTTTGGTATCTTATATTGAGCATGTTTGATACCTAAATAAAGATAAATGAAGGACATAAGGAAACCACAGAACTAGTAAGATAGGTTTTTGAGTCGATGGAAGATATTGACACAAAACCTAAGATTCCCAAGCACGACATATATAATTAAGGAATCATTGCCCTTGTTAGCCGCAAAAACAATTCAGGATTTTCCATACAACTTAAAACTGAAGGCTACTTATGAAGGTTCATGATTGTCTCTTGTTCAATTTTCAAAGGTCTCATGTATCCCAAAGACACATCACATTTGAAAAGGACCATCCTCATCTCATTCATATTAGTTTCAAATTCTTATAACTTAATTCTAGATGGGCATAGAGCCAAATGTTATAAAGTACTATGCATAGCGCATGATTGTATGCGCTATCCATATCCTCCATAACTTCTGAAAGGATAGAATGTTTAGCTCATACCTCCAGAGCTCATTTTAGAAAATTGTAAGCAGACATCAATTAGAATTCATTAAAGGAGTTTAGGTGTGTTGGTAGTCACTAAAAAACACTACTGCCAAGAATAAGAACAATTTAGGTTGTCCAAAGGATCTAGGAAAGAACAAGCAACCGGACTTTCCCATTCCATTAATGAAATACCATGTATAACTAAACTTCCAAGAAGCCGTCTCAGGACACAATTTCATGAAAGTAAAATTGACTTCCTTCATATGGAAAATGAATGAGCCTAAATGCAAGGTAATCCACCAAAGTTTCCATGAATAACAAAGGAAGGACCTATGTAAAAAGGGTGTCTTAAAGATAATGCAATGAATATTCCAAATGAATATAACATTCCCGAGAGAATAAAGTTTCTCTCGTTCTAAATAGCCAAAAAGCAGACATACCAATTTGACAGCAACTTCCTCGCCATTTTGTATGTTGACCCCTGATCAAATTTATCACATCAAAACCATAAGAAAAAACATTCATGTCAGAAATAACAAAAGGGCTAGCAACGACATACCTAGATGAAGTTCACCAAAGGAACCGCTCCCAATCTTACGTCCCAACTTATACTTTCCACCAACAACAAGATCCATCATACAATGAACATATATAATTCGATAAAAGTTTCCACCTTGTTAACTTCTCCAAAGGAATCCAAAGGGTTCCTTCACTTTCTCATTCTACCTTGTTTTTGGTAAATCAATTAAAATTCGCCAAAACCTAACAACAACCAAAATCTATTTATCACAATCTTCTTCCCTCAATCAAACTGTGCCTATCATAAGCATAGAAGATCACAATGCCAACATATGGATCCGACGCAATTTCAGAAATTGTGAAATCAACCCACATTACTCCGTAAAACAATCAAAGATATAGAATTTTTGTTAGCAACAAATAATAGAATCAACCAAAACCTGGGGAATTGCAAGCTCAATTGAAATAAAATACAGAGTAAACGGAAACCCGAATGTGGCAATAATTTAGAGAGGTAGAAGCCAAAATTTTGGAGAGAAATCAAAATACCAAAAAGGGTAGAAAGAGAAAGGGGAGAGATGGTGGGAAATGAGGGGAGGATGGGCTTCTTTTATCTCTCCTCTTTAATGGGTTTCGTTTCATTCATCAAATAAACGATTTTTACCCTTGTTTTTATTCTTGTTTTGTTTGTTTTGTTTTTTCTCCTCCTCGCCTTTGATATTTCTCTCCCCACCACCAGTGCCACCCTCCTCTCTCTCTCTCTCTCTGTCTCCCCCCCCCCAATGCTATTATGCACATTGATTGCTCCAAAATGTAGAAATTTGGGGGGTTCAATAGCTCATCTAAGATTTGATTGATTGTCGAGTATTTTACTATTTTCTGATCCAACATACGAACTGATGTAGATCACTGTAAAATGGCCAGGCAAGCACCACGTGTAAATTTCAGGTGGAAAAATATGCCAACTAATCATTGGCAACCTTTATTAGACTTATTAGCATCTCATCAATTAACTGTATACTCTTTGTTACATTTGTTAATCTACATTTGCATCAACTTGCATCTACCTACACCAACCTACATCCATATGTCCTTAGACGTACCTACCTGCACTAATTCTAAAAATTAATATGCTAGTAAATACAAAATGTTAACATTCATAAATTTTATAAATTTTTATCTTAATATTTATGTACATAAAGACTATTTATCTACTGCTTTACATTCATACATACATACATACATACATACATATATATATATATATATATATATATATATATATATATATATATATAACCATTTGATATATTATTTGAGAATATAAAAAATGGTTTAATAAAATATTAGTTGAACTGTGCTCTTTGATAAAAATGATGTACCTCGGTTCCTGCTACAATATATCACATAAGTCTACTTGTAAAAATGTTTGATAATTCTTATACAAAGAAAGGTTTATAATTATTAACAGTAAATATTAGAACCAGTAGCTTATATAATTTGTAATAGAATAGATACATAAATACTGAAAGATCAAACACTAGTTTTACAATTGGTTGGAGAGAGTACTCCGTCGGAAACCCTAACCCTAGACTCTAGAGGCACCAATGTGAGGGCTTTATTGTCTCCCATCTCTGGTGAGACAGTGTTGTAGGTTGGGACTACCTTTCCATTAACACCGGTGAAGGCGTATATTAGTACACCCGTGGTGGTGGGCTTATTATCACACTGCCTTGCGGAAACCAGCGAGACGACAATCGAATAGTGGACGCAAGGGTTAACAATGGAGAATAGTACCGACTTAGGTTGGGGCAAATTAAAACTAACGGAGGTGGAAGAAGAGGTGATAGAGGTGGAGGATGAGGTTCCAAAGGAGAAGAAAAACGAGATCGCTCTGAGTCTCGTAGGCATCTGTTAACACAACACTCGTTCAATCCAAGAGTTCTAAGAGTGGTTATGAAAAACATCTGGAAGTCGAGCAAGGCCGTAGTAACGTGAGAACTATATAGCAATCGCTTCCTATTCCAATTCTTTGATACCCGAGACAAAGAATACGTGTTGAATGAAGGGTTGTGGTCCTTTGATGGCAAGTTGTTGCTGATTCGGGAGTGGGAGGGGACGGAACAACACTAAGAGATAGAGTTCAAACATGCAAGATTTTAGGTGAAGACGTATGATGTACTGGTTGTGCGTCAAACGCCTACCTTTGCACGAATTCTCGGCGATAAAGTTTGGCGCTTTGTGGGGTGCAAGGAAGAATCCATGCTAGGCGCGAACAAGACGCTTTGCTTTAGGGCCGACGTAGACATTGCAATGCCGCTGAGAAGGGGGATAAAAGTCAAAATTGGAGGGAAGGCTATTTGGATTTACTTCAAATACCTCCGTCTACTTGACTTTTGCCACGGGTGTGGGCTGCTAGGATACATGCTGAAGGAGTGTGGCTGTAACACCCTAGATATGTGGTTAAGTGTGGCTTAAAAGGATTGAAATGACTACTTATATCACCAAGGTGCACCTTCTATTATGGTAGCTCATCCGTTGGGAACCTCTCAGTTAAGCGTGCTTGGCTGGGAGTAGTCTCAGGATGGGTGACCTCTTGGGAAGTTTTCTCAGGCAGCGTGTGAGCGAGGACGAAGCACGCTGGAAACACTCATGGTGATTTGTTGAGCCAGACAGCAATCCTAGAAGCAGTTATCAGTAATTTCCACGGCCCGGTAGGCGCCGGGTGTTACAGATGCTATCAGAGCCGACCCGCGACCATGAGTTGCACTAGTGGACGGGAGAGCAATGGGCAATCACTTAGCGGGGAAAATATTCTGTATTGGATTGTGAAACGAGGACGTTGTGCGCTTAAGTGGGGGTGATTGTAACCCCCCGGATATGTGGTTAAGTGTGGCTTAAAGGGATTGAAATGACTACTTACCAAGGTGCACCTTCTTTTATGGTAGCTCATCCGTTGGAAACCTCTCAGTTAAGCGTGCTTGACTGGGAGTAGTCTCAGGATGAGTGACCTCCTGGGAAGTTTTCCCAAGCAGCGTGTGAGCGAGGACGAAGCACGCTGGAAAGACTCATGGTGATTTGTGGGGCCACTCAGCAATCCTAGAAGCAGTTATCAGTAATGTCCGTGGCCCGGGAGGTGCCGAGGCGTTACAGATGGTATCAGAGCATACCTGCGACCGTGAGCTGCACCAGTGGATGGGAGAGCCATGGGTAGTCACCTAGCGGGGCAAAGATTCTGGATTGGATTGTGGCACAACGAGGACATTGTGCGCTTAAGTGGGGGTGATTGTAACACCCTGGATATGTGGTTAAGTGTGGCTTAAAGGGATTGAAATGACTACTTATATCACCAAGGTGCACCTTCTTTTATGGTAGCTCATCCGTTGGGAACCTCTCAGTTAAGCGTGCTTGGCTGGGAGTAGTTTCAGGATGGGTGACCTCCTGGGAAGTTTTCCCACGCAGCGTGTGAGTGAGGATGAAGCACGCTGGAAAGACTCATGGTGATTTATGGGGCCAGTCAGCAATCCTAGAAGCAGTTATCAGTAATGTCCGCGGCCCGGGAGGCGCTGGGGCGTTACAGCGACAATGTGGACCCCAATTGTCCCAAAGAGGACTTACAATATGGTAACTAGCTCAAAGCATCATCACTAAAAACCAGAAGGCGCAATGCATAGGTCATGTTGCAGGAGGAGAAACAATTATTCTCAACTCTGAAGGGGAAAGTTGAACACCCAAGAGTCAGACAACGACTTGCTTTCCAAGATAAGGATGGATAGAAACACAGACATAATGACTCACCATTCAAGGGAAATGGGGGGAGCTCAGCTATAGCAGTGGATGCACCAACTGAAGTGGAGGTGGGCAATGAAGCTTTCAAAAGGAAGCTGAGCCACGAGTACAGCGGGGGGTTGGGAGAGAAGTACAAGGTCATGGAGGGCATTAGAGAAAACACTATTCAATTCCCGGAAAAGGTGATGGTTTCTAGGCAACCTCACCTATAACAATGAGTCTCCCATGTCTCAATGGTAGGGGGTTTGGTGATCCCTCTACAGTTAAGAACCTTCGGGCGATCATCCGGAGAAAATCACCTGATATGGTATTTATCTCAGAGGCAAAGAGGACAGACCACCAGATGGAAAGAATAAAAAGAAGGATAGGGCAGTTAGACGGGGTCTTTGTGAGCTATGTTGGGAGAACCGGGAGGGGGGGCTGGCACTATTGTGGATGAAACATCTGAAAGTTAGCTTACAGTCCTACTCACTCCATCACATCGACGTACATGTTGAAGGGTGGGGAAGCGCGGAAGAATGGAGGTTCACAGGGATATATGGGTGGCCGGAAGGAGCAAACAAATGACGAACTTGCAAGATGATCCGGGACTTGAAGCAACACAATGACCTCCCTTGGATCCTTGGGGGAGATTTAAATGAGATATTTTATAGCTATGAGAAGAAGGGGGGGGGGAGGGGGGAGGTGTGAAGAGTCAGGCTATATTGGATGAGTTTTATGCAACTTTTGAGGAGTTTGGGATATTCTACTCAAACTTTGTGGGGGTATGGGTTCACATGGGAGAATAGGAGGGGGCGGGAGGAGGCAATGGAGGAGAGGCTAGACAGATTTGGAGCCACAGTGGATTGGCAGTATGTTCCCGAAAGCAGTCGTTTGGCACCTTGACGAGTCAATCTCATACCACTTTCCCCTACTACTGTACCTCAAAGGCCCACTTGACTAGCGAACAAATAAACAAAGGAACTTCTTTTTTTGAGAACGCGTGGGTCGATGAGGAGGATTGTAGGGAGCTAGTGAAGTTGGGCTGGGGAAAGGGGAGCTGGGCCTAACCAGTGGATGGCTCTAAACAATAAAACCGGATTGTAAAACTCCAACGGGGTGATGGAGCGGTGATCGACAGTGAACATGATATTGAATCCGAGGTGCTGGATTTCTACACGAAGCTTTTCACATCAGAGGGGTAGATTGATTGGGAGTCAGTGTTGAGTGAGGTTGAGTGAAAAGTAACGGACATGATGAATGCACATTTAGAGGCTCCATACACGGACGAAGAGATCAAGGTAGCTTTACGCTCTATGCATCCTAATATAAGCCCAGGGCTGGACGAACTCAACCCCCTCTTCTTTCAACGCCATTGGGACATTGTCGGCAAGGATGTTTATGGAGTGGTGCATAGCATTCTGAGAGGGGAGGAAGTGCCCCAACAGCTTAACCACACAATCATTGTTCTCATTCCAAAAACCTCGAGCCCAGAAAGTGTAGCAGATTTTCGCCCTATCAGTCTCTACAACGTGATTTACAAGCTGGCCACGAAAGTCATAACAAACAGGTTGAAGTCGATCCTCACGAAGGTTATATCCCAAGCGCAGAGTGTTTTTACGCCGGGCAAGTTTATAATTGATAATATTTTGATAGCCTATGAGATTTTCCACTCTCTCACAAATAGCTACAGTCCGGTAGGGGGTCCATGGCAGTGAAGGTGGACATGATGAAGGCATATGTTAGAGTGGAGTGGGACTTCCTGGAGCGGATTATGCTGAAAATGGGGTTCTCTAGCAGATGGGTCAATACTGTCATGCAATGTGTACGATCAACAAACTTCTCTGTTAAGATTAATGGAAGCCCGCGAGAGTTCATCAAGTCGTCTAGAGGTCTTCGGCAGGGGGATCCTATATCTCCATACCTATTCTTGTTTGTAACAGAAGGCTTGGTGGGTCTGTTAAAGAAAATGGAGATGGAAGGGACAATTCATGGACATAAGGCATATGTCGAAGCTCCTAGTATATCTCACTTACTTTTTGCCGATGATTCAATTTTCTTCTGCAAAGCCTCGAAGGAGGAAGCCGATGCACTATTGGGGTCGCTAAGGGTATATGAAAAGGCATGGACAAAAACTCTACCTCGCGAAATCTAGCGTGGTTTTTGCAAAGGGGATTCCCGCTAGCAGGAGACAAAAAATCACCATGACCATGGACATTAAGGAGGTCCTAGCACAGGAAAAATACTTGGGGCTACCGGCTTACTGTTCGGCCTCGTTCCGAGCCGAATTTCTTATCTTTTATAGGGTATATTTGCTTGCTTTAACCCCTATTTATATATTAGATATAATGATTTGGTGTTTTGTAGGAAAATAAGGAGTTAGAAGAAGTTTGGGCTTAATTGAAGGTTTTTAGGGAATCCCGAGCTATTTCCCGAGTCAAACCAAGTCAACCCGAGCCGAGATCCGAGTCAAACCAAGTCAACCCGAGCCGAGAGCCAAGGCGAAACCGAAGTTGGAAATTCCATATCAAGATTGGCGTAAAACAGGGGAACGGTACAAACTCAAAGGTTTGAAATACGTGTGCCTTCACCCTTTGGGTCATAACTCCTTCGTTACAACTCCGATTGGTCTGAAATTTTGGGAGCTTAAAGTACACACCGAGAGCTTTCCATCGATATCTTACGGGCCTAAAACGGAGTTCGGATGAAGAAGTTATGCGCGTTTGAAGTCGGCAGGAAAATCGCTTGAACGCTCGCCCGAGCCAGGCTTCTGGGGCAACAAAAACACCAGCCAGAACGCTGGCTCGCCCGAGCCAGGGAGTGGCTCGCCCGAGCCACTCTGTCTGCAGACGCGCGTGCTGCGATTTGTTATAGGGTTTTGGGTTGTATTTTTCCTTCCTCTATAAATACCCACTTGTATTAATCCAAGAGGGGAATCAATTAGCCTAGGTAATTTAGGAGTAGAATTAGATTTATTGCTTTCCTTTATTTGCTTTAATCTCTCTTAATTGTTCTTCAAGTTTTCAATTGTTCTTCAAGCTTTCATTGATTTCTAGCATTTGTATTCAAATTTTCTCAAGCTTTCTCAATTCAAGCAAGTTTCCATTGAAGTTTTACAAGCTTTCTCTCTCTTCTCTCTCTCTCTCTCTCTCTCTCTCTCTCTCTCTCTCTCTCTCTCTCTCTCTCTATAATTGCCATTGTTGACTTGTTTTCCAAGCTTTCTAGTGTTAGCCACAATCAACTCCATTTTTAGTGGGGAGGAGGGTCAAGGAACTCCAATTCTACTTACTAGTGAGAATTTGGGGGATTCTTGGTAATCCAAACCACAATTTCTTGTTTGTTCGGGGGAAATTCGAATGTAGATTGAAGGTTTATTGAAGTTTGTTCATCAAAGGTATAAATTCTTGCCCAATTTCATTGTTCATGCTAGTTCTTCATTCAAGCTTTTAATTGCTTTCCTTAATTTCATGCTTTTATTGCTTTCCATAATTCCATGTCTATGTTAGTTTTATTGCTTTCATTTACATAATTTATCGCATTCCGCAATTGAGAAAAAACCCCTTCCACAAACCGATTACCTCAATCAAGCCTCACACCCATCCTCGAGTTCGACATCCTTACTTATTAAACCACAAAATACTCAACCGAACAATGACGCCGTTGCCGGGGATGGCGTTATTTGGTAGATTAGGCTATTGGTTTGTTGTGTACATAGTTTATCGCTTTCTTGATTTTGCTAGAAAAAATGTAGCGAAAAAAAAATTCAATATGGAAAAAAGTGAGAAGAGAAAAGAAAAAAATAGAAAATTAGAAAAATAGAAAAAAAAAGAAAAAGAGAGAGTTATGGATAGTCCCCAATTCCCTCAATTTGAGCATGAAATATTTTGGAGGTATTTTGCTAGATTGTATGACTACCGTATTCAATGTGAATTATATGGTATCTTTTATGATACATTATCTCTTTAGGGAATTGTTAGTGAGGGTGTGAATGATGAGACCCGAAACCTTTTAGATTATTACGGGTTTTCTTGTTTAGGTGAAGAAAAAGCATGGGAGTTACTTGAATGGTTGTCTTGGGATTCCTTTGAGTTTGAACAACAAAATGTTAGTCCTAGCTTCCAACCTCCTTATGCACCACCCTTTGGGACCGAAACTGAACAATCATGTGAGTACCCCGTGTATGTTGATGATTAATCTTATGATGGGGGATATGTGGAAAACTGTTATGATCTTTCCCAAAGTGCCGATGTTGAGTCTCCTTCCGTGTGCTCCTTGTGTGATTCGCCGTATCATAGTTCAATTTATTGTTTGCAAGCTACAGTGGTTTCCTTCAAGGAAAAAGTAGAAAAATTATGTGCGAACATGAATGAGTATATGCGTGAATTTGTCCATGAGAGTAATCAAAGGGTAGTAACTCCTTCTTCACAAATGGTTGATTCGAATGTTGAAATAGGTCATTCATCGTCTTTGAGTCCTGAAATGCATGTTGATTCTGCTGTGTATGATGAGGATGATGACTATTATAACCGACCATGCCTTGGACTACTTAGTAATTCCTTAGCTCTAGCCCCACCTTGTGAGCATGAGGAACAAGATGATTCTGTGTGTGATGATGTAGAATTAGTTGAAAACATGCTAGATGATGAACTATTGTCCACACCCTTGTCCATGCCTTTATGTGAAGAAAAGATTGAGTTTAGTGAATGCCATGATGTAATTGAGCATGATCTTGTTTAGAGTGAAATTGAATCTGTTGTGATTGAATGTGTGCTTGATAACGATTTGTTCACTTTCATTGAGGATCATTGCATTAGTGAGGCATTAGCTACCCTTGTATGTGAGTCCATTGATGTGCATACCAGTGATGATGAGCATAATTCTTTGGGGATTGATCATGACTGTTTGAACTTGGTTGTTGATGATGATTCTTTTGATGATGACATGCTTTATGAGTCATTCACGATAAGTTATGACCCTGAACCTTCAACTTTCACTTTTGATGTTGCTTTGGATGATGCACCTTTGTCTTTTGATGTTGATAGTTCTTCTAGTGAGTCTGATATTGATGAAGATAAAGATGTGCTTGTGTGTGATGTTGGGAGTGTTATGATTTGGTCTAACCCTCTGTTTTCCTTATTACCTATTGACGATTGTGATGATTATTTGGATGAGAGTGGTGATTTGGAATTTGTGATTGATGAAAATTGCATGGAAATTGAGTTTGAACCATTGTTTGCATCCAAGTATTCGCATGAGCATGTTCATAAATGTGTTGTATTGCCTCCTTCCGTTGATTTGTATACCCAATCTCCATTTACGAGTCAATGGGAGGATCCATTTGTCATGTCTTCTTTCACCGTGCCTAGAAAAGTCTTGTATATTCATGAATTTCATAAGTTCTATGACTTTTCTAAGGCATTTGATAAATTGTTAAGGGCACTAATGTTTGTTTATGTGCTATTGCGAGTGTGCTCTTACCACCACCATTCTGAGATGCATGAGAGGATGCATGATTTGTTACTCCGGGCGTTGAATGGTTCTGACATGATGCCCGATATCGTGAGGTGAGAAGGGGTGAGTTTATCGATAAGAAGCCTTTTAGGTAATATCATTCCTCACCTTTCTTGTACAATTAGTGAGTCAGTTTTCTTTTCTTCTTTTATTTTCTTTTTGTGTGTGTTTTTTTCTTTTAATTTGGGGTGCTTGCTTACCTACTTCCGTTTCTATTTGAGTATACGGCAACCTCTTTGTGTGGGAGTGGGAGGGTAGTTTGCATTCCAGTTTTTGAGTCTAAGAAAAGAAAAAAAAAGAGTCGTTTTGTAAATATTTTAGTTTGTTTTCTTATTTCATTAGTCCTTAGTGTCTTGTATAGTTTGTTTTTCCTTTTGATCTTGCATGTGAACCATCACTCATAGTATGCTTTTATTGTTTATTTCTAACCTTGGTGTGATGTTCCTTGGATCGTGGATTGAGTGCTTTTTATTGAAAATTCTGAGGTAACCTCTTTCCACCCTCTCTTTATGTGAATATATCGATAATTCATGATGCATGCTTGATTTTCTTTTTGGGTGGCGAACCTCTTGAGTGTGAATGTTGGATATATATTGTTGTTGGAGCCGTGTGGGCTCGGGTCGCCACCGCTTTTTATGTGATAAGTGTTTTATATATATGTTTTTGTTGGTTTTCTACCTCGCATGACACCGTCTTCTCACAATGGGGACATTGTGATGTCTTGTGTTGGAGTGGGGGTGATATCTTTTATTGTTCATGGGTAGATTACCTAGTTTTGAGTCTTTGTTTTTGTTTTTCGTAGTTTGTGTCTAACAATTGAAAATTTTGTGTGTGAAAAGAAAAGAAAATGGGAAGAAATGTTGTGAAAAACCCAAAAGTTGTTTTTCTTTTTGAAGATGTTTCCGTTCACAGTTGTGTAGATAGTTGTCTAATCAGTTGATTCAATTAGTTAGAAGCGGCCGGTATGAATAATGATGGGCCTTAGGAAGGATTTTTGCCATGACTTATCTCTATTAGACCTCGTGGAATGGGAAAGCGGAATCCTCAAATCTTACACGCTTTGACTGTGTCTTCTTACCTAAGTTAGACGGTTTTAGTTGTTCAATTGCTTAAGCTCTTAATTAATGCATTAAATAATTATTGTCGGGCCTACCGTCATGGGTTGGTTTGGGTGGATCGGCACCCTATGCCCCTTAAGTGCAATGACTCACGTATGGAGAAACCCAGCAGGGAGGGTAACCCTTTGCGAAGGTCGGTGCTTAAATCCCGCAAAACCCGACACAAACGCTCTAAAAGACACAAAACAGATTGAGTGGAAATAAAAGAGCGTAGGTTTTGAAAAAGAAAGAAAAGAGTGAAGCAAGAAAAAGGAAAAAAGAGTTGAGCAAAATAATGGTAAGAAAGAGAAAAGTAAAAAAAGAAAAGAGCAAAGTAAGAAAAAGAAAGAAAAGAGAGCAAAGTAAGAAAAAGAAAGAAAAGAGAGGTTAAAAGAAAAACCAAGAGTGAAGTAGGATAGATAATCCCGAGCTTGAGCATCAGAACAACTCTGATTGTCTGGTTTAGGATAGGAAGGACCGACTAGAGCCCACTTGCACGTATGTACGAGGTGTTTTGCTCATCAGGAAGTGTTTTGGTTCAAAATCTCAAAGATTGGCAGTTTTCCAACCTTCGTGTCTTAATTTGTTTATACTTGCTTCTTCCAATTGATTGTTGAGGCGGATTGGGGAACTAGGTGCATGATTGGGGACGGGAATTTTTTCCTTGCTTTTGTTTTGTTTCGTTTTTCGGTTTTCACTTCTTTTTCTTTCCCCTTTTTTTCTTTTCTCGAGGCTTTTATGGGTATAATTGCTATAAACCCTCACGAGACCTACCTCGTCCACCCGGGCTACCGAGGGATTTAAAGGGCTTGATGTATGTGCTAAATGCATCCGCGATTCCTGCGAAAATGAGTTAGGTTTTTAGTTTTTCTTTTTAGTCCTTTTCTTCGTTTTTAGTTTGCTCGGGGCGAGCAAACCCTTGTGTTGGAGTGGTGTTCGGCCTCGTTCCGAGCCGAATTTCTTATCTTTTATAGGGTATATTTGCTTGTTTTAACCCCTATTTATATATTAGATATAATGATTTGGTGTTTTGTAGGAAAATAAGGAGTTAGAAGAAGTTTGGGCTTAATTGAAGGTTTTTAGGGAATCCCGAGCTATTTCCCGAGTCAAACCAAGTCAACCCGAGCTGAGATCCGAGTCAAACCAAGTCAACCCGAGCCGAGAGCCAAGGCGAAACCGAAGTTGGAAATTCCATATCAAGATTGGCGCAAAACAGGGGAACGGTACAAACTCAAAGGTTTGAAATACGTGTGCCTTCACCCTTTGGGTCATAACTCCTTCTTTACAACTCCGATTGGTCTGAAATTTCGGGAGCTTAAAGTACACACCGAGAGCTTTTCATCGATATCTTACGGGCCTAAAACGGAGTTCGGATGAAGAAGTTATGCGCGTTTGAAGTCGGCAGGGAAATCGCGAGCACTGCTCGCTGAAGCCATCTGGCGCTCGCCCGAGCCAGGCTTTTGGGGCAACAAAAACACCAGCCAGAACGCTGGCTCGCCCGAGCCAGGGAGTGGCTCGCCCGAGCCACTCTGTCTGCAGACGCGCGTGCTGCGATTTGTTCTAGGGTTTTGGGTTGTATTTTTCCTTCCTCTATAAATACCCACTTGTATTAATCCAAGAGGGGAATCAATTAGCCTAGGTAATTTAGGAGTAGAATTAGATTTATTGCTTTCCTTTATTTGCTTTAATCTCTCTTAATTGTTCTTCAAGTTTTCAATTGTTCTTCAAGCTTTCATTGATTTCTAGCATTTGTATTCAAACTTTCTCAAGCTTTCTCAATTCAAGCAAGTTTCCATTGAAGTTTTACAAGCTTTCTCTCTCTTCTCTCTCTCTCTCTTTCTCTCTCTCTCTATAATTGCCATTGTTGACTTGTTTTCCAAGCTTTCTAGTGTTAGCCACAATCAACTCCATTTTTAGTGGGGAGGAGGGTCAAGGAACTCCAATTCTACTTACTAGTGAGAAGTTGGGGGATTCTTGGTAATCCAAACCACAATTTCTTGTTTGTTCGGGGGAAATTCGAATGTAGATTGAAGGTTTATTGAAGTTTGTTCATCAAAGGTATAAATTCTTGCCCAATTTCATTGTTCATGCTAGTTCTTCATTCAAGCTTTTAATTGCTTTCCTTAATTTCATGCTTTTACTGCTTTCCATAATTCCATGTCTATGTTAGTTTTATTGCTTTCATTTACATAATTTACCGCATTCCACAATTGAGAAAAAACTCCTTCCACAAACCGATTACCTCAATCAAGCCTCACACCCATCCTCGAGTTCGACATCCTTACTTATAAAACCACAAAATATACAACCGAACACTTACGTAGGGAGGAACAAGCGTAAAGCCTTTTTTAGTCTGAAATACAGAGTCAGGAAGAGGTTAGCAGGATGGTTGGACAGACTAGTGTCTTGGGCGGGTAGGGAGATGCTAATAAAAGCAATGGCTCCAGCGATCCCTACCTGCGCGATGAATGTTTTCAAGTTACCCGAGAACCTTTGTATCAACATCCAGGCGACTATAAACAGGTTTTGGTGGAGCCATGACCCGAAAAAAACGCAAGATTCACTGGGTAGGCAATGACAAATTATGCGACGCAAAGGACAGAGGTGGTATGGGTTCCGCGACATGGAAGCGTTATCGATGCTCTCCTTACCAAGCAAGTATGGAGGCTCATTAGGGACCCCTCCTCCTTAATGAGCAGACTGTTACAGACCTGCTATTTCCCCGATGGGAGCATACTCACAACTCCATTGGGGGGTCAAGCCGAGCTATACCTGGCAGAGCTTATGGGAAGCAAGAGCGCTGATTGAGAAGGGGTCGAGGTGGATTATAAGCAATGGAGATGAGATTAGCATCTGGAACGGACGATGGACTCCACGCCCGTTCTCTTTCAGAGTCATTCGGTGTCGTCAGGTGGAGGAGCCTACTGCGAAGGTTTCAAGGTTGATTAACAAAGAAAATTGAACATGGAAAACAGACTTGGTTAGAGATTGCTTCGAGCCGGGAGATGCCGAGCAGATGTTAGAAATGTCGCTTTGTCTAACATGGTTGCCGGATATGCTCACTTGGCAGTACACTATCGACGGCGAGTACACGGTGAAATCTGGATACCATCTTGCCCAAAACCTGAAGAAGAGAGATATGTCATCGTTGTCAGGGGAGGAACTTAAGACTTTTTGGCGAAGGCTATGGGAGTTGAAGGTACCGACGAGAATCAAAGTGTTCGGATGGAGAGCAGTGGTGGGCGCCCTACCAACGGCGGAAAACTTAGCAAGAAGAATGTCGGACTACACAATGGGATGTAAAATGTCCTGGTACTGGGAGGAATAAACTATGCACACAATGTTCAAAGGCCCATTGGCAGATAGCCCCTTTGACGACCGATTGTGGTCGGGATGCGATGCAACATTGGGAGATTGTTAATTTACAAAGGGTAGCGGAGACTCTCGACGCTGAGTAGATAGACGAATTTCTTGCAGTGTTATGGGAGACATGGAACCAGCGGAACCAGGCATCAACTGGAAACAGGGGCACATCAGCTCGGGGGGCGGCAACTCATGCTCTTCAACTTGTCCAACTTTACCAGCAAGCTACGGAACAGGAGAAGGGGGGAACACACAGGCAGAACGCGCAGTGTGGATACCTCCAAGTCCCGGAACTGCGAAGGTAAACTTCGATGGGGGCAGATTGGGGCAAGATAGATATGGGTGGGGTTTTGTCATCAGAAACCACCTAGGGGAAGTGGAAGTGGCGGGGGTGGAGCAAGGCTGGGGTTGCAGTGATCCAATAGTAGAGGAGGCGCGTACGTGTCTTTTGGTTATGTCAGAGGCTTACAGGCTGGGGTACAGGAGGGTGGAGGTGGAAGGCGACTCCCTAATACTTATCAAAAAGCTTCAAGCAGGATAGTTAGACAATAATTTGAGTTCATTATTTTGGAAACAAATTCTACAGTTGAGTTTAAGTTTTGATTTCATTAGCTTAAAACATGTTAAAAGAGGGGGAAAGTCAGTAGCACATGCCTTAGCCCATTACCGGCCTATGGCGTTTTGCCGACGCATATGAATGGGAATGGTGCCAGATACTATCTACGATTTGGCTATGGAAGATATATGTAATTCGCTCGAAGTTGCAATATTATAGCTTGCTGAAGGTTTCGTAAAAAAAAATAAATACTGAAAGGTCATATATATTTCCTTGTTAAAATCGGCCATTCTTTTAAAAATAAAAATACAAATAAAAATCAAATACATTTACAATATATGAATTACATGAACAATGATTTGCACTATGACCTGGGTTTCCATCTGCCAACAAACACCAACCACTCCAAAAACTCTGTTTATAGTTGATATATAGTTTGTGTTTGGCCCTCGAAAAAAAAAATTATATGTTTAAAGGGAGATGTTCAATGGCTTTGCTGAAATGACTATTACATGCATACATGAAAGAGTGGTATTTATAAGCAAACAATATTTTGGTGTTCACTAAGAAAAGTTAGGCAAATAAAATTAAAAGGTTATCCGCTACAAACCTATTCAGTTGATAGATTACAAACATTTAAACCAATTAAAGTTAAACAATTATTGTAAATGGTGGTACTAAAATTAAGAAGTAAATGGTAACCAGTATTACTTTGATTAGTGGAAAGGTTAGGCAAATAAAAGGTTCTAGGCTTGTTGTTGCAAACCTATCAACATATGTATTATAAACAATTAAATATTTAGTGTTAAAACTAACATGATTGAATGGCACATGACACTTTCTGGATTAAATTGTCTTGTTTTAATATAATATATAGATAATCAACTAAATAGAAACTTGCATAGTAGAATTCTTTTCAGCCCTTATGGCCCTCTCTTAGTCACTCAACACATATTCCATTAGGGCTGAAAAGCTTGATCTCCATACGTTGATCTTCTTAAGGTTTTCGGTATCCTGAAAAATATATTAATTAGCTAGAATTGATACCATAATCCTACTTGTAAAGGCCTTGATTAAAACTAATTCTTGTAGGTTTTTAACTTGGTAGGGATGCTGAAATTTTTAAAGAAATCATCCTAGTTCTTGAAAAGTTCCACCAAAGATACACTTAAAAGACAATTTACTTTTAGTTTTGAATAAAACAACTTTTAATAAAGGTTTTTTGGCCACAAATAATCCGTACTGAGAGACTTGTGACTGGGAATGATCCAAAGTGACTTTTTGGCCACTGGCAATCTCTACTTTTGTAATATTTTCTTGTAGCAGTCCAGGATCAATGTCCGACACCGGAAAGTTGACGTGCCGATCGAAAATTTCCTCTTTACAGTATGAATAAATATACTTTCTGGTCGCCACATCAGTTTTCCGGTGCCGGAAAGTGATTCTGGATTGGTATGAGAAAATAGTGAAAAAGTACAGACTGTCAGTGGCTGAAAAATCACTTTGAATTATTCTCAATCACAAGCCCCTCGGTACTTTTAATAAATAATTAACTCATTAGTCTTAAAATCCTTTTTATCTATATTTTCATAGCAAATTATTAAAGAACTTGGCTTAAAAACTTTCGTTTCCAAATTTTGAGTCAAACTCGTATTTTTGATAGAAAAACCAATTGTTTTACTTGGTTTCATTTATTTCCGTTCTCTCTCTATACAAAAGCTTTTAAGGTCATTCAACTTGGAAAAGCTCTGTTTATAAGTCTATTTTAACCCCATATTTTTATTTTATTTTAAATAGTTACTGATTAATAGATTTTACAAAAACTAGGCCTATGTCAGAAAAAAACATTAATCTGGATAGATGTTCCTGTTTGCCTTATAACTCACCGCCTATACAATTTTTCCTAAAATAAAATTTTCAGCGGTTTTCTACTCATCCAAACCTAAAACGTTTGTGTTGAAAATATTTCCAAAATATGTTTTTATCTTAAGGATATTTAAGGTACAAAAAACTCAAAAACTAGGTTGTTTAAAGCAAGACATGTTTCTTCTTCAATCTACATGGTAGCCGGCTGTCATAAGGTGTCTAAGGGATGTTTTTCTTACATTTTAAAAACTATTTTAACACCTAGATTAAGTGTGAAGAAATAAGAATGGAATTTAGAGAAAGAAAATGTCATTTTTCGGGTGATTTTAGTCTTATTTTGATTTTTTTGAAGAACTCCTACTTCTTTATGTATTAAAATCAATATAAGAGCCAATACTTTCATTAGTATAATACCTTGGAAAGAACTAGACAAGTATGGAAAAAACTTCTTGGAAGCAAAAGCATTCATTCTACTTCTATTCTTCTATTCTTTAATGAGGTTCTTTTTGGTGTTTGAAAGGAATGTTGGGATAGAGATGTTTTAGACTGATTTGGAGTGAATGAGTGTTAATAAAATAGTGTAAGGGAGGTGATCATCCGATTGGAGAGAGAAATGAGAGGATTTCGAAAATTTGAGTGTTAAACTAGGCAAAATATAGTGTAGATCATGTAGGGGCTAATGTGTAGGAGTAATCATAGTCTAGGTGTTCTGTAATTTGCATTTTTATGGAGAATAAACAAAAAAGGAGGATGCATGGTTCATGGGAAGAAGAGAAGAGCTTTGTGTTTAATTTTGCTTCTCATAGCTAATTTGCATATCCTAAAAAAACGAGTTAATTACATTTACCTTACCTGACAAATGCGGTTATAATTTTTGCACACCCGACATTTGGGAAATAATTTTCACCCTACCTGACATTTAGTGAAAGTGATTTTTAGTGTTAGTATCTTGTAACTTGTCATTGGAAATGGAAAAATACAATAATACCCCTATATCACTATGTGAAATTACGATGTTGCCCTTTAATTTGAGAAGGAAAAGACTATGTTGGAGAGTAGAAGACAAACATAGTGGTTTGGGAGGGGTTAGGTTTTCATTTTCTATATGGGAGGGGCCGGGGAGAGGAATAAGAAGAATCAGTGGCGTAGTTGGGTTTTAAAATGCCATAACAATTAATACTAAGGGTGCAAAAGTTATTTCACAATTTAATCACTACTAAAAACTTGCCATATTGGGACGGAAATTGCGATGAAAAAAGCCGTCACCTGGTTCAAAGTTAAAATTACGCTGAGTTGGCAAAGAAATTGGACCTTGCGACGGAATCGTCCGTCGCTCGGTCCATTTTTTTCAAAAAAATAATGTTGGTATCTTACCTCTTCACTTCGCAGACCCACTGGATGAGAAACCCTAAAATCCCCATAGCAACTCACGTCCTCCCCCCCAATTCTCAAACCCAACCTCTCCCCCGTCTCCTTCTCCTGCGCCCACCAGCCTCCCACCGGCGAACCACCATCGTCGCTATCCCTCTCCGCCGACGCCTACACCGACATTCCATCAAGCCCAACCCAGACCAACACCAACGCCGACCTCCGCCAAGCGTAGCCCCGACTGGAGTTTCTGATTCGCTTGGTGCATGTCGAGAACTGCCGTGTCTGCCGCCGCAACCGGTGTTTTCATTCTCTGCATCTATAAATGTTAATCAGGAGGAACTTGCTGCCATCAAGACTTCGAGACGGGCTTTCTACAAGACTATGATCTCAGATTCGGACTACACAGAATTCGAAAACTTTTCCAAGTGGCTCGGTGTATCACAGTAATGATGCATTCTAGTATGTTATTAATGTCTTCAATAGTCAGATTTCATTGTTTTTTTATGCTGTTGTAGCACAGATAGCGTATTCTCTAGCCTTTTTTGATTGATTGAGTTGCGTTTATTACTAGCTAGCTGAAAGCATGTTTTCTGTATGTATGTCTTATTCTCTGCCGGCTTCTTTGATTCTTGATTGATTGACGTGCGAATGAAACTGTGTATTGATTTGCTTCTAATTAAGATGATGAAATTGAAATTTAACGAACACATGAAGATTAACTATATATCCAGTTGGGGAAAGTGATCGGATTTGCCTGATTTTCCAATATAAGTCTGCTCTGTTAGATTTTGTTTATGGAAGGTATGGTCACCGAGGCTGAGCTCCGTTGTTGGAAGGAGCAGGAGCAGCTGGAGTTGCTGAAGAATGAATAGCTTATAAGTGGCAAATTAAGTTTAGGGAGGGTTTTAGAGGCCTTTATATTGGATAAGGATCTTTTCTATTGCGTGCTTTGCCTTGCTAATACATCCATTGTTGTATCTATGAGCAGTTATAGATAGGTAATCTAGCTAAGTAAGGTTCTTTTTTTTCTTAATTTTCTTATTATAGAGGTTCATCATTGTATCACGTGAACTTGACACAATACAATTAACATGCAGTTTACCTTTCTATGGCCTAACTAACATGCAGTTTACCTTTTGCACAGGTATGGGCTGTTCTTAAACCTGGATTCCTGGCCTTCCTAGAAGATCCCCTTGATACGAAACCATTGGACACCATAGTTTTTGATATATTGCCACCATCAAAAAATGAAGGTGAAAATTCATATCTCAAGAATCTAACTATTGTCTTTTGTTTGAGGTTGCTATCAAAACTCGTTCATTTCCTGGATTGAGCTGCACCAATTTACTTCCTTGGGACTAACATGATGGACAAAACATAGATTAGGTCTTTGGACGTTGTACTGTCCTTTTCAGGGGTTGGGACTTTGGCTGAGGATTAGTTTTGTTGCTCTGCCCTGTTTTTGCTTGTAAGTTCAAATTTGTAAGGCCTGTGAAAGGTGTTTGATTTATTTGTTTGTGTAGAGATACATAGAGCAAAGATGATGTCAAGGTCTATGGTGTAGCGCAGTGATGCTTACCCTAATGCCAGCAAGTGGTATGCCAGTGTTTCCAAGCAACTTGCTGCAAGGTTTGTATTAACGCCTTTCTTATTCTAGGGTCACTTATTCTTTGGCTATTGTTCATAATAGTTTTGTGTCTTGTTTATCTTAATTGGCGAAGCTTACTTTCCATTGTATTATAACTCTGTATTTTCTTGAGAAATGAGATTTTCGTTTGATTCTTGCTATATTAGTTTCCCTGGCCAAGCTGTTGGTGTGAGGTTCTCTACCCAAGCAACTGCAGCTGCTGCTCCTGCTGTTGAAGAGAAGAAGGTATGTTTCCAAATTAGTTCATTTTCTATTTTTTGTTTGTTTTCCGTTGGTGGCTTGGTGCCTGCCCTCTTATTGTAAAATCTGCTTATATATATTTGGGGTATATTTTAGGACTTGTATTTTAGGACTTGCTGCAAGGTTTGTATTACTTGATGTATATTGGAGTAGTAGCAGTGATGGGAGTCATTTGAAGATCTATTGAAGAGTATTTGAAGCAATAAAAAAAGAAAAAAATAGAAATTTCTTGATCAAACTTGATGAACTACTGACCTGCCATGAGAATGCATTTGATATCAGGTCATTTTGTTGGTTTTTTGTGTTCTTTGCTGAGTGTAAAGAGTTTGAATGGGTTGGGAGTTAATTGGAGTTAATTGAGGGTCATTTGAGAGAAGTTTTGAGGGTGATTGCTGCCAAAACACCACTAATTTTTCTACTCTTGCAGCTTTTGTTCTGCTAATTTGGGGTCTGTTCTTAGAGGATTTTATTATAGGTTTGGGACTCTAAAAATATGATAGAGAATGTGGACATCGTGTATGAACGATTAGTGAAAGTTTTAGTAGGATTAGAGGCTAAAATCCATCAACATTTTTCTGCCTGTTTTTCTGTGTGATTTGGTCTGTTTTGCTGCTGTCTTGGGCTCCTTTGGTAGTTTTTTTGGGTGTTTATTTGATGTGGGAATATTGAAAATTGTTTGAGAGCTATCTGGATTCAATTTTAAGAGTACTAAGAGACATTTTTGCGTAATGTTTGTGCTAAGTACACCGAGTATTGCATTTCTTTTGTTGCTGTATGTATGTTGTTGCGAGAACCTGCTGCTGGCCCTCTTGCTGCTATCCCACATAATGCAGCGCAAGACAACCTTTTTCCAATGCTGAATTGCTATGTGCTGTTGCTGAAACTCTAGTTCTACATTGAAAAAATTGTGCAAGCCTTGTTCCAGTGCCGGAAGCTGAAAACGAGCGCTAGAATTCAACTTTCAGTGCCAGGAGCTGAAGACAGCGCCATACATCAGCTTCTAGTGCCATAAGCAAATATTCCAGCGCCAGAATTCCATTTCCAACAATATGTGCATTCCGCCTCTTGTTATATGTTTGTTTTTTCGATTAAATGTTACTAGGACTTATGTTTTTTCCTTTTAATTTACTTGGTCTAGTCAAATTAAGTAAATGTATGAATGACTAGTACTTGTATTTTTATTTACTTATTTAAATAGAAGTGTTTCAAATTAATATCTACGTTATATATGTGTGAAAGTGTATATATATATATATATATATATATATATATATATATATATGTATATAATACAACTTTTATAATTACAAATTAAATTGGAGCAATACAGTTGTAGGAGATTTGTTTTTTAAAAAAAATTCTTTGCGACGGAATTTTCCGTCGCAAATTCCGGGCAAGAATTTATTATTATTTTTTAAATTTTTTGTGAGGAAGTGCGACGGAACCAAATTCTTCCGTCACAAGGTCCGTCGCAAAGGTCGCTGACCTTTGCGACGAGGGAAAATGCGACGGAAAAAATTCCGCTGCAAGGTCCGTCGTTCGGTCCAAAAATTCTGTCGCAATTTTGTTAAATTCCGTCGCAATTTCCACGCAATATGACAAGTTTTTAGTAGTGAATTGAAAGTCAAAGGAAATAATAACAAGGGTATAAATGTCACTTCATATTTATTTTTTTACAGTTTACCGGAAAAGTCAATAAAAAATCAATTATAACATACATGAGGGGCTTTAAATTTATGACCACTTAAATGTCAGGTAGGGTGAAAATTATTTCTCAAATGTCGGGTGTGCAAAATTTATTACCACATAAGTTAGGTAGGGTAAAAGTAATTAGCTCCTAAAAAAACCCTTACAAACCCTATTATCTACATTAATTATTTTTAACTCTTCTAATTAACATTGAGCTGAATTTTTTTTCTTGGTTTGTTTGCTCCATGTGGCATCACCCTTGAGGGTTTTAGAGGATCTTTGCTAAATTTTAACTCTACTAATTTTTTGATTGATAAAATACCCAAAACTCTTATTTTCATATTTTTATGTGGTTATAAACTTTGATCATTAGAGACACGCTTATCTTTGCATATTTGATGTGTATATAGAAAAATGTTATTCACCTCTAAGATGTCACCCTACATAATGCTCTTTTTATGTAATACCGATTATTTTTATACTAATGCCCGGAATCGTGCTTCTTTGAAATACATAAAAGCTATAATAATTCACATAGAAATTATTTCATAATTTGCAGATATTAATAATCAAACTTGAAATAAGAAATTTATTAAGAGGGTGTTGCAAACAAACCCCCACATTGTCACTTGGTTGGAGGATTCAAACTATTGTCACCTACTTATGGCACAAAGCTAGAGAAATGATGATCACTTTGTCAAACAATGGTTTCCCCATAACAGCATAGCAATATATAATATGAACATGCATAACAATATATAATATGAACATTGAGAAGGACCTTACATTTGGGAGGGGAAAACCATCAAAAGGTTTGATGCATCTGACTTCAAGGATGTTCTTGTAATGCATATCCCCCTTGCCACCTCCCCTTTGGTATCCCTTTTACTTGGATCATGAGAGCTTTCATGGGAAGCATCATGCCTAGATAAAGCTAATGATAGGGGGAACTACGAAGTCTAGATCATTTACCAGTTGAGAGCCAAACAACTCTTCACCAGGATTTAATTTAACACCTTATTTATAAACTCCAGTACCCTGCAACTCTTTAGTGACACAAAATTATAGACCCGACAAAACAAAATCGAGAGTCGAAACCTGAACCGATAAACCTAACCCAAACCCGAAATGACATCTGAATGGGTAATCCGATCTCGATCCGAACCCAAAATTGATCCAAATCACAACCCGAAAAGTTATCCGATTAAGATCCATACCCAAATGACTCCAAACAAGCCAGAACCCAATTGGAAAGAACGTCACTGGAACCAACCTGAATAAAACTGACCAGAAGGTAACCCGTAATCGAACATGCACCTGAACCGAATTGGATTTGGTTGAACAAATGCCCACCCGAATTGATCTTCAACCGACCTGAACTCAAACCGATTCATCCAATTTTCAAGTTTACAAAATTACAAGTGGATTCACATTTGCTGTTGGATGAGGATTTCATGAGAGACACTAAAGGAAAACAAAGCACATCATGAGGGGAAAAATATAAACAGAAAAAAAAAAAGAACTTAGACACCACCAACAACCTAAAACAAAATACAACTAATAAGGAGTTCTAGTTGACCAACGTTGTTTGACAAAAGTAAGAATGCACATATGTGTGAATATGATTATCATTCGATCAGGCATTAATCCGACCTATGCATACTCCATTCGTCCTTGTTTAAGTGTCACTTTGGGAAAGTTAGGAGATATCAAGGCAAGTTGTAAAATTAGGGGTGAAATTTATAGAGGTTATACTATGAATGTAAAGCAAATGATAAATAGGAAAAAAAAAAGTTAACTGGATAGGTAAATAGGGACGAAGGCAGTGACTGAAACCACACCTTCCCGCAGAAATTTATCCTCCAATAACTCCATCGTTTTCTTAAGATTAATACTCAACATAGAGTTCCATTTCTGCTTTTCTCTCTACAACAACAACAAAAAAAGGACCCTGCTCCACCTAATCCAGAAACCAACAAACCAAGGGTGAAATTTAAAAGCAACAAGAACGTCTATAACATTACATTGGATTCCATACTCTAAGCCCGTAAAGACAGTGTCGTGCCTTAAAAATGCAGTTCAGTACTTTAGGTAATAAAGATATATATGCTTAAACTAATAATAAAAAATGAATCTAGGCATGCAGAGGGACATAGAGTCGTATCGAAAGAAGAATCACATGTAAATCGATATTCGAGACATACATATATGCATCATTTGACAACTGCAAGTCAACAAAAAGCCTCTGCCAGCTCACATTGGCCATACATAGGATATAGCATAACACTCTAGGAGTTAAATCTATAAGGCATTGAATATATATCATAAATACATGACATAATTAGGGTGAGAAGGTATGTATGTATGTATCTATATATATATATATATATATGGAATGGATCCAGTGAGAAGTTAATTAGGGTGAGAAGGTAGGAAGGTAAGATCCTGGTCGTCTATATTAATCCAACGCGCAAGATTAAAACCACTCTTCCTTTCTTAAAACCACCACACGTGTGCCATTAAAACAAAAAAAAATTGAAATTACGCAAGTTTAACGGGATTCTGGAGGCGCCAGTTTTCAATTTTTTCCAAAAAAACACTCGATTGTTGTTGCAGAGCATCAAATACAAACGATATGGAGAGAGAAAAAGAACTTGAGTGTACTTTCTGAATTTAGCCAGCGAATTTAGGGTTACACTTTGAAGCTTTTCTTCAACCTTTCTCCGACGCACGAACATGAATTTTTGAAGCAGAAATTCGACAGTGATTCTTGCATAAACCTCAATTTCGACTGTAGAGATGAGTGATGTAAGTGGGACAAATAAATTTTTGGTTAAATATTCATGCAATTCTTTGTCAACATGCGAAAACTTGATGAATGTGTGTTTAATCTCTTGTCTTCTGCTATAATTCGTGTCAGGGGAAAAGTACAGAGGACGAGAATGTTGGCAATGTAGTCGATGAATGTTCACACACCAAGTAAGTACACTGACAAATATATAATTCATAATCTTTTTGTGTGTTTGTGTGAGATGTACTTGTTGGTTAGCTCTTTCTATGTGTTGGATATGCGTGTATGACACACTAAGAACTGCACTTGTCATCTGATGACATGATTTTGAGTGCGAGGGTGGTGTTGGTTAGAGTTGGGATTTGACTGCTTAATGTGTTGTATCCATATGTTTGGGGGGGGGGGGGATCGTGTAAATGTATGTGCATGTGCTTGTCCCACTCGTTATCATAAGTGTGATTGTGTTGCAAATGACTGTGGTCATCTGGTGGCTTGACCATAGTAGAATATAGTATGATTGAATGGTATGGCATTATCTTATACTGTGAATTCATTTGAGCATTTCGTGGCCATTTCAGTTCTTTATGGTCGTTTAATTAATGTGTTTAATCGAGGTAATGGGGATTGGGGTCACCTTATTGTGATATAACGATTTGGGGGGACAACACAACTAAATTAAATGTGATCAGATGTGTGGGTGTGTTGAATGGATTTGTGATCATCTAATTAACTGTCAACAATCGTTTGTAGTGTGTATGAATGATATATAATATTTTTTATGATGTGGCCACATTCAAATATATGTGGTCATTTGACTAATGTGTTTAATTAAGGTAGTGGGGGTTGGGGTCACCTTAATGTGATATAATGATTTGGGGGGACAACACAGCTAAATTAAATGTGATCAGATATGTGGGTGTGTTGAATGGATTTGTGATCATCTAATTAACTGTCAACAATCGTTTGTAGTGTGTATGAATGATATATAATATTTTTTATGATGTGGCCACATTCAAATATATGTGGTCATTTGACTAATGTGTTTAATTAAGGTAGTGGGGGTTGGGATCACCTTAATGTGATATAATGATTTGGGGGAACAACACAGCCAAATTACATGTGATCAGATATGTGGGTGTGTTGAATTGATTTGGGGTCACCTCTTTGTGTGACCACATTAAAGTACGGTGTGGTTGCTGGGTTGTATTGTCAAATTGTAATCCGAAGACATTGAAACATGCATGGTCATTTCCAGTCATCAATGATTGTTTTGATGGTATGTTTAAAGTGTTATTTCTGGGTGGGGGTAACTTGATGTGATGTAACAGTGCGTAAGTATGCAATAGAGTGTTTATCCGAATCATGTTAACATGTGTCTTATGGGTTTGTGATCATCTAATTAAGTGTCAACAATCGTTTGTAATGTGTATGAATGGTATATAATATATGTTATGATGTCGCCACATTCAAAGATATGTATGTGGTCATTTTATTTGTTGGACATAGGGGCATTAAAGTTTGGTGTTATTTTTTCTATTTATTTTTAACAGCCACACAGCTTCGACCGCCGATGTGTGTAATGAGATGGTTCCAGATGTGTTGAGGTCATTGAATGACAGTCGTGACATTGATACGTAAGCCTCGATGCACAATTCATGTGATTTGGACCCAAATCTGAGTGAATTACTGACTTGTTTTTATTTTTTTATTTTTGCCAGTGAACATGTAAAAGAAGATGATGTCAAGGATGTTCGCAAAAAGAGACGGTCCAAAATGGTTGCACGTGAAGGTTTAAGTTCTGTCAACCCGGATGACTTGTCTGATGACAAACAGAACATATGGGAAATGATGCACAATGCGAAAATTGAGTCAATGGTTGAGGTAGAGCGAACAAAGGGGGGTAGTTTGATTACACGAACATACCAGCGGAGGCGTCATGGTGATGGGGGAAGAACCCGGGAAGCCCGTGCGGTAGTGCCAGATGTCACATCAGAAAAGCCAAAAACGGCGGGGGAAACTGACGCGTACCAATGCCGGAAGTACCAATACGGCAGTGCTAGGTGGTTAAACGATTTGCAAAAGTTCAGTGGTGGGGGTTGCAATAGCACCTTCATGTGTTCTTGGCGCGACCGACATGATTGAAAGCAATACAAAAACTATTGACAAATCAGCAGCGGGTACTGCGTGCTACCAGCGGAAGAAGAAGGATGATAGTCAACGTGTAGATGACGTAAGTGTGGAAGTGGAGAAGACGACCGCAGCAGATAATATTGCAACACGCCAATATGTTGAGCCGATTGCAATTGGGAGTAAGTCAAGCACCGTCAATGCCGGAGTTGTTCATGGTGTCGGAACTAGGACTCGAAGCAAGATCGGTGGAGTCATACCAGTTGCCCTAGTTCAGGCAGCTAATGCGATCGACAGCCATAAAGGCAAAGCGATATTGATCGAGGATTCACCAGGGAACAAACTAGGGAGAAAGTACGCAGACGATATGTTCACATTGCCGACAACGACGAGGTTGAAGTTATAACGAAGCCAATGGTAGGTACAAGAAAGAGGGGAGCGGCAGTTACGGAGTCGTTGGATGAAACATCCAAAAAGGTTTGTCTAACGTTATATTTCATATTTCATATTAATTCTACATGTATTGTGCGTGTCAACCACATCAATCAGAATGTGATCGTGCTCGACTTCATGAATATATATTTGGTAATATGTATTCTTTGTCTGCCATGATAAGCATTGGACCATAATTATATATATACAGACAGTACGTACTTTTGTTGTGTGCAATATATATGAGGATAACTAATAATAATATATCTTTCTAACACGTATGTGCAATATTTGTTAATTATGGTATAGGCCAAAACTGATGATGACCACGATGAACAAGCTGACCAGGGTGTTGACCGTGTGTTCCCCACGAGGATGACACTAAAGCCATTGATATACCTTCTCGATCACATTGGCCCCGAGCACGTGTCTGTCATAAAGGATTTGGGTTTTGGTGGGTTCTTGAACTTGCGGATGAAGTTGCTTGCCGGGGATTTGTGCAAGTGGCTTGTTGAACAATTTGATACAAAGAGCATGAAACTTCATTTAGGTAATGGTAGATACATTGAAGTAACTGAGGAGGACATTTTTTTGACTACGGGTTTACCCCGTGGAACGATCCCAATTGACGGAGATGGAGCTGTTGTTCCTGATGAAAAGGCAGTGGCTGCATTACTTGCAAAGTGGCGTGGCGAGTACAACATCAAAAGCGGCACTCTGAATGTTGCAAAGATGCCAGCTCATATTGCGTCATTGCGGCCAGACAGTAATAAGTTCAAGAGAAAGTTTTTGCTATTCATGGTTGCTTCGTTCATACACCGAAACACACAACGGTATTGCACTGCTGATTTCTTACCGTATGTTGTTGACGTTGATAACATATCGAACCTAAAATGGTGCAAGTATGTTTTGAACGAGCTGAAATCGGCTGTTGAGGCCAAGCAATCAAACCCAGCTAGTTCATTCACGGGACCCATCGTACCCCTCTTGGTATGTTTGACAACAAAATGCTTTATTTTTGTGATATTTTGGACGAGTACACTTATATCATCTCCCTTGTTGTGTTAGATGTTATACTTGGACCGTTTGGTACGTGAGGAACGCCCAACAATCAGAGGATGGCCAACAATGTATGCATGGACCCGTGACAAAGTTGAGAAGCGGATGGTACATGAGACAGGGCCAGGGGCGTTTGGTGGCGGTGACCTTCTTCCACGACCAGTAGCTACCGAAATGCGACCTCTTATTCAAGGGGTTGCATTGAAAAGTCAATTGGACACGTTGTTGCAGGTGCATCATGTTTAAAATTTAATTTATTGTTTTTTTAGCTTTATCATTGACACACAAGGTCACATACATTAACTCGCAGGATGATGTCCGCTTATTAGGCAAATACCTACAAGATTGGACAATTGCGTAGTTGAATGTCGAGCGACAGGTTCAACACATTTCGGGTTTTCACCGTGACCATGGCGACATCACCGAAGTAAGAAGTCATGTGGAGTCACTTGTGGCTCGTGTGTTTGAGAGGGGTGCATCGCATAATGCAAATCGCGCAGAAAGTAGTACATGTGTTGCGGCTGACCCGATACATAATGTAATTGTTCACGATGCAGATCCACAACATGACATAACGGTACAGGCACATCAAAATGAAAAAGGTGATGCAACATCCAATTTTAATTTCATGTACTCTTAAATTATGACCACAGTGGAATATAGAATGTTTGACCACAATGTAATACAGTGTGGTGAAGTGTCAATGTTTTTTATTATATGGACTACAGTTTGCTAACATATAATATGACCCTTTCTTTGTTTTCTGTATTATCAGAGAAGAATAATGGTCAGTTTGATAACATCGACCCTTGTAGCAGCCAGTTCTGGATGTCGTCGCAAGTGGGCGATATACTGCAGGCTGTGGAGGCGGTCGAGGCCAACGTGCGTGCACAATCAATTCTCATGCCAGAATTCAGGTTGTTGAGTGAATCAGATGACAGCCCAGCACATACAGATGATGAGGCTGGGGAGGGGGAGTTCGAGTTGCGGCCACGACGACTTTTTCGAGGCAGGGATGCCAAGGCGACAACGACCAAAACACCACATAAGCAAAGTTGCGAAGCTGGGTTGTCTATGCCATCCACCCCCAGTTGCAAGCCCCGATCCACGTTGGGTGGTACAGTACTATCAGCGGGGGGCAGGGGGAGATAATGGAACTCGTTGTGCGGAGCCGTAAAACGTTGATGGCTCGTCTCGCCAATCAAGATCAAAAGGGCAATTCCACAGTACACCGACACGCATGGTCGGACATACAGATAAAACGGATGATCCTACATCGCGGTCTAAGGGGGCTCGGGATGTTGCCACTCATCGCTGCCACACATCACGGAGCGGCGGAACAACACGGTCTGCTGATGATGGATCCGCATCGCATCGTGTTGGTAACCCATCATCTATCATTGGTGTTCAAACAAACCCAATGCGAACACAAGGTGACATAATGAGCAAACAAATCGATCATAAAGCAGCAAGTGCTCAGTCTGCCCAACGTTCCGGTGGGGAACGAGAAGTTGCCACCCCTCGTTGCCAGTCAGCAAGGAGCAGCGGATGTGTACAATCTGACGATGGTCAGTCCTCATCGCGACATGGGGGGATACCATCCACAAACATATCTGTCCAAGCAACCCCACTGCGAAGACCCGGAAATATTGTGTCGGTCCGATCTGTTTCCTACTCTTATTCAATGCATGGAAGTTTGTCATCACGAGGTGTAAGTCGAGATTCTACGGGTGGTACATCTGGCAGCACTACCCCATCGTGCGTCCCGGTATCTATGGTGACACCTGAAGGGCAGCATATTATTATCCAGAATAGAACACCCGGTTGTAGTGTGCCACCCCCCGACGGTTGAAAAATGAGAATCATTCTTGAAACACCTGTGGGAACAATGTACGAGATGGGTCCCCCGCCTAGTGTACCGGAAGTTCGCCGGAACCCACGGAGGGAAAACACTCGTCCCGCGCCAGCCTTATGTTCGCCTTTCTGTGTCAGGCCAACACCGCTGGATATTGTTCCAAAGAAAGGGCCGAAAATCGTCAGCACATATCTGTTTTTGAATACAATTGAGGCACCCAACCAAAACCCAAGGTTAGTGTGTGTGACAAACATTATGTTAACGTTCGTCTACATACAATATTCAGTTTCATTATAATGTTATATTTTATGGAAAATTAACATGTTCCCTATACATTCCTTTGGTCCAAACACCTAATAGGGAGTTAGTGTACGATCGGGATGGTGTTGTGGCAACGAGGTTGCATTTCAGGTCACTGACACTAGGCAACCAGGTTTCGCCGAGGATAATAGATATATATGCATCAATGTTGAACGACTACGAAATGCACAAATCACCAGATGCCCCGCTTCGATTTTCATTCTGATAAGCTGTTTTGTAAGTGGCTTCTCACATACGTTATGATGTAACATGTAAATATATGTTTAATAAACTAACTAATTGATATCTTTATGATGTTAAAAGGGTGATTTGTTCGACCTTGCTTTTGATGGGGACCCTTTGGATGATCGTTCAGTTGCATTTTTCATTGAAAAAACATCCAGAGAGTTGCGGCGGTATCCCATGATAGACATTAAGAAAATTGAACTGGTACGTATTAATATATGTGTACTTAATGAACATTTGACGTGATATTAACATACACGGTGTGCTTGATATACTGTCTAAACATGTGATTAATGGTTCAAGTTCATTATGTGTGTATTGCATCGAAGGATGGTTTCTCTACTGACTGGGCCACACTCATGTCATATGTGGTCACACTATACATACATATATATTGTGTTTGCAATTAAATGGATATAATGAATGTGAACATATATTATACTTGTTGTGTTCATATATACGAATGTGCATTGGTGTCAATGTGAGCTGTGAAACAATTTTTATTTTTCTAATAATATGAAGTTATTTGCGCCGGCATGGATGGACGGTCGATATTTCTTGTGGTGTGCTGATGTGCGGAACAGGTGCATCTATATTATCGACAACCACTACACACGTGTGTCGGTGGAGGGCGGGTACGGCCATATCGACGAAGTAATGGTTAGCACCGATGGACTAATGCTCTGTTTGGCAATGACTCAGTTTGTATATCAAATTTTTATTTCTAAGTTGTTTTTGCAGCGCACTCTGGTTCGTAGATTCCTAAGTCACGCTCGGAACCCACTCACTGGCGTGGTCGTTGAAGGCAGTGAACTAAAGAGGCCAAGCATGGGTTGGAGGTTCAACGACCAAGGCAACGACAATGGTGTGTATTGTATGCGACACATGGAGACGTTCTTTGGTCAGGCACGGAACTGGCTCACAGGTTTTGCCTGGACGGACTCGATCCTAGTACGTACTTGTCGTCACTTTATATTTGTTGACTCCTCGTGTATTAAATGTCATTAATGCATGTCATTGCCTTTTGATTGACAATGACATTATGTCGTTGTATATGATGTGTACTATTTGTTATACACCAGATGAGAGAGGCGAGAGTGCGTTCCCTTCGAATCCACTATTTCTATAGTTTGGAGATGTACAAGGAAAACAACAAGAGGGAAGAAGTATACATAAAAGTCGATCAATGGGAGACACATCGAACCATCAATCTGAATGCAGCAAGCCTATGAGTCAAACATTTCAAATATTGTTTTTTTTTTTGTGTGTGTTGGGATGTCATACAATTTGTTGCAACTTTAGTATTCTTAGTTAGTTAAGGGGGGTATGTTTGTGGTGCAGTGCTAGGTGTTTTGTTGGATGTTTGTCACTGTTTGGTGCTTGATGTTTTGCGCGCTGTAGCCATATGAAACTTGTTAGTTAATGTGATCAGACAGTAACAATATGAACACGTTGCATGATGTCACTTGTTTTTGGAATCGACCTAACGTTATCTTTATTTGATAAGGCAACAGTACATTACTGAAATAACCTTACATGATGTACATGATCACATTCAACCATAATGTGTTCATGTAATATAGTTTATTTTAGCAAAATGTGTATGATCACATGTCCATGTTATGTGACCTACATGATGTGTATGATCACACTCCACCATAATGTGATCATGTAATACATAACATTTTTAACATAAATGGCCCTACATGGTTTGTACAATCACATTAAACCATAATGTGATCATGTAACATAGTTTATTTTGACAAAATGGGTATGATCACATGTCAATGTTATGTGATCTATATGATGTGTATGATTACACTCCACCATAATGTGATCATGTAATACATTACATTTTTAACAAACATAACCCTACATGGTGTGTATGATCACATTCAACCATAATGTGATCATGTAACATAGTTTATTTTGACAAAATGGGTATGATTACATGTCAATGTTATGTGATCTATATGATGTGTATGATTACACTCAACCATAATATGACCATGTATTACATTATATTTTTAACAAAATGTGTATCATCACATGTCGTTGTAATGTGATCTACATGATTTTTGTATGCCACTCTTAAATTATTAAACTGTTCAGTATAGAACAAACATCAAAATTTTAATTTGAATATCAAATAATAACTAATGGCAACACATTCAACCCATATGGTCACACATATCTTTTCAGTATTTAGTATTATAAACGTTGTTTTCTTTTTAATATCGCACCGTAAAACGGTTAGCATTTTTAACAGCGGACAAAATCACACTCAACGTGGCGTATGGTTGCTAGGACCCGGACCCGAGTTAGGTGTGAAGCGCTTATGGGCGTGAAGCATTTGTGATACATGTCATGTACATGAATTTGGGGTCATAAAATGTCATATTGGTTTTACCACCTATGTTTAACATAGCATGACCACACTCCCATTATGTATGCTCACAGTTATGTTTGTAGTAGTTACGTTTTCTATTAGTAATTCAAAGTAAAACGAGTATATTTGTAATGGCTCACATTGACATCAATTTGGAGGCATACAAAAATCATTTTGGATCTAGCATATATTATTATATAGTGTGACCACACTGACACAATATGTGGTCACATGTATAATTGTTATTGTTATTGTTAATATTTAAATTGTTGTTTTATTTTAATTCAACGTAAACTGATAAGAACGTGAGATGTATGACGTGCATATAAATATGGGAGCGTAAAATGTCAAATCGAGGTGGTGTAGCCTTGGACTTTGTATGGGAGATGTTTTTCCTCCCTTGTTTTGTAACCCTGTTTTCTTTGTTAATGGAATGAACTTACCATTTCTTCCAAAAAAAAAAAGTCAAATCGATTACATATTGTATTTATTCATATTTTGACCACACTCACATAATATGTGGCCAGTGTATTTTTCCTATTATATTCATATGTTCATCAAGAACGTTATGTTGATTTTGGATGTTTTATTATCATCTAACAGACCCCATGGGCATCGCTTTTGCCAAGAAATGAACAAAAGTTTGTTCTAAAAAATATTAGGATCTTACGGCCACACTTATCAATTGTGTGGTCAAGGTGTTTTTGATAAACAAACATCAAGTTCTGACACATATCACGACACAATATAAAACATTCATAAAACAAAAAGTTCCAAAACTGACAAACTTCACCAAATGCATAATCTGCATACTAAACTAAATGAATAACTTACTATAAACAGAAAAACATTCCACGACTCACCAGAAACGTTCGGGGCATGTCCGGTTGTCATGGTTGGCAATCTGATCACAGAAATGGCACCTCCTAGCGGACGATTTTCTTTTTGCACTGCAACCTCAATACCACTCTTCTTCCTCTTAGCACGTCCATTCAGGTTCGACGCCGGTGGAGGTTTTAGTATTGTCTGTTCAGGGACAGGCACACCAAAACATGCTTCGACATCAGTCGTCTCCCTACCGTCACCATTGCTACTTTGACCAGCAACCATCTTGGTCAGCACATCGTCAAGCATCCCACCTAACATGGTCAACAAATCAGGGTCATTGCCGGCTGAATCCATGCACATATACACTTTTGCCCAAGTGTCTGCCTTTCGTGCACGCACATCATCGACTTTGGACTTTGCCGCGTCAAGCTCTTGATCAACAGTGAAATACGGTCGTGTTTTTGACATCTTTGTCCACCTAATATGGAAAAACTACTCCGGAATTTCCGGCAGAAATTTCATTACAGATATCATGTGGCGACACAAGATTCCTTGGAGATCAAAAAATGGGCATTCACATGTCGTGTCATATGTTATTGGATCAAACACAACCAGCCTGACCCTGTTTGATTTAATATCACGCACTTCATATATGGCACAATCACCAGACTGATTGGGACCACGTTGTTCCGTTTCGTATAAAGCAAGCTTCAGATTTTCCTGAAAGACATAGAAATTTGCATGAGTATATATCTGCCTAGGGTGGCTCTCGATTGCCAGTTCTGATTTCAGAACAGGGAGCGACGTCAAAGTCTTGTTCGTCATATCCTTCTCCCTGTGACGTTGTGGATCAACTGCATGTTCATAACGCAATAAGAACTCAACGAAACTCAATGTGGGGCACGTTAGTGACGCAAAAACGGCATTCTGACTCTCAGATGCTGATGTCGTCCGTAGCATACCACCCAAGTGTTGATCACGAAAGTACGCCTGCACTCACTCTTCGCGTATGTCCCATAGATCATCCATGTGTGAATTGTCGTCGAGGTCATACTTTCTCATCAACTCGGTCCACTTATCCTAGACTTCGTCGCCATCTTCAGAAGCCCACACACACAACTTGAGCTCTCCTTGAAACTCATCACAACTGTTTAGTTCCCGCCCCAACTTTTCCGGGATCTTCCCCATTATGTGCCACATGCAGTACCTGCGTAAGAAAAAAAAAACATAATGTAAAAACTAATGAAGATTCCATACAATATGTTTACTACGTCGGCAGACTGACTTTACTGGTTTCATGATCACACAGTGGATATGTGATTATGTATGATCAGGACCTCGTTATTGTAGTGAATTGAATAATGACAACAATTTTTCTTTTAAAAAAAAACCCCCAAACATGTGTATACATAGTGATGCAGACTGACATGTAACTATTAAATTATATACATTAGTTACGCACCTGTGTTTCGAATCGACGAATTTTTCTTGAACCGCAGCCTTTATTGCGTGGTCTTGATCCGTTGTCACGGTCTTGGGATGGTTCCCATGCAATGCCTCCAAAAACCTCTCACAACCATTCAAATGATTCAATCTTTTCATTAGTAATTAAACCGACACCTAAACACATCAATTTCCGGTGATTGTTCAAACCAGTGAAAGGGCAAAAGGCCATTTTGTACTTGTTGGTTTGTTGCTTTGTGTCAAATGATAGGAGGTCCCCATAGCACATATAATCTCTACGGGACATGGAATCACACCAGAAAACATGCGTCAGCTGCTGATGTTCGTCAGACTCATATGCATAAAAGAAGCCCGGATCCTCCCCCTTACGTTTTTTAAGTGCATCGACCAACATTTGTGCGTCGTTGTCCTTCAGAGCTGCTTTTAGAGTACGGCGGTAGTTTTCATGTCCTGTTGGGTGCACCTTATGTTCTCGTACCCCCCCACACACTCTTTCAATACATGATAAACCTTCGATGCACCTATGTTGGCACGATTGAACTGGTTAACAAGATCCTTTTGTAATGATGAAACGCGCCTTGTTGTCTTGTTGAACTGGCTTCTGCTCGGGGTCATCAATGGATGGTTGTGTGCCAATTTGAGCATATGCACTTCGTAAGCTATTCTATTTTTTGGGGTCCTCACAGCCATAAGTGCGTCACACCCAACTCGGGTCTCAGCAACCCTACGCCGCGTTGAGTGTGGTTTGTCCGCTGTAGCATCAACACTACCGACAATACCCTTTCCTTGTCAGAGTGTGTCTCGGGGCTGTTTGAGTCCACATTCTCAAATGCAACATCCTTCGTCCGCCTAAATCCCTAGCGTGAACATAAAAAATACTTCCACTCCCTGCCCCTTTCAGTCACCTCTATCGTGTGCGAACCACTGCGCACACTGAACCCCGCTGCTATTGCATATTTTTCATAAAACTTTTTGGCATGTTCCAACGTTGGGAACCACATACCCATTGTTGGACATATTGACTCGTCGTCACACGTTGGCTAGTATAACCTAATGTTCGTGCCGTCATCGTCCGATATCGGTGGTGGCACCACATAATTGTTCTTGCTACAACCAGCTGCACTGCATTTTGCATGTTTAAACATTAGTTAAGTTACACTATAAATCATCTAATGTAATGCATTGAACAATAAGTGTCACACAATTATATGTTTCAAATATAAATGAACTCACACGTAGCGGTTGTCGTGGAACTATATACATAATTGAGATCATTGATTTACTTAATGTGGTCACAAATTGGGTAATTGTGTTCATTAATAGATGTGCGGTTCCACACTGATGTTTGTTTTCCACAGCTGATACGCATTTGATTACTGTGACCACGACATGGTTAAATGACCAATATGTTTGATCACAGTGTGTAAACGACCACAGAACCTCACGTAGTCCACATTTGTTACACATGTGATTTATCTGATCAAATTTTTGGTCAATGATCAATATGTGTCTTCTACGTGTGCAAATGACCAAACAACAATCATGTACTACACAGTCCAACCAGGCAAGCATTTTATAAAAAATATTTTAATGTGATCACACTTCGATTAATGTTGACATACTCATACAGTACACAACTAATTGTATATGTGTTTGCTTCGTTTACATTATTCACTAAATTGTAATTATATAGAATAAACAGACATAATATGTGCGACTATGCACATCCGCCCACAATAACATGAATCATCAATATCAATGTTCTTTGATAACAAATTCTCTAAAATCCACTTCATAAATAATCGACGAACAGAATGCTTACTATTGAATGATGAATCAATATAAAAATAAAAAAGCAATGAAAAAACGAACATACCTATTAGAAGTCGTTGATTTCCCTCAACGTTAACGTGTTGATGATTGATGAATTTGAGTGTATTGTGCTGAACGTGATTGTATTTAGTAATAGAAAATCTTGAAAATATGTTGATTGTTATTTTTGGATATAATAAATCAGATTTATTAATTACATTAATTGTTTCCTTAATTTTAGCTAACAATCAGATTTATTTTTTTTTATTGATTTTCAGATTTTATTGATTTTTGCTTTATTTTTTATTAAAACCACTAGCTGTTTTGTTTTTTATTCAAAAGGGGTTTTCTGGTTTTATGCAACATGTGTGAAGAATGAATCTTGGGCGTTGGATTAATATAGACGGCCAGGATCTTACCTTCCTACCTTCTCACCTTAATTTACTTCTCACTGGATCCGTTCCCATATATATATATATATATATATATATATATATATATATATATATATATATATATGGAAAATTGGAATCTAATAAACCAAACTTTTGGTCCATTTTGATCTAACAAACTAAACTTACCTTTTTGCTAATGACATACCACACTTAACATTATATATTTGTTTTTATTGAACCTGAGTCAGATTGGGAGAGGGTTGCCAAGTCATAAAACACAAGCAATCAACATTTTTCTTTTATTTTTTTGGCTATAAAACAGTCCACCTCAGCACAAAAAATTCCACGTCATTTTTCCGGTGATCGGAAAGTGGTGGAGGTTCAATCAAAAAAATAAGGAAAATTGGAATCTAATAAACCAAACTTTTGGTCCATTTTGATATAACAAACCAAACTTACCTTTTTGCTAATGGCATATGTTTAAACCCGATTTTGCATGATTTCCCCCCTCTATTTTAGGACTTTTAGCTTGTTTTTAATAATTAAATTAGGCTTTCTATTATGTTTTTAGTAATTTTGCAATTTTATTTGATTTTATCATTTTTAGGTTTTTTTTAGCACTAATTTGAATCAAATTGAAAATGCAATAAAAACCAAAATTCTAAATCTAAGTCAGCCCAACTATTATTCCCTAATTCAGCCCACGTCTCAACCTAAGCCCAAATCCAACCCAGCCTGATACCCGTACCCACATACTCGCTCCACAGACCCGACCCGAATACCGCCCCATTTCCTCCCTTTTTGATTCAGCCGAATACAGTTGCCCATCTAAACCCTAATTCCCCATTTCCCCATTCCCTCTTCCCGTCTCATCTTTCTCCTTTCTCTCTGGTTCTCTTTGCGCAGCAGACCACCGAACACCCACGCACACCATAACCGACCTCCATCTCCTTCTCTCTTCTTCTCTCTTCTCTTCATCTCATCTCCATCTCTCTTCTCATCTCTTTCTATTTCTCAGATTATCACACGATATCTCAAATTCTCACTCAATTTCTCTTTCTATTTCTCCTTGATGGTCTCTCCATTTTCCAGCTTTACTCCCCTTTTTCTTCCTCTGTTCGGTCAATGAGCAGTAGGGGGTTGGGTTTTGATTCTCTTTCTTTCTCCTTGATGGTCTAGGGTTCGTTTGGTGACTGTTTTAGTGCTTTCAGGGTTTGTTTTGGTTAGGCTTTGTGTTGGTCTTTGCTTGGGCCAGTTTTAGGGTTTCATTAGGGTTTTAGTCAAAGTCAGTTTGGTGAGGTTTGATTAGGGTCTGGTTTGTGTTAGGGTTCTGTTACGGTGTTGTTATTAGGATAATGTCTTTAGAGTTTAGAGTTTTTATTGGTTTTAGTTTGTTTAATCGATATGATTAGTGGCTAGGGTTTTTAGGGTTAAGGGAGTGATTAAGGCTCCTTTGGATGATTAGTTATTGGGGTTAGTGAATTAGGGGGTAATTAGTGGGAAAAATCTAATTCCCACCTTAGTCCTTCCTTCAAGTGGGGTGCATTAGGGACTGGAAGCTCTCTAATGTACTAATCACTTGTCAATGGAAGGCTAAGGACGGAATAGTTAGTCACTCTCTCATGAAAGTGAGATAGAGGCTAACAAGGGAATCTTGTTCGATTAACCCCCGAGATCCATGGTGGATTTTGGGGAAGTTAATCTGGATTACCTTCGAAAGAGGGAATCCCGTGGCCTTGTTTCTAACAAGATTCTCATATGATTTATTCTATCTTTTTACTTCTTAACCACAAAACTCACATAACCATGAATCCTATGGTTGCGTAAAGCTCCCGAAATCCTTTTTCTTCCTTTCTTGTGTTTTCTTTGTGTTTGTTTGAAAACCTTCTCTCAAATGATGATGAACCCCCAACCTAGTAGGTGAGAACTCGGAATAGACTTTTAGGTTTAGAAGCCCCAACTCCCTGAGAGAGAACGAAAAAACCGAGGTCTACGAACCACTGTTACACAAAATGGCGTCGTTGCCGGGGAGTTGCACCTTTTAACCTTTTAGTTAATTCTTAAGTTTTCCCTCTAGGTTCTTAAAAATCTAAAAAAAAAATATGAATAATGAAATGGCATGTTTTAGTTTCCCTCAAAATGAGCAAGAGTTATTTTGTGATTATCGTGATAGATTGAATGATTACCTTGCTTATTGAGCTCCTCATGGTTATAATTATTTTGATTGGGAAGTTTTGTGTGTTATTAATGAGGGTTTGAATTTCGAGACCCGTTCTCTTTTGAATTACTTTGATTTCAATGTTGAAAATGTGTTTCGGGCTTTGGAATTACTTGATTGGTTGTAAAAGGATACTTGTCAATTTGGGGAGACTTTTTATTCATCGGGTTCTTGTCTTGATGACCCTTGTGCTCTTCATGCTCAATCTCACTATGAGATGCAATATGTGAAAATTTCTTCCCCTTCCCCTTGTGATGATTTGCATACTCAATCTCCATTTGTAGATCAACCAAGGGAAATGGGCTATGAAGATCCATATATGAGTACTCATTCCTCTCCTCTTCCTATGCATATCCCCTCCCCTTGCGATCAATTTGAATCATCTATTCATGCTTCCGACTCTCTTACTCATGTTGTTGACCCGACCTATAGTGATTATACCATGGATTGTGTGCAACAAATATATAGAAAGCAAATAGAGCTCGGTGAAAGGCTTGATTCGATGTATGCTCGCATGATAAGACTTTCCTCTCCCGAGGAATGTACTTCAAATACAGTTGAGTCTTTTTCCCCATTATCCCCTGATATTCATGTTGATCCCCCTTTGTGCGAAAATGGTGATAATGGCTCTACTTCTTCGTCTTTGACTTGTGTGCCTCATTATGTAGAAACTATCTCTCATGATGCATATGTGTGTGATTATGAATCATTTTATATGGATTATGAACCTGAGTGCTTCACTTTCACCCTTGATGTTGATAATGATGAAACCTTATGCGATGTCGAGAGTGTTGACTTGGAGAGTAGTCCTACTTTTTCTTTGCATACATGTGATGAAGATAATGGATTAGATGATAATCTTGGGTTGGGACTTGTTTGTGATGATATTGTTGAGGAAGTTGACAACCCTTCTATGTGCTTTGAATGTGATGATGTATCCTCCTCTCCCAATCATGTTATCCCCATTCATTCATTAGTTATCACTCCCTCATCCAACCATGCATGCCTTGAGTCTCTAGGTACCTTTAGAGGGTATGATCCCCTCCTTGACCCATATCATGTTTACCTAGAAGACTCGCCTAGAAAAATCATGCTCCTTCACTTATTTCATCATTCTAGTGATTTTTCTAAGGCTTTTGATATAATGTTGAGAACACTTACCTATTATGACTCATTGATTTTTGTGTTCTCATACATTCATGGTTCTGAAATGCATTCGAGGATGCATGATCTTCTCCTACGGGCATTGAATTCTTCCGATCTTGAAGGCCCAAATCTTGAAGAATAAGGAGTGGCTGATGCTCCATTGGTAATCGAGGTTATCCAAGTGCTTTCTTGCTTTTATTGAAGACTTTATGGTAACCTCTTTCCACCCTTTCTCTTTTTGTAATTATTTCTTTATTTTTGTTTGTTTAGTTTATTTTCTTTTTGCATGCTTGGTTTTTACTTTTCGGTGGCGCACCCCTTGGTATGCTTTATGTTGGGATTTCTTTGTTGTTGGAGCCGTGTGGGCTCGGGGCGCCACCCCTTTTCTATGTGCTAGGTGTTTGTATATATGGTTTTTATAGTTTTACTACCCTTCATGAGACACCCTTTCCACAATGAGGAAATTGTGTCATTTTAAATGTGGGGGGAGGGGGGAGATCTTCATGTTTGGGGTAGCTCACCTAGTTCTTATTAGGTCCTCTTTTGTTGCCTTTTTTTTTCTTGGAAAAGTAGTAGGAAAAAAAAGTGAAAAAAATGCTAAAAATTTGAAATTTTTGTGTGTGAAAGAGTAAAAAGGGGAGAAATGTTGTGAAAAAACCCAAAAGTTTCTTTTTTTTCTTTTTGAAGATGTTTCCATTCACAGTTATGTAGATGGTTGTCTAATTTGCTGATTTCTGTCTCTCCCTTTTCCAGCTTCACTCCCCTTTTTCTTCCTCTGTTCGGTCAATGAGCAGTAGGGGGTTGGGTTTTGATTCTCTTTCTTTCTCCTTGATGGTCTAGGGTTCATTTGGTGACTGTTTTAGTGCTTTCAGGGTTTGTTTTGGTTAGGCTTTGTGTTGGTCTTTGCTTGGGCCAATTTTAGGGTTTCATTAGGGTTTTAGTCAAAGTCAGTTTGGTGAGGTTTGATTAGGGTCTGGTTAGTGTTAGGGTTCTGTTACGGTGTTGTTATTAGGATAATGTCTTTAGAATTTAGAGTTTTTATTGGTTTTAGTTTGTTTAATCAATATGATTAGTGACTAGGGTTTTTAGGGTTAAGGGAGTGATTAAGGCTCCTTTGGATGATTAGTTATTGGGGTTAGTGAATTAGGGGGTAATTAGTGGAAAAAATCTAATTCCCACCTTAGTCCTTCCTTCAAGTAGGGTGCATTAGGGACTGGAAGCTCTCTAATGTACTAATCACTTGTCAATGGAAGGCTAAGGACGGGATAGTTAGCCACTCTCTCATGAAAGTGAGATAGAGGCTAACTAGGGAATCTTGTTCGATTAACCCCCGAGATCCATGGTGGATTTTGGGAAAGTTAATCTGGATTACCTTCGAAAGAGGGAATCCCGTGGCCTTTTTTCTAACAAGATTCTCATATGATTTATTCTATCTTTTTACTTCTTAGCCACAAAACTCACATAACCATGAATCCTATGGTTGCCTAAAGCTCCCGAAATCCTTTTTCTTCCTTTCTTGTGTTTTCTGTGTGTTTGCTTGAAAACCTTCTCTCAAATTATGATGAACCCCCAACCTAGTAGGTGAGAACTCGGAATAGACTTTTAGGTTTAGAAGCCCCAACTCCCTGAGAGAGAACGACAAAACCGAGGTCTACGAACCACGTTACAACTGTTGGGAATGTCCCGACAATGTTCGATACACACGGAGATTAAACCAAAGTAATATAGTAATTATATGTCTTGCTAGAGACCTCTATAATTAGTAATTAAATAAGTTTAATTACAAACTATATTATTTGGTCCTACTGGGTCACACAAGTCAGTGCCCTGGAACAATGTATGTAACCTAAATGATATTGTATCAAGTTTAGAAAAGTTGGAAACTGATTTATGTGAAAAATCAGCCCAACACGGACCGAATTGGGGTCAACACGGTCCGTGTTGACCCAACACGGTCCGTGTTGACCCAACACGGTCCGTGTTGACCGTGGGCCGAATATTTGGACTTTCTGGAGTCCAACACGGACCGTGTTGTTTCAACACGGACCGTGTTGAGCCCAGAAATCGCGCCGTTGTCATTTTCGGCCCTTTAGGGTTTTGAACCCTATCCCTAGGTTTTCTAAACACTATATAAAGGGGTCTCTGGGAGAGATTATTTCACACCAACTGCCTTCGACTCTTAGAGAGATACCAGGGTGGTTTCCTGAGTTCCTCTCTCTTTTAGTTTGCAGTTCTAGGTTCAGGAAATACTATCAGTTTCCTGAAACAATCTCACATACATCTTAGATTGAGATTCGTCTCGATCGGGTCGATCTAGCAATTGGGTTCCTGGAGCGCTGCGTGGACTTTTCAGTAGAGGATTTCAACATTGGAATCTGGAGGAGGGTTTCAGCATTGGAATCAGGAAGGTCAACCTCTTCTTCAGCAGGAATTAGCGATCAGGTATAATTACTAAAGCCTCTGCAGTTGTTATGATTAATTGTTTATAACTGTTATAATATTCCGCCAATTAATCTGTATCTGTTTAGGAAATAGATAACCTAAAACCTAACAACAACATACCATACTTAACACTACATTTTTTGGATAATTGGATTCTTATAATCCCTATTTTCACCAATTGGACAATGGTGGACCGTACTTTCACTTTGTATTCTGGTGGTCCAAAAAAAAATCAAATTGGATTGTAGTGGGATATTTTCGAGGGAATCATAGATTTTGTGTTGCATTTGATTCAAAACTTAGTATAACACTTTACAATGATTTTTAATGAATTTACAGCGTTTCTCCCAAATTTTTTTCATTTTTTTTCTATTTTTTACGATTTTTTACTTTTATTATTTTTAAAAATCATAATAATTATTCGGAGTCTCAAAAAAATAATTTAAAAAATGTTTTAGAAACTACAATTCATTAACTTTCTAAGGGCAGGAACGAAAAAAACAAAAACAATATAGTGTAGGAATTAAAAAAATAAGAAGAATGTGGAGGTGGATTTGGAACTACTACAATCCAATTTTATTTTTTTTGGACCACCAGAATACAAAGTGAAAGTACGGTCCACCATTGTCCAATTGGTGAGAGTAGGGATTATTAGAATCCAATTATCCTATATATATATATATATATATATATATATATATATATATATATATATATATATATATATATATTATTTTGTTCTTTCTTTTTGTATTTATTTCTACTTCTAACATTCTCCTTTAGTGAGTAATTATATAAAACTAGGTACAAAAGATAAGCATGGAAATATGTATGTTTTAAAGAGTGCATTTTCAGAAAGTTACAATTAATCATTTTATTATTTTTAGGTACAAAGGATGAGAGTAGAATATTTGTGTTTTAAAGAGGACAATTTTGATATAGTCATAATTTTGATATGAATTACACTAGATCATAATTAAATTAATCATTTTTTACTTTCTTTTAATACACATTTTCAACATGAGACAAATTCATATTTTTGACCACCTATCAAAGTGAGTTTTCGTTGGCAATATTTTTTATTTTCTTGTTTAGAGAAAAAATATTATTTTTAGAAAATATTTATTCATTATTTAATTTGTATTTGAATCATTAATAATCCCTTAACTGTAGAAAAACTGAAGCATTTCATTTGTTTGTCATTTGTTTCTCATCACGGTTACAAACATAAATAAATTTTAACTAACCAAAATTCACCAAAGAGAATCATAATTTAGTGATGAATTTGTACATATTTAAAACTTTTAGCAATTTGATTATGTAAAAGGGAGTAAAAGAACTTGAAGAGAAAACAACTTAATTTACATCAAATATTCTTCTTAAGGTATTCCCTTTCCTCCTCTTTTGTCTCATAATTCATTGTATTCTCATGTAAATCAATGACTTCATTTGTGCTTCTTTTTATTTTCTTTTTCATTTCTATTTTGATGTGTTTGTTAAGTCGAGTTCAATATATTTGGTTCTACAATTACAAGAAAGAAGTATGTGGCAAACTAATTTTGGTGTATTACTTCCACGATTACGATTATCAAATACCAAGTTTAACCGATCTTTGATAAATATTTTAAGATGGGGATAGTATTTGATATTTCAAAATAAATACCATGTTTTAAAAGCTAAACATATTTATGATTATTAGACTTTTATTATGATTCAGTTCAACTATCTAATTGATCATTGTTTGGATTCTACAAAATTAACGTGTTATGAATTTCAAGATTGATTATAAATTGGTATGACATATATCCTTTGTAATAGCAAATGAGTTATAAAGAGATGAAAAAAAATCTTTGTTGATTCAAAATGTTATCTAGCCATCTTTCTATTAAATTACTCTTATTGATATATTTCAATTAATGAAAATATCTGTATAGTATCAACAATTTAAGCATTGCATGTAATGTTCATTTTTTAGATTATGAAATTTCATCAATTGCATATATCTTCATCATCTTTTTACTAACATTCTCATTGCAGGGTGTTCATCCTTTGTATAGGAAAAAGATTGATGAATATAAGAGGAAGAATATTTGTGAAATTCAACAATAAATATAAATATTGTGAAACCATCTCAACCAAAAGCTTAAGCTGATGGTTGAAGCCCCAAGAATGGTTTTATATTCTAACACGCCCCACACGCGAATGTCCTTTGGGCTTAAAGCGTGGATGCTGCAAAGACCCTCTTTAACTTGCGCATATGAATATGGGGGGTGCTGAGATTCGAATTTAAGACCTCTTGTTTATTGGTCTGGCTCTGATACTATGTGAAACCATCTCAACAAAAAGCTTAAGCTGATGGTTGAAGCCACAGGAATGGTTTTATACTCTAACAAATATAAAATAATTATATATGTATATATACATTCTATTATTATAGAGACAAGTTTTGATTTGCACGCATTGCGTGCATATGTTGTTAAATTTATTTTGCGTGTATGGGTTTCATAAACAACATCCTTAATATTAGTTCAACCCCGGACTAAGATGAATATTGGCTAACTCATCCGATTAACATTATCTTTCTTGTAGTTTTTTTTTCAAAACTACATTTTAAGGGGAACGGATCCAGTAGGAAGGGACTTCGTGTGGGAAGGTGAGAAGGGAAGATCAGGGCCATCCGTTACAGATCCAGCGGCTGAGATGTGATACACACACATGTGCCAAAAAAACCAAAAACCACTACTGGAAATATTGAAAACAACTAGTGGTTTTGCTATTTAAAAAAAAAAATTGATTAATATCCATCAAAAATGGTAACAGCCGACTGATCTCATGCAGTATCTTTTACTGCCCAAAAATAGCATATCACACAATCTGGAGAATTGAACGACTGCTCGCAAGACTCCATTGAAGAACTGGAAAATATTGGCAGTGATCTCAGCCGCTGGAAAAAAAATGCAAGAATCCATTGAATTTTAACGACTGTTGGCACGTATTAATCAAACGACACAAATCAATGGCGTCAAACAGGTATGTCCATCGATTTTTTTTTTTTGTTTTTTCTGTTCATATAGATGCGTTGTTTCACGTGTTTGTCGATGATGATGGCATTTGTATAAGTATTGATCGTTAATGGTGTCTCTTACCACATGTATGTCGGAAAAAATACTGTGCGAATGATTATTGAATAACCTAGGCATAGTTGTGTCGATATGCAACGTCCACATTCAAACCGGAGATACATACTCGGTGGCTAAATCATGCCCACAGTAAATATTTTGGACACGTTAATCATATAATTCATTTTGAATGTCATGCATGTCGTGTGGTATGATATGTATAATGCATACAATTCAATTTGAATGCATGTAACTCACTGTTGAATGTCGCTGTAGTGTGGCCACATTGTCCATATTGTGTACACTGTGCGAATACATCATATGTTATCATGCACACACTGAATCCCAACTGAGGTGCTTGTACAAAGCATCGCGTATGTGGTTACAATGACGTATTAAAGTTGTGATATGGCATGGGGTAGTAGGTGGTCACCGTAAAAACCTTATTGGTATCGGTGATGACTTATCGATAAAACACGGTTGTTTGGGTGCACCGTAATATGATATTTTCATCATATACAAATGTGTAATGAATATGGCTTCATACGATATCCTGTGACAATGTGTTTGATAACGGCATAGTTTGTTCATTGCAGTTCGGATGGAGTTAGTCATCGAAACTACGTAGCGTCGCCCCCTGTAGCGGACAACGACGGCACCAGTGTGACAATCTACTGACCTCGTTGTGACAACGAAGAAATTGTGCCGCACATGAATAAGTGGTTCAAAGATTTGGATGCGGCCAAGAAATTCTACGAGAATTATGCAATAGTGGTCGGATTTAGTGTGCGGAGTGGCACGCACACCATTGGGAAGACTGCACGAGGTGGGGAGTGGAAGTATTATTATTGCACCCGTCAGGGGCATCGACAAAAGAAAGACAGACCAAATCGTGACCACAAACAGCAGACGCGTTGCCCACGGTAAGGGGAAGGGGTTTGTCGGCAGCTCCGATGACATGGCCCACAAAACGTCGATGTCTAGACGTAAAGTGCCGGAGACACGTACAGGTTGTGAAGCAGTGATGGCGGTGCGGACAGCGGACGACGGGTTGGGGTTCGTAGTTCATAGATTAACATTGTCGCACAACCACCCGTTGATGACACCGAGTAGAACACACTTTAACAAGACAGCGAGAAGGGTCAGTTCGCTGTAGAAGGACCTCGTGAACCAGTTCAACCGAGCAAACATTGGCGCATCGAAGGTGTTCCACGTGCTGAAAGAGTGTGTTGGTGGATATGATAACATCGGATGCACGCATCAGGATATGAAAAATTATTGTCGGAATATGAAAGCAGTGCTGAAGGATACCGACTCTCAAATGCTAAAGAGGTCCGGGTTCCTTTCTCCTCTCTAGTGACCACCGCCAAGCGAACCGCTTCGTCCAACTCGAGCCTCGAGTTGCAATTTCCGGTCACTTCGGGAGCTGGGAGGCTAGTCTCGGTCATCCGATGGATGGGCCCCGGGGCTCCTTAGGGAGGGGCCCGCTCACAACACCGACCCCAGAGACCTTGGGACTGGACCGGGCCGTCTCGAGACTAGAGCATAGAAGGTATCGGGGTGCGAGTGTTTAAAATCCCCGAGATTAATAAAAACCAGGGCACGCCCGTGGCCATCAGAGAGCTTGCTCGACCGAGCCACCTCCTGGCTCACCCGAGCAATGCTTCTGCCGAGCGTGAACTGGGCGTCGGGGCTCGCCGCCGAAGCCGTTCCTTTTGCTCGCCCGAGCGCTGTCGCCGTCATCGCGCACAACCACGATCCGAAGACTCGCCACCCGAGCCTTCCTCCTGCTCGCCCGAGCTGAACTTCTACCGAGATCTTGCCGACACGCGACTGCCGACGATCGGTGACAGTAAGGCCCGCCGCCCGAGCCGCCCTTTCGCCGCCCGAGCGTTACGGAAGACACCTTTTTTACGCTGTTTTGGCTTAATTTTGGGTTTAGTATAAATAGCTTGTTATTATACTTCTCCAGGACTTTTTGACCGATTAATGAATATGCTTATGCATTGCTTAGGGTTTCTCCCTTCCTTCTAAAATCTTGCTTTACTTTATCCATTGATTAATGGTGGTGTTTGCAAGTCATCTCTTTATTGATCATTTGGTGGAATCATCCTTTATGATGGTCATGGTGGGATGCTAGGCCTTTGGTGGTGGAGTTTCCTTTATCCAAGGTCATATCCAAATCCTTTGGGTGATCAAGCTCTTATTCGATTGTGAATCAAATCTCTCAAGCTAGTCCATCAATCTTTCCCATCACGCCACGCTCCATTTGGTATCAGAGCACAAGGTTATTCATCTAGCTTGAGTATTCCATTGTTCTTGCTAGTTTGTTCTCTATTGTTGGATTTTTGCTATTTTGATTGAAATATTGGTGTTCCCCAACCCATGTGACTCCAAGTGTGTTGGAGAAATTGTTATTGCTATTGTGTTTGTAGATTTTGATGCATATTGGAGCTTTGAGGAAGAGTTGGAAAATTTGTGCACACAAGGTGTTCGATAAAATGCCCAAGTAAGAAAAACACAAAGAACCCTTAGCCAAACACAAGCCAACTACAAGAAAACCCCCAAACTCCACAAAATATCCCAAACACAATCCGTCCCATACCTTTTCCCTCGACATGGAAGGTCACGATGACTCCGATCGAGAGGAACCTAGCTACCGGGGTAGCCCTCGACATCGGGCTCTCGAGAACCGACTTGCCACCCATGACGAACAGTTCTCCTCCATCAATCGAACCCTTAATGCCATCATGGCACGGTTGGATAACCTCACCCTAGAGCGTCCGGTTCCGCCTCGAGTTGAACGTCCGAGGCGTACACACAAGTCAGTCCTCCTCCAAACTTTGAGTCGGTGGCGATGCTAGAGGCTCTCCACGACGCCGAATTCACGGAATGTGCATGAACAACCCCTCGAGATGATTTCCGGGATATAAAAATTGACATTCCGAATTCCGGTTCCAGATCGGACGACTACATCGAATGGACCCAATTGATGGATAGGATCGTCGAAACCAAGGAGTATGATGAGGAGAAGGCTTTTAAGATCGCAAGTTTGAAACTCACCAAGGCCGCTTCGCTTTGGTTCGAGAATATGAAATCGCAACGGGCTCGAGAAGGGAAGGCGAGAATTTCCACTTGGACCCATCTTAAGCAAGTGATGAATCACCGTTTTTTACCAAGAACTTACCGTCATGACAATCTGAAAAGGGCCTATGCCCTAACTCAAGGCAGACAAACCGTTGGAGAGTACATATCTGAATTCGAGCAACTTCTTATCAAAAGTGGCCTCCAGGAACCTGAAGATCAAACCATGATGCGTTTTTTGAATGGCTTGGATCCCACCATCGCTAAAAGGGTCGAGATCCAACCTTACTATTCCCTGGATGAGTTGTGTAGCAGCGCCGGGTTGAGCAGCGTCGGAAAGAAAGTTCTCTAGCCAAATAGACTTAACTCAACTATTTCACACTGTCAAATCGACCTCCTTTTCAATCGTAGACACCCAATCCGAGTGAGACACCCAAGTTCCCTGCGACACCCCGAATTGACAAAGGGAAGGGACTTGTTGTGGCGTCTCCTACGGGGACCACTCGTCTTTTGGAAGGAAAGAAATGCTTCAAGTGCCATGGATATGGCCACTTCCAGGCCGATTGTCCAAACCGGCGGACCTTGACTCTCAAGGAGGTTCAGGACATTGACGGGGAATTGCAGGGAGCCCAGGATGAGCACGAATTTCTTTGTCGAGGATGCATACACTAGTGAGGAAGGAGAAACCGCGGCTGTTTCGCGTGACCAAGGAGATGCTCTTGTCTTGAGGCGAGCTTTGCATGTTCAAGAAGCCCCTCTTGACAGAACCCAGCGGGAGACTATATTCCAAACAAGATGCTTAGTTCGGGGCAAGGTGTACGAGCTCATCATCGACGGGGGAAGTTGTACTAATGTGGCCTCTACCTATATGGTTGACAAATTGGGATTACCCCTATTGCCACATCCCCGTCCCTATTCGCTGAAATGGCTCAATGACCGCGACGGTATTAAGGTAACAAATCGTGTCTTAGTGAATTTAACCTTTGGTACTAACTACAAGGACTCTATTGTTTGTGATGTTGTCCCCATGAGCGCGTGTCACATATTGTTGGGTCGACCGTGGCAATTTGACAAGAAAACCACTCATGACGGATCGAAGAATACTTACTCCTTTATCCACGAGGGCAAGAGGGTTAAACTCCTTCCACTAGCACCACATGAAATATCACCACCTAAACCTGGGGCGGGAAGTGAGGAGCCCAAACACTTGAGTGAGACAGGGTCGAGCGAGCGAGCCTAAGCGAGGAAGACCATTTTGCCTTGCTCCTCTTAGAGCGAACATGTGAGGAAGTGAAACCTAAACACCCTCTCGTTGCCCCCTTTCTTGCTGAATTTGGAGATGTATTCCCCGAAGAGCTCCCACCGGGTCTACCTCCTATCCGAGGTATTGAGCATCAGATCGACCTTATACCCGGCGCTCCGCTCCCCAACAAAGCGGCATATCGGTGCAACCCGCAAGAGACAAGGGAGTTACAAAGCGGGTTGTGAGCTTATTTCACGAGGCTATGTTCGAGAGTATGAGTCCGTGCTCCGTCCGACCCTCCTGGTCGAAGAAAGATGGTACTTCGGGATGTGTGTAGATAGCCGAGCCATCAACAATATTACCATCAAGTATCGGTACCCTATACCGAGGCTTGACGACAATGCTCGATGAACTACATGGATCAAGTATTTTCTCCAAGATTGACCTACGGAGTGGCTATCATCAAATCCGTATGAAGGAAGGCGATGAGAGGAAGACAGCGTTCAAAACAAAAGGGGGATTATATGAGTGGCTTGTCATGCCATTTGGGCTTTCCAACGCCCCGAGCACATTCATGCGTCTAATGAACGAGATGTTGAGGCCCTTTATTGGTAAATTCGTCGTGGTTTACTTCGATGATATTCTAGTATATTCAAGGAGTGAAGCGGAGCATATTATGCATTTGGAGCGGGTGTTCGAGGTTTTACGGCAACAACGGCTTTACGGTAAACTGGAGAAGTGCGAATTTTGCACTCCCCAAGTCACCTTTCTTGGGTATATTGTTTCCGGCACGGGTATTTCTATGGACCCTTCAAAGGTGGAGGCCATCCGTTCTTGGCCCTCTCCCTCTACTATCACGGAGGTGAGGAGCTTTCACGGTCTTGCTTCGTTCTACCGTCGGTTCATCAAGGGCTTTAGTACCCTTACCGCTCCCATTACCGAGTGCATGAAGAAGGGCGCCTTTGAGTTGACGGCGGCCCAAGGAGCTTTTGAGAAAGGTCAAGTCACAACTTTGTGAGGCTCGGTGCTTGCTCTCCGGATTTCACACAAGCCTTGAAGTGGATTGTGATGCTAGTGGTGTAGGCATTGGGCGTGTTGATGCAAAACCAACGTCCTATCGCTTATTTGGTGAGAAACTCGGTGGTTCAAGGAGGAACTATTCCACGTATGATAAGGAGTTTTATGCTCGTTCGGGCTCTAGATCATTGGTCACACTATTTGAGGCGGTTTGTCCTTCATTCGGACCATGAGGCTCAAATATTTGAATGGACAACACAAGCTTAGCTCGGCATGCTAATTGGGTTGAGTTCCTTCAAGGATTTAATTTTGTAGCGAAACACAAGAAGGGAGTATAAATGTGGTCGCCGATGCGCTTTCGAGGAGACACTCTCTTCTTTCCGTAGTTGGCGAGGGTACTTGGGTTCCAGACTTAAAGGAGTTTTATAAGGAGGATGATGACTTTCAATCACACCTCGGTAGTGGTGATGGGCGTATTTGCTACAAGACGGATTTCTCTTCAAGGGCAACAAATTATGCGTTCCAAAATGTCTGTTGAGAAAGCTTCTAGCGGGAGGTTCATGGAGGTGGACTTAGGTCATTTTGGTATCAATAAGACCATCGACATGTTAAAGGAGCACTTCTATTGGCGAAGATGGGAGGCGATGTGCGGGCGTGGTATCAAAGTGTATTATTTGCCACCATGCCAAAGCCGGTTCCACCAGGGCTTCATACACCTTCGGTTCGAATGGTCGTGGGAGGATTTGAGTATGGACTTCATTGTAGCTCTTCCCGAACCGCGTGCGTGGCAAGGATGCAATCCTAGTCGTCGTCGACCGCTTTTCTAAAATGGCGCATTTCATTGCTTGCGAGAAAACCGATGACGCCACACATATTGCCGCCCTTTTCTTCTGAGAGGTGGTGCGCTTGCATGGTGTCCCGAGGACAATTGTGTCGGATCGTGATACTAAATTCATAGGTCACTTTTGGAGGTCTTTGTGGAAGCTCTTGGGAGCGAAGCTTTTATTTAGCACATCGCATCATCCTCAAAGCAGACGACCAATCGAGGTAACTAACAAGACACTCATTACAATACTTCGTGGTCTTGTGAGTGAGTCTACGAGATTGGGATGCCAAGTTATGTCGCCGAAGTTTGCCTATAATCGGTCCCCTCTCTTGCTACTGGTCATTCGCCCTTCGGACTTCTATGGTATCAACCCCATAACTCCTATCGAGCTCCTTCCTCTTCCTCTAGAGTCGAGGTTAGCTTTGAAGCAAGTGAGAAGGCCACGAGATCGAAGCTTCACCGCAAATTCGGAAAAGATCGAGCGCACCAATGAACTTTATAAGGCCCGAGCCAACAAGCATCGCCGCTGATATCACGTTGAGCCCGGAGACTTGGTTTGGCTACATCTAAGGAAGAACGGTTTCCATCTCGGAGGAGTAATAAGCTAAAGCCACGGCGAGGACCGTTCAAAGTTTTGGCCAAGATAAATGACAACGCCTACAAGCTTGATCTTCCGAGACATCGGTGTTTCATCAACCTTCAACATCGGGACTGTCACCTACATTGAGGATGTTGAACCCGACGTGGATTTGAGGGCAAATCCTCTTCAAGAAGAGGAGGATGAAGAGGTCCGGTTCCTTTCTCCTCTCTAGTGACCACCGCCGTCGACTCGAGCCTCGAGTTGCGATTTCCTCGCCGGGAGTGGGAGGCTAGTCTCGGTCATCCGATGGATGGGCCCCGGGGCTCCTTAGGGAGGGCCCGCTCACAACACCGACCCGAGACCTTGGATCGACCGGCCGCGTCTCGAGACTAGAGCATAGAAGGTATCGGGGTGCGAGTGTTTAAAATCCCCGGGATTAATAAAAACCAGGGCACGACCGTGGCCATCAGAGAGCTTGCTCGACCGAGCCACCTCCTGGCTCACCCGAGCAATGCTTCTGCCGAGCGTGAACTGGGCGTCAGGGGGCCTGCTCGCCCGAGCTGTTCCTTTTGCTCGCCCGAGCAGCGCTTCTGTCAGGCTGTCATCGTGCGCACAACCACGCATCCAGAAGACCTGCTCACCCGAGCCTTCCTCCGCCCCGAGCCGAACCTGCCGGAGATCTTGCGACACGCGACTGCCGACGATCGGCGACAGTAAGGCACCGCCGAGCCGCCCTTTCGCGCCGAGCCGTTACGAAGACACCTTTTTTACGCTGTTTTGTCTTAATTTTGGGTTTAGTATAAATATCTTGTTATTATACTTCGCCAGGGACTTTTTTGACTGATTAATGAATATGCTTATGCATTGCTTAGGGTTTCTCCCTTCCTTCTAAAATCTTGCTTTACTTTATCCATTGATTAATGGTGGTGTTTGCAAGTCATCTCTTTATTGATCATTTGGTGGAATCATCCTTTATGATGGTCATGGTGGGATGCTAGGCCTTTGGTGGTGGAGTTTCCTTTATCCAAGGTCATATCCAAATCCTTTGGGTGATCAAGCTCTTATTCGATTGTGAATCAAATCTCTCAAGCTAGTCCATCAATCTTTCCCATCACGCCACGCTCCAAATGCTGATTGACGCACTCCATAAACGCAAGAGGGAAGATCTGGGGTTTTACTACGCGCACGAGTCTGATGAGCATCAGCAACTGCGCCACGTGTTTTGGTGTGTTTCTACATCCCGTGGGGATTACATGTGCTATGAGGAATTGTTGTCGTTTGATGAAGCAACAGACAAACAAATACAATATGGGGTTCTGTCCGTTCACTGGGTTAAACAACCACCGAAAGCTTGTGTGCTTTGGGGTTGGACTAATTAGGAACGAACAGATAGATTCGTTTGAATGGCTTTTTGAGAAGTTCCTCGAGGCAATGCAAGACAACCATCCTAAGACCGTAACCACTGATCAAGACCACACAATCAAGGCTGCGGTTCGTGAAAAATTCACTCGTTCAAAACACAGGTACATGTTACTGATAGATGATTATAATGCAACCGTTATAGTATGTACAATTTCATTATATACTATGCTGCAAACACACTGTGTGGATGCAATGGCCACATTGTTGACAACACGTTATGGTTGTCAGATGGGGCCACGCTGAATTTTCAATTTTTCTGCATACGCCATTGTCATTGCGGTATGATGCACATATACTTTTTTGTAGAATGTGTTGTTTATTTGTTTTAATCGGATGCAAATACGTACTATTGGTATGGGGCCACAACCAGTTCTACGATGTTCAGTGTCCGATGTATTGTGCATAATGATGTGTTGGCCACAATGTGCACTAGGTATCCACACTATTTATCACATGTCAGCAGTTACACTATTTTTAACTTGGGCCACATAACGTGACAGATGTCCACACTCGTGTGTATACTGTGCTATAATGTGTCGTTTATTTATCGTACACCGATGCGCACACGTCATCCAACACGGGCCACGATGGATTTATGATGTCCAACGTCCGATGTATTGTGCACACTGATGTAGTGGCCTCAATGTGCAATAGAGATCCACACTATTTATATCGTGTCGGCACTTACTGTCAACCATGAATGACTTTTTTAGATGTCCACACTCGCATGTTATATTAGGTCACACAAAGATGTGATGTTGTGTATGTCATAGAACCGTAATACTATGCTTACTTTATCTCTGTCCAACCCTCTCACACCCACCATGCAGGTATTGTATGTGGCATATTATGCGGAAAATCCGAGAAGGTTGGGCGTTTTTTGAACGGTTGCGAGGAGTTCCAAGAGGAGCTAAAGTTATGCGTGTGGGCTTCAGAGGACGACGATGAATTTGAGGAGAAATGGAGTGAGATAATGCTAAAGTATGATTTGGAAGATAACCCTCACATGGACGAATTGTGGTATATTAGAGAAGAGTGGGTGTAGGCATATTTTCGTGATCAACACCTAGGTGAGATGCTACGGACAACATCGGTATCTGAGAGCCAGAATGCCATGTTTGCGACACTGACCTGCCCGACGCTGAGTTTTGTTGAGTTCCTACTGAGGTATGAACATGTAGTGGATGCACAACGACATAGGGAGAAAGATATGACGAATAAGTCCCTGACGTCCATCCTAGTTATGAAAACTGAGCTCGCAATCGAGGACCATGCAAGACAGTTGTACACGCATACTAACTTTTACGTTTTCCAGGAGAATCTAAAGATGGCGTTGTATGAAGTAGATCAGCGGGGGCCCACGCAGGCTGATGGGTGTGTCACATATGATGTACACGATATCAAATCGAACAAGGTGAGGCATGTTGTGTACGATCCAAACACACACGATGCGACGTGCGAATGCCCCTTTTTTTATCTTCAAGGTATCATGTGTCGTCACATGATATCTGTCATGCGGTTTCTACCGGAGATTCCATCGCAATTCATCCACAACAGGTTGACAAAGGATGCCAAAAGCAAGCCGTTTTTCAGTGTTGATCGTAACCTATCTGTGGCAAAGGCCACCATCGATGAGGTGCGTGCAAGGAAAGCTGGAGCTTGGGCCAAAATTTACATGTGCATGGATACAGTCGGAAACGACCCTGATCGGTTGGGCATGATGGATGGACTACTCGATGATGTACTGTCCAAATTGAGCGTTGGTCTAGATGGATATGGCGACAGGAGGCTAGCAGATGATGTTGAAATATGTTTTGGAGTCCCGGTCCCTGGTGAGGCATCCATTAAACCACCTATCGCGTCGATACCAAAGGGCCGAGCAAAACGGAAAGTGAGCGGCATCGAGGTTGCGGTCGCGTGGCGTTGGCGAGATGCAATTTACGTGACCGAATAGCCACGGCACGATAGAACTTGCCACGGCGCGCCAGTGACGATTGATTTATGCGGTTTGAATTTAAATATATTTTTACAATGACCAATTGATAGATTATGGGATAATGTTTTTTACCACGACATTGTTTAAATATAAGTCAACATCGTTATGTTATATGAATGTGCGGGTTTTTGATTAATTTTGTAGTTTAACCATGACCATATTGTTCTGTACATGACCACACCATCACAGTGTTTATATGCATGTCAAAGGTTGTGGCCGTAATAACGTTGTCGTGCAAAACGTGGTGTGTGGTGAGATGATAGTAATTTAATCACCTTTAACACCTTAGCCACAATAAAGTTTGTCAGACCACACTGATGTAACAAAGACATATGTCTATCTTACTTGTATTAGAAAAAACCCAATTGTTATGGTTGATTAACCATGACCAGACTGTTTTGAGGCCAATCACCTTGATAAATGTGGCCTTATTACACCAATGCTCGATTGTATTTTAATAATGAAGTAGAATATGACACTTAGGACACATTGGTCACAATATAGTTTACCAGACCACACTGACTACTTTGGTTGATTATCCATGACTATATTATTTTGTATATGAATACACAATCACAATGTTTATATGCATGTCAAAGGTTGGAGCCATCATAACGTTAGTGTGCAAACGTGATGTGTGGCGATATGATGGCAATATGACCACACTAAAATCATTGTTAGTGACCAGTTGTATTATAATAATGAAGTTGAATATAACACATAAAACAAATTGGCCACAATAAAGATTGTCAGACCACACTACGGTTTATCTTGTTTGTATTAGAAGAACCCTTGTTTTGGTTGATTAACCATGACCATCGTGAGTTTGAGGCCGATCATGTTGATAAATGTGACATTATTACACCAATTACCACGTGTATTCTAATAAAGTAGTTGAATATAACACCTATAACACAATGGCCACAATACAGTTTAGCAGTCCACATTGATTGAATTGGTTGATTAACCATGAACATATTATTTTGTATATGACCACACAATCACAATGCTTATATGCGTATCAATGGTTGTGGCCATCATGGTGTTATTGTGCAAACACGGTGTGTGGTGAGATGATGGTAATATAACCACTTTAAGATCATTGGCAGTGCCCACTTGTAGTCTAATAATGAAGTTGAACATAGAACATGTAGTTTATCAGTGCTCACTTGTATTCTAATAATGAAGTTGAATATAACACATGTAACAAATTGGCTACCATAAAGTTTATCAGACCACACTAATTTAACTAAAAAATATAGTTATTTTGTTTGTACTCGAAAAACCCTTGGTCTGGTTGACTAACCAGGACCAGATTGTTTAGAGGTCTATCACGTTGATAAATATGACCTTATTACACCAATTCCCACTTGTATTCTAATACTGAAGGTGAATATAAGACATATATCACCATGATAACAATATAGTTAATAAGACCACACTGATTAAATTGGTTGATTAACCATGACCACACTGTTTTTTAACTAAACACACCATCACAATGTTTATATGCATGTCAGGCCATACTAATGCGAAAATCATGTACCGACGATGTTGTGGCATATATGTCAATATCACAATGTTATATGAATGTGCGGTTTGCAACAAAAGAGACCATACGACATATGTTTGCTGCAAAATGACGATTGGAGCAGATAATTGTCACTACACTACAAATGGATTGCCACAAGTTTGTGATTTGTGCAACAAACCACGCTCACAACAAAAAAGAACAAAAAAACACATGTTCTAGGTGGGGCTGGACATGTGATATGACCAACTGGGATGCTCCTCAAAAACTATCTGCATGGTGATTGAGCACCTTCGACGAAGCTCACCGATCGGCGTTCCCAAACAAAGCCACCCGCTTCTCGTTTTCTTTGTGCATCGCCAATTGGTAACAGTAGTTGATTCGTAGCGAACGTATTTTTTCCGCTCTCACCTGTGCCAAATATATTAAAACAAACCAAACGCAGTTAATGCGGATGCCAATATTATCATGTTCTTTAATAAAAAACAATAATATGTTGTGGGGGAGCCCCCTCACCTGTGGCGTGTCGTCCTTCTTGAACCCCGTCACCCAGTTTGTTTGCTGGCCGAAGAACGTCTCCATGTGGCGCATGCAATAAATGACGCTGTCTACACTCTGGTCATTGAAGCGCCATCCCACGCCGGCCTCCTCAAATCACTGTCACGGACGATCATCTCAGCAAAGGGATTCCCAGCATGGGACAGAAATCTGCGGACAAGTGTGCTCTACGACAAACAAGCATATCAAATGTCATACACATTACATAAATATTCATAAATTATATTTTATATGATGTCATACACGTAATATATATATATATATATATATATATATGTAATATTATATATATATATATGTAATATGTGGGGAGCGAATGTGGCAATATTCATAAATTATATTATATATGATGTTACTAACCACAATATGCTCAAGGTGGCCATATGCAACGCCGACGGGGGTTCGGGTGTTGTTGTGATTATCGATCACGAATATGCAGCTACGTTTGATGTCGGAACACCAAAGGAAGTATCGATCGTCTATCCTAGTGGGCACGAACACCTTTGACGCACCGCAATTAATAACCCACACGAAACAAATAACTACGAACACATCATAAAACGCAATAATCAATATAGTGGCATCGACAACATACGTGATTAACTCGAACACGTGCGTGACAAGGCATATAAACATTATGCATTCAATTGTATCTCGTGCCGTGTGCGTGGCATGGGCAAAAAGGTAATGTTTCGTTCTAATCTTAGATATACTTCAACTTTAAAAAGAAAATTTTATTCCTTTTTTTTTCCTTCATCTATATTGTTATTTTAACTTTTTTTGAGAAGAAAAATGGTTTTCTTTTAACCACTTTCTCTTATTTCAGGTTAGTTGTATTTTTTTCTTATTTTGAGAAGTAATATGGTTTTCTTTTAAGTACTCGGAAAATGTGGGTACATTCGATTAGTGTGTGGACATTAACTAAACACGTCGTTGTTTGACATACATAGTTGGTTACCCATCAAATGCGAATCATACTCAGTTGGTATGTACAAAAACAAATTTTGTTTGTTATGGGGATAGTATAAGTAGCGTGTATATCACATGACGTAAGTGCGAAAACATGTAAATGTGAACCAATAATGATAATGCCTCGATCGTTTACTAATTTTGGACAAACTATTATAGTTATAATTACGATATTAGGATCCAAATCCATACCATGTCTATTTTTCGTAGATCGATCCACGGGACTCTGTTGAGTTCAGCTGACACAGACGAAATGAACACCTCGGTTGCTCTATCGGACAATGCATCCCCATCGAACCCAATTTCAAACAGATCACCCTGAATGTATGTCATTACAAATGTATCAGGCATTGCAGTAAGAAATAATTGAACAAATTAAATTCATGGTCGTGTGGTACTTACAAAACATCGCGTGGGAATGAAAAATCTGAGTGGGGCATTTTCAGATTTGATCAACTCGTCGTCGTTCAGCATAGACGCGTGGATGTCAACTATTTTTGGTGACGACTGGTTGCCGGGTGCAAGAGTTCTAAAATGGATCCTCGCAGCAACGAAATCCCCACGAACATAAACCAACTCCCTGTTTGTTCATACATGTCACAACATACAACAATCGTCAATAACACGGTCCCGGACAAATGCAAATTATAATTTTAAACATTTGCTTCTTACCTTAGGTTTTGAGTTGGTGCTTCATCAATCCCCATAAAAAGGTATCTGCTGACAATCTTGTGGGCCTTTTTATGCACAGGGTCCATCGAAGTCTCTCTTACACAAAATGGCGAGCACAACGCACGCCTTGGACGCGACTGACCTCGTTTAGGATTGCGGCGCACCACCGGGCCAACTGGCTGGAAATCCATGACGGTCATCTTGCCATGTTCGTTGTCAAGCACGACACGTGGGGTTATATGAACTTGCCCAACGGTGGCCGTGGGCGTTGCGCGCGAGTCAACGATAAGCTGTCCAGCCGGTGTCTTTGTGGAGATGGGGACAACTGAAGACGTTGACCTGTTTGATGACCCCCCGGATGATGTTGCTCGAAACGCGGTTCGCCGAGATGCTCAGTGTGGTGAAAGATGCGGTACGCACTGACACTGAGCTGCCTTTGTTTTTCGATGCCCCGGGGGGTTTGGTCATATTAGGGCATCTTGTCCACTTCCCGGCGCCATATCAACCGGTCGCCCCAATCCACTCGACGATGTGCAATGTGTACTGGTTGGTTTCTGGGTGACGGTACGTTGTGCGTCCACAATGTGATGTCCTGACAAGGGGGCCGCCCCCACAGACCTCTCAACATGGTCGGCGCCAGATGCATTTGCACTGCCACCAGATGTGCGTGACGGTGCAGCCGCATCAACACCTAGGTTGGTGACCGGTTCATTTGCATGGGTGCAGCCCTTACCCGTGAAAAGTTGTCGCGGCTGCACCGCATCAACCACCCTTCGCCCTCCATCGCCCGAATTAGATGGACTTTCATCTGAATCGCTCAGCAAACGGAAACTGGGTGCAGGTGCGTTCTGAATTCTGACCTTGGCTTCGACCGCATCTACCGCATCTAATATCTCACCAACCTGTGAAGAAAGCCAGAATTGGCTACTGCATGGGTTGGCAGCGTCGTACCGACCTTCATCTGCAGCTGCGGATGCGGACACAAACATCATGTGAATGGCTTATATATTTATGTCCATATTTATACAAGCGACATCCACACTAACATTCTTATCACACCACATCGAATGCACAGGCAGACCACACTGTCCAATACACAACGTTACTAAAATTGATGGACCACACTGACATATTTTGTCAAACAACAAATCATATTGGGCATGCGTGGAAAATGTGCGAGCACACAATGTATAAATTAACATAAACGAATGGGCACAGGGGAGGATTTACCATTGGATGGTCCGCATTGCGGGACTGTGGGTGTGCCAATGTGAACTGTGTCTAATGCGGACCTGTTTGCATAGGGATTGTGTGCCACGTTCGGCTCAGGGTGCACGCTATGTGCATTTGGCTCACCACCCTTACCGAAAACACGGGACACTAAAGTACTGACCTGCTGGCGGACCTCGTTTATATCATCATGGTCGTTGTAGAAGTTTGATATGTGAGCGACTTGCTTTTCCACGTTAACCTTCGAGGCTGCCCAATCCTGTAAGAATGTTCCCAACAGCCGGACGTCATCCTGCATATTTTAACCAGACATTATTCAACACACTTGATTAACTCACAAAACCCAACAGTCAGGCAACAAAATATTGCTGGGCCACAATGGTTACACCCCAGACCTCACATCAGTAATATACACAACGATATAATGATCATCGATGTTACTTGGAGTTGAATGTCCAAGTGACTTCGCAACGCAACACCCGGTATGAGGGGTCGCATCGTTGCCACGCTTGGACGGGGGAGTATCTCGCCCACACCAAACCCTTCGGGTCCTAGCTCATGCATCATCCTATTGTCCACCTTATCGCGTGTCCATGCGTACATCGTTGGCCACCCCGAACGGCCGGGCGGTCTTCTCTGACCAACCTGTCGAAATATAGCATCTGCAGCAGTACCAGCAGAAAAAATATGTCACGCCGTATATGCAAACTATTTAGATCAATACACACATAAAGTATTGGTGGCCTATCCAAAAGAGGCACTATTGGCCCCGTGAACGAACTGGAAGGCTTCTTCCTCTTCGACCTGACTGCGGTCTTCAGCTGGCTAACAACATACCTGCACCAATTTAGGTTCTTGATGTTTTCAACATCTATGATGTTGGGTAGGAAGTCGGTTGTGCAGTATCGTTGCGAGTGGCGATGGATGAATGATGCAACCATGAAAAGAACAACATTCCTTTTGAACTTCTTGTTTTCAGCTCGTAGCGTTACGATATGTGCTGGCATTCTTGCAACATGCGGTGTGCCCCTGTCCAGATTGTACTCAGCACGCCACTTGGCAAGTAGACCCTCAACCTTCTCCGCATTTGCCCCGCCCACCCCCTCCTCAATGATGGGAATTGAGCCACGTGGAAGGCCCGTTTGTAATGAATATGTCTTCCTCAGTGACCTCTAACTGTCAACCACCACCAAGGTCAAGTATCATTGTGTCTGGGTCGAGGTGTTCAACAAGCCATTTACACAAACTGCCAGGCAGGAGCTTCATCTTTAGGTTTAGGAACCCGCCAAAACCTAGGTCTTTTATAACTGATTCTTGCTCCGGGGTGATGTGATCAATGAGGTATATCAAGGGTTTGGGGGACATCCTGGTGGGGAATGCTCTATCTGTCCACTGCTCTACATTGTCATCCACATTTGCAACTGATTTTGCCTACAATGCACCATAAAATCATGTTATGTTTTAACCGGTTATACGATGCAATGATGGTACTTAATTAAATTTTGTGGTCATGTCAATCAATGCCAGTGTTTTGATTGTGTTAACTCACACGGCGAATTTGTGCAATGATTGTGGTCTCAAATCCACATTAATTTCCCCCTTAAGTGTAAATTGTGTCCGCCCTAATCACATCATCATCGGCCACACTTGTGTCTAAATCACACACACTCACCCAGTGTGTTCAATATGTGTATGTGTACATGTATTGAACTAATAATTAAAACCAATATGTCGACGTTGGTACACATGTCTTAATGGAATACAAAAAAAAAATGATATGACAACGGGTTTGGGCAATCATCAAATACGGACTACATTGCGATGCTAACCTTTTTTGCATTGGGTTTCTTTGTCACGGCATCCGGGGCTGCCCTCTTCCTTGCGGTTTTCGATGGGTTTCCCGGTAAGGCAGCATCAGTCGGTTCCCCGATACGGACATCCCTAGCCCTTATCCTGGCCCTTGTGTTGAGCCCCGGCGAGTCATGAACCATAATTGATTTCCCCTTCGTGGTCTTGGATCGTGTGGTGCGCACAGGACAGTCCTTGGCTACGGTTGATTTCCTCTTCGCATGCTTGGCAGCAACAGCTGATACACCTGCCCCGGCTGCCGCGACAGTGGCGGCTGATTCACCGTTAGCAGCTCCTACCGTTGTGGGCCCACCCTATTGCTTCCGCCGTCGTTGATATGTTTGACATATTATCCCACCGTTAGAAGTGCGCACCACTCCTTCAATTGCGTCAATCGCGGCCGTACGCATCTTCTCCCATATGTCTTGCTCGTTGTCCGACGCTTTCCCCCTGCAAAAAAACAGTTCGTTTTATATCAGTTTGCAATGTCAGCATTACGACAATGCCACGCACTCATACACCATGCCAATAACAAAAAGATTCAACGTACGTAGTAGGTGCACCACCCTCATTCAAGGATTGAAGTACGTCGGCAATGATCTGGCTACATCCGTCATCAGAACACGAATGCGTTCTGTGCATACAAAACACGCCGCAAAATTGAAATAAAGTGGCCAAACACAACCATCTATTGCTAAATCCACATTTAAGTATATTGTACAAAGATTTATTTACCACACGCTGGAAGTAAAATGACCAAACACAAACTTCTATGGCCACAATGTGCTCCATCACACGCAACGGATTACAAACTACAAGATATATCGCACTAACAATTATCCTGTCAAAAACACTTAGTTGACCACACAATGTTTTTAACACGACCACACTGTCCGATACAATGTTGCCAAATAACATCTTCTGTGGCCATATACTAACCATGCATTTTACTACACCCATGCACACAAGCACGCACACAACGTGATTTGCTTGCAATCAACCCCATGCCTACCCCCCATGGCAACTATGTCATTCACAAAACATCCCCAAATTGCGGACCACAAACCACACAGCCTCTGGCCACCCAAATAATTGTTGGGACCCACTTACATCATTCGTCTTGACCAAAACCACCTCACCCCTCCAACCCCCCGGTCCATTGACCCAACTACACCATTATGAAAAACAAAATTGGCAACCAAGTTAGTAACGTACACTTACCCGTCGTGTGGTGCCCCACTGTCGTCGACGACACGTTCCGCCGGCAACTTGTCTCCCTGAAACGCGATTCATAATGAATGTGTTAGAATTTTGGAGTTCACGATGTTAAATTTCCTCATTCAGCGGCATCTTAGTTAGCTCGAAATACCCAAACGGAAAATCGTACCTTGGTCATGGTCAGCCAAGTGTGTTTTGAATCTTTGGTCGTCGGCTATCGGCGAATTAACTTGACGTGTGGGTTTTTTTCCGGCGACGCGATTCCCAGATGATATCACCGGCAGCTGGAACTCTTCGGCTTCCTATGCATGAAACCCTAGCCCCGTCTATCTCACTCTCAAGATTGTGTTTTTTCTCTCTCAATATCCTACTGAAGATAATCTTGCAGGAAGTAATGAGTACCAGTAAGGAAATAACTTAACTGCCAAAAAAACAAGTCCCTTGATTTCCCGCGAGATGATCAATGCAAACCTTTTCCCCACACGTGTGGTGGTTTTTGGATGTGGAGGGTGGTTTTGATCTCAGCCGCTGGATCTGAAACGGATGGCCCTGATCTTCCCTTCTCACCTTCCCACACGAAGCCCCTTCCTACTGGATCCGTTCCCCATTTTAAAAAATGAAGCAATCTTGCGAATGAGGGGAAGACCGCCTACATCTGGATCCCTTCAAACCCTGCATCAACGGGACTATATTGAGGACCGTTGTTGTTGTTGTTGTTATACATAAATTTTTAAAAAAAGGGAAAAAAAATTAATCCTTTGATGAAAATTGAATGTTTTATGTAAAAAAAAAAAAAAAAGAACGGTTGACACTTGACACTATTGATTTTGCTTAGAAATAAAAATCTTCAATAACAATTCAAATTTGGCTCTTGATGGATGTTGGCAAATAAGTGCAGTTAAAGTTATCTTCTTTTCAGTTGTTTCTCAAAATAAGTTAAATAAGTTCAAGATAAATTTGTAAAACAACTCTTTCAAATGAATTCAAATAAGATCAAACAACTAAGTTCAGGTTAGTTCAATATAATAAATTCAAAATAAGTTTAGATAAGTTTAACTTATAGTAAGCTCAGTCAAAATAAGTAGGAACGAACATGTTTAAAATAAAAATCCATTAAGGCGGAAGCAATATTATTCATTATTGTTTGTTTATCTCAGTATGAACAATTATGCATTATAGATATGATCTTCCTCGTGATTTTTTTTTTACTTTTATATGATTTTAATTCTTATGGGGCAAATATTCTCAAATACCCGAACGAATCATTACGTTTCTATTATTTATTTGTGTCATTGGATTTATTGATTATTAAAAGAGCGCAATTATGCAACTTAGAATAAAAATATGATAAAGAAATATTTCTTAGTTAATCAAAAATCTTGCCTTATAATACAACATAATACATAAGAAATTTTCTCAAAACTAAATAAAAGAACAAAAAGATTATTGATGATACTCTAACTCTGATATGTAACGATAATCTTTAAATCTAATAATTAAAAATATATAAATTGTATCATGTACATACTTTTTAAATAATTTTGACTTCAAATATATTTGTATATATACTAAATAAATTTCTGTCATCTTTGTCTTTCTCTCTGTCTCTCTATGATACACACACATACATACATGATTTAATTTAAGAACAATCAACATATTAGGTAGATTTTATGATTTTTTTTTCCATTTTATTTTACACCTATCAACACATTAGGTAGATTTTATGATTTTTCTTATTTTCATAAAATAATATGAAGTAAACTTACGCCTTGTGAAAGATGAAAATAGAGAATATATATGAAAAAGTACTAACTAAAAATATGGTGGTTTAGTGGTATAGAAATTGGAGGATTTTTCTCTGTATTAGAGGATCAAATCTTGGTGGTAACAATTTATTTGATAACTATTTTGGTGCAAATAAAAAATATTGTAATTACTATTCTTTCCTTAAGATTTATCAATGGCGAGGGGTAAAATGGGCAAAGTGAAATTTGCGTACCATAAACCCCTTTGGCTTTATATATTACATAGATTTATTTTCTGTGTTGGAATTTAAAATTTTATTTATCATTTATGTGTAAAACACATGTTAATAATATTTTGAGATGAAAATCAATTCAAAATCGATAAGGGTTTAAGCTCTCATAAATCAGAATAAGGCTAGAAATTTAAAATTGAATGCACTCCAAAAAAAAAATTATAATTGATAACTATCCAATCTTATTTTGTATCATATGAAGACTATCATTTTATTTAAGATTAATTTATACTTGGTAAAGATTATGTACAAGTATACAAGAATTCAACTATTGGTTTAACATGTTAGTGTGCTTTTTGAAAAAGAAAAAAAATCTAATAATGTTCCGTGCAACGCACGGATCGGAAGACTAATATATATAAAAATTACTAACTAAAAATATGGTGATCTAGTGGTGTAGAAATTGAAGGGTTTTCCTTACATTAGAGGTTCAAATTTTGGTGGTAACAATTTCATTAATAACTATTTTGGTGCAAATAAAAAATTATTATAATTACTATTTTATCCTTATAATTTATTAAAGGTAAGGGGTAAAATGGGTAAAGTGAAATTTGCGTACCATAAACCCCTTTAACTTTATATATTACATAGATAGATTGTTCGTTTGCTCTCAATATAAACAATTATGCATTATAGATATGATCTTCCTCATGATAGTTTTTTTTTTATACATTTTACATGATTTTAATTTCTATGTGACAAATATTATCGAATACCTTAACGGGTCATTACGTTTCTATTATTTATTTGTCACATTGGATTTACTAATTGTTAAATGAGTGTAATTATGCAACTTAGAATAAAGTTATGATAAAACAAATATTTCTTAGTTAAGTAAGAATCATGCCTTGTAAGACAACATAATACATAATAAATTTTCCCAAACTAAAATAAAGGAACAAAAAGATTATCAATGAGACTGTGACACTCCGACTCTGATATGTAATGACAATCTTTAAATGAAATTGAATCTTTTCTAAAGATACAAAGATGATTAAAATTATACTTTGCACAAAACATCAAAAAAATAATAATGTAAGATAACAAGATAGGAACCTAAAAGGAATTAAAAAATAATAATATAATGTAAATTAGGGTAATAAAAAACCCAAAAAAATAAAATGAAGTAAATGACGGTTCTAATGTGAAAGAGGGAAATAGAAAACATATATGAAAAATACTAACTAAAAATATGGTGGTCTAGTGGTCTTAGTTGTAACAATTTATTTAATAATTATTATGGTGCAAATAAAAAACATTGTAATTACTATTCTATCCTTGTAATTTATCAACGGCAAGGGGTAAAATGGGAAAAGTGAAATTTGCATACCTTAAGCCCTTTTGGCTTTATATTACATTACATAGATAGATAGATAGATAGATAGATAGATAGATAGATAGATTATATATAAAACTAGGCTTCAACCCGTGCGATGCACGAAGTGAACTAAATTAGTTACTTTTCATATTATTATTATTATTATTATTATTATTATTATTATTATTATTATTATTATGGTACAAACATACTATTCTAGTTTGAACCGGCTGACCCAAAGATTGGACTGAAAACTTGGACCGAAAACTTGGCTGAGATTTACTCTTCTCACCTTCGTACCGAAACTTTCTTTCTACTGGATTCGTTCCCATATTTACGTGTGACTACAAATTGTGTCATATTGTTAGATATTCTACCATATTATCGTGAATATCTTTTTTAATTTAAATTTATATTTTACAAATTAATGAATTATTAATATTTATCAACCAAAAAAATATTATATCGTAATCTAATGATTTCACACTTAAAATTTTGACATATAATTATCCTAGTCCAACTTTGCATAAATTAATGTACGCGATAATTAAATTTTATCCAGTTTGGTGTGACTACCTATGTAAATCCAATCTAAAGTGAATGGGATGATCCTTAAAAAAAGTTAGAATCAAGTAATTGAAATACAAAGCCTTCTATAAAAAATTAAAAAAAAAACTCTAATTGAAAACTCACCAATTCAATTGAACATTGAAGAGTTGTTGATTTGAAGAGAGAGAGTTAATGTGGATTCAAAATTTTTAGTGAAGAAAGAGAGAGATGAGAGATGCATTATTTCAAAAAGAAAGAGGGAAATTAGAATCAAGTTTAACGCAATGGGCAAATAAGTATTTGGGTAGGAAATTATGATCTGTGTATATTATTTATCTGAATTTTTATTTTCCAAAAAAATAAAAATAAACTATGTACATTCTGATCGGTCGATATACCTATAATCACTCTCCTTTCAATATTTGGGGGTGACCCACAACTTTGTCATTATATATCATATAGATTCCAAAATAATTATAATTACTGATAGTTGCAACAAAATAAATTAATTTAACATTTATCTACTTTCTGATTGGTAGAAATCCCAACAATTAATCTCTTTTCTCTATTCAGTGGGATCCGCGAACTTTACTATTAATATTATATAGATTATTATTATTATTATTATTATGATTATTATAACTATTATTATTACTATTATTATTATAGGCAGCACCAAAATAATTACTGTTATCGCACCAAAATAATTTAATTCAGAGTCCAAAATAGTCAAGGATTAGTGATATTTCTGGTTTTTTAATTTTAAAATAAAATTCGGACTAAAAATAAAAAAATTGAAAATAGAAAAAAAAATATAATTTTCTATGTTGTAATTGGTCAATTCACCTACAGTCACTCCCATGACTCTATTTCGTGGGACCCACAAAAATTCCTATTATAATATATAGATTATTATTGTTGTTATTATTATAATAATTATTATTATTATAATTAATGTTATTTGCACCAAAATAAGTTAATTCAGAGTCCAAACACAGTCAAGTATTAGTGATACTTTCTGGTTTTTTCAATTTTAAAATAAAATCCAGATTGAAACTAAAAAATTGAAAATAGAAAAAAAATATAATTTTCTACGTTGTGATTGACCAATTCCCTCTACAATCACTCCCGTGGCTCTATTTCGTGTGACCCACAATGATTTCTATTATTATTATTATTATTATTATTATTATTATTATTATTATTATTATTATTATTATTATTATTATTATTATAGGCAACACCAAAATAATTTAATTCAGAGTCCAAAGCAGTCAAGGATTAGTGATATTTTCTGGGTTTTTTAATTTTGAAATAAAATCTGGATTGAAATTAAAAAGAAAATTGAAAATAGTAAAAAAAAATATACTTTATACGTTATGATTGACCAATTCCCCTACAGTCACTCCCGTGGCTCTATTTTGCGGCACCCACAATGATTTATATTATAATATATATAGATATATATGGAACAGTTGGAAACGTTATCAAAGTCCAAAGCCGTATGGGATTTGTAATAGTTTTTTTTTAATTCTAAAATAAAATTAAATTTAAAACAGTTATGGAACAACTGTAATCAGAGTCCCAAACAGCTTAGGTTTATAATAAAATCCGGTTGAAAATAAAATAAAAAAATTATTAAAAATTGTGTCTTTTTTTTCTTAATTGTGATTAGTTTAGACTCCTTGAAACGCTCCCGTTGCAGTATTTGCTGGGTCCTACATAGATTGTCATTATAAGTAAATAGATTTGACAGGTCTACAGCTCTGATTCACGGGTTCATACCTAGACTCGGATCCACTAAACTTTTAGTAGACCCAAACCTAACCCAGACCTAATAAGTTCAAAACTTTGGATACAAACCCACTTAAATGAATAGAGTTGAAACGGGTCTGGATCAAATCCACGACCCACTGCCATCACTGTCCATTTCCCAGATACTTTAGATCGGTGATTTTAAGCTCAGTGTTCACATCGTCATTATCGAAACGTTAAAAAAATACTATTAGAGGGAACGCTGCAACGGAGCGCCGAATTTTGAAGATTATTCAACACAAGCCAGGCCAACCCTAATGACATGGTTTAGCATCCCACTCCTCACAAAACACCCATCACCCAACATTGTAAGTTGCTGAAATTTTTGTCCTTCTTAATTGCTAAATTCAATATCCTTGACGAGTACTGTTTACGTTGTCCCGCTGGGTTGGAATAAACCCTTTCTTTGGGGACCGGGGGTTTCGCTGAATTTGTCTCGGTTTGCTCTTCTGTCATTCAGATGTGTTTGTATTTCCCCCCATATGAAATCTTATGATCTATTTGGATTTTGTTCGGCTGTTGAATTTGAGGGTCCTGTGTTTTGGTAAGAATTATGGGGTTTATGTGAGTGCAGTGAGATTGTTATTCCTTATGTAAGAGTCTACAATGCTGTTTTCAAAAGTTTTTGTGTTCTTGATGTTGTCCGTGTAAATTTTGTTTTTAGTTTAAGAGTTCGTGTTCGTTGCTTGGTGATTTTCTATGTCTGTGAATTTTGAGTTGAGCATTTCTGACATTGGCTGTACGTCTGACTGTGGGGGAGTATTTTAGACGGCCTAGTTGATGGCAAGGATAGTAGTAAGATCACATTGGATTATTGGACAACTTGTCTGTTGGCCAATATGCCATCTAGATAGATGTCTGTGTATGAACAATGAGTTCCTTGACTGGTGCTTGTGCATTGAATGGTGTGTCATAACTGATGACTTTGCTTGTTCCAGGTTCAGGGATTCAAAGCTTTTGGATATGAGAAGATCACCAGTTCGTTGCGTTTGAGGGATATATTGTTCTTCTATTGTAGGTTTGTGTTTTGGACACACTGATGATGATGGGGCAGTTTGCTGTGCTTCGGGGCTCCATAATTGAGGGTCCATGTTTATGTGGAGGCGATCGACATTTAGAGAGAAAGTGGGATGGTCAAGCAATGCTCCACTGTATGCCAAAGAAAATTTCCTACTCTGACTTGGCTTATACATTGAAGCATTGCAACAGGGTTCAGCTTTCTTCCAGTCTTGGAGGATCCAACTCAACAAGAAACCTTTTCTTGATTCAATGTAGAGTTCTGTATGGTAATGTATGCATCGACGAGATTCATGAGGCAGGTAATGATGGATCAGTGCGGGGCCGACATAGATATGCAAATGGTTTTCGAAATATTAGCAAGCAAACGAGTATGGAGAAATCTGTGTCACCATCAGATGGACCTTTTGTAGAGAATGACGAGGCCTCAAACAATAATATTCTGCAGAAATTATGCAGCTTTGGAAAGTTGTTTGAAGCAACCAGGCTGGTGGAAATCATGGGACGCCAAAACCAAATTCCTCACTTCCCTTCTTGCATAAATTTGATCCGTGGTCTGGTCAATAAAGACCATTTGGAAAAAGCTGCAAAAGTCTTGAGAATTGTTGTTATGTCAGGTGGTGTTGCTGACATTATCACGCACAATATGTTGATTGGTGGACTGTGCAAGAAGGGCAAGTTAAACTCTGCCATAGATCATTTGGAAGACATGAGCTCAAGCGGTTGCCCACCTGATGTAATAAGTTACAACACAATTATCAGGTGCTTCTTTGACCAGGGCAAGTTTGAGCAGGCTCCTGGTTTTTGGAAGCAACAACTTGAAAAGGGATGTCCTCCTTATCTTGTGACGTATATGATTCTACTAGAGCTGGTTTTGAAGCATTGTGGCTTAGTGAGGGCACTTGAGGTAATGGATGATTTGGCCATTGTGGGTTGTTATCCTGATCTTATTGCCTACAATCTATTGGTAAATTACACTTGTAAAGAAGGTAAGCTTGAGGACACAACTTTAGTGATGCACCACTTAATTTCAAGTGGTTTGGAGCCAGATACAGTGACTTACAACACTATCCTTCATGCTATGTGTAGGCATGGTTATTGGGATGATGCTGATGAAATTTTTTCTTTCATGAACAAGACATTCTGTCTGCCTACTGTTATAACTTATAACATCATGATAAATGGTTTGTGTAAGCAAGGACTCTTAGATCGTGCCATCAGTTTTCTTGGTCATATGGTTGACAGGGGATGCTGTCCAGACATTATCACTTACAATACTTTACTAACCGGTCTTTGCAAGGAAGGAATGCTGGAGGAGGCTCTTTCCATTTTTCAACTTTTGGATGGCAGCAACATCTCTCCTGGTTTGATTACCTATAATATTGTCATTGATGGCTTGGCTAAGAAGGGCTTCGTGGAGAAAGCGATGGAAATATATGGTGAAATGTTGGACAGGGGAATTTCTCCTGATGATATAACTCATCGTTGTTTGGTTTGGGGCTATTTTCGTGCAGAAAAAGCCGATGCAGCTGTTGAAGTACTTAGAGAGATGGGTAGAAGAAACCACAAGATCAGAAACAGCGCTTATAGGCTTATTATCCAGGAATTGTGTGAAAATGACAAGGTGGATATTGCAATACAGGTTTTGGAGATCATGATTGCTAATCGTATACGGCCAGATGCAACAGTCTATGACTGTTTGATTAAAGGTATAGCTGCAGCTGGTATGATTGAAGAGGCTAAGCAAATCTCTTCTAAACTGAATATAAGATTTCCTGAAAAGATGTTTAATGGAACTGATGCGCGACTTTGATTCCTTCAGTGTTTCTAGTTCCAACTTTTTGATGGTGTCTTTCTAGTGTAGTGTAAAAAGCCTTTTTGTCTAAGGTACTTGTGAGTATCTTTGTTTGTCTTCTTTAGGTGGTGTTTCATAACTTGTTATATATTGTGATAATTTTCTGGCCAATAAATTCTCCAAATTTTGTTTAATATCTGGATTGATAGTCTAATTTTCTGGCCAATAAATTCTTCAAATTTTGTTTAATATCTGGATTTTTAAATATCACATTATATTTGTCTCGTAAAAATACCCTCATCTTCTGATATTAGTGCTGAGCCTTCAGGTTTCCAACTTTCTGCTCTATGTAGAATTGTTGTGGTTGGAAGAAATAATTGGTGTACGTGCTTATGAGTTCTATGAGTGTTGTCTAGGGTTGGGAAAACAATCTTTAGATCAAACAAGACCATGCATATTCTTTGCCCAACTGGGAAATACTTTTCTTGTAGTCATTTACAATAGCTTATACTCCCTCCGTTTTTATTTGTAGACAGTTAATATCTTAATTTGTATAATGATTCACTATACAAAATTGATGTCATTAGATTCGTAATGAAAAATACTATTAGAAAACTATAATATTATATTTTTTTGTAAAAAATTTATATTAAAAATTACTACCTCTGTCCCTGATTAATTGTCCCAAAAATTACTTTCATAAAACCAAGAAATATTGGGAATGGAGCAAAAAATTTATAAATTGCCAAAAATATCCTTGAAAATACCCTTGGAAATGTATAAAAAGTGTATTTATTAGGGATAAAATGAGTATTATAGTTATTGGAAATGTAAAAATTAGTTAATTAGACAAATAAAAAGGGACGGAGAAATTAGTTAATTGGACAAATAAAAAGGGACGGAGGTAGTATTGATTATAATTTGACACTGAAAACCGTAAATGACAGATAGAAAATAATGCAGGGAGTATATAGATACCCTATGCCTCACTGATTTTTTGGTACCATTACTTTTGGTAATAATTATTAGACATCTTTTAATTTATGTGTGAATTTTTAGGTCCCTATTTTTGCCGGATTCTTGTCCAAATAATTGTAATTATTGTTATGCATGTATTTGTCCCCATTGCTCCTCCCTTCCCCTCATGCAAAAATCAACCCATTAATTATGAACTAATAACATATACCTCCCCCAAACTTTTGTAAAAATGAGGTTTTTACCCTCTATATTAGAGAAATCTCAATTACACACTCTAACCTTAGTATTTACTGTTGGGTTTATGGTCCAAAATTGATTGAAGCAACGAGAGGGCTGCTATTGACGCTACCAGTGCCTACTTTCAAGGAGACGCTAGCAGGGGGTCCAAGACGCCACCAGGGGGTCCAAGGCGCTGGTAGCACCTAGTTACGAAGACGTCGACCAAGATCGCTACTCCTTGTTGTTCTAACGCTGGGAGCGTCCAGTAGCTCCGAATGCCTTAACGCTACCAACGGGGATTCAAATGCCCCTAGCGTTTTTTACCCTGGGTTTTTTAGTCCACGACGAATTTTGTTTTTAGCGGCTCTTTAGGTTATTTATTGTATAACCTAGTTTCTTTTATCCTTCTTTGTACTATAAATATCGATTGTTATCAACCTATACAACTACGACATACGACAAACACACACACAGAGCATTCTTCACCTCTACCCATCCCTAGGTTGTGAGAGTCCCTTTTAGAGAGTTATTTTGTCTTCAGTATATTCCTGCTGTGCTATTAACCCCTTGAGATCTTGCCGTCGATCTCGTTGCGTTACATAGCCCCTTGGGATCTCTTTTGTATTTTCTCCCCTTATACTAGTGGATTATTGCTCCGTTGTCGTCCGTGGTTTTTTCCTGATTTGGATTTCCACGTAAATTGTGTGTCTTTATTCTCTCTAACCTTTTAATTAATGATCTTGTTATATTTCTTCTCAATTTATACATCCTGATAATTCTCTCTTTCGCTGCAAATATTAGGCTATCTTTTACCTCGATCCTAATGACTGGTATCAGAGGCTCACAAGGGTATCTGAGTCAGATCTAACATTTACTAGTACATAAATATATACCTTTTTCGTTTTGTCAATGACCTGGACATATTTTCCCCTATAATTTAATTTGATTTGATGAAAATACCCTCAAAGTTTAAAATGAAAAGACAAAACTACTCTCGTCTTAATTAAATTGAATACACATTTATTTGGGCGGCCCTTGCTATTCTCTTCTTCCCCTGCTACTGATACAGAAAGAACGACAACCCCAGCCACCATGAGGAACACGGTCGACCCTTGCTATTCTCTTCTTCCCCTGCTACTGATACAGAAAGAACGACAACCCCAGCCACCATGAGGAACACGGTCGACGACAACTAGGGTTTGGGTTCAGCAAAGCATGTTCTGGTGACAGTAATTTTGAAGATCTCTATAGGCAAAGAGAATAATTTACTTATCTATAATTAGAAACTCAAAATGTATAATGTACGAATGTAGGATCGATATTTGATACCTGTGTGTCTCGACTGCCACTTTCATCGGAGAACAGAAGCGACACAAAATGCAAAACAAAGAATCAAACGGGGGGAATGGGGTTTGATTAATCTGGCAGAGGAAAAAAAAAAAACAGGGGGACTGGGGGAGGGGCTTTCAATTAATCGGGTAGAAAAAAATGGGGTGAGGGTGGGGGTTGGGGTTGGGTATAACATTTTGTTTTTGAGAACATTAAAATAGAACTTTCACAATTTATATTGACCAAGTAAATCTGAAAAACTAGATAATTTTTTTTTTGATAACAAGTAGATAAAATTAATATCAATAATGGTTGAGTATTACTCCCTCCGTTCCATATTAATTGTCGTCTTTGGAAATTGTGCAATCAAATTTCAAAAAGTTTGACCATAAATTTCTCAATATATACAATGAATTGCTATATAAAATTACCATCATTAGATTGGTAACGAAAAGTACTATGATACAAGTATAATATTGCAATTGTTAATAACATATTATACAAGAAATTATCAATAAAAGAGTTATATTGGAGACCGTGAAAGTCAAAATTATGACAATTAATATGGAACGGAGGGAGTATATTTATATAGGAAAATTGAATTCTCATCATCCCTACTTTCCCCAATTGGACAATGGTGGACTATACTTTTACTTTGTATTCTGGTGGTCCAAAAAAAAAAAATTGGATTGTAGTGGGACACTTTCGAGAGTATACCCTAAATATCATAGATTTTGTGTTGCATTTGATTCCAAACTTAATATAACACTTTACCATGATTTTTAATGAATTTACAGCATTTCTCCCATTTTTTTCATATTTTTTACTATTTTTTACGATTTTTTCACTTTTATTATTTTTAAAAAATCATAATAATTACTCGGAGTCTCAAAAAAATAATTTAAAAAATGGTTTAGAAACTAATATTCATTAACTTTCTAGGGACATGAACGAAAAGAACAAAAACAATATAGGGTAGGGAAAAAAAAAGAAGAATGTGAAGGTGGATTTGGTACCACTACAATCCAATTTTTTTTTTTGAACCACTAGAATACAAAGTGAGAGTAGAGACCACCATTATCCAATTTGCAAAACATGAGATTATTAGAATCCAATTTCCCTTTATTATATTTACTATTTGTTAGATAGGGTAATTATAATTTTTCAAACATAAAGGTTAAAAATCTCATTTTACAAGAGTTTAGGAGAGGTGCATGTTATTAGTTCCATTAATTACTATACCTTTGACCATTTCAATCCCCCAAACTTTTAAAGTTAATATGGTCTAGAATTTTGAAGAATACTAAGCAGAATTAATGGGCATGCGAGGTAATGCCCAGTAACATTTTCTATCCTAAATTTCAATTTTTCTTGTTACCGATGAGTTCACTTCAGCTTGCTACTTTCATTGTTCTTTTTTTTTTTTTTAATTAAGTGGAAGAAACTAGTTTCATGGATTGAGTCACAAAATCAACCACATAGTTATGAAGGATTATGCCATATAGATCAAACACAAGGCAATAAAACCAAAGTTAGAAGAAGAGAAGCCATCAGAAAGAAGTTGATGATGGTGTTTTAAAAGCTGGTGGACGGCTTTAAAAGCCAAGCTCAAATTTTGATTAGGAAGTGTTTGGTTCCCAAATTTTCTTGAGAAAGTTAGTGAAATTTTTCAATAGTAGACACATTTTCCCATGTTTGGTTGTGACAAATAGATGGAAATGTCTTTCCCTAGGGTCCCTTGTAAAATATTTACTGAACTTGAGAGTGAAATAATGGATCTCACAATAAAATTTTCCCATATATAAAATTCAAGGTCTTGGAATTAAACTTTAATAAGTGATGTGCCTAATGTAACTTGTCGTACTCACAATATCATACTAAAAATTATAAACTATGACCATGTTCTTTTCTGGTAAGGTTAAGTTTATCCATACTATCAACACGTTACCAACATTACCACACTACTTGTTCTCACCTTATCTACCTTACATATAATACATATATAACAATTTATATATTTAATGAGTGATGTGACTGATGACAGTACTTGTCTAACTCACAATACCTTACTAAAAATATTAAACAATATAAATATTTTCCCACTTTTTTCTACCTTATTCACATTTTACCAAACTTATCCATACTATCCATACTTTACTAATATATTTTAAAATTCATATATTCAAATAATGTGACTGATGTGATCTATCCTTGCCAAATACGTGGAACTAGACTGTCAATTCGGTCGGGCGGACGGGTTTCGGGTTGATCGTATATCGGGTTCGGGTAAATACGGGTTGGGTGTATTCCATGTTCAGGTAAATACGGACGATGTATTTCGGTTGTGGGTCAACCCAACGGGTTATAATTGCAACCTTTTTCTGTTTTTTCTTTTTTAAAAATGGTTTCTAAATACTATTTTTTGTACAATATATATAATAATATGATTATCTTCTAGTCACGATAGATTATTATAACTATTTTAACTTAAATTAGAGAAATAACAAATATATGAGTTGCACTTATGGTTTAATAGTTAAAAATTCCAATGAAAAGTCGCGAATTTCAATAAAGTTGAACTTAAAAAGTTAATTTTTCGGGTCAAACGGGCGGGTCGGGTTTGACGCGTTAATTTCCGGGTTCATTGTATTTCGGGTTTAGTTGAAAAAATATTGTTCAAAACCCAAAAATTAATTGGCGACTCTCTTCCTCTTTCTTTCTTTTATTTCTCTCTCTCGGGTTTTATTTTTGATTTCAGAAAGTCAATTACGAAAAAAAGAAGTTCGTTTTTATTTTGATCCCGGGTGTGAATAACAAGTAATCCGAATCAGGGACTGACAATACCTGGCGGTATGCATGTCTGTCCTCTAATCCGGATCCGATTCCTGAGTTCGGAAGAAGGCTCCGAGGTCGGGACAGACAGAATACCTGGCAGTATTCTGGTCAGTCCCATGGCTCGGACCTGACTTCCAGATCCGGGACCCTTTTTCTGGTCCCGAGTCTCTCTGTTTACTGTCTTCTTTTCTTTTCTTATTTTTTTCTTTTGTTTTCTATTCACTTTCTGGATAAATAAAATTCTTAAGTTTTAATAAAACCAAAAAGAATTACATGAGTTGATTTATGTAAATGGAAATTCAAGCGAATCTTCTCAAAGAAAAGACACCCATTTCGACTCGCCGTTTACCGCGAGGGATACAATGGGGATTTTTCCCGGGTCCCACAGTTAGTAATACTCTCAGTAATAAATCAAATTTACTAGAAAAATCAAAAGAATTAAAATATGTGGTCCACGAGAATTTTCTAGGAATGTCCTCTAGGTGTATCCAATAAGGATCAAGAGAGGGTTCATCACCTCTAAATTTTCCTAAGGACAACTCATCACTGACATTGTTATTTTCATCAATCGAAACACAAGAATCAACCTCATATCCTAAATTGATCTGAACGTCAGAGGTCTTTTGTTCAGGTATGGGTTCCTCAGGGGTTTCCTGTGAAACTGAAGGTGGTGAAAAAGGAATTGAAGCATGAAATTAATCACTGGAATCAAATATTACAATGTTATCAGGGTCCTTGTTCAAAAAATTTAATTCACTATTATCCTTCTTGCTAGGTTCCTCATTAATAATTTCAACTGACTCATGATGAAAATCAACTTCATTCCTAGTATTTAACTCAAAAGTCTCACTCACCTCAGACTCCGTCGACTGAGAAAAAGGCAAGGAAGTGTCATGCAAATCAGAAACACTATCATTAGTGTTTTCAGGTAAACTAGGATAAGAAGCATCATCTAGACTGACTTCTAAAGGGGAGGGAGACTTGTTATCATCACATATTACATTATTGGAAGGATTAGAACTATGGTCAATGTCCTGCAACAAGTCACACCTTTCTGACAATTTATTTGACTCGTTCAGTCTTTCTACCACTGCCCTCAATAAAGATTTAAATAAGATAATACTAGGGCAATCATCTTGTTCAGAAAAATGACATGAAATACTAGAAATTGAATTATGAGATTGGATGTAGGACTTAGCATGAAATGCACAAGGATTTAAGTACTCAGTTACATCATTAGAAGTTTCAAAAGCATATGTATCACGTTCAAGCGATTTAAGTAAATCCCAAGCTTCATCAACGGATTTTTCACGAAAACAAAAATTATTCAAAATACTACGGGTCTCCATATTCACACCTTCAAAGATGACATCAAGAATTTCACGTTTTCCAATCATACTCTCACTTTCAACAAGAAAAGCGAATAAACGCTCATAATAATTCCAGTATAATTCAAGTTCGAGTTGGGGAAAATAAAAAGATGCCATTTTTTTTAAAAAAATATTTAATTTTTATTTGATTTTAGGGTTTAAAGAAAAGCAATAAAAACCTAGTCACCCAGAGCGCGTTCATTCAATGGCGGTTGGGGGGAAAAATCCCCGGCAACGGCACCAAAAACTTGACAGACCTAAAACTAATAGGTGTCTGTGTACCGCAAGTGTACGGGTCTGTGTAGTAATAAAATATCGTTCTCTCTCAGGGATTTGCGTTCAACCACGCACTGAACTAGTTCGCTATAAAGAATGCTAGGTCGATCCAAGGGTTGTTGTAAGGTTTTCTAAAACTAAACTAAGAAAGCAAGAATTTTTAGGGTTTAACCAATTAATTAAAAGCATTCAGAGGAGTACACTCTAGTCAATCAATCAAATCATCAACAATCCCGGTGCAGGTAATAAGGTAATTCGGGGTCTATAATCTTTCTAGGCCTTATCACATCGATCTTTCGATCCGAAGTGAGTTACAGAGATTAAACTAAACATTATTTCTAACTATTTAATCCAATCAAAGATAAAGAACTGATTATAAATTGACCCTAGGAAAGAATCATTATTTCTAAATATTTTCTAAACCTATTCAATCTATGCCTTCCAATTCAAGACTCAAACTGTCGTCATGTTGTCAAGAATCTATTACCAAGTAAAGACTCAAACTTTCGTTCTATTGCCAAATTACTATGACATACAATACACGCAGATTAAACGAATAAAAGGATAACCTAACACCGAGACTGTATTCAAACTCAATCGAAAGACATCAAGTTTATCCCCCAAACAAAGAAAATTAGCTACTCGTATTACTGAAAGTAAACATCACAAATCTAAACAAGAACAAGAAAACATGAAAGTAAAATAGAAATAACCGTGTTCCAATCGGCGGAATGGATCTCTTCGTGTCACCCGAATCGATCTCTTTCGGGTTCCTCGATCACAAACAACAATCTAATCTAATAACAATGTTTATGAATTAACTGTAAAGAAAGTATCTAAAATCTACCCTAAAAGCTCTCTAGAAACTCTCGAAACTAAATGATAAAATCTAACTAAAAAGCGACACACTCAAACGGCGAAATTAAATCCCTTTTATAGGGCCGGGCTAGGGCACAAAACGCTGGCTGCGTTTTGTCCAAAAAGTGAGAATCTTCCGCGAATGGGCGCTGGCTGCGCTTTGGTTTTGTTCGTCCTCTGAAGCTTCTGGACAAGGCGCTGGCTGCGTTTTCAAATCGCTGGTTGCGCCTTGTTTCTCCGCCTCAATTGGACTTGGGCCGTGGCAATCTGGGTCGTTCTTTCTTCTTTCCTTTCTTCTTCTTAAACCCTTTTTTATTTTCTTGATTTTTCCTACTTTTCCTCCAATTTTTCATGCTTTTTGATATAATTCCACTAATTCCTGCAAAACACACCAATCTCACGAACAAGTGTATAAATCACAGAAATTGACATAAAAATATGGGATGTCGGATATAAAAGGCATGAAATAAATGTGTTTTGAGCCCTAAAAACTCTATATAGAAATGAGTTATCACCGACCCTCTCATTCTCGTCGTACTCCAACTTTAGTGCGCTCTGCTCGCCGTGGTCGGGAGATAGTGGTGAGGGACCGTGACTCAGGTGCATCCGTAGGGTATCCTGGCAGTCAGGCCTAGCAGATGACGCTACTTCACGTCCTGAACCCTATGATGCTTCCTCTTTTGGTTCAGGTTCTGCAGGGTGGCCTGTCCTTACTCCTAGGATGGGTCCGTCATGGTCCATGGGTTCTCAAGAGTGGTCTGCGCCTCAACACTCTTGGCTGGGAGGATCTGCTTCTTCCGGTTGGCCAACCCTTGGCTATGGAACTGGCCCTGCATGGTCTACTCCGTCTGTTGAGTGGGAGGTTCCTGATCATTCCTAGTTGGCTGCTTCACAGGAGCATTCTGTGTCTTTACCATCGAGCGTACATCTTTCAGGAGTGCCCCTGTCCGGGCCATCACCTCCTGGGCAGACTGCTCCTGGTCCCGATTACTATTCCTTGGACACTTATTTTGGCACGGCCGGTACTTCCAACGCTGGAGTTTCAAATGCAGGTGGCAATTTGGCAGAGGACAGTGGCGATTCAGGCTCCCTGTGGTGATAACAAACATGCAAAGCAAAGCAAGATTCTTTGTATTTTTTTTATATTTTTTTAAAGCGCGACTCTTTGTAATATTTTTATTATGCAAGACTTGGTGAATGCATAACTTTGACGCTTTACTAATGCAATTTTAAATGATTTTCTACATGACGGGATTAATCCCAATTAATCCCGCTTCCCCAAAAAAAAAAAGAAAATAAAAAAGAACCAAAAACTTAAGTGTCGGAGTTAATAATAAGCCGCAAGTGCACAGGTGCTTGTGTAGCAAATATCAAGGTCGATCCCACAAAGACTTTGCTAACTACACACCAAACTAGCCTCCTAGGTGATTGCTAAATCGATCGAGTTTTAATTTGGATTTACTAATTTCTACTGCTAATCACTATAAAAGGCAAATAAACAATTATTCACACAAATCACAAGATGAGATCAATAGGAAAAGGTCGCTCAGGGGATAAAACCTAAGTAACTCTATGAATCAAACAAGTGGATTGAACATGTATGTCACTAATTTGGTACATTTTAGGGTCGATAATCGCATAAATTCTTCCGTAGCGAGCTTTTGGCAATGAAACGGATTGCTTAGCAAAATCAATTACCAACTTTCGTGGTCATTTCAATTTTAACTAAGTTAAAGATCAAATTATCTAATGACCCCTAATTATAAAGTCTTCTATGTCTAGTTCACTTCATAACCAGCTTAATCCTAAGGGTTCAGATTATCGAATTTCTCTGTTTGGTACTTCATTCAACAATCAAAATCCATGATAATGGTGATCAAGCAAAAGCAATGACATACATAATCGAAGGATAAATAAAATGCATTCAAACTAGATAAACAAATTTGTTCAATCCAACAATACTCAATCCATAAGAGAAACTAATAAGGGTTTATCCCCCAAACTAAAGAAAACTACTCACTAATCATATCTAAACTACAAAAACACATAAAATTCTACTTAGAAAGCATGGAAATCTAAAGAGAATGAAGAAATAACCAAACATGTGTAGAAAACCCTTGAAAGAATTTGGTAATTGTCGACTTTTGCTCCTCCAACACCATATCGATCTTGAGTAATCTTCAGTCTTCAATTCACTCTCAAACTCTTGATTATTGTGGAATTATGGAAGATGGATTATGGTAGAGATGGAGATGGATGGTATGGAAGGAATGGATGGTAATGGATGAAGGTGGATGGATTTGTGGAGGAAGGGATGGATGAATCAGTCGAATCTACAATTATATAGCCATTAAGAGAAGTTGAAACGGCAAAATCGTCATAAACAAGGCCAACACGGACTGTGTTGAAACCAACACGGGTCGTGTTTATGGTTTCTGGGAAAATTGAACTCTCTGGAAGCCAACACGGACCGTCTTGTTTATGGTTCTGGAATTTTCTGGGCCATCTTGTTTCGGCCATATCTCCTTCGTCCGACGTCCGATTGACTTGGTTTTTGACTTTTCGGAAAGCTCTAGGAGTATACTTTCCATTGGCGTAAGCCTCAAAGCCATATCATAAGTGTGGAAAAAATGGTGACCAAAAGATTGGACATATATCAGTTTTCGAACACTTTCTGTCATCTTGCTCATAACTCCTTCATCTCAACTCAGAATTGACCTTATAATATATCATCGGAAAGCTCTTTCAATGATGAATCAGGTAATTGATGTGAGCTTTGGACTTTATATCACTAATCTGCACAAATTGAACAAAACACACAGAACTCAATTAAGATAGCGAAATAAGATCATAAAAGATCAATTAACCACATTATTCCCCAAATTTCACAATCAAAATGCTCCAAATATTTAGTCACTATATGCCCTCATCAGTTAACTCGAGCAAAATTTTAGAACCAAGCGTCATTGGGCCGATAACAAAACCCGAGACATAAAAAATACACGAATGGGCCGGTTGAAGCCAAAGGGAAGAGCCCAAAATAAAACAAGCAAATGGGCTGCGGCAACTGAAAATTGGGCCTGGGCCGCTTAAAACCTTGGCGGGTTTTAAACGACTGAAGGAGGTGGGCCTCTTGAAGTTAAAACCTAGGCGGGTTTTAACTTTTTTTTTTTTTTGCTAGCCGTTGGGAGGGGCTTGAATCATGGGATGTGATGGCAACAACTATATGATTGTTTGCTGATCATTTTGCTCCATTTTAATCATGGATGAAGGTGTATAAATACCTCATCTTATGCATATGATCATCACTCATCATCTTCACTTTAAAGTCTCCATCAAATATTCTCCAAAACATAAAAAATCCTCCCAATTCTCATGGCTTTTGAGAAGAAGCTTGCTACTTGGATGAGCACCTTGTCCAGAGAAGAGAAAAAAGAGATCAGGAGATATAATCTGACGAGCTTGCTGAGCCTCCGGCAAGTGAGAGTCAACCATGACTTTCTTCGTGCGGCGGAGACTTTCTGGGATCCGAAGATGCACGTTTTCCGCTTCACATTGAAGGAGCTATGCCCGCTTCCCGAGGAGTGGTCTTCTATTCTCGGGACGAATCACTTCGCACGTCCGACATCACCTCCAACATCTACCGACGACGTTAAACAATACAAGGAGCTGCTATGCCTTCCATCCCGGGTCATAGGAAGCACACTATTCGGCGATAAGGTACATTTCCAAACTATCGTCAAATACTTTCAATCTCCCGACACATTGGAATATGGTCCGGTGATACGAGTGTGAGCACTCGTATTATGTCTCCTCGGAGAATTCTACTTCTATCATAGTGGGTGAAGAACCGGGCCGGCGGGCCTAATCCAGATTGTTGAAGACATGGCCCGAGGCTACAACCCAGTGCCGTTGATGCTAGCGGAGACTATGAGGAGTTTGGATGATCCGAATCCAGAACATGAACTTCGCAGGAGCCCCCTACTTCTTCAGGTATGTTTTCTCCTTCCTTTCTTTTCTTCTCATTATGTGTGTCTGCCTACTGCCCATAAAACCTAGGCGGGTTTTAGGCTTTTTTTTCGTTAGTATGCAATGTAACCCATGCTAACTTTGTGGGTAGATATGGCTGATGGAGCATTTGGCCCTCATCGAGGAGCCTCGAGCTTCCTCGGCACTTGCGAATTATTGTCAAAGGAAGCGTAAGTATACCGACCGTCAATCGGTAACGGAATGGATCGCCTTTCTGAAGGAGTCTCGCGACATCATTTGGTGGATCGAGTGGTGGCATATTCCCGAGTATGTGACTAGCGATTCCCGCAACGCCTATGTGTGCATCGCTGCTCTGACGCATATGACTTTCTACTTCCCGGAGCGAGTGCGGCGACAAATGGGCCGCAAACAAAACATCCTCGAGCTGCTGTGTGAAGCCCCTGAGCAATTGAAGCTTCGTGGCTCAGTGATAGAGTTGTGGCTGAAGTATTGGGAACGAAGGCCGACCCTTAAGGCTCCACCAAAGGTATATATATCACAGCTTGCCGATGCTGACTATCATCGATGGCTGATCGCGGGTGTCGAATCTTGTCGTGCCGGAGAGGCGAGGAGAGAGAGGACATCAACGAAGGAAAGGTTGGGTCCTCGTTCATTAATAAAGGACCATCTTGGTGCAAAAGTCTCGGTGAAAGACCAGCTTGGTCCGAGGGTGGAGACATGAAAATCGCATAGGCGAGCCTATAAACCTAAGGACAAAGAGACGGACCCAAATGGTCCTAGAGACATGGAGATTGACCGCGAGCCCACTGGCGAAGTGGAAAAAATGTAGAAATATTAGAAGATGGAGGAAAGTGAAGGAAACTGAACTGCTTTGCTAGAATAAACCTTTATTTAATTACGCCTTTTGAATTTTCTTTTGTTTTTTACAAGCAGTGTACTTGCATACTAGTCATTAATAAAAGAAGAAGTATTGTTTACATTTATTGTGTTCTTGCAAACTTTATTTTTTCTTCTTTTTATGAGCATATATTGAATAGTCACCAAGTGACTGAAAATTGGTTTTCCAGTTGCTTGGCTATATTAAACATAATATTGCTTGAGTTGGTCCAAATTTGTGGGTTGAATCGAATCTTCTCCATCCATAGTAGCAAGTCGAGCTGCTCCTCCCGATAAAATGTCCTTAATCACATAAGGACTCTTCCAATTAGGTGCAAATTTTCCGCTTGGGTCTTGTATAGGTGCCCTCATCTCCTTAAGCACCAGATCACCTTCTTGAAGTGAACGATTTTTCACCTTCTTATTAAAAGCACGAGTAATCCTACTTTGGTACACTTGCACATTATGCTACGCCCTTAACCGCCTTTCATCCATCAACATTAACTCCTTGAACCTTGCCATAGCCCATTCTAATTCCGGCAACTGGCTTTCGGCCACTATTCGTAATGAAGGGATTGCTAATTCAGTTGGCATGACTGCTTCCATCCCATACACTAATGAATATGGTGTTGCTCCTGTGGCAGTTCGTATTGAGGTTCGATATCCCCATAAGGCGAATGCTAATTTGTCGGGCCAATCTTTGTAAGTGACCACCATTTTCTTGATGATTCCTACCACCGTTTTATTGGCCGCTTCTACAGCTCCATTAGCTTGAGGTCGATAAGGTGAAGACCGATGATGGTGAATTTTTTAAGTGGTGAGCAGAGCCTCCACTTCTTTCTGAAAATGACTCTCGTTATCACTGATGATCTCATGAGGCACTCCGTATCGGCATATGATGTTCTGAAGGATGAATTTGGCCACTTGTTTGGATGTGAGTTTGGCAAAAGAGGCTGCTTCTACCAACTTAGTGAAGTAGTCAATGGCGACCAAGATGTATTCACGTCCTCCTGATCCGTTTGGGTGTATCTTGCCAATGATGTCGATACCCCACACCGAGAATGGCCACGGAGATGTCAGCGTAGTCAGATATGAAGGAGGTTGATGCTGTAGGTTGGCATACTCCTGACATTTGTGGCATCTTCGAACGAAATCCAAGCAGTGTGCCTCCATAGTGGACCAATAGTAACCAGCCCTTTAAATCTTCTTTGCTAGCATGTGCCCATTCATGTGAGGCCCACACTCTTCTCCATGCACAGTAGCCATAACTTCCTTTGCACTTTTAGCATCGATACATAACAAATTGATGCATGTAGGTGACTTCTTGCACAGACGATCTTGGATCAAGCAGTATTGTGCTGTTAGAGACCTGATCGCTCGTTGTCCTCGAGCGTCCAACTCAGCTGGATATTCTCCCTTCCGAAGAAAATTGCATATGTCAAGAAACCATTCCTCAGTCAGTTCTTCTTGTGTTTCCATGGCGCAGACATATGCCGACTCAGATTGTCGCTCTACTATTATTGGTATTTGGAGCGTGCCTGATGTGATTGATATCATTGAAGATAACTTGGCCAGTGCATCAGCCAATTCATTGTCATCCCTACAAAGGTATTGGAAGCTAATTTGCTCAAATTGGTCAGCAAGTCTTAAGAGCTTCTGCTGATAAACCAAGAGGCACTCACTTCAAACCTTCCACGCGTTCTTAGCCTGATTGATGATGAGGATAGAATCTCCAAAGACCCTTATATGCGTATGCCTAAAGCTAAGGCAGCCTGTAGACCCTTGATGCATGCTTCATATTCTGCAGCGTTGTTAGTAGCATCAAAATCCAATTTTATAGATACAGGGACATGTGCTCCTTCTGGAGATATTAATAGAACTCCTACTCTGCAACCCATTTGGTTATAAGCTCTGTCTAAATACATTTCCCATGTAATTTCATCAGTGAAGAATACGTCTTCGTCTGGGAATTCCAAGTGAGTGCTTGGAGGTTCTTGTGATGGTGAAGCAGCCAGGAAATCTGAAACAACTCGCCCTTTGAAGGAAATCTAGGTTAAATATTGAAGATTGAACTCTAGAAGCATGACTACCCATTGGGCGTTGCGGTTGTTGATGGTTAGTTGCTCCATGATAAATTTGATGGGATTGTTCTCAGCTATGACATATACTGTATGTGAAAGCATGTAATGGCTTAGCTTCTTCGTGGCCCATACTAATGCGAGAGTCTATGTCTGCATATCGACTTTCATAGTCTAGAAACTTCTTGCTCAAGTAGTAGATGGCGCTCTCTTGATCTTTTACCTTTTGAGCCAGCATAGCCCCCATTACGGAGTTGGTCACTATAAAGGAGTAGAGGCTCATCTGGTACTGGCGGCATGAGGATTGGAAGATGTTGCAAATACTCCTTGATCTTATCAAAGGCAACTTGACATTGATTGTCCCATTCTACTTTACTTCCTTTCATCAGTTTCTTAAACAAGGGTTCCCAAGTCCTGGTGAGCTTCGAGATAAATTTGTTGATATATTGAACTCGCCCTAAAAAACCTCTTATCTCCTTTTCTGTCCTAGGCGGTTATAACTCTTGGATAGCCTTTATCTTTGAAGGATCATCTTCAATGCCCCGTTGGCTAACCACATAGCCTAGCAGTTTCCTAGAGGTAACACCGAAGGTGCACTTTGCTGGATTGAGCCGCATCTTGTACTTGCAAAGTCGCAGGAAGAACTTGCGGAGGTTAGGAATATGCTCCTCCCTTGTCTTGGACTTAACAATCATGTCCCGCATAAACCTCTACTTCTATGTGTATCATGTCATGGAATAGAGTGTTGGCTGTCCATTGGTATGTTGCGCCGTCATTTTTAAGACCGAAAGACATGACTACATAGCAGTACGTTCCCCACGGCGTGGTGAATGAGGTCTTCTCCATATCTTTTTCTGCCATTTTTATTTGATTATAACCGGCATATCCATCCATAAAGGGTAAGAGCTCATGTCCGCAAGTGTTATCCACCAATACATGACTCTATCTTTTTCACGTAGCTCAATGTTGGTTACTGCTTAAATCTGAAAAACATCTTGGATGAATTTTGCCTGGTCTCAGGGAAAATCATTAACATCCATAAATCTCAGTTAATGGTCTCCCCTAATGCTAGTAAAGATGAGAAGCACGATTCACAAACTTTAAGCAATTTTTGGCCTACTAGAAGAACCTTTCCATAAATACCTTGGTATCCCCCATTTTTTTAGAGGGTAAAAACATTCCAACTATGCTTCTTGCTGGATGATGTAGCTAAAAGGCTCCAAAACTAGAAAGTTGTCCTCCTCTTGCCATCGGAGAGACTCATACTCATAAACTCAGTACTAGCAGCTATACACCAACATATTTTCGCGGTGTTCAAGGTTCTGGTGTCCATGGCGGATAAATTGGATACACTCATGTCAAACTTCTTCTACTGATTAAGCTCTAGGAAAGAGGCGAAACACTGGGCATCAAAAGGAAAACTTTTCGCTCCACGAGGAATAGGAGGGCTAGATCTTAAAAGAACAATGTGGGTAAATGATGTCTTATTGGCCAATCAAGCGTGGTGCATGGCAAATAACCCAGAGTACCTCTTGGGGAGAATCTACAAAGCCAGATACAAAAAACCTGCTCATCGATTTTGAGTAAACAAGTCCCACTTAACTATGGGTCATAGGGTAGGAGAAGCCTTTCAAGAGCTACTGCGAAGGTCCAGAGCCAAATTAAAATAAAATTAGGAAATGGAAGATCCACATGCCGAGGTACTCAACAATATGTGGATCACAAAGATAGATTTGATCCTCAAACCGAATGTCAACAGGCAAGAGTGGGAATCAAAAAAGGTGGAAGACCTCTTGTAGCTTAACCCAAGAATGTAGCATAGACAATTGATACATGAAGTCTTCACCAAAGAAACGGGAAAAATAATAATGGCTTACCCCTTAAGGTACATAAAAAGAGAGGACTTTTTTTTCTAGGGGTTTACAAGAGATGGGGAGTACTCAGTTAGTGGAGCGTATTTCTACCCGTGTGAAACAAATAAAGATGGAGAACTATGCCGACAAACACAAGGTTTTGGAGGAAGATGTGATCTTATGAGTAGGGGTGGGCAAAAAATCTGTAATCCGATCAAAAAATCCGATTATTCGATCCGAAAACTGGATAATTAGCGGATAATTTTTGAAGTTGGCGGCTCGGTTAACCAATCCGAATTTTTCCCCGGATCATGTACGGATTGGATACTGGTTGAAAAATTCGGATAATCTGTCGATTATCCAAAAATTCGAAAATAATTAATTTTCAACTTGAACCCTTCAAATGTTATTTTTTGTCATGAATTAGTAGTCATTAGCGTAGAAATGTAACACAATACATAAAGTTTACCATTTTGAACCCATTAAGGTAAGAAGGACAATGATTATTATTGTACGAGTGCTTTATAATCCGTGGATATACGGTTATCTTATCCAAAATTTGGTTAACCGAGACTTTCGGATTTGATACGGATCGCAAATTTTATTATTAGACAATTCGGTTAACCGAAACTTTCGGATCGGATATGGATCATGATTTTAACTATCCGAACGTACATATGGTTAACCGATCCGAATTTATGATCAGATCGGTTAGTCGATCCATGCCCACCCCTACTTGTGAGGTTCCGACTAAGTGGAAGGTACACTTCTGGAAATCATTGTAGAATTCCCCTCCTTTAAGCTCGAGAAGAGTGGTGTGGGACACATAAGCAAACACTACTTGCTACCTATGTGGCTCATATGTGAAAACAGTGGAACATGTGTTCCAAGATTACATATGGGTAAAGCATATATGGTTTGCATCATCCTTTGGGATGAATGATAGGGCGCAGCTAACCTTAAGGTTCGGATAGAGGTTTGGGCACACAATTGGCTAATGATGGTTTGGAAGCATAAGGAACGAGGTATGGAGCTTACGGTAGAGTTCTTGGGATTTTTTTGGTTCATATGAATAGCCAGAAACAAACGTCTTTTCAACAAACAACCAGTGGTCCCAAAAAATACATTAATATGGTTAAGCGATCGAGGACCTAAGATTGGAGTAGATTAAAGGTATATGAGGAGGAGGGTTACGAAGAAAGTTGTAACTTTTGACCCGTGTGATGCCATTGCACCCGAGGAGTTTGTCTAGAAACAAGGATTCCCCCAAATTATTGAAGGAGATTTCTTTTGTGTCAGGGCATGGAATAAAAACACCATAGGGGTAGATGCTTGGTTGGGTTTTCATCCTGAATGGTAAGAAGGAAGAGCAAAAAGGTGAACCACAACTTGGGCTCTCTGCTATACTAATGAAAATACAAGCAGTAGAAAATGCAATATAGTTTGTAAGGGACAGGAAGCTAGCCAGCATCACTGACTCAATAGAAATCGTCATAGTTTTCAAAGGATTGAAGCATGCTTTAATCACCAGAATGTGCAAATTTATTAGCTTATGGTTGGTCACTTTTGTTGTCTTTTTCGTTATACAGTATTTCAAAAGTTAAAAGATCAGATATTAAGGAAGCACATGTTCTAGGTACACTAGCCAAAAGATGAGTCATACCCTAACAAATGTTTAGTTGCTCTACTCTCAGTCTATACTACCCAAAAAAAAAAAAAGGATTTGTACGAGTCATAATAATGTAGAAGCCCTAGATTTTATAGAAGAGATCCAAAGTAGACAAGAAAAAGATATCCTTTTTGTCATTGTGGAAACAAACAAGCAAATAAATAATTGAAACTTTATGTCAAAGTTGCTATTACTAGAAATTTATACCGACAAAAAATATACTATTGAAAGAAGCAATCTATATGGTACGATGTCCATGATAAGGGCAACAAGTAAAGGTTAAAAATTAGGCCCCCAAAAAAAATAAAAGATAAAAATAAAAGGCAAGAGGTGGTACCGGTGCGAGAGAGGAGAGCTGAGGAAGGAAGATGATGAAGGGGGAAGGGGGTGTGGTGGGGGGGGGGGGGGGGGTGCAACAAATACAATAATTGTTAAGCTGAGGGAGAAATGGATCGTCCCAATGGACGTGCGTCAGGTGTCTAAGGGGTGACCGAATCAGGAATGAATGGTGACAAACCAGTGTGTCTTTATCAATCACTTGTCCCACTGCAGAGACCACTCTCTGCTTTCAGATTTCAGACTCACTTACATCTCACTCAGACTGATTGATAGAGAGAGAGAGAGAGAGAGAGAGAGAGAGAGAGAGAGAGAGAGAGAGTCAGTAAAGCCAGCCAGCCAGCCAACCCCCCCCCCCTTCCCTCCTCTCCCGTCTTCCCCTCCAGTTTAATGACTCCTACGAGTACCAGTATCCTAATTAACTACTATTGGCTCCATCTGTACTCCGTACTCGTTACTAGTTGTTTGCCATTTTTGCCCACGTCTTTCTCTCTCTTTCCTCCTTAGTCCTTACTATATTTGCCCCCCACACCCCTTGTCTCTCTTTCACCCCAAATCAGGATTCCTGTTGGCCTATATAATCCACCTTTTTCCCTCAAAAAGTAAGCTACCAAAATTATTCTCATCTTTCCCTAATTGTTTCGTAATTTCATCTTAATATTTCTCCTTATAAAACTCCCACTTACCTGCCTTAGACCAGTATTAAACTCATAACTCATGGGAGATGCTGTGTGCTTTCTTTCCAAAATCAAATCCATCTCTCAATCCCTGGTTTTTGGGTCTTTTTCTATTTTTATCTGGTGTTAATCGAGTCTTGATTAATTTGATCTGATCGAGTTTTGTGTGCCCTAGCTAGTGGGAGCTGTCATTTTGAAGTTAATAAGGTAGAGATCGAGATAGTATGGATCTGATGGGGAATCCAGGAGACAGTAGTTGTTCGATGTATGGAGGATACAGTGGTGTTGAAGCGAGCTCTTTTGGTATGATGAGCAGCATGGGCACGGGGAGTGCTGGCAGCAGCAGTTGTGCTAGTGTTGGAGGGAAGGAGGAGGCATCTCCAACAACACGGCCAGTGTCGAGTATGCCGAGCCGTTACGAGAACCAGAAGAGGAGGGACTGGAACACGTTCAGCCAGTACCTACGGAACCACAGGCCCCCTATGCCTATGAGCATGTGCAGTGGAGCAAACGTGCTGGAGTTCCTGAGGTACTTGGATCAGTTTGGTAAGACAAAGGTCCATAACCATAACTGCCCTTACTTTGGAATCCCAAACCCACCAGCACCATGCCCCTGTCCTCTTCGACAGGCATGGGGCAGCCTCGATGCTCTCGTTGGACGCCTCCGTGCTGCCTATGAAGAGCACGGTGGACGCCCTGAGAACAACCCTTTTGCTGCACGACCCGTGCGCCTTTATCTCCGTGAGGTTAGGGATTACCAGGCTAAGGCCAGAGGTGTCAGCTATGAGAAGAAGAGGAAGAAGCCTCCCACCAACCAAAAGTAGCTTCACTTCTACCTTCGCTTCCTACCTACGCATGCTTCAGCTTCAGCTTCACCCTCCAATCCACCATATATCTCTCTTAAGTATCTTCTTTCTACTAAAATCTTATAATTACCTACTGCTAATCTACCTATGGCTTCCAATATGGATCATATATTTTCTGTTAATGTTCAATGGATGGGTGATATAATAACGCTGCATTTAGGATCTGGAGCATTTTCAGCAAGTTGGGATATATATTAAACATATACTACTACTACTACTACTACTACTTGTTTCATTCTGTGTAATAATTTTTGTTGCTCATCAAATGTTGAGCATTTTCGTTTCTTTCTCTATGTATTTTAATTTGTTCTATTAAGTGAATTGATCATCAGGATTATACGTCTCATTAATACACAAAATGTCATGTTTGCATTTAGGCCTTCTTATTTTGAGCGGCGAGCTAGATGCGGTAGATGGTATGATATGGTATGGCATGGTATGGTTTTGTATGATTATATTGTGGAAAGTAAAACTTGTGAAAAGAATGATTGATGTGGATATAGGTGAGGAAAAAGAATGTGAAACCACATAAAAGATTAGGGTTAGGACCTTAATTTAGGGCAATTAGCTTTGTGTATGGGCTGAAAAAAAGAAGCATATGTCTTGTTTATTTCTTCTGACATTTAAATTTCTTTTCAAATTGGCGTTAAACATCAGGATCAAGGTTAAAGCTAATATTGAATCTGTAATACACTTCTCGTATTCACGTCGAAGCTATTTAGACATGTAAGTACCCTTGGGATTATTCAAAACGTACTTTAGGTCTAGGGATTAAATACGAATCAATTACAAAGAGATTGATAGATAAGATAACCGGTAAAGTGTATACAACTTTAATATCCATTTTTAACCTTACTCATTTCTTTCCATTTTATCCATCACTTAGGCTTTGTTCGTTTGTGTGGTTGGTAATGGAGTGGTGTGGTGAAATTGTGAAAAGTGCAGTGTGGTGTAGAATGATATGATGAAATTTGTGGAAAGTGTGGTTGATGTGGTAGGTGACGGGTGTAGAATGATATGATGAAATTTGTGGAAAGTGTGGTTGATGTGGTAGGTAACGAGAGAGAATGTAAAAAGTAGAGAAGAAAAGTGAGAAAAAAGAAAAACAAAGAGATATATTGGTAATGATTGTAGTAAAGTGTGGTGAAGTCTAGAAAAATATTGAGTAGTATAGCGAGTTGTACGCATCGCACTGCAACGTATAAAAGAACAGAGTCTTATTAAATATTTAACTGTCTCTAACAAGCTAATTTTACCAAACATGGCCTAATTGTTAAAACTTATTAAATACTGATTAGCGCCGAGCTTTAGCACTAAGGTTAAAACTGATATTTGAAGTTATAATATACTTTGTAATGGTCTTCTTACTCACCAATCTCTTTGTAATTGATTCATATTCGATCCTTGGACCTAAAGTACGTTTTGAGCTACTCCTAAGGGTACTTAGGGATCTAAATAGCATCGACATAAATAAAAGGTGAATTATAGCTTCAATATCAGTTTTAACATTATTATAGAAGTTTGACATCAATCAGGAAAGAAATTCAAACTTGGGAAGACTAAATAATTAACATTGAAAACTAAGGGTGTAAAAAATTAACTAACCTAAAATATATAGAAGGCCCACAATGCAAAATACCCATAATTTATAGCTTAAAAAGGAAGCTAATCTTGTATTACTAATTCGACTTTTGAGGAGAATTTACATGTGTCTCTAACATGTTCACGACAATTACAAATTCAACCTTGATATATTTAAATTAATATTTACCTGTTCTAAGCTTTTGAACTAATTTCATTTAACAACTTTTCAACGGACGTGTGATTTGTGATGAAATTTATCTGTTGAAATGACGATCATTTTAACAAACAAATGTCATCATATATCATACATTCATCATCAAAGTTGATGATAAATTTACCTGATAAATAGTTAAATAAAATTGGTTCAAAAGCTTAGGGTGGATAATATTAACTCAGAAATATCATAGTTGAATATATAAATGCCATAAACCTAAAGTAGGGTGTATGGTAAATTACGGTGGTGGATATGGTAAAATGTAATATGGTATGGTAAGATACGCCAATTTGTAGATAGTGTGGTAAATTACAGTAAATACAGTATGGTATAATGAAAAAGAATAGAGCCTCAGTGAATGTCACATTCAAATAATATTGGAGGTAATACTCAAAATTGTTAAATGTATGTTTGGTCGATCAAGCTTTTTGATAGCTTTTTAATAGAAAAAGTTTAAATTAGGTCAAACAAAGATGTTCTGTAGAACAATTTCCAAACATTGTAGAAGTTAAAATTAGCTTCCAAGTCCCCAGAATTTGAAGCTATATTTTTAGCTTTTAATTTCTAGTTTCTTAGGAGCTGCTAAGAAATTAATGGAGCAAAAAAAAAAACTTCAACAAATATTTTTTTACTTTCCTATTAATGAAAATATATTTTGATATTTTTATTTTTGACATATTTCTAATTTATTGTGAGGAAACTCTACATTCTTGTAATAAGTTATTTTAAATTTTCATGTTTATCTGTATAAAATAGCTAATATTTGATAATAAGATTTTCTTAGTCATATAGAGCTAAATTTAATTCTTTTAAAATTTTTGGAGGAGAACCATTATAGGCATTTTTTTTAAAACAATAGAAAATAAAATCGTATAACGAGAAAATTAAATGTGTAGTATAAATTGTGAAAACTTAATAAATAAAAAGAATTTGATACTCAATCTGTGACTTTTAAAGTAACAAAAATAAGTATTTATAAGCGATCAAACACTAATTTAATAGTTTTTACTTTTATAAAGCACTCCTATAATAAGTATTATCAAACACCTAAAATTTTTTGGAGAAATAGTTTTTGCAAAACTGTTTATAAAATGTCATTTTGAAGAAGTAGTAACTTGACTAAACACACGCTAAATTGATTGATGGTGAAGAAATCCCGAATATATTTAAAATGCTGACAAAGTATTTATCTCTGATCAATTGAGTTTCTTTATCATTTATTTTGGTGAATCAAAGAAGTTCACCTAATGCAATCGTCTATTACTTCTAGAACCTGATTTGGGTTTTTAACAATAAAAAAGGGTCCATACGGTAACTAAGGTCATGTTCATTTGTACGGTTGGTAAGATGCTGAAATGGTGGAGTGTGGTGAAATTGTATGCAAAGTGTGGTGAGGTGTGAAATATTGATATAGTGAAAGTTGTTGAAAGTGTGGTTTACATGGTAGGTGAGGAGAGAATGAAAAGTAGAAGAGAAAAAAGAGGAGAAAGAAAAATGAGAAGATCTATTGATGATGATTGTGATAAAATATGATAAAGTGTGGAAGAATATTGAGTAGTATGATAAATTATGGTACGATGCTGCACGACATAAAAAAAATGGCAAAAAAGACTTAAAAGAACTGTAAAACATTCTATACTACAGGTCTACAGCAAATAATTCTTGATTGGCATGGCCGAGTACCATTTGCATTGTTTGGACATAAGAATCTTTTTCCTCTTAAACTAGGGCAGGTAAAATCTAATCTTCGATGGCATGAAAGCTTAATTACTTTTTAATATTTTTATAAAAAAGATTATTAAACTATAATATATTATATTTCGGAAATATTGGACAATCATAAATCATACTATTTTTTTTTTACTCTAATATATTATGATATGAGAGTGAATGATTGCATTGAATCCATTGATAATGAGTTCCAGTGAGAAAAAAAAAATTGGCAAAGTTTTTTGAAGTTCTCACTAAATCTATACTTAGTAACTCTAAAATTCATACGATAACTTAAATAATTTCCTCTTCCTTTTTTTTAAAGTTATACTTATGTCAAACATATGACTTTTAAGGTTACACGCTATAAATTGAGTTAAATTTTCAAAAAACTTGCCAAATGATTTTTCTTCTAGTTGACACAAAGGTTCTCTGATGAGTCATGGTCATCGGAATGCGTTCTCAGTGCACAGACGCCACTCACCCCCATATTACATTGTATTAGAGTCCGAAAAATAGTATCAATACATGATTGTCTAAAAGCCCTAAAATACAGTATATTATAGTCCAATAATCCTTTTCGAAAGAAATAACATTTCTTACTAACCTTTATCAAAGTCATGCATGCCCCTACAAAATATTTCATCACTTCATATTTGGAAATTCTAATCTTTAAAATTTTTAAAGTTATATTTTAAGTTTTGAATATTAAAATTAACTTTCAACATCAAAAGTAAATTAGATTTATTAATAAACTTTTTGAAACCATAATAGGCCTTGTTCTTTTATGCAGTGGGATCGTTTACGTTTTCACACTGTATCGCAAATTTTCATTTTCCACCACAATTCACAATAACTTTTCATCATTTTTATTAAAAGTGAAAACTTTTCAAATAAAAAATCAAAACTTTCACTTTATTTTTACCAACCATTATCTTCAAATTAAACTATGACACAGTTCTTTTATACGGCTGGCTGCGGTATGGCGCGGTGCGGTGTGGTGGAATTTGGTGGGTTTGGAAAAGTCGTGGTGCATTGTGGTGGGTTGTGGTAAGTTGCATGTGGTGAATTTTGTTTTTAATAATTGTAAATTGTGTTGGTAAATGTGAAAAAGTTGATTGTTGTGGTTGTGGTAAATTGTGGTGTATTAGTATGTTGTGATGGGTTGTTGCAAGGTACAGTGTTGTGCACCGCAATCAGTCAGTTGTACAAAAGAATAGGGTTTATATCAATCCGCCTTCTATTATTTTCATCCAACTTTCCACATTCCACCACAACTTTTCACATTCCACTACGCCCCAACCAACCGCACCGTAAAAAAGAAGCGGATCTTAAAACTTTAGGTTATCGATCAATATTCAATATAGGCGTCCTTTTCCACCAAGACGCATGAAAGAGAAGATGAAAAAACAAAAGGAAAAAAAAAAACAGAAATGGAGGCCAGCAATGTCCCGCGGTTCTCACAAAGAGGGAGTATTGGAGATTGGAAGGAGAGAGGCAAAGAGAGATAAGAAAGAAAAGAATAAAATAAATTTTTATATTTATATTATTTTAATAGCTATATATTATTTATTTCATATCTCATTCTTGAATTCATTCTCTATTATTAATAGCATTTATATTTTATTATTCACTAAAATATTAATATTTACGCTATTTTTATATCTACTTTGAAGAGCAACATGATGGATAGCCTTAATTTGAATTTCTACTTCTCCATCTTTAACGAAAACAAAAATGTTAGTCCAATAAAAGCATGGAACTATAGTTTGAATTTTCCCTCCTCACTGTGATCTAGGCATGTACGTACCAATAACAATTGATTGGATGTCTCTTTCAGTTATCTTTTTATTTGCGTTTTTTCAATATGATTTGATGTTTGTTACAGATGTAATTGAATTATTGGAGGGTTAAAGGGCTTTTAAATTAGGAGCACCTTTTACCACAGTGCACCTCCCAGCTAAAATAATTAAATACAGTTTGGTTACTGTACGTAGTTACTAGTTAGGTGATTAATTACATGTTATAGAGGGAAATGGCATTGATTCAAAGAGATAATCTAAAGCAAATCTTATGATTAGGGAAAAAGACAAGAGTTTTGGCCCCACCCTTTTTTCTCTCCTTAGACTATTTCATGATAATCTAACTGGCCGACAATTACCTTTAACTATGATTTACCTATGGCTTCCCTTTATTTTAGCTTTCACTCTTGCATGCAATTTTAATTGGGCATCGAATAATTGCATCTAACCTCTATTTTCTTTTTTATTGGTAGCTTAGACATAATACAGAAATTTTAAAAAAAAAAATCATCAAGGAAAGACTCGTCTCTTAACCTTCTTGGCTAGAGAATGTGCTTCCTTGATGTTAGTTTTCTTGTTAAGGATCAAACAAACATCTAAATTAGAAAAACAATATTGATTAAGGATATCTTGGTCTTCGCGAAACGACTTCGATTTTTTGGCACCCTCATCCTCCAGTTTGAGTCGGCGCTTTGGTTGGACTTCAATGACCTGGAAAAGACTTCGCTCTGGCATCTTCGGCTTCCTCCTTGCAACACATTCTTTGAAACCATTGGAAGTTGATGTCCCACCCTTAGAGTCCCGTGGGCACCTCCTATATGCATTGTTGCCCCTTCGAGTAACAAGAAACTGTAAGTGGCTGACACTTTGATGACGCTGTTGACATGTTCCTCCCGAGTGACCTTGTGTACCCGAAGAAGAATTCACCTCCTGATTGCGTATGTGTTCCGTTTCTCCCACAGATGTTGTCTCTGTAGATATTGACGATGCATTACTTTGATCGTCCACTACCATATCCGCCACTTCTTGATGTGTTTGAGGTTTAACTCTCACTATCAGAAAACTCATACTCCTTGGGTCATAAAAACTCATAGGCTCCCTTCGTAGAATCGTTTGATAGGTGTCTCTAGAGATAGACAAAAAATCCCCCAAGTTGGTTTTCTTCACGAATTTTAGAAATTGATTAGTATCAGCGTTGTCCCCTATCATCGGACTGATCGCCAAAGATTGTGTGGGACTTTGGTCGGTCCCATCCTCCACGCTTGGCATTGATATTGAAGTGGAAGAAAGTGATTGGGTACTCAAAGACTCTCTCCCGAATCCTTTCTCCTGAACCTTGGAGTAGTCCTCTCCTACTCCTATTTCCTTGGCTATCTTCTTTCTCTTAGGTTGGAGCTTTGGCAACTCTATGCCCAACCCTTGCACCATGTTGGGGCACACTTGTACTCCACTCTCAGAACCCATTTCTCTTTTCTTACTACACTTGGGGGTTGTCTTCCTCTCCTCTATCTTAATTTCAATTTGAGTTAGCTCATTTCTGACCTCCGAATTGGATGGAATAATCTCGAGTGCTCTCGCTAACACTTTGCTAGCCTCCTTCAATTGTCCCATCTTGGCTAAAGCTACACCACTTCTATAGAGAACTTTGACATTGTGGGGGTCAAATTTTAGCACATACCCACAATGTTCAATCATTTTCTGAAAAACTCCCAATTTTAATTCACAAGCTGCATAATTGAGGTTAATTGAAATGGCCAAATTCAACAAAAGCAAGGAATCCTCTTCA